>CM042901.1:11601832-14001832 GCA_023653625.1 Triadica sebifera | reverse complement strand
GATTTGCATTATGAGTTTTTGTACTACTGAGTTTTATATTCAGCGCGAGAGAAGTTTTCTCTCGCGTAGGTTTTAGCAATATTAAACAACTATAAGTATTTGGATAGAAGCCATTACTGGAATCAATGGACCTTACTAATGGAACCGAGTAGTAGTGATAATCAATCTACAAAGTGGATTTTGTATTATAATTTGTACATATTTCATTTGATGTATTTAAATATTTAAAAAAATTATGATGCATGAATATGTTTTGTAAATTATGTATAAGGGATGTGAATAGCGAGATGATATAAAATTATTTTTGTTAGTGTAATATATTATTTTAATTAAATTCTTTTCATGCCAATATATATATATATATATATATATAAAGTTTTAATAATGTATTATTTCAAATAAATATCTCGTAACATTCCTTATTTGACCATGTACGGTAGTGTATATAGGTAGATAAGTGTTGTTACAATTTTATTGGTATCAAAGCAAAGTTTAGGCGGTTCTAGGATAGAAAATGGGGTAAGAATAGGGAAATGTTTGTACATGCATATGCATTGGTTTTTAAGTATTTCATAAGTATAAGTAACTACTACTATTACTTCCTAATGTGGGCCATTGTTCTAGTTTTCAGAGTGAACAAAGGTTAAGGGTGTGGCAATTGAAGGATGAGAACTCTGATTCATATGAGTCGTTCAGTACAGATTCTCTGTATCATCCCTAATGATAGCGAACAACTAGGGCTAGTAACTCTTCTGATGGGCAAGACGAGGTCTCACCCATAGGACGAGAGAGAAATTTCTTGAAGACATGGTTGAGATTTTGCGTAGATTCGTTAGGATTGCTGTTACAAAGTTGAGGTTTGATAAGCTCTGTAAGCTGGGAGCCATTGACTTTTATGACAGCAAAGAGGATGATACTGTGACAGTAGAGAATTAGCTTGAGAGGACTAAGGGAGTCTTTGAGGATATGGACTACATAGTAGAGTAGAAGTATAGATATACAATGTCTCTGTTGTAGGAAGGGGTGTATGATTAGTGGAAAATAGTGAAGAAGAGGCCTCAGACTCCAGTTTCTCTCACCTGGGATTTTTTTTCTTGGAGCATTTCAGAGAGAAGTATATTTCCAGAGAGTATGCAGACAAGAAGAAGCAAGATTTTTTAGATCTGACATAGAATAATTTGACAGTAAGTGAGTATGAAAAGAAGTACGATCATATGAATAAGTACACTGAAGGGATAAGTAAATATGAGATTGATGGGTGTCGACAGTTTGAGAAAGGGCTGAGGACATCTATTCGGGGCAAAGTAGCTGCATTTCAAAATGAGGATTTCACCATGTTAGTGAGAGATGCAAAGAGTGTAGAAGAAGTTAACGCTGAAGAGATGAAGATAATAGCTTAGAGTTATGGCAAGAGGCCTTTTCATCTACCAGGTACAGGGTTCTCTATAAGTAAAAGGATTAGATCCTTAGAGGTAGATTTCAGACCGAGACCCAAAGGAAGAATGCAGTTAGTAGGCGGGGCTAACTCATAGGTACAATGCCTTCATCTGCCAATGCTCCAATTCTAGCCGGGGGAAGATTTATCACATACCCCTTATGCCAATAGTTTGGAAAATACCATGTGGGAAAGTGTTGGATGTCAGTTAGAGCTTGTTACTAGTGCGGAGTGATAGGTCATTTGAGAAAGGATTTTTTTTCGTATCGGAATCAAAACACAGAGTCTGTTGGAGTGAGACCTGCACTGATTTAGGGATCCGTACCTTCTAGGGGTAGAGGTATAAGCCACATGAGTGGAGGTAGGACAAGATTTGTGCAGGCTAGGTAAGAAACCATGAACAAGCTAGAGGGAAGCACTATGGCACCAGCCAAGACACATGCCTTGAGAGCCAGGGATGACCAGGATGCTCTAGACATCATTATTGGAACATTCTCTTTATTTGGCTGAAATATTTATGCTATGATAGATCCAAGATCAACACATTCATACATATATACTATGTCACTAGTTGGGGAGAACTTAAAGACTGAGAATTTAGATTATGATATAATGGTGATGAGCTCTTTAGGCCATAATGTTAAGGTGAATAAAGTGCATTGATAGCTACCCCTGTTAAGTTAGGGTGAGTTGTATCAGGCTGATTTAATAGAGCTCTCATTTCATGAGTACGATGTTATTTTGGATATGGATTGGTTAGCTCATCATAGTGCGGTAATCGATAGTGCAACTGCAAGAATTACTAGATAAGAGGGTTATTAGACCTAGTGTGTCACCTTGGGGTGCATCAGTATTATTTATAAAGAAGAAGGATGGCATAATATAGCTGTGTATAAACTACAAACAACTAATAGGGTGACAATGAAGAATAGATATCCATTACCACAGATTAATGATTTATTTTATCAGTTAAAAGGTGCAGGAATATTCTTCAAGATAGATTTGAGATCTGGATATCATCATTTGAAGATTAATGAGAATGGTGTACCTAAGAGAACAATTAGGACTCGATACAGCTACTACAAGTTCCTAATCATGCATTTCGAACTGGCGAATGCACTTGTAGCATTCATGGATATGATGAATCAGATATTTAGACCTTACCTAGATCAATTTGTTGTAGTCCTTATTAACGACATTTTGGTATACTCTAGAGATCGTGAGAAGTATGATTGACATTTGAAGATTGTTCTTTAGACTTTGAGGGAGAAAGTAGTTGTATGTTAAGCTATCAAAACGTGAATTCCAACTTAAAGAAATTAGATTTTTGGGTCATGTTGTGTCAGTTGAAGGGATTAGAGTTGACCCTAGTAAGATAAAAGATATTCTTAACTGGAAGTCGCCTTAAAATATGACTAAGGTAAGAAGTTTCTTCGGATTAGTAGGTTATTATCGACGCTTTGTAAATATTTTTTCATCAATAGTTGCTCCTATGACTCAATTACTTCATAAATATGTGAAGTTTGAGTGGACAGATAGGTGTTAGGCCAGTTTTGACCAGTTAAATGCAATGTTGACAAAGGCACCAATTCTGACACAACCCACTCCTAGAAAGGAATTTGTGATATACAATGATGCTTTTTTAAATGGTTTAGAATGTATACTAATGCAAGAGGGTAAGGTAGCTGCTTATGCCTCTAGATAGCTAAAGCGATATGAACGGAATTATCCAACACATGATTTGAAGTTAGCAACAATTGTATTTTCTTTGAAGATTTAGCGATAATATTTGTATGGAGAGAAGTGTTACATCTATACAGAACATAAGAGTTTGAAGTACATACCTTCATAGAAGGAGCTAAATCTTAGATAGAGGCAGTGGTTGGAATTGATAAAAGATTATAATTGTATGATAGACTACCAGTTAGAAAAGGTGAATACAGTGGCTGATGCTTTGAGTCAAAAGACTCTAGCAGATAAATTTGAATACTAAATAAGATTAGCTACTTAAGTTCATATGATAATGTATTATAAGTAGATTTACCCTTGAATTTCAAAGCTTCGGATCTAACCTACATTGCTACAAAGAATTAAAGAAGCTTAAAAACATGATCCTAGGTTTGTAATAATTGGTGAAGCTATATCCAAGGGGGAGAGACCTGAGTATGCAGTGGAGGCAGATGGTAGTATTCACTACAAAGGTAAATTATGTATGTCTGATATGTCAAAGGTGAAGAAAGAAATTCTTAAGGAAACACACGAGACAACTTACAATATGCATCCTAACATCAACAAGATGTATCAAGATCTGAAGTATGAGGATGGAAAGTCATGTTGAAGTGGAGTTTGGTACATCTTGACTTCAGAGCATATAATCTAGTTGCTAAAGGATATGCTTTAGAGCAGTTTGAACGAGTTTTCAGGAAGTTGGGATAGGTACTTGTCTCTGATAAAGTTTGCATATAATAATAGTTATCAAACAAGTATTGGCATGGCTCTATATGAAGCATTATATGGTAAGAAATGTAGATATCCGATTTGTTGGATTGAGCTCAATGAATGAAAGATATTAGGACTTAATTTAGTTCAGTAGACAGAGAAGAATATTATAGTGATTAAGGACAGACTCAAGGTAGCTAGGGACAGACAAAAGTCTTATGTAGACTTGAGACATAGGGATATTGAGTACGAGGTTGGTGACAAGGTATTTCTAAAAGTATCTCCCTAGAAGAAAGTATTTCATTTTAGAAGAAAAGGCAAGTTGAGTCCTAGATTTATTAGTCCATATGAGTTGACAAAGCGAGTGAGACTAGTAGCTTATAAATTGGTTTTACCTCATGAGCTAGAGAATATTCATAACATGTTTTACATGTTAATGCTCATAAAGTACCGATCGGATCCAACCCATGTCATCCAAGATAAGATATAGAGGTACAACCAGATTTGACTTATGAAGAATAAACCATAGTTATCCTGACAAGGGAAGTGAAACAACTCCGAAATAAGCAAATACTTCTAGTGAAAATCCTTTGGCAAAGACATTCAACTGAAAAAATGACATGCAAAAGGGAGGAGATCATGAAAAGTCAATATCCTCAACTATTCAACAACAACTAATCAGGTAAGATTTTAAGGATAAAATCTTTTAAGTGAGAGAGAATTATCACATTTGCGATCTAGATCCCCATATACGTGTATTTCGATCATCTTTACCCCGATATAAAGGCGTATCAATTAGAGTCTAAATATGGAAAAATAAGTGTGAGAAATCTACTTTAATATGATAATAAGATATTCAATATGAATGTTGAATTGAATTGATTAATCATTGCTATTTCGTGTCATGCACACAAATCGAGACAACTAGGTTATAAATATAGGATTTTCTCCAGGTGGTAAAAATATGATTTTAGCATACCAAAATATAAAAAATATTATTTGAAGTTCATAGGTGGAGTTATAAAGCAAAATTTTAAGGTTAAGCACTCGAATTGCGGAAATACGGTCTCTAGTGCATATTTACAACCTTATTTTTTTAACGAAAGTTAGAGAGATGCGTTCATGATCACAATAGTGCCGATGTGATTGTAATTAAATTCTAAAATTTTTAAAATTGATAAATTAGAAATTGGACAGTAGAAAAATTTTTACGATCCAAATTAGGAAAAATAACTACACTGTAAAAATGTGTTTTTGCACCGAATGTTGACTTGTGAAATTGAAGAGACTTTTTTGAAGATAAAATTATTTTATAATTTTTAATTTATTTAATTTGACGGAATTAAATTGTTTAGAAGTTAAATTTTATAGAAATAAATTAAATCATTAATTAATTTGGAAAAAATTATGATTGGTAGAATTTAGCTTAAATCAAATGTGATTAGTATGATTGGACCATTTTGTCAACCTTATGAGTTATAAGTGGCCAATTGAGTGAGAGATTACGAATTAATGAAGATTAATTAAATTAAATTAAGGTATAAAAGGAAATTTTTTCAAATATTCTAGAGTTATCTACAAAAAAATCAAAAGAAAATCTCCTTCTTCTCCACCATATGGCCAGCCACCATGAAAGCTTAATCAAGCTTCTTTCTTCACTTAGATTCACAACATTACAAATGTTCAAGTATATGGAGTAAGGAAAATTAATTTTTAGGTGAAGAAAATAAATTAAATTTGGAAAAAAAATAACATATTGGCCAAAAATTCTAAGAAATTGGAGGTGAGATTTTCTTCACTTTTATTTTTATTTTATATAGTTTTAAGTTGGGTTTGATGATTGTTTGAACAAATTTAGGATTTGTGTTGAGATTCGAAGTGAATTAGAAAAGAAAAAAATTAGAGTTTATTGGAGAAATTTAAAAAAAATTATATAAAAATGGAAAATAAGTTAAAAGAAGCTTGAGAATTATGGATATGATGAAAAATTGATGGAAATAATTTTTATGAATTTTTGCAAAGTTTTTAGGAATATTCATAATTATAGAAAATTTTTGAAAAATTATTTTGAAAGATTTGTACCTTAAAATAATGACAATTGAGTTAATTATAGTGTTTTAGAGTGTTTGGAGTTAGAAAATAATTTTTTGGAATGGAAGAAAATTTTAATAGAAATTTTGGTGAATTTTTGGCATAATTATTGAAAATTTTATTAGAAATTATTGAATATAATTTTGGTACAATTGGTAATGAAAAATGAAAGAATATGGGTTAAAGTGATTATAGAAAATTATTTAGTATTTTTAGAGAATTCGTTGAATAAATGAAAATTTTGAATTGAAAACGTAAATTATGGAGAAAAATGGACATAAATTGGGTAAAATAGCTGAGGAGGAAAAACAAGAAAAATTAAATTAATTGAGGAGGAAATTTGAAGAGAAGATAAAATTCAATTAATTTAGAATAATTGAGATACTTAGAAATTTCGCGTTAACAGGGTGTAATAGGAAAAAAAATAATATCGATAAAAAATGTTAGGAAACTGTGAAATTTGGAGAAATTAAATAGATAATTTAGTTTACATTCAAATTTAGTAATTTTTATTTACTCGGTAAACAATTAGAAATTTAATGAGTATTTAGGTGCATCGTCAGGGTAGACACTAAGAATAGGAAAAGGAAAGTAGCTAACAGTCTCTGGCAAAGTATAGTAAATATTTGTGCCTAAACTTATAATATAGGTCATTAATGTTTTAAATTGTTCTTATATGCTTTTTGGGATGAAATATTTTATGAGAAATTCATTATTATAGTATTTTGTGAAATGTAATAATGATAATACAAATATTTTTGTATATGAAATGGATTTACCATTTAGAAAATAGTTTTATATAACATTTATGAAAATGTTAAATGTTGGAAATATATTTTATGATAAAAAAATAACAATAAAATATTTTAGTATAAAAAAATTATATTGGTAAAATAAATGATTTAACATTGTATGTATGATTTTAAAACCATATTTTAGCCTAGACAATGAACTGGAAAATTATTGGCATACTAATATGGTAGAAACTCTATAACTTGTAGTTATTTTGGTCATAAAATGTATTATATGATTCTTGTAATTATTTTGGACAATATATATTATTTATTTACTGATTTTGTTATTATTTTGGATCGAGACTGATTATGTGGTTATCTTGGATCATATGATATTATTTGAGATCATGTGGTTATCTTTGATCCTAGTTCTATAGTTATCTTGGATCTTGTAATTTTTTTCGATTGATGATACCTCTTGTGTCCCTAGAAATAGGTTTGTAACATCTTAATATATGGGTTGAACGAGTTTTATTTAGTAGATGAATGTAATTTTTATGCTCTGGTTATATGTTAGTTTTATGTGCAATAAATGATTTGGTTTCGTAAATGTTATTTTATATCCATTTACTGGAAATGATTTTATGTTTATTTCAGTATAAAATTTATTAGTGATTTTGATTTATGAAAAAAATACATTTTCTGAAATTTACATGAATTTTTAATTATTATTCATACTCATAAAAACTTGCATTATAAGTTTTTACAATATTGAGTTTTATACTCAGTGCGGGGTTATTTTCTTTCACATAAACCTTTGCAGTGTTAAACGACAATAAATACATACATAGAAATCATCATTGGAATCAGTGGATCCTACTGATAGAACTGACCAGTTGTGATAGTCATCCCACAAGAATGAGTTTTGTATTATAATTTTTACATATTTTGTTTGATGTATTCAAATGTTTAAAAAAAAAATTATGATGCATGAACATGTTTTGTAAATTATGTGTAAGGAATGTGAATAGTAAAATGATATAAATTTATTTTTATTAATGTAATATGTTATTTTAATTAAATTCTTTTCATGCCAATATATATATATATATATATATATATATATATATATAATTTTTAATAATGTATTATTTTAAATAAATATTTTGTAGTATTTCTTATCTAACAGTATACAATACTATATACGGATAAGTAAGGGGTGTTAAATGATAACCCTATTATCAACTTAGGTCTACAATTGCCTAAACTTAAACTCTGATACCACTAAATATAACATCTACCCATAAATCTACTATACACGCGAATGCCACATGACTATATTTGCATAAATATGTTCCAATTAAAAACTTTTCTGCATTGTAGCATATATTTGTTTCTAGATTATAACAACTGTGTAAAACCTTTAACTATATCTGAATCAAATCTATATTATTATCAAATAATTGGTTTGGGCAACAACCCTTATTACAAAATCTATTCTTAAATAGAAAAGAACCAAATCAATTATGTCCTTATTTATTTAAAACATAAATACTAGAAGTAGCAATCTCATGACATGAGAATATCACAATGAAAACTAAAAGCAAACCAACCAAACACACGGGTCAACTCTGACTGCTCTGATGGGTTCAGACTTCTCTTCTTGTCAACTCAGCTATCTACCAATTCCAAACCTTCATATAGAAAAATCCACACACTAAATTATTGAAAGCTTTGTGATACATATAAGTATAAAATTTTTAACATGCATTCATACAAAATCATAATATAGATAGATGTACTTATGTGCTTAATCATGCCATAATTTAACAATACACATATTTCATACTTAGTTCACCAAATTATAGTACAATCACAGGATATAACACATATGTAATCCACATCATCACTTTGGCTTAAAATTTATACCAAATTACACTTTAGTAGGTTTTGATAACTAAAAACCTACAACAACCATAGCATAAAACATGAGTTTCCATTTCTAGTTTCTCAAACCTGGTTAACTAATTTTCATATTCCCTTTTACATTTATTGTTGGTATCTGGTTACTATATACTTGATTTCTTATTTTTGTTTCTAGTTTTATTTTATAATGTGTAATACTCTAGATCTGTACTGTTCGAATGTGGGTTGTAAAACATGAGCATTATGATTCAACCTTAGGCTACCTTACTCATTAACTGTATTTATATGTATAGTCATCAGCTGAACTTCTTAAGTAAAAAGCACTTTCACAGGAGCTTAAGCCACCTTTATTGAGCATAATATAATCATTACATGCATATGGGATTAAGGGCGCTCTAACTCGAGCTTAAGCCATATTGTTCTTAAATAATCAGAAGTGCTCTAACCTAAGCTTAAGTCACCCTGATTTAATATATAATCATATCCTAAGGTACTATAACCCTTTCAATGGCATACCACCTATCCTAAGTCGGTCCTTGGATAGAGAATGGGCATTCAATACTCAAAATCTAGTTTTTCATCACATTCCATAATTACCACATAATAATCAATGATTTATAGCATATAATGTATATCCATATCCATATCCATATTATTGCATTCATACTATATTAAGTATTAACTCATCATATTGGGTGTGTGCATACTAGCTCCATATTATTTATCATCAAATTTAGTATAAAATCCAATTTCAAGGATTCACGGGTGTGAAAGGAAATTCACGACTGTCAATCCTTATTCACAAGTTGCCTACCTATGCTCCAAGTCATGAAGGTTTATGTTTAATTTTGCCATGGGCATGAACAATTGGGTCACACCTTGTGAACCTGAAGATTTTTAGAAATTTTGCAGCAAACATCAAATTTTAGCACACTACACATAAAGACACTAAAGCTAGCCAATGTTAACCCCACCTATCAATACTTTCAGCACCATGCAATATTAGCCAAGCCATCGACATGCAAATTACAATCATTAGTCAAACTAACTAGATTTTATGCCTTCAAATATAAAATTATAACTTTCATAAATCTCAGTTGTATATGGTAATAGAGCACAAGTTTAACATGTCTCATGATCTCAATTCAGCAATTAACATACTAAAAATCATGCCAAATAACATATTCATATCTCAATATATCACACAACATGCCCATAGTCGAATTTAAATGCGTATATGTACAAACTTGAATTGGAGCTTGAATTTTCGACCTCTCTAGCATCTATAACCTTACTAATGGGTTTCTCCACCTTTTTTCTCTATTCCTAATATAAAATCAGAATCCCATTATTGTCTATTTCAATGCTAATTAACAACATATGCCATAAGCATATGAAACCCTAGCTTAGGTCTTAAATCTTAAATCCCCATATAAAAATGAATTAACTAGATGGAAGAACAAAGGAAAATATGATTACTTACCTCTAATTTAGAAAAATCAAGATATGCTTTGGCTCAAATTCAGTTTCTCTCTTATTCTCCAAAATCTGCCCTATTGAGGTGCAAAAACCTTGATTATATCAATGTTTAATCTAGTTTAAGGGGATGAATTAGTATACTCAAAGTTAAAAATCAAAGAAAATTGTCTTTAGTTTAACAAAGGTCTGATGGCTAGGGTTTAGGGTTGTGTAATTCGTAAAAACTTCTGACAACTAAACTATTCATTATATACCATAGGACTTCACATGCATGAATATTCATTCATGACTGTAAATATGTTCAAATCCTAAAAACCTTGTTTTACGATTGTTCACGGCTGTGACTTAACATTCACATATATGAACATTGTGCAACCTTATTATTTTTTCATGTCTTTTAAACTATTTTCATGTTTCAAAACCTATAACCACTATTATGAACTTAATATACTCTTATTACATATTATTTCTAGGCCCTAACTTGCGAGCATTATATCAATTTTTTCTGTACAATTCAGTTTCAGAATAGTTTGGTACAAATCAATATAGTTCTTAGTTTGGATATCACTAAGATCCATATTCATTAAATTTAAAATTAACAATACAATTTGATTCAACTCTAGTAAAAAAAATTAACGATATAATTCGATTATTAATTTTTTTTATTCAGTTCTTCAGTTCGATTTTGAAAGGTATAGGTTCAATGTATAACCCTATTAGGGAGACTAAAATTGATTAATTATGTTCATTCCATTGCCCATCAATATTTTCAATTACATTTGTACTTAAGCATAAGCAGGATGTTGAGTTACACATACAAGCTTTTCGTTGGAGTCTAGATAATTCGAGTGTAAAATTCCATTGTCAACAAATGCTTTTAATCTCATGTGGTTGAAATGCATAGTATTATTATGGTAATGCTTAGAGGAATGACATAGTTCTAATGAACTTTTTGATGAATGTAGATTTGTTAATATCCCCTTACCTTTTTATACCTCAGTTAGGTAAGGTGGGGTCTCTGACTGACCAATTGATGTATCTACATAAGACTTATAAATATATAATATACATAAACTAATTCATAATACACACAATCTTTTCTTTTTTGCATGTCACAAGTAACTCATCAAAACAAAATTCAAATCCCAGCTTAAACAACACAAGAAGGAAAAGGTTGTGTGGATTGTAAATTAGTTTATGTATGTTGTATATTTATAAGTCCTGTGCAAACACATCAATTGGTCAGTTAGAGAACCACTTTACCTAACTGAGGTATAGAAGAATAATGAGGTGTTACATTTAGTGTTTGCTCATTTCACTAGGATTATTTTTTTATTTCTAAGAGCTTTAAATATGGTAGAAAATGGCTTTTAATAATAAATATGTGTTTAAGCCTAGTCAAAAAGCATACTTTTGCAACTGTCATTTAGTAATGAGATTGAGCCAAATTAGCAATATGTGCTTATTAATTTGTGCTTTATACATCAAAACATACAATGTAGAAATAGAGGTGTTCCCCTTTTACTTTACTTGAATAAAGTGACTTTTAGTTTTAGATTATCTTTCTTTCCTCTTCAGCCAAATGAAAAAGAAATTAACTTTATTTGAAACATATTGTAGTTGCTTCATGGAAGTTTATGAAAAGAATTAACTTTTGTGGAAGTTTTTTGTCCTTTTCTTTAAATTATGTGTTTTCCAATTACAAACCTCAATTCTCTCTCTTTATGGAAGTTTTTCCCCTTTCTTTAAATCTAAATTCTCTTTAGCCATGAATATGAAGTTTCACAATTCTTTAGTATTTTATATGATTTATTTTTATTTTAGTGATTCTCTTTTAATCCTTTTATATTCCTCGTAAATTTATCTGTAAAATCTAATTAGATGTTAATTTCTTAGAAAAGGGATTAATCACATAAGATGTTACTGAATTTTCCACCATCTAATGATGTTATTTACAAATTTCAATATGTAACTAGAAAAATTTTAAACATAAATTTAATTTCATCTATTATTTTTAATCCATTTTTCTACAACTGGGAAAATCCATAATTGGATTGCTAACTATGGACAAATTAAGAGCTGTTTAGTTTGAGAAAATGTTTTCTATTTTCTTTTTCAAATTTCATTTTATTTTTATTAATTTTCGTATTTTTTATTTTTCAAATAGAAAACTAAAAAATTGCAATACCTTAAACCTTATACCTTTAGATACCACATATCCATGTATCTAGTTATCATGTATGACATATATCTAGTTACCATGTATGACCTATGAATAAGATGAAGATCTTGTTTGTAGCGAGTAATTTTTTTTTTTATCGTCACATCTCATATTATCATTCAACAATTCAATAATCAATATGGAAGCTCTAACCATATACATAATATATCACATATATTAATAATTTAAACATTGCATTTGAAGGTTTTTAAGTTTATGAGTTTGAGACTATTTTCATATCTTAATACAATCTCATTATAACTATATATGTGAAAACATTCAAGCCCAAAATGTAGATGCTATGATTTCATATTTGTGTGAAATACAAAGAGAGAGAAAGTGTGTGAGGAAGTATGACTGGTGACCTTTGATCTCTATATTTTATATGCACTTCATATGAACTATTAATCTTATCTACCTGAAAAATTATGAAATTTGGTAAGCTGCGATTCAGTAAAAATAATTATCAAATGAGCTCTAAAATACCAAACAACTTATAATAACAAATAATAATTATGCACATTTTATATTCCATTTTATTCACCAATATCATAAATATATAAGTAAAAATCAAAACACACAATAATTGCTTTTTACTTATGCTCATACTTTGTTTATTTCTTTTTGTTGTGGCTAAACTATATAGACATTGTTATGGATTTCTATGTAAATATTTGTATTTTTATTTGCTAGCTATCTTGATTATTTATTTCATTTGTACATTTGTTAGGTCATAAGCCTTTGCTTTTGCTATTCATTTAGATTTAATCATTTGTTTAGACCTTAAATGTAACATCCTTTACTTTTTCCATATGCATTTCTGCAGCATCTCATTTGCACATATGTATTTTGCATATATATATATATATATATATATATATATATATATATATATATATATATATATATATATATATATATATATATCACTTGAACACATGCATAATATGCATTTTTATTTAAATATATTCATGACATACAATTAGTTTATTTTCAAGTATTTTATAATTGTATAGAAATGCACATGTCTATTTTATAATATAGATAAAAATGATATGAAATTAATATTTAAGTGAATAAAGAGACTATATTAAATTAATAAAAATTTGACATGATTAATTTAATTAAATTAAAATAAGTGATTAAATTATATTTTTTTATTATTGGTTAGTAAAGTTGGGTAAATGTTTATATGTATACATGAATGTATGTATATGTATGTAATAATAATAATAATAATAATAATAATAATAATAATAATAATAATAATAATAATAATAATAATAATAATAATAATAAAATTAAAAAAAAGAAGCATACAACAAAAGAAGAGAAAAAGAAAAGTCAAAAAAAAAAAAAGAAGAAAAAGAGACGGATGAAAAAAAAAAAGGAGGAAAGGAAGATAAAATGTGGGGGCTTTTAACTTATTAGGCTAAGTCTTTTTCTTCTTTTTCTTCTTTGCTTCATTCATTCAGCCTATTTTTTTTGAAATTCCAGCCACATTTTCTTCTCTCTTTCACTCTGGAAATTACAGCAACAAGGTTAGCTAAGGGTGATTATAGGTGAGTAAACATTTATTTTGTATTAATCTTGGTTATAGTGTTTAGGGTTCATAAATAGGCAGTATTTTGTACTATAGTTTTAATGATCTTAGAGATCAAATATGGAGAAGTGTAAAACATAAAATGTGTTCCTTTATATCTTATATTTATTGATATATAAACAATTTTGCAAGATGTGTTGTATAGGAATAGAAACTCTCTCTTGATTGAAACTGGTCCGGATCCAAATCCTAACTGAATTAGCCACTGTTTTTATTGGTTTTTAATATGATAAAATCATTATTTAAAGTCTATCAAAACATAAAAGTTGTATATATATGTGTTATGTATCTGTAGACCAAATTTCAGCTCCATATATCGTGTGGATTTTGAGTTATGATGAAGAGAACCATAACTGTTCCATAGTTGCTAAGTGCCCTATACAGGTCTAGAAACTTGTTAAATCATTTTGAGCTTCTTACAGATAGATTCTGTAAATTATAAAATCATGAAAGTCATAGGTATATGTCTTATCTAAATTTTAGTACTAATTTTAGATTAATATATTATGTATAGAGTAAGTTATATCCTTTACAAGTCATACTGATCCGGAAGCCAATTTTGTTATGGACCAGTAAAATGTTGCTTATAATTTGAGGACCTTAGATATATAATTGATGAAATTTATAAACATGAAAAATATTCCATTTGAACCCATATAAGTTTCTGTAAAGTTTAATTAAAATATGACTTATATATTATAAGTTATGATGAATCAAAATTGGTACCCTGAAACTGCCTAAGGGCAGAAAATATGGCAGAAGATAGAACACATTTAAAAATTCCACCAAAAATTATATAATGATCCAATTGGTCTAAAATTTTAATACCTTATATAATTATATGTTAAATTTAATTAGGAGCAAGAATCAGATTAATTGGTCAAGTACAGAAAAAGTTATAGTCAAAACAGTTCCATAAGGTCACACTGCCTCATAGGAAAAATTTTAATTATTGATATGAATAATGTATATTAATTTGTTTAAGCCACATTAAGTTTCTATAGTTATAAATTAACCAATTATATTTCAATATTAGGCTGAAGATAAATTAGAGATACACAAGAAGGGGGTAGACAATAAGTTAAGGGTTGGAATCAAAGGAAAAATGTGAGTCTAATTATCAACTGAATTATTTAGTGCATATGAATGTTGCTTGCTATGTGATTCATATGATTGTGATGACTTTTCCTTGATAATATGATGATGAATAATTTGTGACATTTGTGGTACATATAAGTTTGTGTACTTGTGGTATATTTGAGGTATATGTTTGATATATATATATATATATATATATATATATATATATATATATATATATATACATGGTATATGTATAGTATATGCAAGGTATATGTGTTGGCATATGAGGTATATATGTGGTATATGTATGGTATATGTGATAAGATACAATGGTTGATGAATATATAAGTACAAGTGCATATGCATAATGACTTTAAAAGGTGTTGTGACTAGTTAATCGACATTGCAAAGTAAAAGAAGAGGCCTATGACCCAATAAATGTGCAAATAAAACAAATGATCAAGCTAGCTAGCAAATGCAAATGCAAATGCAAATGCAAATGCAAATGTTCGCATGACAAATGTTCACATGAAAATTCAGGGCAGTATCTATTTAACCTGGTCACAACAAAATAAAATGAATAAGTATAAGCATAAGTAAAGAGAAATTATTGAATACTTGATTTTATCTATATTTATATGTTATTGACTGATGAAATGGAGTATAAAGCATATATTAAATATACTTGTTATTTGCTATTATGAAATACTTGGTGTTTTAGAACTCATTTGATGGTTATTTTCACTGAGTCGCAACTCACCAAATTGCATCATTTTTTAGGTAGAGAAAAGTAGTAATTCATATTGAGCTGCATATAAAAGTCATGGATCAAAAGTCACCGCTCGAGCCTCCTCACTTTCTTTTTTTGCATTCCACATAAGCATAAGAACATATTATTTATATTTGGGGTTGAATACTTGCATATGTATAATTACAATGAATATGTACTAAGATATATATATATATATATATATATATATATATATATATATATATGGATTCAACTTGTAAATTTACCAACTTTTAAACATAATGTTTTAGTTATTAATATATGTGATGTTATAGACTATGATTAAAACATCTGTATTGATTGTGAAATTATTGTTGATAATATGAGATGAGTTAAAAAAATCACTCTCGCTGTAAACATGAATTTTATTTTATTCTTGTTTCATACGTGATAATGTAATATAAAAACAACATATGCGGTATATAGATGTATAAAGTTTAGATGTTACATTAGATATCTTCTTTTGCTTTATAATATTGTTTAATTAGTCACAATGCCTTTTAAATTCATATGCATGTGCATTTGTAACCAAATATTTATTAATTATTGTATCAATGATTGCATATCAATTCATCCATAAATTTATATAAAAAAAAGAAAATACATTTAATACAATCATGTCACAAATATATTCACAAATTATTCATCATCTTCTTTTTAAGGCCAAATCATGATAATCATATAATTCACATAACCACCATAGCAACCAATATTTATGTGTACTAAAAAAATTATTTAATAACTATACTCATATTTTTCTATATTACCAAAATCTTAACTTATTGTTCACTTCCTCCTTGTATATTACCAACTTGTTTTAAATCTATTTGGAATTATAATTGATTAATGCATGACTTGAGAAACTCAATATTAATATGGTATAAGCAAATAACTAATATTTTTTTTATATGACAATGTGACTTTTCCTAAATAATCAACCTATAACTTATTTTATACTTTCCCAATTTGTGTGATTCTTAATTCTACTTAAAGATAACATATAAAGTTATAACATATTCAAATTTTAGAATTTTTGGAGCATCACACTATTTTTATTGGAATTTTAAAATGTGTCATGTTTTATGTCCTTAGATAGTTTTGAGCATACCAACTTTAATAATTCATATTTCATTACGTATATGTTTAATTATTATAAAACTTTACAGACATTTATATAAGATACAAATACACATTTTTATGCTTTAACTCATTTTTGAATTATACATCTAAGGTTTTCGAACAATAGAAAATATATGACTGATCTTATACATAGGTGACATCCATACTAGTTTTTTTTGTTAATACATTGAATATGAAGGTAAATTTTTATTAGAATTTAGATAAGACATAATCCTAAAACTTTTATATTTTTCACTTATATAAATTTTGTCTATATAAAGAAAACCATTATTTATGATTCGTTTATTTATATTTATGATTCGTTTATATATATCTTTTTATAAATACTGACTTTTACTACAAAAATTTACATACATATAGTAGATATATAAATGGACAACTTTCATATTTTATTCTTCATTAATTTAACCTCTATGATGGTCTAAAAATTAAATAAAGTTGGATAACTTGTAGAAATAGTAATTAGAACCAATTTTAGTAAAAGAATAATTTCTCTTAATATATACAAATCTTCTAAAACTATTTTAAAAACATATGTATAAGACATAGATTTGTAAGTTTCATGTTTTAAACTTCTCCAAATTCTTCTTCTAAGACCACAAAAAATTAAACTCTAATATTCTGCTATAAAAATATAGTTGAGAGCTTTGATTTAGTTCCTTACACCCCATAAACCATAATCTATTAAACCTTTAATACAATATTAGCAATAAAATGAGAAATAATTAACTCACGAGTGATAATTTTGCTTGATTTGTTAATGAAACATTTAAGAGATGTGAAGAAATAAAGGGAAGAAGAAGAAGGAGGTGTCACTTGTAGGATAAAAAAGAATAAGAAGGGTAAGCAAAGATAAAGCTCCACATCCCATTTGTCTTTTTTTTTTCTTTATCTTCATCATCATCATCTATATATGTGTGCGCGTGTATATATATATATATATATATATATATATATATATATATATAATCCCAAATACAAAATTTAATCTTTTACTTTAATTTAAATATATTAAATTTGTATTAATTTAATATAGTCTCTTTATTCTCAAATTTAGATTATCTACATTTAGATTATCAAATATGCACATACAACTTGCTACAATTGTAAAATACCTGAACATGTACTATACAATTGTAAAATACTTGAACACTTGCTAAGTGTATGTTATAAATTTGTTTAAACAAAAATTCCATATGAATGCATATGAACATATTCAAATGAGATACATATAAAAATATATGTCAAGAAAGTTGATGATGTTACAAAAATGCTTTAAAATATATGTAGAAAATTTTATATTTTCCAACTTTCATAAAAAAAAATAGAAAATCATATTTTTAGAGTTTTCCGCATATTGCTTATAATTTGAAAAATTTTGGAAACATATTTTGAATTTTTTTAATCTGAAAATAATACAACTAAATATTAAATTTTATTTTCTAGTTTTTTATATCAATTTTCTAAAAAACTGGTATTATTTTCCACAACTAAATAGTAATTTTCAAGAAAATTAAGAGTTGTTTTAGTTTAAGAAAATATATTTTGTCTTCCTTTTCCAATTTTTATTTTTTTATTAGTTTTCTTGTTTTATATTTTCTAAATAGAAAACTAAAAATATTTTAAAATAGTTATAGAAAACTCTGTATTTTTCAAATTAGAAAACACATTTACTTTTATAAATATAAATAAGAAATCTTTTTTTGAGTTTTTGGCCTATTGCTTATAATTTAAAAAATTTGAAAATATATTTTTAATTTTATAAATTAGAAAATAATATAATTAAATAGTAAATTCTATTTTTTTTCTTAAAGTAATTTTCCAAAAAAAAAATTAGTATTATGTTTCCTGTTTTCTTCTCATAAAAAATTTCATGACATCAAAATATAAAAACAATGCGGCATCTCATATAAAATGTTAAAAAAAAAAAAGAAAAAGAAAAAAGAAAGATAAGCTCTACAAGAAAATCAACCTTTAATTAAATTCGGCGTGAGGCTTAGAATTATGCCCAAGCTCGGAATAAATTATCTGATTGATGCGGGAGATATTTATCTTCTACATCTCAAGGACGTGCGGTACTCTGCCTGCCTGCTTCTGTCGCCATAAGCTCTAATTTCTAATCTCTAGCAATCTAAGAAAGAGACAAGAGTGTGTGTGCGTGATATGGGGCTGGCCTCGGCCACTGCTGCATCTTTTTCCCTTTCTGTTTGGGCGGGTACCGCCACAAGGCCAATATCATGCCTCTACCTCCGCCCTCACTTCCTCTCGACGTCTTCTTTCCCTTTGCTTCCTTCCGTACGTTCCTTATCCTTCTTTAAATTCATATTTTGTTGCTAAAATTTCTATAATGCTCGTACACTTACACCAATCTGCCAGTGGAAAATCACGGATTCATCATGAATTGAGAACTGGAACAATTTGAGCTAAATTTTTCAATCAATCCATTATCGGTTGATTGCTTCTTGATCTTAATTTAATTTCAAAGAAAAATGATTTCTCATGTTTGATTTAATTTCCAAACCTTGAGTGCATAGTCTTAAACTCTATTTGTTCACCTTCATTTTAAACACAGTAGAGCTCTGGTTCGGGTTCAATTTTTTAGCTTTCCTCTTGTTGACAAAAAGAGATGAAAATTAAAACAAAGACATGCGTATCTTATGGCTACATTGGGTAGACGTTCCAAAATCTTAGGTCGAGATGAAATGAAATATTTCTATATGGAATAGAAGATTTTAATTTATTGTGACAGATTACATTTTAGCTTTTGGGTTGAAATTTGGAGATGCAAATTCACATTGATAGAGCCTCTATTTTGATCCTGGAAATTCAGAGATGCACTGACTGTCGAGTATCATGGTGTTTGATGTTAACTGGCTTTTTAATCACCATTGAATTTTTGAGCTTCCTACAAAACAAGTTCTGAATGGTGTAGCAATTTAACAGTTATGCTACAAAATCATTGTCGACAGTAAGCCGCTCAAGGATTCTGCAAGTGCAGAGTGTACTTACATTTTGAGCTTGCAATTCTAGGTGACCTCAATCAGTTTAGGAATCTCTTTATTCATGCAAATCTGTGGGACACATTTCTCTCACCATCTAGTGCCCCTTTTTTCGACTCATTGTAAAATGTCTAGAGCTTAGTAATGCTGATTATGTTTAGCTGGAAATGACAACCGTATATTCCTCATATTTATTTCAGCTAGAGGGCAACATGAAGCATTTGTTTACTTAGGTTCCCTCCAATTTGGCAAGTGAATTATTGCCTGGTTTATAGCTAAAAGCTTCATAAATCATTAAATAACAATATATCCTATCCATGTGCTGCCATATTTAAAATGTAAATATGATTCAATATTTGATTTTTTGTCTCATGATAAGCATGTCTGTATTACTTGGATATACCATATGTGGAATCTAAGAATATTAAAGAAAGAGTGACAGTAATTCCAACAATTTTTCCTTATATTCATGCCAATATCAAGGTAACTATTTTCTTCATTGATATGTGTATATCAATTCATTTATTATTCTCATTGGAGAATTTTACTGCAGTAATTTATCAAATTTATTTTGCTCAAAAGTGTCCTAACTGTGATGGTTTCTTTAGTTTAATCAGTCTAGTTGAAGCTTTCCAACTTTTAGTTACAAAAAGTTTATGTACTGAACAAAATATCCTGTGGTAATTAACTTTTCATATTTGTTCAGCTTTTACAAAAATATTGTTATTGTAATGATCATTTACTTGTGTTCTTGAAAGTATGCAAATTTTGACTTTAAAGCTTAAGTTCATGTTCAGAAAAAATGCAATTTGAATTTGCTGAGATCATCTATAGAGAATGTTGCCCGCAGAGTTTCTTGTAGCCTGTTGAAGGTTGAAGATGACATGAACGATGAGGCATGCGAGCTAGTCAACGGAGTTGAACTCTCAATTGGAGAGGGTGCTGATACAATCCAAGCTTATCTCTTCAAGGCAGTGAAAAATAATAATGGAACTGGCATACTACTCTTGTCTGATATTTTTGGGTTTGAAGATTCATCTACAAGAGACTTCGCATACCGTGTTGCCTGTAATGGATATAAGTATGTTTGTTTAACCCTTGAAACAATCAATAAATGATGATATCTCTCTGCCTTCCAATTCTTAGGCTTTCTTACTTAACATAGATAATCTCAGTACCACTTATGACTTCACCACTGAAATTTCATTATCTGGGGATATCTATTTCATTTGCTTCTAGTGTTAAAGATAACCAATAACACACTTGGTTGGGATTTGGCACATTATACTAATTCACAATGTTGGAGGAAGAAAAATAATTGATAACTTGTCCTTGCTTATGGAAGTTGGTGGAAAAGGTAAAAGGAGAGAAAAGAGAGAGAACAAGGGATTACACTATTAGAACTACACTTGAAATGATTTATTGAATGGGTTGCAACAATGTTAGGGGGTGATGAGTGAGAAAAATGAGACATAAACAAAAGAAAAACAGACGTGGTCAAATGTGGGTTAGAAAAGCAGCCTTGTTCTTGTGTTTCATTGAGCCCCCTTCTAATTTTTCCTGTTGTTTAAAGAATAAATTATTTTGTCTGTTCATGTATGCCATACTATGCTATCATCTTTTCTCTTATTTTGTTGGACTAATGTGGTAGTTGAAGATGTATGGTTTTATTTAACATTATATAGGCTAATATTGGTTCTTCTAGTCACCAATGAGCATTAGCTCAATGGTGTTGAAGTCGTTTGCTGTGTATGAGTTCTTGAGTTCGAACTTCAGTTGGAGCTGTATGAAGTAATGCAAAATTTTTAATTCTTAACTTTGGACCATTTTTAAATCTATTTTACAAACTTTTATGTCTCTTTTCTTTTTTGGTTATTAATTTGTTTATTTCAAGGTAATCGAATTTTGGAGGAATTACATCTTATTGACTCGATGGAGTTAGAATCGTTAGTTTCCAACTTTTTGCTTTTGGAAAGGTTTTTTTTCAATAAATTTGTTTTACTGTTGTATTGGTGGTTGTGCCCTCGTTTAATAATTCATTTTAGTTCATCATAGCCAATTCTCAAGCCAGGATAATTGAATCCATTAAATTGAGTGCAGTGTTCTAGTTCCTGATTTATTTCATGGAGACCCATGGACAAAAGACCAGCCAAAGACTATGTTTGAACAATGGATAGCAAAACAAGAACCTAGTAGGATTGCAAAGGACATTGCCAAAACAACAAAATGGATGGTTGATGAATTTTTAGCTGCAGGAATCTCAAAGAAGCTCGGCATAATTGGGTTTTGCTTTGGAGGAGGCCGAGTAATAGAGGTGCTATCCAGAGACCAAGGAATTTGTTTTGGCATTGGTGTCTCCTTCTACGGTACTAGGATGGATCCAAATTTAGCTTCAAATATAAAGGTTCCAGTATTGTTAATTTCAGGGGATGATGATCCACTTTGCTCTGTTAATGTCTTGAAAGATATCAAGAAGCGCCTTGGACAGGGGTCTAAGGTCGTTATTTTTGAGGGGAGAGGCCATGGCTTTGCGCATCACCCTAACTCCCCTGAAGAGGATAGAGATGCAGAACAGGCATTTGTAATCTTGAGAAATTGGTTGTATGATGGTTTGGTCTTAGAGTAAATGGAAATCGTTTAAATTTGGTCGATGTTTAGAAGTTTTGATGATAAATAGCCATATATTGTTTTTCATGACTACGTATGAAGTTAAACAGAGTTAATTTCATCAGTTAGCTCGTATGAAATTGCTGTTCACATAAAATTTTTACATGATTGCTTGATCGTTAGCACATTTTATGCACAAAGATTTTGACTGTGTTAAGATAGCATGTTGAGTGTGTCTTGTAGATGAGTTTAATTGTATCTGCTTCTTCTTTTTGATTGTGGCTTACAGAGACATAGAATTGAATAATGGATTTCTTGATTGTACCTTGCTGCGTTAACCTGTCTTCTTGATAAGCAACTTACATATAATCTTGAAGAAGTTGTAAAACTGGCATGAAATATATAATTCATATAATCTAAGTTTGTAAATTTCATAGGGATTAATTGCTATAGCTTTCTTAAATGTGCTTTCTTGATGATTCTTGAATTGGGTTTTCTCGATGCTTATCAAGGAAGACTTGCATATAATAGATTAAAGATTATTTTGAAAGTTATATCTGTTGGTTATGAACATGTAATTGAAGTTTATTAATTTCTTTACTGACTAAATCGAAAGAGATTAAGTGTAGATAGGCAATGTGTTTTAATGTGTTTTGCTTCATGTGATGTGGTTTTATATTACGTGGCCTCATATAAGAACTCATTGCACCTTACTTCGTGTACTTGAGAGGGAATGGCATTGAGGGAGATAATGAGCATATGACTATAGTTCCTACCAGTTGTATGTTTCCATTGCATGATTAAGCTTTAGCTTATTCTGTTTGCTAGATAACCATGTCACAACAGAGCATAATTAATTAATTAGAATTTCTGCTTTCATCATATTATTCCAACTCTATGTTTGACTGCATGTAGATTTTAAAATTAAAGCAGGTTTTGTATTTTGTGACAGATTTTGTTAAAGACATCTTAAATTTAAATCAAGATAAGCAATACATAGATAAGAAGGGAAAATTTTCAACAAAATAATAAATACTATTTATGAAAATAAAGTTGTGAGAGTTGATTCCGCACTAGTTTGGTGAGGCAAATTCGGTAGTTAAATAGAAAAATTTCCTCGCCAAATCTTTATTATAGGAAGGAAAACTGATGATAGCGAGGGAATCATATTATGTGGCTACAGAATTTTATTTGAGTGAGTATGCTTCCTTCTTAATTTGATCCACGAGGCAATGAAATATTATGTCGCCAATCTTAAAAATTCGGGAAAAAAAATTAAAAATTGCAAATGCAGCTATGTAAATTATATCATAGATCCATATTTATTGTGTATCGTGGTTCCGATTTCAAAATGTCAAGCATATTATTTAATAATTTATATGTGTGATGTATTTTATATCCAATGTGTAATTTATTTATCGTTATTCTTTTTTTGTTCTTGTTCTTCTGTTTCTGTTTATTTTTTGGAAAAGTTTCTCATTGTAGATGAGAAAAAACTTTTAATTTGCATATTTGATTTTATTTTTGGTATTTTTTAATATTTTAGGTATTGTTATTATTGTTCGGAATGAAAAATATTAGTTTTGATATATTTTGTGGAATAAAATGATTAAAAATGAATATATTTGAACTAAAAATGAAAAATATAGAGAGAGAAAATTGAGTTGTTGGAGTTAAAGACGATATATTTTGGTAAAAACAATAAATATGTAAGTGATGAACCTGAAAGTTGTAAATGATAAATTAATCGATAAACATATAACTTTTATATGATGAATCTGAAAATTGTAAATGATGAATCTGTAAAATCTAAATGATAAACATGTAATTTCTAAACGATAAACCTGTAAATTCAAATTTATGAACCTGGAAAAGGTATGAAATAATAAGTTGTAAACAATAAACCTGCAAGTTCAATACGATAAACCTGTAAGTGATAAAACAATAAGTTATAAATGATGAATTTATAAGTTTAAAATAATAAATCTGCAAATCGTAAATGATGAACTTATAAGTAATAAAACAATAAGTTGTAAATGATAAACCTGTAAGTGATAAAATAACAGGTTGCAAACAATGAACTTTAAGATGCATTTTTTTAAATAATAAATTTCTAAGTTAAAAATAATGAATCTGTAAATTATAACTGATAAATCTATTTTATATTTAATAGTTTACCAAAATCTATTTTTAAAAAAGGTCGTGTTTTGTTTTTGTTTCGTACGCTGAAAGAAAAATATTCATAATGTAATATAATGTAATATGCACCAAGTTCCATAATATGACAACCCATATGACTGTTTATAAGATAAATTGGTTAAAAATTTTGTTATAAACCTAACCTAATCCATCAAAGTAATTAGTAAATAAATTATTTATTGAAAACTGACCCATCCTAAAAAGACTAAATATAACTATAACTAGATAAGATTGGATTCCAATTTGGGTTAGTTTGCATTTATTAATCCAACAACTGATTTTTAAATGTCTTTTTGCTTATAATTATAACCCAATACCAATTTTCAACTTATTAGTTTATATTTTCTACACAATATTATAATTTAGCAATTATTATTTCATTGAATCAATTTTTTAAATAATTAAATAGAAAAATAAATGGAATAATAGTATATTTTCAATGTTTTTGTTTTTACTAAATTAAATTACAGCCTCTAAATCATCCTTTCTATCACTAATCAAATCTCACATAGTTGACCGTATTAAACATTTGTTTTTAATTTTTTAATGGTTAACCTAATCATTCTATATTTTAGATTTTTATTGAAAACAATTTCTTATAGAATATTACTATGCAAGGGAAATTCTATATGAAATTTTTATTTAATTTTAGCTTTTAGTTTGATTTATTTTAGTGGGACCGTGGATTGAGGATCATATATTGATTTTTCAATTTAATCATTTTTTTAAAATTTTTTTGACAAAAATCCAGTTTATTACATAATTAAATAGAAAATAATTGTATTCTCACTGTTTTTTAGATAAAAAAAAATCTATTGTTGCTATATTAAAATATTCAATAATTTTCCATCAACCCAAATAAATTGCTAAAAAAATAAAATTTAGACTAAAAATTAAACTTAGAAAAAATTTGGACTAACTTATGATCATTATGATTCTTGGTAACTTGGTAAGCTTTAAAGAGCAAGTAAGCAGTCCCTAAAACTCGAATATAAATAATATAATTTTGCACATACTTCCACTCAATCCTCATATCTCTCTCACCACCTGAAGTAAAAACACAAACACTTAGCTAATATTTCAACAACTTGCATACAAATGGAACAAAAGACCAGATACATTTCATTTTATTAACACTTGAAAAACTAACAAACTCATTTTGTTAAACAACAAGCATTTCATTTTAAATACCTCTGCTCCCATTTTAATTATTTATCAAGTACGTAGTAATTCAAAATTACAAATGAATAACTATCACAAAAACTAATTACCAACAATTACTCTTAAATTGAGAGTGAGCTCAACTCTGCAAATTCTAAAATAAAATAAAAAAAAAAGAAGCCAAAACAAAACAAGTTATTAGAAAAGTACAATTATTACTTGAAAGGTAATAGTATTCATGATCAAGAATTACCTGATTCAAGCTCACAGTTCATAGCTTGTTGATGGTCAATTAGAGATGATTTCAACTAATTTTGATAACAAATGAGTGTTCCAACCATCAAATGAGACAATTAGCTTATTGCATGTCTGCCATATCCATCATAGGAGCAACTTAAATAAAACATGAAGCATATAATTAATCAATAAATCAAAGAAATACAACAAAAAACATGATCACTGCTATGACATCAAATTGAAAAAATCACAATTAAAAAAATAAAAGAAAGAAATATAAAAGCTATGTTACTCAGATACTTCATTTTTAAAGTATTCGTGTCTTTTGGATATGACACTAGTAAAAATATATGACTTACATGATTTTTCAATTTAAAAGTGAGTATCTCTTCAAAGATTTATAGTAGTGATAAAAATTAATATTTACTATATAGCAAACATTGATTGATTTGCAATTTAAATAGATTTAGAATTATCATTTTGTTATTTGTTTGAATTTTGAATTTTAGACTTTAAGTTTGTGCTTGAAATATTTGATCTAATTTTATTTTATTTAGCAATTTAATATTATAATTTGATCTATTTTTTAATTTAAATTATTATGTACGAAAATTGAAATATTTATATTTATATATATATATAAACGTATTCATGTACTTCCTAATTTTGGATAAATTTCCATGTATGTATCCTAAAATAAAAAATAAAAAATTGAACTTCTAAATATGTATTCAGCAACATAAGATGAATTTAGGCCTTTAAATATTTAAATAGCATATGAATTTGTGAAAGACCAATAAGAAGGAAAAACGTCAAACTTTAGCTTACAATATGAAAAAGCTTTCTTGAAATTAAATAGAAAGAAAAACCTTGATGCAAATTCAATTGTTTTTCTTCAAATTTAGTTGCTCATTAGTGCTTAAGGGGAGGTTATTTATGAAATTTTGAGTTAATAAAGTATAGACATAACTTGGTGAAATAAAGCAATCTCAATTTTGTTAAAACACCAACCCTAAAACCATGTAAAAAGTAAATTCAAACATCTTTAATGATCATAGATGCTGACAATAGATTGAACAATTTAGGAAAAAAAAAAATGAAAGGTTCAACAGTAAAACACATACGCATTCAGCTGCAATTTGCTCATATGGACCATGCTGCAATTTTTTTTTTTCCTGAAACAATATAAGAAGGCTTTCTTGAAATACAAGACACAAAGTCAAATGGCTTTTCTTCAAATTTTATTAGCAATAACATATCACATTTTAAATAGAGTGATAGATTTTATTTTTATAGATGAAAATTTATAATAGATCACGGTAGGCAAGTTGGAGATAAAGATCAAATATTGCATCCATGAAATTAGAATCAATAACTGATGAAAATAAATAATGAAGATTCAAAAGAGAGTTGATGCATTGAAGAAGGAAGATTATATCCCACCTTCAGTATTGAAATTCTAGTTTTACGATAAAGGTTCATATTTAGGGCCTTTTACTTAAACAAGTCAAAAAAAAATTAAAAATTTACCAAAATATGCTAGAATCAAATTTATTTACATTATATATTGAATTCAACCACGTGAATAGGAGGGAGAGTCAACCTGCAGAAGAATAACATTCCAAGTGGCAACCAATGAACTACATAAAATATATATATTATACACAAAATATACGAGTTTAGGTATGGTGGCTTTGTGCATATTGCTACTCAAACTGGTGATAAATGCACTATGAACGTGCCTATCCCTGCTCCTCGTCAGCCTGTAGTACATGTTGGTCATAGTGACTTGATCAACCTTATGACAAATCGCTACTTTGACCAATGATTCGCGAACAGTTATTTACCCATGCAATTACTGCTCCCCAACCATAAATTTCCCCACTTCCTACTCTGTAATTTATTTTACTTCTAGAAAGCTAAGAAAATAGTTATTTTCATTTGTAGTTTACGTCCAAAAGAAAGAAAGAAAGAGGAAGAGATGGGAAAAAAAAAAGAGAAAGATAGTAGGAAGTGAAAAAAAAAAATAGAGTAAGAAGGAAAAAAAAAAAGAGAAAGAAAATGAAGAATAAACCAAGGATATAAAAAAGTAAGTGCTTCTTGAGGTTTAATTTTCTTTCTTTTGTCAATTATTAATTTGTAAATTTTTTTCTTTAATTTGATGATAATTTTTTTTATGCAGATTATTAGTATGAAAAAAAAGGAGATAAAAACTAAAAGTGCTACGTGAGGATTGAAAATTAGATCTGGCTTCCTATCACATGTTTGTACGTAATTCCTTTACTTATTTATTATTTTTTTAATTCATTTTTTTTTTGTTTGCAGAAATATTTGTAATGTATTGTGTTTTGTTAGGAAACAAATTTAGAAGACAACTAATGAAATATAATTTAAGAATAAAAAAATAAATTAGAAAATTTATTTATTTTTTTCTATAATTTAATTAAACTAATGAAATAATATGCATAAAAAGAATATTATTTTTATATTTTTGCTTAAATATGAATTAAATTAGTTTAAAATTGATAGTTAACAATATTAAATTAAAGTAGATTTAAGTCAAATTATACAAAATAATTAAGAAATCAAATAAATGAAATTTAATTAAAAAATATAATCGCATAACATTATAAAATTGACTAAAATATTTGTTTTTTTATAAATACAAAATAATTAAGAATTATTTTTTAATTTATATATAAAATTTAAATAAATTTACGATTATATATACTAATAAATAATTTAAAATATCATCTTTATTAACAAAAATGTATCATGAAAAGATCTCGCACAAAATTATAAAGTTGACTAAAATGTGTTTTTTTAAATACAAAATAATTAAGAATTATTTTTTATAATAATCATAATAAATACTCAATTTGATTTATAAATAAATTTATGATTATATGTAATATTTAGTTTAATAAATAATTTAAAATGCCATAAAAATAACAAAAAAATATCATGAAAAGATCTCGCAAAATTGGAATTTCCAGGAGGAAAAGGATGAAGAAAATGTAACATCGCTATATAATTATAGCAGTAGAAAAGAAAAGTATAGGAGTTGGTGGAATTATCGTCATGGTTTATATATATTGATGTCGTTCTCAAATTAATTAAAAAGGGATATCAGTATTGATATAATATGCAGTGTTGACCAAATTTTGTTAGTCAAAATAAGAAAAGAAAATAAATAAATAGAAGAAGTTATTTTTTCACTTTTAAGAATATAATTTAAGCATAAAAAGTAAAGTAGAAAATTTAATTATTTTTATTACAGCTTATAACAATAACAAAAGAAAGGAGTAGATGAATTCATGCAGGTGTGACAAATTTCAGTTAAGAAAGATACTTACTAATTGCTAGTTGCTTGAGCAATATAATCAACTATTTTTAATTTATTGTTTCACACTATACTTTAGAATGCACACTGAAGTGTTATCAAGTGGGCTGCCATTCTCTAGGGCATCCTGATTTTTGGTCACCATGTTATAAATTGCCTTTAATTCCAAATGCTACCACAATTTAGAAAAAAGAAGGGTCTTCCAATGATATCACAAATCAAAAATAAAATGGATTGAAAAGTTAATGATAAGCATTGATACATGTGTAAATTATGTAGTAAACCTAAACATAATGTTAAGACTTATCCGCATAGTAAGAATCGTATTACAAATGCACGAAAAATTTAATCATTGCATGTTATTTTGTGTATTTAATTGACAATATATTTACATTACTTATAACAATAACAAAAGAAAAGGAGTAGATGAATTAATACACGTGTGACAAATTTCAATTAGCAAAGATATCTTGCTCCCATGTAATTGCTGGTTGCTTGAGCATTATAATAAACTATTTTCAATTTATTGTTCCACACTATACTTTGGAATGCACACTGAAGTATTATCAAGTGGGTTTCCATTCTTTAGGGCATTCTGATTATTGGTCACCATGTTATGAATTGCATTTAATTTCAAATGCTACCACAAATTGTAAAAAAAAAAAAAAGGTATTCCAATGACATCACAACTCAAAAATAAAATGGATTGAAAAGTTAATGATAAGCATTGATACATGTGCAAATTATGTGGTAAACTTGAATATAATGTTAAGACTTATCAGCATAGTAAGAGTCGTATTACAAATGCACGAAAAAATTGATCATTGTACATTATTTTGTGTATTTAATTGACAATATATTTACATTAATATTGGTTACTAATGTGTTAAATGTTTTGTTGTAATTAGTTAGTTTTTTTAAAATTGAATGTGAATATTCCAGATATAATCTTACCAAACCATAATTATGATGAAAAGGACTTCAAACAAAAAAATTAACTAAGTAGTTCAAACAATGTATAAGTAATAGATAAATACACAAATCCTAATGATACTATATGGTATGGTAAAAAGAGAAAATTACTTAACCGTTCATATTATTCGTGTTTGAATCATGGGCATGCCAATCATATTTTCATTGGAAAACATTCAACTAATTTGAAAGATATGGAAAAACACATATTAATTTCAAATAAGCCTGAATGGAACTGTTTATAGGAAATACGATGCAAACTTGAAGTATATTATAGGTATCATGATATAGCAGTACTCAAGGTTCAATCAACCGATCTGTCTAGGGAAACGAATGTTGATGTAACCAAGATAAAATAACTACTTCATTTAGAGATTAACATCATGATTACAAGACTTGAAAATTTTCATAATGTAATTGATACACTTAGCTTGACAAAGAATGAACAAATCAAAATAGATTATGAGGCATCACAAGATTATTAAATTTTTGATTATTGATAGTGACGATAATGATTTTCTTAAATATTTACCATATTGTTGGCTAAATATTATTAAAATTTCTTGATATTATAACTACATTATAAACATTGTATTTATAATTAATTTGTTATGTAAATATATTTATTTTATGCTCCAAGTAATACATTTAGATCAACTGGCTGTCATTGAGCATTGAATGATGCTTTTAGATATCTCTTATATTCTAATCAGCATAATAGTGAATCTGTATATAACACAATAAATAGTGAGTGGTCATTTTGCGTGTGAAAATATGAAGTGCTTTGTGAGGAAGCTAGAGAATTATTGATAGCAGTCTCTCGTACGAAGACAATTAATATGCCCATATCAAATATAGATGAATTACGTAAAACATTATTTAGAATCTATGGAGAAAATAACCACATTAAAATATGCTTGAATAGATATTATTTTAATCATCTTGCTGAGTTTTTGGAAGATGGTGACAATTAGCAATATCATTTGTTTAAATCTTTATATATTATTTTAATCTTCATATTGTATATCAGACATATATTTATCAGATAATGAGTTAAAAGAACTAAATGCAATTGTATGTCTTTGTAAAAATAAAACATAATTTATTTCAATACCATAAAGCAATACTTTTTGCAAAATTTTAATCTTTATCAGAAATTTTATCACCAAAAGTAAATTTGAAATAATTAATAACATTACTCGTATCTGATTCACTAATTTCTTTACCAACTATAGATGCTTGCTCTTTAGCATTTTTCAATATATAGAACTTAGACCTATGAAGTAGCATTCGATTACTCTCCTTTTAAATTCATTTAATTACAATTTCAGAATCGAAAATATTTTTTCGGCAATCTCAATAAATAAGGTTTGACAACTAGGACAAATAGTGCACATAGATCTTCCACTAAACCTTCTTATTCTTCAAATCTAAATTGCCATTTCTGATGCAAGCAAGTATAATAGTCTCTCCGATTAGTGTACTTTTCACTCTTATAATCATGTTGAAGGATGAAAAAATCCAATTGTTGTTACCTTTACTAATTCATGTTAAATTATTTTGTGTTATGCACTAATACAAACTCAAAATTTATACAAAAATACAATTAGCACCCACAAATAGTAAATTTAGTGCTTTAAAATTATTTTAATTTTTTGTTGTCAACTTATTGAAAAATTATTGATATGTACAAACAGTAACAATGATGTGTCATAAGGTGTTGTCAAATCATTTTAATTTTGTGTTGTCAACTTATTGAAAAATCATTAATGTGTCTTCAGTTATCACATACACATTTATAATATTTTCTAGGTATTGAGGGCCATAGGACATATGCAATACAATATGGCTAATGTGATCCACTATTATTGAGATTATAATGTGTACACAGATCAGAGCCTGTTTAGTATGATCTACTTCAATCTTCAATACTCACATGTCATCGAGTGTCTATATTATTGCACATAGAGGATATCAATGCTCATATTCAATTTCCGCTCTAGTAGACTATATTTTTAAGAGTAGTTTGATTTAGATTCTTCAAGTTGAATTGACATCTTATCACTACACTTATCGAGCGATTGAGGGCTGAGACTCATACCTTTCACTTTCTTGAATGAGAGAAGACTATTACCCTGCATGATGTGATTATACAAATTGATTTGCCTATTAATGGCACACCATTGACTGAATATGACCATCATGATTGGATGGAGTTATATGAGAGATTGTTAGGAGTAAGACCACTAAATAATGTCATTAAGGGTTTTAAGTTGAACTTAAGGTGGCTCACTGAACAACTTGATCATCTATCAACAGATGCAAGTGATGAGACTCTCCACTACTATACACATGTATTCATTTTGCGTATCATTGATGGAATATTATTCGGAGACAAGTCATTTTCAAAAGTTAATTTGATATTCCTTCATCTTATAAAAGACTTAGCTACAGTGCATCAATATAGTTGGGGTGAAGCATACCTTGCATGGCTATATAAATAGTTGTATAAGGCCACATATCCAACTATATAATAGAGTGGTGGTCCATTATTTTTACTTCAACTTTAGGCATGAGATCGTCTATTATCAGTTACACCTACATTGTCAGTTTAGACACCACATATTGGCCTACCACTAGGATTTCAGTATGTATAAACATTATTCAATATAATTTAATTTGATATAACTAAACTAGTAAAACATTATTTTTTTTTACTAATTATTCTTTTACAGCTGGAGCACGACACAAATCACTACTAAGGTGTCAACTCATGTCTTGAAAAATATATAATACACGTTTGACTTGATTGAAATTGATGATGTACTTATTATTTCTTCTTTGTATCTTTTTAAATATATATGTATATATCTTTTCACTTATAGTACAACAATATTTATCATTGTTTTACATATACTCTAGGTCATATGAGAGCAGTATACAAATGACATTCTACAGATTCTTCTAGTCGACTATTCGGATGACCAACACATTTGACGAGTCGTTATCCGATTAATATGCTATCATATTATTGAGTGACACTATTTAGAAAAAATGTTACGACAATTTAGACTTCAACAATATATTCCCAACCTGCTGTTACAGATGGATGAACTACTAATTTGTAATCTAAGGATGTAAATTGGTCTTGTCAGCATTCTAAATGGATTGTTGTGTGGAATGCACTATTACAACATGTTTATAATGCCAATCCAGCAGTAGAAAGACTTCATTACCATTCTTATCATATGGAGTGACATTAACATATAACGCGACGATGAATTTCTCCAGTGGGTCGTGTTCATATAGCACTAGTAAGTTATACTCTTTTATTTATATTCAATCAAATTATAATATGAATAATACTTTTGAATTATGATGACATTAATAATTTATTTTTTTATTTATGTTTTTTTATAGATAAATGTTATTGAACATATTTATCTAAGTAACGATATTGATAAAATCCATTGGATTAATGATAACATATTTTGCGTTGTTCAACATCAACGTAGACTTGTTGTTGAACAACGCAAAATATGATAACATATCGCCTAAATTTGATTAATGATAACATATCGCCCAACCTTTCTGGCCTATTTATGATAACATATGATAAAATATGATAAAATATCCATTGGATTAATGATAACATATCGCCCAACCTTTCTAGCCTCAACCACTATTTCCAAATGCTGCAATCGTTGAAGAGACTGACATTGGTCAACCATGACCAATTCGATGCAGGACTCAGTCAAGAAATTTTCTCAAATGTCGAAAAAAAATTCTCATTATTCCTCCATATTATCTATTATATATTATAGTCAACAACCTTACAGTTATACTGGTCCGCACCTAAATTTGATGTTTGGTCCATCACATACATATGCATCAGATAAGGATATCATATCATCAGCATATGACTTCCATCCTAGGACACTCATCACAATCAAACATTTTCTCTGGATTTCGTGGACATTGATCTCACTCTTTCTGTTCATGGTTTACACCGCTATATATAATAAGTTCAATATTTGGAAATACGTTGTCTGAGACTCTTACTGTGGAAGAAGCCGCAAATGACACAGATGAAGAGGTAGATTCGAGCTAATTGATCGGAACATTTAAAAGGCAATGATCCATTCTTAATAGAAGACCATTAACTTGTAGTATAAGAGGACATGTCGGAGGACACCGATATTTTTTTTAACTTTCAATTAATACATTTTATGCTATTTATTTTTTATTGTTATATTTTTTTATTAATACTTTTTATGCTATTATGTCTTAAAAAGCAATTAATGCTAATTAGTTTTTTTTGCATAATTAATTAATTTTAATTACCTTGATTTTTTGTTAGTTAATTATTTTCCAACACAATTTTATCATAACACATTAATTTTTGAACACCATTTTATCATAACACATATATTGTCAATTAAAATTTTAAAATAATTAATAAATTTTAATTATCTTCATTTTTTGTTAATTAATTATTTTCCAATTATAATGTTAATTAATTTTAGTTAAATTTTAATTACCTTAGTTTTTTGTTAATTAATTTTTTTCTACACAATTTTATCATAACAAATTAATTTTTTTAACACTATTTTCTCATAACACATATATTGTTAATTAATTTTTAAAATAATTAATTATTTTCAATTACCTTAGTTTTTGGTTAATTAATTTTTTAAAAATAATTAATAATTTTTAATTAAATTTTAATTACCTTACTTTTTTGTTTATTAATTTTTTTCCAATACAATTTTATCATAACATATATAATGTTAATTAATTTTATTTTAAATAATTAATAATTTTAATTACCTTAGTTTTTTATTAATTAATTTTTTCCAACACAATTTGTCATAATACATTAATTTGTTAATTAATTTTTTAAAATAATTAATAATTTTTAATTAAACTTAATTACCTTCTTTTTTGTTAATTAATAATTTTCAACACAATTTAATCATAATATTATTTTTTTAAAATAATAGATAATTATTAATTGGTAAATATTGAATAGGATAAATAATGCAAAGGATACGTGCAAATGTGTGGCTGGTAGTGGATTACTAGTGTAAGTAGTGTCCTCAATTGATAACTACTTATATTAGTGATCCTCTACAGCTCCATGCCTAGCTCTGTATGCAGGTATATTCTTTGTATGATTGACACTAGTAATGACGATCATATACAGTACCTTACATCATTAGTCATAATGGCGATTATGTGTCTGACAAAATGCTCCCACTCCACTTGGCATAAAAACGCATACCTTGGAAAATATATTTCATTTAAGTATAAATGGGTAAATTTTTATTTTTTTGACTTATTTAAGTAAAAAGCCCTCATATTTATTATAAAAGTGTTTGTAGTATTGCCGCAACAAATTCTTACTAGTAATCAATTTGAAATGGTATATATAGTTTCATATAGACCCTCTACAAAACAGGTTGTGTGCAATACCATTATACAATAAAAAGAAACACCTTTACATAACAAAAACAAGACCAATACAAGGCATATTCAACAAGAAGTAATGAACTTACTTTATTCAATCATCATATTACCATGTTGTTCCTCCATTTTAACCACATTGAAAAATGTTTTTCAAGTTATTATTATTCCATAATAATAGCATTCTCACTATGCCAAAATATGAAAAATTTATGGTTCCACCTATATTCTAATATGAATGAACATGAATTCTAGGGAGAGGAATTGTTGTGGAAAAAACCCAGTAGTGCCTAGATGATCCCAATTAAATCGACAAAGGAAAACAAAGATTTTAACATGCATACCTCACAAAATCGAATTGAAATAGTGAAATAAGATGATAAGATATGAAAAACCAAAAGTTACCTCTCACTAGTGAGCCTATAAGATTAAAAAATGAACAACTCAAGTAAAAATATAAATTCAGAATGTCAAGAATGCTAGCAACAACAATGGGGATGTCACGACTATGAGATGTGATTCATTGAAAGGTGTTGGTGGCTTGAAAGCCTATATGGTGATTGATCAATGGAGAAGAGGAGAAGTGTTGTAGTGGTGCAGGCACAAGAGAAATGGAGATATTATAAGAGTAGAGGTTGAGGTTCACAAATTGTGGTGGTGTGAATGACTACCCAGAGTGAGAGAGGAAAATTGGAAAGTGTTAAAACTAGTCGGATGCTTTAATATGATTCAATGATTTTTATATCAATCTAACTCATAAAATAAAATTTAGTTAAGTAAAATATGGCTCAATTAGTGTGATATTTGAAGCTTTAATCATCATGCCAGTTTCATGTATTAGCCAACTTTGCAAAATTTAATATAATTGTTGATTATGTACTTACAAAAGAAATATATATAATTAATAAGTTAAAATTTAATTATCTGTATTTTCATTATTAATATTTATTATGATAAATTTTTATATAAATTATTTTGATCAATATTAAAAATATAACTTTAATTGAATAATGAATATTGTAATATAATTTTTAAAACTTTTTTGTTTATTTTGATTTAAAAAATTAAAAGCATATAAATTAATCAATTTTATTATTATTATTAAAATAATAGATAAAATATATACATTATTATATTTGAGTGTATTTTTAAATATGATTATGTATTAATTTAATATATGAATATTAACATTTTGAATATATTACTATGCATAAAACAAATTCAGTATACGTATGTTTTTTATATATTTTACTATGTATAAACATTGTTAAAAATTATATTTTGTTAGAATTTCACTTTGATCAGTTCAATCCCGCTTCAATTCTAATTGAACATTTAACCATTGACTCTATATTTTTCTGGTTCGTTGACTGAGCCGAATTTAACAATATTGCTTTAAATTTAAATATTGGATTGATTTGGGTTGGGCCAATTGTTTTGACTAGATACTCACCTTTTTCTAAACAACTTTATTAGCAAGTAAATTATTATAGTTAGAGACTAAATTTCCTTGTCAATTTTGGGACGAGAGTTCCTCACTAAATTGACGAGGGAATACTAATTTATTTCTATGGAAAAAACAACATTTTGCAAAAGTTCTTGCTAATGATTTTCGGACAATCAAAATTTAGTGTATTCATAACTAACAATGACTAAAGTGGGAGAATCATAATCGAAATGTGGATTTCTTAATTCTTTCTCTGCAAACCTGAGTCAAACATCCAATTATTTCAATTTTAATTACCCTAAAATCTACTTTAATTGATATGCCCTTAGACACGACCATATATAACGTAGAAATCACATTTACAAAGGATGAATAATTAGCTAGAGTTGTAGGTGCAACACTGAAATTGATTGCAAAAAAAGGTATTGTCATTAAATTAGAAGAATGCTTCACGAAATTATGAGTGAAGTAATAGATAATATAGCGAGAAAAGTATTTCAATGCCAACATCTTTTCATCGATAATTTGCTAATGATGGACAATTTCATTGAAAATAATGCATAAAGCAACAAGTTCAGTCATTAGATTGGTTTTGCCTTGTCAATCTCTCCCTATTTTTACTAGTGACATAATTTCTTATATTTTGTCACTATTCCAACAAATTCTTATAGTGTTACTAAAGTAAAATATAAGAATTAAATCTGGTTGGAAAATTTTCTAAATTGTAAATTTAAGCATAAAATGCCCATGATGAAGCTTGGATAAGTTTTTAAGAAATAAAATTTTGAACAATTCAAGATCTATATTCTTATGATCAAGAACTTTTAAATTGTTCAAAAGTCAGACTTTAGACGTTTGAATTGTCCAAAATTTATGCCTTAGGTTCTTAGATTGTCCAAAATTTAGACCTTAAGTGTTCATTTGGTACATGAGACTTCTTCATTAAGCCATAAGATTAGTCACTAATTCTATGTTTGGTTCAAAAAAATTAGATTTGACTTAATAATCACAAAGGCTTAATCCATATAATCAATTTTAACTAAAACTCACATCTCTTATATCTTTACTAATTATTTTCTAATGGGATTACTTGTAACACCCTCTCATCCTACTAAACACACAATCAGATAAGAGGATGCTACAAAAACTTCCTCTCAAATATGTTACAACATAGAAGAAAACATACTTTTTTTTTTCAAATTACTTTTCATGGTTCAACACATCATTATCAATGCTAACGAAAACATTATTATGCCTCAAAGTAATATTTGCATTTTATATACTTAAGATTCACAATTTATAAAAGATAAAGTGTGCAAAATATTTACAAATTTCTTGCATAATTTTCTTGATCATGTACATTCAAAAATGAAATTTGGAAACCTAAAAGAATAAAAATGTGTGATCACCAACAAATGATTCTTTGCTGCTTCACTGGCTACTGAAAAACTATTGACTTCTATTTTATCTACAATCTAGCTTCCACATTCGACATCAACCTCTACAATTGCGTGAGAGAAATAAACATCTCCCATGCTAAACACTAATGCTTAGTGATATAGGTTTTGTAGTGTTTCCTGCCACCAATTATAGACATTCTTTTGGAGTAATGATATTGCATATTCACACTTCTGTTTAGGCATACGATGCATCTGCTAAAATACCCTATCAGCTCTCTCCAATAAGAACTCGACCGCTAAAGGGTCATCATTCCCTCATATTATAGAAATCTAGAGTTTTGAGCTTTTGAAACCTCTCAAATTGTAAGATAGGTGGAACTAATTGTATTGTCTTCTACAACAACTTCACTACATTTCTCAACAAATCTATTTGTCCAACATTAGCACTAGCACTAAAATATCCACATGATGATGTGGCATTGGATCTAGAAACAACAGCTCATTGGTGTATAAGTCGGGATGACACCCTTGTATCCAACGACACATTACTCTCAGCATGTTCGATGATAATTTGTCACGACCTTATATCCATATCTACTTATAAAGTTAGAAATAGTGGCCCTAATCAGTGAGCAATAACCTGTAAATACAAATGTATGCACACACATGCTATGCAATGCTTATTTATTTCAAAACTCTCTTTTAAAAATTCAAAATCGTCCAAATCGGACTCTAATACTGAAAATAATGTAACATTCCCTCACCCTATCAAACTTGTAGTCAAACAAAAATTGTGCTACATAAACTTCCTCTTTAAATTACTTCTCATGGTTCAACACATCATTATCAATGCTCATGAATACATTATTATGTCTCAAAGTAATATTTCCATTTTATATACTTAAGATTCACAATTTACAAAAGATAAAGTGTGCAAAATATTTTACAAATTCCTTGCATGATTTTCTTGAACATGTATGTTCAAAATAGAAATTGGAAACCTAAAAGTACAAAAAGTGTGATTACCCACAAATGAATTCTTTGCTACTTCGTTGGCTATTGAAAAACTACTGACTTCTACTTTATCTACAATCTAGCTTTTACACTTGATGTTAGTCTCTACAACTGTACAAGAGAAACAAACATCTCTCACTTTCAGCACTAATACTTAGTGGTGCATACAAATAGACAATAAACTATAAAACACAAGAAATTCATGCATACATATTATCATATAAATCATGCGAAATGTTAACTCATGTTTTTATCAATAAATTTCTTTTCTAACATCAATTATAATTGCTCTTATGCATCCCATAGTCATTACCAAACTACTTTACTTACTCATTTCATAAGTACACATATTTTCCTTCCACATATTCATCATCTCAAGTGTTACTCACTTCTTGATTTCTTTTTAGAATGCCCAAAATGCTCATACTAGACATAAGGAGACAAAAGGAGTATAAATGAACACTTGACTTATATTAGAGCTGACAATTTTGGACACGACATGATTAAACGACTTGATACAATACATACTTCTCATGACTTGATAAGAATATGCCTAACTTGTTTGTGAGATGATTAAACATGTTTTAAAATATGTAAAATATCTAATAAGTAAAATTTTTAAATATATGTATAAGTTTATATATGGATAAATTTACAATATATATATATATATATATATATATGAAAAAAATTAACTACTTATCTATAATTTATATTAGTAATAATCATATTGTAACATCCAATAATTTAGCCCCCGATTGCACGTGACTGTAGTGAGGTGAACAGGTTCAATCAGAGTCTAAATTTGAACCCATAAAAAAATGAATAATAATAAGGGATGATAATTAAGGGTACTTATCTATAATTTATATTAGTAATAATCATATTGTAACATCCAATAATTTAGCCCCCGATTGCACGTGACCATAGTGAGGCGCGCAAGTTCAATCGGAGTCTAAATTTGAACCTATAAAAAAATAAATAATAATAATAAGGGATGATAATTAAGGGTATTATTATTTGGAAATTAAAAAGATTAGGGGTAGAATTAGAAAATAAAATAAAATTTCCTATGGACAAAATTGGTATTATGGAAATTGTATGGGGAAAAAGTGTGAATATGGAGGAAGATGTGGCAAATATAGAATTTCTTAAAATTTAAATGTTAATCAAGATTAATTAACTTAATTAATCAATAAGAATTAGAATTAATTTTAATTAGTGAGACTCACACCTTAATCAAAGTATAAAAGTCAAAAATTGGAGGAATTCCCCATTCTTCCACCAAAATATCTAACTCTTCTTCATCTTCTTTTCTCCTCTCTTTGTTGTTCACTCTAGCTTTCCATAAGCCACCATTTTCTTTCAAATCAAGTTTGAAAAATTTAGGAAAAAAGTAGTTTTGAGAGAGTAAAATTCGGAATTAAGGTGTTCTTACCATAAAAGGTACCAAATGAGCAAGAAGGAAGGAAGAAAGAAGAAAAGGAAATAGAGAAAAATTAAGGGGAATTTCGGCCCACTTGGAAGATCCTTAAGGTGAGTTTATTCTTCTTAAATTCAACATTTTTTCTTCTATTTGAGATCCATATTGATGATATATGTGATTAGATTTGATAGATTTAGGTTATGTTGTAAGATTGAAATTAGGAATTTAAGTTTATGATTAGTTGATGGAAGTGTAGTTAAACTTTGAATTAATGATAATTGATGTTAGTTAATTATTTTATGGCTTAAAAACTAAAGAAAATATGATGTTAAGGGATGAATGAGGGACTGCTATAGTTAAAGAAATTTGGAGAAAATTGAAATTAACATAGAAACACCACAATTGGTGATAAGTGAAGTAAAATTTGAGTGTTGAATTAAAGATAATGAAGTGAAAACTAGGATATGGTTTTTGGGCAGCCATGACATATGAAGAATGAAGTTTAACCCTAGTATATTTGAGCTCAATTAAGGTGTAAAACATATTAGGAGTATTAGAATATTATATAGACATGAAAAGTATTAGAAATAGATGTTGGAAATGAAATATGGTATGGTTATGTAGGTAAAATAAATGAACAAGTGAGAGACCCTCAAAAAGGTGACAAAGGCAAGGAGAAAACTAGCTAATAAGGGAAGGAAAAGAAGGTTTAAGGGAAGAACCAAGACTAATTAGGTATGTGTTTCATTGATAAAAATCTTACATTTTGTTAATATGTATAAAATTATATATTAAGGTTTGATATGTTTGTGTTTGTAATATGTTGTGGCCTTTGATATTTTATATAGAAATGGAATCAAATGGTGTAAAATAATTGAGATATATGAATGTAATTGTAATTCTGGAAATTTTAGTATCAAAATGAATGCAAATGATGAATGTGGTTGAAATGTGGATTGTTGCCAATTGATTACTTGGATACAAAATTTCAGGAATAGCTCTGACTATTTTAATGATAACTTGAGTTCTGGAACTCTTTTTTGTATGTTCTTTATTGGAAATTAAAGATAAGACATAGGTCTTTAATATTTATTTAGACCATAAAATCTAATTGTGTCTAGATTTTTTCAGAATAATGCATGAAGTTCAAATCTAGAATCTGTCCAGAAAATTCTGGACAGAAATTTCTATAATGATACAGTATTCAATTGATCATAATTTTTGATAGAAAACTAGAATTTGAGTGATTCTTAATGCATATGAAAGTTAAGACAATAAGATAAAAAATTATTAGAAGACCAGAACTCCTAATTCGAATTATAAATGGCTAAAAATGAAGCCCAAAAATAGGTTTGAAATCTGCCATAGGTAAAAATATGAAATCTTGGGCTTTTGCATGTGTTGTGATTATTATATGTAATAATTAATGTGAATATTTACTTTATTGATAATTATAAATGTTTAATAAATTATTTATGTGTAAGATTTTATTGCAATAATAATGAGAATAAAGAACAAAAATAAATAGGCATAAATATGATAATTGAATAATATTGGTAATTTTGAAAATATTGGAAATTAAAATAAAAATAGTTAAGCCCAAAGACACCTAAGCTAGAACTAGAATAGAGAATAGTTTAGCATGACAATCAGAAAATTTAGGCACTTGGTGCCAAGTATTGAAACCTGTAATTACAATTTATAAATGCGTTCGGCGCAAAATTATTAAGCCGGTAATGACAAAATTATTAAACCGGTAATGACATTTTTATAAAAGTACTCAACGCAACATTATGAAAGCTAGAAATGAAAATCTCGTTATTCCTATTAGTTAGTTTGGTTATAAGTGTTATGGGCACAAGAAAATAATAATAATAATAATAATAATAATAATAATAATAATAATAATAATAATAATAATATCAGACTAAGTAATTTTTATAAATGTTATATGAATTAAAGTTGTTAACTATTGAGTATTTGCTGAAATTTATTGATTTTATATAATTTTTTATTTTATGTCTTATTTATTAAATGATTAATTAATATGTGAGAAAATATATGCATGTAAAATGTTTACCATTGAAGCACCACTAAGCTAATAGTTTAGCGCGGGTGGTTTTCTCTCGCGTAGGTTAGAAGGGCAGCCGTAGAAATTAGAATTATCAGAAGAAGAGGGATACTCGAAGGAAATCAACTAGCAGTTCGGTTTCCTTTTTGGTATAATTTGTTAAAAACTTTGTAAATTAAAGTATCGTTTTTATTTCATATAATGTGTATTAAATATGTGAGTCACTATGTAAAAGAACATAGTTTGAATGTAAATAAATGTACTTTATAAATAAATAAAAGTTTGAGTATTTATACTTGTAATAATTTTTATTTCAATGTATGCAATATTTTCGTTAAAAAAAATTTACTTCACTTCATTAATTTTATAAAACAGTAAGATGGATAATGCTCACTTATTTTGCTGAACTACAGTGGGGTAAGGGGGTATTACACATATAGATAATTAAATGCTTAAATTTTATTTTGTGCACATACATGTATATTTACATATATGTTATATCATACCAAATTATTAATATATTATAAACATATTATATGACATGAAATGATACGTTTAAATAAATACAAATAGTGATATGACACAATTACATGTGTAATAAATGAATTGCTAGCTCTAGCCTATATGAATGTGTGTCAGATGTAAAGGGATGTAGAACGTCTAAAATAACAGGTAATAATTGCCTACGAGCGATAAACGCCTATGGACTTTATAGTCTATCATCTCTAATTGTCATGTCAACCGGTCTTCCCACTCTAGTCTAGGTTAGATACATACGTTGTGCTCATATCGCCATCTTTCATTGTTAGTATCATTCACATAACTTGTTCTTATGCTTACATTACAATCATTCCATGTTATTTATATTCATATAAGGCATTTAGGCACATGTTAATTCATTAATGAAATCATTTATCAAATTGGTATCAAGATAATTCCAAATAAATTTTGGCTAAAACAGGGCATTCACAACTATGACACATAATTCACGCTGTAAACAATTTCTATCGCTAGTTGATTCACAATCGTAAATAATTGTCTCTAACCTGTGACAATTCTGGAACTGGCTTCACGGTCGTGATACAATTCTTCATGCATGTAAACGGTGAAACTCTATTTGTCCCAGTCATGAATGAATATGAAATGAACAATATCATTTCTAAATAGGGTTTACACTTGTGAATTAATGATTCACACCCATGAACAGAGTTGGAAAACCACTTTTCTCTCTCTAATTTCAATTAAAGGAAAACAAAACAAATTCAATATATGCTCATTCAAAATTTCAATTCACATTTTACATCACAACCATAATCATTTATAAGATAATCAAATCAAACTCCTCTAGTACATACAATAATCAAATTCAACAACTTACAACAAATTTTCATCAACTCAACACAATATGAAATTTGGTTCCATCTAATTCATACAAGTCATGATTTCACATACAATTTCATCACAAATATACAAAATACTACAATTTATGGCTTATTTCCATAAGAGTATGCACATACCTTAACTTCTCCTTTTAAGCCTTTATGCCTTTTTTCCTTTCCCTTATTGTTCCTTACCTCATGAACTTGTATATCTTCCAAAGAAGCACCTAATATAAGCAAAGAGCACATCAAAGCCCTTTCTTCTCAAATCTAAATCAATCTCTCGACTTTTTTTCTCTTCAATCAAAACCCCAACTTTCTTTCTCTTCACATAACATAGGTTTTGGATTCTATGTTCATTCTTAACTCAAGCTCCATTAATCCTAAGGTTCTCACATACTCACAAGCTCTTGATCACCTTCAAAACCCTCTCTCTCGTCTTAAGTCACAAATCACAAAACAAGTCTTAAAAGAGCTCCAAATACACTTTTCATCAAGAAAGAAGTAAAGAGATGAAATATAACTTCTTATCTTCACTTAAACCCTTCCATGGTCGACCTAAATGGGCACCTTCTCTCTTCTCTTTCAAAGCTCTTTTCCACTATTTTATTCCTTCATTGGTCTTATCCTAGTCTCTTTATGCATAAAGTCCTTTTTTCTAGTTCTTTCTCTCACTAGAATCAATGTTTAGATATGGTGGTTGTGTGAGGAACAGGCAAGGGCTGTAATTGGGCATAAAAATAAGGTAAAATGAAGATAAGAAGAAAGAAAAGGAAAAAAAAAGGAAGAAGAATGGAAGAGTCTTGCATATGAGGCCCACTTTTGACCTTAAGCTTAGATTTTTAGCTCAAATCATCATGTTAATTGGTAAACATTGGGAGATATTCTCCCCCTAATGCATGGCAGGCTGGATTATGATAAAAATATGTCTAAATTATATTTAATTGGTAAATATCTTAGTCCTCCAATTTTGCCAAATTTGCACTTTTACCCAAAATTTTCTTACTTTTGCACATAAGTCACTCATCATATTCTATCATTTTTTCACACATTACACATCTTATTAATCACTCTCATGATTATTTTATCTCTTATCTTTTTTTTTCTGTCAAATTCAAAATTTAGATTCCAGTTAGTTCGATGTATCGATTTCTCGATACGCATGACTTGAGGCATAAATTAACGGATGTGACATTACTAATCCCTACATTTATAAAATTATAAACACTAAACTAGCCTTAATATTTTACCTTTTTTCTCCAAAATAGTCTTTGTTTTGAGTTTATAGCTTTGAGAAGCCAAATCAATGGCAACTGTGAAAAGGTCATCCTGTAAATTTCACTTAATATGAAGTTTTAATAATTTCTTATCAAATTGATTTATAAGGGATAAACATAAATAACAAAACGATATTCAAAAATAATAATTAGAAAGGAGTATTGCATCAAACAAAGAAAATATCACATATAACGATGAGAATATAAGTTAAGGACAAAAAACATTTAATCTTCAATTTCTTTTATTGAAAATGAAAAAAATCAAAAAAATTAATTAAAATAGTACAATATATGTGAAGTATGTCAAACACGCAACAAAGAAATTAAAATATATGACGATTACATTAGAAGTATACCTTCCTGAAAAATAACCTTTCATTGCCATAGCACTCATTGACACCCTTATCCTATCAAAAATTTATCGAAAAACTGTATACAATTTCTAGCAATTTTTCTTGGCTAAAAATTTGGTTCATGGCCCTAAAAAAGAGGGCTAAATTAGAAGAAACTCCTAACTCTATAAAGTAAAGTTACAACCCGATTTCCCTTTCTTCCTAAACTAGTTCGAGTAATAGAAAGAAAAAAAAAAGGAAAAGACATAACAAAAAACAATTTTTCAGAGTATTTAAACAAAGGCATTAGCAAGACAAAATTATAGCAAAAAAAAAATTATAAAAAAAAAACTTACAACAATAATAGTGATTCAAATCCAAACCCAAAATTAGTGTAGAGAATATTAAAAATATGTATTGAGAATGATAAATAATAAAATAGGAATTCAATAGTTTTTAAATATAAGGCAAATGATATTTTAATAATTTTTTTATTTTATTAATTTATCGCATTACTTAAACTATCATAAGAAATATGAGATTGCAAATTTAGATTAGTCAATATTAGGATTAAAATATTTCTACTAAACAAGAGTTAACTTAACTAACCTAATGGCTTAACTAAACCTAGTATTAACATTAATAAGCTTAAGCAATCCATTAACCAAACGGACTATAAGGACTTTATGGACCCAAGATTCCCCATGCAAGGGGACATAATTAATTTTAGGCCCCTATAAGGGCTTTCATTAAACACAAAAAGAAATTTAAAAAGAAAAAACATAAACTAAGCAATAAAGAGGAAGAAAGGAAGGAATAAAAGGGAAGACCTTATTGTCTGAAACTCTCAAAACATTTTGTACATTTTGTTCTGTTAGTATATTTCATTGAACACAAAAAGAATTTTAAAAGGAAAAAAAAACAGCAATAAAGAGTAAGAAGGTAAGAAAAGGGAATAAAGGGAAGACCTTGGTGTTTGAAATTCTCAAAAAATCTTATACATTTTGCCCACTATACCAAGATCAAGTTTATCGGGCGAGCCATTGAATCAACTCAATTTTTAGAAGTTAAAATCAAATAATATTTTTGTATCGGATCGAATTGATTTATTTGGATTTACTGAGATTTTGAATTAGATTATATGACGGGAAAATAAAAAATTCGTGCAAAATGAATGAAGGAAAAATGGCCTCAGTAATATAATGCTTATATAACCAATTGCATTACATTATTGCAGCTACATGTAAAATGATTTGGGAAAGTTAAATTAAGAAAGTATATATGAAATTAAGAAGAATACTACTATCTTTCTTCCAACTCTAAACGTTTAAATTCCTTCTTTTAAAACATGACAGCAGATTGAAGTTGAATGGTAATACGACTAGGTGACCAGATTGTTAGTACTTATTGCTTCAGGTTGTGATTATGCAGCTCAAACACTAGGCTTGACAACTGGACAGGCACTGGGGACTAATCTCCATCCCTGTCCCTGCGAAGATCCCCATTCCCCATAATAATTTTTTTAATTTAAAAAATAATATATAATAAATAATTAAATTAATTATATAATCAATCGGTAAAAAATGAGATATGACCAATTTATTTATTAACCAAACGATTTTTAAATATGTCAACATGATTAAATATAATTAGACAATTAATTTTATAATTAGTCCGACCAATTTATTTATCAAGAAGTCAAATTATTTACAATTAACTGGTTGAAAAAATTATCAACCAGTCTGACCAATTTATTGTCAAACTAGTTAACCAGTCACGATTTAATTTTATTGAACTAATTAATTAATTTCACATGAAATTTTTTTAGGTCATTTAGTTTTAACAAAAATATATTATAAAATTATTCACACACATACACTATAATTTCTTTAGATCCCCAAATCAGTAATGAAAATCCAAAAATGAAAAATTTCATTTTTAAACATTTTCAAATATCCAAAACCAGTACCAAAAATTTTCAAGACAATAGCAATGAATTTATTGTCCAGATATTGAGCCAAGAGAGAGGTTGAATTGGAGTTTAAAAAATTTAACTTTAAAGTGCGGAAATAAAAATTAAGTTTAGGAGATATAGAAAAATTTGACATAAGAATTTTTATAGAAGTTTTGGTGTTAACAAACTCTAATCCTCTCCTTAATCACAATTGGGAGTTTCAGTAACACACTAAGTGTTACAATGGAGTTTTACAAGCTCACTTCCAACTATAGTGTTTCTCACAATGACTCACACATAACCCATAAATCTTTTGTATTTTGATGGCTCACATAATAATTAATTCATTGTGTTTTACAGGCTCACACAAACAATATTTACTTTATATTTTACATGCTCACACAAACAACCTTTACTTTGTGTTTTACAAGCTCACACAAACAACCTTTACCATGTGTTTTATAGGCTCATACAAACAACCTTTACAAGTGTTCTACTTTTAACCCAAAAATACCCAAAACTCACTTGAGTAAAAAAATGATTACAGATAGAAATACTTACAAATCTTTATTGCTCAATAAATGATAAGCAAAAAGGTTTTCACAGAGAATAAATGTTTGCTTTGAAAGTATTAAATGCACAAATAGCTTACAACAAGATTTTGATTTGAAGTATTAGTTATCTTCTTGTTTTGAATGTATAAATGACTTGCATTTATACTTCCATGGTGAATTATAGCCGTTAGAATGCATTTAATATGAAATTAGCCGTTGCACCAACCCTAATAATCGTGCCTGATATTTTTCTCTTTCATCTTTCATGGGCATGACTCTATTTGTCACGGTCATGACTGTTCATCCAAGCCGTGACTGAAATGGTGACCTTGGCTGTGAAGCATTCTGGAAAGTTTTTGAAATATTGGGTCATGAGCGTGATATATATCTTTTCAGGCGTGACAACCTTCTAAGGCCGTGGCTCAAGTGGTGACTTTGGTCGTGAAGCTCTTTGGAAGAATTTATCATATCTTTCACGGGCGTGACTGAAATACTCATTCACGGTTTGTTGTCTTCCTTCATTGTCGTGAACTTCAAATATTGGTTTGTTGGCGCTAGACTTAATCACGAGCGTGACACATAGGATCACGGGCGTGAATGATTCTGCTTTTTCAATTTTATCTTTCAAGGATTAATCTTCCATTCTTCATTCTTACTATTTTATTTCATACCTTGTTTAATAGACTTAAAAAACAAGTATGTTAAATACATTATTGCTATTTTATTTGTTATCATCAAAATGACGGAAATATCCCTCAATGTTCAACAGAATTTATTAGTCATTCAAGACCCGTTAAGTTGTATTGGTCTTATTACTATCAGTTATAAGAAATTTAAAGTGTATCATTTCTGTCACCAGATTTCTCTAGGCATACTTTTACTTAAAAATTAAATTTGCAAAATTTTAATAGGTGGCTAAGCCAACCATAAAAAAGAAGAAAGTAAAGTAAAATTTAATTTAGAATTTTAATTTACAAAAGCATATAAATCTTAGTAGACATTTGTAGTAAAATATGAGATACAAAGATATTGGAGTTTAGGTTGAGATATTTACAAAATTTAGGTAGTGAGAGAATTTGGATATAGGTATTTGGAAAGAGAGAGAGAGAGAAATGAAATCTCCAAAACCAAAAAGCTTGCTTCTTTTTTCTCCTCCTTTATATAGGCATCCAAAGGATAAAATAGTAAATTTGAACAGTAATCACAGATATTTTTGGAATTTTGAACAATATTGTTACAGTTGACGCTTGTTATAATAGTGTTGCATAATAATTCATAGTCTAGAATTGATATCATGTTAATATCAGTGATGACCTCAAACCTTAATCATAAGTTGGAATTTTGACTTTAGAATTGGAAAATAACTTATTCTATTAACAGATCTTCATCTTCATTTAAACTAAAGTAACATGAATTCAACCTTCAAGCAATTGATAATTATGAATTTTAATTTGTAAAACTAGGATTTTAAAATATTTTTATCATTTAAAGAAACAAAAAAATTTAGATAACAATAAAAAAAAAATCGGACTTTTGCATAAACTTAACTCTACAGAACTTAGAAGAAATTTTCAAAGTTTATGAATATATATATATATATATATATATATATATATATATATATATATATATATATATATATATATATATATATATATACACACACAGGGGGAGAATATCCTCCCACAGAGTTTAATAAGGAAATCCTGCAGAGAACAAGAATTTCCTGCCCCGTTGTCAAGCCTATCAAACACCCAAAAAAAAACTCTTGGCAGAACAATATTTAGCCTTTGATGAATTCCCTTTTATTTTATTTCCAATGAGATGAAAATATGAAAATCTCCCTATTTTTTGTATGCAATTAGAAATCTCACAATCCTCTGAAACTCTACCAAGTATTTATTATTTAGTTTGACTAGGATATCTTGTACTGTTTCTTTCGATGCCAGTATATATAAAGATTAAAATTAACATAATTTTCGGATTGGGCAAGTGTTTGAGTAAGGTGAAGATACCTCAGGGTTGTCCATTGTTTTTTTCTTTTATACTCTGATTCCTCACAGTATCTTCAACAATCAATGGGTTGATCAGTTGATAAAATCGCAACTATATTATCAAACTTGAAAATTTAATGATATCTCACATCTTTTGCGATTGGGTCAACCATTAGATTTCAGCAAAACTGCAAGAATACCTTTACCAACAATTCTCATAGACCAAAATGGGATAACAAAATCCGGTTGGCTCGCATCTGATGGAATTATTTCCTTTTTCCTCGCCTAACTAAAACTTTTCCTTCACAGAATCACCGACAAAAGGTTATGAAAAGAAAAAAAGGAAAGAAAAGAACCATAGAGAAATTTTTCGTACATCAAGTTGACTATTTTTCCATCATGAACAATTTTGGAAGTACACAAAGTAAAGAGCCATCAACAATCTCAATTCCAGTAAAGTACTAATTTGGAACTGAATCAACATATAATGGTAAGAGTTCAATCCCGGCCAGCCTGAAAACCAAAATTACATGAAAAATTTACTGCATAATTTTGGTACATAGAATATTATAACTCATCCATACAATCCCATGTTAAATAAACATAAAACAGCATGACAAAATCTCAACGACACTTTCATACCGGTGAATATAATGGAATGACCTGCTTATTAGCTATTTAACCATGTACTTTTAAATTGCTTTAATCAAATATCGGATAACTAGTTAAAACAAGGACATTATGAATTAGTATGTGTGGTAATTTGAAATTTACCTCAACAATATTATTTATGTTTTCTTCAACACAAATAGTCGAGTACTTAGTCTTTGTGCCAACATGTGCATTTTCAGCACTAATGCATACATGATAATATACCCGATTTTAAATTTTATTCTAAAATATCAGCGATAGATTAGGATATGCATTGAGTTTTAGACATGGGTGCGAGACTTTAATTAACACTTCAAATTGCAGTCAAATTTATTTTGCAAAATAAAAAATTCTACCTGAATTGGCCCTAAATCTAGCAAGTCAATTTCCTCACTGTATTTCTATTTCAACCTATTACTCTATTAAGCCCCCTAACCAGCAACAGATTTGAACCCTTACAGCTTGGGACACGCCACAATCCATTGTTTGTTCGGTTTTCTCTTTACTGACACTACCTCCACCATTTATCTCTTCCACCAAATATATACAGATTACTAGAGAAGCAATCAAACAACAAATTTACCTTTAAAAAAAAAGGCACGAGTTTCTGCTGGCTAAATCCCTAAGCAACAATTTTGCCACCTAAGGTATAATTTATATTTTTCAATGTTTTAAGGGTTTGCCCATTGGCAATGAATTGAATCTTCTAGTTTTCTATCATTTCTGTAGACTAAAATTTTGTGACCAGATAGCTGAAAGAATCTATACCAAATTAGTTCACACATAATTAAATCATTCGGATTGAATAGAAAACCAATTATACCAATTGGTGTACTTCCTAAAGAGACTAAAGATAGTAAGATGAAGTAATGAGAAGGCTTCCAAACAAGGAGTAGAAGAGCATGAAAGAAAAAGTGTCCATTTACAAAGGCAAAACTAAGCCAAGACCTCACCCAGATAGTGAGGGGACAGGGGAGGATGGGTCAGTTGTCAAAGAAGTTCTTGATTGAGCTGCTATATGGATTTGAGGAGCAAGTTAGAAGAAGTATGGTATGTACAAGTTAACCTCCTTAACCCAAAATTATAGCCCATAAATCAATGGATGGTTTTTGTCGATTCCCAATGGAGATAAGTGATGAAGGCACTTCCACTTGATAGAGGAGTTGTACTGTTTGGCTTTTTCAAAAACCAAGGATAAAATGCTAGGGTCTTTGAGATGAAGACTGAATATTTAAAACCTGAAATAATACAGTTCAAGTTGCAAGAAAAGCTGGTGTTGATTTATTAAAATTTTTCTAAACAGGGAAGATATAGATTTCGCAGGAGACAGGAAGAGGTTCTGGCAACACCTATAATCAAACTAAATACCATATGTGATAGTTTTATGGCACTTACCTTCCAAATAGGCATAAGCATGCACAGCAATGACTACTACTACTACTACTACTACTACTACTACTACTACTACTACTACTACAATCAAACTAAATACCATATGTGATAGTTTTATGGCACTTACCTTCCAAATAGGCATAAGCATGCACAGCAATGACGACTAGTACTACTACTACTACTACTACTACTATTATTATTATTATTATTATTATTATTATTATTATTATTATTATTATTATTATTATTATTATTATCAATAACAGGTATTTTAGCATTAAACAAATATCTAACAGCCAAATGCGGATGAAAGATCAGAAGAAAGAAATTCATATTTCAAAATACATATGAAATCAAATCATTCAACCTCAGAAAATAGTGGTTCAAATTTTCAAATAAAATCTAATAAGAAATTTAATTATTTTTTCAGGAAAAGATCTATGCCTTCATCATCAATTATCTCCATGTTATTTTGCTAATTTGGGATCAACAAAATTAATATATTGGATCTCAAACACACAACATTTGTCAATGTACATTTAAAACACAATTTCACTAAGGATGAGAGCTCCTTGTAACTTTTAGGACAATTATACCATTTGGATCAATTATTATTTGCCCTTAATAGTTTGCATTTGTGTAACCAAGGTCGTAAGTAGTGGGTATTGGCCTCCTTATGGTGCATAGGGGTGTCAACATGGGTTATGAAACATGAACCAATTAGCATGCTAGTGTTGAGCATATATGGGTTTGTGTCAGAAACGGGTCAAAGTGGGCCGTGTAATGGGTTGACTCGCAAACCCATTAAAACTTATTTAATTTTTACATGTCGTGTTGCATCGTATCAACCTAACCCAACCCATTTATAACACATAAATTTGTATAAATGTCAAAGTTAATAGTATCATATGACAAAAAAAATATATTTAAATATATAATACATTTATAACACCAAGTAGCGAAAGACTGAAATTTTATAATAATAATTAAAATTTTCAGATTTCTACACAGATATAACCCAAGTAGGCTTATTAAGCCCAAATATGCTTCTAATATATTTTAATTATTTGTATTTAATTATTAATTATTATTATTAATATATTTATTATTTAATTATTAATTTATTTACAAAAACGAAACAGTCCCTCCGTAACCAGTCATCTATAATATCAAATAAATCATTTTTGTCTTTAGTAAATTTACCAAGAGCTATAGTCATAGTGATCCTCCTATTCAACTACTTCAACCATTTCCGAACACCTCATAGCATTTTTCCAAATAATAATTGTATAATATTACATAAATTTTATTAAGTTATACAATAATATAAATAATAATTATAATTGTAATTGTAAATATGTTTGAGATTTTTTAAAATTTTGCAAGTGTATGTCTACGGAAAAATAGTTTATTTCTACACGGATCTAGCCTAAGTGGACTTAGCAGACCCAAAAATGCTTCTAATATAATTTTATAAATAATAGTAGTATAATATTACATAAATTTTATCAAATTATATAATATTATAAATAATAATTGTAATTGTAAATATGCTTGAGATTTTTAAAATTTTTGTTTTGCAAATATATGTCTACATAGAAGTAGTTTATTTTTATACAGATCTAGCCCAAATAATCTTAACAAACCCAAATATGTTTCTAATATTTTCGTGTCGTGTTCGTATAACACATTAAATTTTCCATGTCGTACTAGGATTGAGAAGTTTTGACATGATTAGTAAATGAGTCGTATTCGTATTAACCCTAATCATGTCATCAAAGTAGGTCGACACAACTCACCAAACCATTTTGACACCCCTAGTGCACATCATATTGGAAAAAGCTAACATGAGATGTATACACCAAAAACACAAAATTTTAGCTTGTAACGTTGTGCTTCACCCTTTATGAATGATACAATTGTTTTTTAGGTGATATGATGACATCAAGAGCAAAGGAAAAAAAACCAAAAAAAAAAAGAAGAAAAGAGAAGATAACAAAGGGAAATGGTCAAAAAACGATGGCGTTTTTAAGAGATAGCAACACGGCAAGGAGAAGATACAACACTAGACCTTTAAGGGTAGTAAATGAAAAAATTGTGGGTATTAATCTCGGTACTACTAATTCCGCTATTGTTGCTATGGAAGGAGGGAAGCCGACAATAGTGATGAACACAGAGTGGCAAAGGATAATACCATTGGTGGTGGCTTATACTAAAAACGGGGATAGGCTTGTTGAGCAGATTGCAAAACGTCAGGCAGTGGTGAACCCTAAGAATACTTTCTTATGGGTTTCTTTATTTTTGCTTTAATTTGCAAACTCTATTTTTGGGTTTGTTGCAGACTTTTTGTTGATAAATTTTAGTTTTTATTTTTTTTCCTCTCTGTAAATTTTACTTTAATTTCAATTTCCTTCACTTGAGGAAAATAGACATGTGCAAGCAATGACCTTGTTGTCATTGTGGAGTTCCAAGTGAGTTCTTGTTTCTCCATTTTTTCCCCTTTCTCAAATATCAAGAATGAATTTTTCGGTCTCTAATATAAGATTGAGATCTTGGAATCCCAATTCAAAGGAAGAAGACAATTGAAGGAAAGATTTTTTTTTTTCATGGGTGCAAAACAGTGCGGTTGAGCTGAGAAGCTGAGTTAGATTTTTATTTTTTTAAGTCTTTGGCAGCCACCACATAGGATTCACTATGCTAAGTCTGCAAATCGCCGCCACGTTTTTGTACTGAAAGCTATTTTTGAAGAAAAAAATCTTAGTTTGGGTATTATTGTGAAAAATTTTGATAGAACGTGTCAAAATTGTTAACAAGCCAATAGTTCAGACATTTTTTAGTAATTAACCCTTTTTTTTAATTCTACTCCAACAGCATTCCTATCATTCTTAATTTAACGGCTTTCTAATTATAGTTCAATTGTAGCATATGAAAGATGTCACAAAATTAATATAATGCTTATTCCTATTGATTTTATTAACTAATTATTATCTTTTGTTTAATTTAATTTTTTTTATTTTTAAAAAAAAAGACTTATAGCAGTAATATATAATAAAAATTTTACTCCTTAAAAATTTAAAAGTTAAATTCATATGTTGATGTTTTAATTTTTATAATTTATCAAGTAAGCTTAATTTAATTTTTGTGTATTATTTTTGCAATGCTACTAAAGGTATATCATTATCATAAAATTTATGTCAATCATGAATAAAAGGCTCAATTGTTATTGTAAATATTTAGAATATGCTCTATATTTAGTCATATAATATGAAGCTTTTCTTATTGCTCCTTACAAATCAATTTGATATGTAAGGAGCAATAAGAAAAGCTTCAAGAAAAAATGCACATCAAGCCAGAGCAATGAGAAAGGCTTTTCAAGGCAAAATACATGAGAAAGGCTTCAGGATTTAGTATTTGACCTTAACAAAGGAGAAATTAACCACCCAATTTGAAAATGTCACGTAACTTTCATTTAGCAGCTTCATATTATATAGATGCTTGAGAACTAAACAGTTAAAAAATCAATAGTTTAAGAAACCAAAGTTTCCAAACTGCAACTCCTTAGCCTGTTATCACCTAAATTATAAAGATTAACTTCTCATCAACAATCCTATTCACATTCAAAAGAGAGTAAAAAAAAAGTACTGTCACTGCAACCATATTGCAATTTAATTTAAAATTTGCATTAGGTTGCACCTGTTTCGTTAGATACCCAACGGATTAATAATAGTTTTTCCATCACTTCATAAATTACAAAAACTAAAATCACATTGATCATTCTTTTGGTCGTTTCCCACTAATTCCGAAAACCTTTTCAAACTACCTTAACAGTGAGATGTTTACATACTAATTTGGGTTAATCAAAAGGCTTCTAGAGGTTTACCCTTAAAAACAAAATCCTTGCTGTTCTGAAATTAGCAAAGTTTATCCATTAGATTAGTTAAGTTCTCCACACTTTTGTTCTTGATCATAAAAATGAAAAAATTCACAACATTTTAGTCCTCAAATTTTAAATCGTGCTAAACTTTAATACCTGAAACTCTCAATTTAATTTACATTTTGGTCCCTACTATTAAATCTAGAATACTATATTTCCGCCACATTGCATGCTTTTTCTCAATAATTGTTTAGCTATTTCTGAAATAATGACTCAAGTGTTTTTGAGAAGTAAACCTCTATAGAGATGGTTGTAATTAACCCTAATAACTATAAAGAATGTCCAGAGTTGAGCAACAAATTACATACATCAGTCCAACTGATGAAAAGACAAAAGTACGGGAAATAATGAGAATCCTTAAATAAAAATTTGTACTTACTAATTTTACCTAACGTCAAAAAACCATAAACGTGTGTGTGTATAAATGAATACCCGAGCAAAAGATTTCAAACATGTACAAGTTTAATTGTTACATAAAACATAAACCTACCTCATGAGCATGAGAATTTGATGTCTCAAGAGATTCCAACTTCGTAGGAGACCCATAAAAAATATGAGAACACTCTGAATAAGCAGATCCGATGCCCACTCCAGCACCAAAAGCCACAGATGCCCAGCGGGTCACTGGAGACCCTGATTTGAAAAATATTTATCAATTTGTAATCTTAAATAAAGTGCATGGAATTGGAACTAGCTTACACATACTGGATCTTCCCATGCTACAGAAAAAAAGTTATCAACAGAACATTCAAATCAGCTTTCCATGTCTATAATTATTAAACCTATCTAACTTATTCAGCACTGTGTGATCTTAGAATAGCTGAGGTAACAGGAAAAAAATACATTTTAATTTACCAACCAAAGAAATCAGTTTAAGCCATGTCTACTCTTGCGAAATTACTATTATATATATGCTGCATGCACACCCCCTGAATGTCAATATGCAAAATTCTGACTCGTAGATTAATTGAGTAAATCTACCCCCTACTCCAAGCACTAAGCTGAAAAATGGGCAAAAACGGTAAAGAGAACTATTTATCTATCTCACAGTTTTGAAAATGAGAACTAAATGACAAACATATTAGCAGCATTTTATTATCCTTTACTTTCTTTTTTTCTTTTGTGATGTGTTGTCTTGGGATTTGGATCATGTGGTCAAAAGAAAAAAAAAATAAAAACCAAATATCAGACCTGCAAGTCCAACATATATTTTACAATGTAGGCACATTGTCAAATCTCATTAAATCTTGTTTTCTCTGTGTTCTTGCTTTTCTCTTATATTTTCTTGCTATTTTCGTTATTTCTCAACAGATACTAAATATGTGTGTGAGCGAGCATGTATAAAATTTCATATCAATGTTACAAAATTAAAATCATGTTAATTGTTGAGTCAGCAAAAAAAAAATTCTATATATTGATTGTAATGTATTGTAACAGGTTATTTGAAAAGTATTTGTCCCTCGCATCCTATCATAAAATATAAGGTGAGTCAGAGAATAGTCTTAATTCTTCAAAAAGTGAGTAAATAACATCTCATATATAATTTCATAGAACATTGGTGCAAAAAGAAGATAGATTTAGATATGAACTTTTGCTACAAAATAGAAGAAGCTTTAGTATACATGAACTAAAAAATCTGCATATTGCAAATAAGATTTATTTCTCTAAGGATGCACAAACATATGGTTACTTATCACAATCATAAACTAACAGCATTCAACAACTCTGTCATCTTGAAATGTAAGTGACAGGTTAAATTAGAATTACAAAAATGGTGTAGGAATATATAGAAAAATCCAAAAGCATCCAAGAAGCACCTTATGTTTCTTATAATCGCCAATCTATAATACAGTGCCTTACATTAAAACAACATATCAAAATGAGAAATAACAGAAACGTGTAAATGTATATACAACATCCAAGAGAAATGAATATAATCAATCACTCAAAAACCATTAAAACAACAAAATAGATAAAAAGAATGATTACGGCAAAGAATGAAGTTTCAATTGAAAAGTATTGTGCAGTGGTATGTAATATGTCCCAGTCATTTTCTGGACCAGCAAACAGAAGACTAACAAAATCAAAACCAGTGAGATACTTACTGAAGAGAAGGAATCCGCCAAAGGCACCAGCTAAGGAAGAGTATACGAAGCGACGAAGCGACAGGTCGAGACACGCGTCCCATTTGGAGTTCTGGTCGACTTTATCGGCCATTGAGGTTTCTACTCTATTTTTCTTTTCTCTTTCTTATCTCGGCCTTCCCTCCTCCTTTGATCTCCTTTTTGGTTCAATCTGGGATTCACCTTTGAGCTTTGCAAGTGAGGGTTTTTGTCTATGGCTTCGGTATGATGGAATTTCTTGACGATGTAAATGAATCTGTTCTTTTCTTGGAAGTGAGACAACGGGATTTTGGGTTGGGTCTGCACATTGAGCTTCACATGGAATTTGGGCCCTTGAATCCTTGTTGGGCCAAAGCTATTCCAGAGGCTTACAAATATCCAATTTGATATTTTTATAAAAAATAATTCTTTTCAAAAAACTATATTATTTTTCGTAAATCTAAATTTCATTTATACTTTTTATTCAAAATTAAAATCTTAAAACTACAAAATAATAAGATCTCAGCTAGAAGAATCTCGCGATTAGAATGACAAGGAAGCAAATTTTAAATTAGATGGAAATTGAAGAAAAAATCTCAAACATTAGAAAAGAAAATATAGTAAATAAAAAAAATCTACAAAATAATTTGTCTTTTTATTAGATAAGGGAAAAAATAAAAAAAGAAAGAGCAAGAAATAGCAGTTGATAAAGGAATTTAGCATAGGATTCCAGATATTTCCCCAGAAATATTGTTCTTTTTGAAACTTATGCTAAAAAACAGCAGTCAGATCGCTTGACTTTTGTCCTCGGCACCACCTTGGTGCACATTCCCTTCTTCCATCACTTCACTTTGCTCTTAACTCTTCCCCTTCTCACTACAAGCACATCCTTATCTCCCTCTCCCTATGGCCGAAGAATCTTCCAATTCTGGCCCACCTCCACCAGGCTATACTCCGCAACTTTCGGCGGAAGATAAGGAGGTAGAAGCGTCACCACCACCTCCTTCACTGGTTGTGGAAGATTCTGCTTCTCCGGCAGTAACAGAGAAAGACATGCAACCGTCGGTAACTACTCCACCGCAAGAGTCTAAGTCCCTGGCAGCAATGATAGAGAAAGAAGCTCCAGAGTCTTCGGCTGCGGAGGAGAAGGCGGAGGAAATGGCTGAATCTGTGGTTACTAAAGAAGAGGTTGTCGTGGTTAAGGCTGGAAAGGAGAAGCTAATCGAAGAGCAGCAAAAGATTCCTCAAAGTATGGTTTCGTTCAAGGAAGAGAGCAACATAGTGGCTGATCTCTCTGATGCTGAGAGGAAAGCTTTAGAGGAATTTAGGCAGCTAGTTCATGAAGCACTCAACAGCAACCAATTCACATCTCCGCCGCCGCCGCCACCTGCAAAGGAAGAAGTGAAGCAGAGCGGTGCTCCAGTTGATGCCCCTTCAAAAACTGAAGCACCCTTGTCAAAATCCGATGTTAGTACTGAGATTAAACCGCCAATCCAAGAATCAAAAGTTGAAGAAACCACTTCAAAGGAATCTCAAGAAGTGAAGCTAGAAGAGCCAAAGGTTGCACCTTTACCAGAGGAAGTCTCCATATGGGGGATTCCTCTTCTCAAGGATGATAGAAGTGATGTGATACTTTTGAAATTCTTAAGGGCCCGTGACTTTAAAGTAAAAGATGCATTTGTAATGATCAAGAATACAATCCGATGGAGGAAGGAATTTCAAATCGATGAGCTAATTGATGAAGATCTTGGTGATGATTTAGAGAAAGTTGTGTTTATGCATGGTCATGATAGGGAGGGGCATTCTGTGTGCTATAATGTCTATGGTGAATTCCAGAATAAAGAATTGTATCAGAAGACATTTGCTGATGAGGAAAAGAGAGTTAAGTTTCTGCGATGGCGGATTCAATTCCTGGAGAGGAGTATCAGGACGCTTGACTTTAGCCCTGGTGGTATTTCTACCATCTTTCAGGTTAATGACCTGAAGAATTCTCCAGGACCTGGAAAGCGGGAGCTTAGGTTGGCCACCAGACAGGCTCTCCAATTGCTTCAGGATAATTATCCTGAGTTTGTCGCTAAACAGGTTTGATTTAGCTCATAACTCCACATTCTTCATTGAATTGTCATTGAAAGATAATTTGGAATTTTTTTTTGGTTTTTGATTCGTATAGGTGTTTATCAATGTACCTTGGTGGTATCTTGCTTTCTATACAATGATCAGTCCATTCATGACCCAGAGGACCAAAAGCAAATTTGTATTTGCAGGCCCACCTAAATCCGCTGAAACACTCTTCAAGTAAGTGAAGTGTCTGCATCTTCAATTTAGCTGAATTGGTATTGGGTACTGGTTCTGGTAGTTTATTGAACATTAAATTATCAAACAGATATGTGTCATCTGAGCAAGTGCCTATCCAATATGGTGGCTTGAGTGTAGATTACTGTGACTGCAACCCAGAATTTACTGTTGCTGATCCAGCAACTGAGATATTTGTGAAGCCAGCAACCAAGCAAACTGTGGAAATTATAATTTATGAGGTGCAATTGAATTTCATACTTATGCACTAATCTTTGAAACTGATATTTGCTACACCTTTTTTTGGGTTTTTTAAGAAATAAATGGAATCCTGTGATATATTATTATTACTGTTGTTAGTATGAAAGTGCTGTTCTTTGTTTAGTAACTTTATATTGGTACATTGTAGAAATGCATAATTGTATGGGAAATCCGAGTTGTGGGTTGGGAGGTGAGCTATAGTGCTGAGTTTGCACCTGATGCCAAAGATGCATACACAGTTGTCATTCAAAAGCCCACAAAATTGGCCCCAACTGATGAACCAGTCATAACTAGCAGCTTCAAAGTTGGTGAACTGGGTAAAATATTGCTCACAGTGGATAATTCAACCTCAAAGAAGAAGAAACTTCTCTACAGGTTCAAGATCAAACCATTCTCAGATTGAGGGTTGATTTGTATCCAATGTCTGCGGTTTCTGATAGTTGGATGTGGAAATTGAATTAATTTTTCTTTTAATTGTTGATGTTTTTGCCATAGTTCTTGTGGGTGGGTAGCCTGGCTGATAGTGAATTAGCCACATGGGTTTGGCCTTTGGTTTCCTTTTGTCAATCATTTTGAGTGAAGAAACTGACACATATGAGGGTAAATGGAGAAAAACTAATGTGGATGTCAAACTTGTTGAAGTGTTTGGCAGTGTACATTTACTTTTTATGTGGATATCTATATTTGGGGTGCCCTTTTGTTAATGTACACTTTAAGATATATATGCTATTGAGTACTGATTCACTTAAAAATCTTCATGCTTCTGCAATTTTTCTTCGAAGTTGAATCATTTATGCAAAAGTGATACCTGATCAATTTCTGTCTTGATAAAAAGAAGTAAATTTGAAAATTTTTTAATATTTAAATACATGAATACTAAAAGTATGACCTTATTCTGGCTAGGTATACTTAAATCCTTTAATGAAGAACCAAACATATAAAAAGAAATCTTGAAAGGCAAAGGATATAAAACAAAGAAAGCAATTGATAAAAGCTTAAACAAAATGATAGACAAGACAATATTCTGCTAATTCTGATGATCTAAGAACAAAAGGGTGCAAGAAAATATGAATATTATGTTGAAATTAACTGAAAGGTGTGGTGATTAATAATATCTTCAACGAATTAATGCCAAGGGTGGGGCATCTGCCAACTTTTTTGTAAACTTTGAATTGGATTCTTGAAATTTTCTTGCAGTTAATAAATTAAAAATGAAAAATTCAAACATTTGAATGATTCATAGAGTGACTTATTCCATGTGATAAAAGTAAAACCGATCAGCAAGTAGAGGTGCCATGCCTGATCCATTCTGATTTATTGTCCACTACTTCTGTGTCAAATATTCATGGCTTTTTTTATGGGTTAAACAAACAGCCAGGAATTCAGTAAATTGAAGAGTTTTGGACCATATCCTGATATGGAGTTTCATGCTAACAAAGGTTTGCAAATTCCAGCATTGGTACAAGAGACAGAATCATTAAACTATAAGTTGGATTTGAAGATCAAGAAAGAGTCAAATAATTTTATTGCACTTCGACATTTAATGAGATAGGTATATGACTATGCGTCACATTATCATTTAGATCCAATTCTGTCCGTAAATTAATCCGAATTCAAAAAAAAAATCAAGCATATGATATCAACTTAAAATAACATGATAATTTTCAGAGAAAATAGTAGAAACATAGTATATACACAACAAATGGTTAATCTAAATTTAATAAATTTGATTGAAAAGTAGTGATTGTGGATCCATGTGACAAGTCTAAATAATATGAAAGAATACATTTTCAACTTTATTTTCCAAGTCAAAAGTGGAAAATATATATATCCATCATCACCTATATGAGCTTACTTTTTCAGTCCAATTATACATTTTGTTATCTGCAAATAACATCATTAAAATATCTCAACTCTTCTTTTCCTCCCCTCCCCCCACCCCCACCCCCAAAAAAAGAAGTGTATAAGTGTAAAAAAAAAAAAAGTTCAATGTGCAATGTCTCAAAAAAAAAAAAGGAAAAATTCAGAAGTCATATATAGTCAATTATTAAAAATTTATAAAACAAATTATACATAACCCCCCAAGATTTTAATTTTGACAGACAAAAATAAATTTTTAAAAAATAACAGCGTGCTCTCCTATCATTTAATAAAAATATCGTTTGAAATAACAATTAGAAAGATTGGAACTTGAGATTGAAAAATTATGGTTAATGACCATCTTAAGTCATGTGGGTCATAACTCGGTTTTGAGAGAATAATCCCGATATGTGTTCTCTGACATAAGGACTATGAATTATGATATTCATATGCTCAAAATGGTGAATATATGAATAATAAATTGAAACTCAAAGTAAACTTCTTACAAAGGAGAAAGAAAGAGTAAAGTGGGTTATCCCACATGGGAAAAATGTTGAGTTGGGAGAAAAGTTTATATAGAAAATTTCATCCTTACAATATTAAGTGAGTAAAGTGAAAGACTCTCTCTCGCATGCACAAGTGCAGGGGGTGCAAATTCATGTACCAAATCAAGGCCAATGCGTGGCATATTGTGTGTGCCTTAATAATTGATGTATCTATTCATATTAAATGGTGCTTTTTGCTGCTTATGTGAAAAATTCTTCTCCTCTACTTCTTCCTTTCTGATGTGATAGAGAAACATAATATTCAGTTCGCTGTGGGCATTTGTTGTATGTGTTTTAATAATTGACGTATCTATTGTTGTTAAATGGTGCTTTTTGCTGCTTGTGTGAAAAAAATCTTCTCCTCTGCTTCTTCCTTTTTGTTGTAATAGAGAAATATTATATTCAGTTCGTTGTGGACATTTTTTATGTGTTTATCTTTTGCTCTTTAATTTATTGTATCTTAGGAAACAAATGTCATTGACCTTAAACACTAGTGGTAGGAGGCGAATTTGACTTAATGACACTGTGTCGAACAGAGACTTCAGATTCTTTTTTTCTTTTATTCAATTCCTAATACTAGATTAACAACCTCTTTATATTATTATTATTATTATTATTATTATTATTATTATTATTATTATTATTATTATTATTATTATTATTATCATCATCATCATCATCTTTCTAACAACCTTAAGATAAAATTGTACTTGTTAATCTCAATATTTGTTTTGCTAAAATTAAATATTTTATTATTTTTTTTGAAATGGAAAACGTAGTAATTGCTACCAATAGTCAGGATGGTTCCCAAAGGTCATCAACTATTGCTGCACGAGTTTGTCTCTCATATTGTACCTATTACAGTGCTTATAAATCATGGGGAGAAACCAGAAAAATTCAATAGTTTGAATTTTAAGAGGTGGTAACAAAAGATGTTTTATTTGATCACCTTAAACTTTGCACAATTATTAACTGATGATGCTCTTACTTTGAAGAAGGATGAGCAAGGTGTCCAAGTGAGGATGGTTTATGATAGTTGGTATCATTTTGATTTTATGTATAGGAATTATGTGATGAATGGCTTGCATGATTCGCTATACAATGTGTATAGTGGAATCAAGACTACAAAATAATTATGGAAATTTTTGGACCGAAAATACAAATATGAGGATGTCGATGCCAAAAAGTTTATAGTGAGACATTTCCTTGACTATAAAATGGTGGATTCCAAATTTGTGGTGAGTCAAGTGCAAGAGGTTCAAGTTATCCTTCATGATATTCATGTGGAAAGGATGAACTTGAGTGAAACCTTCCAAGTGGCTATTATTATTGAAAAATTACCCCCTGGATGAAAGGATTTCAAAAACTACCTTAAGCATAAGCAAAAATAAATAAATATTGAAGAGATAATTATTAGACTTCGAATTGAAGAAGACAATAGAAGCTCTGAAAGAGATAGGAGGAGATTGAATTCTTCTAAGGCAAAGGCGAACATTGTCAAACATGGACATAGTTCCAAGAGGAAGAAAACTATAAAGTCCAAGATGGGACCCAAATGTGGAATTTCTAAAAAGAAATTCAAAGGCAAGTGCTTCAATTGTGTCAAGATATGTCACAAGGCTTTTGATTATAGGCTCCTTAGGAAAAAGAATAGCAATGAAGTTAATCTCTTGCAAAATGTTACTTAAGAGGTCTCTGATATCAATCTTGCTACTATCATATCAAGAGTGAATCTAGTTGGATCTAACCTAAATGAATGGTGAATTGATTCTCATAATGTGAGATGTTCTCTACCTTCAAATCGAAAAATGGAGAAAAATTGTATATGGGCAATTCTGCCACTTCTGAAGTTCTTGGTGAAGGACAAGTAGTGCTGAAGATGATTTCTGAAAATGAGCTGACTTTGAACAATGTCTTGTTTATGCTTGATATTTGCAAGAATTTGGTATCAGGTTCACTACTAAACAAACATGGATTTTCAAATGGTTTTTGAGTTAGACAAAATTATTTTGTCTAAGGGTGGAATATATGCGAGAAGAGGGTATGCTATTGATGGGCTTTTTAAGCTTAATATAATTGTTGTGAAACATATGACTGTAAGTACATTTTCTTCTTATTTGTTTGAGTCTTCCAATTTATAACATGGTAAACCATATCTTAATTATAATGCCTTGAGAAGGCTAATTAACTTAGACCATATACCTAATTTCCATATAGATCAAAACATAAATGTGAAATTTGCATTGAGGAAAAATTAATACGAACATCTTTCCAAACAGTTGAAAGGAAAACTAAACTACTTGATCTAATACATAGTGATGTATGTGATTTAAAATTTATTCAAATAAGTAGTGGTAACAAATATTTTATCATATATTGTTGATGATTGCATAAAATATTGTTATGAGTATTTGTTTAAAAGCAAGGATGAGACTATAGAGAAATTAAAACTCTATAAAATTGAAGTTGAGAATTAACTTAATAGGAAAATGAAAGTATTGAGAAGTGATCATAGTGGTGAGTATGAAACACCATTTGGAGAATTATAGGCACAACATAGAATTATACATGAAACTACAACACCTTATTTTCCTTAGTCAAACGGTGTGGCTGAAAGGAAGAATTGTACCTTAAAAGAAATGATGAATACAATGCTGATAAGTTTTGTGATGCCTTAGAACATGTGAGAGAAAGCCGTTTTGTCGGCTAATTACCTTTTACTAAGGTGCCTTATAGTAAGCAAGATAAAACCCTTTATGAATTATGGAAAGGTAGAAAGTCTTTCTATAAATATTTGCGAATGTGGGGGTGTTTTGATAAAGTGGTTATTTCGTTACCAAAAAAAGTATGAATATACCCAAAATCAGTTGATTGCATTTTCATTGGTTATGCACATAACAATAATGCTTATCAGTTTATTGTGCATAAATCGAAAATTTCTGACATACACTAGAACACGATAATAGAATCAAGAAATACATCATTCTTTAAATATATATTTCCTTGTCAAGCTTTAGAAGAGATAAATGTATCCAGACGAACTATTGAGACTATTACTAAAGATTGCTAAGATCAAAATCAAGTTTAAAATCCAAGAAGAAAAACTTGATTTTGAAGTTGAGCTAGCTAAAATAGAGCTTCGGCATAGTAAAAGAGTAAGGTTAGAAAAAATCTTTTGGACCAGATTTTTTAACTTACATGCTAGAGGCAGAATCTTAAACTTACAGAGAGGGTATAAACTCTTTCGAAGGTCTTCTGTGGAAAGAGGCCATTAAAAGTGAGGTAGACTCTATAATGCAAAATCATACTTGGAAATTAGTGGATTTACTTCTAGGATATAAACCACTAGATGAAGGTAGATTGTTCAATTGATAAATATAAAACTAGGCTTGTGATTAAAAGTAACAAACAAAGAGAAAGCTTAGATTATTTTGATACATATTCTCCTATAACTAGAATAAATTATATTAGAATGATTATTGCAATTTCTACATTGCTCAATCTTGAAATATATCAAATGGATGTAAAGAAAACTTTCCTAAATGAAGATTTAGATGAAAAAATCTGCATGATACAACTTGAAGGCTTTATTCTCCCAGGACAAGAAAAAAAGATTTGTAGATTGGTTAAATCTCTATATAGTTTGAAACAAGTGTCAAAGTAGTGGTATGAAAAGTTTGATAGTGTAATGGTGTATAATGGTTTTAAAATCAACGAGTGTGATAAATGTATTTGCGTCAAAGATACTAGTGATGATTATGTCATTTTGTGTGTGTATGTTGATGACATGCTCATTGTTGGTAGTAATAACAAAATGGTCAAGTCTACCAAGGATATGTTAAACTCAAGGTTTTGATATGAAAGATATGAGACTAGCAGATGTGTACAAGACCAAATATTGCTTATGCAATAAGCAAATTGAATGGATATATGAGTAATCTAGGAACTGATCACTAGAAAGGAATTGAAAAAGTACTAAGCTACTTGAGGTATACTCGTGATTATGGAATGTATTATACCAGATATCTAGTTGTCCTAGAAGGATATAGTGATGTAAACTGAATTTCTAATATAAAAGATTTGAAATTTTCCTGTGGCTATGTGTTCACACTAGCTGGTGCAGTTGTAGCTTATAAATCTTCTAAACAAACTGTTATAGTCATATCCACAATGGAATATGAGTTTATTGCATTTGATAAATGCGTAGAAGAAACTGAATAGTTATATCATTTCTTAGAAGATATTCCAAAATGGGAAAGTCTTGTGCCTTCAATATGCATACATTGTGATAATTAATATGCAATTGGAATGACACAATATAACATATATAATGGTAAGTCTAGACACATTTGTTGTAGACATAATACCATAAAATAATTACTCTCAATTGAGATTATTGTTGTTGATTATGTAAAATCAAAGGATAATATTACAAATCCGCAAACTAAAGAGTTATATAAAGAGTTAGTTGATAAATTATCGAGAGGAATGAGACTTAAACCAGTAAGATAGTAGCAAGTCAATACAAAGGAAAATCAATCCTAGTTGACTGGAGATCCCAAGATCTAGGTTCAATGGAACAACCTAATTGTAAAGATGTGGTGATATTCTTGAAGTAAGATTAAGTTATGCTTTTAATGATAATTATGAGTAAGATATCACCTATGTGAGAGAGAAGTGGAGCCGCTTTAAAAGAGAATTGTGTGAAACTCAATTCTCTAAAACTCTCACAGAACTAGGCAGATGTTTAGGACCAAAATGAACATACCAATGATAACAGAATTTTGATTGAGAGAGATGTATGTGTGGGTATATTATTATTTACTCAAGTAGCTGAACAGTTCAATGACATCATGTTAACTGGTTAGTAGGTAAATAAATATATTTTCATAAGAGAAGATTCAAAGGGTAACATCTACTTATCCTATGCAGGTTTCGATTATCAAACTCTATTACATAGTAAGAATTTTTTTTGTCTTACTCTTCATCCAATTTTTATTTATATGGGGGATTGTTGAAAAATTGTGGTTAATGGACCATTTTGAGAATGATACTCGGGTGAGTCTTATAACTCAATTTTGGGAGGATAACCAGATATGTGTTCTCTGATATAATGATTATGAATTATCATGTTCATATGCTTAAAATAGTGAATGTATGAATAAAAAATTGAAACTCAAAGTAAGCTCCTTACAAATGAGAAAGAAAGAGAAAAGTGGATTATCCCACATAGAAAAAATGTTAAGTTGGGAGATGAGTTTATATAGAAAAACTCATCCTTACAATGTTAAGTGAGTAAAGTGGAAGACTCTCTCTCGCGCATAGGTGCATGAGGGTGCAAATCAATGGAACAAATCAAGGCTAATACATGGGCCACAACTTGTGCACACGAATGTCGAGCCAAAATACTGTGACCCAACTTAATGCATGGGTGCACAACCTGCACATATGAATATCAAGCTGAAATACCGTGACCCAACTCAATTTTTACATTTTTATTTATGGAAATTAAAGGCACATTATGTGTACCTTAGAGGTGGACGAACTGTCATGCGCCCGTGACAGTGAGACAGTCAGTGTAAATATTTTCAGAATTCGTCTTTTGAGTTTCTACAGTTTCTTAACTTACAAAATTGAATAGACATATTTAATTTAATTAAATTAGAGTCTTAATGGAGATATAAATCACAATTATTTTCTTGCTCCTCCCTCTTATATAATTGAAGTTACAAAATTGAATAGACAAATTTAATTTTAATTAAATTGCAACATTAATGGAGATATAAATCACTATTATTTACTTTCTCCTCCCCATTAAATAATTGATGTATCCATTCATATTAAATGGTGTTTTTTCTTGCTTATGTAAAAAGTTCTTCTCCTCTACTTCTTCCTTTCTGTTGTGATAGAGAAACACCATATTTAGTTCTTTGTGGACATTTGTTATATGTTCAACCTTTGCTTCTTAATACGTTGTATCCCAGAAAATAAATGTCATTAACCTTAAACACCAGTGGTAGGGGGTAAATTTGTTTTAATGACACTGTGTCAAACATAGACCTCATATTCTTCCTTCTTCTATCTTATTCCTAATACTGGATTAACAACCTCTTCGTATTATTTTTTTCTAACACTTGAATATACTGGTTGCTTTGTAGTTATAGTCGTTGAAAATGAGCAAAAATTTTAAACTCTTATAAAATATCGTTAGACTCTATATGAAATCCTATATAATTCATACAAAATATTTCAAATATGAAAAAATTATCAGGTATATTGCATTGTAATATTTGAAATTCATATAACATCAAATAAATTGACAATATCTCAAATAATAGAGGGATGCACTATTAATTTTTTAAAAGTTTGTTTTTGATTGTAATTTATTAAAACTTTAAGGGGTTATCTTTAATTTGTTTTTTATGGAAGAAACAATTATTCAATTTTTTTGTTGTTGATGAAATTGAGTTGTATTTTAGGTGGACATTAATGGCATTTAATTTTTATATATTATGATATTTAGTGTAGTATGCATCAAACCAAAGGAATTGTATATCTTACTTTATAAAGCTAGTTATATCATTTCTTTCTTGTCAGTTAGGCATTATCTTTGGAATATTATATTTATTTTTCCTAATTCTTCTGCTTCTTTGGACCATATAACTCTAGTTGTGAATCAGAATGGATTGGACCCCAAATTTATATATATATATATATATATATATATATATATATATTCAAAAAGCAGCTTTTGGGTCCTATAATTTCCTTTGCATATGATTAAGGTTTTCAAAATTGTTGGTTTTAGTTATGACTTATGATTACTGAGCTTACAAATTACATGGGCGTGTCCAAAGTACAAACAACCTTGCATTCATTAAATAGAATTTGGTTTGTTGGGTTTTCAATTTTTAGGTGATGTTAGGTGAGTGGCTGACCTTTTTCCCCATTTGTTTTCTTACTTACTGTGCTTTTGTGTACAGGCGTGGCCATACCTCATATTTATGGGTCCTATTTACATTTTAATCATTTACTTTGTTAATTTTATCCTAATTTTGGTTTATTTTGCATATTTCGTAACCAAAAAAAAATTATTAGAAATTTTTAATTATAAGCCATACCTCATATTAGGAATTTTTAATTATATCGAAATTTAACATCTTTCGTAACCAAAAAAAAATTTACGTCTTTATTTGAATTCACTTTTTCAAAGGAAAATTATTGATGTGAATTTTTTCATTGCAAATACATATTGAAAAAAATTATTAGAAATTATATACATCTAGATAATTAAGCTTGATAATTATAAATTTATTGTTGTTTCAAAATGGTTTAAATTAATCTCTATAATTATATATTTTTTATATCTCTTAAACTTTCATTGTTTCTAACAATAATTAAATGAACTATTAAGTAATTTGGAAATTTAACATTTTTAATTCCATTCGTATAAAATTAAGTATCCTATAAATTAATTTGGTTAAAAAAATCTAATTTCTTTTGCCGAGTATCAAATTAGAATATTTTTCATACAACTTATGAAAAAAGAAATGATAATTCTTGTAATAGTGTTAAAATTGAAGTGCATTATACAAATCAAAATACAATTATGAAATCCCAGACACTAGATTACAACATAATGTTGTGCTTGTGCTTCTAATAAAAGTTTTTGAAGCAATGAATACCGAGTAAAATTAGACAATTGTAAATAATTTATGCATAATATATTTTTTGCTTTGAAACTTCTTTACCTTCAAACAATAAAGGATATTAAAAGAACTACATTGGTTTATTTTGCAATTTGAAAACAAACTTCATAAATCTTTTTTTTAATAATGAATTCATAGGTTGTTTCATACAGCTTTGTTGCTAACAATATAATATTTAGCATGCTTTTGGACATTCATTATGAAATATAATAATTATATATATATATATATGTATATTATATTCATTTTTTTTTTTTAAATATCAATGTGAATCCAAGAATGATGAAATCCCAGTTGCATAGTTGCGTACTGCGATCTGAAATCTAAGGAACAAATACAATATAACAGTTGGTGAAGACAACAAATGAGTTTGGAGTGTAGCGGCATGCCTCACATGGGAATCATCATTAGGAGTCATTACTTCTCAATTTAATTACTATTATCTTATTTGTTTGTAATTTTTATATTATAAACAAACAGCTAATTTAATTTATATACTTTTGCCAACACTTTTGTTTTTTCTCTAAATTTTGCTTACAGTTGAAAAGCTTTGAATTTTTTTTCTTTGTATATTAATAACATATCAACAACCAGGAGAGAAAATGGTGGTTAATTCCATAAAATTAATGTTCAGTTGTGTTTAAAAAGTTGTGAAAAAATTGTTTGATTGATGAAATAATATGAATTAAGATGGAAATATTTCAAATAAAACACATTTTGAGATATTTTCGGTTTAATTTAGTTCGATTTATTTGATTTTGAAGTCTATTTAAATATTCATATATACACACAAGAGAAAATTTGATTAAATTATTTGAATCAACTGATAATTTTTTTTATCTAATATTGATCTATAAATGTTTGGTAAACTTTCTAATAGCTGTTTGGAGTCTCAAACAACAGTCAATTGAAAAATTCTATTTTAAAATTTTTTTGAACAACTGAAGTTTTTTTAAGATTAAATTACAGAAAATTTTCTGAGATTTTAACAAAATTAAAACAAGAAATAAACGTTTAAAAAATTAACAATTAACTCTCATGTCATTTGAGATAATGCTTATTCATTTAATATTGTATAAATTTCAAACATTGCAATACAATAAACCACATAATTTTTCTATAGTTAATATATTTTTGTGTAAATTTTTTTAGCTTTTTGCTCATTACTAACGATTGTAAATGCAAAGTAATCAGTATATTTAAGTCACAGTCTTTCTAATTGTTATTTCAAATAATATTTTTATCAAATGATATATGGGTAAACTGTTAAATTTTTAAAATTTTATTTTTTATTGTAATTTATTAAATTTCAGGAGATTTTCTGTAATTTATTTTTAAAAAAATATAATGACTAAATTACTCTTATACTAAATTAATGAAACAATAAATTTTAAATTTATTTTTTATTTAATTACTCTTTTATCATATACTTTTTTTGAAATTTTATATTCATTAATTATTATTATTATTATTATATTATAAAAATATATTTTTAAATTAAATAAATGATGTATCTATTAGTAATTTTATATTCTAATAACAATAATTTAATTATTTTTATCGAACAACAAATATCTAGCTATCAAGTATAAACTAACAATTACATTCAAACACCTAAACTAAACGTAACTAAAAATGAATTGAAAATTTAAGAGTCGGATTTTATCAGTCCATGACATCATGAACAAGTCTAATTGACGTTTTATTTTCTTATTTGGAGATTATATATATATATATATATATATATATATATATATATAATTTGAATCTTAAAGCGCATGCAAAGATAAAATATTCTTTCATAAAAAACAAATATGCTGCCCGAAGAATTATTCTCAAAAGTGTTCTCTCGCTCTATACGTGTACATAGCATTTGAGATGTGTAATTGTGAAATTATATATTTTTTTAAATAAACAAATATAAGATTCTAATTATTTTCTTTAATTAAGATTGATTGAAAAAAATTATTGCTTTCAAGACCAGTCAAATAATAAATTAGAAAACAAATGAAATCTTTTAATTTAATTTATAGGATTATATTTATTATTAAAGTAAACTTAATGCTATGTTATTTAGAAATGTAAGAATGTCCTAATGCATATTTCCCCCTCAAATTTGGCATGAAATGCCATTTGGGACTTTGAACTTATGGAATGGTTATTTAAACCCCTCAGCTAGTCTTAAGTGACCATGAACTCTCATTATAATTTTCCGAATCAGATAGTAACGTTTGAGTACATGTTTAAATTTTTGATAAGACTATAGCTCATTTGCTTTGTGCAATGACTCCATTGTTATCACAATACAACGATATCAAATTAACAATATTATGAACCACTTCTAATTTTTTGACGAATTTCCTTATCAAAACTGCTTCCTTAACTACCTTAGAAACTACTATGTACTATGCTTCAATTGTGGAATCTGCAGTCATCTTTTGTTTGAAACTCTTCTAATTGTCTGCTTCACTATTTAATGTGAAAATATAGTTTGATTGGGATTTGGAGTCATCCTTATCAGATTAGAAGTTGACATTTGTATGTCTGCTTACTTTAATCTCATTTACTCCATAAATTAATAATGCATCATTAATCCTTCTCGAGTACTTAAGGATATTCTTAAGAACTATCCAATGCCCCTATTTGGAATTTGACTAATATCTATTTATTGCAATCAGAGCATATGATACATTAGGTTTAGAAAATAACATAGCATACATGATAGATCCAATGACAGATATATATATAAAATCTTACTTATGCGTGTCAGTTCATCCTATGTCTTTGGACACATTGACTTAGTAAGGGTAATCTCATGAGTCATAGGAATGAATCATCTCTTAGACTGATCCATGTTAAATCTCTTTAGCATTTTGTCTATGTATATAGAATGAGAAAGACCAAACAACCATTTATATCTATCTTTATAGATCTTAATCCCCAGTATACAGGTCATTTCTCCAAGATTTTTTATGGAGAAATACTTAGAAAGTCAAATTTTGACAAATTAAAAAACTGAGACGTCGTTTATTATAAGAAGTATATCATCTACATACAAAACTAAAAATATGACTGCAATTCCACCAACTTTCTTATAAACACAAGGTTTATCTATATTTTGAGAGAAACCAAGCTTTTTAATTGTCTCATCAAATTGGATGTTCTAACTCCTAAATGTTTACTTCAATCTATAAATGGATCTTTGCAATTTGCTTACCTTTTGCCGTCATTGGATGCGAAACCCTCAGGTTGTGTCATGTACACATCCCTAGTCAAATTTTCATTAAAGAAAGTTGTTTTCATATCCATTTTCAAATCTCATAATCATAATGAGTAGTAATGGTCAGGAGTATCCTAATGAATTTAAGTATAACAATTGGAGAAAAAGTCTCATCATATTCAACTCCTTATCTTTAATGATATCCTTTAGCTACCAACATAGCTTTATAGGTAACAATATTGCCTTTCATATTGGTCTTCTTCTTAAAGATCCATTTACACCTAATGGATTTTATGTGGCGCCCGCACCCCCTCACCCAAACCACATGTGCCCAGATAAAGGAGCGCTGCTGCCTGACTTCTTTACTTCTTCAAATCGCTATTATTTTTATTTTACCTTTATTTTTGTTCACCTCTATTTTCTCAACACTCATGTATATATATAGATATAAACAAAAACTAGAGTACAATTTATTTACATAAGATAGAAATTTTAAACATCAAATTAATTCTTAAACAAAGTTTAAAAGTAAGTTTTAGAAATTCTTAAATTCTTTAAAATAGAAAGCCAAATACAAAGATTTCAAAACTTGTAACCCACTTTCTCAAGATTCGGCTGCTTTACTTGAATAGGATCACCGCTTGCTTTACCTAACGCCTTCAGCTACCTTTCTATATCTACGTGGAAAGAAAACTCCATGCTAAGCCATAAGCTTAGTGGTGCATATAAATAAGGCAATATACTATGTCTTGCAACAGACAATAACATGTATCATTTTATGCATTAAAATGTTTGCATGCCATGACTATTAACATATTCCTATTTCATACAAGTATAAATGTCATGCTCACATAGACAATGTTATTTTCATTTATCTTTGATGGCAAATTACTTTGTTAATCTAGTTATCATTACATCTCAATCTCATATCATCATCATTTTCTTATTCTTTTCTTTTCTTATTTTTCGACATATCCTCATTATCTTGCCCACATCACTCTAAAATTTGGACTGAATGGATACAGGTTATGGATCAGGAGCGCTCCCAGAGCTTAAGCCACCCTGTCCACTATCTGGCTCATAAGAGCTTCTCAAATCAATGGAGCTCCCAGAGCTTAAGCCACATTGATTGAGTATAATTTCATCATAGATGAATAACCTGACCAAGGGCGCTCCCCGAGCTTAAGCCATCTTGTCCTCATTTATATGTGCTCATCAGAGCTTCTCAAGTCAGTAGCGCTCCCAGAGCTTAAGCCACATTGACTGAGCATCTCAGACCAATGGTGCTCCCAGAGCTTAAGCCACATTGACCGAGCATCTCTTGTTTTGCAAACATATAGTCATACTCATACATACTGGATAACATCTTTTTATTTATTTAACTAGGTACATCAATATTCTCATGCTTATCATCCATATCAGATTTCATATATCATCCATGAAAATTCACATATTTCATCGGTGACAATTCATTTTTTATATCACAACATAACACGTTCTCACATCAATATATATATATATATCCATATCATTCTTATTCCACTGGATAGGCAATGACTTTCATTTACTTACTTGAATTCCTCATTTGATAACCACATTCATAATTACAAATACAGAGCATTCACTCTTTTAGGTAGCTTTCTCTTTTTCTTTACTCCTTAGAGTTTGTTCCTTGCCACTTGAAACTCCTACAACATCATAAATCATTATTATCATCTGATTTCCTCAAGACCCTAACTCTCTTTTTCTCTCTCAAAATCCCAATTACTCTTTCTTTCCATATAAGTCTTGGATGAGTTCAAAATTCAAACTTCCTTTAAGAAACGATGATGAAGAAGAAGAGATGCTTCTTACCTTACACTTTTCTTCACTTGATCACAACTTTGGAGATTTTTTCTCTCTACCAAACTTTATTTTTCTTCCTCTTTCTTGTTTTTTCCAGCTTCTTTAGGAGTTATGGATCATGAAGATCACCTTGTCTTGCTCTTTCCCTTCTCTTCCCTTCCTTTCTCTCTCTAAAATTCAAGATTGGCTACGGAGGAATGGGGCTGGAGTGACTGGTAGAAAAGAGAGAGAAGAAGACAGAAAATGAAGAGAAGAAGAAGAAGAAAAGGAAGTCTTATATAGGGTACCAAAAAAGTCTTCATGTGGGACCCACCATTTGACCATCTTCTTCCAATTTTGTACTTAATCAATATTAACCCTCTTTCTTAAATGTCATGGCTGGCCAACCCAACTTTTAAGTGTCCAAATTTCCTAAGTTAATTAGCAATTAATCTCATTAATCCTCCAATTTTTGGTAAATTGCAATTTGACCCCAAAACTTATCAAATTTTGCAATTTAGTCCTTTACCGTAAATCAACTTCTTGAAACTCTATAATTACTTAAATAGGCATTTATCATTTAATTTAGCCATTACTAGATCAATTTTTTGTAAAAATCCGAATTTAGACTTCGATCAGTCAAACGCGTCAACTTCGCAACACGTGCGACTCAGGGCCTAAATTAGCGGATATTACATTTTATCCCTTCAAGTGGGTCAACCAAAGTCCATACTGTTAGAGGAGTGCTCTAAAGGCAATCACTTGTAGCACTTATTGTACAAATTTATTTGATTAATAAAAGACTTTTTCATTAATTTCTCATTGGCTGAAGAGATTGACTTTAGTATGTCCATAATCATGCCATATAGTAATGTAACTATCTTTATATATCTATGTGATGAATGTATAATATATAAAAGCAAGAAATAATAACTTGATCAGACTTTACAAAAAAATCCCTCACTAAATAAATAATTAAGTCTTACGCCTTCCATTAATATGGGGAGAACCAGAGTTCTTCTAGAGTTAGGGTTGTTGAGTTGCCTCAAGCTCACTCTATAAGAATATGTTCAATCCATTGAAATTAGATTTCACGATTAATGGGTTAGACTTAACCAATATTAATAACTTGTTGGATTTGCGCCAAGGTTAATGTGTATTGGAGGCAAAGTTGGGTTTGTATACATGAGATGTACACATATCAAGAGTCGATAGCCCAATGTATGTGCACACATCAATAAGTTGATAACACAAGATTCGATAGTTTCATGAATAATGCAATTGGTATGGATTAGATACCTACCAACCAAACTAAGGATAGCTTGTTGAGTTGCCTCAAGGTTATTCTTAGCTAGTTGAATATTGACCCACTAGGAGAACTTCCATACAAGTTCTCTCGGGTTCATAGTGAGGGCTATGAATTTGTAATAAAATAGTGGGAGACATAATGTGATTTATTAAAGACCTAATAAACATGCATTTTATGTACATTCTAACATGTTCTATTTTACATCTAGGTTGCTAGAATCATCATCATGGTAAGTGTGAATTTGCGATCGCTAATGGAATCAAATAAGTTGACTGGGCCCAATTTTTTGGATTGGCTAAGGAATATGAGAATAGTTCTCAAATCCGAAAAGATTGGCTATGTCCTAGATGAGGCACTCCCTAATCCCTCTGCTGCTAATGCTTCTGAAGATTTTTAGAAGGCATATGAAAAGCATCTCGATGATAGTGAGATGGCAAGCTGCATTATGCTTACTACTATGTCAGTTGAGTTGCAAAAGCAGCATGAGGCTATGGATGCTAATTCCATAGTATACCATCTAAGAGAGCTTTTTGATGAGCAAGCATGTTCCGAAAGGTTCGAAACTTCAAGGTTCGAAACTTCAAGGTTGCTCTTCCGCACTAAGATAGTTGAGGGGACATCTCCAGTGCAATATGCATTGAAGATGAATGGCTATATTAAGAGGTTGGCCACCTTGGGATTTGTGATGGACCATGAATTAAGTATTGATTTAATTCTAACTGGTTTGTCTGATAGTTATTCACAGTTTATGCTTAACTATAGGATGAACCAAATCTTTATCATTATTCCTAAATTGATTAACTTGCTTAAAACAGCTGAGCCATCTGTCAAGAAGGACAATAAGGCTGTGATGCTGGTGGACTCTTCAAGTTCTAAAAGTAAGAACCTTAAGAAGAAGAAGAAGTCCATAAAGCCTAAGGGAGGCGTGGCCAAGAAGAAGGCCAAGGAGATTACTCCAAAAGGGACATGCCTCCATTGTGGCAAGGATGGCCATTGGAAGAGAACTGCAAGGCTTACTTTGAGTTCTTGAAGAATAAGGCATCTGATGCCCCATCTACTTCAGGTATTTTTGTCATTGAAATTAATACTGTTTCCAATAAAAATATATGGGTATTAGATACCGGTTGTGGCTCACACATATGCATTGATATGCAGGGCCTAAGGAATAGTAGAGAACTCAATAAGGGAGAGTCAAACCTATGCGTTGGAAATGGAGCAAGGGTTGCTGTATTAGCTATAGGAACATATGTATTGACCCTCCCTATTGGGCTTATATTAAATTTGGATAGTTGCTATTATGTACCTATTTTGACTAAAAACATTATTTCTGTTTCAAGTCTAAATAAAGATGGTTTCCTTTTAGCTTTTAGTAACAATTGTTGTTCTATTATGTTGAATGGAATTCTTTATGCTAATGGTACATTATGGAATGGAATATACATATTAGATATGTCAAATCCAATTTTAAACATCAATGATAATAAAAGGCAAAAACAAGATATGTTGAAATTATCTTATTTATGGCATTGTTGTCTTGGTCATATAAGTGAGAAACGCATGGCTAAGCTACACAAAAGTGGTAGTTTGGGGTCATTTGATTATGAATCATATGACACATGTGAATCTTGCTTATTAGGCAAGATGACTAAATTACCCTTTAAGGGAAAGGGTGAACATGCTAATGGACTTTTAGACTTAATACATTCAGATGTATGTGGTCCAATGTCTACACATGCTAGAGGTGGTTTCATATACTTCATTACTTTTATCGATGACTACTCATGATATGGGTACATGTATCTTATGAGATACAAATATGAAGCTTTTGAAAAGTTCAAAGAATTCAAAAATGAAGTAGAGAAACAACTTGGTAAAAGTATTAAAACACTTCAATCCGATCGAGGAGGTGAATACTTGAGCCATGAGTTTTTAGATTATCTTAGGGATAATGGGATTTTATCTCAATGGACTCCACCTTACACGCCACAACACAATGGTGTGGCTGAAAGAAGAAACCGAACCTTGTTAGACATGGTAAGGTCTATGATGAGTTTTGCAGAATAGCCTAAATCCTTTTGGGGTTATGCACTAAAGACCGTCATTTATATATTAAATGGAGTTTCTTCAAAGTCAGTTGATGTTACTCCATATGAGATATGGTATAACAAGAGGCCCACATTTTCTTACATGAGAATTTGGGGTTGTCCTGCTTATGTGAAGCGGACAATGTCAGATAAGCTAGAAGCTAAGTCTGACCGATGTATGTTTGTGGGATATCCAAAAGTATCATATGGATATCAATTTTACCACCCCTTGGAACAAAAGGTTTTTGTTTCAAGACATGCTATCTTTTTAGAGAGAGAATTCCTTCTAAAAGGAGATAGTGGGAGCAAAATTGAACTTGAGGAAGTTTAAGATTCTCAAACAGATGCTGATCAACTGCCTGAACCCGAGCTTGTTACTCATACAGATGATATAACAGCTCAACCTTCTGAAGCACAAGAGCTTCGTAGGTCAAGTAGGATACGTACTATTCCAGAGAGATATGAATTTCTCATTAGTGAACAGAATGACATATTGCTCATAGAAAATGATGAGCCTACAATCTATGAAAAAGTTCTGAATAGTTCATAATCTGACAAATGGTTTCAAGCTATGAAGTCAGAAATGGATTCCATGTATGAAAACCAAGTATGGACTTTGGTTGACCCACCCGAAGGAATAAAGCCTATAAGGTGCAAGTGGGTTTTCAAAAAGAAAACTGACATGAATGGTAATGTGATTACCTATAAAGCTAGACTTGTTGCTAAAGGTTATCGTCAAAGATAAGGAATTGACTACGATGAAACTTTTAGCCTAGTAGGTATGCTTAAATCCATAAGCATACTCCTAGTCATTGCTACTCATTATGATTATGAGATATGGAAAATGGATGTGAAGACAACTTTCCTTAATGGAAATCTAACTGAGGATGTGTACATGACACAACCAAAGGGTTTCATATCCAAAGATGACAAAAATGATAATCCATGTGAAGAATGAATAAAAAACTATAAAGAGAAATGGTTTGAAGAAATTAAAAGTGCTAGCTTTGAAAGTGTTCTTAAGAGAATTTTGTTGTGTCTTAAAAATATATTTTTCACAAAAAAATATTTTCATGTCTATTTTCTGTCATTTGATGTCTTTTCTATTTGAATCAAATTCAAAGAAAATATGAAAAGTCAAAAATGGAGAAAAGGGAAATGAATGAATAGTAATTGGCCATAATTGACCTAATTAAGTCCAAAATCTGCCGTTGGTCAACGGGTGGGAGGCAGCAGCGCACTGGGCCTGTTGCAGGCTGATGCTGGGCAGCCCAACTGGCCTGCTAGGTGGGCCAACAGCCTGCCTAGCCCGCGCATGCCCGTGACCCTCCTGAACGATTTTTTCGTTCGATCTCATCGTGATCCATCCCGAAATAATTCTCTCATATTTTGGATCCTATCCAAAATCATCTTACTCATTCTCTATATCTTCAATGCATGAGACCCATTAGGTTCCCGATTATGTTGGCCACTTAAATTAACAATTAATTTAAGTAGGTCATGAGCGGTATCTAGCAACACATCATGATCCCCAATTGACCAGAAAGTTAGTGGTTTGACTACGAACCTTTCCATAGATAATTTTCGTGCAATTATTCCTTTCACCATTCTATACCCCCACTTGGTTCAGAGTATGGACATGTGTCAACTCCCACTATACTGACTAGGTCACGTCTAGTCCAAGTAATGTTAGTTCTTGTTCTTGAGGCTCATTACTCTATTAGATATGTCATTGAAGACTATCTTTATGACATTTCCACTCCAGCCAGAGATTCCCGAGTAATGACCACGACAAGAGGCCATAGGTGTACACTCCTTCTATCAAGAGTGGTGAATCCTTTGTTGGTTACTCAATTACCTTCGAATACCTCAAGCTGTATCCAATCACCACCCTATGAGCTACCTCTTTGAGGCAACAAGAAATAGTGTCAAAATACATAATCAATATTCAAAATATCCTTGAGTACCTTAAGTCTAAAGGTACTTGCACCATTGTTATGATGAGACTATCATTGACATTTGAATAGATTATCCATATGATTGTCTCATAGTTGGTCATCTAATGTACTTAGCTACACTTAGCAAACATCCATATGTTAACTCTAAACATCTTATGTTTATAGATTATGAGATCTACTACTCAATCCAATTAAGGAGTGTAACATGTGCTAGTCTGTCTGGATTAATAATGTCCCATCTCATTAATCCTATGACTAGGGATAATTTTGATACTAACATAATGACACATGATAAGAATCTCAATATTATGATCTCATCATGATTTCCTTCATGTTATGTTATGTATCAAGGACTTCATTAATTGATTTAAGATCTCTTATCAATTCATATATCAAGTGAACATCAAATTAATGGAAAAGCCTTTTATTAATCAAATAAATTTTTACAATAAGTGCTAAAGGTGATTGCCTTTAGAGCACTCCCCTAACACTTATCATGTTCAGTACCCTTTGTGTCCTTTTCAACCATGTCTCATCTTTTGCAGGGTCTGTTTTGCCATTGAAATCAGTTGCACCTTGTTTTCTCAACTTGTCATAACGTCTTTCCCTATACATTTCAGGACCATACACTTATGTTCTAGGTTTTCATGGGGTACTTCCGCATGTGATGACTGTGTTGCATGTGCTGGAGCCCTAGCTCCTAGTGTTGGTTGATCTCTATGTAAATGAGATGATGCCTCATGAGAATGTATTTTGACCGACTTCTCCTTCCTTGGTCAATCATGTCTTATGATGGCCCTAAAATTCATCGAATTATGTCACTACATAATGTTCAACACATAGAATGCATATGTTATCATGATCTTATACAAATGCATGTTCCTATGGAACCAATCCCTGTTTTGATACCAAAAATGTAACACCATACTTTATGCATTTCAGAAAAACCTATCAATGTGTTTAGCACTCACATATGGCATACAAGTAAGTTAAATAAACCTGTTAACATTAATAGTAAATTTTTTTTTATCATCATTCAATAAATCTACAAATCAATATATCTCACATATATTAAAAATTAAACTTTACATATGAAAAATTGAGTTGCACTCATTTATACATTTTAAAACCAATCTTGAGTAACTATACATGTACATTCATATAAGTCCAAAATGTGGATGTCATGATCTCATATTTGTGTGGAATGTAAAGAGAGAGTGATGAGTCTCGGCTGGTAACCTGTGCTCCATGTCTTCTATATGCCACTCAAAATAAGCTATTATTTTGCTTTACCTGAAAAATTATGCAAATTAATGAGTTGTGACTCAGTGAGAATAATTATCAAACAAGCTCTAAAGTACCAAGCAACTCATAGTAACATATCACAAACCCAATGCATACTACGCATTCCATTTCATTCACTAATATCATATAGATACCAGTAAAATTGAAGCATATAATCATTACTCTTTACGTATGCACATGCTTTGCTTATTTCATTTTGTTGTGACCAAGTTAAACAGACATTGCCCTGGGTTTCCATGTGAACATTTTCCACATGAACATTTGCATTTGCTAGCTAGCTTGATTATTTGTTTTATTTGCACATTTGTTGGGCCATAGGCCTCTTCTTTTTCTTTACAATATCGATTAACTAGTCATAACACCTTTTTAGTCACATGCATATGCATTTGTAACTAAACATTCATCAACCATTGTATTTTTATCACATATATCATATATATATCACATATATACCACATATGCCACCCATATACTTGACATATACTATACACAAACCATGTATATATCATGTATGCCTAGCATATATCTCAAATATACCACATATATACCACTTATATGTACCACATATGTCACAAATTATCCATCATCTCATTATTAAGATCAAATCATGACAATCATATGAATCACATAACCATAAATCATCTCACATATCATATAGTAAGCAATATTCATATGCACTAAAGAAATCATTTGATAACTATACTCACCTTTCTTCTTTGATTTCGACCCTTAACTTATTGTCTATCCCCTCTTTGTAGGTCTCCAATTTGTTGTGAGCCAAGAATGAACTTGAAAGGGATGAATTTGCTACAAAACTAAAGTGAAATAAGAAAGAAAAAAAGGATGAAATGGTAAAAGAAGAAGAAGAAATGAATCTGAAGTGAGGGAGGCATAATGGTGAGGAGGAAGATAAGGTCCACCTCCACCTCATCACTTTTGTCATTTCCCCTTTTTGTTTTTTTCCTCCTTTTTGTTTTTCTTTTGTTTCTTTTTATTTTTCTTCATTAATTCAATCTAATAATTTTATTCACATAAATTTCAATTTCATGTCATCCTCAACTAAATTATAAAATGGACACATGCAATTCAACCCAATTGCAAAATACTCAGACACGTAGCTAGTGCGTGTCGTGAACTTGTCCCTATAAAAATACATATGAAATGCACGTGTTCAAGTAAAATATATGCAAATGCATATGTCCAAATGAAAATGGATATGTGGGAAGTCAAGAATACTACAGAGTGTTATTACATAAGTTCCTATAACTAATGCAATAACTCTTGTCAATTGCCAACACACAAGTTTGACTCTCCTTTTTTGAGTTGTCTATTGCTTTTTAGGCCCTGCATGTTAGAACATATGTGTGAGCCACATTCAGTATCTAATACCTATGCATTATTACTAGAAACAATATTAACTAGAAACAATATTAATCTCAATAACATAAAGTACCCGAAGTAGAAGGTGCATATAATGTCTTATCCTTCTCTTTCTTTAAAGACTCTAGATAGGCTTTGTAGTTTTTCTTCCAATGGTCATTCTTGCTACAATGGAAGCAAGTCCCTTTTAGTGCTAACTCTTTGCTCTTTTTCTCCACATCCTTAGGTTTTTGTGGAATTCTTTTTCTTTTTCTTGTCCTATTTTTTCTTTGAAGAATCAAAAATTTCCACTAGCATCACAATCTTTTGTTCTTTCTTTATAGAAGGCTCAGTTTTTCTGAGCATATTGATCAATTTAGGGTTCAAAATGGATATCTTATTCATATGACAGTTTAGCATGAAGTGTGCATAACTATCAGACAAACTTAATGTTGCCCAGATAATGAACCAAGAAGGAGGGTTGAATTGGATATTAAAAATTCTTAACTTTTATGTGCGGAATAAAAAGTTAAATAGAGCAGGGATAGGAAGATATCACATAAGAAATTTATAAAGGTTCGGGTATTAACAAATCCTACTCCTCTCCCCAATCTCAATTGGGAGTTTCACTAACACATTAAGTGTTACAATGGAGTTTTACAAGCTCACTCCAACTATGGTATTTCCATCAATGGCTCACACCTACCATTTTAGAGCGGAAGAACAACTTAAATATCTCATATTGCTCGATTCAAGTTTTCTCATCAAAAAGCTCCCTTAAATGATGCACAATGGTGTTAACATCCATATTTTCATGTTATTTTTGAAGCTCATGAGACATAAAGGCGAGCATAATGCAACCCGCCAACTCACTATCATCCACATGCCTATTGTATACCAATTGTTCATCAACAGATACATCACTAGTAGGAGGGAATGGAACAATTCTTCCAAGACATAGGCTATCTTTTTGGCTTTGAGAACAATTCTCAAATTCCTAAGCTAGTCAAGGAAGTTCGGGCCAATCAATATGTTGGATTTGAGAATTGAGCATAGGTTCACATTTGATGACATAATTCTATCAACCTAGATGTAAAGAAAGACCATGTTAGAAAATGTATGAAATGTATGATTATTAGGACTTCAAATAAACACACATTATTATTGCAACTATTTTATTGCAAACCCAAAACCCTTACTATGAATCCAAGAGAACCTGTTGGAAGCTCTCTTATTAGGTTAGTATCTAATATCACTAAGAATAACCTTAGGTATACCCAATAAGCCACCTTAGGAAAATTGGTAGGAATCTCATACCAATTGCATCTTTTATAAAACTATTGAATCATTGGGCTATCAACTCTTGATGCATGCATATCTCAGACATTGGCCTAGTATTGCCTTTAATTCACTTTGAACTTGGGTGGGCCCAACAAGTTAGTGTAACTAGTTAAAGCTAACTCATTAATTATGAAATCATATTTCGATGGTTTAAACATATTCTTTTAAAGAGGGCTTAGATATGCCCAACAATCCAAACTCTATAAGAACTTTGGTTCTTTCCATATTAATGGAAGACATTGGCCTTAATACAATTTATAAGGGATTTTCTTAATTAGGTCTCATCATGTTGTTTGGCATACATAATATAGTTATTCATCATATCTAGATATATAAGATAATTACGCTAACTATATTTTCATGATTATGGACATATCTAGCACCAATCCTTCGAGACATGAAAGGATTGACTAGGTCTCACCTAGATAGATGCATGAAATTGCAATACCAAAATACAAAAATAATTTCCTATTCTAATGCTCTTGCTTTTAGTGCCACCTCTTTGGCTTCTTACTTTTTTGCACTTCATTTTTATTCTAATCCTATGCAATACAATTACATAAAATCTTCACAAGAAATTCTCAAGTTACATTTTAGGGGAGTAAGATTAGAACATAAATACAATAGAGAGAATAGAGAACATAAGGACTCACATGCCTTTTTTACCAAAAAAAAAATTTCCATGCATGATCAATCACTTTGGTCAGTCCATAATCATGCCACCATGTCATTCCATATACCCTTAGCATGCATTCTCAAATGCATAAATAAAGTAACAATTTGGATTCTCTTGTGAGAACGATATTGAAGGTGACTTGTCGATATTGCAATCGGTTCTTGCACTATTATTTTGGGAGAAGCAGCCATAAATTATGTGTAACACTCTTTGATATAATTAAGAATAAATCCAATTATAATAAAGAATGTTACGATGCAAATGATTTCTAAATGTCAAAAATTAAAAGTTGATGTACCATGACCACGATGACTTACTAAAATCATAAATCATCATTAAAAGATTTAAATACAAATAAATATTTAATACAATAATAGACAGGCAGTGCACTAGACCAACGAAGTTACAAAACAAATAGTTATAAAATTATATGTCTCTGAAAATAAAAATATGTACATCTATAACTACCCAACCTAATAAAAATAACAAAAAAAATACAATAGTTGTATCACCCACTCTAAGTGTGTATCATTGACTGTACTTTTAGGCAACCTCCTCTATTGATCAAGATCTAGGCTTTGAAATTGTGCATAGGAACACCCTAATGTTTGGTGGTACATAACAATATGCAAAGCACAACGTACATATACAAAATGCATTATACACTTACCATCATACCAATATGACTTACCTCACCGTCTGGACATACAACATACCATGTATTTATGATGTCATGCCTCAATGTTCTTTACACAAAATAGCAAAACCTACAATTTTAAAACCTTTGAATACTCTTCTTAACTCTTAATTCTCACCAACTATTAACACAACTTATAAACCCTATATACAGGTGCTACATTTCTTCTCCCCTAAAAGAAATCCTCGATATAATTAAGAATAAACCCAATTATACTAAAGAATGTTACAATGCATATGATTTCTAAATGTCAAAAATTAAAAGTTGATACACCATGACCATGATGACTTATTAAAATCATAAAACGTCATTAAAAAATTTAAATACAAATAAATATTTAATACAATAACAAATAGGCAATGTGCTAGCCCAATGAAGTTAAAAAATATGTAGTTATGAAATAACATGTATTTGAAAATAAAAAAATGTACATTAATAACTACCCAACCGAACAAAAATAACAAAAAAATACAACAGTTGTATCACCCACTCCAAGTGTATATCATCGACTTTGTTCGTAGGCATCCTCCTCTATTGATCAAAATCTAGGCTCCGAACCTGTGCATAAAAACACCAATATGCTAACCAACCTAATGTTCAGTGGAGCATAACAACATTCAAAGTGCAATATACATATACAAAATGCATGATGCACTTACCGTCATACTAATATGACTTACCTTGTCATCTACATATACAACATATCATGTATTTATGATGTCATGCCTCAATGTTTTCTACACAAAATACCAAAAACCTACAATTTTGAAACCTTGTAATACTCTTCTTAACTCCCAATTCTCACCAACTATTAACACAACTTATAGACCCTATATATGGGGTTACATTTCTTCCCCCCTGACAGAAATTTTGTTCATAAAATTTACTCGGCTATTCGAGTTGAATAACTGGAAAAATGTAATTATGAAGAGAAAATGTACTATCAAAAGCATTCGTAGGCTCTTGATCTTCTATGGCTCTCATGTCATAGACTCTTATCGGTGCCCTGCTTGATCTTGGCATTTCCACCATCTCAAAAATGGCTTGACTTGATCCACTTCTATCAAAATAGGTCTAACCTTGTCCCCTAGCTTGAGTCGGCACTAAACTATGAGTTTGAGCAGATGCCTCAATTGTCTGTAATGGACAATCTCTTTGGTAGTGGTCTCGTGACCCACACCTGTAACAAGCCCCTAAGGGTCCCCAGCATTTTCCTCTGTGTTTCCAACCATATGATGCACACTCTGGTGCTACCTCTCTTTGTGTCTATTTTTAATTACTAGCAACTGTATAAATGGCTCTAGATAATTGTGTATGTCTAGTAAACCCCAACTGACTTTGATTCTGGCCTCGCCCTCCATACTGGAAGTGTCTGAAACTGGTATGAGCCTTCTTGTTTGAAGTCTGTGTCATACTAAAAGATGGTTTTCTGAAGTCTCTCTTGGATGACTCATCTGATCTCTTCAAATTAAACCTCTTTTCTATAGTAATAGCAATAGATACCAACTTTGTAAAATCCTCAAGTTGTTGTGAAATCACATGGAATCTAATCTCATCTCTCAAACCATCCTCAAACTAGCGACATTTGTCTACCTTATTTCAATAATATCGGTTGCATATTTGCCTAATCAGGTAAACTCTCTCTCAGACACTATCACAATCATGTTCCATTGCCGTAAGTTTAGGAACTCTTATTTTTTCTCATCTGTATATGCCCTCGGCACGTACTGTTTCTTGAACTCAACTATAAAGAAATCCCAGGTAAGCGACTCTAGAATTTAAGGCTTCTATAGGACTGACTTCCACCAATCATAGGCATGCTCTAGGATAAGTGATGCAATATACATAGCCCTATGCTTCTCAACATAATCCAGCTCCTCAAAGACCCTCTTAGTCTTTTCCAACCAAAAATCTACAACTGTTGTGTCATCCTCAATCTTGCTTGTGAAGTTCATGGTGTTAGAGGAGTGCTCTAAAGGCAATCACCTTTACCACTTATTGTACAAATTTATTTGATTAATAAAAGACTTTTTCATTAATTTGATGTTCATTTGATATATGAATTGATAATGATCTTAAATCAATTAATGAAGTTCTTGATACATAACATAGCATGAAGGAAATCATGATATTAAGATTCTTATCATGTGTAATTATGTTAGTATCAAAATTATCCCTAGTCATAGGATTAATGAGATGGGACATTGTTAATCCGAACATACTAGCACATGTTACACTCATTGATTGGATCGAGTAGTAGATCTCATATTCTGTAAACATGAGATTTTTAGAGTTAGCATGTGGATGCTTGCTAAGTGTAGCTGAGTACATTGGATGACCAGCTATGAGACAATCATATGAATAATCTATTCAAATGTCAATGATAATCTCATCATAGCAATGGTGTAAGTATCCTTAGACTTAAGGTACTCAAGGATATCTTGGATACTGATTCTGAGTTTTGGCACTATTCCTTGTTGCCTTAGGGAGGTTGCTCACAGGGTGGTGATTGGATACAACTTGAGGTATTTGAAGGTAATTGGGTAACCAACAAAGGATTCACCACTCCTGATAGGAGTGTATACCTATGGCTTCTTGTTGTGGTCATTACTCAGGAATCTCTGACCGAAGTGGAAATTTCATAAAGATAGTCTACAATGACATATCTAATAGAGTAATGAGCCTCAAGGACAAAAACTAACATTACTTGGACTAGACGTGACGTAGTCAGTCTAGTGGGAGTTGACACATGTCTATACTCTGAACCAAGTAAGGTATAGAATGGTGAAAGGAATAATTGCACAAAAATTGTCTATGGAAAGGTTCGTAGTCAAACCACTAATTTTCTGGTCAATTGGGGGTCATGATGTGTTGCTAGATACCGCTCATGACTTACTTAAATTAATTGTTAATTTAAGTGGCCAACATAACTGGGAACCTAATGGGTCACACGCATTGAAGATATGGAGAATGAGTAAAATGGTCTTGGATTGGATCTAAAATATGAGAGAATTATTTTGGGATGGATCGCGATGAGATCGCATGGAAAAAATCGTTCGGGAGGGTCACAGGCCCGCACAGGCTAGGCAAGCTACTAGCCTACCTAGCAATAGCTTGTAGTAGGCCTAGAGTCTACGCTAGTGCCTCCCGTTGGCCAACGGGTGAACTTGGCCTTAATTAGGCCAATTATGACTATTGAGCACATTCACTATTCATTCAATTCCCTTTTCTCCATTTTTGACTTTTGATCTTTTCTTTGAATTTGATTCAAATAGAAAAGACATCAAATGGCAGAAAATAGATATGAAAATATTTTTTTTTGTGAAAAAAATATTTTTAAGACAATAAAATTCTCTCAAGAACATTTTCAAAGCTAGCACTTTGAATTTGTTCAAACCATTTCTTTTGATAGTTTTTTCTTCATTCTTTATATGGATTATCATTAAAGATATCCTAGTGTGGATTGTTGCGGTTTGCTACAACCCAACAAAGTGAAAATTTGAATAAAAAATAAGAAATTACAAGGTATAATTTCTAATATCTATATTTATATAAATTAGTTTTAATGGCACAACTATGATCTTTTGTTTCGGGTTTTGAAAATTTTATTTTTTCGCTACGTTTATCAATGTGATTCATTCTTCAAAACCCAACACATGGCTCCATACTTCCTCAGCCAATCAATCTGAACCCTGAGTCTCGGTGGTGGGGAAGGAGGAGGTGAAGGTGTTAGCGGTGGTGGCATAGCTTGTACCAAACAATGCAAAAGAGCTACTAGGTTTTGCATTAAAGGATTCTTAGCCAGATTTGCTGGACCAAGCGTTGGCTGTTGTGGAGGAGGACCAACATCAAACCCATGAACACTATGTTGGCTCTGCGAATTTTAAGCTTCTACATCGAAAGGATTGTTACTTTTAGCTACATCATGTGGTTTGATCTCCATACTTGATCTCTAACCTACACATTGACGGAGAATAGCCCACATCAGAGTCATATAGGATAACACTTGCACATATGATATAACCCTCTTCACTTAGGTTTAGAACCACCTAAACCTAAGCTCTAATACCAATAAATGTAATACCTTTTGATATAATTAAGAATAAACCTACTAAAGAATGTTACGATGCATATGATTTCATAGCACCATCAATTAGAAGTTGATGCACCACAGCCATAAATGATTAATTAAAATCATAAAATATCATTAAAATATTTAAATACAAATAAAGATTTAATATAACAACAAATGGAAAATGCACTAGCCTAACAATTTTACAAAATGGATAGTTATAAAATTACATGTCTCTAAAAATAAAAACATGTACATCTATAACTTCCTAACCTAACAAAAATAACAAAAAAAACAACAACAATTGTATCACACACCCCAAGTGTGTATCCTTAACTCTGCTCTTAGGCGTCCTTCTATATTGATCAAGACCTAAGCTCCGAACCTGCACATGGGAATACCCATATGCTAAGAAACCTAATGCTTAGAGGTACATAACAATATGCAAAACATAACATACATATACAAAATGCATGATACACTTACCAACATAAAAATATGACTTACCTCACCATCTTCACATACAACATACCATGTATTTATGATGTGCTACCTCAATGTTCTCTACATAATACTCAATTATGCATAGCATAATAATATAAATAACCATGAACCATACAAGTGTATACCACACATAAAAATTATTAATTACCTTATTTCTTGCTCACTTTACTCATAACTAGACTAAATTGGATATAGGTAATCTATGACTCTCACTTAAGCCCTCAGGACACTTGTCTGAGCTACCCAGAATACTTGCCTAAGGAAAAAGAGTGTGCACATATCAAGCACTGAGGGAAGCACACTTGGTTTAATCCTGGCCTAAAAGAATCTCGAATGTGATCACCCTACGTCACCTGTACCAATCTCTCCTCAATGGCATGCCATCTCTCTTAACTCTAGTCCTAGTCAGAGTATTGGATTTAACCATTTATCACATCACATAAAATTTTCATAACATACATTATCCATGATTCTCATAATCATAACCACAACATGCATTCTCATAACATGTTATAACCATAAAATAGAGGCACTCTACTTTAAACCAAAGCAAACTCAATTCACAAGCAAACATATAACTTTTCAAGATTAAGCAACTTCATCCACGTGAATACACTTTCATGGCTATGAAGAACCTCTTCACAGGTATTTTACCCGTGAATCACACTGTGATTCAATTGTGAATCAACAACATATTCACGACCATAATCCAGCCTTCACGGGCATGGACCAAATCGTGATCTCAACTGTGAAGTTGCTCATGAAAGGGTATGCTTCAGTAGCATAACTTCAATTCACAACATTCACGCCTGTGAACTACTTTTTCATGATCATAAATATGGAAATCTTTCTAGAAAGCATAGCACACCATCTTATACCATTTTTACATGCAATAATCTATTTGATTGAGCAATGTCAACCACCCTATCAACATTTTAGCATGCATACAAGCCATATATCATGCCATTAAAATTTATAAATATCAATATTTACTAATGTAATCTATTTAACATCTCAATTTACCCTCTCAAACTATTAACCACAATATGTTTCTAAGTGCATTTAACCCGAAATCATGCCTTACAAATCACCCACAGTATACATTCAAGACAAACAACATAAGAATATTCAAGTTAAAGCTTTGAACGTGCTTATGTACAAACCTTTCACCTTGGATGGATCCTAACCAAATCTTTAGCTTTCTAAGCTTGTCCTCTCCCTTGAGATGGACTTCTAGCACCTCTACCAGCTCCTGGACATAAGAAAAACATCCTCTTAGTCTTTTAGAACTTAGATAGAACCCATAAAATAAAAAACGAAGCTCCTCACTTACAAGCTCATAAGCTTCTTTTCTCACTCTTCTCTCTCACTTTCTTAAATGAAACTAGGTCTCTTAATCTCCCAAAAATGAAAATGTGCTGATTTAAAGGTAGAAAAAGATGGAGATGGCATGTTAGGTTAGTTTTTATAGAGTGGAGAGCAGATTTAAAGGGATGGAAGAGAGAGAAAATAACGGTTATCTCACCTACCCTAACTACCTAGCATTCATGGCTATGACTCATCCTTCACGGATGTGAACCACCTATTCACGATTGTGGTTATCCTTCATAGTTTGTCTAGTAAAGACTCGACATTAATGACCTATAATGCCCGCAAGTTAGGGCTTAAAAATAACATGTTAATAAAGGTATATGAAGGGTATATGGAAGGTATATAGTGATTAAAAGTTTTGGTAATATGAAAATAATGAAATATAAGAAAAAGTGAAGTTCCCAGCATTCACACCCATGATAAAGGTAATCATGATCATAAATGTCACGAATTTTAGTTTTTGAAGCTACAGATCTTCACGGTCGTAATAACAGGATTCAAGCCCATGAAGCCCTGTAGTTTAAATAGAACAATTTCATATTTTAGATAGAAATTCACACATTCTCAATTAGATAACCTGGCCACCAAACTCTAAAATCCTTAGAATCCATTCCCCTTCATTCCCATTGAGTTTTATTTTTTTTATTATACATAACCAATCCTTAAAATGAAATTAAAACTAATTAAAACTAAAGGATATGCAAAAATATTGAAGTTAGAAATAAAGAGTGTAAAAACATGATTTTTAACTTGTGAATTAATATGTTTACACAAAAAAAGGTAAGAAATAATGTCCTTTTGAGTCCTTTGATCTAATTCAATTTGAGTTTGTATAGATTGAGGGATTTATAAGCTTAAATCAATAAAAGTTGAGGTTTTTATTAGTTTATGGCTTAAAAAGATTCCATGTTAGTATTAGATGTTAATATGGTATATGATTTCCTATTAGAGACCAAAATAGAGGGTGGAGAATCCCACCTGAGTTAGTAGATGTGAGAGAAATCGAGTGTTAGGCTCCAAGTAATGAGATTCATACATATACACATTTTAATTCGAATATTTGATGCTTGTGATATGTGTATGGATTCTGATATTTTATGTGGCATATAATGTGGTTATAATAATTGTTGAAATAGAGATAATTAGCTTGTTTAATACTGAGATGCATAAAGAAATTTATGTAATGACAATTGAGTATGAATGGATGTTATTGTATCGATAATTAAGGCGTTGAGCCTAGTTTAATTGATGAAATATGAATATTTTCATGTTTAAGATTGTTTTATTATTGAATATACGGAAAAGTGTTGATAAAAGTGCTTAACATTGGTTAGCTTTAGTTTTAATGCATGTTGTGAGTGATATTACTTGAAAATAGTGTTGGAATTATGTTATAAACACGTATATCACGCCTGCGAAGCCAAGCTTCATGCCTATAATGACATGTTATGCCGGTGAATGATGACAAAACCAGCCACGAGTAAACAACCCATGACAGAAGGCTTCATGCCTGTGAATTTACCATTCATGCTCATGAATGCCCTGTATCCAGAATTTTGTAAATTTGAATTATCTGATTGAAATACATGAGTATGATATACATACACATGACATGGTTAAAATGATACAACATATAGTATCATATCATGATTGGAATAATGATTATGCACTAAAGGCTCAAAATTGCAGAATAACATATGATGATTATTTAAAACTATGGAATGTGACATAAATGATATTGATACTCATAATGTATATAAATATACCCATTCTCTATTCGAAGACTAGTTAGGATAGGTGGCATGCCATTGAAGGGGTTACGGTATTGTAGTATATTATTATTATTATGTTAATAAGGATGGCTTAAGCTCAGGTAAAAGTGCTCCTTATTACTTATGGACAAGGTAGATTAAGCTCCGGTAAGAGTGCCTTTGTACCCATATGCATGCATATATTATTACTCATCAGGGTGAGTTAAGCTCAATTAAGTGCGCTCCTAATTTGAGATGCAGAATTTGCAATATAGATAGACACATATAGTAAGCAGGGTGGCTTAAGCTTGGGTAAGAACGCTCATGTTTCACAACTACATTCGAGTAGTCTGGATTTAGAGTATTGGGCTAAGAAACTAGAAACTGGTAACACAGTGTACAAAAATTTTAAAAAGATCATTGTAACATAGTTATACAGAAATTAGTGAATCTGAATAGAGTTGTATCCGAATAGAGTTGTATCCTAAAAAAGGAATGTCAAAATCAATAATCAGATAGATGAAACCAAGAGCTAGATAATTGCAATTTATGATAAAATTCACTATGTTTGCAATGATATAGAAATTCTATGAATGAAATGTATTATGATTATGATGATATGGATTAACTTGTGCAATATATGCACTAAATGTATTGAAATCAATTCGATTCAAAATTATTGAACTATTATGTGGATATCATTATGTATGAGGATGTGGTCAAGCATAAAGTTAGATTATGAATGCTATGTTAATATGTGAATGCATGCTAGAATTTCAATTCTTATATGTACCACTGAGCTTTCAGTAGCTTAGCATGTGGGTTTCCCTACACACAGGTTTGGAGCCTTTAGATTTTTGAGTTGACAAGAAAAAAAGATCAAGTCAATCAAAGCAGTTAGAGTTGACCCATGTTAGGGTTTGTTTTTATTATCTTATTCATCTCATTAATTTATTTCTCATGTCATGGGATAGAGACAGATAAATTGGGATTTGTTTAATAAGGTTGATTTTATAATAAGGGCAACAATTGCCCAAACCAATTATTGTTCCAATTGATAATTATTACTAATAATGTAGATGAGTTTCATGAAGTAAGTAAGATATATTTAGTATAAGGATGCATGTTACACAAATTATGCTAGGAGTGATTTTAAGGTTGCATGTTAAACATATGCAATATTGTTGACATAGAAATAAAATAGAAAAAGTTTTAATTCAGCATAGGTTCATACATATTCGGTCATGTGGTATCCATCTATATAGTGAGGTTTGTTTTGGCTGTATAAAAGGGTGTTACATTTAGTGGTATCAGAGCTTAGGTTTAGATTGTTCTAGACCTAAGTAGATTACAGGGTTATCATGCATACATACATGTGTCTTATTTGACTCCGACTTGGGTTATTGCTTTGTCAACTTATAGGACTAGAGTGAGATGGCGTCTGGATCGAATGACATGGCTGAGAGCCAAAGCTCTCCATATAATGGGGCACCAAACCAGTCCAGTGTAGCTAGTGTTCAGAGTCTAGGTGTAGTACTAGTCCCTAACCAATAGGCTCCTAAATAAGCTAATATGGACTAGACTCCATTGATGCAGCAAATGGCAAGTTTATTGTAGCAGATAGCTAAAGTTATACTACCAACACTAGTACTAGCTCTTCCATCACCGAGGCCAAGGGTATAGCTAAACAAGCTATGTAAGTGTGGAGCTACTGATTTTTTGGGAACCAAGGTTGATGATCCTGCTGTTGTAGAATATTGGATTGAAAAGATAAATAGGGTTTGTGATGAATTTGATGTGGCCATTGATCAGAAGCCCAAGTATGACATTTCCTTACTGCAGGAAGATGTTTATGACTGGTGGAAGACAATGTTACTGAAACCAAATGTCCCTTAGCCAATGATATGGGATTTTTTTGTTACTGAGTTCAAGGAGTAATAAATTCCCTTGATTTACATCGATGAGAAAAAGAGGGAGTTTTTGAACCTTAAACAAGATATGATGATAATGACTGAGTACCAAAGAGAGTTTACTCGATTGAGTAAATACGCTTTTGAGATGATCACAAGCGAAAGAGACAAGTGCAGAAGATTTGAGTATGGTCTCAATATAGAGATAAGTGACTTTGTGAATGAACTCCAACATGTTAGCTTTACTCAACTAATTGCATCTGCAATTACTGTGGAGTAGAGAAAAAGGAAGAGAGCAAATGAAGCATCTAGACAGATAGTGACTCTAGTGACCCAGTCTTCTGACAGAATGGTCGATTCTACCCAAGAGAGTCTTATGATAGGAATCAGGGATAGAGTAGGGGTTACACATAGGGTGGACCACATAGAAGGGGACAACCCTCCAGAGCTACATCTGCAGTTGGTAGTACTCAGACACAGGCTGCCAAATAGTGTATTCCAGTTTGTGGCACTTGCCATAAGAGTCACATAGAAGAGTTATAGAGAAATATAGGTGCTTGCTATAAATGTGGATCTAAGGATCATATGAAAAGGGATTGTCCTCTAATGAGAGATAGTGCACATGTCTATACTACATAATCAGTTTTAGCTAAGACTAGATAGTAGACTAGAGGAGGTTCTACAGGACCTACCCTGGTAGTCTCTGAGATTGTGAATAGGCTAGGACCAAGCCAAGCACCAGTTAGAGCTTATGTTATAAGAGTCAGAGAGGACTAGGAAGCTACAGATATGATAATGGGTATGTTTTCTTTACATGACTATTATATATATGCATTAATTGATTCGGGTTCAACACACTTTTATATATGCATAAGTACACCTAAATAATAGAAATTGGCTAGTGAAACCCTTGAATATGAAATTGAGGTTATGAATCCCTTAAGACATAATGTGATAGTGAATAGAGTATATAGAAGATGTCTTTTGAATGTACAGGAGAAAATTTCGAATAGACTTGATAGAGTTGTCATTTCATGAGTTTGATGCCATTTTGGGCATGGATTGATTATCATAGCATGGGGCAGTTGTAGACTGAAAGGAAAAAATAGTGATGCTAAAAGCACCTAAACAAGTGGATGTAAAAGTGGAAAGTGAGTTGTTTCCATAACTTCCACGAGTCATTACAATGATGAAAACTGAGTGAATGATGAGAAAAGGGATATGAAGCCTATTTGGCTAATGTGGTTGATACTAGAATATGAGGCCCAGAACTTTAGGATATCCCTATAGTGAATGAATTTTTAGATATTTTTCCTGAGGATATACTAGGATTACCACCTAACAAAGAAATTGAGTTCTCTATAAAGCTTACCCCAAACACAACACACATATCAATAGCGCCATACAGAATGACACCGTCTGAATTGAAAGAGCTTAAGGCTCAGTTGTAGGAATTATTAGATAAGGGGTAAATCAAATCGAATGTATTTCCATGGGGTACACCATGTTATTTGTGAAATAGAAAGATGGGTCTATGATATTATGTATAGACTACAGATAGTTGAATAAGGTGATAATCAAGAACAGATAAACATTACCAGAGATTGATGAATTGTTTGATCAATTGAAAGGAGTAGGTGTGTTTTCGAAGATTGATTTGAGATTAGGGTATCACTATTTAAAAGTCAAGGCAAAAGATATAGCCAAAATGACCTTAGAACCATATATAGGCATTATGAATTTATGGTTATGCCTTTTGAGTTAACTAATGCTCCAGTAGTCTTTATGGACTTGATGAATTGGGTATTCAGACCCTACCTAAACTAGTGTGTTATGGTCTTCATCGATGACATTTTAATCTATTCTAAGACACTTGAAGAGTATGAACAACACTTGAGAATAGTGTTATAGACACTTAGGGAGCAAAGATTGTACACTAAGTTCTTGAAATGTGAATTTTGGCTGGATGAAGTAGCTTTTCTTGGACGCATTGTGTCTTCAAATGGTAAATGGGTTGATCCCAGTAAGATAGAGGCTATTATGAGTTGGAAGCCTCCCTACAAAGTGACAAAAGTCAGAAGTTTCCTTGGATTAGTTGGTTACTACATAAGATTTGTTAAGGGCTTTTCGATGATTGCCTTTTCCTTTAACTAAACTACTAAGAAAAGATGTGAAATACGAGTGGACAGTCAAATGCTAGAAGAGTTTTGATAGTTTGAAGAAGATGTTAATAAAGGCTCTAGTTTTGACACAGTTAGTCCTTAATAAGGAGTATATCATCTACAGTGATGTGTCTCACAATAGAATGAGGTGTGTACTGATGCAAGAGGGCAACATAGTAGCATATGCATTTAGGTAGTTGAAAATACATGTGAAAAATTACCCCACACATGACTTAGAATTGGCAGTCATTGTCTTTGCATTGAAGATTTGGTGTCACTGTCTTTATAGGGAGAAATGTTTCATCTATACAGACCATAAGATTCTGAAGTATCTTCCCATATAAAGAGATCTTAATTTGAGATAGAAGTGATGGTTAGAGTTGATAAAAGATTATAACTGTGTTATTGATTACCACCCAGGCAAGGCTAACGTAATAGTTGATGCTTTGAGTAGGAAGATGGTAGCTGAGTTGCACATCTGGCCTACACTTTATCAAAAGATTATTGATGCACAGAGGCAGGATAGTAAGCTAAATGAGACAATCAAATTGGTGTCTAAGGGGGAGGGACCTGAGTATACAATTGAGACAGATGGTGGCTTATACTACCAGAGTTGTTTATATGTGCCTAACATTAATGAACTGAGATATTGGATATTATAGGAAGCAGATGAAACCAAGTATACAATGCACCTAGGAAGCATGAAGATGTATCATGACATAAAGAGTAAGTATTGATGGATAGGCATGAAAAGAGTTATCACAGAGTATATGACCAAATGCCTGACTTGTCAGTAGGTCAAGGTAGAACATCAGGTACCATCATGATTATTACAGCCTATCATTGTACCCAAATGGAAATGGGAGCGGATTACTATAGACTTTGTGATTGGGTTGCCAGTTACGCCTAAAAAATATGATGTTGTATGGGTTATAGTGGATATGCTTACAAAGTAAACTCACTTCTTGCCTATCAGAAGGGATTTCCCTTTGAATAGGCTAGCAGAGCTTTATGTCAATGAAATAGTGCAACTACATAGAGTGCCAATCTCCATTGTTTAGATAGGGACCCCAGGTTTACTTCTCAGTTTTGGGGTAGTATGTAGAGAGCCTTAGGTACCAGACTCAGTTTCAGCACAACTTTTCATCCTCAAACTAATGGACAATCAGAAAGGGTGATTCAGATATTGGAAGACATGATGATGAGTTGTGTAATAGAGTTTGAGGGAAGCTGGGACAAATACTTACCACTGATGGAGTTTGCTTATAATAACAACTATCAGTCTAGTATTGAGATGGCTCTTTATGAGGCACTATATGGTAGGAAGTGCCAAACACCCCTGTGTTGGATAAAGCTTAGTGAGAGAAAGCTAATGGGGCCAGACTTGGTACAGAAGATTGAGAAAAAGGTAGAGTTATCCAGGACAAATTGAAGGGAGCTTCTAATAGACAAAAAATCATATGCATACCTTAAGAGAAGCAAAATCGAGTACACAATGGGAGACAAGGTTTTCCTTAAAGTTCTCCTATGGAAAAAGGTCTTGAGATTTTGGAAGAAGAGCAAGTTGAGCCTAAGATTTATTGGGCCTTATAAAATTTCTGTGAGAATAGGACCAGTTTCTTAAATACTTGCTTTACCACCAGAGTTAAGTAAGATTCATTTTGTGTTTCATGTCTTTATATTGAGGAGATACATATTAGATCCTTCTCATATTGTCTCAGTTGAGGCATTGAGATGAGACCGGATTTGATATATGAGGAAGAACCAATTCATGTATTAGCTAGAGAAATCAAAGAACTTAGAAATAAATGAGTACCATTAGTCAAGATCATATGGAGAAATCATTCGACAGAAGAGGCTATATGGAAAAGTGAAAAAATGATGAAAGTCCAGTATCCATAACTTTTTAGAGATAGTACAATAGGTAATTTAGAGGATGAAATTCTTTAAGGGGGAAAAAATGTAACACCCGCAAGTTAGAGCTTAGAAATAACATGTTAATAAAGGTATATGAAGGGTATATGGTGGTAAATAGTAGTTAAGGGTTTTGTTAATATGAAAATAATGAAAAAGATAAGAAAAAGTGAAGTTCCCAACATTCACGCCCGTGATAGAGGTAATCATGACCATGAATGTCATGAATTTTAGTTTCTAAAGCTGAGGATCTTCACGGACATGACACTAGGGTTCATGCCCATAAAGTCCTGTAGTTTAAATAGAACAATTTAGTGTTTTAGATAGAAACTTATGCGTTCTCAATCAAAAACCCTAGCCATCAGACTTTGAAATCCTTAGAATCCATTCCCTTCATTCCCATTGAGTTTTAGTTTTGATTATATGTAACCAATCCTTAAAATGAAATTAAAAGTGATTAAAACTAAGGGATTTTCCAAAGTATTGAATTCAAAAACAATGAGTATAAAAATACAATTTTTAACTCATGAATCAATGTGTTTATACGAAACAGAGGTAAAAAATCATGTCCTTTTGAGTCCTTTGATCCAGTTCAAATTGGGGTTGTATAGATTGAGGGATTTATAGGCTTAAATCAATAAAAAGTTGAGGTTTTTATTAGTTTATGGCTTAAATAGATTCCATGTCAGTATTAGATGTTAATATGGTCTATGATTTCCTATTAGGGACCAAAACAGAGGGTGGAGAATACCATTAGAGGCAGTAGACATAAGATTAATCGAGTGTTAGGCTCCAAATAATGAGGTTTGTACATATACGTATTTTAATTCGATTATTTGGTGCTTGTGACATGTGATATGGATTATGATATGTTATGTGGCATGTAATGTGGTGATAATAGTTGATGAAATAGAGATAATTAGCTTATTTAATACTGAGATGCATAAAGGATTTGTGTAATGACAATTGAGTATGAATGGATGTTATGGTGTTGATCATTAAGGCATTGAGCCTAATTTAATTGATGAAGTGTGAATATTTGCATGTTTAAAATTTTTTTATTGTTGAACATATGGAAAAGTGTTGATAGGAGTGGCTAACATTGGTTAGCTTTAGTTTTAATGTATGTTATGTGTGATATTGGTTGAAAACAATGCTGAAATTATGTTAAAAACTGATATATCACATCCGTGAAGCCAAGCTTCATGCCTATGAAGGTATTTCATGCCCTTGAATGATCATAAAGCTAGTCGAGGGAAAACAACCCATGATAGAAGGCTTCACGCCTTTGAATCTACCATTCATGCCCGTGAATGCCCTGTATCCAAAATTTTGTAAATTTGAATTATGTGATTGAAATATATGAGTATTGTATACACACACATGACATGGTTAAAATGAGACAACATAAAATATCATATCATAATTGGAATAATAATTATGCACTCGGTGTTCGAAATTACAGAATGACATGTGATGATTATGTGAAACTATGGAATGTGACATAAATGATATTGATACACATAATGTATATAAATATGATCATTTTCTATTCAAGGTCTAGCTGGGATAAGTGGCATGCCATTGAGGGGGTTATGGTACCATAATATATTATTATTGTGTTAATCAGGGCGGCTTAAGCTCGAATAAGAGCGCTGCTAATTTGAGATGCAAAATTTGCAATATAGACAAACACAGATAGTGAGTAGAGTTGCTTAAGCTCGGGTAAAAACGTTCCTCTTTCACAACCCACATTCGTGTAGTCTGGGTCTAGAGTATTGGGATAAGAAACCAAAAATTGGTAACATAGTATACATAAATTTTAAGGAGATCATTGTAACATAGTTATATAGAATCCAGTGAATCAGAATACATTTGTATCCTGAAAAAAGAATGTGGAAATTAGTAATCAGATAGATGAAACCAAGAGCTAGATAATTGTAATTTATGATAAAATTCACTCTGTTGGGATGATATAGAAATACTATGAATGAAATGTATTATGATTATGATGATATGGATTCACTTGTGTAATATATGCAATTAATGTATTGAAATCAATTCAATTCATAGTATGATGATGTGGTTAAGCATAAAGATATGTTTCAGATTATGAATGTTATGTTAATATGTGAATGCATGCTAAAATTTCAATGCCTATATGTACCATTAAGCTTTCAATAGCTTAGCATGTGGGTTTTCTTGCACGTAGGTTTGAAGCCGTTAGATTGTTGAGTTGACAAGAAGGGAGGACTATGGGCACTAGCTACTAGAGTAAAGGGTGTTACAAAACAAGATTTAATTAGATTGCAACATGTTAAAAGGTGGCACCATCCTTTTTTTACAATTTCTTTAAGTTAATTTTAGCAATTCTCTGTCATTCAATTCTATCAAAACCCATCCCATTTCTCTTTGGTTTTCTTCCATTTTCTCACCACCTACCATCGGCCAAACCTAAAATGGTGCAAGCCATGATGAGTTAAGGAGATTGAAAGGAATATTAGAGGAAAAGTAGCAACAAATCCACTTTGAATACTTGACCAAAACTATTTGAAGCAAGGGAGAAATGTAGTGGTTTAACATTGGCAAAAAAGAGAGAGAAATGACCTTACACATGGAGCTTAAGGCATAAAGAAGGGGGGAAATGGCTTTGCATGTGGAGAATTAATCAAGAGAAAGAAAAAAATTGAGCAAGGTTGTTATTGTTAACTTTAAGAAATTTTAAAGGGTGAGTTGAATTTCCAATTCTCCTACTAATTTTTGGTTTTGACCATAGGTTCCTTTCCTTATTTTTTATTTTCTCTTCTTCCATATTGTTGAAGCTAGAAATAGATGGTGAAAGAGAAGTAGATCGAAACAAGAAAATGAGGATTTTTGTAGAAGTTATTGAATTATATTAAAAAAATTGTAAACTTGGACTTATGGTTGCCACACATAAGATGAAGATTTGCATCTAAACATGATTTTAGTGAAATTAAAATTTAACTAATTGATGACTAATAACAAATTGAATAATTATATTTGGAAAGGATTAAGTTAATAAGTGAATTAATTAAGATCAACTTGGGCTGACAATTTAAGTTTAAACGGAAATTAAATAAAAAAGTTTAGTGAAGGTAAACTATATTTGAACTGAGAAGAATTGAGGAACTGAAGGACCACTAGTTTTGTTTTGAATTAATAGAGATTAAGGGTATATGAGGATGAATTAGAGCTATGATAAGTTCATTAAGACAATTGTGGTGCTAAGCAAATTAAAGAATGGAGTTCCAACCAGCATCAGGAACATTGTGTACCTTTGCTTTAGATCATGTAATTGCCAAGACTTATAAAGGGAGCTAGGTCTAGAGTTCCATCGAAGTTGAAGTGCAAAAGAAACTGAGACAATAGAATTTTCATTAATGATAAGGACTAAATAGGTCAATTGAGTTAAGTTGATAGATTAAGCAAGTTAAATTTGAGTTTGGTAAAGAATTGGAAAATTAATAAAGAAGTCAAGAAGTGGTTGAGAATATGGAGGATGAAAATAGGCTTTGAATATTATTCTAAAGTTAAGTGTCATATATGGTCATAAATTTCCTATTTGATTAAGAGAAATATAGACTTATTAAGTTTCAGTTTCAATTAAGTAACATTTGAATCAAATAATTTTATTGTGGCCAAATCAATTAAAACATGAAGTGGGTGCTGGAATTTTAAGTTAGGACTGAAAGAACTGATAGACATATTAAAGACTGTAATTTGTACTAAAGATTAAAAGTAAGGGAGAACCTAGTCGAACCTAAATAACAATAAAAATTTGTGATGATGCATGGCTCTAATATTAATTAAGAAGCAACTTTGCTTGAAAAAGGTAAGTTATTGGGCAAAGATGGATGTAACAATTGATTAGTAAATTATTTATATCAGACACAATGACACCACAAATGCTAAGTCGGATAAAGTTAAGGACTCAGTGAATGAAAGGAGAATGTAAACCAATTTTGTGCAATTACTTATAATATTTGTCACTAATAAAATGAGTTTGATTTTTGTATGACATTTGGAATGAAAAATAAATGAGTATACAATTAGTTTGTTCAAACTCTTATAATAATATCCAAATATGTATTTAATTTGATTATAATATTAAATATATTTTTTTGTTCTAATTTGAAATGAGTTTGGGCAATTTTAATGAAATAACCTTGCGCGTACTTATTTTAATTTTGAAGTTTACATATATTTGTGTTGTAAAATTAAATGTGTTATGAAATGATTTTCTACCTAGATAAGGGATTATATGAACTGAAATGAATTTGTGAAATGATTATTGAAAATTTGTTACTATGTGATTGCTTGAAATGAAATGAAAGGATTCTTAAGATTTTTCTAATTTTAGCTCATATATTAGCCTAAACATGAATTAGAGTTTTGTTGGCATACCAATAGGGTAGTTGTTCCATAACCATGTGGTTATATTTGGTCATGTGAGATTGTATATTTCTAGTCATATAGTTATCTTGGACCATGTACTTATTATCTACAATCATGTGGTTATTTTGAACTGTGTATACATTCTTGGATCATGTGTTATCTTTAATCCGGTGATTGGCACCTTTAGTATCCAATACTCCTTAATTCTATGGGTGCAAGTCTATGATATCTTAATATATGGGAATGATAAGGAATTTTAATTAATATATGGATGTAATGTGTTATGAAATTACCATGAAAATTTTGGTATTATTGATGAAATTATTTTCTTTTCATTATTTTAATAAGAGATTATTGTTTTAGAAATGAGTTTTGAAAAGAGAAAATTCCTTGAATCGTAATGATTTTAGTAAATTTATCATTTTGTTTTTACTACATGACTACCATTATAAGTTATTACACCACTGAGCTAAAACTTAGTGTGAGATTTGTTTTTCTATCGCACAAATAGTAAATAGGAAATAGATATCAATGCACAAGTCAAGAGAGTTGTAGATCATAAAGGAATTTTTCTTTTTATGCATTAGGTATATTTTAAAATAAATACATGTCTGTAAATAAAAATCATGTACTAATTTACAGTTTGTAAAAGAACAATTCACATATGTTTATATATTTGTTATTTTTTTTTGTTATAAGTGGATCTACATATGTTATATGTCTATAAGTTATGCACAGGCACACCAGTTAGTCAGTCGGAGACACGATTATACCTGACAAAGATACATCAGGATAAGAGGGTGTTATAGATGACATGTCATTGAGAGGGTTTCAATACCATAGAGTATTGTATGTACTCAATCAGGGTGGCTTAAATTCAGTTGAGCATATCTTGATAAAGGACAATATGGCTTAAGCTCAAGTGAGAGTGCCCTAAATCCTACTACTTCATTTTCTTCAGTCAAGTTGGTTTCAGTTCAGGTGATAACACCATTGACTTGAGAAGCTCGACTGAGCACTACACAGACATATATAGTTAGTGAGCAATGTGGCTTAAGTTCGAGTAAAAGTGCTTATGTTTCACAACCCGCATCCTGATATTCTAAGTCTAGAGTATTAGATATAAAAGGAATAAGAGAAATCAACAACTAGCTATATAATAGAGTAAGGAATACAAAAACCAGTTAGTAGTTATGCTATGTAAAATAAAGACATGGTAGAACTAATTGGATACATGGTAAACTAAAAATTCAGTATATGGAATCTGGAATCTGGAAAATGGAAATATATGTTATATGTCATGAATGTATATGGATGTGAAAATGGATTAATTTTGTGTATATGGTATGTATGTTTTGTACTAGTAAGCAAGTGTAGTAATAATCTACATTAATATATGATTGCATGATCAAGTACACATGTATGTAAACAGTAACTATATGCTATAATAATGTGTGAATACTTGCTAGATTTTGTGTGCTTATATGTACCACTAAGCTTTCATTAACTTAGAGGTTTGGAGCCAAAAAAAAGTTGAATTGACGAAAAAATGAGTCTGAGCTTGTTAGACCAGTCAAAGTATACCCGTGTTTGGGTCAATTTCTTTTATTTCATTCATATGTATTATTCTCATGACCTGAGATAGCAATAGTTATATTCTTCATGTTTTGAATAAATAAAGGCATGTAAAGGAAGTAGTTCTTTTTAAATAATGATTATTTTGTAATAAAGATCTTATAAAAAACCCAAACCAGCTATTTTGATGATAGGGATATGGAAATTTTACAGACACAATATTATGATTATGTTTTGAATAAGAATTTAGATTTTAATTCAGATAAAAAAATTTGTTTATACAGAGTTTGTTTATACAGAGTTTGTTTTATCCACTATATGAAAAATAAATATTTTTATTATGCATGTCATAAGGAATATGAGGAATATGTTGATACAGTTTTAAAAATGGAAAAAGTTTTAATTGAAATTGGTTTTATTCGGATCTAGTCATGTGCCATTTTCTCATATAATGGGGTTATGTCTATATGGGCAGGTGTTACAACCTGATTTTGAATGCTTGTGCTAGACATATTGTTAATACTATGAACATGATGTAAAAATGAATAAAACAAGAATTTAAAAGGAATGGAGGCATGAGCTAAAAGTGTTAGGTCGGTACCAACAATGTGCCTAATTTTTATTTCAAAAAGACCATTTTGCTCATGAATCTAGGGGCATGCAATACGATGAATCATGTCTTTTGAATTAAAATAAGATTGCAATTTTTGAATTCACCACCCTTAAGTGGAGTGAAAAGCTTTAATTTCAGAATGAAATTGCAATTGAACAAAAGACTCAAAATGTTGAAATGTTGAAAAAACGTCAATATTATTATATAATGAGAAAAGCCATGTAAAATGAGAGAAATCATCAATAAATAAAATAAAATTTTTAAATCCAAGATTACTAAGTACATGTGATGTCCCCCCTACATATGAATGTATTATATACAACTCTTATGTTTAACATATGCAAATGGCAACTTGGCCATTTTCCTAACTTACAAGAATCACACAAAAAATGACTAGATTTTTGTGAAATCAACAATTTATTGTTACTAGTTTAAACATGTGAATTCCCTAACCTATCATGCCACCATTCAAAGGACACAAAATTAGTCAAATAAAAGACATTGGTTGAAGGGAAGAAAATTCATACGGTCCCACATTACTCTTGCCTAACAAGATTTCCTTGTTCTTCATATCTTTAACAAAGATGAAATGAGTAAAATTCAAAAAAAAAAATAATTGTTATCTTTGATAAATTTTTTAACATATAATAAGGGTTTGGAAAGAGTAGGAATATTAAGAACATCTTTTAACATCAAATTAGTATTTTTTTTTTAATTGAAGGTTAGGGTCATACCAATGTGAGACATGGGCATTGACCATGATATGCTTTTGGATCAATGAGTTGTTGAAGATTCGAAATCATGTGTTGGTTTGTGCCTATATCAGGAAGCCAAGAAGGATATTATGGAGAAAGCACAAGAGCAAGATTTGTGAAAGAAAAATAAAGCACCTAATATCTAGGTGGTAGCAATGGTTAAGAGGCAGATTGCAATGTGAAATTGGCTTGTGGATATGTATATTGTCTAGAGGCATATATCCTTCCACAGTGGTCAGTCGTGTGGTTATGATAACCATAAATTTAACACTTGCAATGATTATTATTTGGCCATTTATTGCTCGTGTTTAACATTGGTGCTTAGGTTGGTCATGAGACTAAAGAAGATGAATGATGAATTGTAAGATTAGCCATAGGCAGAGAGTGATAACTTCGCAACAAAATTTCATATGAGAGAAACTAACTATAGTGTTAAAAAAAATAAACAGGATTAGTATGAAGATTTAAATTAGAAACAATGGGATCAAATTCAATATCAATATTTAGATATATGATGGCAATAAATTCAGTAGAAGAAATTGTTTACCTAGCTACAACTAATTCATCAGCTAATGACTTTGCTTCTTAGAGATATTAAGCAAAAGGCATATCAGTCTTTTTCAATTCTTGAAGCTCGACATACAATTAGAGCTGACGATTCTGAGATACAAAGCTAAAAGCACTTTTTAGTACTTTTCACCCTGCTAAAGAGCTATGGAAACCAATAATATAAGAATAAACCCTTTCAAATGGAGGATAAAATCCATGATAGAAGTATTTGATCTAGATTGAACCATTGAGTGTAATATGAATTAATTACAAGTTCATTCAAATTTTAGGGAGAGGGTATTGTGGTGGACGGTATGAGTGAACTATCAATAAAGGAGTTCATTTTGTGGTATTTAATGAGTGAAAGAAATTATGTCTTCATTGTATTGCCTAGACAATGAACCAAGAAAGGGGTTGAATTGGTTATGAAATAAAAAATTTCTTAACATTAAGTGCACAATAAAATTAAATAGAGTAGGGAAGGAGAGATATCACATAAAAGATTTATAGAGGTTCGGGTATTAATAAACCCTACTCCTCTCCCCAACCTCAATTGCGTGTTTTAACCAACACACTAAGTGTTACAATGAAGTTTTAGAAGCTCACTCCCAACTATGGTGTTTCTCTCAATGGTTAACACCTAACCCAGAAATTCTCTTGTGTTTTAATGGCTCACACAATAAACCAATTTCTTGTGTTTTATGGCTGACACAATAAACCCTTACAAGTGTTTCAATCTTAACCCAATATACCCAAACTCACTTAAGTAAATTTTTACAATGAAAACACTCACCAACCTACAATGCTAAGAAATTATGAGCAATTAGGTTTTTACAAAAAATAAAGGTTTTTCTGAAAAAAATAATTAATGCACAAGGCTACAACAAGATTAAAGATTCAAAGTAATTGTTGTTCTTTTTTTTAGGATTCATAAATGAATTGCATTTATACTTCTTCTACGAATTATAACAGTTTAGGTGCATTTAATGCGAAAATAGCCATTGAACCAACTCTTAACTTCGTGCCTGACATGTTTCTCTATCCTCATTCATGGGTGTGAATATATTTGTCACGATTGTGAATGTTCTTCTATGTCATGGTCCAAGTGGTGACTTTGGCTGTGAAGCTCTCTGGAAGAATTTGAAGTGTTTGATCACGGGCGTGACTTTATACTTTCACGGGAGTGAATATTCTTCCAAGTTGTGGTCCAAGTGGTGACTCTGGCTATGAAACTCTCTGGAAGATTTTGACATGTTATCTCACGGGTGTGAGTGATTTGATCATTCACAATTGGTGATCCTTTATGGCCGTGAACTTTGAATGGTGGAAAGTTAGCGCTAAGCTATATTCACGGGCGTGACATTGCTATTCTTCTTATTTTGATCTTCAAAAGTTTTCTTTCAATCTTGCATCATATTATAATCAAGATATATCATGTTCAACACACTTACAACACAAGCATTGTTAAATACATTATTGCTATTTTATTTGTTAACATCAAAATGATGGAAATACCCCTCAAGGTTCAACATTCTCCCCCTTTTTTATGGTGACAAATAATCTAGCAATATGTGATTTTGAGAAGTCTTCCCCTCAAAAGATGCTTAAGACAAAATAATAGAGTGCAAGAATTGAAAGACGTATAATAAGGTTTTTTGCTAACTAGTTAGGTATATGCAAGGTATATCCTAAGTATATCAAAGTTATTTGCTAACTAGTTAGGTATATGCAATGGTATATGTGAGGTATATGTTATGCATATTATCATAAAAAAATTTACATATTCAATCCATACATTGCATAATAACATATATCTACTAACCACACATTTGCATATATTGCTAGGTTCTCCCTCTTTTGTCATCAACAAAACAAACCATAAAAAATGAATTGATAACAAGATAGCTGTATTAAAAAAAGGAGAAGGATTACAAAGTTTTTTTTAAATTAAAATAAAGTCCTATAACATTAAAGATAAATCTACTATATGAGAACTAGGACTCTAGTTCGGGTTCAAGCCTAACAGACCATCCCTAAGGCTTGCTACCTCCACCTTGAGGCTATCCATATGAGATTCCATGAAGTCTTTGAGGTTTTCCAACCTTTCATCGATGGAAGCCTGCATTAAGTCAAAGCGAGGTGCTAAAAGATCAGCAACCTACTGCGCCATGCTGGGTGTGGTAGAAGTCGATGATTGACCAACATATTGTGCAACCTCTGGTGTCGATGTTTTGACTCGGGCTCATTTTTGCTGCTGGATACCCTGGAGGCCAACTTTGAAATTATCAAAATCTTGGCCTTCCCAATCAATTTCACCATATGGAGTGGTGAAATGGTAGTAGACATTATTTTCGTAAATAATGTGGACATCTGCTCCCATTTTTATGAAGGACTCTACATCCAGTTGGTCTCATGGATAGATTGTACTTATGCTCATCGAGATTTATATACCCTAGCTCAATGGTAAGGTGAGTCACATACCCATCAATCAAAATATCTCCCAATGGCTTTATTGCAATTGAAAAAGATGATTTGTAAACCATCAAGATAGAACTACGGATAGACCTCTTTATGCCATTTCCAATAAGAATAGCTCTGATTTTCTGATTTCCCTATTGCTATCTCCTCTAGAAAATATACTATAGGTAAGAAACCTATGTAAATACTTATGCACAGGGGACCGAAGATGTGTGCTTTTGGCCTTCTTCACATATCAACTCATTCCAACCCAAAATGTGTCCAAGCCGGATTGGCATATAATTCAACTTCACTCTCATTGAGAATGTCATCTGAGGGAAGCTTGAAAAAAGTGCCAGACTCCACTGCTGTGAGAGTGTTCGGATGCTTACAGAGCTGGAATTTGATAGTTCCAATGGGAGAGACTTGCAATGTGCTAAGGAACTCGAGAGTTGGTTCTCTTAGCATTGGCCAATGAATGTCTATGAATTCTTTAAGATGACAAGCTTGCAACTATTCAATAATGCTTGTCTCAAGACCAAAAGTCTTTATAGCATTCCATTCGAAGGATCGAGACAAGAGTAGGGGTTTTTTTCTTTAGAACGACATATCTTGGATGACAATGCTCTTGAATGATGTTGAAAAGATAGTCCATGTGGCATCTCAGAGCATGGGATTTCTTCCTTGTGCCTTTAGATCAGTCGGGTTCCATTATGATAAATTTGAAACAGGGATTGGAGATATAATTTTAGGACCAAAGATTTGAGAACTAACCTAGAGATGTTGAAATTCTTCAAAGACAAAGTGGTTTGAAAGAATTTATAGATGGAAATGAATACGAGGAGGCCGAAATTTGTGAGCAATATTGAATGAGAGATTTAAATGAGAGAATTTTTAAAGTTAAAAAAGAGAAAATGACAGAAATTTTGTTTTATAGTCAACAGATTCACGATCGTGAATGGTCCATCATGGGTGTGAATAGTCATGGTCATGGTTTTTTGAAGAGGTGCTCTAGCCGTGAAAAAGGATACGAATCGATTCAGGGTCGTGAAATTAAATAGTCACGGGCATTACTTATGAATTTCACAAAGGTGACAAAAGGAGTCACGGTCGTGAAGAGCAATCTTCACTACTTCTAACCATGAGGCAACATGTGAAACAAAGCTTGAATGGTTCTGTAATTATTTGTTGTCTATGTTCATGATTGTGAATACGTGTCACGGGCGTGAATTAGAATTTTCATGGAAGTGATGAAAAGAGTCATGGGCTTGAAACATAGTCTTCACAACCTCCAACCCTGAAGGATGTCGTGAAGCAAGGTGTGAAACTACTGGAGCTTTTTGTGATTAGGTTCATGGCCGTGAATATATGTGTCGGGCGTGAATTACCTCAAATCTTCAATTAATAAAACTAAGTCTAAAATATGACTAAAAGATTTCTAAGATGCTTCTGTGCCTTAAAACATATATTCCCATCATGTTAACCATTTCATACCTTAAAAATTAGTCAATTAAATAGCATCATATAAAGGAAATTAACATTCAAGGTTGACAATTGACAATCATACTTAAGATATGGTTGATCCATCAAGCATACCAAGCTCTCTTCTTATGAAGCAAAATCTTTCTTCATTAAGAGATTTTATGAAAATATCTACCAATTGATTGTTTGTATCGATAAATTCTAATACAACATCGCCATATTGAACACGATCTCTAAGAAAGTGATGTCTTATGTCCATATGCTTACTTCTAGAGCGTTGAATGAGATTCTTAGATAGGTTTATGGCACTTGTATTGTCACATTTGATGGGTAAACTATGACCATAATCCTTAAGTTGTCTCATCCATAGGATTTGAGTGCAACAATATCCTGCTGCCACATATTCCGTTGAAGCGATAGAAAGAGCAACCAAAACTTGTTTCTTGCTAAACTAAGAAACTAAGCATTCACCAATAAAGTGACAAGTGCCTGAAGTACTCTTTCTATCCAAGCGATTGTCGGCATAATCTACATCTGAATATTCTATGATATGAAAGGATGAATTTCTAGGATACCATAAGCCTAGATGTAATGTGTCATGTAAATATTTTAAAATTCTTTTTACAACATTCAAATATGATTCTTTAGGACAAGATTGAAATCTAGTACATAAGCATACATTGTACATTATATCAGGCATAGAGGCATTAAGATATAAAAGTGATCCAATCATACCTCTATAGTGCTTTTCATTAATGCTCTTACCTATTTTTTGATTAATTCTTTGAGGTACTTGGATTGGTTGATGAATATACCCTCATTGCTTTGTTTTATTTATAGACTAAGGAAGAACTTAAGCTCACCCATCATGCTCATTTCAAATTCCCTAGTCATACACTTAGCAAATTCTTGGCAAAACAATTCATTAGTAAACCTAAATATGATGTCATCAACATAAATTTGAACAATTAGAATATCATACTTATGATTTTTAATAAATAAAGTTGTGTCAACATTTCCTTTTGAAAAATTATTTTCTAAAAGGAAAGAACTTAGTCTTTCATTCCAAGCTCTTGGAGCTTGTTTCAAACCATAGAAAGCTTTTGAAAGTTTAAAAAAATATGGCTTTCAAAACCTGGGGGTTGATCTACATAAACTTCCTCCTCTATAAGATAATTTAAGAAAGCACTTTTGACATCCATTTGAAAGAGTTTAAAATTCATATGACATACAAATGCTAAAATAATTCTTTATGGCTTCTAATCTAGCTATCGGAGCATAGGTCTTATCATAATCTATACCTTTTTCTTGATTATAACCCTTTGTAATAAACCTAGCCTTACTCCTAGTTATTGAACCTTGTTCATCTAGTTTATTTTTAAATACCCATTTACTACCAATGATTTGATGCTTTTTGGGTTTAGGAACTAAGGTCCATACCTTACTTCTCTCAAATTGGTTGAGTTCCTCTTGCATAGCAATCACCCAACTTTCATCATTAAGAGCCTCATCAATATCTTTAGGCTCAATTTGAGAGATGAAGGCAAGGTTAGAATCTAAGAGTTTGAGATGAGATCTAGTACTTACACCTTTAGTAAGATTACCAATGATTTGTTCCTTGGGGTGATTTTTTATCATTTTCCATTCCTTTGGAAGCTCTTGTTTGTCTTGCTCTTGAGCTTGAGGTAGAGAGACATCTTGATGTGGGTTTTCTTGATCATTATCATCTTTCTCATAGTCAAGATCAAGCTTTTCCATTGTACCTATAATATCATCAAGAACACTACCTTTTACAAGATCAAGCTTACTAGATTCATCAAAAACAACATGCATAGATTCTTCAACAACTAATGACCTTTTATTAAAGACTCTATAAGCTTTGCTAGTGGTGAAGTATCCTAAAAAGATACCCTTATCGGATTTAGAGGCAAATTTTCCAAGGTTGTCCTTGGTATTTAATATGAAACACTTGCATCCAAATACTCTAAAGTATGATATCATGGGTTTTCTTCCATTCCATAACTCAAAAGAAGTTTTATTTAAAAGTGGTTGTTTGAAAACTTGATTTGAAATATAACATGCAGTATTGGTGGCTTTGGCTCAAAACTAGGTTGGTAATCCATACTCATTGAGCATTATTCGAGCCATTTCAATTAAAGTTTGATTTTTCCTTTCGACTACCCCATTTTGTTGAGGTGTCCTAGGAGTTGAATTTTTTTGTGAAATACCATGTTTTAAACAAAAATTTTCAAAATTTTCATTTTCAAACTCTTTTCCATGATCTCTTCTTATTTTTGAAATAAAATATCATTTTTTGTTTTGAACTCTCTTGGCAAAGTTTTTAAAGGATTCAAAAGAATCACTCTTTTAAGCTAAGAAAATTACCCAAGTGAATCTAGATTAATCATCAACGATGACAAAAGCATAGTGTTTACCTCCTAAGCTAGCAACTCTAGTAGGTCCAAAAAGATCTAAATGCAAAAGTTGTAGAGGCTTTGAGGTACTTACAATATTTTTGGATTTAAAGGAAGACTTGTATTGTTTTCCTCTTTGGCAAGGTTCATATGTCTTATTCTTTTCAAATTTGACTATTGGAAGTCCACTTACTAGCTCTCCCTTGCTAAGGCTTTGAATTGAATCCATGCTTGCATGACTAAGCCTTCCATGCCATAGCCAACATTCATCACTAGTAGTCATAAGACACTTAGAGGAAATGTTAGATATTTTGTGTAAGTCTATTATGTAAGTATTGACATCTCAATTTCCTTTGAATATCTATTGGCCACTAAAGGAGGTTACAAGACATTCATTTGAGGTAAAGATTACTTAGTTTCCCTTATCACATAATTGACTCATACTTAACAAATTATGTTTCAAACCATCAATAAGTAAAACTCTTCAATGAAAGTAATATTATTAATACCAATAGAGCCAATGTCAATTACCTTATCTTTAGCATTATTCCCAAAGGTTACCTTACCACCATCAATACTTTTAATGTCATTGAATAGTTCTTTATTTTTGGTCAAATGCCTTGAGCATCCACTATCCACAAGCCAAACATTATCTTTTATAGCGGACTTGAGGATTACCTATAAAATCACAATTTAGGTTTGGTTTTTAGGTACGCAAATGAACTTAGGTCCTTGGGGGTTAGCACATTATGGTTCCCAATAAGCCTTTCTTATCCAACAATATTTTTTTGATGTGAACAAGTCTCATACAATAATTACATTGCTTAGTTCTAAAAATATTTTTTGGTTTGGACATGCTTTTTAGTCTTAACATCCTTTTAGAAGGTGTTTGTGTGTAGTGACATACACATGCATGATGAGCAGGTACTTCCCTAAGTGCATGCCTTTTATACATGAAGGCATGATTGGCCTTTTGAGGTCTCCCTCTTAAGCTATGCAACCTTTGACCATTCTTCTTATAAATAGAGGGTTTAATGTGTGTTGTGCTTTTAGCCCTTGGGACTATTACTTCTATTGTGCAAGTTTGAGGTGCACTAGACTGAACAAAAGTGGTCTTGTGAGATGAAGATGATGTTCCATTAAATCCTAGACCATGTCTTATTAAAGGTGGTCTTTGGGACACTATGAGAGTATCTAAACTCTCATTGCCTTTATGAAATCTTGAAATAGAGTTTCTAAGTTCCTCAACTTCATTTTTCAAAATATTGTTTTCTTTAAGCAAGGATTTAGTTGAGGGTCTAGAGGAATACTCATCTAATGATTTTTAAAGAGTTTCATTATAAGTTTTAAGATCAAGATTTTCCTTTTGTAAAACTTCTATTTTATTTTTCAAATTTAAAATATTATTTTTGTAAGTATTGAATTAACATCTATATTTTTCTAATTCTTGGTTAAATACTTCTATTAAACTCTACTCATCATCATCTTCACTATCACTATTATTATCACTACTGTCATTATTAAATGAGTATGAGTAAGAAGGACCTACCTCATCCGTGAAGTGATCCTCTAAAGCCATGAAGCATAGGTTGAACTCTTCACCATCATTGTCATCTTTTTCACTTGAAGAGCTTTCATCATCCCATGTGGCTTTGTGACCTTTCTCCCCATTATCTTTTTGATATCTTTTCTTGTGTTTCTTGAGCTTTGGACATTCTTTTTTGATATTTCCTTTCTTCCCACACTTATAACATTTTACCACCTCTTTATTTCTTTAAGAGTCATTTGAGGAGTGTTTGAGGTTTCTTCATTTGAAGTTTCAAGAGTTGCCAATTCTCTTTTCAATTATTCTTTTTAATCTTCTTGAGAGCATGGCAATGTCCTCATTTGCATCATCACTCTTTTCTTCGTCATCTTCAACTTTTTCTTGAAATTTTGAAGTAGAGGCTTTAAGTGCTAGAGGCTTTCTTTTTTCTGGTTTGGCTTCAAGTTCTCTATCTCTATTTACCACAATTTTGTGTGTTAGAAGTTTTCCAATAAGCACATTAGTAGGCATGATGCTCATGTCTTCATTGGTTTCTTCTATACTCGCAACTCTTGAACTATAGTCTTTGAGAGGAAGGTTTCTCAGAATTTTGTTGTTTACATCTTCCAAGCTCAAGTACTTTCTAAGCTTTCTCATGCCATTTATGATGGCTATAAGACGGTTCGTCATATTGTTGATAGATTCATTGGATTTCATCTTGAAGAGTTCATATTCTGAAGTGAGAAGTTGAATCTTCTTGGATTTAACTTGCTTCATTCCTTCATGATAATTCTCCAATGTCTTCCACATACTATATGCGATAGGGCAGTGTTGGATTTTGTCACATTCTTCAATGGATAGAAAGCTTGTGAGGATTGTCATTGCCTTTTTGTTTTTAAAGTTTGATCTATATTGAGGCTATGTCCAATCATCTCTTGAAGGAACTTCTTCTTCACCATCAACTCCTCTCCTGGTTGGTGGTGTCCATTCTTTCTAAATACTATCCCAAACTTTAATTCTCTCACTATTGAGATATGTCTCCATCCAGAATTTCCAATGAGCATAGTTTGCTCCATCAAAGTAAGGCTTGATAATTTGAAATCCTTCATTGGCCATTTGTTGATCTTTGCCATGAACCAACTCTTAACTTCATGCCTGACATGTTTATCTGTCCTCATTCACGGGCGTGAATATATGTGTCACTATCATGAATGTTCTTCCAAGTCGTGTTCCAAGTGGTGACTCTGGCCATGAAGCTCTTTAGAAGAATTTGAAGTGTTTGATCACTGGCATGAATATTCTTCTAAGCTGTGGTCCAAGTGGTGACTCTGGCCGTGAAACTCTCTAGAAGATTTTGACATGTTATCTCATAGGCGTGACTATCTTTCACGGGCATAACTGATTTGATCATTCACAGTTAGTATGATCCTTCATGGCCATGAACTTTGAATGGTGGAAAGTTGGTGCTAAGCTATATTTACAGGCTTGACATAAGTAGTCACGGGCATGACTTTGCTATATCTTCTGATTTTGATCTTCAAAAGTTGTCTTTCAATCTTGTATCATATTTTAATCAAGATATATCATGTTCAACACAATTAGAACACAATCATTGTTAAATATATTATTGCTATTTTATTTGTTAACATAAAAATAACGGAAATACCCCTCAAGGATCCACACATTGCATGGTGAAAGTTTGATAGAAAATTCATAATTTGTTGTGGCTACTAGTGTTGGAATGAAGGTGGCGACAGCGGTAATATGAGTTGTTTAATTAATCATTTTTAATGAGTAGCTCTAATACCATGTAATGAATTTTATGGAATAAATATGCTTCTTGTCTATTGAATTCTTTGTACAATAAGGTATTTACAGAAAAAATGCAAAAGATATTGATAACTTTCTAAAATAAAATATAGTATACAAGAGTTATCTGAGAGAAAAGGATAAGAGCTTGTGAAACCTAAAAATTAGTTGTGATAAAGATAAACCATGGCAATAGATAATACTAGCTAAAAAAGGGTTCATTATAGACAAGATAAAAAGTGGAATGACTTAATTTGATTGAATAAACATTTAAGGGAATAGATAAATCACATACAATTGGGGGTCAAAATATGCAATTTTTTTTTCTAAAATAAAATTAAAATATTAGTTGACATGATATCAAAATCTAATAAAATAGTCATGGGATTTGAAAGTCATTGAAATATATATATATGTATATATATATATGTTTGAAGCTCAAAAATGTAATATCACAAAGTTCTCCAACTAGTTAGAGATTTTTTTCTTCTTTAATATTATCTCTAAATCAGATTGTAAATACATCATGGACAAATTGATTAATGGCATCTGCTTTAGGAATAGGTTGGGGTTGATTCTTATTGATTGTTTGAGGCTGGATATTACAATAAGGAGACTCATCATTTGGCCAAATCTTGCTCTATTATTAACTGTGTAATTGTTTGGATGGAAGATTTTTCTATTTATCTCTCTTCTATTATTTGTAGTGATGTAATCTCTTGCTTTAGTTAATGAAGTTTTTAAGCATGCTTAATACAGAAAAAAAAAGGAAAGATAAGTCGTGGTTTTTAGGGATGTCAATGGGCAGGGTACTTTAGGATATCATATGACATATGTTCCATTTATATAAGGTTTGAATAGTGATAAAAAGGTTTGGTATGAGTATGGATATTAAATTTACTACCCATAATGGGTTTGGATAGAGTATGAATTTAGTCTTTCGAGTATTCGCTACCCAATTCTGATTATATAATTATATTTTTTTATTATTTGTATTTTATTAAATATTATTGTGTAATATTTAAGTTTAATTCATGTTTACTTAGTTTACAATTTAATTATATAACTCTATTTAGATATTTATTTAATTTTAAAATATTGTAACATTACAATTTATAATTTGTATTACGTTATATTTGATATTTAATCATTGAATTCATATTTATATATGTAAACGGATAATTATATGGGTATGTGTAATAAATGGAACAATATTTTATGGTTTTGGACTGATATGGGTAACAAAGGGATAATTATAAGTCAATTTAAGATAGATACAAATAGTTCAAAATTAAATGGATAGAGTAATTTTCACAGATATCCTACACATTTTATCTCTATTCAGTTTGTCTAATACATCAATTGATTATGCAGTGTGAAATAATACTTTATGGCTAAGACATGTTGGAAAATGATAATTTGCAATTTAATTAATATTATAGGAATTTGTGTTTATGAGTATAATTAGTTTTTAGTTTTGTATGATACATAAGTGTGAGTGATAAGAATGCTGAGATATATGTGAGTATTTATTAGTGGAATTGGAGGGTTACTTAGATGTTGCTATATATATAAAAGGTTTGAATAGAAATGTAAGAGTGGTGGATCGATCTCCCTCTTCATGAGGGTGGAGCAGTTCATATGATAATATAAGTGTGGTTTTTACAATTCTCCCTCCTTCATCTTTCTTATGCCTTGATGTTGCTTCATAATATTGTTATCTTAGTGGTATAACTTGCCTATCATGTTTCCAACAAAATGGTATTAGAGCCTCAATTCCTTAGTGTATAAAAAAAGTGTTTTAAGAAAAAAAAATTGAGATGGAAAATAGTGGAGTAACTTCCTTCCAATTTCCTCGTCTCACAAAAGAAAATTATGAGAAATGGTGTCTACACATGAAAGTCTTGCTTGTCTCTCAAGTTGTGTGGGATGTTGTAAAGAAAGACTATAAGAAACCTCAAAATGAAGAAAATTTATCTCAAAATTATAAAGAAGTTTTGTGCAAAATAAAGAAGAATGATCAACAAGCCCTCACTCTCATCCATCAATGTTTGGATGATTCAATGTTTGAAAAGGTAGTTGACGATACAACTTCAAAAGAAGTTATGAAAATTTTAGCAAAGCCTTGTTAAGGCATTGATAAAGTAAAGAATGTGAGACTTCAATAACTAAAATGTGATTTTAAAGGTTTGAAGATGAAAGAATCCGAGTCAATTTTGGATTTATTGTATGAGGGTGAAAGCAATTGAAAGTCAATTAAAGAGATATGTAGACAATATAAAAGATGTACATATGGTGGAGAAGATTATTTGTTCTTTCACTCCCAAATTTGATTATATGGCGTGTGACATTGAAGAGTCAAATGATTTAGACTCAATGACCATTGAAGAATTGGAGGGTTCCTTACAAGCCCATGAAGAAAATATCAAAATGAGGCAAAAAGAACCTTTAGAGCGAGTTCTCAAAGTTAAAGCTATGTTAAAGAATGATGGAGGAGAAAAAAAAAACCAATTCAGAGGATGTGGTTATGGCCAATATGGAAGAGGAAGAGGCAATGGAGATAACTCAAACAATGAAGAGAAAAGTCAACCATCACTAAGAGGGTAAGGAAGAGCAAGAGGAAGAAGATGAGGCTATTACTCAACTAAAAGGAGGTATGACAAGTCTAAAGTTTAATGCTATAGTTTTCATAAAATGGTTCATTATGCTTAGGAATTTCGTAATGCCATTAATAATATTGAAGAAAAAACTAATCTTTTTTATGACAACCAATAATTTTAAGAGTCAACTTTGATGCTACCAACAAGAATGATAGAAGAATGTTGATAGTTTGTGGTACTTGGATAATAGTGCAAGCAATCACATGTGTAGATACAAAGGCAAATTTGTATAGCTTAATGAGAAGATAAAAGGAAATGATTCCTTTGGGGACTCCTTAAAAATTTGAATTGAGTAAAAATGTACAATTCTCATCTCTTCCAAAGGTGGTAGTCATAAGTTGATCACTGATATCTACTATGTGCCTAAATTTAAAAGTAACATTTTAAGTTTAGGCCAACTTCTTGAAAAGGGATATGAAGTTCTCATAATAAATGAATTTCTTTGGCTTAAAGATCAAAATTCTAATTTGATTGCTAAAGTGGCTATGTCAAAAAATAGGACTTTTGAATTGAATATCAAAACAATTGAAGCAAAATGTTTAATAGCTAATGTGCAAGATGAAGCATGGCATTGGCATATGAGATTTGGCCATTTAAACTTTGAAGCTTTTGAAGCCATGAAAGTGTAGAAACTGGAGAAAGGGATGTCTTCAATCCACCTTCCTAATCAATTGTGTAAAACATGTCTTTTTAGCAAACATGCTAGGAAGAGTTTTCCTAAAGAAGCCACATCAAGAGCAATTAATTCTCTTTAACTTGTGCACACCAATGTGTGTGGACCAATCAATCCACCTTCATTTGGTAAGAAAAGATATTTCTTGCTTTTCATTGATCATTTTATTAGAAAAACATGTTTATTTTCTTGAGCAAAAATCAGAAGCTTTTATTGCTTTCAAAAATTTCAAGACACTTGTAGAAAATGAGAGTGGTCATAATATCAAAGCTTTGAGATTTGACAAAGAAGGAGAAATCAATTCTAAGGAATTCAATAAATTTTGTGCAATTCATGGAATTCACCGTCATTTAACAGTTCCTAGATAACCACTGCAAAACGAAATAGTTGAAAGGAAGAATAGAACAATCCTTAATATGGCAAGAAACCTATTAAGGGTGAAGAATATACCTAAAGAGTTTTGGGCTGAAGCTATGTTTTACAAGTTTATTTGTCCAATCGCTCTCCAACATCAAGTGTCAAAGATCAAACCCCTTAAGAATCATGGAGTGGAAGAAAGCCTAGTGTCCATCATTTATGAGTCTATGGAAGTATTGCATATGCTTAAGTGCCAAACCAGGAAATATCCAAACTTGATGATTGAAACGTTAACATATATATGTGACATTTATGCAAGATTTGAAGAGTTATTCTAATGATGAATTGTATTGTCTTCTTGTAGATAGTGAACCATTTACATTTGAAGAAGCCATGCATGTAAAAGGTGGAAACAAACAATGGACGAGGAAATCAAGTCAATTGTCAATAATAATACTTTGGATTTAGCAACCCTTCCCAAGGATCATGAAGTCATTGGAGTTAAATGGGTATAAAAGGAAAAGAAGAATGCTAATGGAGAAGTGGAGAGATACCAAACAAGACTTTTTGTCAAAGGTTACAAGCAAAAGCATGGAGTTGACTATCAAAAAGTTTTTGCGCCTATCACCCAAATGGATACTATTCATTTACTCATTTATTTGGTAGCTTAAATGAAATGGAAAATTTATCAACTAAATATAAAGTCGATCTTCCAAAATGGCTATCTTGAAGAACAAATCTATGTTAAGCAACTATTGGATTATGTGGTCAAAGGTTATGAAGATAAAATCTTAAGATTGAAGAAAGTCTTGTATGATTTGAAGCAAGCACTAAGGGTTTGGAATAGTTGTATCAACAAGTATTTTCAAGACAATGGATTTGTTCGTTGCCTCAATGAATATGATCTCTATGTCAAAATTCATCAAAATGGAGATATTTTGCTTATTTGTCTTTATGTGGATGATCTTATTTTTTAACGGTAATAATACAAGATTATTTAATAAGAAGACTATATTACTCGAGTTTGAAATGACTGACATAAGACTCATGTTATTTTACTTGGGCCTAGAGGTGAAGCAAACATAGGAAGGTATATTCATTTCTCAAGAAGGACATATACAAGGAAAATTTTGAAGAAGTTTAAAATGTTTGATTGTAATCCTGTGAACACACCCATGGAAAGTAGTTTAAACCTGTTAAAGTTTGAAGATAGTGAGAAAGAAGATCCCACTCTTTTCAAAAGTCTTGTGGGAAGTTTGTTTAACATGTGTAGGGCCTGATATCCTTTATTATGTTGGAGTAGTAAGTCATTTCATGGAAACTTCTACTTCCACCCATATGAAAGTTGCTAATAGGATTTTCTGCTATTTAAATGGAACACTTGACCTTGGACTATATTATTCTCCTAGTAATTTCAAGTTCGTGGGCTTTTGTGGTATCGATTTTGCGAGAGATGTTGATGATAGAAAAAGTATTGCTGGTTTTTTATTTTTCATAAGTGAATGTGCTATCTCATAAAGTTCAAAGAAGCAATCTATTATCACACTTTCAACTTGTGAGTCTGAATATGTGCCGACAATCTCTTGTACTTGTCATGTTATTTGGCTTAGAAAATTGTTGAAAGAACTTCATTTGCCACAAATAAAAAGCAACAAAGATTTGTATTGATAACAAGTATGTAAAAGCAATTGCAAAGAATCTGGTGTTTCATAATTAAATCACGCATATTGACATAAGGTATCACTTCATTTGAGAGTGCATTGCTAACCAGTGGAGCTCAAATATTTAAAGACCCAATATCAAATTGCATATATTTTTATAAAGCCACTAAAATTTGAAGATTTTCGAAAGTTGAGAGCAAGACTTGGTATGAAGAAGAAAATTCAAATTAAGGGGAAGTTAAGATTAATAATTTAAATTTTCTAGAACATAATTTTCTTAAGTTTTCTATAATGTAATTATCTAGAATATCTAGAATTATAGGTAATCAAGAATTATCCTTTTGAACCTATAAATACCCCTTTACTAATCATTTACATGTAAGTGACAAAAAGTTCTCTTAATATACTCTTCCTCCAACAGGACGATTTGGGAGAAGATATTGGCACCTAGTTATTGATCTTAATTCTTTAATGCGTCTTATGCTGACTGATTTGCTACCAATTTATGTAGTTCTCATTTGGGTTAAGAGAATTTAAAATTAATGAATTATAAAAATTTATATCTCTTGGTTTGAATATAAAATTCATGGATTGATAAAATAATTTTCTTATATTCATATTTGGTTCAATGATCACAATCTATGAATTTAACAATTAATTTTCAATTTTATTCTTTACTAAATATTAGTAATTTATAATTAATAAAGCATTTTCTAGTCTTTTTTTACCACATTTATATTAAATTGTGAAATAACATAATTTAGAATAAATTTTCTAAAAAATGTAATTAAAGAAATTATCATTATTGTCAAATTTAAAATAGTTACAAATTTTTTGCTCAAAATTTTATACAAATTCTTTATATATTTTATGTTTTTGCATAAATTAATCAATTAATGTTTTTTTTTCTTTTTTGAATTAACTTATTAATATATTTTTAATTGATAATAGAGATAAAATAAATGAAAATAAAACAACAATAAAAAATTGACAAATAGTTTTTGTTATATTTTTAAGATTAAAAATAGTTTTGAAATACTATTAATTTATTAGAAATAATCTTAGAATAAAAAATTCAACAATGTTTGATGGATAAAAAATGGTAGATTTTGGACTTTTCAACCTAAAAATGTGATAAATCAAATTTTTAAAAAATGAGAAATTTTAATAGGTGAGTCATATTCTTAAACCCATATACTTTGATATTTTTTAAGTAATTAAATAATAAATTTAGTACAAATTCATGGATTGTTGTAATTCATTCATTCAAAATCCTGAAGCAAACATGGCTGTAATGGTTTTCACGGTCAAGTTAATGTTCCTTGGGCTATGCTTTTTGGCATCACCTGCTGGTCGTTATGGAAATGGTGTAATTGCTTTATTTTCTGGAATGAGAGATCTGCTAATGGGTCAAAAAGAATTACTATGCTCAACTCGGTAAAAGCCTGTATACATACTTTTAAAGTGGTGAGTTCTCTAGGCGAGGTGAACAGCGGTAGGGAGGAAGCTCTCATTGGTTGAATCCCACCTCCATCTGGTTTTATTTGCTTAAATACTAATGGTTCTTTTAGGAGAAATAACTTTGCAACGGCAGGTGGTGTGTTTAGTGATGCGAATGGGAAATGGTTGGGCAGTTGCTCTGTCAGATTTGGTGTCTGCTCTGCTTTTGGTGCCAAACTTTGGGGTGTTTTTGATGACTCAAGGTTCATATTAGGGAAAGGAGTGTGAGGGGAAGAGCGATCAGCCAATTCGCTCGCGTTGGAGTGCATCATCTAGGAGACATTGCCAGTGCAGCAATTTCTCGTCGAATTGTTATGGAATCTGGTCTTCTTCTGTTATAAAAAAAAAAAAAAAGGATGATAATGCGTCTGTGAAAGTAATAATAGAAAAAATGTATGCCTTTATATAACTATATATATAAACACATCCTTGAAGCTTTTCAAAATTGCGTTTGGCATACTCCAATTTTTAAATTCATCTATTTTACGTTTCAGATGGTAAAGATTGTAACATTCCTATTTCTATAGGACATGAGGTAGAGAGTAGCAGGAAAAAAAAAAAGAAAAATTAAGATTTACAAGCTATAATTTTACGAATACTCGTGTATGTTCATGTATCATCACTTTTATATAATTGCAATTTTTTTGGGTAAATGTATACATTCACAATTAATTAGGTATGTATACATCCTTACCCAACCAAACAAACTCGGAAATGCCAAATTCCATTATTATGATTCATCAACCTGTCAATCACCACAATCCCATATGACAAAAGGGATTGCAATTTCTCACAATTGAAATCGAAGTTGAATTTGTTTAATCAAATAAAATAATAAGAACAAAAAAGGAAAGTGAAAATGACAATAAATAAGAGAAAACAAACGCAAAATATATGATTCATATGCTAAATGCTAATGCTATCCTATAATTGGAATTCTGATTACTTTATAGTAGAGGAAGGAGACGATTGAGTGAGGGAGTAAGTGGTGGCTGTTGAAGATGGCCATCATCATCACATGCTACGAATCACCGGATATCCAACCTCCACTTCTATACGACAGCGTTGGTCCAACTCTGGTGGCTGGTCCTTCATTATCGTTAGTTTTATTTTTTCTACACTAGAAAAACTCCTTCTTTTGTGCTTATAACTGTTTAAATCAGAGATTAGTTCTGATTTATATATTGAAGCAGGAGTGGAAGTTGCAGAAAAGTTTGCCTCCTATGGAATAGCGTCCAATTTAATTAGAATTTGGCAGATCAAGAATTGATTTTTGGTTCATCTTGATAAAGAGATTTAATTTATTAGCTGTTAATTTATGGCTTCAGTGCTTTAATATTGACTAGGTAAAGCCTCTGCCTTTCAGGTGTACCACATACAACTATCAAGATTTAATTTATTAGCTGTTAATTTCTGGCTTTAGTGCTTGCAGATGAAACAGCCCAAACTTTTACTTGGTTGATGGAAAGTTGGCTGAAGACCATGAATGGAAAAATTCCTGAAGAAAATTATAACAGACCAAGATAAGGCCATGAAAGTAGCTATTTAGAAAGTATTTCAAAATGCACGTCATCATTATTGCTTATGGCATATCATGAGAAAGGTACCAGAAAAGCTTGGCCATTGCTAGAGAATATCAAGAATTCATGAGAGTATTTAAGAGTTGGATTTACAAATCATGGACTAAGGATCAATTTTGTATCGAGATGGTTGCAAATGATTGGAAAATTTTGAGCAAGTTGAAAATGAATGACTTCAATCATTGTATGAATATATGAGAGAGATATTTTTTGCAGACGTAGTACTAAATGCCATTGTTTATTATTGGAGACAGTTTTCCAAATGAAAATTTCATGGTGGGGTGGGTGCGCCAAATGAGAAGGTAATATGTTTGTGCAGGTCAGTTGAGTATAATGGATTTCTTTGTCATCATTCATTATGTGCGCTCTACCATTTAGGAGCATTCAGTATTCCTTCTCATTACATTTTGAAGCGCTGGACTAGAGATGTGAAAGGCAACTCTAAAACAAGAAGTGTTGTCGAAACAACTTGAGACCAACGTTATAGTAACGTATTGCAGTTAGCCACTTCGTTAAGCAAAGAAGGTCTCTAAATCATAGAAGTTACGTTTTTGTTTCTCTTGCTGTGAGAAATGCTTTGGGGCAATGTAAAGCTACTATATAATGGTTCAATGGTAAACAATGAGAGATCCGTTTGTTCTGAGCATATTGATAAAAGAAAATATGGATCGTTTTCTGGTAAGAGAAAATGTGGTACTTGATCCAGTGTTATCAAAAACAAAAGGAGCTCCTAAAAGAATCAAGTCCGGAATAGGTAGTTATGCTTGATATGATTCTTAAATGTTGAAAATGTGATTGTGACATTAGGGAGATGAAAAACTTTCAGAAAAACTCAGTCTGCTATATCATTTCATTTGTAAATTAATCAAATCACACAGTAATATATATTTAATAGTTTTATTCATATTGATCGATAAAAATACAACACTTAATTAATCTGCATACATATTACTATGTAACTGTATTAGTTTGGATATCTACCTAAGAATTTTTCTAAAAAGAAAGGGTCTGGAGCAGTGACAAAAATAGATGAATTATATAACTCAGAATCCAAAGTACAGGTCGGAGACCATGATTATATTCGTGCATTGACTGTTACTCATGTTTATACTCTTAGAGGACTTTCTTTTAGCCTTTCAAAGTATTGATATTGAGTTGGGAATAATTTCATGTCAATATTATACCTTAATCAATTTCTGTATGAAGATACCAAAAGCATCAAAAAGTGGACCCTTCTTAATATGCATTTCCTAATATGCTTTAGAGGCATCAGTTTTTGTTAGCACATTTCATGGGAGAAAAATGAATTGACTTAAAACCCCCGTGTAGTAATTAGGTTTTCGGTCTCATCAGTCTCTGTGTTCATGCCGACTTTCCAAATTATCTGGCTTTGGCTGTTCAAATGTGATGGACTACAGCTCGAAAAATCAAATAACTTGCTTGTCATGGGTACAGTCAATCTATATGATATATGCTGCTTTTAGAAATTGTTTATTTTAAGATATGTGAAAATATAAAATATTAATATCCCAAACCAAAACCAGGATTCTTTTCTTTCTTTAAATGGCTAAGACATCTTCGGCTCCTCAAATAATCAATTTCACTTTAGTTAATCAATTTTTAATTTACTCAATTAAATTGTGCAATTCAATTAATTTAAGTTGAATTAATGAAATGACTCTTAGTTTAATCAATTGAATATCTATTTAATTGAATTAAGTTCAATTAATAAGTTTTAGCTTTAATCGATTCAAATTTCAATTCATCAATTAAACTCAAAATCATTAATTATTTAATAAAAACTTTTAAACATTTTATTTTGATTTTATTAATATTTCATATATGCTATTTTTTAAATTAAATTATTAAATCAAAAGTTAATACTTATTACTCAGAAGTTAATAATAAATAAATCAATTTTTAAATATTAAAATTAATTACCATAAAAATTTCAAAAAAAATAAAATTCAAATTTTTTTAAAAATTAGGTCAATTGGGTCAACCCGTTACTTGACAAGAGCGAGTCATTTTGGATTGTCATTAGATTAACTTGGACACGACTCTAAAAAATTTGGGTCGACCCATTCAAATTATAACATATTTCAAGTCAGGTTTAAATCGAGTTTTCAAGTCAGATAAAAAATTGGCAGGTCTAAAGATTTACTACAAGAAAATAAGACATTAGCGACGGAACGTTTCCGTTGCAGTTTTACTCCTTGCTAAACATTTAGTGACGGATTAATATTCCGTCACTAACATTAACGACCGAATTTTCGTCGCTATATTTCTGTCTCAGCAGTTGCTTTGAAACAAAAACAATAGACAAATTTGTGATGAATTTGCAACAGATCTTGTGTTGGAAATTAGTGATTGAAATTTTTGTCGCTAATTTACCTAGAGATTTTAGTGACGGATTTCTAGTTTGTCACAAAATTTTGTGAATCAATTAGCAACGGAATACCTAAATATTTTTTTTTCTAATTTTTAATAATTTTGTAGTTTAATTTTTTTCAATTTGTTATTTAAGAATAGCATTAAATAATTTTTATTACAGCTTGTTAATTGCAACCACCAATGGATATAAACAACCAAAAACTATCCTAATGCATTAACTTTATTTCATATCATAGAATGTGGATTTACGCAAAAAGTTCATCATTATAGATTAGAGATATTTAATACACTACTGCAATTCAATTAATAGGATAATATATTGAATGAAGACATATTAAAAGTTATCAAACAAATGTTACCTATAATGATTTAAATAATTATTTTCCTTATGTTTAATTCTTGAAATTGGATTTAATTTAATGTTTATTTATAGAGATATTAAAATTTATAAATAATTTTTTTAATTGGTGTGCCTTTTGGTATGCCAAACATTTGTTTAAAAGAAGTCTATATATAAAAAAAATATTGACTACTCTGATCATATCCAACTAGTGGACTATCCTAAAAAATTAAAACCAATTCATAATTACAGCTCGTCATGTATATATTTAATAACTACTTTATATATACAATATATTGTTAATATATGATTGAATTAGTTGATAGAAAATTTATTTGGTTTGTTTTAGAATTATAGGAAGTAATGCAAGTTAACAAAAAAAATTATTGTATAAAGAAAAAAAGGGAGTCATATATATTTCTGTAAAAATATGCCACATAATTTAAATATTTGGAGAGTCACATAAAACCACTTTCTAACAATTTCACAATTTTAAGATTGGTATATAGTTTTTATCAAGTGATATATTGAAGCTATAATTCATTGATTTAATTTTTTTGGACTTTAATTTTGACCACAATTTGGACAGAAAAAAAAATAAAGGAAAATTGAAAGGTTTTACCCTCCATTATTTCTATCAAATAATAGAAAGATGAAAATTTAAAATTCAAATAAAAGAAGATTTTCAATCCTTATCTAAATCGGTACCCATTAATAGAAAAGCTGAAATATATGGTTGTTATTTTCATTAATATTTTTTTTATAGATATCTTTATTATGCCTCAAAAATAAAATTTGGATATGGCAATGCATATAGTGGAAAATTAAAATTAAAAACTTAAGAAATTAAGGGGTTAAAGTATATCCAAATACAGTTTATTATATAAAGTACTAATTAAATCCGCTCCAATATATATAATGTAGCAAAATTTATCAGATTAATTACAGTGTACACATGAAAGTTGGAACTCGATGGAATCTTATGTCAACTTAATTTCAAAATCATGGATTATTTTGCTGAAATAGATTTTTGACAAAGAATTAAAATTTATATAAGAAAAATATATCAATTAATATTTTAAATTAGCAAACAAAAAAATTTACTGTAGGAGCGAGCAGTAACATTAAAAAGAAAAATAATACATGGCCTCATTTAAATTTTTTTTGAACGAATAATTTGGTATTCTCCAATCTAAATAGTAAATAATTATTATCCTGACCAATCCATAAGCATTTATTTCTTCTATGAAGAATTTTATTTGGTTAAAGATGCATCTATCACAAAGGGAAAAAAAAAAAAAAAAAAAAAGAGTTGTAGGCGTTTGGTTGAAGATATAATAAGCTTACCTTTTGACTGTGTTGCGAACAATATGGAGCGACGCGCTGCGAACTCCGTGGAGTGGTAGCCTACGTCCGAAGTTGAGCAATAATATGAGAAGGGGGAGGGGGTGGGAGATTCAGTTTCTGCAAGTTCAAAGATGCGGAAGGAGAGATTTTTTGCATAAATAAGACACAAAAGCGGCAATGTTTTGTTCTGAACAAAATGATGGCGTTCTGCTTTGCAAATATTAACGACGGACTGTTTCTATCGTCGCTAACCATTCTATTAAACAAAGAATAAAAAAAATTTAGCGATGGAACTATTTTTTACAAAATTAAAAAATAGTTGCTAAATTTAAAATAGCAATAGAATATAGTCGTTCCTATTTAGATTTTCCTATTCAATCACTAAATTGGGCTCCATTTTTTGACGCCACATTTAGCTAGTTCTATTAGCGACGGAATATAGCTGTTGCAATATTTAGTTGCTAATCCGTCACTAAATATTTTAATAATTTTTTAATTGAAGTGTTACAGTTAAATCCGTCGCTAATCCATCGTAAATGAGTGACGAATTAATCCGTCACTAAGTTTTTATGCTATTTTACAATTTTCTTGTACTGATATTAGTAGGTGGAATTAATAAAAAAATTCAGAAAATCATGTGACTGTATTTTAATTCAAAAACTTATATAATAAAATAAATTCATAATCTTATTTAATAATAAAAAATTATTGTATTTTATTTAACTTTCAAGAATATATATTAAAGAAATACGTTTAACATCACTTGCTCAAAAAAGTTCAATGTATATTATTAAAAATTTAATAAAGAACAAATAAGACATAAGAAATGATCAAGAGTAATAAAAAAAAAAAAAGCAAAAAGAGAAAAAATAAAAAGAACAATTTGTGTATAAAAAACACAATAAAACAGAAAAAATAAAAACTTTCATCCGGTAAATTAACTGGAATACAGGACGGCACCGTTCTCTCTGCGAGGAGGGTAGCATTGCTTCTGGGATACATTATATGATATCAGCCGCAGTAGACAGTAGAAACTAGAAATTAACAAAAACTGCAGCCAATCCATGTGCTTAGCCGCTGTTTTTGTCTAATATTAAAGAACATTGCATCTGATGTCTTTCATATGTGTCTGTTGTATTGTCTCCTTTCCTCTCACATGTTTTCTTACACATTCAGTATTACCCCTTACCATTTATACTTACACATTTTTATATACACGTTCAAAATTTTGACCCCTTTTTTTTTTTTTTTATGACTGGTTACCTATAAACCAACCCTAATGGCATTCCTTCCTTTTATAAATAGAAAGGAAAATGAAAAGAAAATTAAGGGATACCTTCCTTTTATAAGTAGAAAGCTATTCCTTTCCGATATAAAAAAAAAGCTCTTCCTTTATTCTTCTATGTATATTTAATTATCTTCTTATTTTGTTTTTGATTCGTATCTATCACTTCAATGTTGCTTATCTAATAGAAAAGGAAAGCCAAAGGGTTAAATAAACTATTCAACTTTGGATTTTAAGTTAATTTATTCTCTATTTTTAAATTATAGTCCATTGAATCCTAATACATACTGAAATATTTAAATCCGTGGTACAAACACTCTGAAAACACTATAAAATTAATATATATATATATATATAAAATGAAAATTTTATAAATGGATCCTCAACATAAACTTGGAAAAAAAAAACTAAATCTAATTATTGTGTAGTTAAGTTTTTAGTTGAAACTTCAATCGGATATCTTATAATCAAATGGTGTTCATTTTTTTCACAAAAAAAAAAACTTTATTTTTATAGCAAGCAAGCTAGCTTTGGACACTGTTTGGTAACATAAAATTATATTATAATCTCAATTATAATATAATTTGAACATAAATTTAATATAATTTAACTCATAATTTATATTTAATAAAAAATATTATTTAGAACAAAAAATTATGTTAGTCTCCAAAAAAGACAAATTGAACTAGCGTTTATATTAAAAACTACTAAATTATGATTATTTTCCCTCTATGTCCTTTTTTTTTTTAATGTCAAATGACATATTATACCATTTAATCCCAAAACTCCTTCCTCTATCATCTCTCTCGTTCAGCCGCCCAAGTCCTCCAACTTCTCTCGTTCAGATTTTCTCGTGTCTCGTACACTCACTCACTCTCCCTCTCTATGTGAGGTTGCGGACGTGGGTAAAGACTGAAGATTTGCAAATTGATGGATTAGGAAAAAACTTACACTGATATTCAACGCCAGAGATTATTTATTGAATTCTTTCATTAACTTCATTGAGAACACTAAACCTATTTTTTTTGTTTTCATTGTTTATTTTTCCTTGGTCTTAAGCTACTTCGTCTTCTTCATAATTAATTCTTGTTCTATATGAGCATTATTTATCTATTTTAATTTGACATTGTTCAACTGATTGATATAATGATACTAGTATATGAGTGATCAATGAGTTAGTGACGACTAAATCCTAATGTACGAACTCCTTAAGTCAGTTTATAATCGGCTACTTGTCTGAATTCACATCCATAGTTGATAACTTAAGTGCGAGCAAAAGAATTTTGGGTTAAGATATCTCATAAAATATTTATATTATTATATAGTATTTTTTTATTAATATAAATATGTTATTTTATGACATTATATTTTTCAGTTAGTTTTTTAGTTAGTTTTACCAAATATTTTTAATTTAATCGGCTAGATTTTATACTATCAGATTTTCAGCTTCTAGATTATTAACTACAACTAAGTTATTAGTTTGCAGCTACATCATCAGTTAGTTTTGTCAAACAGAGGTTTCATCTATTTTGTCATTTCATTTTAATTCAAGAGAAAGGCGGACTCCTCATTCATTAAATAGAGAAGCTCACCAATATTTCGTGATCTATTGCTGAACTTATTCAAATTCCAAGATTTCAATACGTATTTGTAGAATGCTTCTATTTGCAGGGTCAATATGATTTTCTTATTGTTAATAATTCTTTTATAATAAGAAAATTTTGATTAGTATTAATTAATTATTTTTAAATGAAAATTAATTAAGAAAAAAATCAAATGCTTTAATGAAATAATATCACCTCTCAACCGCTTAAAAATGCAATAACTATTTTTTTTCTTTTATTTGCTAAGTTTTGAATAAATCGAATTTATAACATCAAAATTCTGAAAAGAAATCATATGAAATAGACCAACTATTATTAATATATCATACGTTATTGCAGACAAAATAAAGCTTTAAATTCTTGGACCAATTGGCATTTGGCTTAACATTAGAGAAGGAAGTGATAAGAAATATGATAAAATTTAAAACATACGGACTTAACTATTAAGACAAAATGAATTTCTTTGGGACGCAATCAGATTTCTAAACAATAAATCCAGCTAACGAAAAAAAAAGCCTGAAATTGTTTATCTGCTATTTGTCTAACCGTATTCACCCTTTCTCTTATTGACTCCTATCCTTTACTGCCTTAAGAGTTGCATATTTTGAAGGTTGGAAACCAAAAAAAAAAAAAAAAAAGGTCTCCTAATTCCGTATTCATGGGGGATGATTTTCTCAAGGAAAAAAAAATGCTAATAAAAGTCATGTTTGTATGTGGTTGTTCGTTATCTTATTAGTAAATGATGAAAAAAAAATTTAATAAAATAATTAATTAGTTTTTTTCCTGTTTTGATCAATCAATGAAATGGTGAGTAATTATCTAATTGAGCTTTGGAAAGGATAATTAATAATTTAATATTGCTCAAGAAAGAATAATTTACTAGAAAAAATATGAATATATATATATATATATATATATATATATAATGAAATACAGATTCTTCAATCATATATATATATATATATATATATATATAATAAAACCATGTATTATATGTTAGAATTTGTTATATTTGTTTGATTTTCATATTATTCTATGAAAGAGTTTGGAAGCAAACAAGGCAATTACTCAAGAAAAGTGACACATGTGAGAAAAGTTATATTAGGACTTTTATGTACGGTCAGTTTGATCTATGTTTAAAAGTTAAACCCAAATCACAAAAGTTTTCTGAACAAAAAAATGCATTTCACACAAGTTAGAAAAGTGGTGTTCTAAGAATATTCTAAAAGTTTTATGAGTAATCTAATTTTTCAACTCATAGATTTTTACTAGACAAACAAAATGATGAATAACTTTTTAATATAAAAAAATGTCTCTACTATATAGTTTTGTATACCATAAGTATTAATACTTGTTGGAATTATGTTTCAAATGTTAGAAAATCTTAAATATCTCAAGAGAAATGTGTTTTATAATTTATATTGAGTTTCGTCCTTAGATATCTTTCATCTTAGTTCTAGATTTTTTTGTGTAATTTGTATTCTGAGCCTGATGGTGGTTAATCTTTGTGAAGGTTTTAAAATTTAGCTTCAAAACTTGGTTATGGGTTGTTTAGCACCTTGGGTATAAAAAGCTAATTAAGTGTTTTCAAGTTTTACTTTGTGAAAACTTGAGTTGGGATTTGAAAGAGTAAGCTAGTACTCTAGGACTATATTTGACTTGGTTTTTACTTTTGAAAATAATTATTAGCAGAGAGAAATTTTTAAGATTGTATTTTGAAGAGTGGGTGTAGGTAAGAGGACTAAACCACTATAAATCCAAGTGTGTTAAACTTTCCTTCCTTCTCTTATTTTTAAAGTTTATATTTCTAGTTTGTTGGAAGAATTTTAGAACTGATTTTAAGCTTAAAAATGTTTAAAGTGATTTTGAAAAAATATGTTAGTATTTAAATTTATTATCCAAGTTTGGACGCAAGTAAAAGAGATGATTTGCTTGTCGGGTATCTTAAAATCTGAGAATTATTAATTCAACAAAGTTTTTTTATACTCTATTTTTTAAACCTAAACTCAAACTCATTTTACAACTTAAACAATGCCGAATTAGAATATTGTTAGAATACCCTAGAAATGAGAAATATTGAAAACAAGTCATTTTTCATATATAGCTCAATTCACTCCCCTCTTGAGCTATATTGATATCTATATTTGGTATCATAGCTTCTCTTATTTCACATAAGGCTTCACATCCTTGGAGAGATCCATAACTATGACATCTATCTCACAAAAAGCTAATCCTCCTTCTATTGCCATTCCAATTCAAAAAGCACAATTAATCACATGACCTCCTCTATTTTTCTAGAGTAGAATTATCCTTATTCAAAGGCTAGAATGTGTTATTTTCTTCAATCTAATGATTTAGATTATTGAGAATCAATCTTAGAAGGTTACACTTATCCAACTAAAGAAGATGGAATAAGAAATAAGATAAATGAGATGACTAAAAATGAAAAGTAAGCAAGAAGAGCAAACTCCAATGCCATGAATTTTCTATTTTGTGGGTTGGACACCAATGAATTTAATAGAGTTTATGAGTGTGACATGGCTAAGCAAATATAGAAGAAGTTAGAAAAAACATATGAAGGAACTGAATAGGTGAAAGATTCAAGGCTCTGTATGATGATGAATGACTATGAAACATATCAAATCAAGTCAAACAATGGCATTTCAAAAGCTAGTGACAGAGTTGTAGACATCACAAATTCACTCAAAGGTCTTAGAGAATTGATTAGTGAAGTTCATCAAACCAAGAAGTTCCTAAGATCATTGACACAGTTATAGGAATCCAAAGTGTTGATTTTGCTAGACAAGAATGCTTGCAACGCACATCTGATGAGATAGTCTAAAAAAGATGTTAACAGAAGCTCTGATTCTAACATAGCCAGTTCCTAATAAGGAATATGTAATCTATAGTGATACTTCCCACAATGGATTGGGGTGTGTACTTATGTAAGAAGGCAAGATAGTGGCATATGCATGTAGGCAATTGAAGGTTCATGAGAATAATTACCCAATACATGATATAGAGTTGGCGACCATTGCCTTTACACTAAAAATATGACACCATTATCTTTATAGGGAGAGATGTTTCATCTACATAAACCATAAAAGTCTAAAATACTTGCCTACACAGAGGGATTTTAATTTGAGATAGAGGCAGTGATTAGAGCTGATAAAGGACTACAACTATGTTATTTATTATCATTTAGGTAAAGATAATGTAGTGGCTAATGCATTGAGTAGGAAGATAGTGGCCAAGTTACACATCCAACCTACACTGAATTAGGAGATTATTGACACATAGAGACAAGATAGTAGGCTTATGGAGATAGTCGAGTCAGTCTCTAAGGGAGAGATATTAGATTATATGGTTGAATCTGATGGTGGAATATACTATCAACTCCATTTATGTGTGTCCGGTGTTGTTGAGCTAAGACAAAGGATACTACAGGAAGCACATGAGACTAGGTATACTATACACCCTGGAAGCGCAAAGATGTATAACAACCTAAAGAGTAACTACTGGTGGATGGGTATGAAATGAGATATCATAAAATATACAACCAGATGCATGACATGTTAATAGGTCAAGGAAAAACACTAGGTACCATTAGGACTACTACAACCTATTGACGTAGTAGAATGGAAATGAGAGCATATTACTATGGATTTCGTGATTGGGTTTCCAGTAACTTTTCAAAAATTTGATATCGTATGGGTTATTATGGAAAAACTTATGAAGTCGTCTCACTTATTACCTATCTGGAAGGATTTTCCTTTGAACAAACTAGCAGAGATTTATGTCAATGAGATAATGCGACTTTATGGAGTGCCAATCTCTATTGGGTCATATAGGGACCCCAAGTTTACTTTTTAGTTTTGGGGTAGTCTGCAGGGAGCTTTAGTTACCAAGCTCAGTTTCAGTATAACTTTTCATCTCTTGACAGATGGTCAATCAGAGAGGGTCATACAAAACTAAAGGATATGATTAGGAGTTGTGTGATTGAATTTGAAGGTAGATGGGATAAATATATTCCATTGATGGAATTTACTTATAAAAACAGCTATCAGTCTAGTATCAATATGGCTCCATAAGAGGCACTATATGGCAAAAAGTGTTTAACACCCTTATGTTCGATAGAACTCGATGAGAGAAGACTAGTGGGGCCAAACTTAGTACAAGAAACTGAGGAAAAGGTACAGGTCATTCAAGAAAGATTAAAGGCAGCTTTGGATAGATAAAAGTCATATGAAGATCTCAAGAGAAAAGATGTCAAATATGTAGTGGGAGATAAGGTTTTCTTTAAAGTCTCTCCATGGAAAAAGGTTCTGAGATTCGAAAAAAAAAGGAAAATTGAGCTCTAGATTTATTGGGCCTTATAAGGTACTAGTAAGAGTGGGACCAGTTGTTTACAGGCTTGCACTACTACTAGAGTTGAGCATGAATCATGATGTGTTCCAAGTCTCCATATTGAGGAGATACATATCTAATCCTTCTCATATTGTTTCAATAGAGGACATTGAGGTAAGACCAAATTTGACCTATGATGAAGAACCAGTTCAGATTCTAGCTCATGAGATTAAGAAAATACGAAACAAACAAGTACTATTAGTCAAGGTATTATGGAGAAATCATGCTATGGAATAGGCTACATGGGAAAATGAAGAGGTGATGAGAGCCTAATATCCACAACCATTCAGAGATAGTACATCAAGTACTTTTGAGGACAAAATTTCTTAAAGGGGAAGAAAAATGTAACATCAGCATATTAAAGCTTGGAAATTATAAGTTAAATAAGTATATTAAGGGTATATGGGAAGTATATGTGAGGTTAAGAGTATTAGAAACCATAAAATAATGAAAAGATGAGAAAAAGTGAAGTTTTCAGCATTCACATCTGTGATAGAGTTCATCACAGTCGTGAATGTTGAGAATTTCAGTTTCAGAAGCTAAGGATCTTCACGACCATGACACTAATGTTCACACCCATGAAGACATGTAGGTTTAAGTATGGTAGTGTCATATTTTGATAGAAACTCATATAAATTCAAATTAGAAAACCTTATCTACCAACCCTAAAACCCCATAAATGAATTTGCCTCATTCCCTTTAAATTCTTGTTGATTAAACACGAGATTTATACCATAAACAGAGTAAAACCGGGTTTAAAAATGAAGCTTTCCATTGTAGGTTTGAAATCATAAATAAGTAGGGTTAGAAAATGTTCTGAACCCAATAAATCAATTTGTGTTCACGAAACAAAGGTAAGAGATCATGTTGTCCATTGCTCTTTAATCTAGTTTAATTCAGTTTAAGGGGAAATAAGGTTTCTAAGCTTTAAATCAATGAAAAGTTAAGGCTTTGGTTAATTTTTGGAATAATTAGGTGAATATCAGTATTAGTATATTAATATAGCCTCTAATTTTGTGTTAGGGGCCAAAACAAAAGGTGGAGAGGTCCACTAGAAGTAGTAGATGTGAGAATATCTTAAGGTTTGAACATATACGAATTTTTATTCGATTTGGTATGCTTGTGATGTGAATTGTGATTTTTGACATGTTAAGTGAATTGAACTGATGATTTGGTATTGCTAGAAGCATGTTAATTAAATTGGTTAATCATGGAACACATATGAAATTGATATATTGACCAATGAATATGTTTTTATGGTGAGATATTGATAAATGAGGCATTGAGCCTAGTTTGATGAATTAAAGTATGAATAAATGCATGTTGGTAGTTGATTTTATATTCTACAATATGGGAGGTGTTGATAGGTGTGGCTAACACTGGTTAGCTTTAGAATTTGGCATGATTGTGTGTGATATTGGTTGAAATCAACACTAGAATTATGTTTCTACATGATGTATCATGCTCGTGCAGCCAAACTTCATACCCATGAAAGGATTTCACACCCGTGAAGCCAAGCTTCACTCCTGTTAAGGTATGAATTTTACGTTCGTGAATAAATGTTCATGCTTATAAAGGTTCAAGAGCCAATCAAAGTTAAGTCATTGGTAGACAACCCGTGACCGAAGGTTTCATGCCCGTGAATATACCATTCACACCCGTGAATGCCCTGTAACCAGTAATGATTAATTGAATAATATTTTTGAGTTATATGAAGATGGTTACATGCACACTCGAAATGATTAAGTGAGATTATATGCCATGTGATAACATGATTAAGAACCGAAAATATGCACTAGGTGCTTATCATACAAAATAATATGTAATGACCATGTAAGGATATGAATTGTGACCTAAATTATAAAAATACTAGGACTGTAATTAAATATGTTCATTCTCTATTTGAGGACTAGCTAGGATAGGTTACATCCCATTGAGGTGATTACAGTATCGTAGAATATTTATGCATACAGTTTCTTACTCACTTGTGTGGCTTAAGCTCGGGTAAGAGTGCTCTTAATTTGAGATGTAGAATTTGGACGTATGCATGTAGTTATTATGTTGCTCATTAGGGTGGCTTAAACTCAGGTAAGAGGGCTCTTAATTTGAGACGTGAAATTTGCAATACAGATAGATATAAAAATTGAGCAGGGTGGCTTAAGCTCAGATAAGAGCACTCTTGTTTAACCCACATCTAGGTAATATAGGTCTAGAGTATTGGATTGAGAAACCAAATTTTGGTAATACAATATGCAAAGATGGTGTTTAGAAATTTGCAATACAACACAATGAAATTGGTAATACAATGATTGTTTATATAGTATACAGAAAGTATTGAATCAGAATACAAGTACATCCTAGACATAGGATGTGAAAACCAGAAATCTGATTTATATAAGAAACTGATAATTTGAATATGTGTTATACATGATGAATTTTGCTATGCTTATAATGATATATTAATTCTATTAATGGAAAATATTATGAATATGATGAAATGGCTTCATTTGTCTAATATATGCATTGTATGTACTGAAATCAATTCGATTTAGTATGAATGAGTTCATTATGATTGTCTATATATATGATAATATGGTCAAAAACATAGGTATGTTCAAATTATGAATGTTATATTAATATGTGAATGCATGTTAAAATTTCAATGCTTATATGTACCATTAAGCTATCAGTAGCTTAGTGTGTGGATTTTTCTACGAGCACCATAGACTATTGAGTGACGTGAAGAGAAGACAAAGCCAGTCAGAACAGTCGTAGTTGACCCAAGTTGGGTCTATTTATTTGTTCATGCATTTCATTTATTTATTTATTTCCACATATCATGGGATAGAAATAGTTAATTAATGTTTTAAAAGCATGTAATATATTTTATTAAATACAAGTAATATGGATTTTTGTAATAAGAGATTTAAAATCCCAATATAATATTTGAGAATGATTGATATCCAATTACATTAAATGATTTATTATGATATATGGTTGTCTAAAATTGTAAAGCTTATGACCTAAAAATTTTGAATTTTGGGAGATGTAGAAATTTTTTAATTCATAACAGTTTAGACAAATAGAGTTGTGTGGCATTCGTTTGTACAACGAGGTTTTGCCTTGGCTAAATGGAAGGATGTTATAGATAAAGCCTCTAACACTCAAAGCTTCAACCTCCATGCCTATAAATGAAGATATTCTTAGTGATGAAGAGTTGGTTGATGAAGGAGATTAACAAATATTCCTTCTTTCAAGGAGAATCAAGAGGTTGATCACCCATAAGTATGGCTCAATCAAGAAGTACAAGCAAAAAGCCTCAAGATTCCCTCATAGAAACTCCTCATCCAAAAAGGTAAAGAGAAAGTCAAGTGCTAGGAGTGTGGGAAGAAAGACATATTAGATCGGAGTGCCTCATGGTCAAGAAGTACAAGAGGAGACCCAGCAAAAAAGATGAACCAAAAGGGTCACAAAGCCACTTGGGATGATGACACCTCAACATTTATTGAAGAAGAAGAGGTGGCCAACTTGTGCTTCACGGCTATTGAAGATAACTCCATTGATAAGGTATGCTCTACATTCCAACCTTGTGATGAATTGTGTGACTTAATTGATGACGATAATGATGATATATTTTAAGTCTTGAACCTAGAAATAGAAAGGTATAAAATGAAACTTGACCTTTATAGAAAAAATAGCTCTAAACTTAGAAATGGTTTTAATGACCTTTAAAAGGTAGTTGAAGAGCTAAAAACCTCAAATAACTATTTAAAGATGTCATTAGATGAGATTTCCTCAAAACCTTCAACCAATTCTCTCTTAAAAGAAAATAATGCTTTAAAAATGAGGTTGAGGAGCTTAAAAATTCTATCTTTGAACTTTACAAAAGGAAAGAGAGTTTGGATACCTTAATTGTATCTCAAAGACCTCCCTTGGTGCGAAAATGACATGGCTTAGGCCTCAATAGAACATTGTCATCCTCCCCACCTAAAACTATATTTATTCTGCCTAACATTTCATAAATGTCTTCTATTAAGGTAATACCCTCAAAGACTAAGGGTAAAGCACACATAAAACCCCCTATTCAAAAGAAAAGTAGCAAAGGGTGACATAGCTCAAGAGAGGAACCTCAAAAGGTCAACCATGCCTTCTTATATAAGAGGCATGCACCTAGGAAAACATCCACTACACATGTTTGCTCATGTTCTTGTGTGTATGATATCTCTAGAAAGGTTGTGAGGCCTAAACATCATGTAAAATGGCAAGATCAATTTAAATCTAAACAATGCTAGTGAAGCTTATGCATATAAATATTCATTGTTTTATGAAGAAGGCTCATAGGGAACCTTCCAAAGCTAACTCCCAATGACCTAAATTAATTTGGGTGTCTAAAAACCAAACCTAAATTATTATTTTGTAGGTATGCCTCAAGTCCACTTCAAAGGAAAAATGTTTGGCTAGTGGATAGTGGATGCTCAAGGAACATGACTGGAAATGTAACCCTTTCTGTCATATCCGCTAATTTAGACTTAAGTCACGCAAGTTGTTAAATCGACTCGTCGGTTTGACCGAAGTCTAAATTTAGATTTTTATCGAAAAATAATTAAAATAATGAAAATTAAGTATGGAATATAATCAATAAAGTGTTTAAAATATTTTAAGATGTTAAATTTCGGTAAAGGACTAAATTGTAAATTTTGAAAAGTTTAGGGGTCAATTTGTAATTTACCGAAAATTGGAGGATTTAAATGGGATAAGTATAAATTAAATACATGATTGGGACATTAAACACATGGGAAGGGGCTGGCCACACCAAGTGGCACATTTTAAGAAGATAATTGACATACATGAATTTAACATTAATTAAAGTTTCTAGAATTTGGCTTAGGTGTCCCATAATTATATAGTTTGTCTTTATTCTCTTAATTGTTCCTTCATTTCTTCATATCTAGAATTTCTATCTTTCAATTGCCTCCCATGTTTCTTGAAGCCCAATACACCAAGTGGCAAAGTTTAATAAGCTAATGAAGATACATGCATATAACATTAATGAAGGTTTCTAGAATGTGGCTTATGTGTCCCCCGTCTTAATGACTTTTGTCATTTTGTTCTTGATTGTTTCTTCTTCTTCCTTATCCATTTTCATTGGGGAAAATTATGCCTCTCAAACCAGCCCACGTTTTTCCCTTGGACAGCCATAACCAAACCTTGATTCTAGTAAAAGAAAGTGAGAAAAAAAGAGAAAAAACATGGAAAATTCCATTTTCATGCTTAAGGTAGCTTAAGAGAGTAAGGAGAAAGAGAGAGATTAGGTTTTATGGAGTCTTAATAATCTGATTATAAATTTTAGGAACTCAAAGTGAAAAAGAGTTAGATCAAAGGAGCAAAGGAAAGGAGAAAGAAAAGTAAAGAGAAAGAAAAGGAGAGGAAAAACAGGTTTGTGCATAACCTAAGGCAATAGCCTATTTTATTTTTTTTAATTGCATGATTTAATTATTTGGCATGTTGATGATTCTGAATTGATATTATTTTGTGATGAAAATCTTGGGGATGCATGTTTGCTAGACTTAGGATTTAATTTGGTAAAAATTGAATGTGATTATCATGTATGTTCCTTGCTGGAAATTGATGAGCAGTGTTCACTTAAACTATTATAACTTACTTTTTGGAACTTTTTTTTGCATGTTGTTTGTTGGATTTGAAAGATAAGACATAGGGCTATAATTTTCATTTAGACTATAGTAATTTTCCAGAAAAATTCATAAAATTCGGAAGTAGAATCTGTCCAGGAATTTTGGGCAGAATTGTTAGTAATGAGCAGTAAGTACTTAAACTTTTATAAATTGAGTTCTGGAGCTTGGATTTGTGTGTTATTTGTTCTTTTTGAAAGTTAAGACATATGGCTACAATTTTTATTTAGACCATAATATCTGAATATGTCTGTAATTATCTAGAAAAATTCATAAATTTTAGACTTAGAATCTGTCCAGAAAATTCTGGGCAGAATTTATCAGTGGCCAGTTAATGTTAATATTATCATATCTTTTGATACAGAAATCCGAATTAAGTGATTCAAGTTGCATACTAAATCTAAGATCCATATCTACAATTTGTTATGAATATCATGTAACTAAATTCACAACAGAACAGGACCAAAATTAAGGTCCAAAACAGAGAACAGAATCTGTCAGTGACAGGGCAACATGTGAATTGAGGAATGAAATGAGTAAAATGATGAGAACCTTGTTATATTATGTAAATATTATTTTAATTAAGTGATTATGTGATTATTTTGAGATATTACATGCATAAAAAGTGTGAAATTAATTGCTATGAATTTTAATGAGATTGTATAAGCCCTAGAACACCTATCTAGAACCAACTTAGGATAGTTTGGAATGTCAAATAGGGGGGAGTATGATGAAAATGGTTAAATCCATTAATGGTATGATTATCTACGCTGGGTTTGGAAATATTATCTACATCGGGTTTGACAATGTTATCTACGCCAGGTTTGGCACTGTTATTTATGCCGGATATGAAATTATTATCGATGTCGAGTTTGGCATGATTATCTACGCCGAGTTTGGCACGGTTATCTACGCCAGGTTTGGTACTTATATGCGCACATCATATTGCCCAAGTGGCACTCCTAAGTGCCGGGATGACAACTCCGTTATCCTAGTTAGTGGTTCATAGGTGTTTTGGGCATAAATAAAGACATAAATAATGAATTTGTGGAACATAAATGAATTATTGAAATTTAAAATGGAATTATGATTTGTGACATGGAAAATAAAAGAAATAATGACTTGTAGTGTGGTTGATTATGACGTGTTATATAATGGTGTTTTAGTAAAAAAAATCAAGTATAAGATAAAAGAATGTGATTTGATATTTATACATGCTAGAATACCATGATATGTATATTTGCATAAGAATATGATTAAGCATGAGTTGATATATGATAATGCATGATTGCATAAAATAGTTTATTGCCTCATTTATATGCATCACTAAGCCAAGAGCTTACCGTGGGAGTTTCTCTTGCGCAAGTATAGCAAAGAATAAGTAGACAGTAGTAGATAAAGCTAGCGGTGACCTGACTCAGTAAAGCAGCATATATCAACCACCGTGGGTCACACATCTATTGTATTTATGTTTTTAAATTTTATTTTATAGTACTTGTAAAATAAACGGTACACTTTGTAAATAAGATGTTATTAAATAAAATGTATTTTTATCTTTGATGTTATGACTTTTCTTTTATGCTGCAAAGTAAATAAATAGTAAATAAAGAAAAAATATGTATGAATGATTTTCATGTGTACAAAATTTAATAAAGATATTTTAAACGATGAAGTCAGAGGTAGCACTCCCTTATCCGGGCATAAGCTGCTGGGGTGAGAGGGTGTTACACTTTCCACCCAAATCAAAAGGATTGATAGTGGTAAGATAAATTTTGGAAACAATGCCAAGGGTAAGATAATTAGCTTTGGTTCAAATAGTTTAAATGATATTTCTTTAATTGAAGATGTCTTACTTATTGATTATTTAAAACACAAATTAAGTCAATTATGTAATAAGGGAAATTAAGTCACCTTTAGGTCTAATGGATGTCTTGTGACCACTCTAAGTGTCCAAGAGATATTCAAAGGAGAAAGAGATGACAATACTTACATAATTGACTTATACAAGTTGACTAACATTTCCTCTAAGTGTCTTATATTTATTAATGATGAGTCTTGGCTATGGCATAGAAGGCTTGGGCATGCAAGCATGGACTTAATTCAAAGACTTAGTAAAGAAGAGCTAGTGGATAAGCAAACCAAAGTAAAATTCACCAAAGATGAGACTTGTGAGCGTTCTCAAAAAGGAAAGAAAAATAAAACATCTTTCAAGGCTAAGAATGTTGTAAGTACTGTTAGAGAAGTACTCTAAAGGCAATCACTTTTAGCACTTATTGTACAAATTTATTTGATTAATAAAAGGCTTTTTCATTAATTTGATGTTCATTTCATATATGAATTGATATTGATCTTAAATCAATTAATGAAGTCCTTGATACATAACATACCATGAAGGAAATCATGATGAGATCCTGATATTGAGTTTCTTATCATGTGTAATTATGTTAGTATCTAAATTATCCCTAGTCATAGGATTAATGAGATGAGATATTGTTAATTCGGACAAACAAGCATATGTTATGCTTCTTGATTGGATCGAACATTAGATCTCATAATCTGTAAACATAAGATGTTCAAACTTAACATGTAGACGCTTGATAAATGTAGTTAAGTACATTGGATGACCTTCTATGAGAAAATCATATGGATAATCTATTTTAATGTAAATGATAGTCTCAACATAGCAATAGTCCAAGTATCCTTAGACTTGAAGTACTCAAGGATATCTTAGATATTGATTCTGTATTTTGACACTCTTACTTATTGCCTCAAAGAGGTTGGTCATAAGGTGGTGGTTGGATATAACTTGAGCTATTCAAAGGTAATTGGGTAACCAACACAGGATTCACCACTCTTGATAGAAGGAGTGTATACCCATAGCCACTTGTCGGGGTCATTACTTGGGAATCTCTGGGTGGAGTGGAAATGTCATGAAGATAGTCTTTAATGACATGTTAATAGAGTAATGAGCCTTAGAGACAAAAACTAACATTACTTGGACTACATGTGATGTAGTCAATCTAGTGGGACTTGACACATGTTCATACTCTGAACCAAGTGGGGTATAGAATGGTGAAAGAAATAGTTGCATAGAAATTGTCTATAGAAAGGTTCATAGTCAAACCACTAACTTTTCGATCAATGAGGGTCATGATGTGTTGCTAGATACCGCTTATGACTTGCTTAAATTAATTGTTAAGTTAACTGACCAACATAACCGAAAAACTAATGGGTCACATGCATTGGAGATGTGAAGAATGAGTAAAATGGTCTTGGATGGGTCCAAAATATGAGAAAATTATTTTGGTACGGATCGCGATGACATCACTCGAAAAAATCGTTTAGAGGAGTTATGAGCTCATATAGGTCTGCGCGGGTTGTTATGTATTTCTCTTCTCATCTTACTCACCTCAAATGTAGATTAAGATTTTTTATACTTTGAAATATGTAATTAGATTAGATTATGATAGAATAGAGATACAAAGGAGCAAGAAGCAAAAAAGGTGGTGCCGCAAATAAGTAGACTTAGAAATAGGAATTTAATTTCTATTTTAGGTTGTAAACTCGTACTTATACCTAGGTAAGACCTAGTCAATTTCTCTTTGGCTCAAGAGATTGACTTTAGTATATCCATAATGTCATATAGTTAATGTAACTATCTTTATATTTTCATGTGATGAATGTATGATATATAAAAGGATGGGCTAATAACATGATGAGACTTAACAAAGAAATCTCTTGCTAAATAAACAATTAAGTCTTAAAGCCTTCTATTAATATGAGGAGAACCAGAGTTCTTCTGGAGTTAGGGTTGTTGAGTTGCTTTAAGCTCGCTCTATAAATTTATGTTCAAACCATTGAAATTAGAAGTCATGATTAATAAGTTGCATTTAATTGATATAATTAGCATGTTGGATTGTGCCAAGGTTAATGTGTATTAGAGGCAAAGTTGGGTTAGTGTATATGAGATGTACACATATCAAGAGTTGATAGCCTAATGTATGTGCACACATCAATTAGTTGCTAGCACAAGATTTGATAGTTGCATGAATAATGCAATTACTATGGATTAGATACCTACCAACCAAACTAAGGATGGCTTATTGAGTTGCCTCAAGGTTATTCTTAGCTAGTTGGATATCGACCCACTAAGAGAACTTCCATATAGGTCCTCTTGGGTTCATAGTGAGGGATATGGATTCACAATAAAATAATGGGAGTCATAATGTGATTTACTAAAGACCTAATAAACTTGCAATTTTATGTACATTCTAACATGCTCTATTTTAGATCTAGGTTGCTAGAATCATCATCATGTCGATAAGTGTGAATTTGTCATCACTAATGGAGTTAAATAAGTTGACTAGGCTTAATTTTTTTGGATTGACTAATGAATTTGAGAATAGTTCTCAAATCCAAAAAGATTGGCTATGTCCTAGATGAAGAACTCCCGAATCCCCCTACTACTAATGATTCGAAAGATGTTCAGAATGCATATCCAAGGCATCTCAATGATATTGGGATGACAAGTTGTATTATGCTTGCTACTATGTCAGTTGAGTTGCAAAAGCAACATGAGGCTATGGATAATAATTCCATAGTCTACCATCTAAGAGAGATTTTTAATGAGCAAGCACGTTATAAAAGGTTCAAAAATTTAAGGTTGCTCTTTTGCATTAAGATGGTTGAGGGGACATCTCTAGTGCAATAGCACTGAAGATGACTGGCTATATTGAGAGGTTGGCCACCTTAGGATTTATGATGGATCATGACTTAAATATTGACTTAATTCTAATTGGTTTGTTCGATAGTTTTTCACATTTTGTGCTTAACTATTGGATGAACCAAATCTCCACCACTATTCCTGAGTTGATCAACATGCTCAAGACAGTTCAGCCATTTGTCTAGAAGGACAGTCTGTAATGCTAGTGGACATTTCTGGTTTTAAGAAGAAGAAGAAGTCCATAAAGCCTAAGGGAGGCATGACTAAGAAAAGGCTAAAGAGACTGCTCAAAAGGGACATGCTTCCATTGTGGCAAGGATGACCATTAGAAGAGAAATTGCAAGGTTGACTTGGAGTCTTTGAAAAAGAAGACATTCGATGCCCCATCTACTTCAGGTATTTTTATTATTGAAATTAATACTATTTCCAATAATGATATATGGATATTAGATACTGGTTGTGGCTCACACATATGCACTGATATGTAGGACCTAAAGAACAATAGATAGCTCAATAAGGGAGAGACAGACCTATGTGTTGGAAATGGAGGAAGGGTTGTTGCATTAGTTGTAGGAACTTATGTTTTGACCCTCCCAAGTAGGCTTATGTTAAATTTGGATAATTTCTATTATGTACCTGCTTTAACGAAAAACATTATTTCTGTTTAAAGTTTAAATAAAGATGGTTTCCATTTAGCTTTTAGTAACAATTGTTGTTCTATTATATTGAATGGAATTCTTTATGCTAGTGGTACATTATACAATGGAATATACATATTAGATATGTCAAATCCAATTTTAAACATCAATGATAATAAAAGGCAAAAACAGGATATGTTGAAATTATCTTACTTATGGCATTGTCGCCTTAGTCATATAAGTGAGAAATGCATGGCTAAGCTATAGAAGAGTGGTAGCTTGGGGTCATTTGATTATGAATCATATGACTCATGTGAATCTTGCTTATTAGGCAAGATGACTAAATTACCCTTTAAAGGGAAAGGGTGAATGTGTTAATGGGCTTTTAGACTTAATACATTCGGATGTATGTGGTTCAATGTCCACACACGCTAGATGTGGTTTCATCTCCTTCATTACTTTTATCAATGACTACTCATGATATGGGTACATGTATCTTATGAGATACAAATCTAAAGCTTTTGAAAAGTTTAAAGTGTTCAAAAATGAAGTAGAGAATTAATTTTGCAAAAGTATTAAAACACTTCGATCAGATCAAGGAGGAGAATACTTGAGCCAAAAGTTTATAGATTATCTTAGGTACAATGGGATATTATCTTAATGGACTCCACCTTATACACCACAACACAATGGTATGGCTAAAAGAAGAAACCGAACCCTATTAGACATGGTAAGGTCTATGATGAGGTTTGTGAAATCTTTAAATCCTTTTGGGGTTATGCACTAGAGACTGCTATTTATATAGTAAATGGAGTCCCTTCGAAGTCAATTGATGTTACTCCATATGAGATATGGTATAACAAAAAGCCCATATTTTCTTACATGAGAGTTTGGGGTTGTTCTGCTTATTTGAAGCATACAATATCAAATAAGATGGAAGCTAAGTCTGACCGATGTCTGTTCGTGAGATATTCAAAAGCGTCATATGTCTATCAATTTTTCCACCCTTTGGAACAAAAGGTGTTTGTTTTAAGACATGCTATCTGTTTTGAAAAAGAATTTCTTCTAAAAGAAAATAGTGGGAGCAAAATTGAACTTAAGGAAGTTCAAAATGCTTAAGCAGATGTTGATCAACTGCTTGAACCTAAACATATTATTCATGCAGATGACTAGCGGTTCAACCTTCAAAAACACAAGAGCTTCATAGGTCAAGTAGGATACGTACTATTCTAGAGAGATATGGGTTTGTAATCACCACTGGACATTTTTAATGCTCAGCACGTAGTTATTTGATTGCGTGCAAGTAATAGCTAGGAAGGTACCAAAGCAAGCATACCACTTTTTAAGAGCAGCTGAAAGGAAAAATTAACAAACTATATTATTATGAATGACATGTATATTTGAATATTTATATAAGATTTGAATTATGTATATGATCTGATAAAAAAATTTAATGAACTATAATATGTAAAGAGTGAAATGTTGAGTTTTGTCGAATGGAGAATATCTTATATTATATTTGAATTGTTATGCCCAAAATGGGTTGTGGTTTGTTTGGAGTGCAGGTGAGATAGTTAAATTTATAGTCATTGTGTTGCTGAAATTTTTGGAAAATAAAAAGAATTAATAAAGTGCTAATGATATTATGGTCATTAAGTTAAGGAAAACAAATTTACTGACATCGGTTATAATCAAATTTAGAAAATACCAACAGTCTTGATAATCGTATCATATTATGTAATGTACATATAAAAGAATTGTTATAAGGGTGTCATAATTTTAATGGTATCAGAGCGTGGTTTAGGCAGTTCTAAGATCAGAGTGGGGATTAAGTGAATGGATTATATGTATATACATGTTGATTGTTGAATGAAATATGTTATAAGTCTAATGTATGCTTGCTCATTTCCTTGTTTTAGAGTGAAAGATATCATCCCAACAAGGTCCAGGTGTTGGGGACGGTGAGAGTGAAGCGTCAGTTAGTGCTGGGAAAGGGTTAAGAGATTCAAAATTATACCAGGATATCCTAGTGAGCAATCCTTTAGGAAATAGTGTTATGGTAAACAGGGTGTATAGGAATTGTCCCATTAGTGCATAAGGTTATAAATTTCTAGCTAACCTAATTGAACTACCATTCTGCGAGTTTGATGTGATATTGGAGATGGATTGGTTATCCACTCGCCAAGCGACAGTAGATTGTAAACGGAAGATAGTGACACTTAAACTCTTCAATGATCTAGAAATTACTATTGTGGGTGAAAGACAGACTTTCTATATGATGTGATTTTAGCTACAGCTGCCAAAATATTTATAAGAAAGGGGTGCATTGCTTACTTGTGTTATGCAGTGGAAGCTAAAAAGGAAGATCTTAAGGTTTTAGATGTGCCTACAATGAGAGATTTTCTTGATGTCTTTGCTGATGAACTACCAGGATTGCCACCTGATAGGGAAGTCAAATTCACTATTGATGTAGCTCTAGACACAACACCTATTTCGATTGCACCCTACAGGATGGCACTTACAGAACTCAAAGAATTGAAGATTCAGCTGCAGGAATTGTTCGATAAAGGCTTTATCAAATCTAATATTTTACCATGGGGAGCACCAGTACTCTTTGTAAAAAAGAAGGATAGGTCTTTCAGATTATGCATTGACTACAAACAGTTGAATAAGGTGACAATCAAGAACAAGTATACCCTTCCACATATTGAAGACTTATTTGATCAATTGAAGGGAGTAGGTGTGTTTTCAAAAATTGACATTAGATTGAGCTACCATCAGTTAAAAGTAAAAGAAGCATATGTGCCCAAGACTGCTTTTCGCATAAGATATGGCCATTATGAGTTTTTGGTCATGTCATTTGGGCTTAGAAATGCCCCAACAGCTTTCATGGATCTAATGAATAGGATATTTCATCCTTATCTAAACCAGTTCGTGGTGGTATTTATTAATGATATTCTAGTGTATTCAAATATGCTAGAAGAACATGACAATCACCTACAATTGTCTTGCAAATATTGAGAGAGAAGCAGTTGTATGCAAAGTTCAACAAGTGTGACTTCTGGTTGAATGAAGTATCGTTTTTGGGCACGTGGTTTTAGTTAAAGGGATAAAGTTGGACCCAAATAAGATTGATGCAATCTTACAATGGAGAATACCTAAGACTATTACATAAGTCATAAGTTTCTTAGGTTTAGTAGGGTATTATAGGAGATTTGTAAAAAGGGGTTTCCACCATAGCAGTGTCACTCACTTGACTGTTATAGAAGTATATTAAGTTTGAGTGGACGGATAAATGTCAAGGAAGCTTTGAGAAGCTTAAAAACATGTTGACAAAAGCCCCATGATTAACTCAAATAGAATCTGGTAAGGACTTTGTGATTTAAAGTGATGCCTCTAGGAATCGGTTAGCCTATGTATTGAGGAAGGAAGGTAAAGTGATTGCATATGCTTTCTGACAACTCAAGACTCATGAGAAGAATTATCCTACTCATGATCTTGAGCTTGAAGCAATTGTACTCGCTTTGAAGATTTGGAGACATTATCTCTATAGTGAGAAATGCTACATTTACACAGATCATAAAAGTTTGAAATATTTGCTCACATAAAAGGAACTTAATTTGAGATAGAGGAATTGGCTTGAATTGGTAAAAGACTATGATTGCTTAATTGACTATCATCTAGGAAATGTGAATGTAATAGCTGATGCGCATAGTAGAAAATTTATGGAAACCCTTTAGGCGATGAATGTCATATTGGATATGGCATAAGATGGAGCGATAATCGCGAAAATGCAAGTAAAACCAGACTTTCTTTAGTAAGTGAAAATGGCACAATGGCTAGATGATCGCTTGATTGCCATAGTGAATTGAGTAAAAGAGAGCAATGAGGGTGATTACTTTTTTGGTGAAGATGGCATCATTTATTTCAATCGAAGGTTATGTGTACCCAATCAAGATGAATTGAGAAAGAACATTCTCACAGAAGCTCATCATAGCAACTACGCGATGCATCCTGGTGGTAACAAGATGTATCAGGACCTGAAAGTACACTATTGGTGGCCATGAATGAAACATAATGTGACATAATTCGTGAGCAAATGCTTGATATGTCAGAAGTGAAAGTTGAACACCAAGTGCCAGTAGGTTTTCTTCAGCCTATCATGATACCAAAGTAGAAATGGGATCGAGTAACCATGGATTTTATGACTGGACTGCCTTTGACTGGAAGGAAGCATGATGTTATCTAGGTAGTCATTGATAGACTCATTAAATCAGCCTATTTCATACCAATATGAATGAACTATCCATTGACCAGGTTGGTACAAATCTACATTAACGAGATAGTGAGGCTCTATGGAGTACCATCCTCCATTATTTTAAACAGGGATCCAAGAAATATTTTCCAGTTTTGAAAGAAGTTGCAGGAAGTATTGGGGACAAAACTTCATTTTAGTACAACTTTTCATCCTTAAACTGATGGGCAGTCGGATCGTATGATTCAAATACTTGAGGACATGTTGAGAAGTTGCGTCCTTGAGTCTGAAAGCAATTTGGAAAAGTATTTGCCACTGGCTAAGTTTACTTACAACAACAGCTATCAATCCAACATCAAAATGGCTCCATATGAAGCACATTATGGAAGAAAATGTAGGACTCCTTTATTTTAGATAAAATTAAGTGAGAAGAAACTAATGGGGACAAATTTAGTTCACGAAACTGAAAAGAAGGTACAGATGATCAAGGATAGATTGAAAGAAGCCATGGATCGACATAAATCATATGAAGATTTAAGAAGAAAAGACATAGAGTTCTAGGTTGAAGATCAAATGTTTCTGAAGGTATCACCCTGGAAGAAGATTATGAGGTTTGGCAAGAAGGGCAAACTAAGTCCGAGATTTTTAGGCCCTTATGAGATTATAAAGTGAGTGAGACCTGTAGCCTATCAATTGAAGCTACCTTATGAGTTGGAAAAGATTCATGATGTGTTCCATGTGTCAATGCTATGAAGGTATAGGTCAGACCCTAGCCACATGATCAAGCTAGAAGAAATTTGGATACAGGCTGATCTGACTTATGAAGAGAAACCATTAAAGATCCTAGCCAAAGAGATTAGATAGCTCAAAAATAAACAAATTCCACTAGTAAAAGTGTTATAGAGTGACCACAATGTGGAAAAAACCATGTGGGAACCAGAAGAAATAATGAGACAACAATATTCATGACTATTCAATACAGGTAAAATTTTAAGGGCAAAATTTTTATTGGTAGGGGAGAATTGTAATGGACTAAATACCAGGTTATTCATAAACTATAGTTTCCGAAATTGATCATTATACTCGGGGGGTCAAAAATACATCCGTGGATGAATAATATTTTATTTGATCATCAAAAAATATATGTTATGACTAGTTCAAGGATAAATTTTGGAGTGAAAATGATGTCAAATAAGTTCTCAAAAATCAAAACTAAGAAAAAAAACAAGACCTAGTTTAATTAATAAATTAGTTTGACCGTACTTTGACCAGACTATTAAAAATAGTAAGTGACATCAAAAAATTTATTTTAAGATATGGATAGATTCTAAATAATATTTAGAATTATTTGATAATAAAATTTTTTTATGGTAGCACCAAAATTTGACTAATTAGTCCGATTTGGATGAGCCGAATAGGAAACAAACTTCAATTGAATTAAAAAAAATTTATGTGGGCATATATATATATATATATGTATGTATAAATTATGGAATCAAATTTGGGATAAATTGATCTTAGTAAGTGAGAGAAATAATTTAGAATTGCTAACTGAGTCTTAATTTCACAAATAGCCTAATGGGGTTGGATTACTTGTTTTGGCCAAATCCTAGCCCATTCTAGCTACCTATATAAGCTCAAAATATCAGAATTCTTTAGAGAATTCAGCATTTTCTTCAGCCCTCTCATGTTTTTCCCTTGGTCAAATGGGTTTTCCATTTTTCTCCACCAAAATTCTCTCAATTTTCCTAATTTTTACACCAAAATCAAACACCCTAATATTATTTCAGCTCCTCTATTAGCTAATGGAAGTCTCTAATCTCCATTTGAAAGGCTAGAGTGGAAGAAAATCAAAGGAGACAAGTTAGGATACAAAATTGAGGTAAGAGAAATTAAGAGTTTTAAATTTATTTCAGGGTTCAAATAGATAGTTTAGGGTATGTAGATGATATTTATGAAGTTAGATTGAGTTAGGAAACCAAAATAATGGAACTCACGTTTCGTCCATGGTAGGTGCACAAGGAGGTGAAAATGCTTCAAAGGAAAAAACTAAGGAAAATGAAGCATATGAAGACTAAAAGAAGGAAATAAGGTTAGTGATTTCAAAACCTACCTATTTTCATTGTTTAAGCTTGAATTAGGGTTATGGAAATTAGTGAATTTGTGTGATTTGCATGTAAATGATAATAGAAACTTAAAACATGATTAAGAAAATATAAAAAGTGGATTAGAATGGTTAAATTCAATTAAAAAAATTATTAAGTGCAACTTTGAAAAAAAATGACCATATTATGTGTAAAAATGCATATTAAGGCATAATTATGTTTTAGTTTAATATTATGGTACATATGTAGTAATGGATGTATAAATGAGTGAAATGAATTATTAGAAGGTGAAAAAAATTTTGAATGATGAAAAATGGATATAGGATGAAATATGAAGAAGAAGAATTTAATATTTTTCTTGCTAATTAAATGAAAACTAAGTCATAAAATGCAAGAAGGCATGACATTGAGTGTATAGAAATTTATTGAAATTTTTTAAAATATATATTTAATATTTTTCTAATTAGTGATTATTTTATGGATGAAATGAAATATAATGAATAAAGTGTGTTTAGTGAGTTTAATGACTTAATTGAGTATTAATGATGAAATATTAATATATTAGAATGGAAAGTGTGGAAAAAGATTATGGTAGAGATGAATTGTTATGGATGAATTAAATGTTAGGTAATTAATAGTGTAAAATAAATGGTATTTATGAATTTAATGGGAATTGAATCAAAGGAATAAGACATCGCCCTTATTAATTTTTTTCTGATGATTAAATCTAGTCCCGGGATATAATTATAGGAACATCATTGTTGAGGTGCGGGTCATGACGACTCGCTTAGGTAGGCCAATGATAGCCTATATCAATGATAGTGATTCAATGATTAATGTACAGTACAACGCTTGGGTGGTCATTTGGGATCACTCTTCAGTGTAGTGGACTTGTGTGGTCCACATACCATGTATCCGATCCGAAGATTTTTTATCGGATTGAAACTAGGGTCAGATGTGAATAAAATGATAAAAATAGCAAATGTGAATAAAATGATAAAAGAAAAAAAATAAAAGTGATAAAAGTGGAAAATATGATAAAAATGATAAAAGTAAACATTATGATAAAAGTGATAAAAGTGAAAAATATGATAAAAATGATAAAAGTGAAAAATATGATAAAAATGAAAAAAGTGAAAATTTTGATAAAAATGATAAAAGTGAAAAATATGATAAAAATGATAAAGGTGAAAAATATGATAAAAATGATAAAAGTAAAAAATATGATAAAAGGGAAACATATGATAAAATTGATAAAGGTGAAAAATATGATAAAAGTGCAAAATATGATAAAAATAATAAAGGTGAAAAATATGATAAAAGTGATAAAAGTGATAAATATGATAAAAGTGAAAAATATGATAAAAATAATAAAGGTAAAAATATGATAAAAATAATAAAACTGATAAATATGATAAAAGTGATAAAAGTGAAAAATATGATAAAAATGAAAAATATGATAAAAATGATAAAAGTGAAAAATATAAAAAAATAATAAAAGTGATAAATATGATAAAAGTGATAAATAAGATAAAAGTGATGTAGTAATAATAATGATAAAAGTGATAAATATAACAAAAATAATAAAATTTTAAAATAAAATATAAGTGAAAGAAAAATGTTAAATTATATAGTTAGAAAGAAAATCAATGAAAAAAATATATAATTAGTTGCAAAAGTATAAATAACTGTAAAGTAGTGACATGATTATAAATAAAAGAAAATTTAGAAATCAAAATGAAATTTGTAGCTAAAGAAAAATTAAATAGATGATTGAAATGAAAAAAAAGAGAAGAAAATAGAAGAAAAGTTAATTAAAGAAGTAAAATGAAAAATGACTAAATTGAAAGAAAATAAAAGTTCTTGAGTAAAAAAAAGTCATAAAATTAATTAAGTAAATTGTTAATTTAATAAAGATTTTAAATAGTGAATGAATAGAAAATAATAATAAAATATTGAGAAAAAAGCATAATTAATATATTAAAGAGTAAAATTTGAATAGTTTAGTGAATATGATTGCATGATGTGTGTAATTTGTTAATAATGGAAATCCTTAGATTTATAATTATCACTTAATATTTTTAATGCTCAACACATAGTTATTGATTGTGTGTAGGTAATAGTTAGGAAGGAATCAAAGTAAACATACAACTTTTTGAGAGAAGCTGAAAGGAAAAATTAACAAAGCATATTATTATGAATGACATGTATATATGAATATTTATATAAAATTTGAATTATATATATGATCTGATAAAGAATTTTAATGAACTATTATATTTGAAGAGTGAAATGTTGAGTTTTGTTGAATGAAGAATATTTTATATTATATTTGAATTGTTGTGCCCAATATGGGATGTAGTTTGTTTGAAGTGTAGATGAGATAATTAAATTTATAGTCGTTATGCTGCCGAAAGTTTTGGAAAATAAAAAAAAATTAATAAATTGCTAATGATATTATAGTCATTAAGTTAAAGGAAAAAAAAATTTACCCACATCGACTATAATCAAATTTAGAAAATACCGATAGTCTTGATAATCATATCAGACTATATAACGTACATATATAAGAATTGTTATAAGAGTGTTACAAGAAGAGTTTCAAATAGGAATTGACTGCTAATTCCACAACTGAAACAAAATACATTACAGCTTCTGAAGCAGTAAAGGAAGCAGTTTAGAAAAATAAATTCATCTTGGAACTTAGAGTGGTTCCTAGCATTGTTGATCTAATACAATTGTATTGTGATAATAATGTAGTCATTGCACAAGCAAATGAGTCACGGTCTCATCAGAGATCCAAACATGTACTCAGAAGATATCATTTAATTTGAGAAATCATTGGTAGGAATGATATAAAGATAGGAAGAGCACCCACTGATTAAAACATTGCTAATCCTTTAACTAAACTACTTCATCAGAAGAAATATGATTATCATATACTCATATGTAATTAAATATGAAAGCAATTGGTTTTAGTGTAAGTGCGAGTTTATTAGAGAAGTTCTCTAATGACAATCACCTTTAGCACTTGTTGTACAAATTTATTTGATTAATAAAAGACTTTTTCATTAATTTGAAGTTCATTTCATATTTGAATTGATAGTAATTTTAAATCAATTAATGAAGTCATTGATACATACCATAACATGAAGAAAATCATGATGAGATCATGATATTAAGATTTTTATCATGTGTAATTATGTTAGTATCTAAATTATCCCTAGTCATAGGATTAATGAGATGAGATATTGTTAATCTGGACAGACTAGCACATGTTACACTTATTGACTGGATCGAGTAGTAGATATCATAATCTGTAAACGTAAGATATTTAGAGTTAATATGTGGAGACTTGCTAAGTGTAGCTAAGTACATTTGATAACCTGCTATGAGACAATCATATGGATAATCTATTCAAATGTCAATGATAATCTTAACATAGTAATGGTGCAAGTATCGTTTGGAGGAGTCACGGGCCCGAACAAGCCTGCGTGGGCTACTGGCTAGTAGCTGTGGCCAATTAAGGCTAATTAAGGCAAAAACTTCAAAATCCTTCCCTTTGTCTTGTGTACTTTGTACCTTGATAATTTTTTGAGTAAAAATATTTTTGAAATGTTTCAAAGTCTGAAAATTATTTTTGAAAATTATGAAATTCAAAAAGAAAAATAATAGTTATTTATCATATTCTCTCAAATTGAGCATATACCATTGCTAGCACTTTGAGGTGCGTTCAACCATTTCTCTTGTAGTTTCTTCTCATATTTTCATGTGGATTAATATTCAAGATATTCTAAAGTGGATTGTTGTAGTTTGCAATAACCTGACAAAGTAAAAATTTGAAGAATAAATCAAGAAATTACAAAATATAATTTATTATATATATGTTTTGATAAATTAATTTTAATGGCACAAGCAAGATTCTTGTTTTGGGTTTTGAAAATTTTATTTTTTCTATAATGCCTGTTAATTTAGGCTACGGTCACGAGTAACTGAAATCCAGCGAGCTGAACCGATCGGGGTCTAAATTCAGACATGAAAAAATTAAAATGGTAATAAAATATGCATAAAATATTTTGGATATTATTAATTGAAAATTTTGAGATTCAAAGCTAAAATTTAGAAAATAATAATTTTTTGCGGAACGAAATTAGAATTTATGGTATTTTTGACACAAAATATTTTAAGGTACAAAAATGGAATATTTTTTATTTAAGGAAATGAATATTCTTTGGATTAAAATAAACTAAGAGTGATTTAAATTATTTGATCAATGAAGTAAGGAAAGGTTGATTAGTGTGTTTAGTGCTTGATTAGTGTGAAATTTGTTGTTAGGCCAAGGAGGTGAATAATCTTTGGGCCATAATTAAAGAGAAAGTAAGGGCAAGGAGAAAGCTAATTAAGAGGTAGAGAAGAGTGAAAAAAGTGGACCTTTTGAAGTATATAAATTTGACAAAAATTCAATATGACAATTGCTAATTGTCGATTTTGTGATATTATGTATAATTGTGTATGTAATTATTGATATTTTGATTGAGTGATAAATTGGTGATTAAATAATGCCATGAATATGAAAATAAAAATTAGAATATGATATTGATGCATGAAGATGGAAATTGTACGATTTATTGAAATTCTAGAAATTCTTCTAATGAACAGTATATACTTTTCTGGTCATAACTTGAGTTCTGAAAATATTTTTTGAATGTTTCTTATTGGGTTAGAAATTTAAGACATACGGTTTCAACTTTCATTTAGACCATCAGATCTAAATATGCCTGAATTTAGGTGTAAAATTGACTCAAAGTTCGACCTAAAAATCTATCTAGTAAAATATTAGGCAGAATAGAATGAATTTAACTTAGTGAAAAATTCATAATTTTTACTAAACAATTCAGTTTTAATGTGATTCCATTTAGTAATTAAAGATAAGACATCTATCTATATTTTTTAGTTGATCACTTGTCCAAATTATATTTAAAAATAGATGAAAGATATAGGGCAATATGAGACATAAGTTTTGTCCTGAATAGGGCAGCTTGTATATATAAGTTAATGTTGAATTTTTATGATAAAAAAATATATTATTTGACTTTTTTTTTTTATAGTTATAATGAATTAGTGAATGAGTTTGATGTTATAATATATTTAATGGAGATTATTTCATTTATGTGAAATTATATTAACATTACATATATAATTTATGTAAATAATAATAATAATAATAACAAATATAATTAATTCATATAACATCTAGTTGAGAACTAGAAATTAGGATAAATTGACATGCCAATAAAAGAGTAGAAATATAGGCACTAGAAACTAGTGTTGAGATTATAAATTGTATGTCTTATATTGTTAAAGAATTTCAAGCATGTTTAATGAGTGAAATGTTATAATTGATAAATTTTATATTTTTGCATGATGTAAATAGTTTTGATTTATTTGAATGTTTTTGGCAAAATTGGAAAATTAATTGTAAGTGAATAAATTTTATTTTAGAGATATTATATAATTATTGGATAGTTGTCAAACGTATCACTAAGCTAGTAGCTTAACATGTGTGTTTCATGCGCATGTTAGTAGACGTACCTGTTGCATTCGGACGACCGAAGAAAGGGAAACCCCAAGATCAAATCGTAGCAAATTATTTTTTGTGTGTGTATATTTTAGGTATTTTATTGTACAATTAAATTTTAAGAATTTCTTTTGATATAAATTTGTGGCATGTAAGATTTATAAAAGAGTGAATTTTGTAATTAATATATTTGGTATTATTTATAAATGTATTTTTGAATATTATGATTTAATGAATGAGTACTGTTAAATCAAAATATTTATATCATTAATTACATATTTAAATTATATATATATATATATATATATATATATATATATATATATATAAGAGAAATATAGTAATAAATATTTCTCTAATAATAAACTCAAAAATTGAAAAAAAATTATACAATAATTTGAGTAGTAGTTTTTACAATAATGAGTTTAGTAGCACTTCATACACTATTAACGACTATCAGGGTAAGAGAATGCTATATTTTTGCTGCGTTTTATGAATGATATTCATTTTCAAAACCTAATAAGTGCTTCTAGACCTCTAAATTTTTTGCATCTAGATCGTTTTAGGCCTACTAATGTTGCTACTTTAGCAGGCAAATACTATGATTTTTTCATTATTGATGATTACTCTATGTTTACTTGGATAATTTTCTTACCTCATAAAAGTGATGTTTTTAAATCTTTTAAAAATTTTACTACAAGAATTTAAAATGAAAAAAAAGGTTATTTTATTTCTAAAATAATAAGTGAAAATAAGAAGTGATTATGACAAAAAATTTAAAAATGACCATTTTGAAAACCTTTGTTTGGAATATGAGATTTCTCATAAATTTTCAACTCTTAGAACATCTCAACAAAATGGATTTGTTGAAAGAAAAAATACGACATTAGTAGATATGGCTTGAATAATACTCAATGAGTATGTTTACCAATCTACTTTTGGGTCGAAACAATCAATATTGTGTATTGTATTTCTAATCATGTTTTCAAATGTCTTATCTTAAATAAAATCTCTTTTCAGCTATGAAATGAAAGAAAATTCATGATATCATACCTTAGAGTATTTGAATGCAAGTATTTTATATTGAATACCAAATACAACCATATAAAATTTGCTTCTAAGTCCAGTGAAGGTATTTTCTTAGGATACTCCATAACTAGCAAGACTTATAATGTCTTTAATAAAAGATATGTTGTCCAGATATTGAACCAAGAAGGGGGGTTGAATTGGATATTAAAAATTTAACTTTTAAGTGTGGAAAGAAAAGTTAAGTTGAGTAGGGATAGAAAGATATGACACAAGAATTTTTATAGAGGTTCGAGTGTTAACAAACCCTACTCCTCTCCCCAATCTCAATTGGGAGTAAAAAGCCCATTCAAGAACTTTTTCATTCGCATCTAATAATTTTCTCTTTTCAGGTTCACAACTTGACTTAATCTTCATAGGTGTGATTGTCTTTTGTAGCCATGACTGAAATGGTGAAGCTTGGCTGTGAATTGTTTTTTATCTAGAAATGAGAAATCATTAATGGGCATGATACATTTGTTTATAGGTGTGACATGGTCCAATGCTGCACTGCCATGAATATTTGAACGACTAGTCTTGGTGCTAACTATTTCAAGGGCATTACCTATGAGTCACGAACATGAATTTTTCTCTTCATGGTTGTGGTGATCCTTCACCATGAGCGTGACTTAGTTCACTGGCGTGAATAAATGCTTCACGGGCGTGAACCTTTGCTAATTTTCATTCTTTTGATCTTCAAACAACTTGCTTCATAGTCTTAGAAATATGTAACCTATCTAGTACACTTAGAACACAAAATGTGGTTAAATTCCTTATTGCCTAATTATTTGTGATCATAAAAATGACAAAAATACCCCTCAAGATTTAAAATCTAGGAACACTTCATTTCATATCATTGGTTTTTTGGATGGCGATTATATTGGTAGTGTTTTAGATTGAAAAAGCATGTATGGAACTTCACTTCATTGGTGAGTATTTAGATTCTTGGTTTAGCAAGAAACAAGTTTTGGTTGCCTTATCCACTAACAATGTAGAATATGTGGCAGCAAGTTGTTGTTGCACTCAAGTTCTATGAATCAAATAATAACTTAAGGACTATGGTCAAGAGATTAATCACATTCCCATCAAATGTGATGATGCAAGTGCTATAAATCTTTCTAAAAATCCCATTAACATTCTATGAGAAAACACATAGATATTAGGCTTCATTTTATAAAAGATCATGTCCAAAATGATGATGTTGTGTTAGAATTTATTGACACAAATAACCAATTGGCTGACATTTTCACCAAGTCTGTCAATGATGAAAGGTTTTGTTTTATAAAAAGGGAGCTTGGTACGCCTAATGGAAGCACATTGTCTTAAATTGTTGAAGGATTGCATTCTTTATGCCCTCTTCAATGATCTTAATATGAATTAAATGCTTTTGTGGTTCTATGATATTTAATTGTGAACCTTGAGTGATATGTCTCATATTTGATGATTTGCATGTTCAAATTGTATGATGAATGATTAATTTTCATGAAAAAACATGTTTAATTTGCTTAGGATGGAGTTTAGTATCACATCCTTTTGTTTGGAACTTGTTTATATTCTTTCCATATTTAAGGTCTTCCCGATCATGACTAAAGTTTCCAAATACGGCAGAAACATTCATGGTCTAATTCACTCTTTGCGTCATGACTTTATCCCATGACTAATATGATTCATGCCTGTGAGTATTTAGTGTCACGATTGTGAACATGTCCTACTTTAAAAATAGAAGCGTTCACGCCTTAGATCATGAGTTGGGTCACCATTTGATCTGCCTGTTAATACCATGATTCATGCCTATGAACATTTATTCACGGTCATGAATCGATCGATATAAAACCCATTTTCACTATTTCTCTTATTTCTCTCTTTTCTAACTTGGCGAAAGTTGTATCATTCTACTTTTTTAGCCAAATCCGAACTCTAAAATCCTTTTCACATCAAATCACAGTTGGATTCATCCTTCAAAAACCTCAAACAAGTTTCCCAGATCTGTCTTCAATGTTCTTTAGGTTTTAAAAGTTTTGATCAAAACCTTAGGTTTCATCTTTGTCCTATTTTTATTCTTTTTGAGATTATAAACCTTAAGAATGGCATTAGGAGCTAGTTCTTCTAAGGGGAAGAAGAAGAAGAGCACAGCTCCCATGCTCTATATAGATTATTTGCTCAATGTCTTATCTCGACACTCTCATCAGAAGTACTCCTCCCTCAAGAAATGACTTATTTTGCCTACAAGGACTTTCGATTGGGATTGTGTTTGGACAATGAGACTAGAATCAAACATGAGAGTTTGGCTTTAGAGGTGTGGCCTCCTTCAGTTTGCTAATATCTACAAGCCAATATTCAAAGAACCAAAACTAAAGTTTCTCAATACCTTGCAAGTGTCTCCAATGGGCAAGGGTTTTTTCTAGCTTGCAAGCAAGAAAAGAGTCTTATAGTCACTAAATTTGTGGAGATTTTCAAACTGGCACACAAAGGTCCGATCAATGAGAATGAGGCATAAGACTTTGCTCAAAGTGAGCACTCATCAGAAGAATCCAGTTCTCTGCTACATTCACCAATTTCTAGCATATTCTATCTTTGCCCAAAGTGATAGCAACGACTCAATCTGGAAGTCCAAATTGTTGCTATTTGAATGGACTATATCTAATCAATCAGTCTCCTTGTCCAAATGGTTTACTTCTCATCTTTAGTTAATCACGATAAAGCCTTCATGTGACATCCTCATTGGGAGCTATGTCATTCATTTGGCAGTGCGGCTAGGACTTTTGGATCTTAATGATCACATTTGTACCATCATCCTGGTTTTCCTTATACATTGATTTGACATTGAATCCTTTATTGAGATGGGAGTTTCTATCAAAATCATCTACCAAGATGATGTTTAATATCACTTCATCACTCTTGAAGAAGAAATAACTTGGGAGCCAGAGGAATCTGAAGCATTCAAAATTGGTCTTCAAAGGCCACAACAGAGGAATACAACTAGAATTGAGCCTTTTGCAGATTTGATAGATATCCCAAATGCCCTAGCAGCTGGCAAGACATCTTTAGCCTCTTGGACAAACTTGGCTCAACAACTCATGGCTTTGATCACTCCTCGATTTGATGTGTTTCAAGCAAGCATGGATTACTTTGAGCAATCAGTCGATAAGAAGTTAAAGGACATCAAAGACATTGTAGAGTCTAGAGTTGACACCCTAAAAGAGGAGATCACTATTCTTTATGAGCAATTATCTAGCTTTAAGCCATGACTATCTTATCTTCAAGCTTCTTTTTTTTTGTATTATGATCATTAGGATATAAAAGCATCATTTGTCTGCAATCAAAGTCTTGCTTGTAACCTTTTTGCTTAAGTAATGGATATGAAATTTACTTTTATCTTGTTTATTGTCTTCTTTCTTTACATATTTCTCTTTTATGATGACAAAGGGGGAGAATAAATGATAAATTTATCTTGATATATGCAAATTCAAAATGTGTCTAAACGTACTATATACTTAACATATACTTTCCATATGTTAGTGATCAATACTTTGATTTAATCTCTTTTAAACTTTTTCCTTTAATGTGCTTATGGTTTAAAATGTGGTATTATTATGCTTTTATTTTTACTTTTTGATAAACATCTTTTGAGGAGGAGAAATTCATTTCTCCTTAGCCACATATTGCATGATTATTTTTCACCATCAAAAAGGGAGAGATTGTAGAGCCTTAAAACGTATTCCCATCATTTTGATGATTACAAATAATTGAGCAGTAAGGAATTTGACCATATGTTGTGTTCTAAGTGTTTTAGATAGGTTATACATTCCTAAGACCTTGAATCAAGTTGATTCAAATCAATTGAAGTACAAAAGATTGAAAATCAACAAAGATTCACACCTGTGACAATGTTCATCACGTCTGTGATCAATAATCACCACTACCGTGAAACTTTAGTTTCATGCCTATGCTTTTTATAGCCACTCCCGTGAATTCCTTAATGCCAATTTTCTTAGGTTTGAATGTTCATGCTATGAAGCATTGGGCAAACCATGAAGCAAGACTTAGTCATGCCCGTGAAGAAATAGTTACACCTGTGAAAGATCGTGCATTCATGGATAAAAGCATTTACGACCATATTCACCATTTTAGTCACAGCTTCACCAAAAATAGTCATGCCCATGATGACTCAATCATGTATGTGAACTTGCATGTTTAATATTGATAGGTGCGAATGAAAAAATGGTTCAACGACTAGTTTGCATTAATTGCACCTTAAATTACTTTATCTCTTAGATAAAGTATAAATACAAATCATTTATGAATTTCCTAGGGTAAGATAGTAAGAAATCAAACATTCAATATTTGTAAAGCCATTTGTGCAATTACTCAATCTGAATTTTATAATTTTTATTGTGAAAAACATTTTTACTCAGTTTGTTGAGCTTTTTTGGTTAGTGAGGGATTTCATTCCTGTAATAAAATACTCATTAGTGAATTTGAGTAATTTGAGTAGTGAGTGAAAAACTCGTAAAGATTTTGTTTGAGCCATTAAAAATAGAAGGATTTAGTTATTCTGTTAGCTATTAAAACATAAGGATTTTTAGGTTAGGTGTTAGCCAAGAGAGCAAAACATCAAAGTTGGGAGTGAGCTTGGAAAAGTCAATTTGTAACATTATGAGTGAAATATCCAATTGAGATTAAAGAGAAGAGTAGGATTTGTTAATATCCAAACTTATATAAATCTTATGTCCCCATCTCTTTACTTCTTCTTTATTTACTCTTAATCATTTTCTTGAAGGAAAAATTTTATTTGCTAACCAATTCAACCCCCATTCCTAGTTATTATTTTGAGCAACAAAAGAGTTAAGCCTAGCATCATAATAACAATGGTCATATCTATTTTGATGACTAAGTTAAAATATAAAAAAAAATAAAAGATGAAAAAGAAAAACTCCCTAATATTCTTAATGAAGTCCGTTGCTAAAAGGAGCTTTCAGAGTCTGCATACCGTAAATCTCTTTTTAAAAACATAAAAGAAGCTTGAATTTTTAATATAAAAAGTCTTACTGAAAATTTAACTCTAAAGATACAAAACTTCCTAAATACAAGATATTCTCCCAAAAAGTAGTTCTTCAAATTAACATTAATATTCAAAGTTTGGGCCTATAGATCATAATAGGAATTCGAATATCACTGGACTCTATAGCAAAAAAGGGCATTATGCGCACATTGATGCCTCATGCATGTGACAGTTTCTTTAGTATAGCAATTATCACATGTGCATTGTTTCTTTATTAGCATGACAAGAAATAACAATATGTATTTGATGCACTTGAACTGAATCCACATGCCTGCAATAGGAGGTTAGGCTTCAAGAACTTCATACCTGTATCAAAGTCTTGAGCCAACGATAGAAGTTGAAGGATCCCTCACATTTGCAATAGTCCCTCATGATTGTGACATGGTCCTCAAGTGCATGACGTGCTAGTGGCAAGAACTCCTCACGCACGTGACACTTGTTCCATATTGCAACTTGTCTTTCCTTTACTAAGACAATGAAATTGAAACCACTAAGTACCTATGCATGCCAAAAATAATAGTTAAGTACTAAAAACTAGGCTAAACAAGAATACATCACCAACAAAAGGGCGTGAATTACAAAGAAATTTTCTATCAGTTATTAAAGCAACCACAATCCACACTATTCTTGCAATTGCCATTGTGCACAATTGGCCAATCAAGCAACTTGATGTCCACATTGAATTCTTTCATGGTCATTTGAAGGAAACTTTTACATGATACAACCACTAGGCTATGAGGACAAAATCTAAACGGACCATATGAGCACATTGAACTATTCATTATATAGTTTAAAATAGGCCCTTTCTAAACTTAGAGAATTTTAAACTTCCAATATAATGATATTATTATATGTGTTTTAGTTTACGTAGATGCTATTATTATTACTAGCTCCTCTTATGATTTGGTTGTTAACATGAACTTTGCTTTGCAAAGAGAATTTCTTATCAAGGATCTTGGTGACTTGTATCATATTATTGGCATAGAGGTGACTTGGTCTAGCTCTAGCCTTTAACTCACACAATCAAAATATGTTTGAGATACACTTGATAAGGCAGTTTGATAGATTCCAATGCTTGTCTCACTCTAATGGCAGTCTCTCCAACTCTCTCTAAATACTCAATTATACCTAGTCCACATGAGGTTCAATATCGTCAATTTATTAGTGCATTGCAATATCTCACTATTATTAGGCCCAATATTGCATTTAGTGTCAACAAACTTTGCCAATTTATGCATTCCTCTAATGATTATCACTTGAAAACATTAAAGCGACTACTCCATTACCTAATAGGTACCCTTAATCTTGGCTTAATCTTCTCTTCAAATTCATCACTTGATGTCCATTGCTATGCCAATAGCGATTGGGGTAGTAAACTCAATGATAGACAATCAACTAGTAGATTTGGTATTTTTCTTGGGTCAAGTTTAACATCCCGACTTGCCAAAAAGCAACCAACTATTGCAAGATTCTCATCTGAGAGTGAGTACAAGGCTATTGCAAATGGAACTTTAGAATTCCTAGGGATAAAGTCTCTTTTATACGAGCTAGGATTTTTAATTTCTCAAGCTACTTTATATTGTAATAATATTGGTGCCGTCTATTTAACATCAAATCCATTTTTCCAAGCTAGAACTAAACTCATAGAAATTGATTATTATTTTATCAGAGAACAAGATGTAAATGGTGAATTATCTATTCGATTTTTATCAACCACTGACCAGGTAGGAGATATCTTCACCAAGTCCTTGCCCTTATCTCGGTTCAGCTTCCTTCGGGCACAACTTCCACTTCATTCGGCCAAGAACTTGCAGAAGGTGTTAGCTAGTATTATCTACTGTAATGACTTATCTTTATCGCAACTAATTTTTAGCTTTCATCAACTCTTATCATTCTGTTTTAGATAACTCTTGTATACTAGATTTTGTCATAAGAAGTTATCAATTATGTATTTCTTCTATAAATATCTTGTTGTACAAAATAATTCATTATAGAAGAAAAATACTTATTCCATCAAATTCATTACATCTCTAACTTTGATTTTTGCCTAAAATTAATTTTTGATTTTATTTTAATCCATAAGAACTTAATGTTTACAAAATAAAAATTAAAGGTTTAATATGGACAAATCAAAATTCAATGGGCCAATAAACAAAACAGGCATAATTCAATAACCAAAATATGTTTTTTTTTTCTTTTAATAATGTACGCAACTGATATGATATAAATGATTTTTCCAATAACATATATAACACCTAACTAAATTCTAACTGAATATACTAGAATTTAGTAATTAAAAATATAATCTTTTAGTTATCGCATAGTACAAAATTGATTTAATTATTCTTATTGGTAAAACTGAAGTTCTTAAACAAATTAGTTTGCAAAAGTAATGATAAACATAAATTTATTATAATTCTTTTAATAGACATGGCCTCAGTAGGAAATAGCTATAGTAATAATAGGACCAATTATACATATATCTCTCAATACACGGACTATCAATCTAGGATTCTCTCAAATTCACCCAAAATAATAAGTCATATCAGAATGATCTAAGTTTATCCATCCATTCATGAAGTAACTTTTTTCTTTTAAAATTTTTATAAGATAGCATTTCTTTTATGGATGAATTGTTAAAATAACCCTAATAACTGACTTATTATATTGGGTGAACTCAGGGGAATCTCAATCTCAAAAAGTATATATCTCTTCCCTTCATCTTCATACTGTTTTTATTTATTTATTCTTCTTTCTTATTACCTCGAACATACATATAAATATAAAATAACGAGAGAGATTTTTTTTTTAATTTTGAGAAATTCTCCTTCCTCCAGAGCCACCCTCCCTTTGACAATTAAAATAAACAGCAGCTACAGGTGAACCAAGATTATACAGTTGAGCAAAAGTTCTACAACTGAAATTGTGGCGCCATTCAGGAGCAAATACTGTTTGTCTTCCTATTTGTCGATATAACACGAATACAAATCGATGAATTCCTGTTGATGGTCTTGGACTCTCATAGCATACTACCTCTTGTCCTGCAACCGGCATTAACAGTTACCAATTTTATTTCTATTACACCAAACTACAACAGCGGTGCATCTAAACTGTTATTATTTGTCAGCTACTAAATTGGCTCCTGTTATTGTCGGTTATTGTAATAACTTAAAAATTTAGAGTTATTACAATTTGCTGATATAAAATTAATTAATATGATAATAATATTACATCCACTGTTAATATTATGTTGTATTAAAATTTTGAAATGCGATTGTGGGATTCTCCTTTCTAGTGCTGGCAAATGATTAGCCTAATAAAATTATATATGTTTAATTAGAGAAATTTTTAGGTAGATTTAGTCTATTACATCATCTGTAAACTAATTTAATCACACAATTATATATATTTAATTATTTTATTCACATTAGTTGATATGAATACAATAATCAATAAATCTGCATACATATTATTATGTGAAAATTACTTTACAGATGAATAGATAGATTGAATCGATTTAAGAATTTTTTGCATGCATGAGAACAACGTTTCTTAAATAAAAAAGAAAAAAATAATTACTTACCAAAGCTTGCCCCCGTGGTTGCTGGAATATCAGTCACTAACCTACAATATGGTATTGTGAAGCATTAATAGCTCAAATAAATGCAACACATTATGGGAATTTCTAGCTAGGTTTTATCATACAATTTATTTTTTTTAAAAATAATTTCCTCATAATAATTTAGTAGATTTATTTTTATTTTTTTATGCCAAAAAAATAGTTAACTTTCTTTTAAGAGTATAATAATTATTTTTTAAATGATAAGTCAATTTGTTCTTAAATTTATATAAAGTTCAATTTAACTAAAAATTGATTTTATTATCCAATTAGTCTACTAAATTGAACTTATGTCGAATTTAATATGCCGAATTTCTTATAAATCAGAGTTTTGAAGACAAAAATAAAATGTAATACTACTTTACAAAAATTAATTTTGCACTATACTTTTCATTTATAATGAAATCAGCCTCATTAATTTATTAAAGGTAAACTTAAAACAGGACGTTGATTAATTATACTTAAAGTTATTTATTTTGTTAGATTAGAAATTAACTTATATATATATATATATATATATATTGGAGAGGTACGTTTTAAAGCAATATGGTCCAACAAAAAGGTTGATGAGATAAATGTTTGTTGTTTAAAAGTTGCTTGCGCTTTCATGTATATTTTCATGCATATAGAAAAACTTTATGTTATACAAGTTCAATTAAAAAAAAAAAAGAAGCAAAGCAGAAGAAAAAAAAACCTTATGTTTTATGTACGTATAACGAAAAGAAATCAATTTGGAAAACAATAAAATTAGGGAGGTAATTAAGAAAAAAAAGATATTTTTTTTTTAAGAAAAGAGCAAAGAGAATTATTTTGATCAGCTATTTATCAACATGATATTAAATAGATATGGTAACTAAAATTAAAATTTCAAATTTATTCTCATTCCCTCTTACTTTTTTTTTTAATAAAAAAAAAGGTATTTTATACTTGGTATCATAGTACATGCAGGACAATCAAGAAGTATATATTAAAGTTGAATATCTTTTTCTTTGGTGTAATAGCTCTCCATTCAATTTTGAGCATCTTTTTTACAACTTTCTTTCCGGTGTAAAACCTCTACATCAATCAATTTTCAGCACCTTATCAAAAATTGAATCGGAAATTAGAAACCGATTTGATGACCATCCTTAATTAATTAGGAAAAGAAATAATATGCTTTTTTTGGTGAAATGTGAGAAAATTTCACATACCAATGCAAGTATTCTCGTAGATTTGGGTTACTTGGATTAGGTGCGTCTGGGTCAACCATGATCTGCACATGAAAAAACTTTATCCAAATAAAACATCAAACAAAATGAAACTATCAAGCAAGTAGTTTTATGATTGGATCTCTGCCATATATCTCAATAATGTAAATTTAAGGGATATAATAAAAGTTTATAATTATAATGAAACTAATTTCAAAATAGTTTAAGTTATTTTGAAGCAATGGTTGAATCTATAATTATTAAACTCAACAATTAATGGCCACACAATTCTAATACATCAAAAGTTTAAGGTACATGATGAATTTATAATTATCAAACCCAACTCTTTAAGATCATGCAAAAATATTGAAAAATTTGTAACAAGAATAACTAAATAAAAAGAAGACGATGATGACAATGATAAAATATGCAGTTTGAGATAATACCAAAGTATAGAAAGTCCTGAAATCATCTCCACCGATATCAACTCTAGGCCGATTGACAATTTGAGAAGGTTTGAGCTCACAACTATTATTGACCTCTTTATTAGTGAAAGTTACAATAAGAGGAATAGACGCTATGAATGGATCCAATATATCTCCTATTATTCCCCCAACCACAAGAGGTTCTACTATTTGCCTAGACATTATGAACCTCTTCTCAACAAATTCTGCTGTTGTTTTCCTTTTTTTTTTTGGCTGCGATTTATAAAGATACAATATATGTTTATATATTGTCGTGTGGTATCTAACTTTTCTATGTCCCATCAAAGAAATATTTTTCTTATATATTCTTTTTATTTCTACGTCTTAGTTTCTTATAAAAAGACAAATATTTTTATGACTCACCGAATAATATAAGAACTTGAATACTAAAAGTTTTGCACCTTTTGTTGTAAAATGAAAGCCTCAACTTTATTGATTGTGAATGATACATGGACATTTCTCTTACAAGAGGAATACACATGGAAATAGGAAATTACAATTAGAACAGGGAGTACCTCATTAGAATATTGAGCAATAGTTTTGTTAACACTCGACAACTTTTGGAGCTAATATATTGAATATCCAAAAATTTCTTGCGAACACGATCTAATCAAAGTGGAAATCAATCTCCAAATGTTTGGAGCAAGAATAAAAAACAAGATTAGTTGTTATATAAGTGGCACTGAGGCGCGAGATAGTGGAAAGCCAATTTTTGCCATAAGAGATTGAAGCCAAACAAGTTCATATGTTGTTGTGGCTACTGCACGATACTTCGCTTTCGTTGAAAGAGTGCCAAACATATTGCTATTTTAGAGAGCTCAGATATTCAGTTATGCCCAACAAAGATGGCATATCCAGTAGTAGACTTGTGATTATTCTCATTCCCTCCACCTGCATCTGTCACAACCGACTCCCTGCAATCAATGTTGCCTCCTCCTACGACTAATATGTCTCCTAGTTTATTACTTGTTGTTGACCTTGCCAAAGTATGGTTCCTTACCTTCGACAAGTAGTCCAAGTCACATGGGAAATTCTATACATCAGCAAGCACCTCAATGTACCCATCGCATGGTCACTCGCTCACAAACAAGAAACTTAAAAATGCAACAACCACACTCTTTACATGTTACCGCTTCCATACCGCCGGATCCCACTACTTATACTGGTGCATCTAAGTTTGCTCATTAGCACCAAGTTGTGCAAGAAAAATATGATGCCTTAATTGCCAATCATACTTGGGGTCAACAAATCCTTAATAAAAAAAATTAGGAAAGAATTCTATAAAAACATTGTTAGACATAGTAAAAGAGCTAACAAAAAAAAACTTATAACTACAAGAATAATACATTTTTGCAAAGCCGTTATTGCATCACTAAATGACTAATTGGCATCGCTAAAGACATTTAGCAATGCCAATGTGGTGTCTCAAAGAGTCTAGTTGAAACCTAGATTTAGTGACGCATATAAAAATGGTATCACTAATTAGCAACTCAGAACTGGTTTCCTAAATAGTGATGCCACAATGTGTCGCTAATAAAAGATATGGCATTGCTAAAATGTGGACACAGACCAAGCTCTCAGCGACGTTTTTAGTGACACAACTTAGTGTCTCAAATTTACAATATGAGGAGCCAAATTTGTATTGGAGCCTTTTTTATTTTTTAAAAAATATTTAAAAAATAATGCTGTTCATTTTAAAATAACATGTTGATAATATATAAATAATCTATTTATAAAATATTTAAATATCATATAATTTATCATATTCATACCTTTCAACATTCATTATAATGCAAAATTCCTTGTTTGTCTAAAAAAACTCATTACTGTAAGAGAAGTACTCTAAAGACAATCACCTTTAACACTTATTGTATAACTTTATTTGATTAATAAAAAGCTTTTTCATTAATCTGGATAGACTAGCACATGTTACACTTTTTGATTGGATCGAATAATATATCCCATAATCTGTAAACATAAGGATGTTTGATAAGTGTAGCTAACTACATTGGATGACCTGCTATGAGACAATCATATGGATAATCTATTCAAATATCAATGGTAGTCTCAACATAGCAATAGTGCAAGTATCCTTAGACTTAAGGTTTTTAAGGATATATTGGATACTAATTCTGTATTTTGAAATTATTCCTTGTTGCCTTAGGGAGGTTGCTCATAGGGTGGTAATTGGATACAACTTGAGGTATTCGAAGGTAATTAGGTAACCAACAAAGGATTCACCATGCATTATAGAAGGATGCATGCCTATGGCCTCTTGTTGGGGTCATTACTCGGGGATCTTTGCCCGAAATGGAAATATCATGAAGATAGTCTTCAATAACATGTCCAATAGAGTAATGAGCCTCAAGGACAAGAACTAACATTACTTGGAATAGACGTGATGTAATCAGTTTAGTAGGAGTTGAGACATGTCCATACTCTAAATCAAATGGGGGTATAGAATGGTGAAAGGAATAATTGCACAAGCAAGATTTTTGTTTCGAATTTTGAAAATTTTATTTTTCTATTGCGTTTTATGAATGAGATTCATCTTCAAAACCCAACAATTACAATAACAAAATCACAACATAAGTCGAAAAAAATAAATCAAAAAGTTGATGGAGGATCTCTAGTCAGGGAAAAGTCAAGAGTTGTACCTTCGGATTGGGATTGCTTGTTCTGTGTCCATATTCTTTAGCTATAGGATCAATCATGTACGCTATGATATGTATAAGACCCAATGTATCATATGCTCTGAGTGTCATGAGCAGATACCAATCAAACCCTGGTGAGAGTCATTGGGGGTTGTCAAGAATATCTTTAAGTACTTGAGAAGAACTAAGGTGTATTCTTAGTATATGGAGATGGAGATCTTGTTGTGAGCGGGTATACCGATGCTAGCTTCCAATCTAACAAGGATGACTCAAAATCTCAGTCAGGTTATATATTTACACTAAATGGTGGATCAGTAAGTTGGAAGAGTTCCCAAAAGGAAATAACTACTGATTCCACAATTGAAGTAGAGTACATTGCAGCTTCTGAAGCAGCAAAGGAAGTAGTTTGGATAAAGAAATTCATCATGGAACTTGGTGTGGTTCCTAGAATTGTTGATCCAATACAATTTTATTGTGGTAATAATGGAGCCATTGCATAAGGAAAGGAGCCATGGGTCATTGGAGACCTAAACATGTACTCATAAGATACCATTTCATTAGAGAAATTATTGGTAGGAATGATGCAACGATAGAAAGAGTGCCCACTGATCAGAATATTGTTGATCTTTTAACTAAGCAATTTCTCCAAAATAAATATGATTCTCGTATACTCACCTATGGAATTAAATACAAAGGTGATTGGCTTAAGTGTAAGTGGGAGCTTGTTAGAGAAGTGCTCTAAAGACAATCATCTTTAGCATTTATTATACAAATTTATTTGATAACTAAAAGGCTTTTTCATTAATTTGATGTTCATTTGATATTTGAATTGGTAGTATCTTAAATCAATTAATGAAGTCCTTGATACATAACATAACATGAAGTAAATCATGATGAGATTATGATATTGAGATTCTTATCATATGTAATTATGTTAGTATCTAAATTATCCCTAGTTATATGATTAATGAGACGGTACATTGTTAATCCAGATAAACTAGCACATGTTACAAGCATTGATTAGATTGAGCAATAGATCTCATAATCTGTAAACATAAGATGTTTAGAGTTAACATATGGATGCTTTCTAAGTGTAGCTAAGTACATTAGATGACCTACTATGATACAATCATATGGATAATCTATTCAAATGTTAATGATAGTCTCAATATAGCAATGGTGCAAGTATCCTTGACTTGAGGTACACAACTATATCTTGAATATTGATTTTGTATTTTGAAATTATTCCTTGTTGCCTCAGGGAGGTTGCTCATAGGATGGTGATTGGATACAACTTGAGATATTCAAAGGTAATTAGGAAACCAACAAAGGATTCACCACCTCTGATAGAAGGAGTGCATATCCATGGCCTCTTGTTAGGATCATTACTCAGGAATCTCTGACCGAAGTTGAAATGTCTTAAAAATAGTATTCAATGACATGTCTATTAGAGTAATGAGCCTCAACGACAAGAACTAATATTGCTTGGACTAGACATGATGTAGTCACTCTAGTGGGAGTTGACACATGTCCATACTCTAAATCGAATGGGGTATAGAACGGTAAAAGGAATAATTTCACTGAAATTGTCAAACCACTGACTTTCTAGTCAATTAGGGGTCATGATGTGTTATTAGATACCACTCATTACTTGGTTAAATTAATTGTTATTTTAAGTGTCCAATATAATCGGGAACCTAATGGATCACACGCATTAAAAATGTGAAAAATGAGTAAAATGGTCTTGGATGAGATCCAAAAATATGAGAGAATTATTTTAGGATAGATCACGATGAGATTGCATGAAAATCATTCAGGGGGGTCATGAGCCCATGTGGGCTGCTTCCCTGCTAGGAAAGCTAGCTAGGCTACTGACCAGTAGCTTGCCTAACTGGCCTTAATTGGCCAATTAAGGCAAAAACCCTGAAATCCCTCTCTTTGTCTTATGCACTTTGTAACTAGACTATTTTTAGGGTAAAAACATTTTTGAAAAGTTTAAAAGTCTAAAAATTGTTTTTGGAAATTAAAAAAGAAAAAAAGAAAAACAATAGTTATTTTTCTTATTTATCAAATTGAGCTTACACCTTTGCTAGCACTTTGAGGTGTGTTCAACCCTTTCTTTTATAGTTTTTTCTCATATTTTCGTGTGGATTAACATTAGAGACATCCTAAAGTGGATTGTTGTGGTTTGCAATAACCTAACAAGGTGAAATTTGAAGAATAAATCAAGAAATTTCAAAATATAATTTCTTACCTTTATGTTTTGATAAATTAGATTTAATGGCACAAGGAAGATTATTGTTTTCAGGTTTTGAAAATTTTATTTTTCCGCTGCATTTTATGAATGAGATTCATCTTTGAGACCCAACAATTACAATAACAAAATCATGCATAAGTTGAAAAAATACATCAAAAAGTTGATGGAGGATCTCTGGGCAAAGAAAAAGTTAGGAGTTGTACCTCCGGATTAGGACTACTTGTTCTGTGTCCAATCATGTATAAGAGCATGCATCCATTCCTTTATGATTGTTTATAGTTTTGTCTCTCTCTTGCATATGCTTTTCTAACTGCTTATCTCGATCTTGAATGAGCTGAAAGGTGTTCTTGAAAATTCTCCTCTATCTTCTCTTTGATCGTCTTTTGCATCTCCTCCATCTGAGTGTGAATTTTTTTTGGATTTACAGTGGAATTAATAGTGGAATGGGATGATGATCCTTAGTCAGAGAAAAATATTGAAGCCATGATGCATAATCCATAAATATGATGATCGTTAGGCTAGGTGCCTACAACTTTTACAAATACACATTGACTCTCTACTAGTATAAGTTTAGCCGGCTCATTTGGAGTTTCTAATCCTTATGTCGGTGGCTGTATTGACTGACAACGATTAGCTGAATACATTCCTGCAGCTAATTTATAAGTGGTTATGAAATAACACAATATTATATAGCTTTGCAATTAACAAAAATGCATTAAAATTCTTACCCTAATTTGCTGTACATGGGGGTCAACCCATCCACCATCTTTCTTTATGTGACATTTTTGGAAAAGACGAATAAGTCCCGAATCCCTACCCTCTTTCTCAATTTGAAAAATGATTTAAAAAAATAAGTGTGTTAGTTAGGTAAAATGTATAACATCAATATTATGAGATTTTTCCTACTATTTGGTGCCTATGCTCCTCAATAGAAATAGATCATGCAGAGTGCCAAGAGGGACCCATTCCCAAACTAGCATTCTTGAATAGGAAGTTTGCACTAGCTTTTGCTAACTATGCATGATATACTGGTGCACTCCATTATGTAGTCCAGCACTGCCAGATATCTTCCTCAATATAAGGAGGGTGACATTTCTTCCTCCACTTGTTCATCATATATGAGTAGCACCTCCCAACTAGTGACTCCAAGAAATTATTATGCTTTTATTAAGGTCAGTATCCCACTCAAAATACTTTTACATAAGAAAGAAGTGAATTTATTTTGAGACTTCATACATCAACAAAGTTCATACAATATAGTACATGCCAAACACATTGAGTCGTTATTCTCATCATGTCTCAATTCCTAAGCAAAACATGAAAATACACATTGTTTCATATACTAGCTATATAGTTTTTTTATAAACAAATATTTGCTTGCATTTACCTAAAACTCTCTAAAGTAAAAGTTTTTTTTATCTTTTAGGACACTCCCCTCCATATGGATCCCCCTTTGTCCACTTACTACTTCAAGATCTAAGATATCCAAACAATCATGAGATGACTTTTTACAAATCTATGTAAACCTAGTTAATGATTTTAATATTAGCATGTAAAATTAGCAATATTGATTATCATATAGTGCATATTTGGACTTGTGTGCACATTACATTAATTTCAATAATAAGATATAAAGTTCAATTATTTGTGTAATGGTAATGTTAATAATAAGAGAGTTGTAAGTATCAAAAGAACAAAAAGAAAACAAATATTATACTCATTTCCCATTTCATAGTCTAAGCCTTCTCTGACTTGAGGAGGAAGATGTATGCGACTCTCCGATTTGATTCTAAGTAAAATGATCTTTTGGCTAAGTCTGTGTGGAGGAATCATCGGGCTAAGTATCAATGGAGAGATCTCTAGTCTACATCTAATTTGATGTATCTCCAGGCTGAATCTGTTGCCCCAATTGACCAAAAGGTTGAAATCCATCAGTGCATTTCTAATTTCATGTGCAAATTAAGGATGAACATCAAATATTTTCAAGCAATAAAATATGATGGATAATTCATGACAACCACTTCAACCTCGTACTTTGCATGCCATCACATTTCTCCAACTATGGCATTCAATGAATACAATCTCCACATGCTCAGTGTCAAAAGGAAATAATGCATCTTTTTGTATAGAACACATTTTCTTCTACAACCATTACCATCATATTCTTGGTTCTACTTCTACTATGGATGTTCACATAGCTTACATTGAGTCAATTCTAAGTCTTCCCCCCAAAATATCATGTAATTGTTCTTACAATGATGAATTTTCTCATCTGGTAGACCAAGTCTGCGTAACAAGCATTTTCTTAAGTAGAAATTCTTAGTAGCTACATTTTCAGGTGGTAAGGCTTTCTTTACTAATCTTGCTACTACATCAAAGGCTCTTTCTGACAAGTGTTGTTCTACTATAATATTCAGTAGTCTAGCAACACAAGAAAGTTGTAAATGATTCTCACACCCAGACCACAGTTCTGCATTAGCAGCATTGAGCATATCATAAAATTTATGGGCTTAAAGATTCAGTTCTTCCTTACATGAAGACATATTGAATGATAGGCCCACTGCAACCATCACCATTTCATGATATACATTTCCATAATTGGGCACATCATCTTGGTCATTCCAATGGCTATGACTCAGCTTATGAATTCTATTTGTTTCACCATATCTTGCGCACATATAGTAATCTGACACAAAATTGTTTCTAAGTATAAGATATTTGACTATGTCAGCATCCCTAAATGTTGTGTTACAACACTTCTTTAGTAGGCATAGACACTTAATCTTTTCATCTTCCATCCAATCTAGTTGACTACATATAAATTCTATAAACTCATCAAAACTTCTAATGAACTTAGGGTTCAAAATGCCCTTTTCAAGCCATACATCCACTCACAAGAGTTACTCATTTTAGGGCATTGAATGGATTAAAATTGAATGCAGATATTTTAGCTGTTTCCCATAAAATAAGATTAGATACATAAAATTAAAAACTTAAAATCTTCCAAGCTTAGCTTCAGTATCTCAAAATGGATTTTCCTTTTTGGAAGAAAATAACACAATATAGTTCATACAAATAACTCAATATAGTTGAAAGCAAAAACCTAGTAAAGTGGTATAAAATTGGGAAAAAATAAAATTAAATACTTAAACTCTACCAAGTATAACATAATATCGATAATCAAATTTAACTCTCATTTTATAATGGCATTCCAATCAATAAAGGGAACTTATTAATATTCAATAATGACAATACAATCAAATTCTCAAAAAACAATTATTTTTTTCTCATTTTTTATATAATTTCAAAGCCTTCATTAGGTTAAAGGAAAGCATATAAAACAAATGTTAGGAAATAATTCAATTGTTAGGTAAAACAAACATTATGGTGAATGCCTTTGTATCAGTAGACTATATATATATATATATAAGTTAGAATTTCAATTATTTAATTTATAAAAAAAAAGACAAGCAAATCTATATTTGTAAAAGGGAAAAAATGTAAGAATATTGTAATGTACATTAATAGCTGCATGTTAGTATATTCATAAATGACAACAAAATATAGTAATATACAATTTTATTAATTATATCATTAACAACTAATTGCTTTGGCTTAAGTGCTAATGTTGTCCAGCTACTTGAGATTTTGACTTTTCTTTCTTTATGAACTTTTTTTACAATATATGTTTTTCTTTTTTCTTTTCCATGTATTATCATTTTCATGCATTATTTGTTTAATTTGAATGTTTCTAAATTGCATTATTTTAAAATGAGTTTTGAAAATAGATAAGCATTGTATGATATGCGTGAGTCAAATTTTGCATATATAAGTTATTGCTCACTTATTAGAATCGTTAGTTTTCATAGTATAGACAGGTTATGGATTAAAAATTGAAGTGGATTATTGCCGAACAGACAGAGTAATGAGCTCTAAGAGATAGAGACGTCATTGCGACCAAGTTATCATCGAGCTACTTCATCTAGATCTGGGGCTAACTCATTATGAGGTCAGTAAAGTATTAGTGTTGGGCTAACAAAATCGTTTTAGAAATGTATTGGAGCTACTACAAAGGATTGAACAACAATCCTCACATGCTTTGTAATATGAGAGATTACAGAAGCTAAGAGCTCTAAATTTTTATGAAAGGAGAGAGGATGGGCTTTCAGTGGTAGAGTTTTAACTAGAGAGGGTAAAAAGAGTGTTTGACTAGTTGCACTGCACATATTAGCAGAAATATGAGTATGCGGTGTTTTATTGCAAGAGAATGCATATGATTAGTGGTGGTTAGCATTATAGAGTCCCTAAACACTAAATCCATTAACTTGGGTGTATTTTTCTGTGCAATTTAAGACAATATATATAACTGATTTATAAAAATAGTAAAAAAAGAGAGTAATTGAGTTTAAAGTAGGGAACCATATTGATTTCTGAGTATGAGCGAGAGTTTACACATTTGTGTAAGTATGTTGGTGACATTGTGTCTACTGAGGTTGATAAGTGCAGATAATTTGAGGATAAGTTATAAGATCTAATCAAGCCACAACTCTTAGCTCTATGATTGATGGACTTTCCTAGTTGGCAACCCAGTAGCTGACATAGGACAGGGTTTTTCAGATATTTATGCCATAGGTCAGTGCCTATCCATCCAGTAGCATAAGAGCGAGATTAGTTGGTGGTAGATTTCATACGGGGAGTAGTAGGAGAGTTGCATCATTTAGGTAGAGGCTACATGTAAGTTGTATTACTCTAGCAACTAGTGCACCAACATTGGTATTCTACCTACCATCTTTATTTATATGTCAGCACTATGGACATACACATATATGTGAGTGTTGGTGGATAATAGGAACCTATTTGAGATGCGGCTCTAAAGACCATCAGAGGAAAGACTATGCCCTTCTACAGTATGGCAGAGGTTATAAGAGCAGTGAGTTAGTGCAAACATAAGGTTCTAGTCAGGGAAAAAGCCAAGACAAAGGACAGAGTAGAGGAGGTCAAGCAAGGTTTAGTTAGATCGGGTTTGAGACAATTGAGGGGCCAAAGGGTAGCCAAGCCACCCCACTTAGAACATATGCCATGCGAGCTCAGGAGGATCAAGATGCACTCCACATTTAACATTCATGCATTAATAGATTTGGGATGGATGCACTCATACATATGCACATATCCATTGAGTTGAGAGGTTTTAGAGCCAAAAGCCTTTTAATATGAGATTTTAATGAGCAACCCGTTGGGGAATAGTGTGAGGGCTAGTAAGGTATATAAAAGTTGAATAGTTGAGATGGCATGCAGTTTCCAATAGATTTGATAGAGTTGTCATTCCACTAGTTCGATGTTATCTAGGGGATTAATTGGCTAGCTTGTCATGAAGTAGTGGTAGATTTTGGAAAGATACAAATGATCATTAGAATTCTAAAATCAAATGAGATAATGGTGATGGGTGAGAATAGAGGAGATCAAGAGAATGTGATATCAGGGATGAAATTTAGGAAACTCATCAATATGAGATGCACTCACTCGACTAATTAGGAATAAATCCCAATAAAATGAGTGAATGCTACCTGTTACTGTTTATGAAGATTTTGTTAATTTCAAATATCTTTTAAAATAAACCCTTCCAATTGAAACTATACAACAACAATAACCTTGATCTCAAATGATCCTTTTCATGTACACAAACTTGGCTATCAATGTCCATTATTTACAAAAATTACAACTTTTAGAAGTAAACATGTATTTTTTACAAAATAAGTTATAAACAAAACATTAAACCCAAAACCCATGTCATGTATAAAAGGAATATAAAGATGACATGTAACATTAGCTCTCAATATGTGCACCTCTTCTCTTTGAGTCAACTTCAGCTATCCCTTAAGCCCTAAATCTACATGCAGAAAAACCACATGCTAAGCTACTGAAATTTTCATGGTTAAGAATCAAAATTCGTACATGTAATCATACAAATCATCTTATGGAATATTATACATGTTTATAAACTAGAATATGCATGGCAATACAAATATTTTACCTTTATTACACATACCATATTCCATGTATCACAACATCAAATATACATACATACCACATTCTCATATGTCCAGTTTACTGTATCCATACCTTTTTCTTTGATCAATTTTTGTACTCATAACTTACCATAAGTTCCTTTTTAAATTTATTTTGCTCAAAACACTAAGCTAAACTATCCAAATGTAAGTTTTGGAACATGTGCATTTGAACTCAAGCTTCAGCCTTTCTATCCACTAACTATAAGTATGCTTATCTGAGCTCCTTAAGTCAAGGGCATTCTTACTTGAGCTTCAACCACCGTGACTAGGTATAAATAGGAACAAGAGTGTTCTTACCTAAGCTTCAGCCACCTTCCCTAACAATCAAATGGGACTGAGAAACAAAGACACTCTAACCTGAGCTTCAACTACCTTGTTCTCCAAATCATATATTCTACGATATCATAGCACCCTCAATGGTATGTCATCTATCTTAGGCTAGCTCTTAGATTAGAGGAAATAACATTTTTGATTCTTATAACTTATTTCCTTATCCTTTTTTTCCATGTTCAATTTCATGTTCACAAGCACATAACATTATCCTATTACTTATTAAGCATCATCGCATATGCCATTTATTACTCTTACATTCTCCACATGTGACTAAAAAAAATCCATCACATATCGATCACAAATCATAAACTAAATATGTAAAATAATAGGGTTCATAGGCATGAACTACATGTTCATGGCTGTGATAGACATTCACAAGTATCCCCTCACTCGTAAACCAAACCATGACTGCTCATTTGAAAACTATTGTCACCAGAACACATTTCATTCACGGCTGTGACTATATGTTCATGAGCATAAAGCCAAACATTTATGATTGTGGATCAAACTATGAAAACTGATGTTTAAAATAGGATATATATGTTCATGGTTTTGACTATTTGTTTACAGGCGTGACCCCATGAATTCATAACTTCTCTAGTCATGAAACATGTCTTTATGCAACATTCATGGGCGTGAATACTGTGTCACATGAGGGATTTCCTGGGTTTCAAAAACATAAAACAGAGCATTACTAAGCCACATGCAAGGGTCTCTATGATTGCCAATGTCAATCACTCCTATCAAAATTCCACAACCTATTATTCTAACAACATGCCTTTAACATAAAACAAAGCATTTAAAAAACAATTCATGCCAAAATTCCTTTTGAGTAACATTAACATCACACCTTATTTCCATGGCCTTTCTAACTGTAATGCTCGATAATTTAGCCTACAGTCACGGTTGACCGAAATCCGGCCCACTGAACCGATCGAAGTCTAAATCCGAACATGAAAAAAATAAATTAAAATAATAATAAGATGTGAGAAAAATATTTTGGATATTATTAATTTAGAATTTTGAAGTTCGAAATAAAAATTGAAAAAAAATAATTTTTCACTGAACGAAATTGGAAATTCTAGTGTTTTTGGCACATATATTTTAACAAGGCATAAAAATGGAATATTCTTTATCTAAGGAAAGGAATATTATTTTGATTAAAATAAAGTAATAGTGATTTAAATTAATGGACCAATGGGAAGAAAGATTAGTAATTAATCCTAACCACCCACCTAATCAAACTATAAAAAGTCAAACTTTCACTTTTTGGCCATTCTTCTTCTTCCTCACCTTAATCACACCCATTTCTCTCCCTTTTTCTCTATTTTTCCACGAGCTCCTCCTCCCCCACTTATTCTTCTTTTTCTTTCTTCAAATCAAGCTAAGATTAGATGAAAAAAGGGCATTAAGGCAAGATCATAAAAAAGTGAAGAAAAGTGAGCTAAAGCAAGGAAGAGGAAGGAAGAATGGAAGAGAAAAAGAGAAAGAAGACTTTGGTCATTTTGAAGATCATCAAAAGTGAGTTTAGATTTTCTATCTTCTCACTTTTCTTCTTCTCTTTTCTTTGAGTTTGGGGTTAGTTACCATTAAAGCTAGTAATTTAGGGTTATTATTATGTTAGTGGTGATTAAGGGTGGATTAGTGTGATTAGTACTTGATTAGTGTAAAATTTGTTGTTAGGACAAGGAAGTGAACAAAATTTGAACCAAAATCAAAGAGGAAGCAAGGGTGAAGAGAAAGCTAGCTAGGAAAAAGATAAAAGTGAAGAAAAGTGAAAATTTTGAGGTATGTACATTTGGCAAAAATTCAATACAGAAAAATGTTGATTTTGATTTTGTGATCTGTATGAAATTCTAGATATTTGATTGAGTAATTAATTAGTGATTAAATGATGCTATAAATGTGAAAATAAAAACTAGAATATGAGGTTGATGCATGAAAATGGAAATTGTATGAATTAATTGATGTGCTGGAAATTCATCTTATGAACAGTGTCTAGTTTTCTAGTCATAACTTGAGTTCTGGAGGTGATTTTTGAGTGATTATAATTGAGTTGGAAAGTTAAGACATAGGGCGTCAACTTTTATTCAGACTATTAAACCTGAATAGGCTGGGAATTAGGTGAACAATGGACTGAAAGTTTGAACTAGAAATCTGTCTAAAAAATAATTACTGGGCAGATTGCAGTGATCATAAGTTAGAAGCAAATTCATAACATTTGCTAAAAAATTCGTTTTAATGTGATTTCAGTTGGAAATTAAAGATAAGACATGTACCTACATTTTGTTAGTTGATCACTTGTCCAAATTCCATCTAAACATAGATGAACAATATAGGGAAACATAATGAAGAAAAGCTGTCCAGAATAAGGCAGTTTGAACATATGTGTTGATTGTGGAATTTTGTGATAGAAAAATATATTATTTGATTTAATTGTAGTTATAATGATTAAATGAGCAAGTATGAGATTGTAAATTTTTAATGGGAATTTATATTAATGTTACCTATATAATTTATGTAAATAATAGTAAAGGCAACAAATATAACTAAGCCCTATAACTTCTAGTCGAGAACTAGAAATTAGGATAAGCTGGCATACCAATAAAAAGGTAGAAAAGTAGACACTAAAACTAATAGTGCTAAGATTTAATTTAATTAGACATTAAAAAATAGTGCTCAGTTAAAATTACGCAGGCACTAAGAAATAGTGTTGAGTTCGAATTTACATAGGCACCAAAAAGGTGTTGAGTTGTTATTGAAAATATAGGCGTTAAACGCCAAGTTATAAAATAATTATGTAGGCACCGAGTATACTGCAGGAGAGCAAAAACCCTGTATCCAGTGTTTAGTTCCGGACTAAAATGTTGTGGGATATTAAATAAATAATAAGAAATATATATATATATATATATATATATATATGAATTATAAAATTGATATTATAAATTTTATATCTTGAATTGTTAAGCAATTTCAAGCATGCTTAATGAATAGAATGTCATAATTGATGAATTAAATGTTTTTGTATAAAGAAAATGGTTTTATTATTAATTGAATATTTGGCATGCTTAATGAATTAATTGTAGTTTCTAAAATTTTATTTTATAATTATTTATGTAATTATTGGATAGTTACCAAATGTACGTGTGTTTCATGTGCAGATAAATAGAAGTAGCTGTTCTGATAGGGCGACCGAAGAAGAGGGAACTCCAAGATTAGATTGCAGCAGTCTAGTTCTTTTTGTATGTTTTGGAAATTATGTTCAAAAATTTAAATTTTAAGAATTTCTTTTGGTTTAAATTTGTGGCATGTAGGATTTATAAGGAATGAATGTTGTAATTTTATATATCTAGTATTATTTGTAAATATGTGTCTAAATATTATGGTTTAATTAAATGAGTTCTTTTAAATCAAAAAATTTTCCATCACTAGTTATATATTTAAATGGAAAGAAAAAAATATAGCAATAAATATTTTGCTAATAATAAACTCTAAAAAAAATTCAATAATTTGAACATTGGTTTTAAGACATATGAGCTTAGTAGTACTTTCATATCCTATTAACGACTAGTAGGGTAAGGGAGCGTTACATTTAGTGGTATCAAAGCTTAGGCAAATTGATTATTAATCAGTGGGTGTAAAATTGAATATGTGTCTCATGCGTATGCATAAAATGCTACAATTATCTGACTTGGGTTCGTTCTTCTGGTTTATAGGTAGATATGGATTCAGGATCGGAACAAAATTTCTCGAAAGACGAACTGAGTAATAATCTTTCAGACTCAGCCAATCTCAGACAATCTCCATCAGTGAGAGATTCCGGGTCGAGTGTAGTAGCTCTGTCGAGAGCAGAGGGATAGGCTAATTTAGGACAGAAACCTCTTATGGAACAGATAGCAAACTTGTTGCAACGGATAGTACAAGCAGTTCCACAACCAGCTCCACCTCCTCCTCCACCTCAGCCAAAACCCGGGATTGATAAGCTAAGAAAATATGGGGCCACAGATTTTATGGGAAGGAGAGAGGATGTCCCAGCAGCTTTAGAGTTTTGGATGGAGTCTACAAAAATGGTGTTTGAGGAACTTGAGTGTCCAGAGGAACAGAAGGTCAGATATGCAGTGTCCCTTCTAAAAGATCATGTATATGACTGGTGGAAATCAATCTTATCGAAGCCCCAAATGCTGAAACCATGTTCATGGAACTTCTTCAAGGTAGAATTTATCAAGAAATATGTGTCTAGAGTTTATGTGAATGAAAAGAAAAGGGAATTTCAAGACTTGAAGCAAGAAAGCATATCAGTGACTAAATATGAGATGGAATTCACTAGACCGAGTAAATATGCAGCTGGAATCATTGCTGATGAGGCATATAGATATCATAGATTTGAGGATGGGCTTAATGATGATATTGGGAATATGGTTACCGCCCTTCAGCTTGATGATTTTGCTACACTAGTATCCTCAGCCATCAGTGTGGAAAAGAGGTCAAAGAGAAACAAGATAGAAGAGCCACCACAGATATCGACAATTAGCATGGCCCAAATATCAAGTAAAACGAGGTGGACAGTGCCTAGGTTTTTCCAGTCACGGGGTTCTGGACCAACCTTTTCAACTAGGCAAAGCCAACAGTTGAGGCTAGAGGGGTCTACAGCTAGTGCACCAGCTTCTGGTAATAGGAGATTCATATCTATCACATGTCAGCATTGTGGAAGATCACATGCAGGTGATTGCTGGTGGATTGCTGAAGCATGCTTACGATGTGGATCTACTGATCACAAACAGAAAGACTGCCCCAGAGGAAGAGGTACAGGTGGTGTAGTATTAGTGCAGCTTCAAAATGTCACTCGAGGCAGAGATAGGGGTCATAGACAATCTAGAAGCAGCAGGGTTGGGCAGAGTGTATCAGAATCAGTAAATAGAGCAGAAGGTAACCGAGCCCCAGCCCGAGCATATGCCATGAGAGCTCGTGAGGATCAGCTTGCCCTGGATGTGATAATCAGTAAATTTTCTCTTTATGATATTGATTTATTTGCACTGATAGATCCAGGTTCTACATATTCATATTTATGCATGTCACCACCTAGTCATGATAATATGGTAGTAGAGGAATTAGATTGTGATATATTAGTGACAAATCCGTTGGGTCATGGTGTGAAAGTTAGTTGAGTCTATAAAAATAGTCCAGCCAAGGATCAGAATGTAGAATTACCAGCTGACCTGATAGAGTTGCCACTCCATTAGTTCGATGCAATTTTGGGGATGGATTGGTTAACTCAGCATAAAGCAGTGGTGGATTGTCAATATAGGAGAGTGACTTTCAAGAATTTAGGGAAGGATGACGTGATTGTCCTAGGTGAGAACCGATCGTACTTGACTAATGTCATTTCTATGATGAAGGTAAGTAAGCTTATCAGAAAGGGAAGTGAAGCATTTTTGGCACATATTGTAGATACAAAGAAAGTGAGTCTAGATCTCAGGGAGATTCCTATAGTATATGAATATCTAGATATCTTACCTGAGGACTTGCCAGGGTTCCCATGTGTCACGGAGATAGAGTTTACCATTGATGTTTTGCCAGGCATAGCCCCGATATCGATCACTCCCTACAGAATGGCACCTGCTGAGCTAAAGGAATTAAAAGTGGAGTTGCAAGAGTTGTTAGAGAAAGGTTTTATCAGGCCTAGTGTCTCACCTTGGGGTGTTCCGTTTCTATATATATATGAATTATGAAATTGATATTGTAAGTTTTATATCTTGAATTGTTAAGCAATTTCAAGCATGCTTAAAGAATGGAATGTCATAATTGATGAATTAAATGTTTTTGCATAAAGAAAATGGTTTTATTATTAATTGAATATTTGGCATGCTTAATGAATTAGTTGTAGTTTCTAAAATTTTATTTTAGAATTATTTATGTAATTATTGGATAGTTGTCAAACGTACCACTAAGCTAGAAGCTTAGCGCATGTATTTCACATGCAGATAAATAGAAGTAGTTGTTCCAATAGGGCGACCGAAGAAGAGGGAACCCCATGATCAAATTGCAGTAGTCTAGTTCTTTTTGTATGTTTTGGAAATTATGTTCAAAAAATTAAATTTTAAAATTTTCTTTCGAAGTAAATTTGTGGCATGTAGGATTTATAAGGAATGAATGTTGTAATTTTATATATCTAGTATTATTTGTAAATATGTGTCTAAATATTATGGTTTAATTGAATGAGTTCTTTTAAATCAAAAAAATTTTCATCACTAGTTATATATTTAAATGGAAAGAAAAAAATATAGCAATAAATATTTTGCTAATAATAAACTCTAAAAAAAATTCGATAATTTCAACATTGGTTTTAAAACATATGAGCTTAGTAGCACTTCCATATCCTATTAACGACTAGTAGGGTAAGGAAGCGCTACACTAACTCCTATCTCATATAACTATCATGCAAATACTTTACAAAAGCTTATTCATAACATATATCACATTTCATAACCTAAAACACAATAACATGCAAGATTAGGAGAATTAATATGCATATATGTACTAACATTTTATAATGGAACCTAAACCCTTCAAATTCTTCATGCTTGCCTAGCCTTTGTTGGTCCATCTCTTTACCACTAGCTCTCATCAACAAGAAAATGTTTCTCTTAAATCTTTATATTAGAAAATAACTCTAAACTATCAACACACTCCTTAACTTTTCTCAAGCTCAACCTTACACTTTATCTTTTCTCAAGATATTTGGAACTTATGTTAAAAAGAGAAAAGAAGAAAAAGAAAAAGATGAATATGAGAGGTCTGGTGTGTGATGATGAGTTTTAGAGGATATAGGGTAGCTAGAGTTAGCAAAAAAAGATATGGTAGAGAGAAAATCATAGGATTTGCTCACCAACTCTGTTGACTATCATTCATAGGCATGAACATAACCACGACACTCATAACCATGAAATCCCATTCACGGGCATGAACAACCTTCAAAACTATGCCATTTTGAAACACAACAATCTCATAGGCATGAACATCCATTCATGGGTTGTGAAAGTATCCTTCCTATCTATATCTAACCTTTTAATCTACTCACACTTTCTCACAACAACTTATCTAACTTTTCAACCTTAAAAATCATACATTACATTTCTTTCACTCTTAAAGAAAATGTTGTCTTTGGAATTTGCTTAGTTGTTCGAGTTTAACAATTGGGGAATATGTAACAAAAAGAGGTAATGTAATATCAACAACATCTGCAAACTCTGATCCTTCTATGGTCTTCAAGTTGTATACTCTTATGCACACTCTACTCGATCCTGGCCTATTCACCATCTCTAAAATGGCTTAACTGGATCCACTCCTAGCTTGTCTTTGACAATCACCTTGTGTTAACACTAATCCCTTAGTCTATGTAGGAGCCTCCCAAGACTATAAAGGAAAATCTCTTTTGTAATGTCTCGAATCCACATTCGAAGGAAGACCCTGATTCCTAGTGGCACTCTCCTTGATGGAATCTGTGACATGTCTCATAAAAAGGTGCACTATCACTAGCTGATGAGTATTGGTGGTGACAGATGCAGTAGAGGGTGGTCCCCTTTTGAAAGAACTGGATTGGGAATGGATTTATCCTAATCCTTTGCTCTGTGAGTGCCATGAAGAAAAATGACCTATATCATTTGATGTCTAGGCCACTAAAGCTGCTAGCTTCCTGGGAGCTTCTTCAACTCTTTTTCTCTTTCTATTCTCCACACTAACTATGATAGTTTCTAGCTTCGAGAAACTCACATGCTGAAAAGCTATTACAAAATCTCCAATCTCCTCATTAAGGCTATCTTCAAATCTATGGCACTTGTAATTCTTGTTTATGATCAATTCATATGCATATTTACTCAGGTGAGAAAATGCTCTCAGGTACTTGGTAACTATCATACTTCCCTATTTGAGGTTCAAAAACTCCCTCTTATTCTCATTAATATAAACTCTGAGGGACATGTTGCTCTTTGAACTTAGCCATAAAGAACTCTTATGTCAATAGTTGAGGAACCTCTAGCTTCAGCAGAATTTTCTTTCACTAGTTGTAGGCATCTTCCTATAAAAGAGATAAAATGTGTCTAGATCTATGCTCTTCAGCACACTCTAACTCATTAAAGAACCATTTTGTCTTCTTTAACCAATACTTGGCTGTAACGAGATTGTTCTCACATATGCTAAGAAAGTCTGTAGCCCCATACTTCCTAAGCTTGTCAATTTGAACCCTAAGTCTCTCTTATGGTGGTGGTAGAAGAGGTGGAGTAGTTTGTGGTACTACTTGAGTCAACCTTTGTAAAAGAGCTATTTGGTTTTACATCAAGGGATCCTGAGCTTTATCCACTAAACTAGCCATCGACTACTATGGAGGAACTAGCACAACACCTAGATCACTAACACTTGCAACACTTGGCAAAGTTTGAGCCCCAACATCCAGAGGATTATTGGTCTCAACAACATTATGCAATTCTATCTCCATAACTCTCTCTCTCTCTCTAATCCTATAGTTGATAAAGAAGTAGCCTATGTCATAGTCATATGAGATGAACTATGCATTCAAGATCAATCCTTTACCCCACTTAAGTCTAGAAATGCCTAAACCTAAGTTCTGATACCAAAAACTATAATACCCATTTGGCTAATTAGGATTAAATCCCAATTAAACGGGTGGATGCTACCTATTACCATTTATGAAAAACCACTTAATTTCATTTTTTTAAATAAACCTTTGCAATTGAAACCATACAATAACAATAGCCTTAATCCCAAAGGATCCCTTTAATAAAATGGCCCACTTTTCACTAAAATTACAACTTTTCAAAGTAAAACATGTTTTTAGATAATAAGCTTTATACAAAATATTAAACCCAAAGCCATGTCATATACAAAAATAATATAATTATGACATGTAACATTGACCCTTGATATGTGCACCTTTTCTCTTTGAATCAATTTCATCTATCCCTTAAGCTCTAAACCTACGTGCAAGAAACCCATATGCTAAGCTACTAAAAATTCAGTGGTACATATAGGCATAAAAATTCATATATGCAATCGTACAGATCATATCATGGCATATTATACATGTTCATAAACAACTAGCCTATGTATGGAAATATAAATATTTTACCATTATTACACATACCATATTCCATGTATCAAAGCATCAAATATACATGTATACCACATTCTCATATGTCCAATTTACTATATCCTTACCTCTTTCTTTGTTTGTTTTGTTTACTCATAACTTACCATAACTTCCTCTTTGAATTTGTTTTACCTAAAGCTCAAAGCTAGATTATTTAGATGCAAGTTGTGCAACAGGTGCATTCGAAGTTGAGTTTTAGCCTTTCTATCCACTAATTGTAAGAATGCTTGTCTAAGCTCCTCAAATCAAGGGCATTCTTACCTAAGCTTTAGCCACTTTGAATGAGTATGAACAAGAACAAGGGTGATTTTATGTGAGCCCCAATCACTTTACCCTATCAATTGTATGAGACCGAAAAACAAGGGCACTCTAACTTAAGCTTCTAGTACGTTGTTCTCTAAATCATATATTCTATGTTACCAAAACCCTTTAATGGCATGTCATCTATCCTAGGCCAAGTCCTTGATAGAGAAAAGGACATTTCTGATTTTTATAACTTATATCCTTATCCTTTTTATTTCTATGTTGCATTTCATGCTCACAAGTACTTAACATTATCCTATTACTGATTAAGCATCATCAAATATACCATTTATCACTATTAGATTCTCCACATGTGAAAAAAATAAATCCATCACATATCAATCACAAAACATAAACTGCATATGTAAAATAATACGGGTTCATGGGCATGAACTACATGTTCACTACCATGATGGACATTCATAGGTGCCCCCTTACCTGTGAATCAAATTGTGACTATTTATGTGGAAGCTATTGTCCAATAGAACACATTTCTTTCACAATTGTGAACTATGTTCATGGGCGCTAAACCAAACATTCATGACTGTGGATCAAACCATGAAAATTGATGGTGAAAACTGGATATAGATGTCAACATTTATGAACCCATGCATACATGACTTCCATAGCCGTGAAAAAAGGCATTAATGTTTCTACCTTTTTTAGGCTTTTCAGAGTTGAAATTTCATGGGCGTGACTCCTTTTGTCACGAGTGTGAAATGTGTCTATTGCAACATTCACGAACGTGAATTTCTGGGTTTTCATAATAGAAAATAAATTTTTACCAAACTACATGCAAAGGTCTCTAAGATTGACCAATGTCAATCACTCATATTAATATTCCACAACCTATTATTCTAACAATATATCTTAGCTAGTGAGCTATAATAACTTTTTTTTTTATTTGAGCATTATAGGTAGTAGTGGTTTGATTGCACATGTGGCCAACCCTGATAATGGCAGAGATGTGAGTACAATATGCCCTAATGCAAATTATCAAATACTTTCAGAAGACAGATGAAAAGCTGGTTAAAACAATTGAGGCAATGAAAAAGGGGGAGAGTCTTGAGTTTTTAGTTTAAGAAGATGTCGCAATGTATTTCAAGAATATAATTTGTGTTCCAAGTGTAGAAAATTTGAAACAAGATATCCTTAAAGAAGCACATAAGACTGCATATGCCATTTCTCTAGGTGGGAACAAAATGTATCAAGATTTGAAAATATGGTATTGGTGGTTAGGGATGAATAAGAATATTACAAAGTTTTTTGTAAAGTGTTTGATTTGTCAACAAGTGAAATCTAAACATTAGTTGCCCACAGGACTACAATCTATACCTATACCAGAATGGAAGTGGGAGAGAGTCACGATGGATTTTTTTAAGCTTGCCAATGACTTAGCGAAATTATGATGCTGTATGGGTGATAGTACATTGACTGGAAAAATCAACACATCTTTTACTTGAATGAATTATCCTTTAAACAAGCTCACTAAGATCTATGTAAATGAGATTGCAAGGTTACATAGAGTTCCAGTATCCATAGTTTATGACTGAGACCTCATATTCATTTCACAATTTTAGAATAGCTTGTAGTTGGTTTTAGGAATCCAACTCAGTTTTAGCATAATATTTCATCCATAGATGGATAGTTAATTAGAGCGAGGATTCCAATTGCTTGATGATATAATGAGAAGATACATGTTTGAGTTTGATGAAAGCTGAGATCAATACTTGCCTTTTAAGGAGTTTGCTTATAACAACAGTCACTAGACAAGCATATGTATGGCTTCTTATGAGGGATTGTATGGAGGAAAGAGTAGAACACCAATTTGTTGGACAAAATTAAGTGAAAAAAAAAAAGATGATAGGGCCATAACTAGTAATAAACAAAAGTGAAAGTTAGAGTTATTATGGAGAGATTAAAAGCAGCCAAAGATCAACAAAAATTATAAGCTAACCTGAAGAGGTGAGACAATAAATATGTTATAGGCAACAAGGTATTTTTGAAAGTTTCACCTTGGAAGAAAATATTGAGACTTAATATGAAGGGAAGCTAAGCCCAAGATTTATTAGCCCTTATAAAATTTTGGAAATAATCAAACTAATGGCATATTGCCTATTATTACCACCGGAGCTAAACAAAATTCATAATATTTTCCACGTTTAGATGCTAAGAATGTATATACCATATTTGGTGCATGTTTATTCCAGTTGAAAGCATAGAAATCCAGACGGATCTGACATATAAAGAGAAATCAGTAACCATCCTTACACATGAAAAGAAAGTTCTACAAAATAAGAGAGCTTCTGTAGTCAAAGTGTTGTGGCAAATTCATTTTACAGAAGAAGCCACATAGGAAATCGAAAAGTTCATGAGGAGGTAGTATCCACAATTATTCAATGCAAAATGAACAGGTAATTTTGGATGAACAAATTTATTTTAAGGAGGAAAGAATGTCATGCTCATTAATTTAGGCTCCAAGTTGCACGTGTCATGAAATTGACGCATCAATTTGATTAAAGTCTAAATTCAGATTTTGACTAGATAAAAATTAAAATAAGAGCATTTAGTTATTAAAAATACCTAATAAAATATATAAGTGGTAAGAATATATTGAATTATGATAGAAGACCTAAATGCAAAGTTTGGAACTTTTTGGAGAAATTTTTCAATTTAATAAATTTTATGTACAAATTTGGATATTTACCATTAAAAATATAATTTGGGACATAAACCAATGGGTGATGAGCAACCACATTAAGCAAACCACATTGATATTTTTATTGACCCAAAATATCCAAATATGGTAAAAATGGTCAGACCTAAGTGTGACTTTTAGTCACCTTTTCCACTCTTCTTCTTCTTTCTTCTTTCTTCTTCATTATCATTTTTTTTCTCTCATTTTCTGCCTTTAATCTGGCCCAAACCTATTTAGTCCATTGTCCTCCATATCCAAATACCAACAAGAGAGATAAAGTGAGGGAAAGAGAGGGAAAATCAAGATAAAAGGCATTTCCATGCATAAAAAAGCTTGAAAAAGCTAAGAAAAGGCAAAAGGAAGAGAAAGAGTCAGAATTAATGAAAAATATCCTTTTTGGTTCAGCCATATGAGGAAGACAAATAAAAGTAAGTGGTTTTCTTCAACTCTTTGATCTTCTATTAATGGAAAGTGAGTTTTTAGCTTCTTTAGGGGTTATTTGTGTAAGCTATAACATATTGAAGAAGTGAGGCTTTAAAGGGTTAGAGTGGTTGCAAAAATGATAAAAATTTATTAGAGATTTTAAAATAGAAATGAATTGAGTTTGGAAAGTTGAAAAAAGCCTAGACCCAAAGTTAAAGAAGAGAGAAAGTTTAAGGTTTAGGGTTGTAGAAAATGAAAATAGAGTTCATAGTTAAAATTCAGGAAGAAGGCTTTTAATGGTGTTTTTACATGTTTTAGGTGTTCAAGTGGAAGGAACTCAAGTTCAAAGAGAGAAATAAAACAAGGAAAAAGAAAAAGAAGCATAAAGAATAAAAATAATGTGAAAGAAATAGGTAAGTGTATGTATAGGCAATAGTCTATAAAATGATTGTATATTTGTATGATTGAGATGTATGACATGTTAAAGTTATGATTTGAATGCATCTAGTTATACAATTTGCCTCGAATTTAGAGTTAATAATGATAATGTGAGCTTATGCAGACTAATGGTTTAATTAAAGAATATGAATTTGAGAAAATGGTAAACAAGGTTGTATGTGCCTGAAATAAGGTCTAAGATTGTGTAAAGGACTTGTGGTGGATGTTTGGTAGGTTTTAGGGTTTATTGGTATGCCTATGAATGAGATTGGATTTAGGAAGGTAGTTTTCTTAGTAATGATTCATAGGCATAAATCCATGATTTAGGTTCATGAACAGATGATTAGAAAATGTGATTTTGGTTTAGAAAAGTTATTTTTCCATTCAAATTCATTCATGAATTGATGCAAAATAGGGGTCATCATGTGAAGGTGATTCACCGGCATAAAGGACTTGGTCATGGTCATTAAAGAACAACAATGCTATTCATGGGTCATAACATTCATTCACGACCATGAATTAGTTTGACTCGACTCTTTTATAGGCGTGAATATGTAGTCACGATCATGAATACCATATTTTTAGAACTAAATTTAATTGTTAATTAATGAATAATTCAAAAAAAGTGTCTACCAATATGATATATTTAAGGTATAAGGATATAGAATAAATGGGAATAATATGAATTTAGCAAGAAACAATTGAAAATGCTATGCATTAATAATGAAATGATCATGAGAAAAGAATAGGGGATTGTGGTCGTATGAAAATAATTTATGATATTGAGAAAAGAAGTTAAGCATATATTATATGCCTAATGTAAGCTAGAATAGGTAGACATTTTGATATGTCAATTAGGGATGATAAATTGTTAAGCCTCCAGGCCATAGTGCCTGTAGGTGTTTAATGTTTGTAGGCAATTTACTGTCCATATTATTTTGGACATACATTGTCTTATGTCATCCATTTATTTATTCCTTTTTTTGTATCTTCTAGTGTTTGGTCTGGGTATCTTGCCATGATAAAAAGATAAAAAAATATTAAGAGTATCTCATATCATTCATAAATGAAAAAAGAATGGAAAATAGTAGATAAATATATGTATGTTTGCATTGCATGTTGTTGTTTGTACATATAGATAGATGATGATAATAAATAATATTACTAGATGTAAATAGAAAATAAATTAAAGCAAAAGGGAAAATGATATTTGTATAAGTTGTAATGCTAGGTTGCATAGGAATGTATGTTCATGTTATGGTCTATTGTCTTTCTATATGCACTACTAAGCATATAACTTAATGTGAGACTTAGTTCTCTCTTGCAAATACAGTGAATAGAAGGTTCAAAATAATTGATAGCAGTTGTAGATAAAAGTTATAGAATCCTGATTAAGTGAAGCAACATAGTCATCATTCAGTAGGTTCTTATTTTGATATTTTTTGTTGTATTATATATTCATTTTTTTTTTATGAAAGTTAACCTTTGCTTTTGTACAAATTTTTAAACAAAATACTTTTGTTTATATAAAATGTATATAGATTTCATTTATCATGACACTATAAGTTAATTTAAAATATTGTGTTTGGAAATGTGTTTAAGTGAAGACAAATATTCTGATTTTTAATAACATGTAAATATTTTATGAGAGGAAGTTTTATAATATTATATTGCCTGACCACGAATTCGATAGGATGAGGGAATGTTAAAAAACATACAAATTATCTTTTATTGACCAAAAAAGTTGATTGATGGTCATAATGTTCTCAATTATTGATGTTTTCTATTTTGCTTGACAATTTTTTTTTAATGAAATCGTAAAAATTGATCTTTATTTGATAAAAATTTGAATGAGTAGACTTGAAAATGTGCTGAAATTTTCAGATAAGATAAGAGTTATAGCAAGAAATTATATATATATATATATATATATATATATATATAATTGTGTGCGTGACTTTTTAAAAATATTAATGATTTGAAGCTTGAAAACAATCCTACCTTATCCATTTGACTGATTTTAAAAAAAAAAAAAAATTATAATCGCTCTTAAAATTTTAAAAATTGAATTTAACATCAAAATTTCATAAGCATGTGGGAGAGAATTTACACAATGAGAGGTGGGAGTGGGGTCCCGTACTCCCTAGTGAACCATCACATCTAATGTTTTGTAATAAGAATTCTCATTCTTTATTTTATTTTATTTTATTTTTAATTAATTATTTTTTCATATATTTATTGCATGAACAGAAAATGACTTTTTTATATTTAAAATAAATATTATTATGTTTTTTTTGTAAATGAAAAATATGATATTTAAAATAAAAAAGGAAAAATAAGTATTATAAATAAAATTTATTTTAAAAGTAGTTTGCTTTATGAAATTGCAAGAGTATGGCAGTAAAATATTTTATTATGAATAGTTAACTCTGATGCATGGGCTCGTTTGAGATTATAAATGAAACGCTATTTATCATGACAGAATATGAATTGTGCAATTCAACCAACTTTCCGGTGTTGGTGATTTTGTTGGGTTTATGGTGAGCTTTTATACCACTTTGGTAGCAAAAATGTAAAGAAGAAATGAAGCAACAATAACAAGGCACAAAGAAAAGGTGGAAGAGGGAGATTAATAATTTATAATATGAACCATAATAGTACATAATCGCTCCACTGTTATAAAGAGGGAGATCCACCACTCTTACAAATTTATCCACGATACATATATTTATAGCAATATCTAACTGATTCTTCAATCCTACTAATAAATGTACACACAGTATATAAGCATTGTTATCACTAGTGACGGATGTTGAATTTACAATGAGTGAAAGCTGATAATAAAATTAATAATATCTATTTAGATACAAAATATGAGGAAAAAAAAACAATAGTAGATAGAGTTATAATTTTATTATAATAACTATTTTTGAGGTGCCATATTTTGAAACCATTGAATGGTATCTTCAATCTCAATAGAATTTAATGTCTTTCTCAATATATGTGACCAAATAATTATTCATCAATTCTTCTCCAAGTCAGTTGTATAATGGATTCTTGACAATTTAGATAAAACTCTTTTAACAGTTTTAGCTACAAGCATGGTCAAATCCAATTTCACTAGTAATTATACCAATAAATAAACATGATGCTTCTTCAATTGAACTAATTTCCTCGAGAGCTCACCAATACTTGTAAGATTAGAAAAATGATCATTTCATTGCATATCCATGATTTTGCAGCCAAGTTGATGCCCAAATGCCATTAACTTCACTATTAAAAAGTCATTTGGATAAAATTCAGCAAATTAAATCAACTTTCTCTTATCAAATTATGAGAAAGAATTACTTCGATCAAGGCATGACATAGACAATAATACCTCAATGTTCACGGCATCAAAATAGTCGTTCAACTCATGAAGCTGCATATCATCATTGGGTAGAACATAAAAGTCTTTTATATTTGGGACAAAGATATCACACTTGATGCAAAATGAAGTCATTTCCTTTAGCAATGGTTCCCATCTTTTTTGCTCTCATTTGTTGAATCAATTGCTTAGTTACTTTTACAAGATTCATAGCATTGATAATATTTTGGTCTTTTATTTATAGTTCCTATGACAAATCACTTGAAACTCCAAAAACTTTTTTCATCAAGAATAAGCAAAATATAAATTCAAAACATTGAAGAAATTCCAAAATATAATATGTTTGAGTTCTTTGCTTTGGTATTTTTTTATTAATTTTCATTGGCCATAAGCACTTCAATTATCGGGTCAAATAAACAAATCAAACTCATTAATGTTTTATAATGAGAACCTCAAGGTGTTGGTACAGCTCGATTCAGTGACACTTATTGATTCAATCCTCTCATAGACAAAACTTCACCATCACGAATTCCTTGAATAACTTGCTCAATGTTTTTTGCTCAAACTAAGTGTTTGCATGAGGCATTAATAAAATTTGTTACAATGGGAACAATATCAAAGAATTTACTAAAATTTGGGTGACTTTCAGCTATGGACACAAGTGCCAATTGAAGTTGATGAGCAAAACAATGAACACAATATATAGATGAATTCTTCATCAATATTAGACTTACAAGACCATTGAATTCCCTTTGCATATTGCTAGCTCTATCACAATCTTCCCCCTATAAACTTCAAATACTTAAACCATGTTTGAAAATAAAATAATCAATATTTTGTTTTGAATGATAAAGCAATAGTATCACTAATATGTATAATGCTAAGAAAATGCTCAACAACACATCTTTTTCATCCACAAAATGCAAAACAATTGCCATTTGTTCTTTCATAGACATATCCTGAGCTTCATCAACTAAGATACAATTTTTTCATCACTAACCTTTTTAATGATTGCATTTCTAGTCTCAACTACAAATGCAGTTATAATATTCTTTTGAATTCTGGGTGATGTCAATTTAAAATTTTCAGGGGCATTACTGAATGCAACTCTTTTGATTTCCTCAATATGGACAACAAGAAATTGTAAGAGCTCAAAAAAATTTTCTAGATGTTGGATTTTGAACATGCATCTTATACATGACATAATAAAATTTAAAATTTTATAAATCTAAAAACCTAAGGAATTGTCCTATGTAATTCAAAATCAGATCAAGCATCACATGAGAGAAGAAGATTATCTTTGTTTATCAACTCTTGATTATCTTTTGATTTGTGAGTTTTTCTTCCTATTGGGTTGTCAAAAACTATAACAATCCAAAAGCTTGGACTATCTCTAATAGTATCCACACAAAGGAATGAAAGAAAAGGAATATAAGGTGACAAAACAACAATGTGCTAGCAATGGTAAATTATCTGTAAGAGAGATGAAGAAAGAATATCCATTATTTTCTCAAGGGAGGCAGCCTAGAAAATAACCCTTAAAAGTTTTATTTATATGTTCTCTATCAAATTTAAAATTGGACATTTAAAATCCTAGGTTTTTCATCCTATTTAGAATAGAATTATGTAAAATTTGAGCTCGTTGTGCGACTTAGGGTAGTGGTGAGCAAAGTTGTCAAGCTTCTTTCACGCTCACGATAAAACATCATGCCCATGATAGAATGTTTGTCATCCCTGAGATAGAATAGTCACTAATGTGTGCGATGGCTGGCTCTTGGCTCTATTGTCTACACTATGGCTATGGCACTCATGATGTGCAACACTTTACATGCGATCACAAAACTTTTTTTATGCAAATATCTTTTTTCATGTTTTTGGATCAAATCCAATACCCATTTCAAATTTCCTTAATTTCTTCTATGCATATAACCTATTAGGTTTCTAGTTATATTGGCAACTCATATCATCCAATTACTTTAAGTAAATCACGAATGACATTTAGCAATACATCATAACCATCAAAATAACTAGAAAGTTAGTGGTCTGACTTTAAATCCATCTATAGAAAATTACCATGCAATTTGTCCTTTTACCACACTATACCTCATTTAGTTTAGAGTATGAACTATGTGTCAACTCTCACTAGATGAACTACATCATAACTAGTCCAAATGATTTAGTTCTTATCTTTGAGACTCATTACACTATTAAATATGTCATTGAAAACTATTTTCAAGACATGTCCATTTTGGACAAAGATTTCTAAGTAATGATCTTCCACAATAAACCATATGTATAGTCTCTTTATATTAGGAGCAATGAATCCTTTGTTGACTACTCAACTACTTTCAAGAATGATCTTTGAGAGGTAAATAGGAATGAAGGTCAAAGTATAGGATTTAGTATCCAATATAACATTGAATATCTCAAGTTTAAAGATACTTGCACCATGGCTATGATGGGACTATCACCAACGTTGTAACACCTCTTTACCACCACTTTAGTTCAGTAAGGTAAGTGAGCATTACTCGACTAACTGTCTTATAAGATTAGCTAAATGAAGTATAATTTTTTATTTTTTTAATAAAAATATTACAAACATTAAAATAAATTTATTACCAACACCGATATTCAAAATTTTATTTATTTATAAAATATATTATTTTACATCCAAACTATATCCATTACATTAAAGTTACACATCCCCAATACATACTAGATGAGATAAAAACTATAATTTAATTTACAAAATTTTTAACAAAATATACCAAAATATGTCCAAAGCTTTAAGCCGTTTATTGTCTAGGTACACTTTTTCTTCTAACAACTATACTATCTACGACTTTTTCTTTTGAACATACATTAGAGGAAACCATTCGCGCTAAGCTACGAGCTTAGTGGTGCTTCAAGGATAAAAATCTTATATACATATATTTTCTTACATGTCATTTAATAATTTCACAAATAAGTCAGAAAATAAAAGAATTATATGAAATTAAATAAATATCATTAAAAATTTAATATTTAACAATTTTGATTTAATGCAACACTATCAAAATGACATACTTCTATATTATTGTTATTTTTCATTTTCTTTGTGCCCATAACTCCTATAACCGAACTAACTAATAAGAATAACAGAGTTTCCATTACCGGCTTTTATAATATTATGATGAGTGCTTTTATAATAGTATCATTACCGACTTTTGTAATATTATCATTACCAGCTTAATAATTTTACGCCAAGCGCATTTATAAAATTGTCAATACCAGCTTTTATATTTAGCACCGAGTGCTTTAAATCCCCTTATTGGTATGCCAAGTATTCTCTATTCTAGTTCTAGATTAGGTGTCTTAGGGCTTAACTATTTTTTTTATTTATTCACAATATTTTCAAAAATGATAATTGTACTATTTTTTTTTTACTTATATGTTTAATTATTTTTGTTATTTGTTTCCATTGTTATTCCATTAGAACTTCTCATATAAATAGTTTATTAAGAATTTATAATTACAATTAAAGTCAAAATTCACATTAATTAATACATGCATTGATCATACCACATGCAAAAGCCCAATATATCAAATTTTTGTTTATGATAGATTTTGGCTTTGATTTCAGCCTCATTTTGAGCCCATTTATAGATTGAATTTGGATTTATTGTCTTTTAATATTTTATAGCTTATTGTCTCAGATTTCAGATGCATCAAAAATCATACAAATCCAATTTTTCTATTAAAAGTTATGGCCTTTTTGTTGAAGAGCATTTCATTAGTTTTACCCAATATTTTTTGGGTACCTACAGGTCCGAGATTTTGTATCCAAATTTTAACCTATATAAAATTAGAAATTGAACTTAGGTTCTGATTCAATGTTTTAGACTTATGATTCCATTTCATTTCCAGCTGATTTCATGTTAATATCTTTACTGGAGCATTAGTTATGATCAAAATAGTCAAGATTGCTCCAAAATTTCTACAGTAGGGTCATCACACACCTATCTACTAATTACATCCATCATATGCATTCATTTTTATGCAAAAGTTTCTAAATGAAAATTACATTCACATATCTTAGTGTTTTCACACCATTTAATCCCATTACGATAAAAAAAATTTAAAAGCAACAACCAATCACATTCATATCAAACATTAATACATAATTTCACACATTTAAACAACATGTAAGATTTTTATCAATGAAGCACATTCCTAATCAACCTTGGAGTTTCCCTTTCTCCTTCTTTCCCTCCCTTCAGTAATTTTCTTTCTCTTTACCTTTTTCACCCTCTTGAGGGCCTCTCATTTGCTCACTTGGTTTTCCTACACAACCATACCATATCTCATTTCTATCATTCATTTTCAAAACTTTTCATGCCTACATAAAATTATAATGCTCCTATTATATTTTATACTTTAATTTAGCCAAAAAGTACTAATGTTAACCTTCCTTCTTGATATGTCATAGATGCCTAAAAACTTTATCATAGGTTCCAATTTATTTTCTTCAAATCAACATTCTAATCACACTTCATTTATCGCCAATTGTGTTTTTCCAAGGTTAATTGCAATTTCCCCCAAATTACCTTAACCAAAGAAGTCCCCCCTTCCTCCATCAGAGTAACTTTCTCTATTTTTTAAGTCCTAAAATAGTTAACTAATATCAATTATCATTAATTAAAAGTTTAACTTCACTTTTCTTCAACTAGCTATAAAATTTCAAATTATAGGTCAAGTCTTGCCAAATAACCTCAATCTACCAATCCTAATCATATCTATCATCCTTATGGGTCTCAAATGGAAGGAAAAAGGTTTAATTTAAAAAGAATAAACTCACCTTAATGGCTCTCTAAGGTGGGCCAAATCTGTCCCAAAATTTCTCCCTTTTCTTTACTTCTTTCTTCCTTCCTTCTTGCTCCTTAGCTCCCTGTATGGAAAGAACTCATTAATTTTTGAATTTTTCTATCTCAAAACTAATTTTTTCTCTCTGTTTCAAGCTTGAATTGAAGCAAGGCTGGGACATCATTTCCCATTAACAATATGTCATCTACATAGAACACAAGAAATAAGATTGCACTCCCACTAACCTTATTGTAAACATAAGGTTCATCCGGATTTTGTAAGAGACCAAACTGTTTGATTGTCTCATCAAACCGAATATTCCAACTCCTGGATGCTTGCTTTAATCCGTAAATGTAAAATAACTATTATTTTTCTTTTTGAATTTCTTATTTTCAAGTCATAAAGAAATTTTTGATTTTTGAACTCTTCAAAAATGTTTTTACATTAAAATTAGTCTAGGTACGAAGTGCATAAGATAAAAGGAGAGATTTAAGGGGTTTTACTTTAATTGGCCTTAATTGGCGAATTAAAGCAGACCAGTAGCCTTCTCGAGCCTGTGACCCCCTAAAGCGATATTTCTATACGATCTCATCCCAATCTAATCCGAAGTAATTTTCTCATATTTTTGGATCTCATCCAAGACCGTTTTACTCATTCTTCACATCTCCAATGAATATGACTCATTAGGTTCCCCACTATGTTGGCCACTTAAATTAATAATTAATTTAAGAAAGTAATGAGTGGTATCTAGCAACACATAATGACCCCCAATTGACTGAAAAGTTAGTGGTTTGACTATGAACCTTTCCATAGACAATTTCTGTAACACCCCCTTACCCCACTATAGTTCAGCAAGGTAAGTGAGTATTACCCGTCTTACTGTTTTATAAAATTAATGAAGTGAAGTAAACTTTTTTTTTTTTTTGAAAATTTTGTAGACATTGAAATAAAATTATTACAAGCATAATACTCAAAATCTTATTTATTTATAAAATATATTAATTTACACTCAAACTATGTCCTTTTACATAGTAACTCACATATTTAATACACATTATATGAAATAAAAAAATACTTTAATTTACAAAGTTTTTTAACAAAATATACCAAAAAAGAAAACCCAGAGCTTTTTGCTGCTTCCCTCCGGATACCCTTCTTCTTCTGACAGACTATTTTCTACGGCTACCCTTCTAAACCTGCGCGATAGGAAACCACCCGCGCTAAGCTACTAGCTTAGTGGTGCTTCAATGATAAAAATTTTACATACATATATATTTTCTCACATATTAATTAACCATTTAATAAATAATGCATAAAATAAAAATTTCTATAAAATCAAATAAATTTCATTCAACATGTAATAGTAACAAATTTAATTCATGTAACACTTATCAAAATCACATACTTCAATATTAGTATTATTATTATTATTATTATTTTTGTGCCCATAACACCTATAACTGAACTATCTAATAGGAATAACGGGGTTGCCATTCCCGGCTTTCATAATGTAGTGCCAAGCGCTTTTATAATAATGCCATTACTGGCTTTTGTTATATTGCCATTACCGGCTTAATAATTTTGCGCCGAGCGCATTTATCAATTGCCATTACCGGCTTTCATATTTGGCACCGAGTTCCTAAATTCCCCTGATTGGCATGCCAAACTATTCCCTATTCTAGTTCTAGACTAGGTGTTTTTGGGCTTAACTATTTTTATATTAATTCACAATATTTTCAACTATCATAAGTATGCTTGTTTATTTTTGTTCTATATTCCCATTATTATTACAATAAAATCTCATATATAAATAATCTGTTAAACATTGATAATTACCATCAAAGTAAATATTTTCATTAATTATTACATATAATTAACATACCACATGCATAAGTCCAACACTTCACGTTTTATACCTATGGCAGAATTTGGACCTGTTTTTGGTCTTCATTTTTAGCCTATTTATAATTAGAATTTGGAGTTATGGCCTTCTAACAATTTTTAGCTTATTGTCTTATCTTTCAGATGCATCAAAAATCACGTAACTCCCAATTTTATATCAAAAGTTATGATTAATTCACTACTGCATCATCACAGAATTTTCTGCCCAGAATTTTTCTGGACAGATTCTAGGTTTAAACTTCGTGCATTTAACTGGGAAAATCTAGACATAATTAGATATTATAGTCTAAATAAAAATTAAAGCCCTGTGTCTTATCTTTCATTTCCAACAAAGAACATATAAAACCGAGTTTCATAACTCAAGTTATCATCAAAATAGACAGAGCTGTTCCTGGAATTCTGTACCCGAGCCATCAATTGGCATCAATCCATATTTCAACCACATTCATCATTTGCAACCATTTTAATACTAAAATTTCCAGAATTACAAATACATTCATATGTCTCAATTATTTCACACCATTTGGTCTCATTGCCATATATAATATCAAAAGTCACAACAAATCACATAACATCTCAAAAACACAAACATAACAAACCTTAATATATATTTCCATACTTATTAACAACATGCAAAATTTTTATCAATGAAGCACATACCTAATCAGCCTTGGTTATTCCTTTAAACCTTCTTTTCCTTCCCTTATTAGCTAGCTTTCTCCTTGCCTTTGTCACCCTCTTGAGGGCCTCTCACTTGTTCACTTATTTTTCCTACACAATTATACCACATCTCAATTCCAACATCCAATTTCAATGTTTTTCATGTCTACATAATATTCTAATGCTCCTAATATGATTTACACCTTAATTGAGCTAAAATGTACTAAGGTTAAACTTCCTTCTTCATATGTCATGGCTGCCCAAAAACCATATCCGAGTTACCAATTCATTTTCTTCAATTCAACACTCAAATCATATTTTCCTTATCACCAATTGTTGTGTTTCCATATTAATTTCAATTTTCCCTAATTTCTTTAATTATGGCAGCCCCTTATTCATCCATTAACATCATATTTTCTTTAGTTTTTAAGCAATAAAACAATTATCTAACATCAAATATCATCAAGTCAAAGTCCAATTACAGCTTCATCAACTAAACACAAACTTAATTTTTCTAAGTTCTATCTTGCAACCAATCCTAAATCTATCAAACCTAATCACATCTATCATCATCATGGGTCTCAAATAGAAGGAAAAAGGTTAAATTTAAGAAGAATAAACTCACCTTAAGAGTTCTCCAAGGTGGGCCGAAATTCCCCTACTCTTCTCCATTTTTCTTCTTCTTTCTTCCTTCCTTCTTGCTCCTTTGGTACCTTTAATGGTAAGAACTCCTTAATTCCGATTTTTCCTCTCTCAAAACTAATTTCTTTTCATTATTAGCTTGCTGGAAATTGAAAGAAAGATGGAGGTTTAAGAGAATGGAGGTGGACGGCAACAAGAATGGGAAAAGGAAAAAGAAGACTTAGATATTTTGGTGGAAGAATAAAGAATTCCTCATTTTTTTTTAGGTGAGTATTTGGTGGATCCATGCCTATATTAAGCTCTTCATCCATTGGTCCAAAATATAAATTAATTTTAATGAAATTTTAAACTTTAAGAAATTTTTTTATTTGCCACATCTTTCTCCATATTCACATTTTTTTTCCAAACAATTGTCATAATACCGATTTTGTCCATAGGAAGTTTTATTTTTTTCTAATTCTACCCCAAATCTTTTTAATTCCAAAATAATAATACCCTTAATTATTTTCTCTTATTATTAGTCATTTTTTTTTTGGGTTTAAATTTAGACTCTGATTGAACCGGTGGACCCCACTACGGTCACGCGCAATCGGGGCCTAAATCACTGAATGTTACAATTCTTTCCCCCTTAAGAAAATTTCGTCCTCGAAATTTACCTGATTAGGTGGAGCTGAATAACTGAGGATGTTGAGTTCTCATCATTTCTTCACTCTCCCAGGTGGCTTCTTCTACTGCATGATTGCGCCATATGACCTTTACCAGTGGTACCTTCTTATTCCGTAGTTCCTTGACTTCTCGAGCTATGATTTTCACTGGCTCCTCACCATATGTCAAGTCTGGTTGTACCTCTATTGATTCCACAGGTATTACATGTGTCGGATCCGATCTATATCTTCTTAACATTGAGACATGAAACACATTGTGTATCTTATCCAATTCTGGTGGTAAGGCCAACCTGTAAGCCACTGGACCCACACGTTCAAGTATTTCGTATGGTCCAATAAATCTAGGACTCAGTTCCCCTTTTTACCAAAACGCAATACTTTTTTCCAAGGTGAGACTTTCAAAAATACATTGTCTCCGACAGCATACTCAATGTCCTTCCTTTTCAAATCGGCATAGGATTTTTGTCGATCAGTTGCAGCTTTTAATCGATCTTGGATTAATTTCACCTTTTCCTCTGTCTGTTGCACTAATTCTGGCCCCATAAATTTCTTTTCACCAAGTTCTGTCCAGCATAATGGTGTCCTACATCTCCTTCCATACAAAGCTTCGTATGGTGCCATACCGAGACTAGTTTGATAGCCGTTGTTGTATGCAAATTCCATCAATGGTAAATGTTTATCCCAACTACCCTCAAAATCAATTACGCAAATTCTCAGCATATCTTCCAACAATTGAATCACTCGTTCGGATTGCCCATCTGTTTGTGGGTGAAATGCTGTACTAAAAGCAAGTCGGGTCCCCAATGCTTGCTGTAGACTTTTCCAAAATTTTGATGTGAACCGTGGGTCTCGATCAGAAATAATAGATACTGGCACCCCATGTAGTCGAATTATCTCATTGACATATAATTCTGCTAACCGGCTCAATGAATAATCCATCCGAACTGGCAGAAAGTGAGCCGACTTGGTAAGCCTGTCAACAATTACCCATACTGCATCATGCTTCTTTTGTGTCAAAGGCAACCCAGATAAAAAATCCATTGTAATTCTTTCCCACTTCCATTCTGGAATTGCAATAGGCTGCAACAATCCAGATGGTACCTGGTGTTCTGCTTTCACTTGTTGGCATGTCAAGCATCTTGTAGTATATTCCACTATATCCTTCTTCATTCCTGGCCACCAATAATGAGTCTTCAGGTTCTGATACATTTTATTGCTCCCTGGATGCATGGAATAAGTTGTATTATGTGCCTCTTTTAGAATTATTTGCTTTAATCCGCTATCATTTGGCACGCACAATCTTCCTCTGTAACTTATGCTTCCATCATCTTCAACCTTAAATTCAGGTCTCTCCCCATTTTTCACTGCCTCAGCAATTATCATCAATTTTTTATTTTCCTTCTGAGCTTTTCTCACTTGTTGCCTTAAAGTAGGTTGGACCCGTAACTCTGCCAAAATAAATTGTGAGTCTATTTTTTTTCAATTTTACTATTACTTTCTATATATTATTTTATAATTGAGGAAAATTTAAACTATACCTACCAGTGTTTTTCTACTTAAGGCATCCGCTACTACATTGGCTTTGCCTGGCTGATAGTCAATAATACAATTATAATCCTTGATTAACTCCAACCAGCGTCTTTGCCTTAAGTTCAATTCCTTTTGTGTGGGCAAATATTTGAGGCTCTTATGATCTGTATATATGTAGCACCGCTCGCCATACAAATAATGTCGCCAAATTTTCAAAGCAAACACTATTGCTGCCAACTCCAAATCATGAGTAGGGTAATTTAGCTCATGAGGCTTCAATTGCCTAGATGCATAAGCAACTACTTTACCCTCTTGCATTAATACACAACCTAGCCCATTATGAGAGGCATCACTGTATATCACAAAATCTTTCCCTAGTGTAGGTTGGGTCAAAACAGGTGCTTCGGTTAATATGGCTTTTAATTTCTCAAAGCTTGCCTGGCACCGATCTGTCCACTCAAACTTAGTTTCTTTTCTGAGCAACTTAGTAATTGGTGCAGCTATGCTTGAAAATCCCTTCACAAACCTTCTATAGTAGCCAGCTAATCCAAGGAAACTTCGGACTTCTGTTACATTGCGAGGTGGCTTCCAACTGAGAATTGCTTCTATTTTGTTAGGATCAACCCAGATTCCTTCAACTGAAATAATATGCCCTAAGAATCCCACTTCTTCCAACCAGAACTCACATTTTGACAGCTTTGCATACAATTGATTTTCCCTCAAAGTCTGCAGTACTATTCTGAGATGTCTGTCATGTTCTCCCTTGTCCCTCGAATACACCAAAATATCATCTATAAAAACTACCACAAACTGATCAAGATAAGGCCTAAAAATTCTGTTCATCATATCCATAAAGGCAGCTGGTGCATTCGTTAAGCTAAATGGCATAACTAGAAACTCATAGTGGCCATATCGAGTTCTGAAGGCTGTTTTAGATACATCTGATTCTTTGATTTTCAGTTGGTGGTACCCGGATCTGAGATCAATCTTAGAGAATACTCCTGCTCCCTTCAATTGATCAAACAAATCATCAATTCTAGGTAGTGGATATTTATTTTTAATTGTCACCTTGTTCAATTGTCGGTAATCAATACATAACCGAAGGGTGCCATCCTTTTTTTTCACAAACAACACCGGAGCACCCCATGGTGACACACTGGGCCTTATGAACCCTTTGTCGAGCAATTCCTGCAATTGAACCTTTAACTCTCTCAATTCTGCAGGTGCCATTCTATAAGGAGTAATTGATATCGGGGCTGTACCAGGAATCACATCAATAGCAAATTCTATCTCCCTATCTGGTGGTAACCCCTGCAAATCTTCAGGAAATACATCTGAAAACTCACACACTGTAGGAATGTCCTTGAGTTCTGGGCTCCCCTTCTTGGTATCTATCACATGGGCCAAATATGCCTCACATCCCTTCCTAATATATTTTCGAGCTTTTAATGCTGAAATAACACTGGTCAAACATGTTTGGCCTACAGCTTGAATGATGGTGTCATCTTGCCCGGGAATTTTAAGTACAACTTTTCTAGATCGGCAGTCGACTATAGCTCCATGCTTTGTCAACCAATCCATACCCAGAATAGCATCAAATTCATGAAAAGGTAGTTCTATTAAGTCTGCTGGAAATTCTCTACCCTGAATAATTATTGAACTGTTTCTATAAATCTTATTCACTTTCACACTATGTCCCAATGGATTGGTCACAATTATCTCATATTCTAAGGTCTCAGGTATCATGTTCCCTTGTCTAAGTGCAGCTGTACTTATGTATGAATGCGTGGAACCAGGATCTATCAAAGCATGTAAATCAAAATCAAATAAAGATAATTTACCAACTATGACGTCTGGTGCATCCTGGTCTTCACGAGCTCTCATCACATATGCCCGAGCTGGGGTCCTACTACCTCCGGGTCTGTCAACTGTCTCTGATACCCCCTGACTCTGTTCGGTACGACCACCTCTAAACTGGCTTCGACCTCTACCACGGCTCTGTACCGGTGTCATAGTCTGTGCTGGTGCCATACTACCTGTACTGAGTCTGGGACAATCTTTTTTCATATGGTCAGTAGCTCCACATCTCATACATGCCCCAGTTAACCACCAACACTCTCCTGTATGAGCTTTACCACAATGCTGACACAAAGTCGGAGCTGGTCTCTTGGGAAATGATGCTGGTGAACTAGCAGATGATGCCACATATCTAAATTGCTGACCTCGCCTATCAGAAAATGTTTGTCTAGCCACCCTTGACTGAAATGGTCTGGGTACTATTCGTCCTTTCCTACCCGATGTCTGGGCCACACTAGCTGTTGACTTTTTATAATGCTCTTCTGTCTTCAGCTTTTTCCTTCTTTCAACACTAATAGCAGAGGACACTAGCGTAGCAAAATCTGTATGCTGGTGGGAAGCCACTAAATACCCAATCTCCTCATTGAGACCGTCTTCAAATCTACGACATTTATCAGCTTCATCTCCAATAATCCCAGTAGCATACTTGCTCAACCTGGTGAACTCCATCTCATACTCAGCTACTGTCATACCCCTCTGCCTCAAATTCAGGAATTCTCGCTTTTTCTCATCAACATAGATTCTTGGCACGTATTTCTTTTTAAACTCTGTCACAAAGAAATCCCATGTCTGAGGGGTCGGAGTCTGAAGTTTTGCTAATAACAATTTCCACCAGTCATAGGCATGCTCCTGAAGGAGAGATACTGCATATCTAACCTTGTACTCCTCTGGACATTGCAGCTCTTCAAAAACCCTTTCTGTCTTTTCCAACCAAAATTCTGCTGCTGCTGGGTCATCCTCTTTCTTACCCATAAAATCTGTAGCCCCGTATTTTCTTAATTTATCAATCTGGGGTTTCGGTTGAGGTGGGGGAGGTGGTGGAGCTGGTGGAGCCGGTGGCGGCACAACTTGTGCTATCTGCTGTAACAAAGTAGCCATTTGTTGCATAAGGGGTACCTGACCCGCGTTAACCTGTTCTTCAGCATGTTGTGGAGTTATAACGCTAGGCTCTGAGGCTCTAATTGATGCTGACTGTCTATGAGCAGCCGAGTCAGCTATACTATCACCCTCCTGTTCTTCATGATTTTGTCTTGATTCCGAATCCATTAAAACCTATATTGTCAGAAGAAGGGTCCCTTATTAGAATATAGCAGCTTAAAAACAATGCAAATGCTAAAAACATGCATTTATCTTCCCATACCCACTAAGTAAGAACCATCTAAACCTGTCTCTGATACCAAAACTTGTAACACCCCCTTACCCCACTATAGTTCAGCAAGGTAAGTGAGTATTACCCGTCTTACTGTTTTATAAAATTAATGAAGTGAAGTAAACTTTTTTTTTTTTTTTGAAAATTTTGTAGACATTGAAATAAAATTATTACAAGCATAATACTCAAAATCTTATTTATTTATAAAATATATTAATTTACACTCAAACTATGTCCTTTTACATAGTAACTCACATATTTAATACACATTATATGAAATAAAAAATACTTTAATTTACAAAGTTTTTTAACAAAATATACCAAAAAAGAAAACCCAGAGCTTTTTGCTGCTTCCCTCCGGATACCCTTCTTCTTCTGACAGACTATTTTCTACGGCTACCCTTCTAAACCTGCGCGATAGGAAACCACCCGCGCTAAGCTACTAGCTTAGTGGTGCTTCAATGATAAAAATTTTACATACATATATATTTTCTCACATATTAATAACCATTTAATAAATAATGCATAAAATAAAAATTTCTATAAAATCAAATAAATTTCATTCAACATGTAATAGTAACAAATTTAATTCATGTAACACTTATCAAAATCACATACTTCAATATTAGTATTATTATTATTATTATTTTTTTTGTGCCCATAACACCTATAACTGAACTATCTAATAGGAATAACGGGGTTGCCATTCCCGGCTTTCATAATGTAGTGCCAAGCGCTTTTATAATAATGCCATTACTGGCTTTTGTTATATTGCCATTACCGGCTTAATAATTTTGCGCCGAGCGCATTTATCAATTGCCATTACCGGCTTTCATATTTGGCACCGAGTGCCTAAATTCCCCTGATTGGCATGCCAAACTATTCCCTATTCTAGTTCTAGACTAGGTGTTTTTGGGCTTAACTATTTTTATATTAATTCACAATATTTTCAACTATCATAAGTATGCTTGTTTATTTTTGTTCTATATTCCCATTATTATTACAATAAAATCTCATATATAAATAATCTGTTAAACATTGATAATTACCATCAAAGTAAATATTTGCATTAATTATTACATATAATTAACATACCACATGCATAAGTCCAACACTTCACGTTTTATACCTATGGCAGAATTTGGACCTGTTTTTGGGCTTCATTTTTAGCCTATTTATAATTAGAATTTGGAGTTATGGCCTTCTAACAATTTTTAGCTTATTGTCTTATCTTTCAGATGCATCAAAAATCACGTAACTCCCAATTTTATATCAAAAGTTATGATTAATTCACTACTGCATCATCACAGAATTTTCTGCCCAGAATTTTTCTGGACAGATTCTAGGTTTAAACTTCGTGCATTTAACTGGGAAAATCTAGACATAATTAGATATTATAGTCTAAATAAAAATTAAAGCCCTGTGTCTTATCTTTCATTTCCAACAAAGAACATATAAAACCGAGTTTCATAACTCAAGTTATCATCAAAATAGACAGAGCTGTTCCTGGAATTCTGTACCCGAGCCATCAATTGGCATCAATCCATATTTCAACCACATTCATCATTTGCAACCATTTTAATACTAAAATTTCCAGAATTACAAATACATTCATATGTCTCAATTATTTCACACCATTTGGTCTCATTGCCATATATAATATCAAAAGTCACAACAAATCACATAACATCTCAAAAACACAAACATAACAAACCTTAATATATATTTCCATACTTATTAACAACATGCAAAATTTTTATCAATGAAGCACATACCTAATCAGCCTTGGTTATTCCTTTAAACCTTCTTTTCCTTCCCTTATTAGCTAGCTTTCTCCTTGCCTTTGTCACCCTCTTGAGGGCCTCTCACTTGTTCACTTATTTTTCCTACACAATTATACCACATCTCAATTCCAACATCCAATTTCAATGTTTTTCATGTCTACATAATATTCTAATGCTCCTAATATGATTTACACCTTAATTGAGCTAAAATGTACTAAGGTTAAACTTCCTTCTTCATATGTCATGGCTGCCCAAAAACCATATCCGAGTTACCAATTCATTTTCTTCAATTCAACACTCAAATCATATTTTCCTTATCACCAATTGTTGTGTTTCCATATTAATTTCAATTTTCCCTAATTTCTTTAATTATGGCAGCCCCTTATTCATCCATTAACATCATATTTTCTTTAGTTTTTAAGCAATAAAACAATTATCTAACATCAAATATCATCAAGTCAAAGTCCAATTACAGCTTCATCAACTAAACACAAACTTAATTTTTCTAAGTTCTATCTTGCAACCAATCCTAAATCTATCAAACCTAATCACATCTATCATCATCATGGGTCTCAAATAGAAGGAAAAAGGTTAAATTTAAGAAGAATAAACTCACCTTAAGAGTTCTCCAAGGTGGGCCGAAATTCCCCTACTCTTCTCCATTTTTCTTCTTCTTTCTTCCTTCCTTCTTGCTCCTTTGGTACCTTTAATGGTAAGAACTCCTTAATTCCGATTTTTCCTCTCTCAAAACTAATTTCTTTTCATTATTAGCTTGCTGGAAATTGAAAGAAAGATGGAGGTTTAAGAGAATGGAGGTGGACGGCAACAAGAATGGGAAAAGGAAAAAGAAGACTTAGATATTTTGGTGGAAGAATAAAGAATTCCTCATTTTTTTTAGGTGAGTATTTGGTGGATCCATGCCTATATTAAGCTCTTCATCCATTGGTCCAAAATATAAATTAATTTTAATGAAATTTTAAACTTTAAGAAATTTTTTTATTTGCCACATCTTTCTCCATATTCACATTTTTTTTCCAAACAATTGCCATAATACCGATTTTGTCCATAGGAAGTTTTATTTTTTTCTAATTCTACCCCAAATCTTTTTAATTCCAAAATAATAATACCCTTAATTATTTTCTCTTATTATTAGTCATTTTTTTTTGGGTTTAAATTTAGACTCTGATTGAACCGGTGGACCCCACTACGGTCACGCGCAATCGGGGCCTAAATCACTGAATGTTACAATTTCCTTGCAATTAAGCCTTTCACCATTCAATACCTCGCTTGGTTCAAAATATAGACATGTGTTAACTCCCACTAGATTGACTATGTCACATCTAGCCCAAGTAATGTTAGGTCTTATCTCTAAGCCTCATTACCCTATTAGAGAAGCCAAGGAGATGGTGCCAAAAGCAAAGTAGCATTAGAATAGGAAATTTATTTTCTATTTTGGTGTTGTAATTTCATGCATCTACCTAGGTGAGACATAGTTAATTCTTTCATGGCTCGAATGATTGATGTTAGATATGTTCCTGATCATGACCATATAATTAGCTTAATTATCTTATATATCTGTATGTGATGAATGGAGATATTATGCATGCCAAGAAAATCCCTCATAATAATATTCAGGCCAATGCCATCCATTAATATGGTAAGAACCAAAGTTGTTTTAAAGTTTGGATTGTTAGTCACAACTAAGTCCATCTAACAAAAATATTTTCAAACCATAAATATGATTTCATGACTAATGGGTCTGCTTTAACTAGTTACATTAGCTTGTTGGCCACACCTACGATCAATGTGAATTAAAGGCTGTATTGGGTAAATGTACATGACATGTGAACATATTAAGAGTTGATTGCCCAATGATTAAATAGTTGTATGATATGATGCAATTGGTGTGAGATACCTACCAATTGACCTAAGGTGGCTTGTTCAGCACACCCAAAGACATTTTTAGTGATGTTGGATACTAACCCACTAGTAGAGCTTCCAATGGATTCTCTCGAATTCATATTGAGGGCTATGGGTTTGCAATAAAATAGTGGGAGTAATTATTCATGTTTATTAAAGACATAATAATCATGCATCTATTTCATTCACTAAACATGATATTTATTTACATCTAGGTTGATAGAATCATGTTTTCCAATGTGAACTCATGCTCAATTCTTGAATCCAATAAATTGATTCACCCAAACTTCCTTGATTGGCTAAGGAATTTGAATATAGTTCTCAAAGATAAAAATATAACCTATGTCTTGGAAGAGATTATGTCTTAGAAGAGCCACTTCCCTTGTCATATCAGCAAATTTAGGGCCAAGTCGCACGTGTCATTAAACTGATGCCTTGGTTGATCGGGGTCTAAATTCAGATTTTAACAAAAAAATAAAAATAATTAATTAATTAATTAAAATAATGGAAAATAGTTATGGAAAATAGTTAATAAAGTATTTAAAATATTTAAAGATGTTAGATTACAGTAAGAAATTAAAATACAAAATATGAAAAGTTTAGGGGTTAAGTTGCAATTTACCAAAAATTGGAGAATTAATTGGGATAATCAGCAATTAAATACATGAATTGAGACATTATATGTGTTAGGTTTTGAAGAATGAATCATATTCATAAACGCAGAAAAAAATAAAATTTTTCAAAACCCAAAACAAAATATCATTCTTGTACCATTAAAACTAATTTATATAAATGTAAATGTTAAAATTATACCTTGTAATTTTTATTTGTTCTTCAAATATTCACTTTGTTGGGTTGTAGAAAATCATAAAAATCCACACTAGGATGTCTCTAATGATAATCTACGCGAAGAATGAAGAAGAAATTATCAAGAGAAAATGGTTTGAACAAATTCAAAGTGCTAGCTTTGAAAGTGTTTTTGAGAGAATTTTTATTGTCTTAAAAATATTTTTTTCACAAAAAAAATATATTTTCATGTCTATTTTCTGCCATTTGATGTCTTTTCTATTTGAATCAAATTCAAAAATAAGATGAAAAGTCAAAAATGGAGAAAATGACAACTAATGAATAGTAATTGGCCATAATTGGCCTAATTAAGGCCAATTACAGCCGTTGGCCAATGGATGGAAGCTGCAGGTGCACTGGGCCTGCTGACGGCTGCCGCTGGGCAGCCCAACAGATCCACAAGGCTGCCCAGTAGCCTTTCTAGCCCGCGCGGGCCCGTGACACTCCCGAATGATTTTTTCGTGCGATCTCATCGTGATCCATCCTAAAATAATTCTCTCATATTTTGGATCCTATCCAAGACTATTTTAATCATTCTCCATATCTTCAATGTGTGTGACCCATTAGCTTCCCAGTTATGTTAGCCACTTAAATTAACAATTAATTTAAGCAAGTCATGAGTGGTATCTAGCAATACATCATGACCCCCAATTGACCGGAAAGTCAGTGGTTTGATTAGAAACCTTTCCATAGACAATTTGTGTGCAATTATTCCTTTCACCATTCTATACCCCACTTGGTTCAGAGTATGGACATATGTCAACTCCCACTAGACTGACTACGTCACGTCTAGTCCAAGTAATGTTAGTTCTTATCCTTGAGGCTCATTACTTTATAAGATATGTCATTGAAGACTATCTTTATGACATTTCCACTCCGACCAGAGATTCCCGAGTAATGACCACGACAAGAGGCCATGGGTATACACTCATTCTATCAAGAGTGGTGAATCCTTTGTTGGTTACCCAATTACCTTTGAATACCTCAAGCTGTATCCAATCACTACCCTATGAGCTACCTCTCTGAGGCAACAAGGAATAGTGTCAAAATACAGAATCAATATTCATGATATCCTTGAGTACGTCAAGTCTAAGGATACTTGCACCATTGCTATGATGCAACTATCATTGACATTTGAATAGATTATCCATACGATTGTCTCATAGTTGGTCATCCAATGTACTTATCTACACTTAGCAAGCATCCACATGTTAACTCTAAACATCTCATATTTATAGATTATGAGATCTACTACTCGATCCAATCAAAGAGTGTAACATGTGCTAGTCTGTCTAGATTAATAATGTTCCATCTCATTAATCCTATGACTAAGGATAATTTTGATACTAACATAATTACACATGATAAGAATCTCTATATCATGATCTCATCATGATTTCCTTCATGCTATATTATGTATCAAGGACTTCATTAATTGATTTCAGATCACTTATCAATTCATATATCAAATGAACATCAAATTAATGAAAAATCCTTTTCTTAATCAAATAAATTTGTACAATAAGTGCTAAAGGTGATTGCCTTTAGAGCACTACTCTAACAAGCTCCCACTTGCACTCAAGCCAATCGCCTTTGCATTTAATTCCATTGGCGAGTACATGAGAATCATATTTCTTTTGGGGAATTGGCTTAGTTAAAGGATCAACAATATTCTTATCAGTGGGCACTCTTTCTATCTTTACATCATTCCTACCAATGATTTCTCTAATCAAATGGTATATTCTGAATACATGTTTGGATCTCTGATGAGACCGTGGCTCCTTTGCTTGCGCAATGGCTCCATTATTATCACAATACAATTGTATTGGATCAATAATGCTGGGAACCACTCCAAGTTCTGTGATGAATTTCTTTATCCAAACTGCTTCCTTTGCTGCTTCAGAAGATGCAATGTACTCTATTTCGGTTGTGGAATCAGTCGTCGTTTCCTGTTTGGAACTCTTCCAAGTAACTGCTCCACCATTTAGTGTGAATATATAACCTGACTGAGATTTTGAGTCATACTTGTCAGATTGGAAGCTGGCATCAGTATACCCGCTCACAGTAATATCTCCATCTCCATATACCAAGAATACATCCTTAGTTCTTCTTAAGTACTTGAGGATATTCTTAATAGCCACCCAATGACCCTCATCAGGGTCCGATTGGTATCTACTCGTGACACTCAGAGCATATGATACATTAGGTCTTGTACATATCATAGCATACATGGTTGATCCTATAGCTGAAACATATGGAATCAAACTCATGTGTGTCCTCTAATCTTGTGTCTTTGGACACAAAGACTTTGAGAGAGTAATCCCATGGGTCATCGAAATATATCCCCTCTTGGACTGCTCCATGCTAAACCTCTTTAGCATTTTATCTATGTATGTAGACTGTGAAAGACCAAGCAATCTTTTAGATCTATCTCTATAGATCTTTATCCCTAAAATATATACTGCTTCTCCAAGGTCTTTCATAGAGAAATTCTTGGATAACCAAATTTTGACTGATTGTAAGGCTGAGACATCATTTCCCATTAACAATATGTCATCTACATATAACACAAGAAATACGATTGCACTCCCACTAACCTTCTTATAGACACAAGGTTCATCCGGATTTTGTAAGAAACCAAACTGTTTGATTTTCTCATCAAACCGAATATTCCAACTCTTAGATGCTTGCTTTAATCCATAAATGGATATTTGAAGCTTACATACATTTTTTCCATCTTTGGATATGAAACCTTCTGGTTGTGTCATGTACACATCCTTAGTCAAATTTCCATTAAGGAAAGCTGTTTTTCACAACCATTTGCCATATCTCATAATCATAATGAGTAGCAATGGCTAGGAGTATCCTTATGGATTTAAGCATAGCTACTGGGCTAAAAGTATCATCATAGTCAATTCCTTGTCTTTGACGATAACCTTTAGCAACAAGTCTAGCTTTATAGGTAATCACATTACCATCCATGTCAGTTTTATTTTTGAAAACCCACTTGCACCCTATAGGCTTTATTCCTTCGGGTGGGTCAACCAAAGTCCATACTTGGTTTTCATACATGGAATCCACTTCTGACTTCATGGCTTGAAGCCATTTGTCATATTCTGAACTATTCATAACCTATTCATAGGTTTTATGCTCATCATTTTCTATGATCAATACGCCATTTTGTTCACTAATGAGAAATCCATATCTCTCTGGAACAGTATGTATCCTACTTGACCTACGAAGCTCTTGTGCTTCAGAAGGTTGAGTTGTTATATCATCTTTATGAGTAACAAGCTCAGGTTCAGGCAGTTGATCAGAATCTGTTTGAGCATCTTGAACTTCCTCAAGTTCAATTTTGCTCCCACTATCTCATTTTAGAAGGAATTCTCTCTCTAAAAAGATAGCATGTCTTGAAACAAAAACCTTTTGTTCCAAGGGGTGGTAAAATTGATATCCATATGATGATTTAGGATATCCCACAAACAGACATCGGTCAGACTTAGCTTCTAGCTTATCTGACATTGTCCACTTCACATAAGCAGGACAACCCCAAATTCTCATGTAAGAAAATGTGGGCCTCTTGTTATACCATATCTCATATGAAGTAACATCAACTGACTTTGAAGGCACTCCATTTAATATATAAATGGCGGTCTCTAGTGCAAAGGATTTAGGCAATTCCGCAAAACTCATCATAGACCTTACCATGTCTAACAAGGTTCAATTCCGCAGCTTCCCATCTCACTATCATCAAGATGCTTTTGATATGCCTTCTGAACATCTTCAGAAGCATTAGCAGTAGAGGGATTAGAGAGTGCCTCATCTAGGACATAGCCAATCTTTTTGGATTTTAGAACTATTCTCAGATGCCTTAGCCAATCCAAAACATTGGGCGCAGTCAACTTATTTGATTCCATTAGTGATTGCAAATTCACACTTGTCATGATGATGATTCTAGCAACCTAGATGTAAAATAGAACATGTTAGAATGTATATAAAATGCATGTTTATTAAGTCTTTAATAAATCGGATTATGGCTCGTACTATTTTATTGCGAATCCATAGCCCTCACTATGAACCCGAGAGAACTTATATGGAAGTTCTCCTAGTGGGTCGATATCCAACTAGCTAAGAATAACCTTGAAGCAACTCAACAAGCTATCCTTAGTTTGGTTGGTAGGTATCTAATCCATACCAATTGCATTATTCATGCAACTATCGAATCTTGTGCTATCAACTTATTGATGTGTGCATATACATTGGACTATCGACTCTTGATATGTGTACATCTCATGTATACAAACCCAACTTCCCCTCCAATACACATTAACCTTGGCGCAAATCCAACAAGTTAATAATATCGGTTAAGTCTAACCTATTAATCATGAAATCTAATTTCAATGGATTGAACATATTCTTATAGAGTGAGCTTGAGGCAACTCAACAACCCTAACTCTAGAAGAGCTCTGGTTCTCCCCATATTAATGGAAGGCATAAGACTTAATTATTTATTTAGTGACGGATTTCTTTGTTACTTCTCATCAAGTTATTATTTCATGCTTTTATATATCATACATTCATCACATTGATATATAAAGATAGTTACATTAACTATATGGCATGATTATGGACATACTAAAGTCAATCTCTTGAGCCAAAGAGAGATTGACTAGGTCTTATCAAGGTATATGCATGAATTTACAACCTAAAATAGAAATCAAATTCCTATTTCTAAGTCTGCTTGTTTATGGTACCATGTCCTTTGCTTCTTGCTCCTTTGTATCTTCATTCTATCCTAATCCTATGTAATCTAATTACATATTTCAAATTATAGAAAACCTCAATTTACATTTGAGGGGAGTAAGATGAGAAGAAAAATACATAAGAAAGAAAAAAGGTAAGGACACGCATACCCTATATACCATAAAATAAAATAATTCCATGCATGCTCAATCACATTGGGCCTAAGTCCATAATTATCTATCATGTCTTTTCATACACCCCTAACATGCATTCTCTAATGCACAAAATAAAAATGACAATTTTGGATTTCAATTTATAAATCGATTCAACACTTGAATCGAAATTGCCTGTATGTGTTCTTTCGGTTAATTTAATTTTGTATGTCATTTTAAAGTGAAATTTAATATTCAATTAAATTAAATTAAATTCCATATTTCCAGAAATAATTCAAAATTAATTCTCCTTAAAATCAGAATATTATGATGTTAAAATTAAACAATTTAATTTTAATATACATACCAATTTCTAGTCATACTAGAATTACGATTGCACAACTTAAATTAATTTAAAATTAATTTCTAAAAATTCTAAATATTTCCAGAACATCAAATCACCATTCTAATTGTCTTTAGGTCAGCTCAAGTTCATCAAAATAGTTTTTGGCACAAACCAAAATTACTAAGACAAATGAACCAACACACTTAGACGCTCAAAATGACTAATTCGATATCTAGAATTTTTAAAATTTCAAATGCTTGAAAAATAATTTTAGCATGAATATAAGATCAAAATAAAATATTTTTAATCACATAAAAATTATTTCAAGGTTCTGGAAATAAACTAAACACATACAAAAAAATCAAACAAAACAGTCCCATCGGGTAAGCTAAAACAGTCTCGTTTTTGTGTTTGTTTGAAAAATTATTTAAAATAAATTTTAATTAATTATTGGATATTTCCAGAGGCATAAAAATATTCTCAATATGTCTAAATAAATTTTTTATAATTAAATTACAAGAAAAATGTAACCAGCCCCATCAATTAAGCCAAACAACAACACATGTTCATAAACAAGACAATTTTAGGCATTTTGAAATAAATCCAACATTCATTATTTGAATCACATTCAAATCATTTTTCAATCAAAATAATCATTCTTAATCATTCCATGATCATATTAAAGAAATAAAAATGTATAAATTATATTTTATAAATTAATTTCAATTTTTCAAATCCTATTGATCCAAAATCACCAAAAACATGCAATCCCATTGCACTTTCAATTAAAATTAATTTTAATTGATACAATGAGGCTCTGATACCAATGTTAGGTTTTGAAGAATGAATCATATTCATAAACGCAGCGAAAAATAAAATTTTTCAAAACCCAAAACAAAAGATCATTCTTGTACCATTAAAACTAATTTATATAAATGTAAATGCTAAAATTATACCTTGTAATTTTTATTTGTTCTTCAAATCTTCACTTTGTTGGGTTGTAGAAAATCACAACAATCCACACTAGGATGTCTCTAATGATAATCCATGTGAAGAATGAAGAAGAAACTATAAAGAGAAAATGGTTTGAACAAATTCAAAGTGCTAGCTTTGAAAGTGTTATTGAGAGAATTTTTGTTGTATCTTAAAAATATTTTTTTCACAAAAAATGTTTTCATGTCTATTTTCTTCCATTTGATGTCTTTTCTATTTGAATCAAATTCAAAAATAAGATGAAAAGTCAAAAATGGAAAAAATGGCAACTAATGAGTAGTAATTGGCCTAATTATGGCCAATTACAGCCGTTGGCCAACTGATGGAAGCTGCAGGCACGCTGGGCTTGTTATGGGCTGCCCAGCAGCCTGCCTAGCCCGCACGGGCCCGTGACACTCCCGAACAATTTTTTCATGCGATCTCATCGCGATCCATTCTAAAATAATTCTCTCGTATTTTGGATCCTATCAAAGACCATTTTACTCATTCTCCATATCATCAATGTGTGTGACCCATTAGGTTCCCGGTTATGTTGGCCACTTAAATTAATAATTAATTTAAGCAAGTGATGAGCGGTATCTAGCAACACATCATGACCCCCAATTGACCGAAAAGTCAGTGGTTTGACTACAAACCTTTCCATAGACAATTTCTGTGCAATTATTCCTTTCACCATTTTATACCCCACTTGGTTCAGAGTATGGATATGTGTCAACTCCCACTAGACTGACTACGTCACGTCTAGTCCAAGTAATGTTAGTTATTGTCCTTGAGGCTCATTACTCTATTAGATATGTCATTGAAGACTATCCAAGTAATGTTAGTTCTTGTCCTTGAGGCTCATTACTCTATTAGATATGTCATTGAAGACTATCTTTATGACATTTCCACTCCGGCCAGAGATTCTTGAGTAATGGCCACGACAAGAGGCCATGGATATACACTCCTTCTATCAAGAGTGGTGAATCCTTTGTTGGTTAACCAATTAGCTTCAAATACCTTAAGCGTATCCAATCACTACCCTATGAGCTACCTCTCTGAGACAACAAGCAATAGTGTCAAAATACAAAATCAATATTCAAGATATCCATACTCTAACAATATGCATGTGGAGGCTGGCCACACAAAGTGGCATGCATTAAATGGTCAATTAACATAAGTCTCTAGATATTTTTGGGCTTAAGTGTTCCCATCCTTAATTAATGTTGTCATTTTATTCTTAATTGTTCCTTCATTCCTCCTTATTTCTTCATATCTAGAATTTTATATCATTAAGTTGTCATCCACATTTCTTTTGAAGCACCATACACCAAGTGAGATGAACACATTAATTAGCCAAAAGAATATCTAAATATTTAAGATAAAAATGGGACCCCACATTGATTAACTTTGGTCTTTCTTCTTAATTGCTTTCTCTTCCATCCTTATCTCTATTGTCTAGGAATTTCTATTCTCTAAACCATCCCATGTTCCCCATTATTTCCTCAATGTCCAAAGCTTGATTATAGGAAGAAAAAGTGAGAAAGAGAGGGAGAAAGGCATGGAAGAGTAGATTTCATGCATAGTTGATCAAAAGGAAGTTAGAGAAAGTATAAAGAAAGAAAAAAATAAACTAGGAAAAAAAAAAACCTTAAGGTTTGGCTATAGAAGCAAGGAAGTGAAGGTATGGCAATTTTTTTTCTTTCCATGTTCTCTTTATAGAAAGGTAGAGCTTAGAGCATGAGTCAAAGAGAGAGAGAGAGACGGAGGTTAAGGTTATCCAGTTTTAAGAAACTAAAGTTTTAATGATCTCTTTTATGTATTTTAGGAACTCAAATTGACAAGGAGAGCTCAAAGGAGCAAAGGAAAAAAGAAAGAAAATTAAAATAAAAGGTTTGTGCATAACTTAAGGAAATAGCATATTTTTGTCTTTAAGTTTCATGATTTGAGCATTTCGCATGTTTATGATTGTAAATTAATAAAATTTTGTGACAAAATCTTGGGGATAGATGTTTTCTATACTTGGGATTAATTTTGGTAAAAATTGAATGTGATTAATATGTATGTTCTTTGCTAAAAATTTGGAAGCAATGAGTACTTAAACTGCTATAACTTAAGTTCTGGAATTCGGTTTTTTGTGTTGTTTGTTGGGTATGGAAGCTAAGACATAGGGATATAAGTTTTTTTTTAGACCATAAAATTTGAATATGTCAGTATATTTATAGAAAAATACATAAAGTTAGGACATAAAATTTGTCCAAAAAATTCTGGGCAAAATTGTTATTGACCAATCAGTGTTCTTTAGTCATATCTTTTGATACAGAACTCCAAATTAAGTGATTAAACTTGAATATTAAAGTTAAGATCTAGATCTAAAATTGGAAAATATTGTAATTAAATTTGGATCTTAACAGGATGAAAATGAAGGTCCAACACAGAGCATAGAATCTGCTAATGACAGGGTAGTATATGAGTTGAGGAATTTAATGAGTAAAATCATGTGAACCTTGTTACGTTATGCAAATACTATTTTTACTGAATGATAATATGATTAATTGACTTTTTAAATGCATAAAAGTGTGAATTTTATACAATGAATTTTAATGATATTAACTAAGCCTTAGAACCCCTAACTTGAAAATAGACTCAAGATAGTTTGGCAAGCCAAGTAGGGGAGAGTATGATGAAATCCATTAATGGTATGATTAATGAAATCGATAATGGCACTGTTATTGAAACTGGTAATGACACTATTCTTGAAGCTGGTAATGACACTATTATTAAAGTTGTTAATGGCACTTGTATGCGTATATCATATTGCCCGGGTGACACTCCTAAGTGCCTGGATGACAACTATGTTATCCTAGTCAGTGGTTCATATCTGTTGTGGGCTTAAAGAAGTTATAAAAAATAAATGGAATCATAACCTGAGTTATGATTAATTATGATGAATTATATAATGTTGTAATTAAGTAAAACAGGTATAGGATAAAAGAATATAATTTGATGTTTATGCATGCTAAAATATTATGAGATGTATATTTGCATGAAAAGATGATTGGGCATAAATTGATATATGACAATGCATGTTGCATGAAATAGTTTATTGTCTTATTTATATGCAACACTAAACTAAGAGCATAGCGTGGGAATTTATCTTGTGCAAATATAGTGAAGAATAAATAAAAGATAGTAGATAAAGCTCGCGGTGACCTAATATAGTAAAGTAGCCTGTTTCACATACTATGGATTGCACAAATTTTGTATATTTTGGTTTGAACTTTATTTTATAATGGTTGTATAATAACAACACGTTTTGTAAATAATACTTTACTATATAAGATGTATTTTGTTTCTTTATTATAATTTCTTTTATACCATAAAGTAAATAAATAGTAAGTAATAAATAATAATAAAGAAAAAAATATATGAATGTCTCATATTCATATATTTATATGAAATGATATTTAAACTGATGAAGTCAGCATACCACTCCCTTATCTGGGCACATGTTGCTGGGGAGAGGGGGTGTTACCTCCCTTCCCTCCTACTAATGATGTATCTGTTAATGAAAAATTGGCATATAAAAAGCATATGGATGATAGTGAGTTGGCAAGTTGTATTATTCTCACCTCTATATCAATCGAGCTTCAAAAGTAGCATTAGACTATAGATGTAAATACCATTGTGTATCATTTAAGGGAGCTAATAAATGAGTAAGCTCACACCGAGTGATATGAGATATCTAAATTTCTTTTCAGCTCTAAGATGACAGAGGGGACATCTCTGATGCAACATGCATTGAAGATTAGGAAGAAAGGCAGAGAGATGATATCAAAAGAAACTTGTTTTCATTATGGCAAGATTGCCAATAGAAGATGAACTGTAAGGCCTATCTGGAGTCTTTAAAGAAGAAGAAAGATAAGATATTGGATGCACCTTCTACTTCAAGTATTTTTTTTATTGAGGTTAATGCTATCTCTAATAAAAATAAATGGGTATTAGATAACGGATGTGGGTCTCACATATGCATAAATATGCAAGGCCTAAGTTAGAGTAGTTGCATTAGCTGTCGAAACTTATGTATTGACACTCCCTATTGCTTCATTTTAGAATTAGACAATTGCTATTATGTTACATTTTTAACAAATAATATTAGTTATGTTTCTTGTTTAAACAAAAAAGGTTTTCATTTAACTATTAATGGCAATGGTTACTCTATATGATTGAATGATATTCTTTATGGAACTGGCACATTATGCAATGGAATTTACATTCTTGACATGTCAAATTCAATCTCCAATATCAATAATAAAAGACAAAAGTTGGATAACCTAAACCATCAAATTTATGGCATTATAGCCTTAGCCATATAAATGAGAGATGAATGATTAAGTTACACAATAATGGTGACTTAGGGTCATTTGATTATGAATCATATGACACAGGTGAATCTTTTTTGTTGGGAAAGATGACAAAATCACCTTTTAGTGAAAAGGTGAATGTGCCAATGGGCTATTGGACCTTGTACATATAGATGCATATGGACCAATATTAGTGTTGGGCTTTGAAGAATGAATCATATTCATAAACGCAGCGAAAAAATAAAATTTTTGAAACCTGAAACAAAATATCATACTTGGGCCATTAAAACTAATTTATATAAATATAAAGATTAGAAATTATACCTTGTAATTTCTTATTTGTTCCTCAAATCTTCACTTTGTTGGGTTGTAACAAACCACAATAATCTACACTATAATGTCTCTAATGATAATCAACACGCAGAATGAAGAAGAAACTATCAAAAGAAATGGTTTGAACAAATTCAAGGTGCTAGCTTTGAAAGTATTCTTGAGAGAATTTTGCTGTCTCTTAAAATATGTTTTTCACAAAAAAATATTTTCATGTCTATTTTATGCCATTTGATGTCTTTTCTATTTGAATCAAATTCAAAGAAAAGATGAAAAGTCAAAAATGGAGAAAAGGGAAATGAATGAATAGTAATTGGCCATAATTGGCCTAATTAAGGCCAAAATCTGCAGTTGGCTAACGGGTGGGAGGCAGTAGCGTGCTGGGCCTGCTGCGGGCTCACACATATGCACTGATATGCAGGGCCTAAGGAACAGTAGACAGCTCAATAAGGGAAAGTCAGGACTACGCACTGGAAATGGAGCAAGGGTTGTTGCATTAGCTATAGGAACATATGTATTGACCCTCCCTAGTGGGCTTATATTAAATTTGGAGAATTGCTATTATGTACCTGCTTTGACTAAAAATATTATTTCTGTTTCAAGTCTAAATAAAGATGGTTTCCTTTTAGCTTTTAGTAACAATTGTTGTTTTATTATGTTGAATGGAATTATTTATGCTAATGGTGCATTATGCAATGGAATATACATATTAGATATGTCAAATCCAATTTTAAACATCAATGATAATAAAAGGCAAAAACAAGATATGTTGAAATCATATTATTTATAGCATTACTGATGTTTAAAACTGGATTTGACATATATTATTATTGGAAACAGTATTAATTTCAATGACAAAAATACCTGAAGTAGATGGGGCATCAGATGCCTTCTTCTTCATAGACTCCAAGTAAGCCTTGCAGCTTCTCTTCCAATGGCCATCCTTGCCGTAATTGAAGCATGTCCCCTTTGGAGCAATCTCTTTGGCCTTCTTCTTGGCCACACCTCCCTTAGGCTTAATGGACTTCTTCTTCTTCTTCTTCTTCTTTATTTTTAGAACTTGAAGAGTGCACCAGCATCACAGCCTTACTGTCCTTCTTGACAATTGGCTCAACTATTTTGAGCAAGTTAATCAGCTCGGGAATAGTGGTGGAGATTTGGTTCATCCTATAGTTAAGCAGAAAATGTGAATAACTATCAGTCAAACCAATTAGCATTAAGTCAATACTTAATTCATGGTCCATCACAAATCCCAAGGTGGCCAACCTCTCAATATAGCCATTCAACTTCAATGCATATTGCACTGGAGATGTCCTTTCAACCATCTTAGTGCAGAAGAGCAACCTCGAAGTTTCGAACCTTTCGGAATGTGCTTGATCATCAAAAAGGTCTCTTGGATGGTATACTATGGAATTAGCATCCATAGTCTCATGATGCTTTTGCAACTCAACTGATATAGTAGCAAGCATAATGCAGTTTGCCATCTCAATATCATCGAGATGCTTTTGATATGCCATCTAAAAATTTTCTTAAGCATTAGCAGCAGGGGGATTAAGGAGTGCCTCATTTAGGACATAGCCAATCTTTTTGGATTTGAGAACTATTCTCAGATTCCTTAACCAGTCCAAAAAATTGGGCCCAATCAACTTATTTGATTCCATTAGCGATCGCAAATTCACACTTGTCATGATGATGATTCTAGCAACCTAGATGTAAAATAGAACATGTTAGAATGTACATAAAATGCATGTTTATTAGGTCTTCAATAAATCACATTATGACTCTCACTATTTTATTGCGAATCTGTAGCCCTCACTATGAAACCGAGAGAAATTATATGGAAGTTCTCCTAGTGGTTCGATATCCAACTAGCTAAGAATAACCTTGAGGCAACACAACAAGCTATCCTTAGTTTGGTTGGTAGGTATCTAATCCATACCAATTGCATTATTCATGCAACTATCGAATCTTGTGCTATCAAATTATTGATGTGTGCACATACATTGGGCTATCAACTCTTGATATGTGTACATCTCATGTATACAAACCCATCTTCGCCTCTAATACACATTAACCTTGGCGCAAATCTAACAAGTTAATAATATCAGTTAAGTCTAACCCATTAATCATGGAATCTAATTTCAATGGATTGAATATATTCTTATAGAGTGAGTTGAGGCAACTCAACAACCCTAACTCTAGAAGAAGTCTGGTTCTCCCCATATTAATGGAAGGCGTAAGACTTAATTGTTTATTTAGTGAGGGATTTCTTTGTTAAGTCTCATCAAGTTATTATTTCATGCTTTTATATATCATACATTCATCACATGGATATATAAAAATAGTTACATTAACTATATGACATGATTATAGACATACTAAAGTCAATCGCTTGAGCCAAAAAGAAATTAACTAGGTCTTACCTAGGTATAAACATGACTTTACAACCCAAAATAGAAATCAAATTCCTATTTCTAAGTGTTCTTATTTATGGTACCACCTCCTTGTCTTCTTGCCCCTTTGTATGTTCATTCTATCCTAGTCATATGTAATCTAATTACATATTTCAAATTTTATAAAACCTCAATTTACATTTGAGGGAAGTAAGATGAGAAGAGAAATACATAAGAAAGAAAGAGAGGTAGGGACACACAAGCCTTATTTACCATAAAACAAAAGAATTCCATGCATAATCAATCTCATTGGGCCTAAGTCCATAATCATCCATCATGCCTTTTCTTACACCGAAACTGCTTATATGTGTCCTTTCAGTTAATTTAATTTTGTATGTCCTTTTAAAGTGAAATTTAATATTTAATCAAATTAAATTAAAATCCATATTTCAGAATTAATTCAAAATAATTCTCCTTAAAATCAGAATATTATGATGTTTAAAGTAAACAATTTAATTTTGATATACATACCAATTTCTAGTAAAACATATTTTATAAATTAATTTCAAGTTTTCAAAACCTATTGATCCAGCATCATCAAAACCATGCAATTCTATTGCACTTTCAATTAAAATTAATTTTAATGAACACAAGGAGGCTCTGATACCAATGTTGGGCTTTGAAGAATAAACCATATTCATAAACGCAGCAGAAAAATAAAAGTTTCAAAATCCGAAACAAAAGATCATACTTGTGCCGTTAAAACTAATTTATGTAAATATAAAGATTAGAAATTATACCTCGTAATTTCTTATTTGTTCTTCAAATCTTCACTTTGTTGGGTTGTAGCAAACCACAATAATATACACTAGAATGTCTATAATGATAATCCATACGAAGAATGAAGAAGAAACTATCAAGAGAAATGGTTTGAACAAATTCAAAATGCTAGCTTTGAAAGTGTTCTTGAGATAATTTTGTTGTCTTAAAATATTTTTTTCACAAAAAAATATTTTCATGTCTATTTTCTGCCATATGATGTATTTTTTATTTGAATCAAATTCAAAGAAAAGATGAAAAATCAAAAATGGAGAAAAGGAAAATAAATGAATAGTAATTGGCCTAATTAAGGCCAAAATCTGCCATTGGCCAATGGGTGGGAGACAGTAGCGCGCTGGGCCTGCTGCGGGGCTGGCTAGCTAGACAGGCCAACATCCTGCCTAGCCCACAAGGGCTAGTACGGGCCCGTGACCCTCCTGAACGATTTTTTCGTGCGATCTCATCGCGATTCATCCCGAAATAGTTCTATCATATTTTGAATCCTATCCAAGACCATTTTACTTATTCTCCATATTTTTAATGCGTGTGACCCATTAGGTTCCTGGTTATTTTAGCCACTTAAATTAACAATTAATTTAAGCAAATCATGAGCGGTATCTAGCAACACATCATGACCCCTAATTGACCAGAAACTCAGTGGTTTGACTACGAACCTTTCCATAGACAATTTCCATGCAATTATTTCTTCCACCATTCTATACCCCACTTGGTTCAGAATATGGACATGTGTCAACTCCCACTAGACTGACTACGTCACGTCTAGTCCAAGTAATGTTAGTTCTTGTCTTTAAGTCTCATTACTCTATTAGATATTTCATTGAATACTATCTTTATGAAATTTCCACTCCGGCCAGAGATTCCTGTGTAATGACCACGAAATGAGGCCATGGGTATACATTCCTTCTATCAAGAGTGGAGAATCCTTTGTTGGTTACCCAATTACCTTTGAATACCTCAAGTTGTATCCAATAACCATCCTATGAGCTACCTCTCTGAGGCAACAAGGAATAGTGTCAAAATACATAATGAATATTCAAAATATTCTTAAGTACCTCAAGTTAAAGGATACTTGCATCATTGCAATGATGAGACTATCATTGACATTTGAATATATTATCCATATGATTGTCTCATAGTTGGTCATCCAATGTACTTAGCTACACTTAGCAAGCATCCACATGTTAGCTCTAAATATCTAATGCTTGTAGATTATGAGATTTACTCCTCGATCAAATCAAGGAGTGTAACATGTGCAAGTCTGTTTAGATTAATAATGTCCCATCTCATTAATCCTATGACTAGGGATAATTTTCATACTAACATAATTACACAAGATAGGAATCTCAAAATCATGATCTCATCATGATATCCTTCTTGCTATGTTACGTATTAAGGACTTCATTAATTGATTTAAGATCACTTATCAATTCATATATCAAATGAATATCAAATTAATGAAAAATCCTTTTATTAATCAAATAAATTTGTACAATAAGTGCTAAAGGTGATTGTCTTTAGAGCACTTCTATAACAATTAGTACATGCAAAGGTGTTTTTATCTATTCATTACCTTTATTGATGATTAGTCATGATATGGGTACTTATATCTAATGAGATACAAATATGAAGTTTTTGAAAAGTTTAAAGAATTCATAAATGAAGTAGAGAAACAACTTGGCAAAAATGTTAAAATACTTAGATTAGATCGAAGTGGTGAATACTTAAGACAAGAGTTTCAAGGTTATATACAAGATAATAGGATTTTATCTCAATCGACTCCACCTTACACACCACAACCCAATTTTATGGATGAGAGGAGAGATTGAACCTTGTTAGACATGGTAAGGTCCTTGATATATTTTGTAGAACTACCTAAGTCCTTTTGAGGTCATGCACTAGAGACTATTGTTTATGTATTAAATAGAGTCCCTTTTAATTCAATTGATGTTACTCCATATGAGATATGGAATAAAAAGAGACCTATTCTTTTACACATGAAAGTATGAGATTATCCGGTTTGTGTAAAGTAGACAATGTCAGATAACTAGAAGCTAAGTCTGATAAATATCTATCTGTGAGATCTAAAAGAATCATTTGGATATCAATTCTACCATCCTTCGGAACAAAAGGTGTTTTCTTCGAAGTATTTTATCTTCTTAGGGAAAGAGTTTCTTATAAAAGAAAAGAGGAGTAAGATTAAACTTGATAAAGTTCAAGATGCCCAAAGATAAGTAGATCAATTGATAGAACTCGAATTAGTTTATTCATACAAATGAAGTAATAACTACACCTTCTAAAATACAAGTATTTCATAGATAAAGTAGGATACACACTTTTTCTAAGAGATATGGATTTCTCATAAGTGAACAAAATGGCATATTGCTCATAGAGGATGATAAGCCTACTACTTATGAAGAAGTTATGAATAGTTTAGAATCTGATAGATGGTTAAAATGCATGTAATTAGAGATGGATTCCATGTATAAAAATGAAATATGGACATTGGTTGATCCATTTAAAGGGATAAAACCCATAGGGTACAAATGGGTCTTTAAAAAGAAGAACAACATGGAAGGTAATATAGTTACCTATAAAGCTAGGCTAGTAGCTAAACGATATCATCAAATACATGGTGTTGACTATGACAAAACCTTATTTCCATCTGTTATGCTTAAATCCATCATGATACTCCTAACCATTGCAGCTCATTATGATTATGATATTTGGAAAATAGATGTATAAATAGCTTTCTTTAATAGAAATTTCACTAACGATGTGTACAAGACACAACCTATGGGTTTTACATATAGTGAAGGAAAAAAGGTATGCAAATTTCAAATATCCATTTATGGATTGAAGCAAGCATCCAACAGTTGGAACATCTGATTTGATGAGACAATCAAAGAGTTTGATTTCTCACAAAATATGGATGAACCTTGTATTTACAATAAGGTTAGTGGGAATGCAGTTGTATTTACAATAAGGTTAGTAAATGACATACTTCTTATTAAAAACAACGTCTCAATTCTTCAATTAGTCAAAATATGTGTTGCCTAGATATTAAGCCAAGAATGGGGGTTGAATTGAAGTTCAAAAAATTAAACTTTAAGGTGCGGAGATAAATGATTAATTTTAGGAGGGATAAAGAAAATTTGACACAAAGATTTATAGAGGTTTGGGTGTTAACCAACCCTACTCCTCTCCCCAATCGCAATTGGGAGTTTCACTAACACACTAAGTGTTACAATGGAGTTTTACAAGCTCACTCCCAACTATGGTGTTTCTCACAATGACTCACACCTAACCCATAAATTCCTTGTGTTTTAATGGCTCACAAAATAACCAATTCCTTGTGTTTTACAGGCTCACACAAACAACCTTCACTTTGTGTTTTTGCACGCTCACACAAACAACCTTTTAATTTTTGTTTGAGAGACTCACACAACTAACCCTTACAAGTGTTCTACTCTTAACCCAGAAATACCCAAAACTCACTTGAGTAAAGATTACAGAGAAAACCACTTACAAATCTTAATTGCTCAATAAATGAAGAGAAAAAAGATTTTTACAGAGAATAGATTTTGTTCTCAAAATATGAATGTACAAATAGCTTGAAATAAGATTTTTGATTCAAAGTAATTGCTATTATGTTGTTCTCTTGTTCTTAATGCATAAATGACTTCCATTTATACTCCCATAGCTAATTATGGTCGTTGGGGTGCATTAAAGACGAAACTAGCCGTTGTACCAACCAAATAATCGCGTCTGACATTTTTCTCTTTCATTGTTCATGGGCGTGACTATGTCTATCACGGGAGTGACATTTCTTCTCAAGCCGTGACTGAAGTGGTAACCTTGATCATGAAGCTCTCTAGAATGTTTTCACACATTGGGTCATGGGCGTGACATACACATACACGGGCTTGATAAACTTTCCAACCGTGATTCAAGTGGTGACTTTGGTCGTGAAGCTCTCTGGATGAAAATGCATGAACATTCACGGGGGTGACATAATTATTCATGGGGGTGATTGAAATGTCCACTTCACGGTTTGTTCTTCCTTCATGGCCTTGAACTTAAAAAGTTGGTTTTAGTAACGGTTAGCTCTTTCACGGGCGTGACACATAAAGTCACGGCAGTGAACATGTTACTTCTTGAATTTTTTCTTTCAAGGATTATTCTTCCAATCTCCATTCTTGCTATTTTAATCCATGTCCTATATAATAGACTTAGAAAACAAGTATGTTAAATACAATATTGCTATTATATTTGTTATCATCAAAATGACGAAAATACCCCTCAAGGTTTAACAATCTCCCCCTTTTTGATGGTGACAAATAATATAGCAATATGTGATTTTGAGAAGTCTCCCCCTCAAAATATACTTAGGATAAAAATTTGTAAAGAGCAAGAATTGTAAGGAATGATGTAGCATTTAAATAAACTTACTAGATTTTAAGTATATGCAAGTTATATGAGAAGTATATCCAATATATACCATAATTCCTTTTTTAAGGTATGAAGTATATGTAAGGTATACTTAAGGTATATCATGGAATATTTATTTTTGCAACTTGCATGAAGTTATATGCAAAGTATACTTAAGGTATATCTTATGTATGTAAAGCTTAATTTTTCAATTTTATACTTTGCATATGAATTTTTGAATCAAGGTTTCTAATCCCTTTTAATCTATTTCAAAGTCAATTCAATTTTAATTTTTGATTCAAAATTCATTTACCTTAATATATATATTGCTAGTTTTTACTTATGTTCATAGTTTGATACCATTTTTCCTATAATATATTGCTAGTTTTCTCCCCCTTTTGTCATCAATCAAAAAGGATATAAAGATATATCAATGAGGTAAACAAAAGCAAATATATTGCATAAAGGAAAAGATACAAACAAAGTTAAATAATGTTCAGAAAGGAAATTTGAAAATTTCCTACATACCAACAAACATAAACCAAATAAACAACCAAAAGACAAGCAAATTTAGGCTACACTTCTAGCCTAACTCCTAGCCGGACATCCTATCACGAAGCCTAGCTATTTCAGCCTCAAGGCTGTCCATCCAAGACTCCATGAAGTCTTTGAGGTTCTCCAACCTCTCATCCATCAAAGTCTGCAGCTGCTCAAAACATGGTGCCAAGAGGTCAACCACCTGCTGCGCTAATGTCGGTGTAGAAGCCGAGGACTGTCCGATGTCCCGCTCAGCTACTGGAGGTACTTCCTCAATCTGAGCCCTCTTCTTCTGCTGGATTCCCTGGAGGCCTGCTTTAAATTCCTCCATCTCATTATCTTCCCATCTGATCTCCCCAGCAGTGTCAGTGAAGCAATAGAAGATATCGTTCTGGAAAATGATTCTGACAGCCGCTCCCATCTTGATGAAGGACTCGACATCCAAGCGATCTCGAGGATGTCCAGGGATGAGGTTGAAGTGATGCTCATCTAGCTTCAGATACTCAAGCTTCACTGCTATGTGGGTGACATATGCACCAATCAAGATATCACCAGAAGGCTTGGTGGCAATGGATAAAAGATGGTTTGCAAACCATCTAGACAGTGCCACGGTGAGTCCTCTGTGAGCCATCTCAAAGAGGAAGAGCTCCACTTTCCTGATAGTCCCGTTGCTTTCTCCTCTAGTGAAGATGCTATAGGTCAGGAACCTATGCAAATACTTGTGCACTGGGGACACGAGATGAGTGCTCTTTGTTTTCTTAACATCCCAGCTACAATCATAGCCAAAATGTGTCCAAGCTCGAGGGGCAGAGAATTCTACCTCACTTTCATTTAGGATGCCATTAGATGGTAGACTGAACAATTCCCCAAATTCGATGGCACTAAGGGTGTTGGGATTGTTGCAAAGTTGGAATTTCACCACTCAAGTAGGTGAAACCTGCAAGTTGCTGAGGAATTCCAGTGTTGGCTCCCTCAAGGTTGGCTGGTGAATTTCTACAAAATCTTTCAAATGACGGGCTTGTAGTTGCTCTGTCATAGCCGTCTCAAGCCTGAGACTTCGGACTGTCTACCATTCGAAGGACCGTGATGATAGTAGAGGTATCTTCTTCAAAATCAAGTATCGAGGATGGCATTGCTCCGGAATGCGATTCATGAGGTAATCTGCATACCTCCTAGGAGCATGAGACTTCTTTCTTTTTCCCTTGGATGAAGCAGTCTCCATTTGATTTGAAGAATTCGATTGGTGATGGAGTGGAAAATTTTTGACAGAAAATCTTTATGGAAACCCTAGAAATGTATGATTTTTGATGAAGACTTGAACTTTTGTGGTATTTATAGGAAAAGTTTGAGTCTTTGGGGTCAGAATCTTCAAAGTCTCAATGAATGTGTGTAAATGAGAGCGGTTTTGGGAGTTAGAGAGTTGAAATAAAAAATATAACCGGCTGTTCTTTTATATACTCGATACAATCACGGGCGTGAAGTGGGTTTTCACAGGCATGTTCACGATTTGCTGAAGGAGTGTTCCATCTGTGAATGAAGGAGTGAATAAGTTCACGAGCGTGCCCTTTGAACATCACAACCGTGAATGATAAACTATCAAGGGGGTGAACAGATAGTAACGAGCGTGAAAGATTGAATTTCATTACTTATGCCCGGGAAGCAAGCCGTGACTCAATGCGTGAAAGCTTCTGTGAGTTTTGGGGCGTAAAAGTTCACGGGAGTGAAAACTAGTCATGGGCGTGAAAGTCTCTTTTCATGGGAGTGAAGAAAGCCGTGAAAATAAGCTTCACCACTTTAAGTCGTGAACCAAGTCATGAACTAAGTCGTGAACGATACTGCCTCTTTTAGCCATTTAAGTCACGGGCGTGAATATGTGTCACGGTCATGACTCCCCTAAAATTTTCATCAAATAAAATTAAGTCCTAAAACAAGACTAAATCATTTCAACAAAGATTATATTCCTTAAAACATAAATATTCATCAAAATTTCTATCTTATGAATTAAAATCATCAATTAAGATTTCATAATTTAACAATCACAAGGTTAATCCATCAATCATACCAAGTTCTCTTCTAATGAAATTAAATCTTTCCTCATTTAGAGACTTAGTAAAAATATATGCTAATTGATTTTCTGTGCTTATAAATTCTAATGCAACAACTCCATATAGAACATGATTTCTAATGAAATGGTGTCTAATGTCAATATGCTTACTTCTTGAATGTTGTATAGGATTCTTTGAAAGATTTATGGCACTTGTATTGTCACATTTAATAGGTATATGATTCATTTCATGGCCATAGTCCTTAAGTTGTTATTTCATCCAAAGAATTTGAGTACAACAACATCCAGTTGCTACATATTCTGCTTCAGCAGTTGAGAGAGCAACTGAAACTTGTTTCTTGCTAAACCAAGAAACTAAGCATTCTCCAATGAAGTGACAAGTACCTGAAGTACTTTTCCTATCTAAAAGACTACCAGCATAGTCTGCATCTGAATATCCTATAATATAAAAGGATGAATTCCTAGGATACCATAAACCTAGATGCAAAGATCCGTGTAAATATCTTAAAATTCTTTTTACTGCATATAAATGAGATACTTTAGGACATGATTGAAATCGTGCACAGAAGCAAACACTATACATTATATCGGGTCTAGAAGAAGTGAGATATAAAAGTGATCCGATCATACCTCTATAAAGCTTTTCATTAATGCTCTTACTCGTTTCATCCTTGTCCAATTTTGTTGATGTGCTCATAGGAGTCTTGGCATTCTTGCATCTTTCCATACCAAATTTCTTAATTAAATCTTTGGCATATTTGGATTGGTTGATGAATATGCCTTCATTGCATTGCTTTATTTGTAGACCAAGGAAATACTTAAGCTCTCCCATCATGCTCATTTCAAATTCCTTAGTCATACACTTAGCAAATTCTTGACAAAGCAACTCATTAGTAGAACCAAATATTATATCATCAACATAAATTTGAACAATTAGTATATCATGCTTATGCTTTTTGATGAATAATGTAGTGTCAACATTTCCCTTTGTAAAGCTATTTTCTAATAAAAAAGAACTTAGCGTCTCATACAAGCTCTTGGAGCTTGTTTTAAACCATATAAAGCTTTTTAGAGTTTAAAAACATGATTTGGAAAATTATAGCTTTCAAAAACTGGTGGTTGTTCTACATACCCTTCTTCATCTATATAACCATTTAGAAATGCACTTTTCACATCCATTTGAAAAAGTTTGAAATTCATGTGACATGCATATGCTAAAAGTATTCTTATGGCTTCTAATCTAGCTACAAGTGCATATGTTTCATCATAATCTATACCTTCTTCCTGATTATATCCTTTTGCAACTAATCTAGCCTTATTCCTGGTTATTAAACCTTGTTCTTCTAATTTGTTTCTAAATACCCATTTGCTACCTATGATCTGATGATCCTTAGGTCTACATACTAGGGTCCATACCTTATTTCTCTCAAATTGGTTGAGTTCCTCTTGCATGGTAATTACCCAACTTTTATCATTAAGAGCCTCATCAATATTTTTAGGCTCAATTTGTGAAATAAAAGCAATGCCAGTGACTAAATGCTTGAAATGAGATCTAGTACTTACTCCCCTTGATAGATCACCAATGATTTGCTCTTTCGGATGACCTTTCGTCATTCTCCATTCTTTTGGAAGTTCTTGTTCATTTTCTTCTTGATTTTGAGGTAGAGAATCATTTTAATGTAAATCTTCTTGATCATTTTCTTCTTTCTCCTTTCCAATATCAAATTGTTCCATATCACCTACAACATCATCAAGAACACTACCTTTCACAAATCAAGTCTACTAGATTCATTAAAAACAACATGCATGGATTCTTCAACCGTTAGTGATCTTTTATTAAATACTCTATATGCTTTGCTGGTTGTAGAGTACCCTAAAAAGATACCTTCATCAGACTTAGAGGCAAATTTTCCAAGATTGTCCTTGGTGTTCAATATAAAGCACTTGCATCCAAATACTCTAAAGTATGATATCAAGGACTTTCTTCCATTCCATAGCTCAAATGAGGTTTTGTTTAAAATAAGTCTTTTGAAAACTCAATTTGAAATATAACATGCAGTGTTTATGGCTTCTGCCTAAAAATAAGTTGGTAATTCATATTCATTGAGCATTGTTCTAGCCATTTCAATTAAAGTTCGATTTTTCATTTCAACTACCCCATTTTGTTGAGGTGTCCTAGGAGATGAGAAATTATGTGAAATGCCATGTTCAAGACAAAAACTTTCAAAGTTTTCATTTTCAAATTCTTTCCCATGATCATTTCTTATTTTTGAAATACAGTACCCTTTTTCATTTTGAACTCTTTTGGCAAAGTTTTTGAAGTTTTCAAAAGCATCACTCTTTTGAGCTAAGAAAATTACCCAAGTAAATCTAGAGTAATCATCTACGATGACAAATGCATAATGTTTTCCTCCTAAGCTAGCAATTCTAGTAGGTCCAAATAAATCTAAATGCAAAAGTTGAAGAGGTTTTGAAGTACTTACTATGTTTTTAGCTTTGAATGATGACTTATGTTGCTTTCCTCTTTGGAAAGGATCACATGAATTGCCTTTTTCATATTTAACTTTTGGCAGTCCTTTTACTAGATCTCCTGTGCTGAGACTTTGTATTAAGTCCATGTTAGCATGACCAAGTCTTCTATGCCACAACCAAGATTCATCACTAATGGTCACAAGACACTTAGAGGAATGGTTAGATAGTTCATGTATGTTTATTATGTATGTATTGATATCTCTATTTCCTTTAAATATTTCTTGACCATCGATAGAGATCACAAGACATTCAGTTGAAGTAAAGATTACTTTGTTTCCTTTATCACATAATTGACTTACACTTAACAAGTTATGTTTCAAGCCATCAACAAGTAATGCATCTTTAATAAAAGTAGTACCATTAACACCAATAGAACCAATGCCAATTACCTTACCCTTTGCATTGTTTCCAAAGGTAACTTTACCTCCATCAATACTTTTGATTTCATTGAAAAGTTGTTTGTCTCCTGTCATATGCCTTAAGCATCCACTGTCTACTAGCCAAGCATTTTTGTTTATTGTGGACTTGAGGCATACCTATAGAATCACAATTCAAGTATGATTTTTAGGTACCCAAATAAGTTTGGGTCATTGGGGGTTAGCACATGAAGGTTCCCAATGAGCCTTCCTTATCCAGTAATATTTATTTATGTGACCCATTTTCATACAATAATTACATTGTTTTGGTCTAAATTTATTTTTTGGTCCTACAATATATTTGAATGCCATATGACCATCAAATTTATTTTGAGAATGATGACATGCACAGTTATGATTAATTTTAGATTTTCTAGATGCATGCTTCCTATATATAAAGGCATGATTATTCCTTTTATGTATAGAAGGTTTAACATACTTATTTCTTGGTGCTGTTCTAACAGGTGTGGAGATGTGATGCTCTTTAGACTTAACAATTATATGGTTTTGTGAGAAGATGATAATGTGTCCTTAAATCCTAGACCATGTCTAATTAAGGGTGATCTTTGAGACACAATGATAGTATCTAAGCTCTCTTTACCTTTGTGAAATTTAGAAATGGAATTTCTAAGTTCCTCAACTTCATTTTTCAAAGTATTATTTTCTTTTAGCAAGGAAGCTGTTGAGGGTCTTGATGAGTATTCATCTAATGACTTTTGGAGAGATTCATTAGATGATTTAAGCTTTATGTTTTCCTTTTCTAAACCATCTATCTTATTTTTTAAATTAGAGATATTATTTCTATAGGTACTAAATTTAGTTCTATATTTCTCTAATTCTAGATTTAATTCTTCTATAAGGCTTTGCTCATCATCATCATCATCATCATCACTATCATCATCATTATCACTACTATCATTGTTCATTGAGTATGAGTGTAGTGATCTTACCTTATTTGAGACATGATCTTCGATAGCCATGAGACATAGGTTGACCTCTTCACTTTCATTATCATCTTTTTCACTTGAAGAGCTTTTGTCATCCCATGTGGCTTTGTGACCTTTCTCCCCATTGTCTCTTTGGTATTTGCTCTTATGTTTCTTGAGCCTTGGACATTCTGGTTTGATATGCCCTTTCTTTCCACACTCATAGCACTTTACCTCTTCCTTACTTCTATGTGTGTCATTAAAAGTTTGTTTGAGGTTTATTCGTCTGAATTTTCTGGAGTTGCTTATTTTGTTCTCAATGATTATTTTTAATCTTTTTGAAAGCATAGCGATATCCTCATTTTCATCATCACTCATTTCTTCATCATCTTCACTTTCTTCTTGAGATTTTAAAGTAGAAGCTTTGAGTGATAAAGGCTTTCTCTTCTCTGGCTCTGCTTCAAGTTATCTATCTCTCTTCACTGCCATCTCATGTGTGAGGAGTTTTCCAATCAGCACAACAGTATTCATGATGCTCATATCTTCATTTGCTTCTTCTATACCAGCTACTCTTGAGCCATAGTCTTTAAGAGGAAAACTTCTTAGGATTTTATTGTTTACATCCTCCAAACTCAGATGCTTCCCAAGTTTCCTCATTCCATTAATAATGGCTAGAAGACGGTTGGTCATGTCAGTGATTGATTCATTTGATTTCATCTTGAAGAGCTCATATTCTGAGGTCAGAAGTTGAATCTTCTTGGATTTGATTTGTTTAGTTCCTTCATGATAATTCTCCAATGTCTTCCACATACTGTATGCAGTTGGGCAGTGTTGTATTCTCCCACATTCTTCAATAGATAATGAGCTTGATAGGATTGTCATTGCCTTCTTGTTTTTGAAATTTTCTCTTCTTTGAGGCTCTGTCCAATCATCTCTTGATAGGATTTTTTCTTCACCAATAGCTCCTCTTCTGGTTGGAGGTGTCCATTCTTTTCGTACATTATCCCAGACTTCAATTCCTTCACTATCCAAGTATGTCTCCATCCGAAACTTCCAATGGGCATAATTTTCTCCATCAAAGTAAGGTTTGAGACTTTGGAATCCTTAACTGGCCATATCTTAATCTTTACTAGCGCTTTTTAGGCAATGATGCTAGACAAGGCTCTGATACCAATTGTTGCCTACATATTAAGCCAAGAAGGGGGGTTGAATTGGAGTTTAAAAAATTAAACTTTAAGGTGCGGAAATAAATGATTAATTTTAGGAGGGATAGAGAAAATTTGACACAAAGATTTATAGAGGTTCGGGTCTTAACCAACCCCACTCCTCTCCCCAATCGCAATTGGGAGTTTCACTAACACACTAAGTGTTACAATGGAGTTTTACAAACTCACTCCCAACTATGGTGTTTCTCACAATGGCTCAAACCTAACCCAGAAATCCCTTGTGTTTTAATGGCTCACACAATAATCAATTCCTTGTGTTTTACAGGCTCACACAAACAACCTTCACTTTGTGTTTTTGCAGGCCGACACAAACAACCTTTTAATTTGTGTTTTAGAGGCTCACACAACTAACCCTTACAAGTGTTCTACTCTTAACTCGTAAATACCCAAAGCTCACTTGAGTAAAGATTACAGAGAAAACCACTTTCAAATCTTAATTGCTCAATAAATGAAGAACAAAAAGATTTTTATAGAGAATAGATTTTGTTCTCAAAATATGAATGTACAAATAGCTTGAAATAAGATTTTTGATTCAAAGTAATTGCTATTATGTTGTTGTTCTCTTGTTCTTAATGCATAAATGACTTCCATTTATACTCCCATAGCTAATTATGGTCGTTGGGGTGCATTAAAGATGAAACTAGCCGTTGTACCAACCATATAATTGCGCCTGACATTTTTCTCTTTCATTGTTCACGGGCGTGACTATGTCTGTCATGGGAGTGACATTTCTTCTCAAGTTGTGACTGAAGTGGTGACCTTGATCATGAAGCTCTCTGGAATGTTTTCACACACTGGGTCACGGGCGTGACATACACATTCACGGGCGTGACAAACTTCCCAGCCGTGATTCAAGTGGTGACTTTGGTTGTGAAGCTCTCTAGATGAAAATGCATGAACATTCACGGGGGTGACATAATTATTCACGGGGGTGACTGAAATGTCCACTTCATAATTTGTTCTTCCTTCATGGCCGTGAACTTCAAAATTTGGTTTTGGTAACAGTTAGCTCTTTCACGGGCGTGACACATAGAGTCACGGCAGTGAACATGCTACTTCTTGAATTTTGTCTTTCAAGGATTATTCTTCCAATCTCCGTTCTTGCTATTTTAATCCATGCCCTGTATAATAGACTTAGAAAACAAGTATGTTAAATACAATATTGCTATTATATTTGTTATCATTAAAATGACAAAAATACCCATCAAGGTTTAACAATATGGTTTTCTAAGAATTTCTCAATGAAAAACCTTAGAGAAACATCCTATATAGTTGGGATTAAGATCTATGGAGATAGATCTAAAAGGTCGTTTGGTCTTTCTCAGTCTACATGTATACATAAGATGCTAAAAAGATTTAGTATGCAAAAGTCCAAGAGAGGATTAATTCCTATAACTCATTGGATTAATCTTTCTGAATCCATGTGTCTAAAGACACAAAATGAATAGACATGATTGAGTAGGATTCCATATGCTTCGACTATTGGTCCTATCATGTATGTTATATTTTGTACTAGACCCAATGTATCATATGCTTTAAGTGTCATAAGTAGATATCAATCAGATCCCAATGAGAGGCATTAGGTGGCTATCAAGAATATGCTTAAGTACTTGAGAAGGACTAAAGATGCATTCTTACTTTATGGAGATTGTGAGCTTACAGTCAGTGAGCATACGATGTGTCAACTTTCAATCTAACAAGGATGGCTCTAAATCCCAATCAAGCTATGTAACACCTAGCATCTTATACTTTTAGATATCACATATCTATGTTTTAAGTTATCACGTATGGCATAAGAATAAGACAAAGTTCATGTTTAGAACGAGAGTATTTTTTTATCTCATCCCATAATATCATTCAATAAATATACAAAATCAATATTGAAGGTTTCATCAACATAATATATAACAAATATATTAAAAATTAAACTCTACACATAAATGTTCATGAGCTGAATTCATTCTTAGCACATATCCATTGTAATTATACATATGCAAGTATTCAAACCCCCAAATATATATGATATGTTTGAATGCTCATATGGAATGAAATGAGAGAGTGAGGCACCTCAATAGGTGACCTTTGATCCATGTCTTTTACATGCACCTCAATATGAACTATTACTCTTCTCTATCTAAAACATATTACAATTTGGTGAGTTGTGACTTAGTGAGAATAACCATCAAATGAGCTCTTAAGTACTAAGAAATTTTTATTAACAATTTATAAATGTACACAATACAAACTATGTGTTCCATTTATTCACCAATATCATTTAGATACAAGCAAAATTAAAGTATTCAATCATTGTTCTTCACTTATACTTATACTTGTTCATTTCATTATGTTGTGACTAGGCTAAACAAACATTGTCCTAGGTTCCCATGTGAACATTTACCATATGAACATTTGCATTTGCTAGCTAGATTGATCATTTGTTTCATTAGCACATTTGTACATTTACACATTTTTTGGGCCATAGACCTCTAGTTTTTCTATTCATTTTCATGTGTTCATTTGTTTGAGCCTTATGCCTCTTCTTGTATTTTACAATGTCATTTAACTAGTCACAATGCCTTTTAAGTCCATATGCATATGCATTTGTAACCAAACATTCATCAATCACATTACGTAAAGAAAGCAAATACATTTAATGCAATCATATCACAAAAATATCCACAAATTATTCATCTCATTATCAAGTTCAAATCATGTTAATCATATCATTGACATAGCAAACAACATTGATGTGCAGTAAAGAAATCACTTGATAACTATACTCATTTGTTTTCCTTGATTCCGACCCTGAACTTATTTTCTATCCCTTCCTTATAGGTCTTCAATTTTTTATGAGCTTAATTTAAAAATATATTTGATTAATTCATGACTTGAAAAACTCAATATGGCTTAAATAAGTTAATGTTCATATAGATAGTCAGGGTTTTTCCTTTAAGGCAATGTGACCATATAGGATTGAGTAACCTATAACTTTTTCCAAACTTATCCAATTTATTTTATTCTTATTTATAATTAAATTTAACATATAATTATATAACATATTCAAAGTTCAGATAAATTTGAGTTTTGTACAATTTTTTGTGGGATTTCCAATTGTATTCAGTTTTTTGCCATTAGGCAGTTTCAGAATATGAATTTTGGTCCTTTGTATCTTATAATATATAAGTTATATTACAGTTAAATTTGATAGTAACTTAGATAGGTTAAAATGGAATATTTTTCAAATTTAAATCTTTCATCAATTATGCCTCTAAGGTCATCAAATTATAAGAAATATTTTACTGGTCCAGAACAGAGTTGGCTATGATTTATGAAGTTCATATCTCACTATATACATAATATATTAAGGTGATATTTTTACTAAAATTTGGAAAAAACATATACCTATAACTTTTATAGTTTGATATATTGCAAATTCCATCTATAATGGGTTCAAAATAATGAAACAATTTTCTAGACCTATATAGGACATTAAGTAGGCAGCTCAAAGTATGGAATACTCATGGTTCCATTCACCTTAACTAAACATCACAATAGATATGAATCTGACATTTTTTTATAAAGCTAGATGACATATATATCTACAATTTTCATGTTTTGAGATACTTCAAATAAGGGTTCTATCATATTCAAAATACATTAACATAGTAGGTCACTTAAATTAAGATTCACACTCGAACTAGTTTCAATTAGATGTTAATATCTTTTAATATGCACCAAATCATAAAAAAATTATTTATATATCCATAAACCTTAGACATAATTATACAAGTTATGTTTTGAACTTTTCAAGAATCATTCGCTATGATTATCAAAATTGTATCACAACTTTCTACTATTCAAAGACTCTAAACACCATTTATTAAGGTTAAAACAACTACATCAAGTATTTTTGTCATTGAAATTAATACTGTTGTAACGCTCCCTTACCATACTAAACGTTAATAGGATATCGAAGTGCTAATAAGCTCATTTATTTTACAACCAATGTTCAAATCATTGTAATTTTTTTTTCGAGTTTATTATTAGTGAGATATTTATTAATATTTTTTTCATTTAAATATATAACTAATGATGGAAATAGTTTGATTTAAAAGAACTCATGCAATTAAACCATAATATTTAGAAATAATACTAGATTTATAAAATTTACAAAATTCATTCCCTATAAATCCTACATGCCACAAATTTACATCAAAAAAGATTCTTGGAATTTAATTTTTACAACATAATTTTCAAAACATACAAAATGGACTAGACAGATGCAATTTTATCTTGGGGGTTCCCTCTTTTTCGATCGTCCTATCGGAACAGCTACTTCTATTTATCTGCGCATGAAACACACAGGCTAAGCTTCTAGCTTAGTGGTACGTTTGATAACTATCCAATAATTACATAAATAATTCTAAAATAATATTTTTGAAATTACAATTAATTTATTAAGCATGCCAAATATTCAATTAATAATAAAACCATTTTCTTCATGCAAAAATATTTAATTGAACAATTATGACATTTCATTCATTAAGCATGCTTGAAATTTCTTAACAATTCAAGATATAAAATTCACAATATCAATTTCATAATTCACATTTTTTTCTATTATTTATTTAATAGCCCACGACATCTTAGACTGGAACTAAACACTGAATACAGAGTTTCTGCTCTCCGGCAGTATACTCGACGCCTATATAACTATTTTATAACTCAGCGTTTAACGCTTACATTTCCAATAACAACTCAACACCTTTTTGGTGCCTACGTAAATTTGAACTCAGCACTATTTCTTAGTAACTACGTAATTTCAACTCAACACTATTTCTTAGTGCCTACTTAAATTAAATCTCAGCACTATTATTTTTAGTGCCTACTTAAATTAAATCTCAACACTATTATTTTTAGTGCCTAAATTTCTACCCCTTTTATTGGCATGCCAACTTATCCTAATTTCTAGTTTTCGACTAGATATTATAGGGCTTAAATTATATTTGTTACTTTTATTAATATTTACATAAATTATAAAGGGAACATTAATATAAACTCCATATAAATGAAATAATTCTCATTCAATATTTTACAACCTCATACTATCTCATTCAATCATTATAATTATAAGAAAAATTATATTAATACATTTTATGTCACATAAATTCACAATCAACACATTTCTTCCAGCTGTCCTATTCTGGACAGCATTTCTGCCTTATGATGTTCTGTATTTTTTGTTTATTTTTAGAGAGAATCTGGACATGAGATAAACTAACAACATATAGGTACATGTCTTATCTTTAATTTCCAACTAGAATCAAATTAAAATGAATTTTTTAGCAAAAGTTATAAATTTTCTCCTAAGCTATATTCACTGCAATCTGTCCAATATTTTACTGGATAGAATTCTGCCTTATTTTTCTCTGTCTTTTTAATCCATTTTTAGATAGAATTTGAACAAGTAATCAACTAGAAAAATTTATATACATGTCTTATCTTTAATTTACAACTAGATTCACATTAAAAAGAATGTTTTAGCAAAATTTATGAATTTTCTTCCAACCTATGTTCACTGCAATCTGGCCAGTATTTTTTTCTGGACAGATTTCTAGTTCAACTTTGAGTCCTTTTTTCACCTAATTCTAGGCATATTCAGGTCTAATGGTCTGAATGAAAGTTCAAGTCCTATGTAGTAAATTTCTAACCCAATAAGAATCACTCAGAAATGATTTCGAGAACTCAAGTTAAGATCAAAACACTAGACAATGTTCATAAGACGAATTTTCGAGCACATCAAATAATTCATACATTTTCCATTTTCATGTATCAACCTCATTTTCTAGTTTTTATTTTCACATTCATGGCATCATTTAATCACTCAATCAAATGTTCAAAATTTCATACATAAATTCACAACATCACAAAATCAAAATCAATACTTTTCTATATTGAATTTTTTCCAAATGTACATACCTCAAAGTTCTACTTCTCTTCACTTTTCTCTTCCTTTTAGATAGCCTTTTCCTTGCCCTTACTTCCCCTTTGATTTTGGTTCAAAGGTTGTTCACTTCCTTGCCCTAACAATAAATTTTAGACTAATCAAACACTAATCACACTAATCCACCCTTAATCACCATTAGCATACTAATAACCCTTATTTACTAGCTATAATGGCAACTAACCCCATACTCAAAGAAAAGAGAAGAAGAAAGTAAGGAGATGGAAAATCTAAAAGCACCTTCGATGATCTTCAAAACGGCTACAATCTTCTTTCTCTTTTTTTCTTTTCCTTTCTTCCTTCCTCTTCCTTGGTTTTGCTCACTTTACTTTACTTTCTTCATGATCTTGCCTAATCTTATTCTTTTTTCCATTCAATCTTAGCTTTATTTGAAGAAAGAAAAGAAGAACAATGGGGGGGGGGGGGGAGAAGTTCACGGCAAAAGAAGAAGAAAATGGAGAGAAATGAGTTTGGTCAAGATGAAAAAGAAGAAGAATGGTAAAAAAAAAATTGGAAATTTGACTTTTTATAGTGGAATTAGGTGGGGTGGTTAGGATTAGTTGTTAATCTCGCTTCCCATTGGTCCATTAATTTAAATTACTCTTACTTTATTTTAATTGAAAGAATATTCATTTCCTTAGATAAATAATATTCCATTTTTATGCCTTCTTATAATTTATGTGTCAAAAACACTGCAATTCCTAATTTCGTTTAGCAAAAAATTATTTTTTTCCCAATTTTAATTCCAAACTTGAAAATTCTCAATTACTAATATCCAAAATTTTTTTCTCCCATATTATTATTTTAATCTATTTCTTTCATGTCCGAATTTAGACTCGATCGATTTTGGCATGCTGGATTTTGGTCAACCGCGACCGTGGCCTAAATTATCGGGCATTACAATTTTCCCCTCCTTAAAAAACAATTCGTCCTCAAAATTTACCTTTTAAACTGGAGTGGAATAATTGTGGATAATGGGCCCTTATCACCTCTTCATTTTCCCAAGTCGCCTCTTTTGAATTATGATTTTTCCACAAAACCTTTAGCAATGGTACCTTCTTGTTCCGTAGCTCCTTCATTTCTCGAGCTAGAATTTCAACTGGCTCCTCTTCATAAGTTAGATCTGGTCGTATCTTTATAGGTTCTACTGATATGATATGAGATAGATCTGATCGATATCTTCTCAACATGGACACATGGAATACATTATGAATCTTGTCTAACTTTGGTGGTAAAGCTAATTTGTACACCACAGGACCTATGCGTTCAAGTACCTCATAAGGTCCAATGAACCTAGGACTCAACTTCCCCTTCTTTTCAAATCAGAAAATCCTTTTCCAAGGTGAGACTTTTAAGAATACCTTGTCACCAACTGTATACTCAATATCTCTTCTTTTCAAATCTGCATATGATTTATGTCTATTAGCAACAACTTTCAACCTATCTCTTCTTACTCTCACTTTTTCCTCTATCTGCTGTACTAGATCTAGACCCACTACTTTCGTTTCGCTAAGCTCAGTCCAACATAGAGGCATTCTACATTTCCTCCCGTACAAGGCTTCTTATGGTGCCATGCCGATACTGGCTTGGTGACTATTATTGTAGGCAAATTCTATCAATGGAAGATGTTTGTCCCAACTGCTTTCAAATTCTATCACAGAACTCCTCAACATATCTTCCAATATCTATATGACCCTTTCTGATGGTCCATTTGTTTGTGGGTGGAAAATTATGCTGAAATTGAGTCGATTACCCATGGCTTGATGCAAAATTTTCCAGAATTTTGAAGTGAACCTCGGGTCTCGATCAGAAATGATTGAAATTGGCACACCATGTAAACGAATTATCTCATTAACATAGATCTATGCCAAATGGTTAAGTGGATAATCCATCTTGATCGGTAGAAAATGAGCTAATTTAGTGAGCCGGTCCACCACTACCCATATTGAATCATGTCTCTTTTGTGTCAAAGGAAAACCAGAAACAAAATCCATTGTAGCTTTTTCCCATTTCCACTCCAGAATTGAAATTGACTGCAATAATCCACTTAGTACTTGATGCTCAGCCTTCACTTGCTAACAAGTTAAACATCTAGTAGTATACTCAGTGATATCTCTTTTCATTCTTGGCCACCAGTAATATGCCTTCAAGTCATGATACATTTTGTTGCTTCCTGGGTGCATTGCATAAATAACATTGAGAGCTTCCTTCAAAATATCTTGTTTCAATTCTGGTATGTCTGACACACATAAACTGCCCTTTTGCCTTAAACTCCCATCTGATTCAATAGTAAATTCTGGTTTTTCACCCTTTTTTACCATTTCAAAGATTTCCTTGAAATTCGTGTCCTGCTTCTGATTGTCCTTTACTTGTTGGATCAATGTGGGTTAAACCCGCAATTCTGCCCAAATAATATATAAATAAATTATTATTTCATTTTTTTTATCTTGTTCACTTAATAAATTTAAGTTTTAACATTTACCTGCCAGAGGTTTTCTACTCAGAGCAGCAGCTACCACATTGGCCTTACCAGGCTGATAATTAATGATACAATTGTAGTCTTTGATTAATTCTAGCCATCGTCTCTGTCTCAAATTGAATTCCTTTTGTGAAGGCAAATATTTCAAACTTTTATGGTCTATATAGATATAACATTGCTCACTATACAGGTAGTGTCGCCATATTTTCAATGCAAACACAATGGCTGCTAGTTCCAGATCATATGTCGGATAATTTCTCTCATGAGGCTTCAGTTGTTTGGAAGCATAAGCGATCACTTTGCCTTCTTGCATTAATACATAGCCCAAACCATTAAGGGAAGCATAACTGTACACCATAAAATCTTTTCCTACAGTAGGTTGTGTCAACACTGGTGCCTCTGTCAACATTTTCTTCAACTTATCAAAGCTAGTCTGGCACCGGTCTGTCCACTCAAATTTGGTCTCCTTTCTAAGCAATTTTGTCAGTGGTGAGGCTATCATTGAAAATCCTTTCACAAATCTCCAATAATAACCAGCCAAACCAAGAAAACTTCTCACCTCTATCACATTCCAAGGCGGTTTGCAGTTGAGGATTGCCTCTAACTTACTGGTGTCAACTCTGATCCCATCGGCTGAGACAATATGCCCTAGAAAGGCCACTTAATCTAACCAGACTGCACATTTTGATAACTTTGCATAAAATTGATTCTCTTTTAAGGTATGGAAGACAATACGAAGATGTTGATTATGCTCATCTCTGCTTCTGGAGTACACCAAGATATCATCTATGAACACCACCACAAAATGGTCTAAATAAGGCCTAAAGATTCTATTCATTAGATCCATAAATGTTGCTAGGGCATTTGTCAGGCCAAAAGGCATTACTAAGAACTCGTAATGACCATACCGAGTCCTAAATGCTATTTTTGAAATGTTTGATTCTTTAATTCTCAATTGGTGATAACCTGATCTGAGGTCAATTTTAGAAAATACCCGTGCTCCTTTCAACTGATCAAGCAAGTCATCTATTCTTGGCAAGGGATATCTGTTCTTAATTGTCATCATGTTCAATTGAAGATAATCAATTCACAAGCGAAAGATGCCATCCTTCTTTTTCACAAATAGAACTGGAACACCCCAAGTTGAGACACTAGGCCTGATAAACCCTTTCTCTAAAAACTCTTGCAACTGCAATTTTAATTCTTTTGGTTCAATAGGTGCCATTCTTTAAGGAGTGATCGATATTGGGGTCGTGCCTGACAAAAAAATCTATAGAAAACTCTATCTCCCTGACAAGTGGTGTAATATCCGCTAATTTAGGCCCCGAGTCGCACGTGTTGCGAAGTTGACGCGTTTGACCGATCAGAGTCTAAATTCGGATTTTTACAAAAATTGATCAAAGTAATGGCTAAATTAAATGATAAATTCCTAATTAACTGATAATAAAGTTTAAAGAAGTTGATTTACGGTAAAGGACTAAATTGCAAAATTTGATAAGTTTTGGGGTCAAATTGCAATTTATCAAAAATTTGAGGATTAATGAGATTAATGGCTAATTAAAAATAGGAAATTTGAACACTTAAAATTGTGTTGGTCAGCCATGACACTAAAGGAAGAGAATTAATATTTGATTAAGTGTAAAATTGGGAGAAAATGGTAAAATGGTGGGTCCCACATGAAGACTTTTTGGGTACCCTATTTAAGACTCCTTTCTTCTTCTTCTTCTTCTCTTTATTTTTTGTCTTCTTCTCTCTCTTTTACACCAATCACGCCAGCCATAACTTTTCCCCCATAGCTCATCTTGATTTCTAGAGAGAGAAAGGAAGAGAAGAGAAAGGAAATAGCAAGACAAAGTGATATTCATGTTCTATAACTCTTAAGGAAGCTGGAAAGAGCAAGAAAAAGGAAGAAAAATCAAGTTTGGTAGAGAGAGAAAATCTCCAAAGTTGTGATTTAATGAAAAAAAGTGTAAGGTAAGAAGCATCTCTTCTTCTTCTTCATCTTTTCTTAAAGGAAGTTCGAATTTAAGCTCTTCTAAGACTTATATGGAAAGAGAGAGAAACTAGGGTTATGAGAGAGAAAGAGAGCTTAGGGTCTTGAGGAAATCAGATGATGATGATAATAATTTATGATGTTGTAGGAGTTCCAAATGACAAGGAACAAGCTCTAAGGAGCAAAGGAAAAGAGAAAGCTATCTAGAAGAGTGAAGGAGAAAGATTTAAAGTTTGTGCATAACTTAAGGCAATAGCCTTTTTTTTTTTTTGAAATAATGCATGCTGAATATGACTTTAGATAAATGCAATTTCAAGAATGATGATGATTATGGCATGAAACTATAGAATTAGACATGTATGAATGAGATCCTTACGTGATAATGAATTAATGATGCATGTTAGAGAATATTGTATGATCAAGGCATTTACATGTATTGAAAAGTAATAAGTTGAGTAAAGAACCTTAGAAATGCATGAAATAGAATTTGGTATGATTTGGATGATGTTAGAATGAATGAAATGTGAATATGCAGATTTCCTGCTGAAAGTCACGGGTGTGACTATTGAGTCACGGGTGTGAACTTGAGGGTTCACAGTTGTGACTGATTGTGTCACGGTTGTGAATTTCTTGGTGGAAATGGTATTATTCATTCTAGAAGCATTCGCGGGTTGGAATCACGGAAGTGAACTTATTCACGGGCGTGAATGAGTAATCACGACCATGAATGCTTTTGGGCGATTCATTCTAGTAGCATTCACGGCTTGGGATTACGGGCGTGAAAGTAGTAATCACGGCCGTGAATGCTCTGTATTTGAAATTATGAATGTGGTTATTAAATGAGGAATTCAGGTAAATGAATGAAAGTCATTGTCTATCCAATGAAATGAGAATGATATGAATATAAATATATATATATATATATATATATATATATATATATATATATATATATATATTGATGTGAGAATGTGATATGTTGTGATATAGAAAAATGAATTGTCATGGTTATATATGAAATCTGATGCAGATGATAAACATGAGATTATTGATGAATCTAGTAAATGAATGAAAAGATAAATGATTATGACTATATGTTTGCAAAACAAGAAAATTGAGATGTTGATAAATATGAGATATTGATGTGTGGAAATTTGAAAATAATGATTGATGTAAAAATATAAAGAAGCCCATTACTCTACTTGCGGACTAGAATCAGGATAGATGACATGTCATTAAGGGGGCGAACAGTACCGTACTATACCTCAACCAATGTGGCTAAAGCTTGTTGTGAGCGCCATTGGTCTGGGATGCTCAGTCAGTGTGGCTAAAGCTTGTGTGAGTGCTACTGACTTGAGAAAGCTCTGATGAGCACATATAAATGAGGACAAGGTGTCATAAGCTTGTGTGAGCAGCCTTGATCCAGTTATTCATCTATGATGAAATTATACTCAATCAATGTGGCTAAAGCTTGTTGTGAGCGCCATTGATTTGAGAAGCTTTTATGAGCCATATAGTGAACAGGGTGGCATAAGCTTGTTGTGAGCGCTCCTGATCCATAACCCGTATCCAGTCAGTCCAAATATTTAGAGTGATGTGGGCAAGATAATGAGGATAGGTCGGAAAAATAAGAAAAGGAAAGAATCAGAAAATGATGATATGAGATTGAGATGAAATGATAAAGAGATTTACAGAATAATTTGCCATTAAAGATAAATGAAAATAACATTGTCTATATGAGCATGACATTTATACTTGTATGAAATAGGAATATGTTGATAGTCATGCATGCAGACGTTTTTATGCACAAAATGATAATTGTTAATGCTTGTTGCATGATATGGTATATTGCCTTATTTATATGCACCACTAAGCTTAGAGCTTAGCGTGGACTTTAATTTCGACGCAGATATAGAAAAGTAGCTGAAGACGTTAGATAAAGCAAACAGTGATCCCATTCAAGCAAAGCAGCCGAAATCTTAAGAAAGTGGGTTACAAGTTTTGAAACTTTTGTATTTGACTTTTATATTAAAGAAATGTTTGAGTTTGTAAAACTTACTTTTAAAGTTTGTTAAGAATTCAGCTGATGTTAAAAATTACTATTTTATGTAAATAAATTGTACTATGATTTTTGTTTATATCCATATATACAAGAGTATTGAAAAAAAAAATATAGTTTCCTGAAGAAGTATGAGAAAGACAGATGGACATTAGTGCTCCCTCATCCGGGCACGTGCTGTTCGAGTGAGGAGGCGCTACAAGTGGTAACCCTGGCAAGTTTTCAAGGAAGATATCTAGATATTCACATATTGTAGGATATTCACATATATGTGCCAAAAATGCTTCACATCCCATTCTGATAAGCTTACTTGCCTTCGTCATAGAAATGACATTAGTTAAGTATGGTCGGTTCTCACCCAGGACAATCACGTCATCCTGCCCTGAATTCTTGAAAGTCACTCCCCTATACTTACAATCCACCACTGCCTTATGCTGCGTTAACCAATCCATCCCGAAGATTGCATCAAACTCATGGAATGACAACTCTATTTGGTCAGCTGGGAATTATACATTATGAGCTTTGATTGGACTGTTTTTATAGACTCGACTAACTTTCACTCCATGACCCAAAGGATTTGTCACTAATATATCACAATCTAATTCCTCTGCTACCATATTCCCCTGACTAGGTGGTGACGTGCATAAATATGAATGTGTAGAACCCGGATCTATCAGTGCATATAAATTAGTATCATAAAGAGAAAATTTACCGATAATGAAATCTAAGGCATCCTGCTCCTCACGAGCTCTCATGGCATATGCTTGGGCTGGGGCTCGACTACCTTCTGCTCTATTCACTAATTCTAATATACTCTGTCCAATCCTACCGCTTCTAGACTGTCCATGTCCCCTACCTTTACCTCGAGTGACATTCTGAACCTGCACTGATACTGCACCACCTATACCTCTTCCTCTGCGGCAATCTTTCTGTTTGTGCTCTATAGATCTACAATGTAAGCATGCTCCAGTAATCCACCAGCAATCATTTGCATGTGATCTCCAATAATGTTGACATGTGACATATATGAATCTCTTGTTACCCGAAGCTGGTGCACTAGCAGTAGACCCCTCTAGCCTCGACTATCGGCTTTGCCTAGTTGAAAAGGTTGATCTAGCACCCCGTGACTGGAAAAACCTAGGCACTGTCTGCCCCCTTTTACCTAATGTCTGGGCCATGCTAATTGTCGACCTCCGTGATGGCTCTTCTATCCTCTTTCTCTTTGACCTCTTTTCCACACTGATGGCTGAGGATACTAGTGTAGCAAAATCCTCAAGCTGAAGGGCAGTCACCATATTCCCAATATCATCATTAAGCCCATCCTCAAATCTATGACATCTATCTACCTCATCTGTAATGATTCTAGTCGCATATTTACTTAGTCGGGTGAACTCCATCTCATATTCAGTGACTGACATTCTTCCTTGCTTCAAGTCTTGAAACTCCCTTTTCTTTTCATTCACATAAACTCTAGGCACATACTTCTTACTAAATTCTGCCTTGAAGAAATTCCAAGTAGGTGGTTTCGGTGTCTGGGGCTTTGATAAAATTGATTTTCACTAGTCATATGCATGATCTTTTAAAAGGGACACATCATATTTGACCTTCTGTTCCTCTAGACACTCAAGTTCCTCAAACACCCTTTGTATGGACTCCATCCAAAACTCTGAAGTTGTTGGATCATCCTCCCTCCTTCCCATAAAATTTATGGCCCCATATTTTCTCAGCTTATCAATCCAGGGTTTTGGCTGAGGTGGAGGAGGAGGTGGTGCTGGTTGTGGAACTGCTTGTACTATCCATTTCAACAAGTTTGCTATCTATTCCATAAGAGGCTCTTGTCCCAAATTAGATTGTGCTTTTGCTCTCAGAGGAGCTACTACACTCGGCCCAAAATCTCTTACTAATGGAGGTTGTCTGAGAGTGCCAGAGTCTGAAAGGCTATTACTCAGTTCGTCTTCTAAGAAATCTTGTTCCGGTCTCGAATCCACATCTACCTATAAACCAGAAAAAGGGACACAAGTCAGATAATTGCAGCATTTTATGCATATGCATGAGACACATATTCAATTTTACACCCATTGAAAGTTGAACTAGAATCACATTAAAAAGAAGTTTTTACCAAAAGTTATAAATTTTCTTCTAACCTATGTTCACTGCAATTTGCCCAGTATTTTTTTTCTGGACAGATTTCTAATTCAACTTTGAGTCCATATTTTATCTAATTCCAGGCATATTCAGGTCTAATGGTCTGAATGAAAGTTCAAGTCCTATGCAGTAAATTTCCAACCCAATAAGAATCACTCAGAAATGATTTCGAGAACTCAAGTTATGATCAAAACACTAGACACTGTTCATAAGATGAATTTTCCAGCACATCAAATAATTCATACATTTTCCATTTTCATGCATCAACCTCATTTTCTAGTTTTTATTTTCACATTCATGGCATCATTTAATCACTCAATCAAGTGTTCAAAATTTCATACATAAATTCACAACATCACAAAATCAAAATCAATACTTTTCTATATTGAATTTTTGCCAAATGTACATACCTCAAAGTTCTACTTCTCTTCACTTTTCTCTTCCTCTTAGATAGCCTTTTCCTTGCCCTTAATTCCCCTTTGATTTTGGTTTAAAGGTTGTTCACTTCCTTGCCCTAACAATAAATTTTAGACTAATCAAACACTAATCACACTAATCCACCCTTAATCACCATTAGCATACTAATAACCCTTATTTACTAGCTATAATGGCAACTAACCCCATACTCAAAGAAAAGAGAAGAAGAAAGTAAGGAGATGGAAAATCTAAAATCACCTTTGATGATATTCAAAATGGCTAAAATCTTCTTTCTCTCTTTTTATTTTCCTTTCTTCCTTCCTCTTCCTTGGTTTTGCTCACTTTACTTTACTTTTTTCATGATCTTGCCTAATATTATTCTTTTTTCCATTTAATCTTAGCCTTATTTGAAGAAAAATGGGGGAGGATAAGTTCACGGCAAAAGAAGAAGAAAATGGAGAGAAATGAGTTTGGTCAAGATGAAAAAGAAGAAGAATGGTAAAAAAAAATTGGAAATTTGACTTTTTATAGTTGAATTAGGTGGGTGGTTAGGATTAGTTGTTAATCTTGCTTTCCATTGGTCTATTAATTTAAATCACTCTTACTTTATTTTAATTAAAAGAATATTCCTTTCCTTAGATAAAGAATATTCCATTAGTATACCTTCTTATAATTTCTGTGTCAAAAACACTGCAATTCCTAATTTCGTTCAGCGAAAAATTATTTTTTTCTCAATTTTAATTCCAAACTTCAAAATTCTCAATTAATAATATCCAAAATATTTTTCTCCCATCTTATTATTATTTTAATCTATTTCTTTCATGTTTGAATTTAGACTCGATCGGTTTGGCGTGCCAGATTTCGGTCAACCGCGACCATGAACTAAATTATCGGGCATTACAACTGTTTTCGATAATAATATATGGTTATTAAATATCAGTTGGGGCTCACAAATATGCACTGATATGCAGGGCCTAAGGAATAGTAGAAAATTCAATAAGGGAGAGTCCGACCTATGCATTGGAAATGGAGCAAGGGTTGCTGCATTAGCTGTAGGAACATATGTATTAACCCTCCCTAGTGGGCTTATATTAAATTTGGATAATTTCTATTATGTACCTTCTTGGAATAAAAACATTATTTCTGTTTCAAGTATAAATAAAGATGGTTTCCTTTTAGCTTTTAGTAACAATTGTTGTTATATTATGTTGAATGAAATTCTTTATGTTAGTGGTACATTATGCAATGGAATATACATATTAGATAAGTCAAATCCAATTATAAACATCAATCATAATAAAAGAAAAAAATAATATATGTTGAAATCATCTTACTTATGGCATTGTCACCTTGGTCATATAAGTGAGAAACGCATGGCCAATCTACACAAAAGTGGTAGTTTAGGGTCATTTGATTATGAATCATATGACACATGTGAATCTTGCTTATTAGGCAAGATGACTAAATTACCCTTTAAGGGAAAGGGTGAACATGCTAATGGACTTTTAGACTTAATACATTTAGATTTATGTGGTCCAATGTCTACACACGCTAGAGGTGGTTTCATCTACTTCATTACTTTTATCGATGACTACTCACTATATGGGTACGTGTATCTTATGAGATACAATCTAAAGCTTTTGAAAAGTTCAAAGAATTCAGAAATGAAGTAGAGAAACAACTTGGCAAAAGTATTAAAACACTTTGATCAGATCGAGGAGGTGAATACTTGAGCCAATAGTTTCTAGATTATCTTAGGGATAATGGGATTTTATCGCAATGGACTCCACCTTACACACCACAACACAATAGTGTGGCTGAAAGAAGAAACCGAACCTTATTAGACATGGTAAGATCTATGATGAGTTTTGCATAACTACCTAAATCCTTTTACAGTTATGCACTAGAGACTGCCATTTATATATTAAATGGAGTTCTTTCAAAGTCAGTTGATGTTACTCCATATAAGATATGGTATAAGAAAATACCTAGATTTTATTACATGAGAATTTGGGGTTGTCCTGCTTATATGAAGCCGACAATGTTAGATAAGCTAGAAGCTAAGTTTGACCGATGTCTATTTATGGGATATCCAAAAGCATCATATGGATATCAATTTTACCACCCCTTGAAACAAAAGGTTTTTGTTTCAAGACATGCTATCTTTTTAGAGAGAGAATTCCTTTTAAAAGGAGATAGTGGAAGCAAAATTGAACTTGAGGAAGTTCAAGATGCTTAAACAGATGCTGATCAACTGCCTGAACCCGAGGTTGTTACTCATACAGATGATATAACAACTCAATCTTCTGAAGCACAAGAGCTTCGTAGGCCAAGTAGGATACGTACTGTTCTAAAGAGATATGAATTTCTCATTAGTGAACAAAACGACGTATTGCTCATAGAAAACAATGAGCCCACAACCTTAATTTATTTTTAAATTTATTTTATTAAATCTATCAACTTTAATTTTTATTATGTTGAATCTCTTTCTTTTAAAAAAGAATATTCACCCATTTAACTGAAGAAGTTTGGATAAAGAAATTCATCACAGAACTTGGAGTGGTTCCTAGCATTATTGATCCAATACAATTATATTGTGATAATAATGGAGCCATTGTGCAAGCAAATGAGCCACGGTCTCATCAAAGATCCAAACATGTACTTAGAAGATACCATTTGATTAGAGAAATCATTGGTAGGAATGATGTAAAGATAAAAAGAGTACCCACTGATCAGAATATTGTTGATTTTTTAACTAAGCCACTTCCACAAAAGAAATATGATTCTTATGTACTTGCCTATGGAATTAAATGCAAAGGTGATTGGCTTTAGTGCAAGTGGGATCTTGTTAGAGGAGTGCTCTAAAGGCAATCACCTTTAGCACTTATTGTATAATGTTATTTGATTAATAAAAGGCCTTTTTCATTAATTTGATGTTCATTTGATATATGAATTGATAGTGATCTTAAATCAATTAATGAATTCCTTGATACATAACATAGCATGAAGGAAATCATAATGAGATCATGATATTGGGATTCTTATCATGTTTAATTATGTTAGTATGAAAATTATCCCTAGTCATAGGATTAATGAGACGAGATATTGTTAATCTGGATAGACTAGCACATGTTACACTCATTGATTGGATTAAGTAGTACATCTCATAATCTGTAAATATGAGATGTTTAGAGTTAACATATGAATGCTTGCTAAGTGGAGCTAAGTACATTAGATGACCAGCTATGAGACAATCATATGGATAATCTATTCAAATGTCAATGATAATCTCATCATAGCAATGGGGCAAGTATCCTTACAATTAAGGTACTCAAGGATATCTTGGATACTAATTCTGTATTTTGACACTATTCCTTATTGTCTCAAGGAGGTTACTTATCGGGTGGTGATTGGATACAACTTGAGGTGTTCGAATGTAATTGGGTAACCAACAAAGGATTCACCATTTCTGATAAAAGAAGTGTGTACCCATGACCTCTTGTCATGGTCATTACTCGGGAATCTTTGGCCGGAGTGGAAATTTCATAAAGATAATCTTCAATGACATATCTAATAGAGTATTAAGCCTCAGGGATAAGAACTAACATTACTTGGACTAGATGTGATATAGTTAGTCTAGTGGGAGTTGACACATGTCCATACTCTGAACCAAGTGGGCTATAGAAAGGTGAATGGAATAATTGCACAGAAATTGTCAATGGAAAGGTTCATAGTCAAACCACTGACTTTCCGGTCAATTGGGGGTCATGATGTGTTGCTAGATACCACTCGTGACTTGCTTAAATTAATTGTTAATTTAAGTGGCCAACAAAACTGGGAACCTAATGGATCACACGTATTGAAAATATGGAGAATGAGTAAAATGGTCTTGGATGAGATAAAAAATTTGAGATAATTATTTATGGATGGATCGCAATGAGATCTCACCAAAAAAACATTTAAGAGGGTCACGGGCCTGCACAGGCTAGTCAGGCTACTGGCCTACCTAGTGGGCCAACTAGGCTGCCCAACAATAGCCCGCAGCAAGCCCAGCATGCATGCTGGTGCGTCCCGTTGGCCAACAGGTGAGTTTGGCCTTAATTAGGCCTATTATGGCCATTAAGTACATTCACGATTCATTTAATTCCCTTTTCTCCATTTTTTGACTTTTGGTCTTTTTCTTTGAATTTGATTCAAATAGAAAAGATATCAAATGACATAAAATATAGATGAAAATATTTTTTTGTGAAAAAAATATTTTTAAGGCATAATAAAATTCTCTCAAGGACACTTTCAAAGCTATCACTTTTAATTTGTTTAAACCATTTATTTTCATAGTTTCTTCTTCATTCTTCGCGTGGATTATCATTAGAGTCATCATAGTGTGGATTGTTGTGATTTGCTACAACCCAACAAAGTGAAGTTTTGAATAAGAAATAAGAAATTATAAGGTATAATTTATAATCTCTATGTTTATATAAGTTAGTTTTAATGGCACAAGTATGATCTTTTATTTTTGGGTGTTGAAAATTTTATTTTTCCGATGCATTTATAAATGTGATTCATTCTTCAAATCCCAACACACTTTTACATGTGATTTCATATTAGCTACTCTAATATTACAATGTTCAATCCTTCATACAACACAACTACATTAAAAACAAATATTAACTAACAACAATTTATAATATAGATAAGTATTATCTAGCTTACACTCACTCATTCATAATAAGCTTGCATTTACCGAGTTGTTAAATGTGCTTCAGATAGACGAATAACATATTGCATAAACAGATATATTAGATACTAAACTCGTGTGGCTTATCATATCTTTAGACATTTGTATACTATTCATAAATTCATACAAACTACAAATGGATATATATGGCAAATCTCATAAACATTTTATCACATGACAAACTTATATGTTAAATAGATAAGCCTAGCAGGCTTATCAAAAATACACACCAACCAAATATATATAGAACATGTGCTACATCTGTTTCAATATATATATATATGTATATCCTCTCTGTCACTAGTATTGTCCCAAATTTAAAACAATATATATCTTAGTTCTTAAAAATTCTTTTATTAAATTTTACTTAATTTAATTCTTTAATTCTTAATTAGCTAAACTTGGGTCCAATGGTTTTTTATTCCAACGACCATTTTCTCCACTTTAAGGCTCGGATTCAAAAATTCCAATTCAACAGAATCTTCAATCACACAACACAACTTGATTAACCGCCACCCTTCTAAGCTTCTTGGCCAAAGAAAACTTTATTCTTAAGCTGGCTTTAACCAACCAAAAGAGCAAGAAGAAAGTAATTTAATATTAATTACATTTCATATACGCTTAAAGTAGAAAATTGTGTAGAAATAAAAAGGTTAGGGTCTTGTCTTACCTTGGAGAAAGAATTGCAAAATCCAAGCTAAAACCGTGGCCTATCTTGCTTAATCTCTCTTTCTCCTTACCTTAAATAATACATGCAAATCATTCTCCACCTCATCTAGCATAGGCTGGCTATTTCTCTCTCTTTTTTAACTTGTAATGCCTAGGCTATGTTAGGGAGAATGAGGAGAAGACACTTCCATAGTCATCCATAAGTTCTACCTTATTTCTTACCTTTTAGTCCCCTTATTGGGGTGCTTGGTTGAGAGGAAAAATGTCAAGAATGTAAAAAAATTAGAGATGGAGGGGACGGTTATGGAAAGAGAAGACGGCTTATGAGAGATTTCGGTGCAAGTGTAAAGAAAATGGAGTAAGGAAATGGAACAAACGTGGTGAAAGGAAATAATGACAACTTATGCACTTTTGTCTCCTTTTATATTTAAATTGAGATTTGCTTATAATGCAAGTTGGACAAATGTCCCATTGCACGTGAGGATTTCACTTAATTAAGTTTCAATTTGTTTAATTAATCGCACTCTAAACGTTTCTAAATTTTCAATCGGTTCTTAATTTTTTTTTCAATTAAATATGTGCCCTAATTTTATTTTCTTCAATTTCAAGGCACAAACTAATTAATTATTAATATTTTCATATACCAATATTCACATCATTATTTATTATATATCACAATGTCTTCAATTTCATAAATTGCAAGTCAAAATAAAAAATAGTATTTTTACGATTTAGTCCAATTTTCTGATTTCGCTCGATTAATTAATGTCAAATATTGTATTCCCATTAATTTTTGTCTTATTATCATTTTATTTATTTATTTATTTTGGTAAATATCTTAAATAATCCTTGCACTTTTTACAATTTTCCTATGAAATCCGATCCTAGGTTTTAATTATTTGATTTCAGGCTTTAAGCATATGAATTTTGACATATAACTTCATAGACAAACTCATTTTAATATTTTTACATCCCAGTGATCTCCCTTTGCGACTCACATGTGGAAGCAAAAATTGCAAAATTATGATTTAGTCTTTCTTGTCAATTTCCAAGTGAAAACTTAACTTTACACATTTATAACCAAGTTTTCTTACTATACACAGTCTGAATTTAAAATTTGATTATATTGCCTTTATTCTAGTCATGAACACACTTAGTTTTTGACCAGTTTAGCGTATCTGATAGGGAAACATACATCTTAAGTGAGCTTGAACTTTTGAGCATGACAATGTTGCCTTATGCAATTGTGGTGCCGAAACTTCCTCCTCATTTGCTTCCCATTTTCTCTCCTTCTCTAATGGTTCCAACTCCTTGTGTTGTGCTTCACATGGTCTTACAAGACAATAATTATCCAAGTCAATTTCCAAATTTATTTCATCTTTGCAACTATTACCATTTTGAAGCATAGTCATGGATTTTAATTGTTCTATTTGGATTAGTAAATTCTTCTTCTTATTTTCCTTTACTATTTGACCAATCTAAATCTCCAATCTTCTGAATGAAGCTTCAATGGAATCAATCCACTTGTTCATCTACTCCTGCTTATCTTAAGTAACTAGCATGAAATTAATCAAGGTTTCTTCTAGAGATGGTTTCCTAGGAGCATTGATAAGTCCAATTTGATTTGGATTTGGATATGTAGGTTGATTTCAAGGCTTTTGGTACTGGTATTATTGATTCATATTTTGGTTTTTGATGATCTAAAGGGGGCTCTAATTAGAGTTTCTCTAAGAGAAGTTAGGATGATTCCTCTAGTCAGGGGTTATATGTATTGGAGTACAGGGTTATTCTTCTATAAAGACTTAAATGAATTTAAGGCATTAACTTGCTCCACTTCGTTACCTATACAAGAATCAAAAGAAGAGTTGTCAATGACCCTAAGTCTATAAATATCACAAATACCATAAACTTCATTAACAGATGGATGTCTCTTTCTAGGTAACATTCAAACTTGCTTTGTTAGCTCAACTATTTGTATAGCCAACTCATTACCACTCGAAACTTCATACACTATTATCTTTCTTTCTCTCACTCTTTTTTTGAGAATTAGCTCTCAATAGTTAAAAAATGTCATAAACTTTCCCTATTGTTTTTTCTCCCATGGCTCCCCTAGCGACATTGTCAACCATGCACTGATATTGCTGGATTAAACCATTATAAAAGGACCAATTTGTTACTAGAAGAGGTATCTATGGTGAGGGCACTATAAAAGAAGCATCTTAAATCTACTCATTCCAAATGAAATATTTTAGAGCCTTTTTGATAGAAATTTGTAATTTTTACCCAAAACTCATTTGTTGTCTAGTGGGAATAAAATTTGATCATAAATTTGTGATACACCTCATTCTAGTTATGCATAGAATTAGGGAGTAAATTCATTATCCATGTCTTAGCTCTATCCTTTAAGGTGCAAGAGAAACACCTCATTCTCAGTTGATGTACATTTAACTTGTTGAAAGGGAAAGTATTGATTATTGCATAAAATTTCTTAATAAACATAAAAGGGTCTTCATTAGGTAACCTATAAAAGGATGAGAGCATGTTCAAGTGCATGTGTCATGCCTGTAAGTAGGGTCTAGATATTTTTATAGTTGTGGGGTCATAGCTTAACAAGTGTTTAGGGTTGAGAGGTTAAGTCTTTGGTGAGAAATATAAGACATAAGATAAATGTATCTACAGGTGATTCATGCCCACAAATCAAGTGTTACATGTGTCGCAGGTTTTGAGTCATAGTTTGTTTTATGCCATGAGTAGTGCTTCACAACTGTAACACCCGTGAAGGATCGGTCACGATCGTGAATCAGGAGATGTAAAAAGTCAACCATTCTATATTTTCTCCTTTTTTAATAGAAACAAACTCTACCTTCTATTATCTCTCAGTAGATTTGAGACCCTTATAGCAAAACTTGATTCAAACTCACCCAAAACAAGTGGAAAACATAAGATTTTGTGAGGAGATCAAAATGTAAAGAGGTTTAGCAAGGAAAATATCTTAGAGAGGAAGTGGAGTGGGCTTGAAGTGTGGATTTTGAGTTCCCAACCCTTATAGCCCAAATATTTGAGTAAGTTGCTCTTTTGTTCCTCTCAATCTTCATTTGATAGTGTTTAATTTTGTAGGTTTGATTGTAAGTAAGTTCAACCAAGGTTTAGGGTTAGGATACTCCTCTTTTGTTAAACATGGGTTAAGTTAAGGTGCAATCCTTAAGAAATAATGGGTTTTATTAATGTTTTAGTTGTTATTTTTTATTAGTGACAATTCTTGGAGAGGAAACTCCCCTTCAAGAGAGGGAAAGGACTTGAAAAGAAGAACAAAATGTTCTAGAGACTCCTTTTTTGAGTGAGCTTTGTACATAACTCTATATTAAATATAAAGACTGCATTTATGTGTATTGCATGTTAAAAATGCATGATGGATGGATTGAATTAATGCCTACATTGATGAAAAGTGAGAATATAGTTGGATTAGTGATGTATTTATGAGATTCAATCACATCAATATCATCACAATCATTAATATTATTGCTATCATCAATAAGAAAACCCTTAGTCTTGTTATCCAAGAACTTGTTTAGAAATATTGCAATGATAGGAAGATAGGAGTTTATCACTAAGGTATGCCATAAATATGGTTGAGAACATTTAATGCCATTTAGATGGTTTTGAGCATGTTAAGTAACTTCTTTTGAGCTTGGAATGGAAAATACACTTAAGTGATGATTATTTTGAAATGTAGTATATAATGGCATGATATAAGTATTTAATATCCTTTTGAGCATGAAATTAAGATGTTTGATGATAAAAGGGATGAATGAGTGTTAGTAGTGAGTTTAAAATTTGCAAACCATAGGGAATTGCATGTGGAATGATAAATTTTTGGATTTAACTATATTTTTGGAAATTTTCTAGGGTTCACAGACATGAATTGTGTGGTGATTTTTGAACAAAAAAATTAACCGGTTGAGTCACAATACGAGTCATGGCCAAGCAAGCCATGAAAGAGGAGTTTCATGGGTGTGAACAGATGTTCAGAGGCATGAACCATATGTATGTGAATTTTTTTTCCATTTTCAATTAAATGATTTTTAGAAAGATTAAATGAGAACTATTATGTCCAATACTCTAACTAGGACTAGAGCTAAGAGAGATGACATTCCATTAAGGTTTATGATACCAATAGACCTAAGATTGTCCAACGCAAATATGATGTGAAAATTAAGGATAAGACTTAGTTGAGCACCCTTAGAGATGATATGGGTTTAATCCTCATATATTAGGTAGGTGTCCTCATTGGCTCCGAAATGAGCCATAAACTATCTGTATCCATTTTAGTCATGTCTAGAGTTAATGGGCAAATATGTAAAAGGAAAAAGTAAAAAGGTAAGTCATTATAGGACTTATTGTTTGTTGAAGGAATAATTTATTAAATTATGACATGTTATGTACCATGTGATATGTATATATTGTTGCCCAGATATTGAACCAAGAAGGAGGGTTGAATTGGATATTAAAAATTTTAACTTTTAAGTGCAGAAAGAAAAGTTGAGATGAGTGGGGATAGAAAGATAAGACACATGAATTTTTATAGAGGTTCGGGTGTTAACAAACCCTACTCCTCTTCCCAATCTCAATTGGGAGTTTAACTAACACTCTAAGTGTTATAATGGAGTTTTACAAGCTCACTCCCAACTATGGTGTTTCTAACAATGGATCACACCTAACCCAGAAATCCCTTGTGTTTTAATGGCTCACACTAAACCAATTCCTTGTGTTTTAAAGGCTCACACAATAAACCAATTCCTTGTGTTTTAAAGGCTCATACAATAAACTAATTCCTTGTATTTTAAAGGCTCACACAAATAACCCTTACAAGTGTTCTACTCTTAACCCCAAAATACCCAAACTCACTTGAGTAGATGATTACAGAGAGAAACACTTACAAACGTTTAATGCTCTGAGAATGATGAGCAAAAAGATTTTCACAGAGAATCAATGTTTTTTTTTGAAAATATCAAATGCACATATGGCTTACAACAAGATTTTGATTCGAAGTATTAGCTATTCTCTTGTTTTGGATTCATAAATGACTTGCATTTATACTTCCATGGAAAATTATAGTTGTTTGATTGCATTTAATACAGAAATAGCCATTGCACCAACTCTTATTTTCACGCCTGACATGTTTCTCTTTCCTCTTTCACGGTCATGAGTATTATTGTCAAGGTCATGACTATTCTTCCAAGCCATGACTTGAGTGGTGACTTTGTCCGTGAAGCATTCTGGAAGGATTTGAAGTGTTTGATCACGACCGAGACATTATATCTTTACGAGAGTGAACATCCTTCCTAGGCATGGTCCAAGTGGTGACTCTGGCTGTGAAACTATCTGGAAGAATTTGTCATATCTTCTCACGGGCATGACTTTCTTTCACGGTCATGACTAATATGATCATTCACGGTTGTTACCATTTTTCATGGTCATGAACTTTAAATGTTAGATAGTTGGCGCTAAACTTCATCACGGGCGTGAACATGTTATTTCTTCATTTTTTTTGTCTTTTTAAGATTAGTCTTCCATTCTCCATTCTTGCTATCATGTTCCATACCCTGTTCAATAAACTTAGAAAACAAGTATGTTAAATGCATTATTGCTATTTTATTTGTTAGCATCAAAATGACTGAATTGCCCCTCAACGTTCAACATATATATTGAGAAAAAATTCACATGTTCATGCATACATATTGGCATGTCTAATTAAATGATCATGTATACATTTGTTATTATATTTAATATGTTGTTATGTACTACTAAGTAAGGTAAGCTTAGTGTGTGGGTATTTTATCTCTCACACATAGTTTGGAGCCATGCATAGGAAGGATAGAGAAGAAGTCTAAGAGGAAGAGAAAAGGATAAACACTTTAGGGGTTGGTGATACAATACTTTTTGTTTGTTTGTTGGGAAATGGGATTAGTTACTAATATACATGCTTTACTTGTAAAGACATATAGTCTTCTAACTAATTAATTTTTTGTATATTCTTCTGTAAACTTTTGGCCAAATGTTAGGCCCATATATATAAATATAAATTTTAATTTCAGTATTGTTTATTCTTTTATGTTTTATCAAAGTCATCATGGACATAGTGCATAAACGAATTTTAAATTTAACCAGTTTTTGGGCTCATACATTGTAATGTTCTTTCATATAATTGGGAAGGATCCTAGTTATGTGAATGGGTGCTACATTTTATGGTATGAGAGGTTAGGTTTAGTCAGTTTTGAAATTAGGAAAGGTTAAGCAATATGTCATGCAATATGGATTTTGTCCTATATGACTCTAATATGGGTTCTTTTTGTATCTATATGTAGGTTTATGTAACAACTAGTTGCACTCATATAGAGGATAGCATAGGCAATGTCGTAGGCACAACTGCCACCTCTTCCACCTCTCCCTCCACTGCGATCAATAGTGTAAATGGATGAAGTGCAAAAATTTATGGGCTATAAATTTTTTAGGTATAAGTGAGGATGATCCCATGCTGCAATATAATTTTAGAAAATACAAAAAAAAGTGTTTGAGGAGCTCTAGTGTCTAGAAGAGCTTCAGACTAGATTTGCAATCTCTTTGCATCTGAAGGATGCATACGAATAGTTAGAGTTGGTAGCAATGAATCCATAGATACCAGAACCTCTTACTTAAGAGTTCCTCATGGAAGAGTTCATGAAAAAGTATGTGTTGCAGGTCTATATAGATGGCAAAAAGAGAGCATTTTTAATTTGAGGCAAAAAGGCTGAACTATGATTGAATGTGAGCAAGAATTTACCATGCTGATCAAATATGCACCTAACTTGATCCTTAATAAGGTGGACAAATGCTACTGTTTTGAGGATGGACTTGATTAAGATATTAGATTTCATATGGATTTCTGTCAATACCAGAATTTCTCCAAATTGTATCTTAAGAATTAGTGTGGAGAAAATAATAAGCCTAAAGAGGCCTAGCGAACTATCAAGAAGGGACCATAGGAAGTCTTCTTTCAGTGCCATGCATTATTTGAGTAAGAAGGCTAACATGAGTTCAAGGCAATTGCAGGCAGAGGGGCCAAACTATGATTGAATACGAGCAAGAATTTACCATGCTAACCATATATGCAGCCGACTTGATCTTTGATGATGTAGACAAATGCTACCATTTTGAAGATGGGCTTGATCAAGACATTAGATTTCATGTGGTTTTTCATCAATACCAAGATTTCTCCAAATTGGTATCTTAATAATAAGTATGGAGAAAATGATAGGCCTAAAAAAACCTAGTGAACCATTAAGGAAGGACCATAGGAAGTCCTCTTTCAATGCCATACATTCTTTGAGTAAGAAGGCTCGCATGAGTTTAGGGTAGTTCTAGCTAAAAGGGCCGAGTAATGGTCAAGGCCATTTAGCACCTACTATGCAGACACCATCTTCTAGGGTCACCTCCACTGCTGCTAGTAGTCAAACTCAGAGAGAGTCAAAACTAGAGTGCTCATCTTGTGGTAACAGACATAAAGGTGAGTTTTGGGGACATTATGGAGCTTATTTCAAATGTGGTCACTACAAGATGGATTTGGCCCCTTTAGACCAGTGAGCCCTCATTTAGACATAGAAATTAGCACCGGCTCAGGGTAAATGCCAGGAACATGCCAAAAGTGATAGAGATAAATGTAGACTAGTAACTTTCAAGACAGAAAATAGACCAAAATCCACCCAGACCCCATCAAGGGCTTATGCTATGAGAGCTTGTGAAGATCAAGTGCTACTGATGTGGTTATTGGTACTTTTATGCTTTTTCACTATGAATTTTTTTCTTTGATAAATACGGGTTCCACCCACTCTTACATATATCAACCTAGTCAAATAGTGTGATATGATTATAGATAAAGTAGATTTTGAGATTGAGGTAAGAAATTTTTTGGGGCATAGATTGTGTATATAGAGATTGTCCTGTTACGGTCTAAGGAAGAGAATTTCCATAGAACTTAATCGAACTACATTTCCATAAGTATGATGCCATCTTGGGTATGGATTGGCTCTCTTTGTTGGGGACAATCACCTAAAGACAATCACCTAAAGGCAATCACTTTAGGCACTTGATGTACTCATTTATTATTGATAAAAGGAATTTTCATTATATGGAATTCATTGCATATGAATTGATATAGATCTTAGACCATTTAATGACGTCATTGGTATTAAACATAATATGAAGGAAATCGTGATTAGATAATGATGATGAGTTTCCTATCATGTGCAAATGTGTTTATACCTAAATTATCCCTATTGTTAATCCCATTATACTAGGACATGTTACACTCCTTGACTAGGTCAAGCAGCTGATCTCATAATTTAAAGACATGAAATGTTTAGTGTTAACATATGGATGCATCAAGAGTAACTAATTGCATTGGATGACCTTCTATAAGAAATCATAGGGATATCTATTCAATGTCAGTGATAATCTCATCATAACAATGGTGCAACTATCCTTAAACTTTAGATGCTTAGAGTTATCTAGGATACTGAATCATATACATTGACTCCATTCCTTATTGCCTCTTAGAGGTTGCTTATAGGGTGGTGATTGGGTATAGCATGAGGTATTCAAAGGTAGTTGAGTAGTCAATAGGGGATTCATCACTCCTAATAGAAGGAAAATATACCTATGATCTGTTACAAATATGATTACTCATAAATCATTGGCTAAGGTGGACACACCTTGAATAAGGTATTCAAGGACATCTAATCGAGTAATTACTCTCATAGAAAATAACTAATATCATTTAGACTAGATATGATGTCGTCAATCTAGTTGAAGTTGACACATAATCCATGCTTTGAACTAAATGAGATATAACTCGGTGAAAAGACGAATTGCACAATAATTGTCTATGGAAGGGTTAAAAGTCAAACCACTAATTTTCTAGTTAATTAGGTGATTAAGATGTGTTGCAAGATATCATTCATGATCTGCTAAGTCAAGATAAATTTATTAGAAATCAAATATGGGTCAAAGGAGTTTGACTCATATAATCCTAATTGGATTAGTATTCCACCCGAGACTTAAGATACCAACATGACTAGAAAACCTATTTGGTCACATGCATAGAGGGAATGAAAAAAATGTAAAATGGGTTTTGGATATGATCCAAGTGAAATAGAAAGTGAATTGGGCCTTTTATAAGAGTTATAAAAATGGATCAAATCCAATTTAGTTTAGGATTTTTGACTTGGTCAACATTGGGTCATATACCTTAAGGAAATGGGCCTATTAGAGTTTTTTGTCTTCCATCACTACCCTATGAGCTACCTCTCTGAGGCAACAAGGAATAATGTCAAAATACAGAATCAATATTCAAGATATCCTTGAGTACCTCAAGTCTAAGGATACTTGCACGATTGCTATGATGCGACTATCATTAACATTTGAATAGATTATCCATATGATTGTCTCATAGTTGGTCATCCAATGTACTTAGCTACACTTAGCAAGCATCCACATGTTAAATCTAAACATCTCATGTTTATAGATTATGAGATCTACTACTCGATCCAATCAAGGAGTGTAACATGTGCTAGTCTGTCTGAATTAATAATGTCCCATCTCATTAATCCTATGACTAGGGATAATTTTGACACTAACATAATTACACATGATAAGAATCTCAATATCATGATCTCATCATGATTTCCTTCATGCTATGTTATGTATCAAGGACTTCATTAATCGATTTAAGATCACTTATCAATTCATATTTCAAATGAACATCAAATTAATGGAAAAGCTTTTTATTAATCAAATAAATTTGTAAAATAAGTGCTAAAGGTGATTGCCTTTAGAGCACTACTCTAACAAGCTCCCACTTGCACTAAAGCCAATCACCTTTGTATTTAATTCCATAGGCGAGTACATGAGAATCATATTTCTTTTGGGGAATTGGCTTAGTTAAAGGATCAGTAATATTCTATTCAGTGGGCACTCTTTCTATCTTTACATCATTCCTACCAATGATTTCTCTAATCAAATGGTATCTTCTGAGTACATGTTTGGATCTCTGATGAGACCGTGGCTCCTTTGCTTGTGCAATGGCTCCATTATTATAACAATACAATAGTGGTAGAGATTTGGTTCATCCTATAGTTAAGCACAAAATGTGAATAACTATCAGACAAACCCATTAGAATTAAGTCAATACTTAATTCATGGTCCATCACAAATCCTAAGGTGGCCAACCTCTCAATATAGCCATTCATCTTCAATGCATATTGCACTGGAGATGTCCCCTCAACCATCTTAGTGCAGAAGAGCAACCTTGATGTTTCGAACCTTTCGAAACGTGATTGCTCATCAAAAAGCTCTCTTAGATGGTATACTATGGAATTAGCATCCATAGCCTCATGTTGCTTTTGCAACTCAGCTGACATAATAGCAAGCATAATGCAGCTTGCCATCTCACTATCATCGAGGTGCTTTTGATATGCCTTCTGAACATCTTCAAAAGCATTAGCAGTAGGGGGATTAGGGAGTGCCTCATCTAGGACATAGCCAATCTTTTCGGATTTGAGAACTATTTTCAGATTCCTTAGCCAATCCAAAAAATTGGGCCCAGTTAACTTATTTGATTCCATTAGCGATCGCAAATTGACACGTGTCATGATGATGATTCTAGCAACCTAGATGTAAAATAGAACATGTTAGAATGTACATAAAATGCATGTTTATTAGGTTTTAATAAATCGCATTATGGCTCCCACTATTTTATTGCGAATCCATAGCCCTCACTATGAACCCGAGATAACTTATATGGAAGTTCTCCTACTGGGTCGATATCCAACTAGCTAAGAATAACGTTGAGGCAACTCAACAAGCTATCCTTAGTTTGGTTGGTAGGTATCTAATCCATACCAATTGCATTATTCATGCAAGTATCGAATCTTGTGTTATCAACTTATTGATGTGTGCACATACATTGGGCTATCGACTCTTGATATGTGTACATCTCATGTATACAAACCCAACTTCACCTCCAATACACATTAAGTTTGGCGCAAATCCAACAAGTTAATAATATCGGTTAAGTCTAACCCATTAATCGTGAAATCTATTTTCAATGGATTGAACATAATCTTATAGAGTGAGCTTGAGGCAACTCAACAACCCTAACTCTAGAACTCTAGTTCTCTCCATATTAATGGAAGACGTAAGACTTAATTGTTTATTTAGTGAGGATTTTTTTGTTAAGTCTCATCAAGTTATTATTTCATGTTTTTATATATCATACATTCATCACATTGATATATAAAGATAGTTACATTAACTATATGGCATGATTATGGACATAATAAAGTCAATCTCTTGAGACAAAGAGAAATTGACTAGGTCTTACCTAGGTATATGCATGAATTTACAACCCAAAATATAAAACAAATTCCTATTTCTAAGTCTTCTTGTTTATGGTACCCTCTCCTTTGCTTATTGCTCCTTTGTATCTTCATTCTATCCTAATCCTATGTAATCTAATTACATATTTCAAATTATAGAAAACCTCAATTTACATTTGAGGGGAGTAAGATGAGAAGATAAATACATAAGAAAGAAAAAGAGGTAGGGACACGCAGACCCTATTTACCATAAAACAAAATAATTCCATGCATGGTCAATCACATTGTGCCTAAGTCCATAATCATCATCCATCATGCCTTTTCATACACCCCTAACATGCATTCTCTAATGCACAAAATAAAATTACAATTTTGGATTTCAATTTGTAAATCGATTCAACACTTGAATCGAAATTACCTATATGTGTTCTTTCAGTTAATTTAATTTTGTATGTCATTTTAAAGTGGAATTTAATATTTAATCAAATTAAATTAAATTTCATATTTCTAGAAATAATTCAAAATTAATTCTCCTTAAAATCAGAATATTATGATGTTAAAATTAAACAATTTAATTTTAATATACATACCAATTTCTAGTTATACTAGAATTACAATTGCACAACTTAAATTAATTCAAAATTAATTTCTAAAAATTCTAAAAATTTCCAGAACATCAAATCACCATTATAATTGTCTTTAGGCCAGCTCAAGTTCATCAAAATATTTTTGGCACAAGCCAAAAGTACTAAGACAAACGAACCAACACACTTAGACGCTCAAAATGACTAATTCGATATCTAGAATTTTTAAAATTTCAAATGCTTGCAAAATAATTTTGGCATGCATCTAACATCAAAATAACATATTTTTAATCACATAAAAAGTATTTCAAGGTGATGGAAATAAAATAAACACATACAAAAAAATCAAACAAAACAGCCCCACCAGGTAAGCTAAAACAGTCCCGTTTTTGTGTTTGTTTGTAAAATTAATTAAAATAATTTTTAATTAATTATTGGACACTTACAGAGGCATAAACATATTCTCAATATGTGTAAATAAGTTTTTCATAATTAAATTAGAAGAAAAATGCAACCAACCCCATCAATTAAGCCAAACAACAACACATGTTCATAAACAAGGCAATTTTAGGCATTTTGAAATAAATCTGACATTAATTATTTGAATCACATTCAAATCATTTTTCAATTAAAATAATTATTCTTAATCATCCCATGACCAGATTAAAGAAAGAAAAATTTGTAAATTATATTTTACAAATTAATTTCACTTTTTCAAATCCTATTAATCCAAAATAACCAAAAACATTCAATCCCATTGCACTTTCAATTAAAATTAATTTTAATGGATACAAGGAGGCTCTAATATCAATGTTAGAACGAATCATATTCATAAACGCAATGAAAAATAAAATTTTTCAAAAGCCAAAACAAAAGATCATTCTTGTACCATTAAAACTAATTTATATAAATGTAAATGTTAAAAATTATACCTTGTAATTTTTATTTGTTCTTCAAATCTTCACTTTGTTGGGTTGTAGCAAACCACAACAATCCACAGTAGGATCTCTCTAATGATACTCCACGCAAATAATGAAGAAGAAACTATCAAGAGAAAATGGTTTGAACAAATTCAAAGTGCTAGCTTTGAAAAAGTTCTTGAGAGAATTTTTGTTGTCTTAAAAATATTGTTTTTTCACAAAAAATATTTTCATATCTATTTTCTACCATTTGATGTCTTTTCTATTTGAATCAAATTCAAAAATAAGATGAAAAATCAAAAATGGAGAAAATGAGAACTAATAAATAGTAATTGGCCTAATTATGGCCAATTACAGCCGTTGGCCAACGGATGGAAGCTGCAGGCATGCTGGGCCTGCTGCGAGCTACCACTGGGCAGCCCAGCTGGCCCGCAAGGCTGGCCAGCACCCTGCCTAGCCCGCACGGGCCCGTGACATTTCTGAACAATTTTTTCGTGATCTCATCGCGATCCATCTTAAAATAATTATCCCATATTTTGGATCATATCCAAGACCATTTTACTTATTCTCCATATCTTCAATGCCTGTGACCCATTAGGTTCCTAGTTATGTTGGTCACTTAAATTAACATTTAATTTAAGCAAGTCATGAGCGGTATCTAACAACACATCATGACCCCCAATTGAACGGAAAGTCAGTGGTTTGACTACGAACCTTTCCATAGGCAATTTCTGTGTAATTATTCCTTTCACCATTCTCTACCCCACTTGGTTCAGAGTATGGACATGTGTCAACTCCCACTATATTGACTATGTCACGTCTAGTGCAAGTAATATTAGTTCTTGTCCTTGAGGCTCATTACTCTATTAGATATGTCATTGAAGACTATCTTTATGACATTTCCACTCCGGCTAGAGATTCCTGAGTAATGACCACGACAAGAGGCCATGGGTATACACTTTTTCTATTAGGAGTGGTGAATCCTTTGTTGGTTACCCAATTACCTTCTAATACCTCAAGTTGTATCCAATCACTACCCTATGAGCTACCTCTCTGAGGCAACAAGGAATAGTGTTAAAATACATAATCAATATTCAAGATATCCTTGAGTACCTCAAGTCTAAGGATACTTGCACCATTGCTATGATGCGACTATCATTGATATTTGATTAGATTATCCATATGATTGTCTTATACTTGGTCATCCAATCGAATTAGCTACACTTAGCAAGCATCCACATGTTAACTCTAAACATCTCATGTTTATAGATTATGAGATCTACTACTCGATCCAATCAAGGAGTGTAACATGTGCTAGTCTGTCTAGATTAATAATGTCCCATCTCATTAATCCTATGACTAGGGTTAATTTTGATACTAACATAATTACACATGATAAGAATCTCAATATCATGATCTCATCATGATTTCTTTCATGCTATGTTATGTATCAAGGACTTCATTAATTGATTTAAGATCACTTATCAATTCATATATCAAATGAACATCAAATTAATGAAAAAACATTTTATTAATCAAATAAATTTGTACAATAAGTGCTAAAGGTGATTGCCTTTAGAGCACTACTCTAACGTGTTGCCACTTTGTTATCTTCAATTCAACACTCTAATCCTACTTCAATTATCGCAAATTGTGGTGTTTCTATGTTAATTTCAATTTCTCCCAAATTTCATTAACTATAGCAGCCCTTCATTCATCCCTTAACATCATATTTTCTTTAGTTTTTAAGCCATAAAACAATTAACTAACATCAATTATCATTAATTCAAAGTTTAACTACACTTCAAGTAATCACAAACTTATATTTTCTAAGTTCAATGTTTCAACATAACCTAAATCTACCAAACCTAATCACATCTATCATCAATATGGATCTCAAATGCAAGGAAAAAGGTTGAATTTGAGAAGAATAAACTCACCTTAAGAGTTCCCAAAGTGGGCCGAAATTCCCCCTAACCAATCTCCCTTTTCTTTCCTTCCTTCTTCCTTCTATCTTGCTCCTTTGCTCCTTTTATGGCAAGAACACCTTAATTCTGAATTTTACTCTCTCAAAAATACTTTTTTTCCTCCCTTTGTTAAGCTTGATTTGAAGGAAAATGGTGGCTTATGGAAGGCTAGAGTGGACAGCAAAGAGAGGAGAAAAGAAGATAAAGAAGAGTTGGATATTTAGGTGGAAGAATGGAGAATTCCTCCCATTTTTGACTTTTATACTTTAATTAAGTTGTGGGTCTCACTAATTAAAATTAATCATAATTCTTATTGGTTCATTAAGTTATTTAATCTTGATTAACATTTAAACTTTGAGAAATTCCATATTTGCCACATCTTCCTCCATATTCACATTTTTTCCCAAACAATCTCCATAATACCGATTTTGTCCATATAAAATTTTATTTTTTTCTAATTCTACCCCTAATCTTTTTAATTCCCAAATAATAATACTCTTAATTATTTTCCCTTATTACTAGTCATTTTTTTATGGGTTCAAATTTAGACTCCGATTGAACTTGCACGCCTCACTACTGTCACGCGCAATCGGGGCCTAAATCACTGAATGTTACAGATATTCTTAAAGGAAATATTAGATTTGGATTATTGTGGTTTGCTATAATTCAATAAAGAAGAAAAATCGCACAACTTCGAAGATTAAGAAATGCAAACAAAGGTAGTTTACTTCTCCAATTGAATGGTTCAATCCAATTTTAAATTACATAAGGAATTGCATAGGATTTGACTTTGATTAAATTTTATAATTTCACCAATAGAAGTATGAGATGCATGTTCAAAACTCAATAGTGGTATCAGAGCCACCATATGTAAATTAAATTTGGATTTAATTGAAGTATCAAATGAGATTGATTGAAAAAATCAACTCGGATTCCCTTGTTCCATTAAAAATGAATTTTATTCTACTTGGCCTCAAAATTTAATTTTAATTTAATAACATTAATATGATGATATTAGATGTTGTTAATGGGAATTAAAAGGTTTGAATTTGATTTAAACATGAAATTCAAAATTGTACATGTTGCTTAATTTTAGGATTTGTCAAACCTTGTATTGTCAATTAAGTTCTTTTGGGTTTTTTTTGAATTTGGTTTGTTAATTTGATTATTAAAATATTTTTATGACATATTAGGAATGTGTTTTAAGGTCTGTACAATCACTTAATTGAGTCAAAAATAATTTTTGACCATTGTACAAACAAAACAAGTAACCATGTCAAAAACCTTACCATGTGATGGGATTGTCTTATGTTGTTTGATTTAATGGAATATAACTTCATGAACAAAACCTTAATTTCATGTTTATAATTGAACTTAATTCCATGCTAGAATGAAATTAAATTTGTGGTTAAATTCCTAAAGAATCCTAATTCATGTATGATTTAATTTAGGCAATTTTGAGTAATTACTTTGCTAGTTGAATTATTAATGATTTATATTGTCTAATGAATAAATTTAATTAGTTTAAACTGATTATAAGTTGCTTATAATGATGAAAATGCAATTTGAAAAATTTAGAAAATTTTAAATGAAATTTGATTTGAATTAGAAAATAGTTTTCTAAAGCCTAGTTTGACTAGGATTCTAGTATGAAATTGTAACTAGAATTGTTTAATCGTATTTGAAATCAAACTAATAACTAATTAAAGTAATTTAATTATGAATTAGCTACTGGTCATATTTGAATTTAATATCTAATGTAATTAAAATATTAAATTCGGATTTAATTATTGCATGAATTAAATTGGTAAAAACCTAGTTGACAAAGTAGGCAATTTTAGAAAACTTTTTTATATGAGTAAATGTATACCTAATTTGAATGATTTCCTTTTAGAAAGTATTTCTAAATGTTCATATGATTATTTAATGAGATTAAATAATGACTTTATGATGAATTTCATTAATGATCAAACAATCAAAATAAAGTTTCAATAGTTCAAATGAAAGGAACCCAAATTGTTATTTTAATAGATTACGCTTATTCATATATTAGAGAATGCATGCTGTTGGGCTTTGAATGATGAATCATATTCATAAACAAAGCGGAAAATAAAATTTTCAAAATCCGAAACAAAAGAACATACTTGTGCCATTAAAACTAATTTATATAAATATAAAGATTAGAAATTATACCTTGTAATTTCTTATTTGTTCTTCAAATCTTCACTTTGTTGGGTTGTAGCAAACCACAACAGTCCACCCTAGGATGTCTCTAATGATAATCCACATGAAAAATGAAGAAGAAACTGTCAAGAGAAATGGTTTGAACAAATTCAAAGTGCTAGCTTTGAAAGTGTTCTTGAGAGAATTTTGTTGTCTTAAAAATATTTTTTTAAAATATTTTTTTCACAAAAAAATATTTTCACATCTATTTTCCGCTATTTGATGTATTTTCTATTTGAATCAAATTCAAAGAAAAGATGAAAAGTCAAAAATGGAGAAAAGGGAAATGAATGAATAGTAATTGGCCATAATTGGCCTAATTAAGGACAAAATCTGCCATTGGCCAATGGGTGGGCCTGGTGCGGGCTGCTGCTAGGTAGCCTAACTGGCCCATTAGGTAGGCCAGCAGCCTACCTAGCCTGCGCGGCCTTGTACGGGCCCGTGACCCTCTCAAAATTTTTTTTCCATGCGATCTCATCGCGATCCATCTCGAAATAATTCTCTCATATTTTGGATCCTATCCAATACCATTTTACTCATTCCCCATATCTTCAATGTATGTGACCCATTAGGTTCCCAATTATGTTGGACACTTAAATTAATAATTAATTTAGGCAAGTCATGAGCGGTATCTAGCAATGCATGATGACCCCCAATTGACCAGAAAGTCAATGGTTTGACTACGAACCTTTCCAAAGAAAATTTCCGGGCAATTATTCCTTTCATCATTCTATACCCCACTTGGTTCAGAGTATGGACATGTGTTAACTCCCACTAGACTGACTACGTCACATCTAGTTGAAGTAATGTTAGTTCTTGTCATTGAGGCTCATTACTCTATTAGATATGTCATTGAAGACAATCTTTATGACATTTCCACTCCAGCCAGAGATTTCCGACTAATGACCACGACAAGAGGCCATAGGTATACACTCCTTCTATCAAGAGTGGTGAATCCTTTGTTGGTTACCCAATTACCTTCGAATACCTCAAATTGTATCCAATCACCACCCCATGAGCAACCTCCCTGAGGCAATAAGGATTAGTGTCAAAATACAGAATCAACATTCAATATATCCTTGAGTACCTCAAGTCTAAGGATACTTGCACCATTGCTATGATGAAACTATCATTGACATTTGAATAGATTATCCATATGATTGTCTCATAATTGGTCATCCAATGTACTTACCTACACTTAGCAAGCATCCACATGTTAACTCTAAATATCTCATGTTTTATAGATTATGAGATCTACTACTCGATCCAATCATGGAGTGTAACATGTGCTAGTCTGTCTGGATTAATAATGTCCCATCTCATTAATCCTATGACTAGGGATAGTTTTCATACTAACATAATTACACATGATAAGAATCTCAAAATCATGATTTTCTTCATGCTATGTTATGTATCAAGGGCTTAATTAATTGATTTAAGATCACTTATCAATTCATATATCAAATGAACATCAAATTAATGAAAAAACCTTTTATTAATCAAATAAATTTGTACAATAAGTGCTAAAGGTGATTGCCTTTAAAGCACTTTTCTAACACATGCTAAGGGTGTATGGAATGGAATGATGACATGATTATGGACTAGACCAATTTAATTGATCATACATGAAATTTTATTTTAGGTAAATATGGCATGTGAGTCCCTACCTTTTCTATTCACTTTATTGTATTTCTCTTCTAATGTTACTCCCTGCAAATGTAACTTGAGAATTTCTTATGAAGAATTTATATAATTAGACTACATAGGATTAGAATAGAATTAAGGATCAAGAAGCTAAGGAGATGGTGCCAAAAGGAAATTGTTTGGGGTGTTGTAATTTCATGCATCTACCTATATGAGATCTCCTTTCATGGCTTTAAGTATTGAAGTTAGATATGTCCATATTCATGACCTTATAATTAGAGTAATTTTCTTATATATCTATATGTGATGAATGGAGATATTATGCATGCCAAATTACCATGATGAGACCTAAAATAAAGATAATCCCTTATAATTATATTAAGGTTAATGCCTTCCATTAATATGGTCAGAACCAAAGTTCTTTTAGAGTTTGGGTTATTAGGTATACCCAAGCCCACTCTACAAGAATATGTTTAAGCCATTGAAATATAATTTCGTGATAAATTGACCAGCTTTAACTAGTTACATTAGCTTGTTAGGGACACCCAGGATCAAAGTGAATTAGAGGTAGTATTGGGTAAATGTATATGAGATGTGCACATATAAAGAGTTAATAGCCAAAATATTCAGTAGTTGCATGACATGATGCAATTGGTATGAGATACCTCCTAATTAACCTAAGGTAGCTTATTGGGCACACCCAACATCACTCTTAATAATGTTAGATACTGACCCACTAGGAGAGCTTCCAATAGGTTCTCTCATTTTCATAGTAAGGGCTATGGGTTCATAATAAAATAGTGGCAATAATAATGCATATTTATTAAAGACCTAATAATCACATATTTAGTACATTCTCTTAACATGATATTTCATTACATCTAGGTTGCTAGAATCATGTCATCAAATGTGAACCTACAATTCTCGAATCCAACAAATTGACTAACCTGAACTTCCTTAATTAGTTATAGAATTTGAGAATAGTTCTTAAAGTTGAAAAGATAACCTATGTCTTAGAATAGCCATTTCTCTTCCCTCCTACTAATGATGTACTAATTGATGAATAGTTGGCATATAAGAAGCATGTGGATGATAGTGAGTTGGTGGGTTACATTATGTTCGCCTCTATGTCACCTGACCTTCAAAGGTAACATGATACTATGGATACAAATACCATTGTATATCATCTAAGGGAGCTACTAAATGAGCAAGTTCGCATTAAGCAATATGAGATATGGATGGTAGAGGGGACACCTCTAATGCAATGTGCATTGAAAATTAGGAAAAAGGGCGAAGAGACATAATAAAAAAATAACTTGCTTTCATTGTGGCAAGAGTAGATACGATAAAAGTAACTGCAAGGCCTATCTGGAGTCTTTAAAGAATGATAAGGATAAGACTTGACTAGGTCAAATAATTGGTCACATAAACTCTAGACATGAGATATTTAGAGTTAACATGTGAATGCTTGCTAGAGTAGTCAAGTACACTGGATGACCTAGCCATGAGTCAATCACATGGATATCTTTCAATGCCTATAACATCCAAAGATTTAGGCCTCGATTGCATGTGACCATAGTGGGGTGCATTGGTTCAATCAGAGTCTAAATTTGAACCCATAAAAAATGACTAATAATAAAGGAAAATAATTAAGGATATTATTATTTGGGAATTTAAAAGATTAGAGCTAGAATAGGAAAAAATAAAATTTTCCTATAGGCAAAATGAATATTATTGAAATTGTTGGTGGAAAAATTGTGAAGATGAGAAAATTGGTGGAAAATAAGGAATTTCTCAAAGTTTAAAAGTTCATCAAGATTAATTAATTTAATGAACCAATGAAAATTAGGATTAATTTTAATTAGTGGTACCCACTCCTTAATCTTAGTATAATAGTCAAAAAGATGAAGAAATTATACATTTTTCCACCTAAAAAAAATCTAACTCATCTTTTTCCTCTCTTTTACCCTTTGTACCTGTTAGAGGAGTGCACTAAAGGCAATCACCTTTAACACTTATTGTACAATTTTATTTGATTAATAAAAGGTTTTTTCATTAATTTGATGTTCATTTCATATATGAACTGATAAGTGATCTTAAATCAATTAATGAAGTCCTTGATACATAACATAGCATGAAGAAAATCATGATTTTGAGATTCTTATCATGTGTAATTATGTTAGTATGAAAACTATCCCTAGTCATAGGATTAATGAGATGAGACATTATTAATTCAGACAGACTGCACATGTTACACTCCTTGATTGGATCGAGTAGTAGATCTCATAATCTATAAACCTGAGATGTTTAGAGTTAACATGTGGATGCTTGCTAAGTGTAACTAAGTACATTGCATGACCAACTATGAGACAATCATATGGATAATCTATTCAAATGTCAATGATAGTCTCATCATAGCAATTGTGCAAGTATCCATAGACTTGAGGCACTCAAGGATATCTTGAATATGGATTCTGTACTTTGATACTATTCCTTGTTCCCTCAGAGAGGTAGCTCATAGGGTGGTGATTGGATACAACTTGAGATATTCGAAGGTAATTATGTAACCAACAAATGATTCACCAATCTTGATAGAAGGAGTGTATACCTATGGCCTCTTGTCGTGGTCATTACTCAAGAATCCCTGGCTAGAGTGGAAATGTCATAAAGATAGTCTTCAATAAGATATCTAATAGAGTAATGAGCCTCAAGGACAAGAACTAACATTACTTGGACAAAACGTGACGTAGTCAGTCTAGTGGGAGTTGACACATGTCCATACTCTGAACCAAGTGGGGTATAGCATGGTGAAAGGAATAACTGCATAGAAATTGTCTATGGAAAGGTTTGTAGTCAAAACACTATCTTCCCAGTCAATTGAGGGTGATGACATGTTGCTAGATACCGTTCATGACCTGTTTAAATTAATTGTTAATTTAAGTGGCCAACATAACCGAAAACCTAATGGGTCACACGCATTGAAGATATGGAGAATGAGTAAAATGGTCTTGGATAGGATCCAGAATATGAGAGAATTATTTTAGGATGGATCGCGATGATATCGCATACAAAAATCATTCGGGAGTGTCACGGGCCTGCACAGGCTCGTGCGTGCTAGGCAGGCTTCTGGCCTTCCTAGCAGGCCAGCAGGGCTACCCAGCAGCAGCCTGCAGTAGGCCCAGTACGCCTACTGCCTCCCATTCGTTGGCCAACGACAGTTTTTGGCCTTAATTAGGCCAATTATGGCCAAATACTATTCATTTGTTTCCATTTTCTCCATTTTTGACTTTTCATTTTATTTTTGAATTTGATTCAAATAGAAAAGACATCAAATGACAGAAAATAGACATGAAAATTTTTTTTTGTGAAAAAAATATTTTTAAGATAACAAAAATTCTCTTAAGAACACTTTCAAATCTAGCACTTTGAATTTGTTCAAACCATTTCTCTTGATAGTTTCTTCTTCATTCTTCGTGTGGATTATCATTAGAAACATCCTAGTGTGGATTTTTGTGGTTTGCTACAATCCAACAAAGTGAAGATTTGAAGAACAAAAAAAAATTACAAGGTATAATTTTTAACATTTACATTTATATATATTAGTTTTAATGGTACAAGTATGATCTTTTGTTTTGGATTTTGAAAAATTTTATTTTTCATTGCTTTTATGAATATGATTGATTCTTCAGAACCCTACATTGGTATCAGAGATTCCTTGTATCCATTAAAATTAATTTTAATTGAAAGTGCAATGTGATTGCATGTTTTTTATGATTTTGGATCAATAGGTTTTGAAAAATTGAAATTAATTTGTAAAATATAATTTACATATTTTTTCTTTAATCTGATCATGGGATGATTAAGAATAATTTTTTGGATTGAAAAATAATTTGAATGTGATTCAAATAATTAATTTCGGATTTATTTCAAAAATGCCTAAAATTTCCTTGTTTATGAACATGTGTTGTTGTTTGGCTTAATTGATGGGGCTGATTACATTTTTCTTGTAATTTAATTATGAAAACATTATTTAGACTTATTTAGAATATTTTTATGCCTTTGGAAGTGTCCAATAATTAATGAAAAATTATTTTAGTTAATTTTTCAAGCAAAAACAAAAACATGACTGTTTTAGCATATCCGGTGGGGCTATTTTGTTTGATTTTTTTTGTACCTGTTTGTTTTATTTCTAGCACCTTGAAATAATTTTTATGTTATTAAAAATATGTTATTTTGATGTTAGATGCATGCCAAAATTATTTTGCAAGCATTTGAAATTTTAAAAAATTCTAGATATCGAATTAGTCATTTTGAGCGTCTAAGTGTGTTGGTTCATTTGTCTTAGTAATTTTGGCTTGTGCCAAAAATATTTTGATGAAATTGAGCTGACCTAATGATAATTAGAATGGTGATTTGATGTTCTAGAAATTTTTAGAGTTTTTTGAAATTAATTTTGAATTAATTTTAAGTTGTGCAATTGTAATTCTAGTATGACTAGAAATTGGTATGTATATTAAAATTAAATTGTTTAATTTTAACATCATAATATTCTGATTTTAAGGAGAATTAATTTTGAATTATTTCTGGAAATATGGAATTTGATTAAATATTAAATTCCACTTTAAAATGACATACAAAATTAAATTAACCGAAAGAACACATATAGACAATTTTTATTCAAGTGTTGAATCAATTTACGAATTGAAATCCAAAATTGTCATTTTTATTTTGTGCATTAGAGAATGCATGTTAGGGGTGTACAAAAAGGCATGATGGATGATTATGGACTTAGGCCCAATATGATTGAGCATGCATGGAATTATTTTATTTTATGGTAAATAGGGCCTGCGTGTCCCTACCTTTTTTCTTTCTTATGTATTTCTCTTTTCATCTTACTCCTCTCAAATGTAAATTGAGGTTTTTTATAATTTGAAATATGTAATTAGATTACATAGGATTAGGATAGAATGAAGATACAAAGGAGCAAGAAGCAACAGAAATGGTACCATAAACAAGAAGACTTAGAAATAGGAATTTGATTTCCATTTTGGGTTGTAAATTCATGCATATACCTAGGTAAGACCTAGTCAATTTATCTTTGGCTCAAGAGATTGACTTTAGTATGTCCATAATCATGCCATATAGTTAATGTAACTATCTTTATATATCAATGTGATGAATGTATGATATATAAAAGCATGAAATAATAACTTGATGAGACTTAACAAAGAAATCCCTCACTAAATAAATAATTAAGTCTTATGCCTTCCATTAATATGGGGAGAATCAGATTTCTTCTAGAGTTAGGGTTGTTGAGTTGCCTCAAGCTTACTTTATAAGAATATGTTCAATCCATTAAAATTAGATTTCACGATTAATGGGTTAGACTTAACCGATATTATTAACTTGTTGGATTTGCGCCAAGGTTAATGTGTATTTGAGGTGAAGTTGGGTTTGTATACATGAGATGTACACATATCAAGAGTCGATAACCCAATGAATGTGCACACATCAATAAGTTGATAGCACAAGATTCGATAGTTGCATGAATAATGCAATTGATATGGATTAGATACCTACCAACCAAACGAAGGATAGCTTGTTAAGTTGCCTCAAGGTTATTCTTAGCTAGTTGGATATTGACCCACTAGGAGAACTTCCATATAAGTTCTCTTAGGTTCATAGTGAGGGCTATGCATTCACAATAAAATGGTGGGAGCCATAATGCGATTTATTGAAGTCCTAATAAACATGAATTTTATGTACATTCTAACATGTTCTATTTTACATCTAGGTTGTTATAATCATCATCATGACAAGTGTGAATTTGTGATCACTAATAGAATCAAATAAGTTGACTGAGCCCAATTTTTTAGATGGGCTAAGGAATATGAGAATAGTTCTCAAATCCGAAAAGATTGGCTATGTCCTAGATGAAGCACTCCCTAATCCCCCTGCTGCTAATGCTTTTGAAGATGTTCAGAAGGCATATCAAAAGCATTTTGATGATAGTGAGATGGCAAACTGCATTATGCTTGCTATTATGTCAGCTGAGTTGCAAAAGTAGGATGAGGCTATGGATGTTAATTCCATAGTATACCATCTAAAAGAGCTTTTTGACAAGTAAGCACATTCCAAAAGGTTCAAAACTTCAAGGTTGCTCTTCTGCACTAAGATGGTTGAGGGGACATCTCCAGTGTAATATGCATTGAAGATGAATGGCTATATTGAGAGGCTGGCCACCTTGGGATTTGTGATGGACCATGAATTAAGTATTGACTTAATTCTAACCGGTTTGTCTGATAGTTATTCACATTTTGTGCTTAACTATAGGATGAACCAAATTTCTACCACTATTCCTGAGCTGATTAACTTGCTTAAAATAGCTGAGCCATCTGTCAAGAAGGACAGTAAGGCTGTGATGCTGGTGGACTCTTCAAGTTCTAAAAGGAAGAACCTTAAGAAGAAGAAGAAGTCCATGAAGCCTAAGGGAGGCATTGCCAAAAAGAAGGCCAAGGAGATTACTTGGACTAGATGTATTCCCGTGGCCTTGTACTCAAGAATCTCTGGCCGGAGTGGAAATGTCATAAAGATAGTCTTCAATGACATATCTAATAGAATAATGAGCCTCAAGGACAAGAACTAATATTACTTGGACAAGATGTGATGTAGTCAGTCTAGTGGGAGTTGACACATGTCCATACTCTGAACCTAGTGGGGTATAGAACGGTGAAAGGAATAATTGCAGAAAAATTGTCTATGGAAAGGTTCGTAGTCAAAACACTAACTTTCTGGTCAATTGGGAGTCATGATGTGTTGCAAGATACTGCTCATGACATGCTTAAATTAATTGTTAATTTAAGTGGCCAACATAATCGGGAACCTAATAGGTCAATGCATTGAAGATATGGAGAATGAGTAAAATGGTCTTGGATAGAATCCAAAATATGAGAGAAATATTTTAGGATGGATCGCGATGAGATTGCACGGAAAAATCATTCGAGAGTGTCATGGGCCCATACGGGCCCGTGCGGGCTGCTAGCAAGCTCAGCATGCCTGCTGCCTCCCATCTGTTGGCCAACGACAGTTTTTGGCCTTAATGAGGCGAATTATGGCCAATTACTATTCATTTGTTTCCATTTTCTCCATTTTGACTTTTCATCTTATTTTTGAATTTGATTCAAATAGAAAAGACATCAAATGGCAGAAAATAGACATCAAAACATTTTTTTGTGAAAAAAATATTTTTAAGACACAACAAAAATTCTCTCAAGAACACTTTCAAAGCTAGCACTTTGAATTTGTTCAAACCATTTCTCTTGATAGTTTCTTCTTCATTCTTCACATGGATTATCATTAGAGACATCATAGTGTGGATTGTTGTGGTTTGCTACAGCCCAACAAAGTTAAGATTTGAAGAACAAAAAATAATTACAAGGTAGAATTTTTAACATTTACATTTATATACATTAGTTTTAATGGTACAAGTATGATCTTGTTTTTGGGTTTTGAAAAATTTAATTTTTCGGTGCGTTTATGAATATGATTCATTCTTCAAAACCCTACAGTATTGTCCACCTATGGCTCCAAAAGCATCCATTTTTGTTTCAATTCAAGCTTGAAAACGAGTGAAAAATTAGTTTTGGTATAGAAAAATTCAGAAATTAAAAAGTTCTTGCCATAAAGGGAGCTAAGGAGCAAGAAGGAAAGAAGAAAGAAGAAAGAATAATAAAAAAGGAATAAATTTTGGGATAGATTCAGCCCACCTTGGAGAGCCATTAAGGTGAGTTAATTCTTTCTAAATTCAACATTTTTCCTTCCATTTGAGACCCATAAGGATGTTAAATATGATTAGAATTGGTAGAATGAGGTTATTTGGCAAGAATGGACCTAGAATTTGAAATTTGTAACTAGTTGAAGAAAATTGAAGGTAAACATTTAATTTTAATGATAATTGATGTTAGTTAATTGTTTTAGGACTTAAAAACTAGAGAAAGATAACTCTAATGGAGGAAGGAGGGGCTGCCTTGGTTAAGGTCATTTGGGGAAAATTGAAATTAACCTAAAAGCAACACAATTGGTGATAAATGAAGTGTGATTAGAATGTTGATTTGAAGAAAATAAATTGGGTCCTATGATAAGAATTTTTGGCAGCCATGACATATCAAGAAGCAATGTTAACCTTAGTACTTTTAGGATAAATTAAAGTATAAAACATATTAGGGGCATTTGAATTTTATGTACGTATGAAAAGTTTTGAAAATGAATGACAAAAATGAGATATAATATGGTTGTTTAGGAAAACCAAATGAGCAAATGAAAAATGCTCAAGAGGGTGACAAAGGTAAGGAGAAAGCAAATAGTGAGGGGAGGAAAAGAAGGAAAAAGGGAAACTCCAAGGTTGATTAGGTATGTACTTCATTGATAAAAATCTTACATGTTTAAATGTGTGAAATTATGTATTAATGCTTGATATGGATGTGATTGGTTGTTGCTTTTAAATTTTTTTATGGTAATGGGATTAAATGGTGTGAAAACATTAAGATATGTGAATGTCATTGTGATCCGAAAACTTTGGTATAAAAATGAATGCATATGATGGATGTAATTAGTAGATAGGTGTGTACCAATTGATGACCCTACTGTAGACAATTTGGACCAGTTTTGAGTATTTTGATCATAACTAATGCTCTGGTATGATGAAATAAGCTGGAAATAAAAATATATTCATAAGGCTAAAACTTTCATTCAGAACCTAAGTTCAAATTCTAATTTCAAATCGGCTAAAAATTAAAGACAAAAATCTCGGACTTGTAGGTACCCATAAAATACTGGGTAAGACTAATGGAATGTCATTTAGTAAAATGACCATAACTTTTGATAGAAAACTTGGATTTATATGATTTTTGATGAATCTAAAAGATGAGACAATAAGCTACGAAATATTACGTGACAATAAATCCAAAATCGAACTATGAATTGGCTAAAAATGAGGGTCAAAATCTGTCAAAAACAAATATTTGATATATTGGGCTTTTGCATGTGGTATGATAAATATATGTATTAATTAATATGAATTTTGACTTTAATTATAATTATAAATGTTTAATATATTATTTATGTGAGAGATTCTAATGTAATAATAATGGAAACAAATAACAAAAATAATTAAACATATATGTAAAAAAATTTTAGTACAATTATTTTTTTAAAATATTGTAAATAAATATAAAAATAGTTAAGCCCTAAGACACCTAATCTAGAACTATAATAGAGCATAGTTGACATACCAATCAAGGGATTTGAGGCACTCTGTAACATCCGCTAATTTAGGCCCCGAGTCGCACGTGTCGTGAAGTTGACGCGTTTGACCGATCAGAGTCTAAATTCATATTTTTACACAAAATTGATTAGGTAATGGCTAAATTAAATGATATAAGCCTAATTAAGTGATTATAGAGTTTAAAGAAGTTAATTTACGGTAAAGGACTAAATTGCAAAATTTGTTAAGTTTTGGGGTCAAATTGCAATTTATCAAAAAATTGGAAGACTAATGAGATTAATTGTTCATCAACATATTAATTTTGGGCACATTTTGATAGGTTTGGCCGACCATGACACTAAAAGAAGAAGATCAATATTGATTAAGTGTAAAATTGGAAGAAAATGGTAAAATGGTGGGTCCCACATGAAGACTTTTTGGGTACACTATTTAAGACTTTCTTTTCTTCTTCTTCTCTTCATTTTCTGCTTCTTCTCTCTTTTCTCTACCAGTCACGCCAGCTACATCATTCCTCCATAGCTCACCTTGATTATAGAGAGAGACAGGAAGGGAAAAGAAGGGAAAAAGCAAGAAAAAGTGATATTTATGTTTCATAACTCTTAAGGAAACTGGAAAGAACAAGAAAGAGGAAGAAAAATCAAGTTTGGTTGAAAGAGAAAATCTCCAAAGTTGTGATCAAGTGAAGAAAAATGTAAGGTAAGAAGCATCTCTTCTTCTTCTTCATATTTTCTTAAAGGAAGTTTGAATTTTGAGCTCTTCTAAGACTTATATGGAAAGAGAGAGAAACTAGGGTTTTGAGAGAGAAGGAGTTTCACTAACACTCTAAGTGTTATAATGGAGTTTTACAAGCTCACTCCCAACTATGGTATTTCTAACAATGGATCACACCTAACCCAAAAATCCCTTGTGTTTTAATGGCTCACACAAATAACCAATTCCTTGTGTTTTAAAGGCTCACACAAATAACCCTTACAAGTGTTCTACTCTTAACCCCAAAATACCCAAACTCGCTTGAGTGGATGATTATAGAGAGAAACACTTTCAAATCTTTAATGCTCATAAAATAATGAGCAAAAAGATTTTCACAGAGAATAAATGTTTGTTTTGAAAGTATTAAATGCACAAAATGTCTTACAACAAGATTTTGATTCGAAGTATTAGCTATTCTCTTATTCTAGATTCATAAATGACTTGCATTTATACTTCCATGGTGAATTATAGCCGTTTGATTGCATTTAATACGGAAATAGCCATTGCACCAACTCTTGTTTTCGCGCCTGACATGTTTCTCTTTCCTCTTTCACGGTCGTGATTAAGGTTGTCACGGTCGTGACTATTCTTCCAAGTCGTGACTTGAGTGGAGACTTTGGTCATGAAGCATTCTGAAAGGATTTGAATTCTTTGATCACGGGCGTGACATTATATCTTCAAGGGCATGAACAACCTTCCTAGCCGTGGTCCAATAAGTGACTCTGGCCATGAAGCTCTCTGGAAGAATTTGCATGTCTTTTCACGGGCGTGACTTTATTTCACGGGCGTAACTGATATGATCATTCTTGATGGTCGTGAACTTTAAATGTTGGATTGTTAGCGCTAAGCTTCATCACGGGCGTGACACATAAGGTCACGGGCATGAACATGCTAATTTTATCTTTTTAAGATTAATCTTCCATTCTCCATTCTTGCTATCATATTCCATACTTTATTCAATTGACTTAGAAAACAAGTATTTTAAATACATTATTGCTATTTTATTTGTTAGCATCAAAATGATAGAAATACCCCTCAAGGTTCAACACTTAGTACAGACAGTTTGGCACCAGCATAGACTATGGCACTGGTATAGAACTGTGGTAGAGGTTGAGGCCAATTTGGAGGTGGTCATACTGGACAGAGTTAGGGGGTATCAGACACAGTTGATAGACCTGAAGGTAGTAGAGCTCCAGCTCGGGCATATATGATGAGAACTCATGAGGACCAGGATGCACTAGACTTCATAATTGGTAAATTATATTTATTTGACTTTGATTTACATGTATTGATAGATCTTGGTTCCATGCATTCATACATAAGCACAACCACAATTAAACAAGGGAACATGACACCTGAGACCTTAGAATATGAGATAGTTGTAACCAATCCGGTGGGACATAGTTTGAAAGTGAATAAGATCTATAAAAATAATTCAATAATATTTCAATATAGAGAATTTTCAGCAAACTTAATAGAATTATCTTTTCATGAAATCGATGCTCTTGGTTGACAAAGTATAGAGCTATAGTCAACTGTTGATCTAGAAAAGTTGTACTTAAAATTCCCAAGTAAGATGACACTATCATTCAGGGTGAAGGTCAAACATGTTTGACTAGTGTTATTTCTGCATTAAAAGCTCGAAATTACATTAGGAAGGGATGTGAGGCATATTTGTCCCATGTGATAGATAATAGGAAGGGGAGCTCATAAATCATGGACATCCCTATAGTGTGTGAGTTCCCAGATGTGTTTCCTGAAGACTTGTTGAGGTTACCACTAGATAGGGAGATAAAGTTTGCTATTGATGTGATTCCTAGTACAAACCCGATATCAATTACTCCTTATAGAATGCCACTTGCTGAAGTGAGAAAGTTAAAGGTTCGATTTTATAAATTGCTACACAAAGGGTTCATAAGACCTAGTGTGTCACCATGGGGTGCTTCGGTGCTATTTGTCAAAAAGAAGGATGGCACTCTTCGATTATGTATTGATTAGCGACAATTGAATAAGGTGACGATTAAAAATAAATACCCACTACCTAGAATTGATGATTTGTTTGATCAATTGAAGGGAGCAGGAGTATTCTCTAAGATTGATATCAGATCTGAGTATCATCAACTGAAAATCAAAGAATCAGATGTATCCAAAACAACCTTTAAGACTTGATATGGCCACTATGAGTTTCTAGTTATACCTTTTGGCTTAACAAATGCACCAGCTACCTTTATGGATAGGATGAATAAGATTTTTAGGCCTTACCTTGATCAAGTTGTGGTAGTTTTTATAGATGATATCCTGGTGTATTCAATGGACAAAGAAGAACATGACAGACATCTTAGAATAGTACTTCAGACTTTGAGGCAAAATCAATTGTATGCAAAGCTATCAAAATGTGAGGTTTTGTTAGAAGAAGTAGGATTCTTAGGGCATATTGTGTTAGTTGAAGAAACCCGTGTGGATTCTAGCAAAATAGAAGCGATTCTAAGTTGGAAGTCGCCCCGCAATGTGACAGAAGTTTGGAGTTTTCTTAGATTAGTTGGCTACTACAGAAGGTTTGTGAAAGGATTTTTAAGCATAGTCGCACCAATTACCAAACTGCTCAGAAAGGAAACTAAATTTGAGTGGACAAATCGGTGTTAGACAAGCTTTGAAAAACTAAAAGTCATACTAACCAAAGCACTTGTTTTGGCCCAACCTACTCCAGTGAATGATTTTGTGATATACAATGATGCCTCCATAATGGGCTAGGCTATGTATTAATGCAAGAGGGTAAAGTAGTTGCTTATGCATCTCGGCAATTGAAGCCTCATGAGCTAAATCACCCTACTCATGATTTGGAGTTGGCAGCAATAATGTTTGTTTTAAATATATGGCAAACTTATTTGTATGGTAAGAAGTGTTAAAAATATTGAAGACGCAAATATTTTCCCACATAAAAAGGAGTTGAACTTAAGGCAAAGAACTGGTTGTAGTTAATTAGGATTGTAATTATATTATTGATTATCAGCCAAGCAAAGCCAATGTAGTAGTTGATGCCTTAAGTAGAAAAACACTGGCCGGTATACCTTATAATTTCCTCATTTATAATATAATATATAGAAATTTATAATAAATTAATAGGAGAATCATATTTTATTTTGGCAAAGTTATAGGTTCAACCTATTTTAAGGAAACAAGTAAAGGAAACTCAAAGGCAAGATTAGAAATTGATGATAATTGATGAGACAGTTAAAAAGGGGGAGAAACCTAAATTTAAGATTGAAGATGATGGAAGCATAAGTTATAAAGGAATATTGTGCACACTAAATGACAGCGAATTAAAGTAAATAATTCTGAAAGAGGCACAAAATACAACTTATTTGATGCATCCAGGAAGCAATAAAATGTATCAAGACCTGAAGACTCATTATTGGTGGCCAAGATTGAAGAAAGATATCGTGGAATACACCATAGGATGCTTGACATGCCAACAATTGAAAGCAGAGCACTAGCTACCATTTGGATTGTTGCAAGCTATTGCTATTCTAGAATGGAAGTGGGAAAGGATTACAATGGATTTTGTATCTAGTTTGCCTTTGACACAAAAGAAGCATGATGCAATAGGGGTAATTGTTGACAGGCTTACCAAATCAACTCACTTTTTGTTAGTTCAAATGGATATTCATTAAGCCAGTTAGCAGAAATATATGTTAATGAGATAATTCGACTGCATGAGATGCCAGTATCTATTTTTTCTGATTGATGTAACACCCCCTTACCCCACTTTAGTTCAGCAATGTATGTGAGCATTACCCGACTAACTGTCTCATAAGGTTAATTAAATGAAGTATAAATATTTATTTTTGTATTATTATTTTTTTTGCAAATATTTTACAAACACTAAAATAAATTTATTACCATCACCGATATTCAAAATTTTATTTATTTATAAAATATATTAATTTACATTCAAACTATATCCACTACATTAAAGGTACACCTCCCTAATATACACTACATGAAATACAACTATAATTTAAATTACAAATTTTTTAATAAAATATACTAAAAATATGCCCAAAGTTTTTAGCTAATTTACGTTCGGGTACCTTTCTTCTTATGGAAACTATACCATTTATTGCTACCCTTCAAATCTTGTGCGAGAGGAAACCAACTATGCTAAGCTACTAGCTTAGCGATGCTTTAATGATAAAAATCTTACATACATATATTTTCTTATATGTCAATTAATAATTTCATAAATACGGTATAAAATAAAAGAATTATATGAAAACAAATAAATGTCATCAAACATTTACTATTTAACAATTTTAATTTCACACAAAAATTATCAAAATGACATACTTTTATATTATTGTTATTTTTATTCTCCTTATGCGCATAACACCTATATTCGAACTAACTAATAGGAATAAGTTTTGATTAATTTTGATTAACTTTTAAACTTTGAAAAAATCTTATTTTCCACCCATTCCCTCATCTTTACTATTTTTTCCCCAACATTTGTCATAATATCGATTTTATCCATAGAGTAATTTAATTTTTTTCCAGTTCTAGACTAATCTATTTATTTCCCAAATAATAACCTTTAATTATTTTTCTTTATTATTAGTCATTTTTTTATGGGTTCAAATTTAGACTCTGATTGAACCAGTGCACCCCACTACGGTGACGCGCAATCGGAGCCTAAATCACTGGTTGTTACAATTCTATCCCCCTTAAGAAAATTTCGTCATCAAAATTCACCTGATTAGATGGAACTGAATAACTGAGGATACTGAGTTCTCAATATTTCTTCACTCTCTCAAGTGGCTTCTTCTACTGCATGATTGTGCTATAGGACCTTTACTAATGGTACCTTTTTATTTCATTGTTCCTTGACTTCTCGAGCTAAGATTTTCATCGACTCTTCTGCGTAGATGAAGTCTAGTTGTACCTCTATTGATTCCATAGGTATTACATGTGTCGGATCCGATTTGTATCTTCTTAACATTGAGACATCAAACACATTGTGTATCTTATCCAATTCTAGTGGGAAGGCCAACCTGTAAGCCACTGGACCCACACGTTCAAGAATTTTGTATGGTCCAATAAACCTAGGACTCAGTTTCTCCATTTTACCAAAATGAAGTACTTTCTTCCAAGACAAGATTTTTAAAAATACCTTGTCTCCAACAACATATTCAATATCCTGCCTCTTCAAATCAGTGTAGGATTTTTGTGGATCTATTGTAGCTTTTAATTGATCTTGAATTAATTTCACATTCTCCTCTATCTGCTGCACCAATTCTAGGCGCATTAACTTCTTTTCACTACGCTTTGTCCAACATAATGGTGTCCTACATCTTCTTCCATACAAAACTTCATATGGAGCCATGCCAAGACTAGCTTGATTACTACTGTTATATGCAAATTCCCTCAATGATAAATACCTATCTCAGCTACCCTCACAGCCAATTACACAACTTCTAAGCATGTCTTCCAACAATTGAATAACTCGTTCTTTGTTTGTGGGTGAAATTTTGTACTAAAAGTAAATCGAGTTTCCAATACTTGTTGTGGACTTTTCCAAAATTTTAATGTGAATCATGGGTCTCGATAAAAAATAATAGATACTGGCACCCCATATAGTCGAATTATTTCATTAACTCAGCCAAAATATAAATGAGTCTCCTTTTAATTTATGATTAATTTCTATATATTATATTATATTGAGGAAATTATAAGATATACCTGGTAGTGTTTTTCTAGTTAAGGAATCAACTACTACAGTGGATGATAGTCAATAATACAATTATAATCTTTAATTAACTCCTACTAGTATCTTTGTCTTAAGTTCAACTCCTTTTGGGTGGGCAAATATTTCAGGATCTTATGATCTGTATATATGTAGCACCGCTAGTCTTATAAATAATGTCACCATATTTTTAACACAAACACTATTGCTGCCAACTCCAAATCATGAGTAGAGTAATTTAGCTCATAAGGCTTCAATTGCCTAGATGCATAATCAACTACTTTGCCTTCTTGCATTAATGCACAACCTAGCCCATTATGAGAGGCATCACTGTATATCACAAAATCTTTCCCTGGAGTAGGTTGGGTCAAAACTAGTGGTTTGGTTAGCATGATTTTTAGTTTTTCAAAGCTTGTCTGACACCGATTTATCCACTCAAATTTAGTTTCTTTTCTAAGCAGTTTGGTAATTGGTGTAGCTATGCTTGAAAATCTCCTCACAAACCTTCTATAGTAACCATCTAATCTAAGGAAAATCAAGACTTGTCACATTATGGGATGGCTTCCAACTCAAAATTGCTTCTATTTTGCTAGGATTCACATGGATTCCTTCAACTGACACAACATGCCCTAAGAATGCTACTTCTTCCAACCAAAACTCACATTTTGATAGCTTTTCATACAATTGATTTTCCCTTAGAGTCTAAAGTACTAGTCTAAGATGTCTGACATGTTCTTCTTTGTCCCTTGAATACACTAGGATATCATCTATAAAAACTACCACAAATTGATCAAGGTAAGGCCTAAAAATCATGTTCATCATATCCATAAAGACTGCTGAGGCATTTGTTCAGCCAAATGGCATAACCATAAACTTAAAGTGGTCATATCGAGTCTTGAAGTCTATTTTGGATACATTTGATTCTTTGATTTTTAGTTGATGATACCCAAATCTGAGATCAATCTTAGAGAATAATCTTGCTCCCTTCAATTGATAAAACAAATTACCAATTCTAGGTATCGAGTATTTATTTTTAAACGTCACCTTGTTCAATTGTCTGTAATTAATACATAATGAAAATGTCCCATCCTTCTTTTTCCCAAACAACGCCGAAGCACCCAATGGTTACACACTGGGTCTTATGAACCTCTTGTCTAGCAATTCCTACAATTGAGCGTTCAACTCTCTCAATTTTGTATGTGCCATTCCATAAGGAGTAATTGATATCAGGGTTGTACCAGGAATCACATCAATAGCAAACTCTATCTCCCTATCTAATGGTAACCCCAGTAAGTCTTCAGGAAACACATCTGGGAACTCAGACGTTGTGTGGATGTCCTTGCATTCCAGGCTCTCCTTCCTGATATCTATCACATGGGCCAAATATATCTCACATCCCTTCCTAATGTATTTATGAGCTTTTAATGGAGAAATAACACTGGCCAAACATGTTTGACCTTCAACTTGAATGATAGTGTCATTCTGCCTAAAAACTTTAAGTACAACTTTTCTAGAACAATAGTCGACTATAGCTCCATGCTTTGTCAACCAATCCATACCCAGAATAGCATCAAATTCATGAAAAGATAACTCTATTAAGTTTGTTGGAAATTCTCTACGCTGAATTATTATTGAATTGTTTTTATAGATCTGATTCACTTTCCACTATGTCCCAGTAGATTGGTCACAACTATCTCATATTCTAAGGTTTCAGGTGTTATGTTCCCTTATTTAAGTGTAGTTGTCCTCATGTATAAATGCGTGGAACCAGGATCTTTTAATGCATGTAAATCAAAGTCAAATAAAGAAATTTTACTAACTATGACATCTGGCACATCCTGATCCTCACGAGCTCTCATCACATATGCCCGAGCTGGAGCTCTACTACCTTTAGTTCATTCAACTATCTCTAATAACACTGGCCTCAACCTCTACCAAGGCTCTATACCGGCGCCCTAGTCTATGCTGGTACCATACTGCCTGTACTAAGTCTGGGGCAATCTCTCTTCATATGGTCAATAGCTCCACATCTCAAACATGCTCCAGTCAACCACCAACACTCTCATGTATGAGATCTACCACAATGAAGACACAGCAGAAGCTGGTCTTTTAGAAAATGCTGCTGGTGAACTAACAGATGATGTTGTAGGTCTAAAATGTTGACCCCGCCTACCAGAAAATGTCTACCCAGCAATCCGTGACTAAAATTGTCTGAGTACTATCCGCCCTTTTAGACCAGATGTTGGGTTTTGAAGAATGAATCAGATTCATAAACGCAATGGAAAAATGAAATTTTCAAAAACACAAAACAAAAGATTGTACTTGTGCCATTAAAAATAATTTATATAAACATAGATGTTAGAAATTATACCTTGCAATTTCTTCTTTGTTATTCAAATCCTCACTTTGTGGGGTTGTAGCAAACCACAATAATTCACACTAGGATGTCTTTAATGATAATCCACACGAAGAATGAAGAAGAAACTATCAAAAGAAATGGTTTGAACAAATTCGAAGTGCTAGCTTTGAAAATATTTTTGAGATAATTTTGTTGTCTTAAAAATATTGTTTTGACAAAAAAATATTTTCAAGTCTATTTTCTACCATTTGATGTCTTTTCTATTTGAATCAAATTCAAAGAAAAGATGAAAAGTCAAAAGTGGAGAAAAGGGAAATGAATGAATAGTAATTGGCTATAATTGGCCTAATCAAAGCCACAATCTGTCGTTGGCCAACGGGAGGGAGGCAGCAATGCCCTGGGCGGCCCAACTGGGTAGCTCGGCAGGCCAGTAGCCTACCTTGCTTGTGCAGGTCCGTATGGGTCTGTGACCCTCCCGAATGATTTTTCCAGTGCGATTTTAGCGCGATCCATCCCGAAATAATTCTCTCATATTTTGGATCATATCCAATACCATTTTACTCATTCTCTTTATCTTCAATGCGTGTGACCTATTAGATTCCCAGTTATATTGGCCACTTAAATGAACAATTAATTTAAGCAAGTCATGAGCAGTATCTAGCAACACATCATAACCCAAAATTGATCAGAAAGTTAGTGGTTTGACTACAAACCTTTCCATAAAAAATTCTCGTTCAATTATTCCTTTCACCATTCTATACCCCACTTGATTCAGAATATGGACATGTGTCAACTGCAACTAGGCTGATTACGTCACGTCTAGTCAAAGTAATGTTAGTTCTCGTCCTTGAGGCTCATTGTTATATTAGATATGTCATTGAAAACTATGTTTATGACATTTCCACTCCGGCCAGAGATTCCCGAGTAATGACCACGATAAGAGGCTATGGGTATACACTTCTTCTATCAAGAGTGGTGAATCCTTTATTGGTTACCCAATTACCTTCGAATACCTCAAGCTGTATCCAATCACCTCCCTATGAGCAACCTCCCTGAGGCAATAAGGAATAGTGTCAAAATACAGAATCAACATTCAAGATAACCTTGAGTACCTCAAATTTAAGGATACTTGCACCATTGCTATGATGAGACTAACATTGACATTTGAATAGATTATCCATATGATTGTTTCATAGCTCGTCATCCAATTTACATAGCTACACTTAGCAAGCATCCACATGTTAACTCTAAACATCTCATGTTTATAGATTATTAGATCTACTACTAGATCCAATCAAGGAGTGTAACATGTGCTAGTCTGTTTTGATTAATAATGTCCTATCTCATTAATCCTATGATTAGGGATAATTTTGATATTAACATAATTACACATGATAAGAATCTCAATATCATGATCTCATAATGATTTCCTTCATGCTATGTTATGTATCAAGGATTTCATTAATTGCTTTAAGATCGCTTATCAATTCATACATCAAATGAACATCAAATTAGTGAAAAAACCTTTTATTAATCAAATAAATTTGTATAATAAGTGTTAAAGGTGATTTCCTTTAGAGCATTTCTCTAACATATGTGACTTTGTTGTTAGGCCAACGAAGTGAGCAACCTTTGGGAAAAAATCAAAAAGGAAATAGGGGCAAGGTGAAAACTAATTAGAAAGTAGAGAATGGTGGAGAAAATTGGGATTTTTTAGGTTAGCACTTTTGGTAAAAATCCAATATGGCAAATGAAATTTGAATGTGATATTATTGTTGATTTTATTGTTATGCTTGAAGTATGATGTCATATGTATTTATGTAGGTAATTATTGACATTTTAATGTAATTATGACATTGTTAATTTGATGCATGAAATGGTAATTAAGTCATGCCATGAATGTGAAAAATAAATTGAGTTTAAGTTTATGTTGCATGAAAATAAAAATTGGTGTGATTAGTCGAAATTGCTAGAAATTTGCCTTATGAACAATGCATATGTTTTAGTGCATAACTTGAGTTCTGGATGTAATTTTTGAGTATTTATTATTGGAAAATTTTAACATGTAAAGCTTCAAATTTTATTCAGACCATCAGACCTGAATATGCTTCCATCTAGGCTTAAAATGGACCTAAATTCCGGACTTTAAATCTGCCCAAAAAAATACTGGGTAGAATTTGCATGAATGATACATCTTATAAAATCTATAATGTTTACTACAAAATTAAGATTGATATGATTCATGTTGGTAATTAAAGATAAGACATGAATATACATTTTGTTAGGTGATTATTTTTATTGATTCCATTTAAAAATGGATGGAAAATATAGTCTAATATAATGCATCAATTAATCATAACAGGGCAACTTGTTTAGATGGCTAAATTGTTGAGTTTAATTATAGAAAAATACTTTATTTCACTTTTCTCATATTTATAATGATTAAATGAGTGAGTTTGATGTTGAAGTGTATTTGATGAAGATTTATTCCATTTATATGAATTTATATTATCATTAATATATTATTGATGAAAATAATAATAAAGGGAACAATTATGATTAAGCCCTAGAACATCTAGTCAAGAATTAGAGATTAGGATATGTTGGCATGGCAGTAATGGGGTGGAGATGTAGGCACTAGAACATAGTATTGAGATTAAATTTATGTAGGCATTAAGAAGTAGTACTGAGTTTAAAATTATGCAGACACCGAAAAAGTGTCGAGTTATTAATGATTATATTGGCATTAAACACCTAGTTACCAAATGATTATGTAGGCTAAGCAGAAACCCTATATCTAGTGTTTAGTTTCGGTCTAGGATGTCGTAGACTGTCAAATAAATAAAAAGAAAATACATTAAATTATTAAAATGAAATTTATAAGATGTATGTCTTGCGTTCTTATTAATGAATTTTTGTATGCTTGATAAATGAAATGTTATAACTAATCAATTATTCGTGTGTGCATTTTACGCGCATGTTAGCAGAAGTAGTTGTCGTAATAGTGTCAGTCGAAGAAAGGGGGATCCCAAGATCAATTTGCAATCATTTTCTTTTTATGTATTTTGGGTATTATGTTGTACTAATAAGTTTGATAATTTTTTTTTATAAAGATGTGGCATATAAGATTTATAAAAATGTAAATTTATAATTAATATAATTTGTGTTATTATGTAAACACATTTTTGAATATTTTTATCTTAATGTACGAGTATTTTGAAATCAAAAAATTGATATATGTTTAATGAAATAAGTAACTAATATATATATACATATATATATATATAAAGTCTCATAAATAACATACTCGAAGTTTCAATGAAAAAAAATCAAGCATTGGTTTTGTTGCCCAGACAATGAACCAAGAAGGGGGTTGAATTGATTATGAAATAAAAAAATTTTAACTTTAAGTACGGAATAAAATTAAATACAGTAGGGAAGAAGAGATATCACACACAAGATTTATAGAGGTTCGAGTATTCATAAACCTTACACCTCTCCCCAATCTCAATTGGGTGTTTTACTAACACACTAAATGTTACAATAAAGTTTTACAAGCTCATTCCCAACTATGGTGTTTCTCTCAATGGCTAACACCTAACCCAGAAATTCCCTTGTATTTTAATGGCTCATACAATAAACCAATTCCTTGTATTTTATGGTTCACACAATAAATCCTTACAAGTGTTTCAATCTTAACCCAATATACCCGAACTCACTTGAGTAATTGTTTACAATGAAAACACTTAGCAGCCTACAATTCTCAGAAATTGTGAGCAATTAGGTTTTTACAAACAATAAAGATTTTACTAAAAATAATTAATGCATAAGGCTATAACAATATTAAATATTCAAAGTTTTTGTTGTTCTTCTTTTTAGGATTCATAATTGACTTGCATTTATACTTCCTCCGCGAATTATAGCCATTTGGGTGCATTTAATGCAAAAATAATCATTAAACCAACTGTTAACTTTGTGTTTGACATGTTTCTCTGTCCTCATTCACAATTATGAATGTTCTTCCAAGTCGTTGTCTAAGTGGTGACTTTAGCCGTAAAGCTCTATAGAAGAATTTAAAGTATTTGATCATGGGCATGACTTTATACTTTTACAGGTGTGAATATTCTTCCAAGTCGTGGTCCAAGTGGTAACATTGCCCGTGAAGCTCTCTAGAAGAATTTGAAGTTATCTCACCAGCGTGACTGATTTGATCATTCACGGTTGGTATGATCCTTCATCACCGTGAACTTTGAATGGGGCAAAATTGGCTCTAAGCTATATTCACGGGCATAACATAAGTAGTCACGGGCATGACTTTGCTATTTCTTTTGACTTTGATCTTAAAAAGTTGTCTTTCATCCTTGCATCATATTTTATTCAAGATATATGTTGTTCAACATACTTAGAACACAAGCATTGTTAAATACATTATTGCTATTTTATTTGTTAGCATCAAAATGACAGAAATACCCCTCAAGATTCAACTATCTCCCCTTTTTTTATGGTGACAAATAATCTAGCAATATGGGCTTTTGAGAAGTCTCCCCCTCAAAAGATGCTTAAGACAAAATAATAAAGTGCAAGAATTCAAATACATATAACAAGGTTCTTTGCTAACTAGTTAGGAATGTGCAAGGTATATCCTAAGTATATCAAAGTTATTTACTAACTAGTTAGGTGTATGCAAGGTATATGTGAGGTATATGTTATGCATATGATTAGGAAAAAAAGTTATATATTCATTCCATATATTGCATAATAACATATATCTACTAACCACACATTTGCATATATTGCTAGGTTCTCCCCCTTTTGTCATCAACAAAACAAACCATAAAAATAAATTGATAATAAGATAATTGTATTAAAAGAAGGAGAAGGATTAAAAAGTTTCAAAAACACATAAAGTCCTATAACATTAAAAAATAAATCTACTACATGAAATCTAGTACTCTAATTAGGCTTCAAGCTTGATAGACCATCCCCAAGGCATGCTACCTCTACCTCGAGGCTATCCATATGAGATTTAATGAAGTCTTTGAGGTTTTCCAACCTCTCATCGATGGAAGATTGCATTAAGTCAAAGCGAGTTGCTAAAAGATCAGCAACCTGCTTTGCCAAGCTCGGTGTGGTAGAAGCCGATGATTGACCAACCTCTTGCTCAACCTCTAGTGTCGCTGTTTTGACTCGGACTCATTTTCGTTGCTGGATACCCTAGAGGCCAACTTTGAAATCATCAGTGTGCTAGTCTTCCCAATCAATTTCACCAGCTGGTGTGGTGAAATGGTAGTAGACATTATTTTCATAAATAATGCAGACAACTGCTCCTATCTTTATGAAGCACTTGACATCTAGTCGGTCTCGTGGATGTGCTGGAATAAGATTTCAATTATGCTCATAGAGATTTAGATACCCTAGCTCAATGGAAAGGTGAGTCACATACCCACCAATCAAAATGTCTCCCGATGGCTTTGTTGTAAATGAAAGAAGATGATTTGCAAACCATCAAGACAAGGCTATGGATAGTCCTCTTCATGCCATTTCCAATAAGATGAACTCCAACTTTCTGATTGTCCCGTTGCTATCTCCTCTAGCAAAAATACTATAGGTAAGAAACCTTTGTAAATACTTATGCACAAGGGACTGAAGATGTGTGCTCTTAGTCTTCTTCACATCCCAGCTACATTCCAACCCAAAATGAGTCCAAGCCATATTGGCATAGAATTCCACTTTGCTCTCAATGAGAATGCCATCTAAGGGAAGCTTGAAAATAGTGCCAAAATCCATTGCTGAAAGAGTGTTCGAATGTTTACAGAGCTTGAATTTGACAGTTCTGGTGGGAGAGACTTGCAATGTGCTAAGGAACTCGAGAGTTGGTTCCCTTAGCATTGGCCATTGAATGTCTACGAAATCTTTAAGGTGACAGGCTTGTAACTATTCTATCATGCTTGTCTCAATATCAAGAGTCTTGACAGCATTCCACTCGAAGGAACGACATGAGAGCAGGGGTCTTTTCTTTAGAACGACATATCTTGGATGGAAATGCTCAGGAATGATGTTGAGAAGATAGCTCGTGTGGCGTCTTGGAGCATAGGATTTCTTCCTTATGCCTTTAGATGAGTCAGGTTCCACAGTGATAATTTTGGAACAGGGATTGGAGATATGATTTTTGGACCAAGGATTTGAGAACAAATCTAGAGATGTTGAGATTCTTCAAAGACAAAATGGTTTAAAAGAATTTATAGATGGAAATGAATATGAGTAGGCTGGATTTTGTGAGAAATATTAAATGAGAGATTTAAATGAGAGAATTTTTAAAGTTGGAAAAGAGAAAAATGACAAAAATCATGTTTTATAGTCAACAGATTCACAACTGTGAATGGTTAATCACGGGCGTGAATAGTCATGGTCACGGTTTGTCGAAAAGGAGTTCTAGCCGTGATAAAGGATACGAATCGATTCACGATCATGACATTAAATAGTCATGGGCATTACTTATGAATTTCATAGCGGTGATAAAAGGAGTCACGGTCGTGAAGAGCAATCTTCACTACTTCTAACCGTGAGGCAAAGCGTGAAACAAAACATGAACGGTTATATAATTTTTTGCTGTCTATGTTCACAGTCATGAATACATGTCATGGGCATGAATCAGGATTTTCACGGGAGGGATGAAAAGAGTCATGGGCATGAAATATAGTCTTCACATCCTTCAACTGTGAAGGATGTCATGAAGAAAAATGTGAAAACTATTGGAGCTTTTTTCCATTAGGATCACGACCGTGAATATATGCAATGGGAGTGAATTACCTCAAATCCTCAATTAATAAAACTAAGTCTAAAATAGGACTGAAAGATTTCTAAGATGCTTCTATGCTTTAGAACATATATTCCCATCATGTTAACCACTTCATACCTTAAAATTTAGTCAATTAAAGAGAATCATATGAAGGAAATTAACATTCAAGGTTGACAATTGACAATCATACTTAAGATAAGGTTGATCCATCAAACATACCAAGCTCTCTTCTTATAAAGCAAAATCTTTCCTCATTGAGAGATTTGGTGAAAATATCTGCCAATTGATTGTTTGTATCGATAAATTCTAATACAGAATCTCCATATTGAATATGATTTCTATGAAAATGATGTCTTATGTCAATATGCTTACTTCTAGTGTGTTGAATGGGATTTTTAGATAGGTTTATGGCACTTGTATTGTCACATTTGGTGGGTATATGGTCCAAACTATGACCATAATCCTTAAGTTATTGTCTCATTCATAAGATTTGAGTGCAACAACATCCTGCCACCACATATTCCACTTCAGTAGTAGAAAGGACAACCGAAACTTGTTTCTTGCTAAACCAATTGACTAAGCATTCACCAATAAAGTGACAAGTGCATGAAGTACTCTATCTATCCAAGACACTATTGACCTAATCTGCATCTGAATATTGTATGATATGAAAGGATAAATTTTTAGGATACCATAAGCCTAGATGCAATGTGCCATGTAAATATTTTAAGATTCTTTTTACAGCATTCAAATTAGAGTCTTTAGGATAAGATTGAAATATAGCACATAAGCATACACTGTACATTATATCGGGCCTAAAGGTAGTAAGATATAAAAGTGATCCAATCATACCTCTATAGAGCTTTTCATTAGTGCTCTTACCCTTTTCATTTTTGTCTAATTTTGTTGATGTGCTCATTGGAGTCTTGGCATTTTTGCATCATTCAATTCCAAATTTCTTGATTAAATCTTTGGCATACTTGGATTGGTTGATGAATATGTCCTCATTGCTTTGTTTTATTTGTAGACCAAGGAAGAACTTAAGCTCACCCATCATGCTCATTTCAAATTCCCTAGTCATACAGTTAGCAACTTCTTGGCAAAGCAATTTATTAGTAGACCCAAATATGATGTCATCAACATAAATTTGAACAATTAGAATATAATGCTTATTCTTTTTAATAAATAAAGTTGTGTCAACATTTCCTTTTGCAAAATTATTTTCTAAAAGGGAAGAACTTAGTCTTTCATACCAAGCTCTTAGAGCTTGTTTCAAACCGTACAAAGCTTTTGAAAGTTTGAAAACATGATTAGGCAAATTATAGCTTTCAAAACCAGGGGTTGTTCTACATAAACTTTCTCCTCTATAAAACTATTTAAGAAAGTACTTTTGACATCCATTTGAAAGAATTTAAAATTCATATGGCATGCAAATGCTAAAAGAATTCTTATGGCTTCTAATCTAGCTACCGGAGCATATGTCTCTTCATAATATATACCTTCTTCTTGATTATAACCCTTTGCAACTAACCTAGCCTTACTCCTAGTTATTGAACCTTGTTCATCTAGTTTATTTCTAAATACCCATTTACTACCAATAATTTGATGCTTTTTGGGTTTGGGAACTAATGTCCATATCTTACTTCTCTCAAATTGGTTGAGTTCCTCTTACATAGAAATCAACCAACTTTCATCATTAAGAGCCTTAACAATATCTTTAGGCTCAATTTGAGAGACAAACGCAAGGTTAGAATCTAAGAGTTTGAGATGAGATCTAGTACTTACACCTTTAGTAGGATCACCAATGATTTGTTCCTTAGGGTGATATTTTGTTATTTTCCATTCCTTTGGAAGCTCTTATTTGTCTTGCTCTTGAGCTTGAGGTTGAGAGACATCTTGATATGGGTTTTCTTGATCATTATCATCTTTCTCATAATCAAGATCAAACTTTTCCATTTTACAATATTTTTTGATTTGAAGGAGGACTTGTGTTGTTTTCCTCTTTGGCAAGGTTCATATGTCTTATTCTTTTCAAATTTGACTTTTGGTAGTCCACTTACTAGCTCTCCTTTGCTAAGGCTTTGAATTAAATCCATGCTTGCATGACCAAGCCTTCTATGCCATAGCCAAGATTCATCACTAGTAGTCATAGGACACTTAGAGAAAAGGTTAGATATTTTATGCAAGTCTATTATGTAAGTATTGACATCTCTACTTCTTTTGAATATATCTTGGCCACTAAATGAGGTTACAAGACATTCATTTGAGGTAAAAATTACTTGGTTTCCCTTATCACATAATTGACTCACACTTAACAAATTATGATTCAAACCATCAATAAGCAAAACATCTTAAATGAAAGTAGTTTTATTAATAACAATGGAGCCAATGCCAAATACCTTACCCTTAGCATTATTCCCAAAGGTTACCTTACCACCATCAATACTTTTAATGTGATTGAATAGTTCTTTATTTATGGTCATATGCCTTGAGCATCCACAATCCACAAGCCAAGCCTTATCTCTTATAGCAAACTTGAGGCATACCAAAAAAATCACAATTTTGGTGTGGTTTTTAGTTACCGAAATGAACTTGGGTCCTTAAGGGTTAACACATGAAAGTTCCCAATGAGCTTTTTTATCCAACAATGTTTGTTTATGTGACCAAATTTTATACAATAATTACATTGTTTAGGTCTAAACATGTTTTTCAGTTTTACCATGTTTTTCGGTCTCATTATCCTTTTAGATGGAGTTTGTGAGCAGTGACATGCACATGCATAATGAATAGGTGTTTTCCTAGGTGCATGCCTCTTATACATGAAGGTATGATTAGCCTTTTGAGGTCTCCCTCTTAAGCTATGCGACCCTTGACCATTCTTCTTATAAATAGGGGGTTTAATGTGTGTTATGCTTTAGCCCATAGGCCTATTACTTCTATTGTAGAGGTTTGAGGTGCACTAGACTTAACAAAGGTGGTCTTTTGAGATGAAGATGATGTTCCATTAAATCCTAGACCGTGTCTTATTAGATGTGGTCTTTAGGACACTATGAGAGTATCTAAACTCTCATTGCCTTTATGAAATCTTGAAATAAAGTTTCTAAGTTCCTCAACTTCATTTTTCCAAATATTGTTTTCTTTAAGTAAGGATTTAGTTGAGGGTTTAGAGGAATACTCATCCAATGATTTTTGAAGAATTTCATTAGAAGTTTTAAGATGAAGATTTTCCTTTTGTAAAACTTCCATGTTTTTTCAATTTTAAAATATTATTTTTGTAAGTATTGAATTTATATCTATATTTCTCTAATTCTTATTTCAGTATTAAAATCTGCTCATCATCATATTTACTATCACTATTATTATCACTACTATCAGTATTAAATGAGTATGAGTAAGAAGGACCTACCTCATCCATGAAGTGATCCTCTAAAGCCATGAAGCATAGATTGACCTTTTCACCTTCATTGTCATCTTTTTCACTTGAAGATCTTTCGTCATCCCGTGTGGCTTTGTGATCTTTCTCCCAATTATCTTTTTGATATATTTTCTTGTGTTTCTTGAGCTTTAGATATTCTGGTTTGATATGTCCTTTCTTCCCACACTCATAACATTTTACCTCCTCTTTATTTCTTTGAGAGTCATTTGAGGAGTGTTTGAGGTTTCTTTGTTTGAAGTTTTGAGGGTTTCTAATTCTCTTTTCAATTATTCTTTTTAATCTTTTTGAGAGCATGGTAATGTCCTCATTTGCATCATCATTCTTTTCTTCATTATAGTCAACTTCTTCTTGAGATTTTGAAGTAGTGGCTTTAAATGCTAGAGGCTTTATTTTTTCTGGTTTGGCTTCAAGTTTTCTACCTCTCTTTATTGTCATTTCGCGTGTTAGTAGTTTTCTAGTAAGCACATCGGTAGGTATGATGCTCATGTATTCATTGGCTTTTTCTATACCTGTAACTCTTGAACGATAGTTTTTGAGAGGAAGGCTTCTCAAAATTTTTTTGTTTACATCTTCCAAGCTCAAGTGCTTTCCAAACTTTCTCATGCCATTTATGATGGCTAGAAGATAGTTTGTCATATCGGTAATAGATTCAATGGATTTCATATTGAAGAGTTCATATTTTGAAGTGAGAAGTTAAATCTTCTTGGTTTTAACTCACTTATTTCCTTCATGATAATTCTCCAATGTCTTCCACATACTATATGCGGTAGGGCAGTGTTGAATTTTGCCACATTCTTCAATGGATAGAGAGTTTACGAGGATAATCATTGCCTTTTTGTTTTTAAAGTTTGCTATACGTTAAGGCTCTCTCCAATCATCTCTTGAAAGAACTTTTTCTTGACCATCAACTCCTTCCATGGTTGGTGGTGTCCATTCTTTTCGAACACTATCCCAAACATCAATTCCCTCACTATCGAGATATGTCTCCATCCAGAAATCCCATTAAGTGTTGTTTGCTCCATGAATGTATGGCTTGAGACTTTGGAATCCTTCACTGGCCATTTTTTGATCTTTGCTAGCGCTTTTTAGGCTTTGTTGCTAGACAACCTCTGATACTAATTGTTGCTCAGACAATGAACCAAAAAGGGGATTGAATTGGTTATGAAATAAAAATTTATTAACTTTAAGTACATAATAAAATTAAATAGAGTTGGGAAGAAGAGATATCACACATAAGATTTATAGAGGTTTGGTTATTAATAAACCCTACTTCTTTCCCTAATCTCAATTGGGTGTTTTAGTAACACACTAAGTGTTACAATGGAGTTTTACAAGCTCACTCCCAACTATGGTGTTTCTCTCAATGGGTAATACCTAACCCAGAAATTTCATTGTCTTTTAATGGCTTACATAAGAAACCAATTCCTTGTGTTTTATGGCACACACAATAAATCCTTACAAATGTTTTAATCTTAACCCAATATACCCAAAGTCACTTGAGTAATTGTTTACAATGAAAACACTTACCAACCTACAATGCTCAAAAAGTATGAGCAATTAGGTTTTTACAAACAATAAAGGTTTTGCAGAAAATAATTAATGCACAAGGCTACAACAAGATTAAAGATTCAAAGTTCTTGTTGTTCTTCTTTTTAGGATTCATAAATGACTTGCATTTATACTTCCTCTACGAATTTTAGTCGTTTGGCTGCATTTAATACCAAAATAATCATTGAACCAACTTTTAACTTTGCACCTGACATGTTTTTCTTTCATCATTCATAGGCGTGAATATATGCGTCACGGTCATGAAAGTTCTTCCAAGTCATGGTCTAAGTGGTGAGTCTGGTCGTGAAACTCTCTAAAAGAATTTGAAGTGTTTGATCATGAGTGTGACTTTATACTTTCACGGGCATGAATACTCTTCCAAGCTGTGGTCCAAGTGGTGACACTGGTCATGAGGCTTTTCTAGAAGAATTTGAAGTTATCTCACAGGCGTGACTGATTTGATCATTCATAGTTGGTATGATCCTTCTATTAGAGGAGTGCTCTAAAGGCAATCATCTTTAGCACTTATTATACAAATTTATTTGATTAATAAAAGGCTTTTTCATTAATTTGATGTTCATTTGACATATGAATTGATAAGTGATCTTAAATCAATTAATGAAGTCCTTGATACATAACATAGCATGAAGGAAATCATCATGAGATCATGATATTGAGATTCTTATCATGTGTTAATATCAAAATTATCCCTAGTCATAAGATTAATAAGACAGAACATTATTAATCTGGAAAGACTAGCAAATGTTACACTTCTTGATTGGATCGAGTAGTAGATCTCATAATCTATAAACATGAAATGTTTAGAGTTAATATGTGGATGTTTGATAAGTGTAGCTAAGTACATTGGATGACCAGTTATGAGACAATCATATGGATAATCTATTCAAATGTCAATGATAGTCTCATCATAGCAATGGTGCAAGTATCCTTTGATTTGAGGCATTCAAGGATATCTTGATTATTGATTCTGTATTTTGACACTATTCCTCGTTGCCTTAGGGACGTTGCTCATAGGGTGGTGATTGGATGCAACTTGAGGTATTTGAAGGTAACCAACAAAGGATTCACCACTCCTGATAGAAGGCGTGTATAGATATGGCCTCTTGTCATGGTCATTACTCAGGAATCTCTTGTGGGAGTGGAAATGTCATAAAGATAGTCTTCAATGACATATCTAATAGAGTAATGTGCCTCAAGGACAAGAACTAACATTAATTGCACTAGACGTGATGTAGTCAATCTAGTGGTAGTTGACACATGTCCATACTCTGAACTAAGGGGGTATAGAATGGTGAAATGAATAATTGCATGGAAATTTTCTATGGAAAGGTTCGTAGTCAAACCACTGACTTTTTGGTCAATTGGCGGTCATGATGTCTTACTAGATACCACTCATGACTTTCTTAAATTAATTGTTAGATTAAGTTACCAACATAACCGAGAACCTAATGGGTCACACACATTGAAGATATGAAGAATGAATAAAATGGTCTTAGATATGATCCAAAATATAAGAGAATTATTTTGGGATGGATCGTGATGAGATCGCAAGAGAAAAATCATTGGGGAGGGTTACAGGCCCGCACGGGCTAAGCAGGCTGCTGGCCCGCCTAGGGGGCCAACTGCGCTGCTACAGTAGGCCCAGTTGGCCCAGTGCACTGCTGCTTCCTTCGCATTGGCCAACGACACAATTCGGTCTTAATTAGGCCAATTATGACCAATTACTATTCATTTATTTCCCTTTTCTCTGTTTTTTACTTTTTATTTTTTTCTTTGAATTTGACTCAAATAGAAATGACATAAAATGGCAGAAAATAGACATAAAACAAATTTTGTGAAAAAAAAATATTTTTAAGACAACAAAAATTCTCTCAAGAATACTTTCAAAGCTAGTACTTTGAATTTGTTCAAACCATTTCTTTTGATAGTCACTTCTTCATTCTTCACATGGATTATCATTAGAGACATCCTAAATTTTTGTGCTTAGCTACAACCTAACAAAGTGAAGATTTGAAGAACAAATAAGAAATTACAAGGTATAATTTCTAACCTCTATATTTATATAAATTAGCTTTAATAGCACAAATGTGATCTTTTGTTTCAGATTTTGAAAATTTTATTTTCTATTGTGTTTATGAATATGATTCATTCTTCAAAACCCAATAGTGATATCAGAGCCCCCTCGTGTCCATTAAAATTATTTTTCATTGAAACTACAATGATATTGCATGGTTTTGATGATTTTGGATCAATATGTTTTGAAAAATTGAAATTAATTTGTCAAATAGGATTTACACATTTTTTTTTCTCTAATCTGATCAAGGGATGATTAAGGATGATTATATTTATTGAAAAATGATTTGAATATGATTCAAATAATTAATTTCGGATTTAGTTAAAAAATGCCTAAAATTGTCTTGTTTATGAACATGTGTTGTTGTTAGGCTTAATTAATGGGGCTGATTATGTTTTTCTTATAATTTAATTATGAAAAACTTATTTAGACATATTGAGAATATTTTTATACCTCTGGAAGTGTTGAATAATTAATTAAAAATTATTTTAATTAATTTTTTAAACAAAAAAAAGGGACTGTTTTAGCATACTTGGTGGGACTGTTTTGTTTGATTCTTTTGTATGTGTTTTTTTTTTGGTTTTAAGCACCTTGAAATATTTTTTATGTGATTAAAAATATACTATTTTGATGTTAGATTCATGCCAAAATTATTTTCAAAGCATTTGAAATTTTAAAAAATTATAGATGTCGAATTAGTCATTTTGAGAGTCTAAGCGTGTTGGTTCGTTTGTCTTAGTAATTTTGGCTTGTGCCAAAAATATTTTGATGAACTTGAGCTGATCAAAAGATAATTTGAATGATGATTTAAAGTTCTGAAAATTTTTATACTTTTTAGAAATTAATTTTGAATTAATTTAAGTTGTGCAATTGTAATTCTAGGATGACTAGAAATTAGTATGTATATTAAAATTAAATTGTTTAATTTTAATATTGTAATATCTGATATTAAAGAGAATTAATTTTGAATTAATTCTGAAAATATGAAATTTAATTTAATTTGATTCAATATTAAATTCCACTTCAACATGACATACACGATTAAATTAACCGAAAGAACACATATAGGCAATTTCGATTGAAGCATTGAATCGATTTACAAATTGAAATCCAAAATTGTCAATTTTATTTTGTGCATTAGAGAATGCATGTTAGGGGTGTATGAAAAAGGCATGATAGATGATTATGGACTTAGGCCCAATGTGATTGAGCATGTATGGAATTATTTTTATTTATGGTAAATAGGGCATGCGTGTCCCTACCTCTCTTTCTTTCTTATCTATTTCTCTTCTCATCTTACTCCCCTCAAATGTAAATTGAGGTTTTATATAATTTGAAATATGTAATTAGATTATATAGGATTAGGATAGAATGAAGATACAGAAGAGCAAGAAGCAAATGAGGTGGCACCATAAATAAGAAGACATAGAAATAGGAATTTGATTTCTATTTTGGGTTGTAAATTCATGCATATACCTAGGTAAAACCTAGTCAATTTCTCTTTGGCTCAAGATATTGACTTTAGTATGTCCATTATTACGCAATATAGTTAATGTAACTATCTTTATATATCCATGTGATGAATGTATGATATATAAAAGCATGAAATAATAACTTGATGAGGCTTAACAAAGAAATCCCTCGTTAAATAAATAATTAAGTCTTACACCTTCCATTAATATGGGAAGAACCAGAGTTCTTCTAGAGTTAGGGTTGTTGAGTTGCCTCAAGCTCACTCTATAAAAATATGTTCAATCCATTGAAATTACATTTCACGATTAATGGGTTAGACTTAACCAATATTATTAACTTGCTAGATTTGCGCCAAGGTTAATGTGTATTGGAGGCGAAGTTGGATTTGTATACATGATATGTACACATATTAAGAGTTAATAGCCCAATGTATGTGTACATATCAATAAGTTAATAGCACAATATTCCATAGTTGCATGAATAATGCAATTGGTATGGATTAGATACCTACCAACCAAACTAATGATAGCTTGTTGAGTTGCCTCAGGTTCATAGTGAGGGCTATGGATTCGCAATAAAATAGTGGGAGTTGTAATGCGATTTATTAAAGACCTAATAAACATGCATTTTATGTACATTCTAACATGTTCTATTTTACATCTAGGATAGTAGAATCATCATCATGAAAAGTGTGAATTTACGATCACTAATGGAATCAAAAAAGTTGACTGGGCCTAATTTTTTGGATTGGCTAGGGAATATGAGAATAGTTCTCAAATTTGAAAAGATTGGCTATGTCCTAGATGAGGCACTCCTTAATCCCCCTACTGCTAATGCTTCTGGAAATGTTCAGAAGGCATATCAAAAGCATCTTGATGATAATGAGATGGCAAGCTATATTATGCTTGCTACTATGTCAGTTGAGTTGCAAAAGCAACATGAGGCTATGGATGCTAATTCCATAATATACCATAGAGCTTTTTTATGAGTAAGCACGTTCCAAAAGGTTCAAAACATTGAGGTTGTTCTTCCATACTAATATGGTTGAAGGGACATCTCCAGTGCAATATGCATTGAAGATGAATGGCTATATTGAGAGGTCGGCCACCTTGGGATTTGTGATGGACCATGAATTAAGTATTGACTTAATTATAACCAGTTTGTTTGTTAGTGATTCACATTTTATGCTTAACTATAGGATGAACCAAATCTCTACCACTATTCCTGAGCTCATTAACTTGCTCAAAACAGCTGAGCCATATGTCGAGATGGACAATAAGGCTATGATGCTGGTGGGCTCTTCAAGTTCTAAGAGGAAGAACCTTAAGAAGAAGAAGTCCATGAAGTTTAAGGGAGGCGTGGCCAAAAATAAGGCAAAGGAGATTGCTCCAAAGGGGACATGCTTCCATTGTGGCAAGGATGGCCACTAGAAGAGAAACTGCAAGACTTAATTGGAGTCCTTGAAGAAGAAGGCATATGATGCCCCATCTATTTCAGGTATTTTTGTCATTGAAATTAATACTGTTTCCGATAATAATATATTGGTATTAGATACCGGTTGTGGTTCACACATATGCACTGATATGCAGGTCCTAATGAATAGTAGACAACTCAATAAGGGAGAGTCAAACCAACACATTGGAAATGGAGCAAGGGTTGTTATATTAGCTTAGGAACATATGTATTGGCCCTCCCCAGTGGGCCTATATTAAATTTGGATAATTGCTATTTTATACCTGCTTTGACTAAAAATATTATTTCTGTTTCAAGTCTAAATAAAGATTGTTTCCTTTTAGCTTTTGGTAACAATTGTTGTTCTATTATGTTGAATGGAATTATTTATGCTAGTGGTATATTATGCAATGGAATATACATATTAGATATATCAAATCCAATTTTAAACATCAATGATAATAAAAGGCAAAAGCAAAATATGTTGAAATCATCTTACTTATGGCATTGTCGCCTTGGTTATATATGTGAGAAACATATGGCTAAGCTACACAAGAGTGGTAGTTTGGGGTCATTTGATTATGAATCATATGACACATGTGAATCTTGCTTATTAGGCAAGATGACTAAATTACCCTTTAAGGGAAAGGGTGAATATGCTAATGGGCTTTTAGACTTAATACATTCAGATGTATGTGGTCCAATGTCTACACACGCCATAGGTGGTTTCATCTACTTCATTACTTTCATCGATGACTAATCAGGATATGGATATGTGTATCTTATGAGATACAAATCTGAAGCTTTTGAAAATTTCAAAGAATTCAGAAATGAAGCAGAGAAACAACTTGGTAAAAGTGTTAAAACACTTCGATCAGATCGAGGAGGTGAATACTTTAGCCAAGAGTTTGTAAATTATCTTAGGGATAATGGGATTTTATCTCAATGAACACCACCATACACGCCACAACACAATGGTGTGGCTAAAAGAAGATACCGAACCTTGTTAGACACGGTAAGGTCTATGATGAGTTTTGCAGAACTACCTAAATCCTTTTGGGGTTATGCACTAGAGATTGCCATTTATATATTAAATGGAGTTCCTTCAAAGTTAGTTGATGTTACTCCATATGAGATATGGTATAACAAAAGGCCCACATTTTCTTACATGAGAATTTGGGGTTGTCCTACTTATGTGAAGCGGACAATGTCAGATAAGCTAGAAGCTAAGTTTGACTGATGTCTATTTGTGGGATATCCAAAAGCATCATATGAATATCAATTTTACCACCCCTTGGAATAAAAGGTTCTTGTTTCAAGACATGCTATATTTTTAGGGAGAGAATTCCTTCTAAAAGGAGATAGTGGGAGCAAAATTGAACTTGAGGAAGTTCAAGATGCTCAAAACATATGCTGATCAACTGCCCAAACCCGAGCTTATTACTCATACAGATCATATAACAGCTCAACCTTTTTAAGCATAGGAGCTTTGTAGGTTAAGTAGGATACGTACTGTTCTAGAGAGATATGAATTTCTCATTAGTGAACAGAATGACGTATTGCTCATAGAAAATGATGAGCCTACAACCTATGAAGAAGTTCTGAATAGTTCAGAATCTGAAAAATGGCTTCAAGCCATGAAGTCAGAAATGGATTCCATGTATGAAAACTAAGTATGGACTTTGGTTGACCCACCCGAAAGGATAAAGCCTATAGGGTGCAAGTGGGTTTTCAAAAAGACAACTGACATGGATGGTAATGTGATTACCTATAAAGTTAGACTTGTTATTAAAGTTTATTGTCAAAGACAATGAATTGACTATGATGAAACCCTTAGCCCAGTAGGTATGCTTAAATCTATAAGGATACTCCTAACCATTGCTACTCATTATGATTATGAGATATAGCAAATGGATGTGAAGACAACTTACCTTAATGGAAATCTGACATAGGATGTGTACATGACACAACCAAAAGGCTTCATATCCAAATATGGCAAAAAGGTATGTAAACTTCAAAGATCCATTTACGGATTAAAGCATGCATCCATGCGTTGGAATATTTAGTTTGATGAGACAATCAAACAGTTTGGCTTCTTACAAAATTTGGATGAACCTTGTGTTTACAAGAAGGTTAGTAGGAGTGCAATCGTATTTCTTGTGTTATATGTAGATGACATATTGTTAATGGGAAATGATGCCTCAGCCTTACAATAAGTCAAAATTTGGTTATTCAAGAATTTCTTTATGAAAGACCTTGGAGAAGTAGTCTGTATTTTGGGGATAAAGATATATAGAGATAGATCTAAAAGATTGCTTGTTCTTTCACAGTCTACATACAAGAATAAGATGCTAAAGAGGTTTAGCATGGAGCCGTCCAAGAGGGGATATATTCCCATGACCCATAGGATTACTCTCTCAAAGACACAAAATGAGAGGACACACATGAGTTTGATTCCATATGCTTCAGCTATAGGATCAATCATGTATGTTATGATATGTATAAGACCCGATGTATCATATGCTCTGAATGTCACAAGCAAATACCAATCGAACCATGATGAGGGTCATTCGGTGGCTTTCAAGAATATCCTTAATTACTTAAGAAGGACTAAAGTTGTATTCTTGGTATATGGAGATTGTATCACCCCCTCACCCCAGCAGCTCATGCCCGGATGAAGGAGGGTTATGCTAACTTCATCATTTAAAATATCTTTCTTAAATTATTTAAAAATGAAAACCACTTGTATATTTTTTTCTTTATTTACTATTTATTTATTTAGCAGTATAAAAGAAATATAACATGAAAGATAAACTACATTTTTATATAATAACATGTTGTTTACAAAAACATACTGTTTATTTTACAAATACTACAAAATAAAATTCAAAAGATAATATACAAAAGTTGTGTGACCCACAGCGGTTAAAATATGCTGCTCTACGGATTAGGTCACCGTTAGCTTAGTCTACTATGTCTACTTATTCTTTGCTATACCTGTGCGACATAAACTCCCACGCTAAGCCCTTGGCTTAGTGGTGCATATAAATAAGGCAATAAACTATTTAATGCCACATGCATTGTCATTTAACAATTTATGATCAAATCATGCATACAAACATTTCATAATATTCTAGTATGCATAATATCAATTTATTTTATTGTATATCATTTTTTTAACATAATCCAATCATCATTCTTATTCACTTTTCAATTCATGATTCCTTTTTTATTTTCAAGTCTCATATCCTGTAATATCATTCAATGACTTTGCAAGTCAACACTGAGGTTTTCGCCACAATACGATATATCACATATATTAAAACATAAACTTTGCACATATGTATTTACGAGTTACTTTCATTTATACATTTTTATAACCCATTCCAAAATGACTATACATATTCAAACACGTAAATACAAAATGCAGATGACATATTTTCATGCTCGCGTGGAATGCAAAGAGAGAGGGTGATGAGGCTCGGCCAGTGACCTATGCTCCATGTCTTCTATATGCTACTGAAAATGAGCTATCACTTTTCTTTAGCTGAAAACTGATGCAAATGGATGAGTTGCAACTTAGTGAGAATAATCATCCAATGACCTCTAAAGTACCAAACAACTCATAGTAATAAATCACAAATCCAACACATACCATGTATTCCATTCCATTCATCCGAATCATATAAATATCAATAAAGTTGAAGCATATAATCATTACTCTTTTATGTATGAAAATGCTTTGCTTATTTTATTTTGTTGTGACCAATTTAAACAGACATTGCCTCGGGTTTCCATATGAACATTTGCATTTTCTAGCTAGCTTGATCATTTGTTTCATTTGCACATTTGTTGGGCCATAGGCCTCTTCTTTTGCTGTACAATATCGATTAACTAGTCACAACGCTTTTTAAGTCCATATGCATATGCACTTGTACTTAAGCATTCATCAACCATTGCATCTTATCACATATAACATACATATACCGCATATATGTCTCATATGCCACACATATATCTCGCATATACTATACATATACCATATATGTATATCACATATGTCAAACATATACCTCAAATATATCACAAGTATATCAGTTATGTGTATCACAATGTCAGAAAGTTATCCATCATCATATTATCAGGGGAAAATCATGACAATCATATGAATCACATAGCAAGCAACATTCACATGCACTAAAAAATTCAATCGATAATTAGACTCACCTTTCTCCTTTGATTCTGACCCCTAACTTATTGTCTATCCGCTCCTTGTGGGTCTCCAATATGTTGTGAGCCTAATATGAAAACATAATTGATTAACTCATGATTAGGGAGACTTAATGTGGTTTAAACAAATTAATATGCATTGTTCATATCAATAGTTAAGATTTTTTCTATGAGGGAATGTGATCTTATAGGACTTTTTAGCCTATAAATTTTTTTATACTTGACCAATTAATATGATTACTATTCCTATAACATATAATTATATAACATATTAAAGTTTCAAACCAATTGAATCATTGTACAATTTTTGGTGGAATTGCTAAATGTGTTATGTTTTCTGCCTTTAGGCAGTTTTAGGGTAGCAAATTTGGTTCGTCATAACTTATAATATATAAGTCATATTTCAATGAAACTTTACGGAAAATTATATGGGTTCAAATAGAATATTTTTCATTCTTAAAACTTTTATCAATTATGTCTCTAATGGCTTCAAATTATAAGAAACATTTCACTGGTCCAGAATAGAAATGACTTCCGGACTAGTATGAATTCCAAAGGCCATAACTTAGTCTATACATAAAATATTAAGCTAAAATTAGTATCCAAATTTGGCTAAGACATATACCTATAAATTTACTCTTTTGATAATTTAGAGAATATATCTCTAAAGAGCTCAAAATGTCTACTCAATTTGCTGGAACTGCCCAAGGCACTAAGCAGTCAGCTCAAAATACAGAACAATCATGATTCCATTCACAATAAATCAAAATCCACAGACATATGAACCTGAAATTTGGTATACAGATACGTAACACATATATCTACAACTTTTTATGTTTTGAGATACTTTAAATAATGGTTTTATAATATTCAAAAACTAACAAACATAGTGGCCAACTCACTAAGAGTTCACATTCGGGCCAATTTCAGTAGAGAGAAAAGTTCTCTTCCTATACAAAAAATCTTACAATAATTTTACATATCCATAAATCTAAGACATAAAGGAACAACTTTCATGTTTTAAACTTTTCTAGATTCGATCTCTAAGATCATCAAAACCATGACACAAAACACTGCTTATTTATAAACCCTAAACACCATAATCAAGCTTAACACAAAAATAAATGTTTAGTCACCTATAATCACTCTTGGCTAATCTTGTTGCTACAATTTTTGGAGTGAAAGAGGGAAGAAATGGTGGCTGGAACTTGAAAAGAAATGGAAGGAATGAAGCAAATAAGAAGAATAAGAAGAAGAAGAAGAAATGAAATGAATATGATGGCAGCCTAATAAGTTAAAAGCCACCACCATCTTATCTTCCTTTTCTTTGTGTCATCCATCCCTTTTTTCTTTTTTTTTTCTGACTTTATTTTTTTATTTTTTATTTTTTTATTTTTTTGATTATTCTTATTATTATTACAAAAATCAACACAATATGCAATTAATCTTAATCTAGTCATTTTGCATAGTTTAATTTGGTCACCTTATTTCATTTATTTCTAATACTTTTTATCCTCATTTAGATTATAAATACACATGTGCGACTCAATACAATTGTAATGTACTAGGACACGTAGCTAGTGTGTATCATGGACTTGTTCCTACGAAAATACGTATGAAATGCATGTGTTCAATTGAATCATATACAAGATGCATATGTTCAAATGAAATGCATGTGGGGAAGGTTGAGGATGTTACATATACAATCTCATTAAAATCCATAGCAATTAGATTCACACTTTTCATGCATTTAATGTCTCAAAATAATCACATAATCACTCAATTAAAATAATATTTACATAATATAACAAGGTTCACATCATTTTACTCATTTCATTCCTCAACTCATATGCTGCCTTGTCACTGGCAGATTCTGTTATCTGTTTTAGACCTTAATTTTGGTTCAGTGACATTTTGAATTTAGTTACACGATATGCATAACAATTTTAAATCTGGATCTCAGCTTTAATATGCAACCTCAATCACTTAATTATGAATTATGAATTATGTATCAAAATATATGATAAAATGAACACTGACTGGTCACTAACAATTCTGCCCAGAATTTTCTACACAGATTCTAAGTCCGAAATTTATTGATTTTTCTGGACAATTAAAAATATATTCAGGTTTTATGGTCTAAATAAAGGTTATAGCCCTATTTCTTAGCTTTCAAACTCAACAAACAACATTTAAAACCGAATTCCAAAAATTAAGTTATAACAGTTTAAGTGCACACTGCTCTTCAATTTCCAGCAAAGGACATACAAACTAATCACATTCAATTTTTACCAAATTAAATCATAAATCTAGTAAACATGTCAAATAATTAAATTATGCAAATAAAAAAACAAAATAGAATATCACCTTAGGTTATGCACAAATCTCTCTTTTTCTCTTTTCCTTCTCTTTACTTCTCTTTCTCTTTTCCTTTGCTCCTTTGAGCCAAATCTTTGTCACTTTGAGTTCCTAAAGTTCATAAAAAGATCATTAAAAATTCATAAACCTAATTTTTCTCTTTTTTCCTTACTCTTTTAAGCTTCCTTGAGCATGAAAATGGAATTTTCCTTTACTTTTTCTCTCTTTTCTCACTTTCTTTCACTAAAACTAAGCTTTGGCTATGGAGGAACAAGGGAAACGTGGGCTTGTTTGTGAGACAGAAATTTCTCATTGAAAGGAGATTAGGAAGAAGAAGAAACAATCAAGAAGAAAATGACAAAAGTCATTAAGATGGGGGACACCTAAGCATCATTTAGAAACTTTCATTAATGTCTAATTCATGCACATCACTTGGCTAATTGTTGTTCGCAATTTGGTGTGTTGTGCTTCAAGAAACGTAGAAGACACTTAATGATAGGATATTCTAGATATGAAGAGATAAGGAAGGATGAAGGAACAATTAAGATAATGAAGACAAAGTTAATTAATTATGGAACACCTAAGCCATATTCTAGAAACTTTCATTAATTACCAATTCATGTATGTCAATTGGCCTCTTAAAATGTGCCACTTGGTGTGGACAACCTCCACATGCAATTTATATCCCAATTCATGCATTTAATTGATGGTTATCCCAATTAATCCTCCAATTTTCGGTAAATTCCAAATTGACCCTTAAAGTTTTCAAAATTTGCAATTTAATCCTTTACCAAAATTTAACATCTTTAAATATTTTAAACACTTCATTAGAAAATTTTCATACTTGATTGTCATTATTTTAATTATTTTTTGATAAAAATCCAAATTTAGACTTCGGTCAAACCGATGAGTCGATTTAACAACTCGCGTGACTTAGGTATAAATTAGCAGATATGATAGATATGGAGATCTTATTATGAGTGGATATACTGATGTCAGCTTCCAATCTGACAAGGATGACTGAAAATCTCAGTCAGGTTATATATTCACACTAAATGGTGGAGCAGTTAGTTAGAAGAGTTCCAAACAGGACTGTCGATTCCACAATTGAAGCATAATATAATATAGCTTCTGAAGCAGTTTGGATAAAGAAATTCATCATAGAACATGGAGTGGTTCCCAGCATTATTGATCCAATACAATTGTATTGTGATAATAATGGAGTCATTGCACAAGCAAAGGAACCACAGTCTCATCAGATATCCAAACATGTACTCAGAAGATACCATTTTATTAAAGAAATCATTGGTAGGAATGATGTAAAGATAGAAAAAGTACCCACTGATCAGAATATTACTTATCCTTTAACTAAGCCAATTCCCCAAAAGAAATATGATTCTCATGTACTCGCCTATGGAATTAAATACAAAGGCGATTGGCTTTACTCCAAGTGGGAACTTGTTAGAGGAGTACTCTAAAGGCAATCGCCTTTAGCACTTATTATACAAATTTATTTGATTCATAAAAGGCTTTTTCATTAGTTTGATGTTCATTTGATATATGAATTGATAAGTGATCTTCAATCAATTAATGTAGTCCTTGATACATAACATAGCATGAAGGAAATAATGATGAGATCATGTTATCGAGATTCTTATCATGTGTAATTATGTTAGAATCAAAACTATCCCTAGTCATAGGATTAATGAGACGGGACATTATTAATCCTGACAAACTATCACATGTTACACTCCTTAATTGGATGGAGTAGTAGATCTCATAATCTATAAACATGAGGTGTTTAGAGTTAACATGTGGATGCTTGCTAAGTGTAGCTAAGTACATTGGATGACCAGCTATGAGACAATGATATGAATAATCTATTCAAATGTCAATGATAGTCTCATTATAGCAACGACGCAAGTATCCTTAGACTTGAGGTACTCAAGGATATCTTGAATATTGCTACTATATTTTGACACTATTCCTTGTTGCCTTATGGAGGTTTCTCATAGGGTGGTGACTGGATATAGCTTAAGGTATTTGAAGGTAATTGGGTAACCAACAAAGGATTCACCATTCCTTATAGAAGGAGTGTTTACCCATGGCCTCTTGTCGTGATCATTACTCAGGAATCTCTAGTCGAAGTGGAAATGTCATAAAGATAATCTTCAATGACATATATAGTAGAGTAATGAGCCTTAGGGATAAGAACTAACAATAATTGGACTAGAAGTGATGTAGTTAGTCTACTGGGAGTTGACACATGTTCATACTCTAAACCAAATGGGGTATAAAATGGTAAAAGGAATAATTGCAAAGAAATTGTCTATGGAAAGGTTTGTAGTCAAACCATTGACTTTCCAATCAATTGGGAGTCATGATGTGTTGCTAGATACCGCTCATGACTTACTTAAATTAATTGTTAATTTAAGTGCCCAACATAACCGGGAACCTAATGGGTCACACGCATTGAAGATATGAAGAGTGAGTAAAATGGTCTTGGATAGGATCCAAAATATGAGAGAATTATTTAGGGATAAATTGCGATGATATAGCATAGGAAAAATCGTTCGGGAGGGTCACGGGCCTGTGCGGGCTATGCAACTTGCTAGCCTACCTAGCAGGCCAATTGGGCTGCCTAGCAGCAGCCCACAGCAAGCCCAGTGTGCCGTTGCTTCTCTCCCGTTGGCCAACGACACAATTTGGCCTTAATTAGGCCAATTATGACCAATTACTATTCACTCATTTCCCTTTTCTCCATTTTTGACTTTCATTTTTTCTTTGAATTTGATTCAAATAGAAAAGACATAAAATGGCAGAAAATAGTTATAAAAAATATGTTTTGTGAAAAAAAATGTTTCAAGGCACAACAAAAATTCTCTCAAGAACACTTCCAAAACTAGCACTTTGAATTTGTTCAAACCATTTCTTTTGATAGTTTCTTCTTCATTATTCATGTGGATTATCATTAGAGACATCCTAATATGGATTTTTGTGGTTTGCTACAACCCAACAAAGTGAAGATTTGAAGAACAAATAAGAAATTGCAAGGTATAATTTCTAACCTCTATATTTATATAAATTAGTTTTAATGGCATAAGTATGATCTTTTGTTTTGGGTTTTGAAAATTTTATTTTTCTACTGCATTTATGATTAATATTCATTCTTCAAAACCCAACGCCTTCATGGATGTGAACTTTGAATTGTGGAAAGTTGGCGCTAAGCTATATTCACGGGTGTGACATAAGTAGTCATTGGCGTGACTTTGCTATTTCTTCTGACTTTGATCTCTCATGGCTGTGAACGTTGAATGGTGGAAAGTTGGCACTACGCTATATTCACAGGCGTGACATAAGTAGTCACAGGCATGACTTTGCTATTTCTTCTAACTTTCATCTTCAAAAGTTATCTTTCATTTTTGCATCATATTCTATTCAAGATATATCATGTTCAACATACTTAGAACACTAGCTTTGTAAATACATATTGCTATTTTATTTGTTAGCATCGAAATGATAAAAATACTCCTCAAGGTTCAACAGGTTTCCAAATATTAATCTAGGTAGCATTTCCTTGCATTCATACTAGCTAGTAGGGTAAAAGAGTGCTACAATTAGTGTCTCTTATAGTTTAATCAACTCATAAAATTTGGTTAGAGTGTTTAGGATTTTAGTTCACTAGTTTTTGGTAACTTAAAACTAATTAAGGATTTAGAACCACATAGTTCCTTAAGATATCGACCTTCAGAGTAAACTTACCATATTACACTAGTTCATGCACTTGCGAGTACATTTTGAGATATATCAAGATCAACTTGTAGACTCCTTTCTAGCTCCTAGCAAAAGAAAAATGTTTCTTTTATCTTTTGGAATGTAAAAAGAACATCAAAATGCCGCAAACTGAGCTTCACTCACTTACAACTCAAGAACACTTTTTTCCTTCACTCTCTCACTTTTCTAAACAACTTAAATCTTTTTGGGTGGAAAAGGTAAAAAAGAGGTTTCCAAAGATGATAGTAGTCAAAGGTGGCGTGTTTGGGTTATTTTCAAAGAGTGGGAGGTAGATTTTAAGGAATGGTAGAGAGAAAATCATGTCTGCTCACCTGGTTTTGACTGTCTAGGATTCACATCCATGACTTACCATTCATAGGCGTGATTTTCCATTCATAGGTCATGATAAACTTTCATGGTTTATGAATTGAAAACCCCATATTCACAGCTATGACACCCTATCATGGGCATGAAAATACTAACTTTTGAACACTTTAGCTTTATTTAAAACCTACTCAACTCCTAACTCTCACAAATCACCACCATAACTTATATACATTATTTTACAGGCATTACAGTGCATATCTTCACAACTATGACAAATTCTTCATAAGCATGAACACTTGTTGTCATGGGCACCAAGCCATGATGCAAGGTGTGAACCAAATTGTAAATGTGTCTGCCATTTTTGGTTTAAAGATTCATGGCTTGACTACCTAGTCCTAGCATGAAGCCCTAAAACACAATGAAAAATAACCACTTTTACCTTTTTCATGTGAAGTCTTTCTCTTTCAACATATCATTATCTTTCCCCTTTTGAGTCAATTCATTTTATATAACCATGTTAACTTTTTCAATACATATTTTAGACTCTTTAGCATGGACATATAATACTCGTATTCTTATTCATTGACAAGGGAATTCAATATTTATGTCAAAAGCTTACAAGATTCACATTCTTATTTATTAACAAAAACATTCAAAATTCACATAGTAACATGCAAAGTTACATAAAATATTTGCCATTGTGCATACACCTTTCTAGAGCTTAATTTTTCCCTTTTCTCCTATTTGTCACTCTTGCTTTTGATATCCTTCTCCTCCCATTTGGAGGTAGTCACACTCTTCCTTTTGATGTCCCTAATACCATTAAAGCAATTATTTAAATTTTATGCTCTTATTAGCCACATAAGTAATCTATTCAAGTTATAACTTTCAATTCTGCCTCTTTTACATCTCAATCACTATCGACCCAACTTGTAACAGTACCTCACCCTACTGGATGGATAGACATGTAAGAGGATGTTATGAAACTACTTCCCAAATATTTCCTCTATTTTAAAAAAATAAATACATTTATAATTCAAACTAGCTTAAAAAATTTTGTTTCGATAGCAATTATGTTAGATAGGTGCCCAAAAGGCAATCACCTTAGGTATTTGATATACTCATTTATAATTAATAAAAGTCATCTTCATTATATTGGTGTTCATATATATATGAATTTAATTTAGATCTTAGACTGTTTAATGAAGTCCTTAGCATGTAAACACAATATGAAGGAAATCATGATGAGATCATAATGGTGGGGTTCCAATCATGTTCAATTGTGTTTATCCCTAAATTATCCTTAGTCATATGATTAATAAGATGGGACATTATTAATCCATATATACTAACACATGTTATACTCCTTGACTAGATTAAGTAACTGATCTCATAAGTTGAAGACATGAGATGTTTAAAGTTAACATGTAGAAGCTTGCTAGAGTAGTGAAGAACATTGGATGACATGCAATGAGACAATCACATGGATATCTATTCAATGTCAGTGATAGTCCTATCATAGCAATGGTGCAAGTATCCTTAAACTTGAGATGCTTAAAGCTATCTTAGATACTAAATCCTAGACCTTGGTTGTATTCTTTATTACCTCTTAAAGGTTGCTCATAAAGTGGTGATTATTGGGTTATTAACATGCATCACATACAAGGTACAGTGGAAAATGAAAATTAATTGAACCCAAGACCATGGAATGCCATATGAACATTAAAATTGGATCATACCATCAATATGGGAGAAGCTGATTACCTTTGTTTGCAACTTTTGATCTTCCAAGTTGTGAGCTTTTTCTTCTTTGTTGGGTTGTAGCAAAGCATAACAATCCTAAGCTTGGATAGCCTCTAAGAGTATCCATGTGAAGGAAGAAGAAGAAAACCTCTTAGGAGATAGGGTGACAAAAGTCCAAAGTGCTAGCTATGGAAAATTGTCTTGTGAAAGAGAGAAGGGAGAGAAGAAAAATAACTCTTATTTATCTTAATCCGGTAGCCACGAAATTGACTCCTTAAAATGAGTATTTATACACTTTCTAATCCCTTTTAGGGTTAGAAAAGGAAAATCCCTAATGGGCCTATTTCCATAAGGTATAAGGCCTAATGTTGACCAAGTCAACAATCCTAATCCAATTTAGATTTTGCCCATTTTTATAAGTCTTATAAAAGATCCAATTCTCTTTCTTTCTCATTTGGATCTTATCCAAAACTCATTTTATATTTTCTTCATTCCCTATATGCATTTGAGTTAATAGATTTTCTAGTCATGTTGGCAGCTCAAGTCTCGAGAGGCATCCTAATCCAATTAGGATTATACGTGTCAAAAACTTTTGACCCATAACGAATTTCTAATCAATTTCCCTTGACTTAGCATATCATGAGCGGTATCTAGCAATACATCATGACCACCCAATTAGCCAGAAATTCAATGGTTTGATTATAAACCCTTCCATAAACAATTACCATGCACTTCATCCTTTCACCATATTATATCTCATTTTTTTAAAGCATGGACTGTGTGTCATCTCCTACTAGACTGATTATCTCACAACTAGTCCAAATGATATTAGCTCTTGTTTATGAGACTCATTACTCTTTTAGATATGTCCTTGAAGACTTTCTCCAAGACATGTCCACCTTGGCCAAGGATTTCTGAGCAATAATCTCTACAAGAGGCCATTGGTATACTCTCCTTTTATTGGGAGTGGTGAATCCTTTATTTATTACTCAACTACCGTTGAATACCAAATGGTACCCAATCACCTCCCTTTGAGAAATCTCTGAGAGGAGTGGAGTCAAAGTATAGAATTCAATATCCAAGATAACCTAAAGCATCTAAAGTCTAAGGATACTTACACCATTGCTATCATGAGACTATCACTGACATTGAATAAATATCCACGTGATTGTTTTATATCAAGTTATCCATTATACTTGCTACTCTTAGCAAGCATCCACATGTTAACTCTAAACATCTCATGTCTTTAGCTTTATGTGAGCAACTGCTTGACTTAGTCAAGGAGTATAACGTGTGCTAGTCTATCTGAATTAACAATATCCCATCTTGATAATCCTATGACTAAGGATCATTTAGGTATAAACATAATTACACATGATAAGGATCTCATCATTATGATCTCATTATGAATTCCTTCATACTGTGTTACATACCAATGACTTCACTAAATAGTTTAAGATCTATAAGCAATACATCATTCTGTTCGCTTATGACAAATCCATATCTATTAGGAACAATGCGTATCCTACTTCATCTACGAAGTTCTTATGTTTCAAAAGTTGTAGTTGTTACTTTATCTCTATGAGCAACATATTTGAGTTCTATCAGTTGATATGCATTTGTTTGACCATTTTGAACTTCATCAAGTTCAATCTTGCTCCCACTATCTTGTTTTAGAATAAACTCTTTCTCTAAGAAGAAAACATGTTTGAAACAAACACCTTTTATTCCAAAGTGTGATGGAATTGATATCCAATTGAATCTTTTGTATATCCAACAAATAGACATTTATCAGACTTAGCTTTTAACTTATCTGACATCGTTTGTTTCACATAAGTAAGATAACCCTATACTTTAAAGTGAGAAACAATAGGTCTCTTATTAGTCCATATCTCATATGGAGTAATCTTAATTGACTTAGAAGGGACTCTATTTAATACATAAATGGAAGTCTCTAGTGCATGGCCCTAAAAGGACTTAGATAGTTTTGTAAAGCTCATCATCAACCTCATTATGCCTAACAAGGTTTAGTTTCTCCTTTTAGCCACACCATTATGTTGTGGTGTGTAAGGTGGAGTCCATTGAGATAAAATCCCATTATCTCTTAGATGACCTTAAAACTCATGGCATAAGTATTCACCACCTCGATCTTATCTAAGTGTTTTAATACTCTTACCAAGTTGTTTCACTACTTCATTTATGAATTCTTTGAACTTTTAACAAACTTTAGATTTGTATCCCATCATATCGTGAGTAATCATAAATGAATGTACGAAGTAGATAAAACCACCTATAGCATGCACTGCCATTGGTCCATATACATTTGATTTATAAGGTCCAATAGCCCATTGGCACATCCACCCTTTTCCACAAAAATGTGATTTTCTCATCTTCCCTAACAAACAAGATTTATATGTGTCATATAATTCATAATCAAATGAGACTAAATCACCATTCTTATGTAACTTAGTTATGCGCCTCTCATTTATATGGCTAAGACAACAATGCCATAAATATGATGGTTTTAGGTTATCTATCTTTTGTCTTTTATTATTAATATTGAGGATTGAATTAGACATGTCAAGAATGTAAAACCTGTTACATAATGTCCGAGTTCTATAAAGAATATCATTCAACCACATAAAGCAACCATTGCCATTAATAGTCAAATGAAAACATTTTCTATTTAAACAAGAAACATAAATAATATTCTTTGTTAAAATTGGAACATAATAACAATTGTCTAATTCTAAAACAAGCCCACTTAGGAGTGTCAACACATAAGTTCCTGCAATTAATGAAACAACTCTTGCTCTTTTGTCAACACGTAGGTTTGGCTCTCTTTTCTTTAGTTGTCTATTCTTCCTTAGGGCATTCATATCTGCATATATGTGAGACCTACATTCGGTATCCAATGTCGATATGTTATTAACATAAATACTTAGAGTACAAAATGCATCCAATGTCTTATCCTTCTTCGCCTTTAAAGACTCTAGATTGGCCCAATAGTTCATCATTCTTTGAAAATTCTTATCATAATGGAAGTAATTCCCTTTTAATGTCGTCTATATGCCTTTCTTCCTCATCATCAATGTACATTGCATTGGAGAAGTCCCTTTTATCATCTTAGAGCTAAAAAGCAATTTAGATATCTCATATCGCTCAATACGAGCTTGCTCATCCAAAAGTGTAGCCCAGATATTGTACCTAGAAGGGGGATTGAATTGGATATTAAAAATTTTAACTTTTAAGTGCGGAAAGAAAAGTTAAGATGAGTAGGGATGGAAAGATAAGACACAAGAATTTTTATAAAGGTTCGGGTGTTAACTAACCCTACTCCTCTCTCCAATCTCAATTAGGAGTTTCACTAACACTCTAAGTGTTACAATGGAGTTTTACAAGCTCACTCCCAACTATGGTGTTTCTAACAATGGATCACACCTAACCCAAAAATCCCTTGTGTTTTAATAGCTCACACAAATAACCAATTCCTTGTGTTTTAAAGGCTCACACAAATAACCCTTACAAGTGTTCTACTCTTAACCCCAAAATACCCAAACTCATTCTGATTACAAAGAGAAACACTTACAAATATTTAATGCTGAGAGAATGATGAGCAAAAAGATTTTTACAGAGAATAAATGTTTGTTTTGAAAGTATTCAATGCACAAATGGCTTACAACAAGATTTTGATTCAAAGTATTAGCTATTCTCTTGTTCTGGAATCATAAATGACTTGCATTTATACTTCCAAGGTGAATTATAGCCGTTTGATTGCATTTAATGCAGAAATAGCCATTGCACCAACTCTTATTTTCGCGTCTGACATGTTTCTCTTTCCTTTTTCACGGTCATGATTATGTTTGTCACGGTCGTGACTGTTCTTCCAAGTCGTGACTTGAGTGGTGAATTTGGCCGTGAAGCATTCTGGAAGGATTTGAAGTCTTTGATCACGGGCGTGAACAACCTTCCTAGCCGTGGTCCTAGTGGTGACTCTGACCGTGAAGCTCTCTGGAAGAATTTGTCATGTCTTTTCACGGGCGTGACTTTCTTTCACGGGCGTTACTGATATGATCATTCACGGTTGCTATCATTCTTCATGGCCATGAACTTTAAATGTTGGATTGTTGGCGCTAAGCTACATCACGGGTGTGACATATAAGGTCACGGGTGTGACATATAAGGTCACGGGCGTGAACATGCTATTTCTTCATTTTTTGTCTTTTTAAGATTAGTCTTCCATTCTCCATTCTTGCTATCATATTCCATACCCTATTAAATAAACTTAGAAAACAAGTATGTTAAATACATTATTGTTATTTTATTTGTTATGATCAAAATGACAGAAAAACCCCTCAAGGTTCAACAAAAAGGTCCCTTAGATGATACACAATGGTATTAGCATCCATGTTCTCATACTGTTTTTTAAGCTCATGAGACATAGAGGTGAGCATAATGTAACTTGCCAACTCACTATCATCCACTTGCTTCTTGTATGCCAAGTGTTCATGAACAAATGCATCATCAATAGGAGGGGAGGGAAGTAACTCTTCCAAGACATATATTATCTTTTTGATTTTGAGAACTATTCTCAAATTCAATAGCCAATCGAGGAAGTTCAGGCTAGTCAATTTATTGGAATCAAGAATTGAGCGTAAGTTCCCATTTGATGACATGATTCTATTAAGCTAAATGTAAAGAAAGATCATATTAGAGAAAGTACTAAATACATGAATACTAGGTCTTTGATAAACGTGCATTATAACTTCCACTATTTTATTACGAACTCATAGCCCTCACTATGAATCCGAGAGAACTTGTTGGAAGCTCTCCTAGTGGGTCAATATCTAATGTCACTAAAAATGACCTTGGGTTTGCCTTACAAGCCATCATAGGTCAATTGGTAGGTATCTCATACCAATTGCATCATATCAAGCAATTATTGAATCATTGGTCTATCGACCATTGATATGTGCATATTTCATTTACAATTACCCAATACTGCCTCTAATTAACATTAACATTAGGTTTTCCCAACAAACCAATGTAACTAGTCAAAGTCAACCCATTAATTATGAAATCATATTTTGATGGTTTGAAAATATTCGTGTAGAGCAGGCTTAGGTTTTCCCAACAACCCAGACATTAAAAGAACTTTGGTTCTTGGCATATTAATGGAAGGCATTGGCCTTAATATTATTAATGAGGGATTTCTTTATTTTTAGGTCTCATCATGGCAATTTGGCATGCATAAATATAATCATTCATCACACATAGATATATAAGATAATTACACTAATTATGTGGTTATGATTATGGACATAATCTAACAACAATCCTTTTAGCCATGAAAGGATTGAAAGGATTGACTAGGTCTCACCTAAGTAAATGCATGAAATTACAACACTAAAATAAAAAACAATTTTGGTGCCATCTTCTTGGCTTCTTGCTCCTTTGTATTTCAATTCTATTCTAATCCTATGTAATCTAATTACATAAATTCTTCATAAGAAAATCTCGAGTTACATTTGAGGGGAGTAAGATGAGAAGAGAAATACATTAGAGAGAAAAGAGAAGGTCGTAAGCTCTATTTACCAAAAACAAAATTTCATGCATGATCAATCATATTGGTTAAGTACATAATCATACCATCATGTCATTCCATACAACCCTAGCACGCATTCTCTAATGCATAAATAAAGGTAATCTGTTAAAGTAACAATTTGGGTTCCTTTTGTTTCAACTCTTGAAACATTATTTTGATTGTTTAGCCTTTAGTGAAATTCATCATATATCCATTATTTGATCTTATTAAATAATCATATGAACATTTATAAACACTTTCTATATGGAAATTACGTAAATTAGGCATACAATTGATCATATCAATAAGTTTTCTAAAATTGCCTACTTTTCCAACTGGGTTATTACCAATTAAATGAATGCAATAATTAAATCCGAATTTAATAATTATATCTCATTTAATATTAAATCAAAATATGACCAGTAGTTAATTTATAATTAAATTACCTTAATAAATTATTATTTTGATGCCGAATAGGATTAAACAATCCTAGTTACTATTGCATACTATAATCCTAGTCAAACTAGGACTTTGAAAACTATTTTCTAATTAAAATCAAATTCCATTTAAAAATTTCCAAAATTTCCAGAATTAATTCTCACCATTATAAGCAATTTATAATCAGTTTAAACTAATTAAATTCATTCATTAGATAATCTAAATCATTCATGATTCAATTACCAAACAAATTAGCCAAAAATTGCTTAAACTGAATCATACATGAATTAAGATTTTTTAGTAATTTAACTATGAATTTAATTTTACTCCAGCATGTAATTAAGATCAAAATAATATCATGAATATCTCATAAATATGAATTAAGATCAAAAAATTACATGCCATTAAATTAAATAATACAAAATAGTCCCATCACATGGTAACGTTCTCAACCTAATTACATGTTTTGTGTGTTCCTGGATCAAAAATGATTTGTGTATCATTATGGGTGATGCCCATAAATTAAAACACATTTTAAATATGTTTATTCTAAGTATGTCATAAACATATTTGATTATTCAAATTAATAAACCAAATTTGAAGAGCCGCTCAAACAACTCAATTGGCACAACTAGGTTTCATAAGGCTTAGAAATTTAGCAATTATGCATAACTTTGAATTTCATATTCAAATCAAATTCAAACCTTTTAATTATCAAATTCAAAAACATCTAATATTATCATCTTAACATGTCATTGAATTAAAATTAAAATTTGAGGCCAAACATAATTAAATTCCTTTTTAACCAAAAGAGGGAATCCAAATTACTCTTTAACAATCAATTTCATTGATACTTCAATTAAATTGTAATTTAATTTATATAGGATGGCTTTGATACCATTTTTGGGTTCTTAGCATACATCTCATACATGGCACAGTGAATTAAAATTAATTGATCCCAAAAACTATGAAACATTTTATGTATATTAAAATTAGAATAACCATCGTATGAGAGAAGTAGAATTACCTTTGTTTGATTACATCTTTTTATCTTCAAGGTTGTGTGCCTTCCTTCTTAGTTGAGATTTTGCAAACCAAAACAATCCAACGCTAGATTATCTCTAATAGTAATCCATATGAAAGAGTGAAGGAAATAACCTCAAAGGCTATGGGGTGTCAAAGCACCAAAGTGTTAGCAATGGTGATTCAACTTTGAGAGAGATGGAAGAGAGAAAACCTTTCTTTCTCTAAGGAGGAAGCCCACTTTCTAAGCCATTTTGAGGGTATTTATAGTAATCATAATTATCGTTGGACTCTCAAAACCCCATGTTTGGTTCCGAACATAATGAAAAATTGGCAAAATTGAAGATCGTCATGCATGACAGGGGGTCTTTGCGCGCGCGATAGACTTATATGATGTGTCTGCACATGCAGCAATAAGGCTTGCTATCGCACATGCAAGGATGCACTCACATGTACAATAATAAGCCTTTATACTATCACACAAATGTGATGCATCCTTTCAAAACTCTTTCGACACACAACCCCTCTGGCTTTCATATGCGAAACTCTTTCGCAAAACAACCTCTCTCATATTTTTGGATCCAATCCAAAACCCATTTCACATTTCCTTTATTCCTTCTATGTGTGTGACCCATTAGGTTTCTAGTTATGTTGGCAGCTTAAATCAACACATGATTTTGACCAGATCATGAGCGGTATCTAGCAACATATCATGACCTCCAATTGACTGGAAAGTCTATGGTCTGATTATAAACCCTTCCATAGACAATTACTGTGCAATTCGTTCTTTCACCAATATCTACCTCATTTGGTTCAGAGCATATACTTTGTGTCAACTCCCACTAGATGGACTACATCACATCTAGTCCAAATGATATTAGTTATTGTCAATCATTACTCAATAAGATATGTCCTTGTAGACCTTCTCCAAGGCATGTCCACCTTAGCCAAGGATTTCTAAGCAATGATATCTATAAGAGGCCATAGGTATACTCTCCTTCTATCAGGAGTGGTGAATCCTTTATTGATTGCGCAAGTACCTTCAAATACCAAATGTTATACCCAATCACCACCTTATAAGTGACCTCTGAGAGGCAATGAGGAATGGCGTCAAAGTCTAAGATTCAGTATCAAAGATAACTTTGAGTATCTCAAGTCTAAGGATACTTGCACCATTGCTATGATGAGACTATCATGTTGAATAGACATCCATGTGATTGTCTTATAGTAGGTCATCCAATGTACTTGAGACTCTTAGCAAGCATCAACATGTTAATTCTAAACATCTCACGTCTTCAGCTTTATGAAATTAGCTGATTGCCTAGCCAATGAGTATAACATATGCTAGTCTATCCAGATTAACAATGTCCTCTCTTATTAATCCCATGACTAGGGATCATTTAGGTATAAATACAACTACAAATGATAAGAATCTCATCATCATGATATCATTGTGAATTCCTTCATTTTGTGTTACATACCAAGGACTTCATTAAACAGTTTAAGATCGACATCAATTCATATGCAATGAATACCATATAATGAAAATGCTTTTTATTAATAATAAATAAGTACATCAAGTACCTAAGTTGATTGTCTTTAGGGCATGTAACACCCTCTCACCCCAATGGCACATGCCCAGACAAGGGAGTGCTATATTCACTCCTGTCATCTTTAACTTATTTATTGAAAACAATCCATATTCATATATTTTTTTCCTCAAATAATATAAAGAAAAATGAAGTACACTTTATTTACATAGGATAATGTTTATTAAACATCAAGTTAATTTTATAAAACCATAAAACATATTACATAAATCCAAATACACAATATAAAACATAAAATATAAGATGCAAAAACATGTGACTCACAGTTTGTAGAAATTAGCTGCTTTACTAGACTAGAATCATCGTTGCCTTTATCTACAACTTTAGTTATGTGTTTAAATCTACATAGAAGGAACTCCCACGCTAAACTCTCAGCTTAGTGGTGCATATAAATAAGGCAATAAACTATTTCATATAACATACATTATCATGTATATTACATACCATTTTTTTATAGATTTCTAGTCTTATTACATTCTAGCATGCATAAACATCAAATTATATTCTCATATCTCATACATATTTCATTTTATCAAATCCATCATAATTAACTATATCACAAATCATGATTTCTTGTACTTTCGATAACTTTTTTATGGTCACAACACCTATGAACCATTGACTAGAATAATGGAGTTGTCATCCAAGCACTTAGGGGTGTCACTCGGGCATTATGATTTGTGCATACAAGTGTCATCACTGGCATTTATGTATATATATATATATATACATATATATATATATATATATATGATAATTCCATTACCGACTTCATTAATCATGCCATTATTCGCATTAATCGTACACCCCTCTGATTAGCATGTCAAACTATCCTAACTCATGTTATAAGTTAGGTGTTCTAGGCCTAACTTAACGTCATTGAAATTCATAATTATTAACTTCACACTTTTCATATATTTAATGGCTCAATTAATCACATAATTATTCAATAAAAATATCATTTGTATAATATAAGAAGGTACACATCATTATTCACTTCAAATTTCTCAATTCATATTCTACCCTATTACTGACATATTCAATGCGCTAATTTGGACCTTAATTTTGAACCTATTAGAAGCCGAATTAAATTACAAGTCTTTTTCATAATTTTATCCCTGAATCTATAGATTTAATATGCAACTTGAATCACTAAATTTTGAATTTTTTAGAAAAATATATGATCAAATGTACACTGACTAGTCACTAATAATTTTGGCTAGAATTTTCTAGACAGATTCTATGTCCGAATTTTATGTATTTTTATGGAAATATTCAGACATATTTAAATTTTATAACATGTATAAAAGTTGAAGCACTATATCTTAACTTTCAAACCCAACAAACAACACACAAATTTGAATCCTACAACTTAAGTTATAATAGTTTATATACTCATTGCTCAAGTTCCAGCAAAAAGCATACACATTAACCACATTCAATTTTTCCCAAAATTAATTATAAGTCTATCAAACATGCATCCAAATACTATATCACAAAATACTTATAATTAACAATTATTTACACAAAAATATTCAAATCATGCAACTTAATAATAAATTATAGGTTATTTCCTTAAATTATGCACTTGCATAAAATTTTACTTTGCTTTTTTTGTTTCTCTTCACTTCTCTTTCTCTTTTCCTTTGCTACTTTTAGCTTGTTCTTTATCTATTTGAGCTCCTAAAATGTAAAAAAAAATCATCAACAACCTTTCTTTATAAACTCTCTATAACCCCTAAATTCTCTCTATCTTTTTTTTTCCATGACATGCTCTAATCATCACCGTTCTTCAGAGAAAACATAGAAGAGAAGAAAAATCACCTTACCTTCATTTCCTAGCTTCTATGGCCGAACCTTAAATTTTTCTTTCTATTTTTTTTCCTTCTTATTTTCCACTTTAAAGCCTTCTACTAACCTACTCTCACTTCTTTGAGCATGAGAATAGAATTTTCCATGTCTTTCTCTCTCTTTTTCACATTTTATCTCTTTAGAACAAGGTTTGGCTATGATGGATTGGGAGAAATGTGGGCTGGTTTAGGGGAATAGAAAATTCTAGATAGAAAGAGATAAGGAAGGAAGAATAATTAATTAAGTAGAAAATGACAAAATTCATTAAGAATGGGGACACCTAAGCTTAAATATCTATATATTTATCTTTAATTAGCTTCCTAATATGTGACACTTGGTTTGGATAGCCACCATAAGTATTTAATGTCGAATTCAATCATTTAAATAATAAATATTTCATTTGATCTCCCAGTTTTTATTAAATTACAAATTGACTCCAAATTTTTTTCAAATTTTGCGTTTAGGTCCTTCACCGTAAGATAACATATTTAATAATTTAAACACTTTATTACATATTTTCTATAATTATTTTCTATTATTTTAATTATTTTTTGGTCAAAATCCAAATTTAAGCTCCCGTCGAATCGATTAGTTGATTTAACAGCATGCACGACATGGGGTCTTAATTAGCAAATATGACATCCTCTGCCCCTTAAAATAAATTTTTTTCTCGAAATTTTACCTCTTCATTCCATGTTGAACAACTGAGGGTATTGTTTCCTCATTATCTCTTTTCTTTGCCATGTGGCTTCTTCAGTAGCATGATTCTGGCATAGCACTTTAACTAATGGAACTTTCTTATTTCCTAAAACTTTTTTCTTCATGTGCTAATATAGCCATTGACTCTTCTTCATACCTCAAGTCAGTTTGTACTTATATCTCCTTAGTAGGAATAATATGAGTCGGGTCTAATCTATATCTCCTTAACATTGACACATGAAAAACATTATGGATTTTATCCAACTCTAGTGGAAGTGCAAACAGATATGCCACTGGTCCAATCCATTCCAAAATCTCATAGGCACCAATGAACCTTGGACTTAACTTTCCTTTTCAACCGAATCTCAATACTTTCTTCTAAGATGAAACTTTGAGAAACACTTTATCACCCACAACATACTTTATGTCTAGCCTCTTGAGGTCAGCATATGATTTATGTCAATCTTGAACTACTTTCAATCTTTCCTTTATAATTCTAACCTTTTCTTCTATTTGATGCACTAACTCTGGCCTTGTCAACTTATTTTCACTCATCATGGTCCAAAAATCTGGTGTCCTACGCTTTGTTCCATAAAATGCCTCATAAGGAGCCATACCTATACATGTCTAATGACGGTTATTATAGGCAAACTCCATAAGAGGCAAATATCAATCCCAACTTCCTTCAAACTCAATCACACAACTTCTCATCATGTCTTCTAATAATTGGATTACTCGCTCAGATTGTCCATTCATTTATGGATGAAAGGTTGTATTGAAACTGAGTCAAGTTCCCAAAGCTTATTGTAGGCTCTTCTAGAATTGTGAAGTAAAACGAGCATCTCTGCCCTAGATAATGGACATTGGCACTCCATGAAGTTTTATTATCTCGTCTACATAAACCTCAGCCAATTTGTACAATGTATAATCCATCCAAGTTGGTAGTGACTTTGTCAGTCGATCCACTATCACCCACACTGCATCATACTTCCTTTGAGTCATCGGTAAACCGGACATGAAATCCATCGTTATTCTTTCCCACTTCCATTTTGGTATTGGTATTGGTTGTAGCAATCATATGCCAACTGTGTTGGGTTTTAAAGAATGAATCACATTCATAAAAGTAGCGAAAAATAAAATTTTTCAAAACCCAAAACAAAAGATCATACTTGTACCATTAAAACTAATATATATAAATGTAAATGTTAAAAATTATACCTTGTAATTTTTATTTGTTCTTCAAATCTTCACTTTGTTGGGTTGTAGCAAACAACAATCCACACTAGGATGTCTCTAATGATAATCCACGCAAAGAATGAATAAGAAACTATCTAGAGAAAATGGTTTGAACAAATTCAAAGTGCTAGCTTTGAAAGTGTTCTTGAGAGAATTTTTGTTGTCTTAAAAATATTTTTTTTTACAAAAAATATTTTCATGTCTATTTTCTGTCATTTGATGCCTTTTATATTTGAATCAAATTCAAAAATAAGATGAAAAGTCAAAATTGGAGTAAATGGTAACTTATGAATAGTAATTGGCCATAATTGGCCTAATTATTGCCAAAAACAGTCGTTGGCCAACGGATGGGAAGTTGCAGGCGCACTGTGCCTGTTGTGGGCTGTTGCTGGGTAGCCCAGCTGGCCAGCAGCCTCGTGCGATCTCATCGCAATCCATCCTAAAATAATTCTTTCATATTTTTTCATCCTATCCAAGACCATTTTACTCATTCTCCATATCTTCAATACGTGTGACCCATTAGGTTTCCGGTTATGTTGACCACTTAAATTAACAATTAATTTAAGTAGGTCATGAGCAGTATCTAGCAACACATCATGACCCCCAATTGACCGGAAAGTCAGTGGTTTGACAACGAACCTTTCCATAGACAATTTCTATGCAATTATTCCTTTCACCATTCTGTACCCCACTTGGTTTAGAGTATGGACATGTGTCAACTCCCACTAGACTGACAACATCACGTCTAGTCCAAGTAATGTTAGTTCTTGTCCTTGTGGCTCATTACTCTATTAGATATGTCATTGAAGACTATCTTTATGACATTTCCACTCCAGCCAGAGATTCCTGAGTAATGACCATGACAAGAGGCCATGGGTATACACTCCTTCTATCAAGAGTGGTGAATCCTTTGTTGGTTACCTAATTACCTTTGAATACCTCAAGTTGTATCCAATCACCACCCTATGAGCTATCTCTCAGAGGCAACAAGGAATAGTGTCAAAATACAAAATCAATAATCAAGATATCCTTGAGTACCTCAAGTCTAAGGATACTTGCACCATTGTTATGATGCGACTATCATTGACATTTGAATAGATTATCCATATGATTGTCTCATAGTTGGTCATCCAATGTACTTAGCTACACTTCGCAAACATCCACATGTTAACTCTAAACATCTCATGTTTATAGATTATGAGATCTACTACTCGATCTAATCTAGGAGTGTAACATGTGCTAGTCTGTCTGGATTAATAATGTAACATGGATATGGTATAACAAGAGGCCCACATTTTCTTACATGAGAATTTAGGGTTGTCCTGCTTATGTGAAGCAGACGATGCCAGATAAGCTAGAAGCTAAGCTTGACCGATGTCTAGTTGTGGGATATCTAAAAGCATCATATGGATATCAATTTTATCACCCCTTGGAACAGAAGGATTTTTTTTCAAGACATGCTAACTTTTTAGAGAGACAATTCCTTCTAAAAGGAGATAGTGGGAGCAAAATTGAACTTGAGGAAGTTCATGATGCTCAAACAGATGCTGATCAACTGCCTGAACCCGAGCTTGTTACTCATGCAGATGATATAACAGCTCGACCTTCTAAAGCACAAGAGCTTCGTAGGTCAAGTAGAATACATACTATTCTAGAGAGATATGGATTTCTTATTAGTGAACAAAATGACGTATTGATCATAGAAAACGATGAGCCTACAACTTATAAAGAAGTTCTAAATAGTTCAGAATCTGACAAATGGCTTCAAGCCATGAAGTTAGAAATGGATTCCATGTATGAAAACCAAGTATGGACTTTGGTTAACCCACCTGAATGGACAAAGCCTATAGGGTGCAAGTGGGTTTTCCAAAAGAAAAATGACATGGATGGTAATGTGATTACCTATAAAGCTAGACTTGTTGCTAAAGGTTATCGTCAAAGACAAGAAATTGACTATGATGAAACTTTTAGCCCAGTAGCTATGCTTAAATCCATAAGGGTACTCCTAGCCATTGCTACTCATTATGATTAGGAGATATGGCAAATGGATGTGAAGACAACTTTCCTTAATGAAAATCTGACTAAGAATGTGTACATGACACAACCAGAAGGCTTCATATCCAAATATGGCAAAAAGGTATGTAAGCTTCAAAGATCCATTTATGGATTAAAGCAAGCATCCAGGAGTTTAAATATTCGGTTTGATAAGACAAACAAATAGTTTGGTTTCTTACAAAATCTAGATGCACCTTATGTTTACAAGAAGGTTAGTGGGAGTGCGATCATATTTCTTATGTTATATGTAGATGACATATTGTTAATGGGAAATGATGTCCCAGCCTTACAATCAGTCAAAATTTGGTTATCCAAAAATTTCTCTATGAAAGACCTTGGAGAAGCAGTCTATATTTTAGGGATAAAGATCTATAGAGATAGATCTAAAAGATTGTTTGGTCTTTCATAGTCTACATACATAGATAAGATGCTAAAGAGGTTTAGCATGGAGTAGTCCAAAAGGGGATATATTCCCATGACCCATGGGATTACTCTCTCAAAGTCTTTGAGTCCAAAGACATAAGATGAGAGGACACAAGATGAGAGGACATATATGAGTTTGATTCCATATGCTTCAGCTATAGGATCAATCATGTATGTTATGATATGTACAAGACCCGATGTATCATATGGTCTGAGTGTCACGAGTAGATACCAATTGAACCCTGGTGAGGGTCATTAGGTGGCTATCAAGAATATCCTTAAGTACTTAAGAAGGACTAAGGATGTATTCTTGGTATATGGAGATGGAGATCTTATTATGAGTGGGTATATCAATGCCAGCTTCCAATCTAACAAGGATGACTCAAAATCTCAGTCAGGTTATATATTCACACTAAATGGTGGAGCAATTATTTGGAAGAATTCCAAATAGAAAACGACTGTTGATTCCACAAGTGAAGCAGAGTACATTGCAGCTTCTGAAGTAGCAAAGGAAATAGTTTAGATAAAGAAATTCATCAAAGAACTTGGAGTGGTTTCCAGCATTATTGATCCAATACAATTGTATTGTGATAATAATGAAGTCATTGCACAAGCAAAGGAGCCACGGTCTCATCAGAGATCCAAAAATGTACCTAGAAGATACCATTTGATTAGTAAAATCATTGGTAGGATTGATGTAAAAATAGAAAGAGTGCCCACTGATAAGAATAGCTAAGTACATTGGATGACCAACTATGAGACAATCATATGGATAATCGATTCAAATGTCAATGATAGTCTCATCATAGCAATGGTGCAAGTATCCTTAAACTTGAGGTACTCAAGGATATCTTGAATATTGATTCTGTATTTTGATACTATTCCTGGTTGCCTCAGAGAGGTTGCTCATAGGGTGGTGATTGGATACAACTTGACGTATTCAAAGGTAATTGGGTAACCAACAAAGGATTCACCACTTCTAATAGAATGAGTGTATACCTATGGCCTCTTGTCCTGGTCATTACTCTGAAATCTCTGGCCGGAGTGAAAATATCATAAAGATAGTCTTCAATGACATATTTAATAGAGTAATCATCCTCAGGGACAAGAACTAACATTACTTGGACTAGACGTGATGTAATCAGTCTAGTGGGAGTTGACACATGTCCATACTCTGAACTAAGTGGGGTATAGAATGGTGAAAGGAATAATTGCATGGAAATTGTCTATGGGATGGTTCATAGTCAAACCACTGATTTTTGGGTCACTTGGGAGTCATGATGTGTTGCTAGATACTGCTCATGACTTGCTTAAATTAATTATTAATTTAAGTGGCCAGTATAACCGGGAACCTAATGGGTCACACGCATTGAAGACATGGAGAATGAGTAAAATGGTCTTGGATATGATCCAAAATATGAGAGAATTATCTGGGGATGGATCGTGATGACATCGGATGGAAAAAAGTTTTCAAGAGGGTCACGGAGGCAGGCTCAGTGCGCTGCTGCCTCCCTCCCATTGGCCAATGGGTGAATTTGGCCTTAATTAGGCCAATTGTGGACAATTACTATTCATTCATTTCTCTTTTCTCCATTTTTGACTTTTCATCTTTTCTTGAATTTGATTCAAATAGAAAAGACATGAAATGGCAGAAAATAGACATGAAAATATTTTGAAAAAATTTTTTTTAAGACAACAAAATTCTCTCAAGAACACTTTCAAAGCTAGCACTTTGAATTTGTTCAAACCATTTCTTTTAATAGTTTCTTCTTCATTCTTCGCATGGATTATCATTATAGACATCCTAGTGTGGATTGTTGTGGTTTGCTACAACCCAACAAAGTGAGGAATTGAATAACATATAAGAAATTACAAGGTATAATTTCTAACCTCTATGTTTATATAAATTAGTTTTAATGGCACAAGTATGATCTTTTGTTTCGGGTTTTGAAAATTGTATTTTTCCACTGCGTTTATGAATCTGATTCATTCTTCAAAACCCAACAGTAGGCTCATCATCCTCAAGAAATACAACATTTTGTTCACTTATGAGAAATTCATATGTTTCGAGAATAGTGTATCTTACTAGATCTATGAAATTCTTGTGTTTCAAAAGGTATAGTTGTTATTTTGCCTGTATGAGTAACAAATTCGGGTTCAGTTAGTTGATATGCATATGTTTGAGCATGTTGAACTTCATCAAGTTCAATCTTGCTCCCACTATATTCTTTTTGTAGAAACTCTTAAAAAGACAACATGTTTTGAAATAAACACCTTTTGTTCCAAAGGGCGATAAAATTGATATCCAAATGATTCTTTTGGATTCCCCATAAATATACATTTATCAAACATAGCATCTAGCTTGTCTAACATTGTCTGCTTCACATAAGTAAGACAATTCCATACTTTCATATGTGAAAGAATAGGTCTCCTATTATTCCATATCTCATATGGAGTAATAGCAACTAACTCAGAAGAGACTCTATTTAATATATGAACAACAATCTTTAGTGCATGACCCCAAAAGGACTTAGATAGTTTTGTAAAGCTCATCATTGACCTCACCATGTCTAACAAGGTTCAGTTTCTCCTATCAATCACACCATTGTTTTGTTGTTTGTATTTTTTTCCTAAGGCTTCATATTTGCATCTCATTAGATACATGTACCCAAATCGTGAATAATCATCAATAAAGGTTATGAAGTAGATAAAAACCACCTCTACTGTGCACTGACATTAGGCCATATAGATTTGTATGCACTGTTAGGTTTTGAAGAATGAATCATATTCATAAACGCAGCGAAAAATAAAATTTTTGAAAACCCAAAACAAAAGATCATTCTTATACCATTAAAAATAATTTATATAAATGTAAATGTTAAAAATTATACCTTGTAATTTTTATTTGTTCTTCAAATCTTCACTTTGTTGGGTTGTAGCAAACCACAACAATCCACACTAGGATGTCTCTAATGATAATCCACGTGAAGAATGAAGAAGAAACTATCAAGAGAAAATGGTTTGAACAAATTCAAAGTGCTAGCTTTGAAAGTGTTCTTGAGAGAATTTTTGTTGTGTCTTAAAAATATTTTTGTTCACAAAAATATTTTCATGTCTATTTTCTTCCATTTGATGTCTTTTCTATTTGAATCAAATTCAAAAATAAGATGAAAAGTCAAAAATAGAGAAAATGGCAACTAATGAATAGCAATTGGCCATAATTGGCCTAATTATGGCCAATTACAGCCGTTGGCCAAAGGATGGAAGCTGCAAGTGCGCTGGGCCTGCTGCGGGCTACCGTTGGGTAGCCCAGCTGGTCCGCAAGGTGGGCCAGCAGCCTGTCTAGCCCTCACGGGCCCGCGCGGGCCCGTGACACTCCCGAACGATTTTTTCGTGCGATTTCATCGCGATCCATCCTAAAATAATTCTCTCATATTTTGGATCCTATCCAAGACCATTTTACTCATTTTCCATATCTTCAATGCGTGTAACCCATTAGGTTCCCGGTTATGTTGGCCACTTAAATTAACAATTAATTTAAGCAACTCATAAGCGGTATCTAGCAACACATCATGACCCCCAATTGACCTGAAAGTCAGTGGTTTGACTACGAACCATTCCATAGACAATTTCTGTGAAATTATTCCTTTCACCATTCTATACCCCCACTTGATTCAGAGTATGGACATGTGTCAATTTCCACTGGACTGACTACGTCACGTCTAGTCCAAGTAATGTTAGTTCTTGTCCTTGAGGCTCATTACTCTATTGGATATGTCATTGAAGACTATCTTTATAATATTTCCACTCCGGCCAGAGATTCCGGAGTAATGACCACGACAAGAGGCCATGGGTATACACTCCTTCTATCAAGAGTGGTGAATCCTTTATTGGTTATCTAATTACCTTCGAATACCTCAAGCTGTATCCAATCACTACCCTATGAGCTACCTCTCTGAGGCAACAAGAAATAGTGTCAAAATACAGAATCAATATTTAAGATATCCTTGATTACCTCAAGTCTAAGGATACTTGCACCATTGCTATGATGCGACTATCATTGACATTTGAATAGATTATCCATATGATTGTCTCATACTTAGCCATCCATTGTACTTAGCTACACTTAGCAAGCATCCACATGTTAACTCTAAACATCTCAAGTTTATAGATTATGAGATCTATTACTCGATCCAATCAATGAGTGTAACATGTGCTAGTTTGTCTGGATTAATAATTTCCCGTCTCATTAATCCTATGACTGGGGATAATTTTGATACTAACATAATTACACATGATAAGAAACTCAATATCATGATCTCATCATGATTTCCTTCATGCTATGTTATGTATCAAGGACTTCATTAACTGATTTAAGATCACTTATCAATTCATATATCAAATCAACATCAAATTAACGAAAAAGCCTTTTATTAATCAAATAAATTTGTACAATAAGTGCTAAAGGTGATTGCCTTTAGAGCACTACTCTAACAAGCTCCCACTTGCACTAAAGCCAATTGCCTTTGTATTTAGTTCCATAGGCGAGTACATAAGAATCATATTTCTTTTAAGGAATTGGCTTAGTTAAAGGATCAACAATATTCTGATTAGTGGGCACTCTTTCTATCTTTACATCATTCCTACCAATGATTTCTCTAATCAAATGGTATCTTCTGATTACATGTTTGGATCTCTGATGAGACCGTGGCTCCATTGCTTGCGCAATAGCTCCATTATTATCACAATACAATTGTATTGGATCAATAATGCTGGGAACTACTCCAAGTTCTGTGATGAATTTCTTTATCCAAACTGCTTCCTTTGCTGCTTCAGAAGCTGCAATGTACTCTGGTTCGGTTGTGGAATCAGCAGTCGTTTCCTATTTGAAACTCTTCCAACTAACTGCTCCACCATTTAGTATGAATATATAACCTAACTGAGATTTTGAGTCATCCTTGTCAGATTGTAAGCTGGCATCGGTATACCCTCTCACAGTAATATCTCCATCTCCATATACCAATAATACATCCTTAGTTCTTCTTAAGTACTTGAGGATATTCTTGACAGCCACCCAATGACCCTCACCAGGTTCTGATTGGTATCTACTCGTGACACTCAGAGGATATGATACATCGGGTCTTGTACATATCATAGCATACATGATTGATCCTATAGCTAAAGCATATGGAATCAAACTCATGTGTGTCCTCTCATCTTGTGTCTTTGGACACAAAGACTTCGAGAGAGTAATCCCATGGGTCATGGGAATATATCCCCTCTTGGACTGCTCCATGCTAAACCTCTTTAGCATTTTATCTATGTATGTAGACTGTGAAAGACCAAGCAATCTTTTAGATCTATCTCTATAGATCTTTATCCCTAAAATATAGACTGCTTCTCCAAGGTCTTTCATAGAGAAATTCTTGCATAACCAAAATTTGACTGATTGTAAGGTTGAGACATCATTTCCCATTAACAATATGTCATCTACATATAACACAAGAAATACGATTGCACTCCCACTAACCTTTTTGTAGACACAAGGTTCATCTGGATTGTGTAAGAAACCAAACTGTTTGATTGTCTCATCAAACCGAATATTCCAACTCCTGGATGTTTGCTTTAATCCATAAATGGATCTTTGAAGCTTACATAGCTTTTTGCCATCTTTGGATATGAAACCTTCTGGTTGTGTCATGTACACATCCTCAGTCAAATTTCCTTTAAGGAAAGTTGTTTTCACATCCATTTGCCATATCTCATAATCATAATGAGTAGCAATGACTAGGAGTATCCTTATCGAATTAAGCATAGCTACTGGGCTAAAAGTTTCATCATAGTCAATTCCTTGTCTTTAACGATAACCTTTAGCAACAAGTCTAGCTTTATAGGTAATCACATTACCATCCATGTCAGTTTTCTTTTGAAAACCCACTTGCACCCTATAGGCTTTATTCCTTCGGGTGGGTCAACCAAAGTCCATACTTGGTTTTCATACATGTAATCCATTTCTGACTTCATGGCTTGAAGCCATTTGTCAGATTCTGAACTATTCTGAACCTCTTCATAGGTTGTAGGCTCATCATTGTCTATGAGCAATACGTCGTTTTTCACTAATGAGAAATCCATATCTCTCTGGAACAGTATGTATCCTACTTGACCTATGAAGCTCTTGTGCTTCAGAAGGTTGAGCTGTTATATCATCTGTATGAGTAACAAGCTCGAGTTCAGCATCTGTTTGAGCATCTTGAACTTCCTCAAGTTCAATTTTGCTCCCACTATCTCCTTTTAGAAGGAATTCTCTCTCTAAAAAGATAACATGTCTTGAAACAAAAACCTTTTATTCTGAGGGGTGGTAAAATTGATATCCATATGATGCTTTTGGATATCCCACAAATAGACATCGGTCAGACTTAGTTTCTAGCTTATCTGACGTTGTCCGCTTCACATAAGCAGGAGAACCCCAAATTCTCATGTAAGAAAATGTAGGCCTCTTGTTTTACCATATCTCATATGGAGTAACATCAACTGACTTTGAAGGAACTCCATTTAATATATAAATGGCGGTCTCTAGTGCATAACTCCAAAAGGATTTAGGCAATTCAGCAAAACTCATCATAGACCTTACCATGTCTAACAAGGTTCGGTTTCTTCTTTCAGCCACACCATTGTGTTGTGGCGTGTAAGGTGGAGTCCATTGAGATAAAATCCCATTATCCCTAAGATAATCTAGAAACTCTTGGCTCAAGTATTCACCTCCTCGATCTGATCGAAGTGTTTTAATACTTTTGCCAAGTTGTTTCTCTACTTCATTTCTGAATTCTTTGAACTTTTCAAAAGCTTCAGATTTGTATCTCATAAGATACATGTATCCATATCGTGAGTAGTCATCGATAAAAGTAATGAAGTAGATGAAACCACCTCTAGCGTGTGTAGACAATCAACCACATACATCTGAATGTATTAAGTCTAAAAGTCCATTAGCACGTTCACCCTTTCCCTTAAAGGGTAATTTAGTCATCTTGCCTAGTAAACAAGATTCACATGTGTCATATGATTCATAATCAAATGACCCCAAACTACCACTTTTGTGTAGCTTAGCCATGCGTTTCTCACTTATATGACCAAGACGACAATGCCATAAATAAGATGATTTCAACATATCTAGTTTTTTCCTTTTATTATCATTGATGTTTAAAATTGGATTTGACATATCTAATATGTATATTCCATTGAATAATGTACCATTAGCATAAAGAATTTCATTCAACATAATAGAACAAAAATTGTTACTAAAAGCAAAAAGGAAACCATCTTTATTTAGACTTGAAATAGAAATAATGTTTTCAGTCAAAGCAGGTACATAATAGAAATTCTCCAAATTTAATATAAGCCCACTAGGGAGGGTCAATACATATGTTCCTATAGCTAATGCAACAACCCTTGCTCCATTTCCAACGCGTAGGTCTGACTCTCCCTTATTGAGCTGTCTACTGTTCCTTAGGCCCTGCATATCAGTGCATATGTGTGAGCCACAACTGGTATCTAATACCCATATATTATTATTGGAAACAGTATTAATTTCAATGACAAAAATACTTGAAGTAGATGGGGCATCAGATGCCTTCTTCTTCAAGGACTCCAAGTAAGCCTTGCAGCTTCTCTACCACTGGCCATCCTTGCCACAATGGAAGCATGTCCCTTTTGGAGCAATCTAATTGGCGTTCTTCTTGGCCACGCCTCATTTAGGCTTCATGGACTTCTTCTTCTTCTTAAGGTTCTTCCTTTTAGAACTTGAAGAGTCCACCAGCATCACAACCTTACTGTCCTTTTTGACAGATGGCTCAACTATTTTAAGCAAGTTAATCAGCTCAGGAATAGTGGTAGAGATTTGGTTCATCCTATAGTTAAGCACAAAATGTGAATAACTATCAGACAAACCGGTTAGAATTAAGTCAATTTTTAATTCACGGTCCATCACAAATCCCAAGGTGGCAAACCTCTCAATATAGCCATTCATCTTCAAAGCATATTACATTGGAGATGTCCCCTCAACCACCTTAGTGCGAAAGAGTAACCTTGAAGTTTCGAACCTTTCGGAACGTCCTTGCTCATCAAAAAGCTCTCTTAGATGGTATACTATGGAATTAGCATCCATAGCCTCATGCTGCTTTTGCAACTCAGCTGACATAGTAGCAAGCATAATGCAGTTTGCCATCTCACTATCATCAAGATGCTTTTGATATGCCTTCTGAACATCTTCAAAAGCATTAGCAGTAGGGGGATTAGGGAGTGCCTCATCTAGGACATAACCAATCTTTTCGGATTTGAGAACTATTCTCAGATTGCTTAGCCAATCCAAAAAATTGGGCCCAGTCAACTTATTTGATTCCATTAGTGATTGCAAATTCACACTTGTCATGATGATGATTCTAGTAACCTAGATGTAAAATAGAACATGTTAGAATGTACATAAAATGCATGTTTATTAGATCTTTAATAAATCGCATTATGGCTTCTATTATTTTATTGTGAATCCATAGCCCTCACTATAGAGAGAACTTATATGGAAGTTCTCCTAGTGGGTCAATATCCAACTAGCTAAGAATAACCTTGAGGCAACTCAACAAGCTATCCTTAGTTTGGTTGGTAGGTATCTAATCCATACCAATTGCATTATTCATGCAACTATCGAATCTTGTGCTATCAACTTATTGATGTGTGCACATACATTGGGCTATCGACTCTTGATATGTGTACATCTCATGTATACAAACCCAACTTCACCTCCAATACACATTAACCTTGGCGCAAATCCAACAAGTTAATAATATCGGTTAAGTCTAACCCATTAATCGTGAAATCTAATTTCAATGGATTGAACATATTCTTATAGAGTGAGCTTGAGGCAACTCAACAACCCTAACTCTAGAAGAACTCTGGTTCTCCCCATATTAATGGAAGGCGTAAGACTTAATTGTTTATTTAGTGAGGGATTTCTTTGTTAAGTCTCATCAAGTTATTATTTCATGCCTTTATATATCATACATTCATCACATTGATATATAAAGATAGTTACATTAACTATATGGAATGATTATGGACATACTAAAGTCAATCTCTTGAGCTAAAGAGAAATTGACTAGGTCCTACCTAGGTATATGCATGAATTTACAACCCAAAATAGAAATCAAATTCCTATTTCTAAGTCTTCTTGTTTATGGTACCATCTCCTTTGCTTCTCGCTCCTTTGTATCTTCATTCTATCCTAATCCTATGTAATCTAATTACATATTTCAAATTATAGAAAATCTCAATTTACATTTGAGGGGAGTAAGATGAGAAGAGAAATACATAAGAAAGAAAAAGAGGTAGGGACACGCAAGCCCTATTTACCATAAAACAAAATAATTCCATGCATGCTCAATCACATTGGGCCTAAGTCCATAATCATCCATCATGTCTTTTCATACACCCCTAACATGCATTCTCTAAAGCACAAAATAAAAATGACAATTTTGGATTTCAATTTGTAAATCGATTCAACACTTGAATCGAAATTGCCTATATGTGTTCTTTCGGTTAATTTAATTTTGTATGTCATTTTAAAGTGGAATTTAATATTTAACCAAATTAAATTAAATTCCATATTTTCAAAAATAATTCAAAATTAATTCTCCTTAAAATCAGAATATTATGATGTTAAAATTAAACAATTTAATTTTAATATACATACCAATTTCTAGTCATACTAGAATTACAATTGCACAACTTAAATTAATTCAAAATTAATTTCTAAAAATTCTAAAAATTTCCAGAACATCAAATCACCATTCTAATTGTCTTTAGGTCAGCTCAAGTTCATCAAAATATTTTTGGCACAAGCCAAAATTACTAAAACAAACGAACCAACACACTTAGACGCTCAAAATGACTAATTTGATATCTAGAATTTTTAAAATTTCAAATGCTTGCAAAATAATTTTGGCATGCATCTCACATAAAAATAATATATTTTTAATCACATGAAAATTATTTCAAGGTTCTGGAAATAAAATGAACATATACAAAAAAAATCAAACAAAACAGCCCCACCAGGTAAGCTAAAACAGTCTCGTTTTTGTGTTTGTTTGAAAAATTAATTAAAATAATTTTTAATTAATTATTGAAAACTTCCAGAGGCATAAAAATATTCTCAATATATATAAATAATTTTTTCATAATTAAATTACAAGAAAAATGCAACCAGCTCCATCAATTAAGTCAAACAACAACACATGTTCATAAACAAGACAATTTTAGGCATTTTTTAAATAAATCTGAAATTAATTATTTGAATCACATTCAAATAATTTTTGAATCAAAATAATTATTCTTAATCATCCCATGATCCGATTAAAGAAAGAAAAATGTATAAATTATATTTTACAAATTAATTTCAATATTTCCAAACCTATTGATCCAAAATCACCAAAAACATGCAATCTCATTGCACTTTCAATTAAAATTAATTTTAATGGATACAAGGAGGCTCTGATACCAATGTTAGATTTTGAAGAAGGAATCATATTCATAAACGCAGCGAAAAATAAAATTTTTCAAAATCTAAAACAAACGAACATTCTTGTACCATTAAAACTAATTTATATAAATGTAAATGTTAAAAATTATACCTTGTAATTTTTATTTGTTCTTCAAATCTTCACTTTGTTGGGTTGTAGCAAACCACAACAATCCATACTAGGATGTCTCTAATGATAATTCATGCGAAGAATAAAGAAGAAACTATCAAGAGAAAATGGTTTGAACAAATTCAAAGTGCTAGCTTTGAAAGTGTTCATGAGAGAATTTTTGTTGTGTCTTAAAAATATTTTTTTTCACAAAAATATTTTCATGTCTATTTTTTGTCATTTGATGTCTTTTCTATTTGAATCAAATTCAAAAATAAGATGAAAAATCAAAAATGGAGAAAATGACAACTAATGAATAGTAATTGGCCATAATTGGCCTAATTATGACCAATTACAGTCGTTGGCCAACAGATGGAAGCTGCAGGCGCGCTGGGCCTGCTGCGGGCTGCCGCTGGGCAAGCCAGTAGCCGTGCGGGCCGTGACACTTCCAAACGATTTTTTGATGCGATCTCATCGCAATCTATCCTAAAATAATTCTCTCATATTTTGGATCCTATCCAAGACCATTTTACTCATTTTCCATATCTTCAATGCGTGTGACCCATTAGGATCCCGGTTATGTTGGCCACTTAAATTAACAATTAATTTAAGCAAGTCATGAGCGGTATCTAGCAACACATCATGACCCCCAATTAACCGGAAAGTCAGTGGTTTGACTACGAACCTTTCCATAGACAATTTATGTGCAATTATTTCTTTCACCATTCTATACCCCACTTGGTTCAGAGTATGGACATGTGTCAACTCTCACTAGACTGACTACGTCACATCTAGTCCAAGTAATGTCAGTTTTTTTCCTTGAGGCTCATTACTCTATTAGATATGTCATTGAAGACTATCTTTATGACATTTCCACTTCGGCCAGAGATTCCTAAGTAATGACCATGACAAGAGGCCATGGGTATACACTCCTTCTATCAAGAGTGGTGAATCCTTTGTTGGTTACCTAATTACCTTCGAATACCTCGAGCTGTATTCAATCACTACCCTATGAGCTACCTCTCTTAGGTAATAAGGAATAGTGTCAAAATAGAGAATCAATATTCAAGATATCCTTGAGTACCTCAAGTCTATGGATACTTACACCATTGCTATGATGCGACTATCATTGACATTTGAATAGATTATCCATATGATTGTCTCATAGTTGGTCATCCAATGTACTTAGCTACACTTAGCAAGCATCCACATGTTAACTCTAAACATCTAATGTTTATAGATTATGAGATCTACTACTCGATCCAATCAAGGAGTGTAACATGTGCTAGTCTATCTGGATTAATAATGTCCCGTCTCATTAATCCTATGACTAGGGATAATTTTGATACTAACATAATTACACATGATAAGAATCTCAATATCATGATCTCATCATGATTTCCTTCATGCTATGTTATGTATCAAGGACTTCATTAATTGATTTAAGATCACTTATCAATTCATATATCAAATGAACATCAAATTAATGAAAAAGCCTTTTATTAATCAAATAAATTTGTACAATAAGTGCTAAAGGTGATTGCTATTAGAGCACTACTCTAACATGTACAAGGTCCAATAGCCCATTGGAAAGTTCACCCTTTCCGCTAAAAGATGATTTTGTCATCTCACCTAATAAACAAGATTCACATGTGTCACATGATTCATAATCAAATGACCCTAAGTCACCAATCTTATGTAATGTAGTCATGCACCTCTCACTTATATGCCTAAAGCGATAATGCCATAAATATAATGATTTTAGGTTATCCAACTTTTTTTCTTTTATTATTGATATTGAGGATTGAATTATAAATATCAGGACTATAAATTTCATTGCATAATGCGCCAGTTCCATAAAGAATATCATTCAACCAAAAGAATATTCTTAGTTAAAATTGGAACTTAATAGCAATTGTCTAATTCTAAAACAAGCCCACTAAGGAGTGTCTATACATAAGTTCATATAGGTAATGTAGCAACTCTTGCTCCATTTCCAACACATAGGTCTAACTCTCCATTTTTTAGTTGTCTACTAATCCTTAGGCTCTGAATATTAGTACATATGTGTGACCCACATCCAGTATCCAATACTCATGCATTATTACTAGAAATCATATTAACTTCAATAATATAAATACGTGAAATAGAAGGTGCATCCAATATCTTATCCTTCTTATTCTTCAAAGACTCCAGATAGGTCTTTATGGACTTCTTTTTCTTGTCCTTTTTTTGTTAGAAGAACTAAAAGTGTCCACTAGTATCACAACCTTTTGTTCTTTCTTGATAGAAGGATCAATTGTCTTAAGCATGTTTATCAATTCAAGGATCAAATTGGTTATCTTATTCATTTGATAGTTTGGCATGAAGTGTGCATAACTATCCGACAAACTTTATAGAATTAAGTCTATACTTAACTCATGGTCCATAACATAACTTAAAGTGGCCAACCTATCAATGTACCTATTCATTTTCAATGCATGTTGCATTGGAGAAGTCTTCTCACCCATCTTGGAGTGAAAAAGCAACTTAGATATCTCATATCTCTCGGATCAAGCTTGCTCATCAAAACCTGCCATCTCATTATCATCCACTTGCTTCTTATATGCCAATTATTCATCAATAGATACATCATTAACAGAAGGGGAGGGAAGTGACTCTTCTAAGACATAGGCTATCTTTTTGTCTTTAAGAATTATTCTCAAATTCCTTATCCAATTAAGGAAAGGCTAGCCAATTTGTTGGATTTTAGAAATGAGCATAGGTTCACATTTGATGACATGATTCTAGCAACCTAGATGTAAAGAAAGATCATGTTAGAGTATGTACTACATGCATGAATATTAAGTCTTTAATAAATGTGCATTATTACTCCCACTATTTTATTACGAACCCATATCCCTCTCTATGAATCCAGAGAACCTATTGGAAGCTCTCCATGTAACACCCCTTCATACAGCTAGGGTAAACTTTACTATATGGGCGGATACCACACAACTTTATATATCTAAATTGTTCTGAATTAAAACTTTTCTAACATATTCCTACATCAACATATTCATAGAATAAGATGCAACTTTCAACATTTATTTAACACAATATGTATAAAACTATTTCTTTGTATCTGAATATTAACCAAAAATCAAACCATAAACTGGCTTGGGCAACATCTGCCCTTATTACAAAATCAAACTTATTTAAAACATAAATCAATTTATTTGTTTCTATCCCATAAAGATGCAGAATAACAAATGAGATGAATGAAATAATAATACAAACCTAATATGGGCCAACTCAGACTAGTTTTATCTTCTCTTTAAGTCAACTTAACAGTCTATTGGCTCCAAACCTACGTGCAAGGAAACCCACAAGCTAAGCTACAAAAATCTTAGCGGTACATATAAGCATTTAAATTCTAAAACGCATTCACATATTAACATATAGCATTCATAATCAGAACATACCTGTGCATTTGATGACATCATCATATACATATCACATCTTAACTTACATTACTTATGTTGACTTATCTATATTTTTCAATACCATCACAATATTCAATTCATATACATACCAATATACTCAACCATGCCATATATACATCAATGAGAAACGTACATATTAAGTATCTGGGTGTAAGTACATTTGTGTCATAAATATCATAGGGGAACTGATATCATATAGACATATCGCATATCAACCATAGTGTCTCCATATCATAATAATCATAATAAATTTCATCATATATTGAAATAACAAGCTTTTAATCTCATATATATGATTATAGGTTTCCACAATCCTTTTTCAATATGTGATTGTATACAAATTCATTGATTTCTACATATCTTTATTACAATGTTTTTCCTTACAATTTTCATATTACCAAATTCCAGTTTTTTAGCCCAATACTCTAGACCCAAACTACCCAGATGTGGATTGTAAAATGTGAGCACTTTTTCCTGAGCTTAAGCCACCCTACTCACTATCTGTATATATCTATATTGCAAATTCTTCTTCTCAAATTAGGAGTGCTTTTACCCGAGCTTAAGCCACCCCAATTAGTAAACATAATGACTGCATGCATGTATGAAAATTCTACATATCAAATTAGGAGCGCTCTTACCCAAGCTTAAGCCACCCTGATGAGTAAGAAATCTCATGCATAAATATTCTACTGTACCGTAACCCTTTTAATGACATGCTACCTATCCTAGCTAGTCCTCGAATAGAGAATGAAATATTTAGTTACATTTTGAGTATCATTATCATTTAGGTTACAATTCATATCCTTACATAGTTGTCACATATTACTTTGTATTATAGGAACCTAGTGCATATTCACGGTTCTCAATCATGTTATCACATTGCATATAATCTCATTTAATCATATCAAACGTGTATGAAAATTATCTTCATGTAACTCTATCATATCCTTTAATTAATCATTTCTAGATACAAGTCATTCACCGATGTGAAGCCTTCTGATAGGTTGTCTACCTGTGACTCAGCTGTGATTGGCTAATGATCATTCACGAATGTTAACAATGGTTCACAGGCATGACATTCATATATTCATGAGTGTGAACATTAGTTCACGGGCGTGACTCATTATACAGAAACCATATTCCAGCATCGATTCAAGCTAATTCCACACACGATCATGCGAGGTACTAAAGCTAACCAATGTTAGCCACACCTATCAACACTTTACAATAATTCTGACATATAAATAATTATAATATGAATTTAATCATACTTTAATCAATCAATCTAGGCTCAATGCCTTATTCATCAATATCATAATAGCCTCCATACTAAATTATCATCAAATCAATATCAATATACATCTCAGAATATTATCAACCATTTATGCCAATTTCAGCAACTATTATATCAATACATAATGCCAAATAAGATTCCAAAATTTGCATTTCATATAATAAACATAATATATTCGAACAAAAATATGTATATGCATAAACCTCATTACTAAAAGACTTAAAAATTGATTCTCTCACATTTACTACCTTTGGTTAGGTTCTCCACTATCAACCTAAATAGTGAATATGAAATCAGAGACTATATTATCATTATTAATATTGAAATTAATCAATTTATGCCATAAACTAGTAAAACCTTAACTTTGCATTGATTTAAAGCATAAAACTTTAGTCTCCCATCAAACTGAACTAAACCCTATCAAATAACAAAGGTGACAAGATATCTTACCTCTGTTTCAAGCAAACAGATTGGTTTCTATGTTTTTCAAAATGTGTTCTAATGCTCCTTGTCACACACCTTGATTTTTATACCGAATTCCTCGTTTTCAATATGTTTATATTCACTTTAATGATGGGGACTTATATTTAATCAATTAAAATGAAAAAGGGATTGACGAAGAATGGTTTTTGGGGTTTCTAAGAATGGTTTTTGTGAGTTTTTTTTTGCCAAAACACAATACTGCCATATATAAACTGCAAGGCATCACAGTCGTGAATGGTTCACGATCGTGAAGATTTTCAGCTTTAGAAACTGAAATTTGCAACATTCACAATCGTAATTTCCTTTATCACGAGTGTGGATATTGGAAACTTCACTTTTTCATATCTTTTTCATTATTTTCATATTACCAAAACTCTTAACCAATATATACCTCCCATATACCGTTCATATACTTTTATTAACATGTTATTTCTAAGCCCTAACTTGTGGGCATTACACTCCAAGTGAGTCAGTACCTAGTATCACTAAGAATGACCTTTGGTGTGCCCAACAAGCCACCTTAGGTCAATGGGTAGGTATCTCATACCAATTGCATTCATTTATGCAACTACTAAATCATTGGTCTCTCTTGATGCATGCATATCACATATAAATTGGCCGAATATTTCCTCTAATTCACTTTGATCTTGGGCATGCCCAACAAGCTAATGTAACTAGTTAAAGCCGACTCATTAATCATGAAATCATATTTCGATAGTTTGAACACATTTTTGTAAAGTGGGCTTGGGTGTGCCCAACAACCCAAACTCTATAAGAACTATGGTTCTTTCCATATAAAATGAAGGCATTGGACATAATATAGTTTATAAGGAATTTTCTTTAATTAAGTCTCATTAAGGTTGTATGGCATGCATTATATATCTATTCATCACATCTAGATATACAAGATAATTGCACTAATTATATGGTCATGATTATGGACATATCTAATATCAATCCTCTGAGCCATGAAAGGATTGACTATGTCTTACATAAGTAGATGTATGAAATTACAACACCAAAATAGAAAAAAATTTCCTATTCTAATGCTTCTCATAATTTGCGCCACCTCTTTGGCTTTTTGCTCATTTGCACTTCAATTCTATTCTAATCCTATGTAATCTAATTACATAAATTCTTCACAAGAAAACCTCAAGTCACATTTGAGGGAGTGAGATGAGAAGAGAACTACAATAGAGAGAATAAAGAAGGTATGGACTCGCAGGCCCTATTTACCAAAAACAAAATCCATGCATGAACAGTCTCATTGGTCAAGTTCATAATCACGCCATCATTACATTTCGTACACCCCTAGCATGCATTCTCTAATGCATTAAAAATAAAAAAGCAATTCATTAAAGTAACAATTTGGGTTCCATTTATTTCAACTCTTGAAATTTTGTTTTGATTGTTTGCCCTTAATGAAATTCATCATATATTCAATATTTAATATCTTTAAATGTGTATATGAACATTTAGAAATAGCTTCTCAGAGGAAATTTTGCAAATTGAGCATACATTTGATCATTTTAAAAAATTTCCTAATATTATTTATTTTGCCAACTAGGTTACTACGAATTTAATGTATGCAACTTATAAATCCAAATTTAAACTTTTAATCACATTAAAATTTAAATTTAAATATGACTAGAAATTAATTTATAATTAAATTATCTTAATTAATTATTATTTTGATGTCAAATAGGATTAAACAATCCTAGTTATAATTGCATGTTAAATCCTAATTAAACTAAGATTTAGAAAACCATTTTCTAATTCAATTCAAATTCTATTTAAAATTTTGTTTAAATAAAAATTTGAAAGAAATATTTCCAAAAGTCATTCTCATCATTATAAGAAACTTATTAAATTTGTTCTTTAGATAATCTAAATCAATACAAACTCAACTAGGAAACCAATTGCTCAAAAATTGTCTAAATTGAATCATACATTAACTAGGATTATTTAGGAACTTAAGCACGAATTTAATTTGAAATTAGCATGCAATTTACATCAAAATAACATCATGAATATCTCACAAACATGAAATTAAGCTTCTATTCATGAAGTTATATTACATTAAATTACATAAAGAAAAGCAGTCCCATCATATTATTTGGGTTTTTGCCCTAGTTACTAATTTTGTTCATGCATTGATAAAAATATTTTTTGTATCAATTAAGTGGTTTTCCATTTTTTTTATTTTTAGTAATTTCTCTTATATAATTACCAAATTAAATGAGAGAGAAAAGAAATGTATTTTTCTCTTTTATTTTTCATTTATTAGCAAATCATTTTATATGGGAATCTATCCACCAACTGCAACCCACACTAGGGTTGTAAATATATAAAGGAGCCTTTCCCTTCCCTTGCCTATACCCATACAAACACAAAAAGATAAGGAAAATGAGCAACTTGGGTTCTTGATATTAACTTGTTCATCTTTTTCTTGATTCTCTTAATTCTTACTATAAATTCAAAGCTTTGCAGTATCTTTGTTTGTATTTCGATCAATTTTACAGGGTTCTTTCTATCGACAAAATGGCAGCAATTGATCTGAATCTTAACAACTTACCAGTTACAGAAGAAGATTTCGTTTCAGTGGAGATTCTAAAATCTCAAAACCCATTTCTACTTTTGTTCAATCATTTCAAAAGCATTACCCTCCCAGTTTTTTCAGAAAGGTAAATTATATATATGAACACACACATATAAAGTTATATATATATATATATATATATACATATATATATGTTACTTCATAATCTCCCATATCTTGTTTTTTAGTTTAGAATATCACTTTCTTACACATATGAAGCTGAATATAGATAATTCTTAGTTATCAAAACCAAAATCCATGGAATACCATATGTAATTTAAAATCTAATTAAGCCATTCAATAGGAGAAGTTGATTCCATTATTTTCAATTATTGTTCTTCCAAGTTATGAGTCTTTCCTTCTTTGTTAGATTGTAGCAAAACACAATAATCCAAAGCTAGGATAGCTTCTAAGAGTATCCACATCTAGGAAAAAGAACAAAATCTCAAAGGAGATGAGGTGACATAGGTCCAAAGTGCTAACTATGAAAAATTGTCTTATATATGAAAGAGAAAAAGGAAAGGAGAAAAAATAACTTTTATTTTTCTTAAGGAGGTAGCCATAAAATTGACTTCTTAAAAGAAGTATTTATACTCTTGATAATCCCTTTTAGGGTTGGAAAAGGAAAATCCCTAATAGGCCCCTTTCCTTATGGTACATGGCCCAATGTTGATAAAATGAACAATCCTAATCCAAATTGGATTTGGCCCATTTAAATAACTCTTATAAAAGGCCCAATTCATTTCTTTCTTGGATCTTATCCAAAAACTATTTTACATTTTCTTCATTCTCTCTATGTGTGTGACATAATAGGTTTTCTAGTCATGTTGGTAGCCTAAATCTTAGGAGGAATCCTAATCCAATTAGGATTCCATTAGTCAAACTCTTTTGACCCATAATTGATTTCCAATCAATTTTCCTTAACTTAGTATATCATGAGCGATATCTAGCAACACATTATGACAACCTAATAAACTAGAAAGTTAGTGGTCATACTGTAGATACTTCCATAGACAATTACCATAACATTTGTCCTTTCACTAAACTACACTGCATCTAGTTTAGAACATGGATTGTGTGTCCTTCCATTAGACTAATTACATCACATCTAGTCCAAATGATATTAGGTCTTATCTATGAGTCTCATTACTCTATCAGACATGTCCTTGGAGACTTTCTTCAAGACTTGTCCACCTTGGTCAAGAATTTTTGAGTAATGATCTCTACAAGAGGTCACAAGTATACTCTCCTTTTTATCAAGAGTGGTGAATCCTCTCATAATCCTTAATCACCACCTTATGAGCAACCTTTGAGAGGCAATAAGAAATGGAATCAAAGTATGGGATTCAGTATCAATGAAAACTTTGAGCATATCAAGTATAAAAATACTTACAACATTACTATGATGAGACTATCAATAACATTGAATAGATATCCATGTAATTGTGGTCATCCAATGTACTTGGCTACTATAGCAAACATCCAAATGTTAACTCTAAACATCTCATGTCATCAGCTTTTGAGATCAACTGCTTAACCTAGTCAAGGACTATAACATGTACTAGTCTATCTAGATTAAAAATATTATGTCTTTTCTAGGCACCCATTGGTAAGCTACATCCATTACCAGTGCTAGAATGGAAATAGAAGAAAATTACGATGGATTTTGTTTATGGATTGTCAAGAACTCCATGAAAAAATGATGCAATATGGGTAATTTTTGACAGATTAACCAAGTTAGCATATTTTCTACCTATCAGATGGGGGTGTACACTTGATAGTCAGATTATATGATATTCCAATGTCCATTGTGTCTGATAGAGATCCATGGTTTACTTCACATTTTTGGGTGAGTATACAAGATGCATTGGGAACAAAATTGAACTTTAGTAGTGCATTCTACCCACAAACTAATGGATAGCCAGAGAGGACTATATCGACATTGGATGATATGCTCAAAGTGTAACATCCAGTGATTTAGGCCCCAATTGTGCATGACCGTAGTGGGGTGCGCTGGTTCAATCAGAGTCTAAATTTGAACCCGTAAAAAAATGATGATTAATAATAAAGAAAAATAATTAAGGGTATTATTATTTCGAAATTAAAAATATTAGTGCTAGAATTAGAAAAAAAAAAATTTCTATGGACAAAATTGGTATTATGGCAATTATTGGGGGAAAAAGTGTGAAGATGGAGGAAGATGTGGCAAATAAGGAATTTCTTAAAGTTTAAAATTTAATCAAGATTAATTAATTTAATGAACCAATGAGAATTAGGATTAATTTTAATTAATGGGAATCACTCCTTAATTTAGGTATAAAAGTCAAAAAAGAAGAAGAATTTCTACATTCATCCACAAAAAGTCTAACTCATCTTCATCTTCTTTTCTCCCACTCTTGGTCGGCCACTTCTCCCTCAAAAAGACTCCATTTTTCTTCAATTCAAGCTTGAAAAAGAAAGGAAAGAAATTAGTTTTGAAAGAGAAAAAATAGAATTAAAGAGTTCTTACCATAAAGGGGACAAAGGAGCAAGAAGGAAGGAAGAAAGAAGAAAAGGAAAGGGAGCAACTTGGGACAGATTCGGTCCACCTTGGAGAATCATTAAGGTGAGTTTATTCTTCTTAAATTCAACCTTTTTCCTTCCATTTGAGACCCATAAGGATGATAAATATGATTAGGTTTGATAGATTGAGGTTATGTTGCAAGATTGGAACTAGAAATTTAAAGTTTTCAACTAGTTGATGAAAATGTAGTTAAACTCTGAATTAATGATAATTGACGTTAGTTAATTATTTTATGATTTAAAAACTAGAGAAAGGTAACTTTAATGAAGGAATGAGGGGCTGCCTTTGTTAAGTTAATTTGGAGAAAATTGAAATTAACATAGAAACAACACAATTGGTGATAAGTGAAATGTGAATTGAGTGTTGATTTGAAGAAAATAAATTGGAACCTATAATAAGGTTTTTGGACAGCCATGACATATGAAAAGAAAGTCAAACTTGGGTACATTTTGGATAAATTAAAGTATAAAACATATTAAGAGCAATAGTATATTATGTAGACATGAAAAGCTTTGAAAATGAATATTAGGATTGAGATATGGTATTGGTTGTGTAGCAAAATCAAATGAACAAATGAGAGGCCCTTGAGAGGGTGACAAAGGTAACGAGAAAGCTAACTAGTAAGGGGAGGAAAAAGGGAAAAGGGAAGATCCAAGGCTGATTAGGTATGTGCTTCATTGATAAAAATTTTACATGTTATTCAATTGTGTGTAATTGTTTATTAAGGTTTGATATAATTGTGGTTTGGATATGGAATGTGATTAATTGTTGCTTCTAATATTTTATATGGTAATGAGACCAAATGGTTTGAAATCATTAAGACATGTGAATGTAATTGTGATCTGAAAAATTTGGCATAAAAATTAATGCATATGATAAAGGTAAGTAGTATAAAGATTGATGTCAATTGATGACTTTGTTACAGAATTTCAGGAGCAGCCTTAATATTTTTTATTATAACTTAGGTTCTGGAATTCCGTTTTGTATGTTATTTATTGGAACTGAAAGCTAAGACATAAGAATTTAACTTTTATTTAGGCCATAACATCTAAATATGTCTGAATTGTTCTAGAAAAATACATAAAGTTCATACTTAAAATCTGTCCAGGAAATTCTGGGTAAACATTTTAGTGATGATTCAGTGTTCATTTGGCCATAACTTTTGATAAAAAAATTGGGATTTGAGTGATTTTTTATGCATATGAAATCGGAGACAATAAGCTTCAAATTGTTAAAAAAACATAACTTCAAATTCAAATTATAAATGGGCTAAAAATGAAGCCCAAAATCAGGGCCGAAATCTACCATAAATAAAAACTTGGAATATTGGATTTTTGCATGTGGTGTGATGAGTATATGTAATAACTAATGTGAATTTTTACTTCAATGGTCATCATAAATGTTTAATAAATTATTTAGGTGTGAGATTCTAATGTAATAACAATGGGAACAAAGAACAAAAATAAATAAGCTTATTTGTGATAATTTAGTAACATTATCATTTTCGAAAATATTGTGAATTAATATAAAAATAGTTAAGCCCTAAGACACCTAATCTAAAACTAGAATAGAGAATAGTTTGGCATGTCAATCAGGGGATTAAAGGCACTCGGTGCCAAATATGAAAGCCGATAATGACAATTTATAAATGCGTTTGACGCAAAATTATTAAGCCGATAATAGCAATATTATGAAAGCCGGTAATGACATTAATATAAAAGCGTTCGGTGCAATATTATGAGAGCAGAAATTGACAACCCCATTATTCCTATTAGTTATATCGGTTATAGGTATTATGGGTACAAAAAAATAAAAAATAATAATAAAATCAAAGTATGTCATTGTGATCATGTTATATTAATTAAAATTGTTAAATATGAAATGTTTGCAGAAATTTATTTGTTTTTATATAATTTTCTTATTTTATGCCTTATTTATGAAATGATTAATTAATATGTAAGAAAATGTATGTATGTAAAATTTTTATCCTTTGAGCACCACTAAGCTAGTAGTTTAGTCCAGGTGGTTTCCTCTCGCGATTTTAGAAAAATAGTCGTAGATAGTATATTTATCAGAAGAAAAAGGGTACCCAGATGAAAGCAATTAAAAATTTAGATTTATTTTTGGTATAGTTTGTTAAAAATCTTTGTAAATTAAATTATCGTTTTTATTTCATTGAATGTGTATTATAGATGTGACTTATAATGTAAGGGAAATAATTTGAATGTAAATTAATGTATTTTATAAATAAATAAAATTTTAAATATTTGTGCTTGTAATAATTTTATTTTGGATATCTGTAATATTTTCGTAAAAAACAAATTATACTTCATTTAGCTAATCTAATATGATAGTTAGTTGGGTAATACTCACTTACCTTGCTAAACTAAAGTGGGGTAAGGGGGTGTTACAATGGGCATGTTCTATAGAATTCAAAAAAGTGTGGGATGAATATACAGCATTTGTAAAGTTTGCATACAACAACCAATATCATAACAGTATCTAAGTGGCACTGCATAAGCCATTATATGGCAGAAAATGCATAAGCCCAATCATTTGGGATGAAAAAGGAGCACGTGCAATATTAGGGCCAGAGATAGTACAAGACACAGTGAATAATACCAAGATTATCAAGAATAAACTAAAGGCAGCACAAGACAAATAAAAGAGTTATTTTGATCAGCATAAAAGGGAAATGGATTACAAGTTAGGTGAGAAGGTACTTCTATGAGTATCTCCATGGAATATAGTAATCCAATCTGGCAAAAAGGGTAAATTGAGCCCAAGGTTCATAAGACCTTATAAAATTCTTGAGAGGGTTGGTCCATTGGCATACATGTTAGCTTAACCACCAAAGATGACTCAGATTTATATTGTATTTCATATGAGTATGCCTAGAAGATATATATGAGATCCTACCCATGTACTTAAAGATAAAGCCATTCAGATTGCAGATGACATAAGTTATATGGAAGAACCATTGGAAACCATCAAATACAGGGCTAAATGGGTGAGAAACTGAGAAATACCATTAGTTAAGGTGTTATGGAAAAACCATTCACAAGAAGAGACAACATAGGAAACAGAAAAAAAATATATGAAAAGACAATATCCACACCTATTCCTAGGTATTAAATTTTGAGAACAAAATTTTTAAAAGGAAAAGAGAATTTTAATATCATCAATTTTCCCCATATGCATTTCTACATGTATCTCATTTGAACATATACATCTTGCATATACATCACTTGAACATGTGCATTATATATGTATTTTCATATGGATAAGTTCATGACATACACTAACTATGTATTCAAGTATTTTATAATTGTACCGAGTTGCACATGTCTACTTCATAATTTAGATAAGGATGACATAAAATTTAGAATAAAGTGAATAAAGAGATTAAATTAAATTAATAAAATTTTGATATGATTATTTTAATTCAATTGAAGTAAACAATTCAATTATATTCTTGCATTTGTTAGTAAAATGAGATAAATGTATGTATGTATATAAATATGATGATGTTAATGATGATGATGATGATGATGATGATGATAATAATAATAATAATAATCATAATAATCATAATAATAATAATAATAATAATAATAATAATAATAATAATAATAATAATAATAATAAAGAGAGGACTTAAAGGATGGTCTATTGACTTATCCTTAGCCTTAAATTTGTTTTCCCATTTCCTTTTACTATAATCCCTTTTTTCTTCTTCTTCTTCTTCTTCTTCTTCTTCTTCTTCCCTTTATTTCTTCTATTTTCTTTCAAATTTTCAACCACAATTCAAGTAAGTAAATCTTTAATGAGTTAATTATTTTTCCTTATATTGCTAATCTTGAATTATAGGTTTGATAATTTATGGTTTATGGGGTGTAAACAACTAAATCAAATGTCTAAATTTTGTTTTCATAGCATAATATTAAAGCTTAAGTTTCCTAGTCTTAGAGGAATAATTTGAAGAAATTCCAAACATAAAACTTGTAGATCTAAGTCTTATACATTTGTATTTAAAATAGTTTTGTAAGATTTGATGTACATGAAAAAATTTAACCTTTAACTAAAAATGGTTCTGGTTCCATTTTCAGAAGATTACCATATTGTTTTTGTTTATTTTGACCATCTTAGATGTCTAATTTGATGAAATATAAATGCTATATATGTCTATAAAATTTTGTAATAAATTTAATATGTATAAAGAGATATATGAACGAATTATAACAATTCTTTTGATTAAAGTTGTTTTCTTTATACATGTGTAGCTCTAAAAGTTTATTCTAATTTTGCGCTATTTATAGATTGAATTTGTACAAAATCCAAACATGAAAATTTTAGAATTATGTCTTATCTAAATTTCAGTGAAAGTCTTACCCTCAAAATTAGTATATTTTGTAAGTTATGATATTTAAAAAAAAACTAATATGAATGTTACCTCTATAGAGGATTAGTCATATATTTTTTATTATTTGAAGACCTTAGAGGCATCATTTGAAATGTTATAAAAGAAAAAATGTTTATTTGCATCCTATCTATGTTTTTGAAAATTTTTATAATAATTAATCATAAACATAGTAAGATATGAATTATTAAATTTGATATCATAAAACTGTCAAATGATAGACAACATGACACATTTGAAATTTTACTAAAAATAGTGTAATATTCCAAAAATTATGAAATTAAATATGTTATACAATTTTATATGTTTTATTTAAGTAGAATTAAGAATCACTTAAATTAGATAAATATAAAAAAAAAAGTTATATACTAATCAGTATATAAAGGTGACACTGCCACATAGAAAAAATATTAGTTATTTGCTTACATTATATTATGATCAAATTTATCTAGTCACATATTTATTAATTACAGTTTCAAATAGTCTCAAAACAAGTTGATAACATACAAAGAGAAAGTGAAAAATAAGCTAAATTTTGGATGTTAAAGAAAAATATGAGTAGGGTGGGCCAAGGGTCTGAACTGTCGGTTCCGATTCAGAAATAGCAATTCATGGTTTAAAAAAATTCAACCGGAAATTCGGCTAGTTCCAATATTTTTTTTAAATTATAATTAATGTAGTAAATAAATACAATTAAAATTATTAAAGTTTATAAATTAAACTTCAATGGTAGGTGAATTTGAAGCAAAAAAATTTAACTTATTAATTTATTTATAAATGATGCAAAAAAATATTAAGTTAGAAATAAATGAAAAAAAAATTGAGGAATAAATTATTCAGAAAGAATGAAAATTTTAAGAAAAAATATTAACTTATAAAATATTAATTTGTATAAATTATAAATTTTTACAACTAATAAGTTATAAAAAAACTTTGAAGAAAAAATAACTTATTAAATATTAATTTTTAATTTTGTGCAATAACTAATAAGTTAAATTGTTATAATAATTAAAAAAAAAGAATTTGCTTTTGAAAAATTACATATAACACCCTTTTACCCTACTTTTGTTCAGCAAAATAAGTGAGTATTACTCGACTAACTGTCATATTAGATTAGCTAAATGAAGTATAAATTTTTTTTTTAAGAAAATATTACATATATCCAAAATAAAATTATTACAATCACAAATATTCAAAATTTTATTTATTTATAAAATACATTAATTTACATTCAAATTATTTCCCTTACATTGTAAGTTACATCTATAATACACATTCGATGAAATAAAAATGATAATTTAATTTACAAATTTTTTAACAAACCATACCAAAAATAAATTTAAAGTTTTTAGCTGCTTTCGTCTGAATATCTTTCTTCTTCTAACAATTATATTATCTACGGTCACCCGTATAAAACTTACGCAAGAGGAAACCACCTGCGCTAAGCTACTAGCTTAGTAGTGCTTCAAGGATAAAAAATTTATATACATACATTTTCTTAAATATTAATTAATCATTTCGTAAATAAGGCATAAAATAAGAAAATTATATAAAAACAAATAAATTTTAGCAAACATTTCATATTTAACAATTTTAATTAATATAACATTATCACAATGACATACTTTGATTTTATTATTATTATTTGATTTTATTATTATTATTCATTTTTCTTGTGCCCATAACACGTATAACCGAACTAACTAATAAAAATAACGGGGTTGTTATTTTCGGCTTTCATAATATTATGTCAAGCGCTTTATAATAATGTTATTATCTGCTTTCATAATATTGTCATTACCGGCTTAATAATTTTACGCCAAGCGCATTTATAAAATGTCATTGTCGGCTTTCATATTTGACACCGAATGCCTTTAATTCCCTGATTGACATGTCAAACTATTCTTTATTCTAGTTCTATATTAGGTGTCTTAGGGTTTAACTATTTTTATATTAATTCACAATATTTTCAATAATGATAATGTTACTAAATTATCACAAATAAACTTATTTATTTTTGTTTTTTGTTCTCATTATTATTATACTAGAATCTCACACATAAATAATTTATTAAACATTTATAATCATCATTAAAGTAAAGATTCACATTAATTATTATATATACTCATCACACCGCATGCAAAAACCCAATATTCCAAGTTTTATCTATGGCATATTTCAACCCTGATTTTGGGCTTCATTTTTAGCCCATTTATAATTCAAATTTGAAGTTGTGTTCTTCTAACAATTTGAAGCTTATTGTCTCAATTTTCATATGCACAACAAACCACTCAAATTCCATTTTTCAATCAAAAGTTATGACCAAATGAACACTGAATCATCACTAAAATTTTTGCCCATAATTTTCTAGACAATTTAGATCTGAAATTTATGTATTTTTGTGGAAAAATTTAAGCATATTTAGATGTTATAGTCTAAATAAAAGTTAAAGTCTTATGTCTTATCTTAAACTTATTTAGATGTTTTGGGGTTTAAATGAATCAAAACTCACTTAGTTCTCTTATCTTTTAAATTTAAATTGTCGATATCTTTTACCTCTTTTTTAATTAAAGCTACTAGTGTCGGATGTGTCAACTGTTTCTTCAGTGGTGAAGTCATATTAGTTCTCGAATTGATCTTTTTCTATTGTTTATTTTCTCATTGTTGTTTTGGTTCAATCTTCAATATATGCTTTAATTTCTAGTGATTCAGGAGTTAAGCTAGATTGTATCTCATCCAAAATATTATCTTCCTCACTAAAAACTTGTTCAACTCCAATAGTTGAGACTGGACTTGAAAAAAATTTGTTTTACAATTTAAGAGAGTATCGGATAAGTAATATGATATTGACTCTACAAATCAATGACTGAAAAATATTTATCTATTCTACTATCACCAAACTCAAATGCAGTTGTTAAATAAATATTAAGTTCGGGTGAACCAGAGGATGATCTTAGTTTTTTATATTTTTACATCATAAAGCGATGATCCCCTCTAATTTTTATCGATTAACTCAAAGTTTGACTAGTAGTGCCAATACTACTAGTAGTAGGAATATTATAAATCAAACCAAATTTCATAAATAAATAACAAGAAATTGTTTTACATAATTAATAATAGAATCAAATCTATCATGATTTAAACCTAACAATGAATAATGAAGATTTAAATAATCCAATAAACTATCCATTTTACATCTAGGATAAAAATAACACACAACATACAAGATTAATCAAATGAATAAATTTAAAACAATTCAACCTCTTATTTTTCATCATACAAATATCATCATGCAAAATTAGATCATTAATATAATCTTGAAATATATCAACAATATTAATATATTCACACAATAATAAATGTCATGTTAGATCATAAATATCACTTAAAATATATATTGCATTATTAAAAACTTTTAAAATATCTAAAATTTATTGACAAACATCTCAATGCTATAGATATAAATTAATTTGTGGCACATTATTGGAAAAAAAAAGTGCACAATAATTTTCTATATTCATATGATTTGTTGAGTAATTCATAAGTTGAATTCTAATGAGTAGCAACATTCGTTAGAAATCTTTTTAGATTTTTTGTCAAATTTACAACAATATCGACCCCATGATTTTATTTTTTGTGCATGTGATTATAAAAAAAGAAATTTCTACTTTAATTAGAGCAACTATACTACTCAAAAATTTCATACCATCTTGAACACATAAATTTAACACAAGGCATACACATCTAACATGAACAAATCTACCTCCAATAGTAAGTTGACATAATGCTTGAAATTGAGGTGGCATTTGCCACCACATTATCAAAAGAAATTGAAATTTTTTTTAACTAATCCATACTCTTGCAAAATATTTGTTATCATTTTAAAAATATTATTAGTGGTATGACAATCATCAAAAACTCTAAATGCAAGTAAATGTTTTTTGTAATTGTTATTCACCATCAATCCAATGACATGTAAAACCTATGTAAAAATGCATTTACAAATTATCACTCCAAATATTACAACAAATACAAACATGTCCATTCCAAAAAGAAAATATTTTTATTTTTTATTTTCTTTATATAAATTATATAAAACACATTTAAATGTATTTATAGGTACATATTTAGCATATGGATTTAATTTATTTTGAAAATAATTAACAGAAACTGCTTCTCCACCAAAACTAAAAGATAAATGTTTCATACCTATCATTTTTGCCAATTCTTTTTTATTTTTTTCTCAATTATATTGAAATAATTGAGAAGTAGAATAAAATGTTACGTACTCATAAATTTGGCTTTGTTTTTTCTCTATTACAATTTGAACAACATGTTTGTTTTACAAGTACTTTCGAAATATGTCATAACCACCTCCAGTTTTAAACTTGTATGTTTGTGGACAATAATTGCACACAACATCAAATGACACATTATTTTTTTTGAAATTTTTTGAAATAAATTTGAAAAATAACGGATGTTCGAATTTTTTACTCAGATGATGTTGTCGCTGTTGGAACTGAACTCGATTGTTCATCGCACCTATTTCTTTAGCTTTCTTTAGTTGGATTTTATAATTCCCCCTCCACATCCAAATTTTCAATTAAAATTTTCCAAATCAAAAATATTTTCATCAAAAAAATTGCTCCTTCCATTATGGCTTGCCATTATTTATGATTAAATTTTATAAAAACAATTGAAGAATATTGAAAAAAAGTGTAGAGAGAGATAATGAAAAAAGAATTTCAAGATTAAAAAAATTTTAAAATTAAAGAGAATTAAAACACTGAAGAAAAAATTGAGATTCTGTAGAACTATAATTAGAAAGAAATTAGAGAGAAAAAATAATTGAGTGTAATTAGAGAGAAATTAGAAATATATGTAGAAAGAATTGAGAATTAATTGAGAATGAGATTGTGTAAGAAATGAAAAAAATTGAAATGAATTTGGTATTTAGAAAAAAAAAATTAAAAATTACAATTTCAATAATACCTCTAAATTATAGCTATTATTTTTCAGTTATAAGAGGTATTTTTGTTCGTTCAATATATTTATATTTTAATATATTTAATTATTAAAAAAGGTGTAAAATCTAATAAAATATCAGGCATTCATGAAATAATAATCTTTTTAATAATTGAATGACTATCTCTTTTTTAAATTAACTCGACATCTCTCTCGTTTATTGTATTTTTATGTCTATATCCATGTCGTATATTCATCACAGTATAGTTGAATTTTTTATTTCTCAAGGTATATCTGTTTGTCATCTTTATTCACACTTTTAATTACTTACTATCTATTTTTTCTCCCTTTACATATACGTACTCAACTCTTCCATTCCATCATGTGCACACCATTTTACTTAATTTTACTTTTATAAGATCAATAGGGTTCATACGTGTCTATGGTTTCATTTTACTCCTTGAAGCTCTCGAGTTTTATTCAAAGTTAAAACAATTATTTAATTCAACAAATTTTCCAACACTTCTCAAGATAGTTTGGGCTCCCCTTTTTGTTTCAATGTTTACTTTGGTAAAAAATATATCTAAGGTTCAAAGTTTAGTCAAATTATACTCTTGGGTCCAATTACTTCGAGGTGGGCTGAATCTGTCCCAAAATTTCTCCATTTTCTTTTTTTTTCCTTCTTGCTCCTTATGGCAAGATCTCTTTAATTTTTGAATTTTTTCTCGCTCAAAACTAATTTTTTTCTCTCTTTTTCAAGCTTGAAATGAAGCAAAAATGGAAGCTTTTGGAGGCATAGGTGGACGACACAAAGGGTGAAAGAGAGGAAGAAGATGAGTTAGATTTGTTTTATGGAAGATTGTAGAATTTCTTCACATTTTGACTTTTGTACTAAAAATTAAGGAGTGGATCCCACTAATTAAAATTAATCATAATTTTCATTGGTGCATTAACTTAATTAACTTTTAAACTTTGAAAAATTCCTTATTTTCCATCAATTTCCTCATCTTCACAGTTTTTCCCCCAACAATTCCAAGAATATCGATTTTGTCCGTGGAGAAATTTTATTTTTTCCAGTTCTAGCACTAATCCTTTTAATTCCCAAATAATAATACCCTTAATTATTTTGTCTTATTATTAATCATTTTTTATGGGTCCAAATTTAGACTTCAATTGAACCAGCACACCCCACTACAGTCACGCACAATCGGGGCCTAAATCACCAGATGTTACAAAACACAACCTTAAACCCTAGCCACCAATCCTCTAAAACCCCATAAACCATCCTCTATCAATCCCTTTCATTTTTAGTTGATTAAATACAAATCCCCACCATTAAAAAGAGCATTAGAAAATAAGAAATTTGATATAAAAATCAAGGTGTGTGACAAAGAGCATTAGAACACATTTTGAAATGTAGAAACCAATCTATTTGCACAAAATAGAGGTAAGATATTATGTCTCCTTCGTTCTTTGATAGGGTTCGATTCGGTTAAATGGGAGATAAAAAGTTTAGTCTTTAAATCAATACAAAGTTAAGGGTTTTATTAGTTTATGGTGTAAATTCATTAATTTTAGTATTAGAATGATAATATAGTCTATAATTTATATTAGGGAATGAGATTGAAGGTGGAGACATCCCCTAGAGGCAATGGAGGTGACAGAGTCGAGTGTTAGGGCTCCATTTATTGAGGTTTGTGCATATATACATTTTTATTCGAATATATTATGCTTGTGATATGAAATGCAATTCGAAAATCTTATTTGGCATTATGTAATGATATAATATTCTTGAAATTGGCATAAATGGTTGATAATATTCTGAGATGTACATTGAGATATATTTGATGTTAATTGAGTATGGAGGTTGCTATGATATTGTTGAATAAGGCATTGAGCCTAGATTGATTGATTAAAGTATGATTAAATGCATGTTATAGTTGTTTGAATGCTGAAATTATTGTAAAGTGTTGATAGGTGTAGCTAACATTGGATAACTTTAGTACCTTGCATGATTGTGTGTGGAATTGGCTTGAATCAGTGCTGGAAATATGTTATGTCTGATGTCACTCCCGTGAAGCCAAGCTTCACACTCGTGAATACATGAACACAATTTGGTCACACCTATGAACCAATGTTTATGTCTATAAATGATCATGAGCTAGTCACGGCTGAGTCATGGGTGGACAACCCATGATAAGAGGTTTCACATACATGAATATACCATTCATGCTCGTGAATACCCTATATCCAGAAATGATTAATTGGATGATGTGATTGAGTTGCATGTATATGATTTATACACACATGCTTGGCATGAATAACTGAGACACAATACAGTATGATTACATGATTTTGAGCAATGATTATGCACTCGGTGCTCTACGTTACGGAATAATATGTGATGATTAAGTGGAAATATAAAATGTGACATAAACGATACTGAAAACCAAAATATATTTAAATATACCCATTTTCTATTCGATGACTAGCTATAATAGGTGGCATTCCATTGAGGGGGTTACGGTACCATAAAATATTATTATTATGTTAATCGAGGTAGCTTAAGCTTGGGTAAGAGTGCTCATGATTATTTAGGGACAAGGTGGCTTAAGCTAGGGTAAGAGCGCCCTTGTACCCATATGCTGCTGTTATTTTTACTCATCAGGGTGGCTTAAGCTTGGGTAAGAGTGTTCTTGATTTGAGATGTAGAATTTACAATACATACAGATATAGATAGTGACTAGGGTGGCTTAAGCTCAGGCAAAAGCACTCCTATTTCACAACCCACATATAGATAGTCTAGGTCTAGAGTATTGGGCTAAGAGACCAAAAATTTGCAATAAAGTACACAAAAATTTATAATACAGGAATTTGCAATACAGTATACATAAATCAAAAATCACACACACACACACACACATATATATATATATATATATATATATATATATATATATAAGGAATCAATAATGGTATACTTGTAATACATGATGAAATTCACTGTGATTATGATGATAATGTAGAAATATGATAAATGACATGTATTGTTACTATGATAATGAAATCGCTTATGCAATGTATGTTATAAATGTATTGAAATTAATTCAGTATGAACAAACTTTTATGTCTATGTTTATGAATATGAGATATTATATTAATATGTGAATGCATGTTAGAATTTAAATTCTTATATCCACCACTAAGCTTTCAATAATTTAGCATATGGGTTTCCCTGCACATAGGTTTGGAGCTAGTAGATTGTTAAGTTGATTTGAAGAGAAGACAAAGCTAGTTATAGTAGTCTGAGTTGATCCGTGTTGGGTCTATATTATTATTTTATTCATCTCATTTGTTATTCCGCATCTTAAGGGATCAAAACAGATAATTGATTTATGTTTTAAATAAGTTTGATTTTGTAATACGAGCAGATGTTGTTCAAACCAGTTTATGGTTTGATTTTTGGTTAATTTTCAAATAAAAAAAATAGTGTTATACAGATTGTGTTAAATAAATGTTGAAAGTTGCATCTTATTCAAATATGAATATGTTGATGTAGGAATATTTTAGAAATTTTTTAATTTAAAGCAATTTAGATAGGTACAGTTGTGTGGCATCTATCTGTACAGTAGGATTTGCCCTAGCTTTATAGAGGGGTGTTACACTTTGAGTAATAATCAACAATTACAAATACATAATATTTTCCTCCTAAACTAGCAGTTTTATTAGGATTAAATAAATCCATATGCAAGAGCTATATAGGTCTAGAAGTACTTACAATATTTTTAGAGTTGAAAGATGTCTTGTGTTATTTTCTTTTTTGACATGGTTCACATGTTCTATCTTTGATGAATTTTATTTTTGGAAACCCATCTACTAGCTCCTTTTTGCTAAGGCTTTGAATTAATTCTATGCTTGCGTGTCCATGTCTACTATGCCATAGCCATAATTCATTGCTAATATATATAAGAAACTTAGAAGAAATATTATTAAACTTAATTAAATCAATTATATAAGTATTTCCATCTCTATCTCCTTTGAATATTTTTTTAGCCATTTTATAGTGGTTATGAGACATCCATTAAAGTTAAAGATGACCTAGTTTCCTTTATCACATAATTGACTAAAATTTAAAAGATTATGCTTTAAACCATAAACAAGCAAAACATTCTCAATTAAAGAAATAACATTTAAGCCAATGAAACCAATGTCAATTACCTTACCCTTAGCATTATTTCCAAAGGTAACCTTACGACCATCAATTTGTTTGATTTCGATGAATAGGCTCCTATTGCCAATTATGTGCCTTGAGCATCCACTATCAACAAGTCACACATTTTTTTTATAGTGGATTCTAGACATACTTGCAAGAAAATAATCTATATTCCATTTTTAGGTACTCAAATGTACTTGGGTCCTTGGGGGTTAATTTTGGAAGGTTTCCAATGTTCCTTCTGTATTGGACAATGTAGATTAATGTGACCATACTTCTTGCAATAATGACATTGTTTAGTTTTAATTTTTTTTACCACATAGCATAATGTTTATGCCTTACTACTTTTAAGGATGCATGATGTGTATGAAAACAACAACATGCATGTGTAGTGTGTAAGCTCTTATGTTTTTTTATGTAATCGCGTGATTGAGTTTTTGAGGTTTACTTCTTAAACCTTGTGACCATCTGATATTTATTCTTTGAATGGGGGATTTTGTGCCAAGTTCAGATGATGTTGATGCATCATTAAAGCCTAGTCCATGTTTTGCTAAAGGAGGCCTTTATGATATAATAAGAGTATCCAAATTTTCTTTCCCTTTATTAAATTTTGAATTAGAATTTGTAAATTCCTAAACTTCATTTTTCAAAATATTATTTTCTTTAAGTAAGGTTTTAGTTGAGGGTTTTAAAGACAAATCATCTAATGACTTTTAAGATCATCATTGGATGTTTTTAGTTCTAAAATTTCTTTTTGTAGAATTTCTAATTCCATTTTTAGCTTTGAATTATCATTTTTTTTGAAGTATAATTTTCTTTTTGTATTTTTCTAATTCTAGGTATATAACTTCTATTATATCCCCATCATCATCATCATGATCACTATCAATACTATTATCAGAAGAGTGAATGCAAAGAGGACTTACCTCATCCGTGAAGTGATTCTCTAAAGCCAAGAAGCACAGATTGGCCACCTCTTCTTTGTTGTCTTCATTTTCACTTGAGGAGCTATCATCATCCCATGTAGCTTTATGGCCTTTGTCCTCATCTTCCCTTCGAGATTTCTTCTTGTACTTCTTGAGCTTGGGATAATCTGGTTTGATATGCATTTTCTTTCCACATTCATAATATTTCACCTCATCTTTGCTCTTTTGTGATGAGTCATTTGACGATTTTCTTAGAACTTTTTTCCAAGAGTTGTCGTATTTCTTATTAATCATTCTTTTTATTTTCCTTGAGAACATGGCAATTTGCTCATCTACATCTTCATTGTTTTCTTCATCACTTTGAGTTTCTTCTTGAGGTTTGGAAGTTGAGGCTTCACATGCGAGAGCTCTTTTCTTTTCTAGTTCAGCTTCAAGTTTTCTATCTCTTATCACAACCATTACATGTGTTAGAAGTTTTCCAATGTGCATATCGATAGGAATAGTGCTCATATCCTTATTGGCTTCTTTTATACTGACTACTCTTGAATCGTAGTCTTTAAGAGGAAGGCTTCTTGAAATTTTGTTGATGACATCTTCCAAGCTCATGTGCCTTCTGAGCTTCTTTATGTCATTGATGATGGCTAGAAGATAGATTTTCATGTCAGTGATAGACTCATTGGGTTTCATCTTGAAGAGTTCATATTCTAACATAAGATGTTCGATCTTCTTAGATTTTACTTGCTTAGTTCCTTCATGGTAATTCTCCAAAGTTTTCCACATGCTATATGCAGTGATCAAGTATTGAATTCTTCCACACTCTTTAATGTATAGAGAGCTTACAAGAAATGTCACTGCCTTTTTATTTTTGCTATTTGCTCTTTTTTGAGTTTCTATCCAATCATCTCTTGGGATGAGTTTTTCATCATCATCCTCTCATTTCTTGACTGATGGTGTCCATTCTTTTCTTACACTATCCCAAAAAACAATTCTCTCACTATCAAGATATGCATCCATCCTAAACTTCCAATGGGCATAGTTAGACCAATCAAAGTAAGGCTTGAGACTTTGAAATCTTTTGTTGGCCATTTTTCAATCTTCGTTAGCACTGATTAGGCTTTAATGCTAGACTTAACTCTAATATTAATTGTTTCCCAAACAATCACCAAGAAAGGGGGGATGAATTGGTGGATAATTAAAATTTCTCATAAAGACAAATATAAAATAAGCAAGGAAAAAAAGATCAAACACACGATTTATAGAGGTTCAGGTATTAACTAACCCTACTCCTATCCTCAACTGCAATTAAGTATTTTTTCTATTTACTTGATGAGATACACTAGAGTTTTTTTAGCTCACTCCAAACTAGGTATTTCACTCGGATCACACCAAACCCAAATTATCTTGTGTTTTGACTAGTTAATATAAAAATCAATTCCTTGTATTTTATGGCTCATATTAAACCTTTACAAGTGCTTAGCCTAACTTACTCTAATACACTCTTGAGTAATTGTTTGACATAATAAAACACTCATACTCAAGAACACTTGAGCTTTACAAGATCAAAATGACAATAAGATGAAGTGATACAAAGAATTCATGCATAAATTCTCAAAGAAGACTTCTAAAGGATTTCTCAATGTAATGAAGCTCTTTTTGCTCAAATTATTTGTTCTTCTTTCAAGAGAATGAGCTATTTATAGAGTTCCTATAAAATCTAGCCATTAGGAATGCATTAATTTAAAATCTAGTCATTCAACAACCCTAGAGCATGCTAAAACAGTCATATTTGTAGGTCTTCACGGGTATGAATTTCTTGTTTTCAAAATTCAAATTTTGCAACTCAATATTCACGAGCGTGAATAATAGCTTCACGAGATATTCACATAACCCCTTTCTAAAACATGTTTGAACCCTTAATCAGACTTAAAAAAAATCTTTAGCTACAAAAACTCAAGCTTGAACTAAAACCTAACCCATTTGATAATGGGTTTCTAAGAGCAAGATTGACATGTAAAAGGGAATAAAACTTGTAAATAAGAAGGGGAAAACGCAATTCCTTACCAAAATTAAAGGAAGCACTATGTGATATAGGGCTTTCAGTTTCATTTCTTCCTCCTCAAGGTCGGCCTTCACAAGAACATAGGTTTCTTTATACTTCTCTCTTTCTAAAACATAATAAATTATGTACCTTAGCTTAGACTTGTGACACCCTTATAACAATCATTTTATATGTACGTTACGTGGGTTAATACGATGAGAGCCGATGTGTGTCAAATGTTTTTCTTAATTTAATTTAATGATCATAATATTATTTGCACTTATTAATCCATTTTATTTTTTAAAAATTTCGGCAACATAACGGTTATAAATTAACTATCCCACCTGCAATCCAAACAATTCACATCTCATTTTTTAGCACAACAATACACATATAATACAATATTCTTCATTCAACTGTAAGTTGACATTCCATTCTTTTACACATAATAATTCACGAATGTTTTTTATCATAATATGTACAACATTTTATTTTTACAACTTTATATCTAAACATATATATACATATGTCATTCTTAATACTAACATATTTCCTAAAAGTTGTATGCTTGCTCATACTTTTTCCGCTACCATCTGTACGCAGTCAAATAACTACGTGTTGAGCATTGATATACTCAGTGGTGATTACTAATTTAAAAATTTTCATTGATCTATATTTTCATATATACATACATGCAATAATATTTTTAATATACTATTCAAATTTTCTTTTTAATATATTATTTTTTTTATCAATACTTTATTTTTATTTATCCTTAATTCACTATTTAATATCTTTAATTAATTTTAACAATTTTTCTCAATTAATTTTTTTTACTCTTGAACTTTCAATTTCTTTCAATTTAGTCCATTTTCATTTTATTTCTTTAATTGACCATTCATTTATTTCTTCTTTATTTTTTTTTCAATCCTTTGTTTAATGAGCTACAAATTTCACTTTGGTTCCTAAATTTCCATTTATTTATAATATTGTCATTGTTTTACATTTATTTACACTTTAGCCACTAATATTTTTATTTTTCATTTATTTTCTTTTTAAATACATAATTTAACATTTTTCTTCCACTTAAATTTCATTTTTCAATTTTACTATTTTTGTCATATTTATCACATTTATCATTATTATTATTATTATTACTATTATACAATTTTTACTTTTATCACTTTTATCATATTTATCACTTATCTCATTTTTCTCACATTTTTCATATTTTTCATATTTCTTATATTTTTCATTTTTATCATTTTTCTTGTATTTTTCACTTTTATTATTTTTCTCACATTTTTCACTAATTTCATTTTTATAATTTTTTTTCACTTAAATCATTTTTATCATATTATTCATTTTTACTATTTTTATTCACATTTGCTACTTTTATCATTTTATTCATATTTGTCATTTTGATCATTTTTATTTTTATTTTTATTTTTTAATCATTTAATTCATAGTTGCTACTTTTATTATTTTATTCACATTTGTCACTTTTATCATTTCATTCACATTTGCTACTTTTATCATATTTTTCACTTGCATCTTTTCTTATCATAATTTTAACTTAAATTATTAGTACTTCTTTTATTCACATTTGCTACTTTTATCATATTTTTCACTAGCATCTTTTCTTAGCATATTTTTCACTTAAATCATTTGTACTCTTTTTATTCACATTTGCCCTTAGTTTCAATCCGATAGAAAATCTTCGGACCGGATATATAAGATGTGGACCCAAAAGTCCACTGCACTGAAGAGTAATCCCAAAGGATCACCCAATCACTGCACTGTACACTGAATCACTATATCAATATCACTCAAGTAGACCGTCATTGACCTATATAAGTGAGTCGCCATGACCCGCACCATAGTAATGGTGTCCCTATGGCTAGCCAATTATATTCTGAACTAGATTTAACCATCAGAAAAATAACTAAGGGCATTATTTCATTTCTTTAATTCAATTTTCATTAAATTCATAAATTCCATTAATTTTACATTATTAATCACTTAATATTTTATTCATCCATAACAATTTTATCGCTACCATAATTTTTTCATACTTTCCATTCTAATATATCAATAATTCATTATGAACATTCAATTAAGTCATTAAGCATCACTAAACACACTTCATTCAAAAAAATTTATTTCATGCATAATAAAATCAATAATTAGAAAAATATTCAATATAACATTTAAAAATTCTCAATAAATTTATACACACTCAATATCATATTTTCTTACCTTTCATGATCAAATTTTCATTCAATTAGCAAGAAAAATATTAATTTCTCCTTTCTCATATTCCGGCCTATATTAAATTTTCATCATTAAATTTTTTTTTTCACTTTTTAATTATTCATTTCACTAATTTATACATTCATTATTCCATATTTATCATAATATTACAATAAAATGTATTTATTTCTTAATATTCATTTTTCACATAATAAGGTCATATTTTATAATTTCCACTAATTAATTTTTTTAATTGAAATTAACCATTCTAATTCACTTTTCATAATCCCTTAATCATGTTTTAAGCATTAATTAGCAATTACATGCAAAACACACAAAATTCCTAATTTCCATAACCCTAAATCATGCTTAATTAATGGAAATAGATAGATTTTGGAATCACTAACCTTATTTCTTTTCTTTAGCCTTCCTAGGCTTCCTTTTGCTTACCTTTTTCCTTTGAAGTTCCTTCTCTTTATTGATTCCCTACTATGGCCGAAATTATACAAAAATAAAATCACCATTATTTTTGCTTCCATAATTCAATCTAACTTTATAAATATAATCTACATACCTTAAACTTCCTATTGGGACCCTTAAATAAATTTAAAGCTCTCAAATTCTCTTACCTCAATTTTATACCCTCACTTGAATCCTTTAATTTCTTCCACCTCTAATCCTTCAATTGAAGATTGGAGATCTCAACTAGCTAATAGAGGGGTTGAAATAATATTAGGATGCTTAATTTTGGTGTAAGAATTAGAGAAAAGAAGAGAATTTTTAATGGAAAAGAATGAGAAACCCATTTGGCCAAGGGGAAAGCATAAGAGGTAGAAGAAGATGCTGAATTCTCTAGACAATTCTGATATTTTGAGCATATATAGGTGACTAGAATGGGTTGGGTTGTGGCCAAGACAAGAGATCCAACTCCATTAGGCCCATTTGTGAATTTAAGGAACAAGTAAACACTATAAATTATTTCTCCCAAGCTCAATTTCATCCAATTTTGATTCCATAATTCATAAAATATTTTTATATGTCTACACAAAAAATTTTAACTCAATTAGGGTCCATTTTCTGTCCAGCTCACTTAAATTTGACTAATAATTCAATTTTCGGTGTTACCGTAAAATTTATTTTTCACTGTCAAATAATCCTAAATATTATTTAAAATCTATCCATGTCTTAAAATAAATTTTTGGATGTTGTTTCCTATTTTTCATAGCCCAGTCAAAGTACGGTCAACCAACTATTTAATTAAACAGGGTCTCATTTGTTCTTAGTTTTGAATTTTGAGAAATTATTTGACCTCATTTTCACTCCAAATTTTACTCTCAGACTAGTCATGACTTATATTTTTCAATAACCAAATAAAATAATTTTCACCCATGGGTGTATTATTGACCCCTAGGTATGCAGATCAATTTCGGAAACTACAGTTTACAACTAACTCAATATTTGGGCCATTACAAGACTTTTGTGTTTTAAGATTTTGAATTGAAGGAAAATAAAAGGGGTATCATTTCTTGTGTGAGGGTAGCTTTGAAATCTAGGCTTTCTTAGGTAATGGGCATATGAGAGAGCGAAGAGTGAACTGATACCTTTTTATATTTGACGATGTTCGCTAGTATGATAGTTCTGTCATGGGCATGAAGCACCCCAAAAATGGCATTCACTATAACATCCACCCATATAGTAGGACAAAATCCCACCATACAAGTAAATGCCACACAACTGTATCATGTTCCAACTAAAAACTTTTTCCTGTCATAATTATTGTATCTGTATAACATAAAAATTCATATACTTCATATTTCATATATTGTATAAAACCATATTTTGCGTCCAAATTGAAATCCAACCATATTCAAAATTATAATCCAAATACTATGTCTGTGCAAGCACCATATCCCTAATATCATAATAAACTGATTTGGGCATACATTATCCCTTTATTACAAAATCAACCTTATTTAAAAATAAAACAAGTCAATTACATGTCCTGATATATTAAAAACAATAATAATAACAATCTCTATCTCATGTCATGAGAATATCACAAATGAAATAAAAAGAAATAGATCCAAACACAGGTCTACTCTAACTACTTTGACCAGATCGGATTCCTCTTTTCGACAACTTAGCTATCTAATGGCTCCAAATCTGCATATAGGAGAACCTACATGCTAAGCTACTAAAAGCTTAGTGGCACATATAAGGATAAAAATTATAACATGTATTCATATCTAATCATAGTATGTATGTGTGTGTGTGTGTGTGTGTGTGTGTGTATATATATATAGTGTACGTACCTATCTACTCGACCATGCCATCATATATCCATATATCTCATACATACTTAATCTACTGAATTAAAACACAAAGATGCCATAATACACATATATGAATCCATTTAACCATATTCATATAGCACTCATATTATATAATACAAATTTCCATTTCCTATTTCCCAATACCTGATTATTTGTTTTTCTTATTCCTTTATAGGATATAATTATATCTCCATCTTTCAGTTTTACTTTCCTTATTATTGGATTGAAGATTTACTACCTAATACTCTAGACCTAGTCTACCATGATGGAGGTTGTGAAATATGAACGCTTTTATTCTAGCTTAAGTCATTTTACTCACTAACTGTATTCATCTTTATAGTGCCTAATCGAGCTTCTCACGTTAAGAGCCCTCTTATCCGAGCTTAAGCCACCTTGACTAAGTAAAATATAATAACTACATGCACATGCGAACAAAGTTGTTGTCATCTGAGCTTAAGCCACCTCACCTCTAAAATATAAATGCATGTGCTCGATATACTACAGTATCGTAACCCTTTCATTGGCATACCATCTATCCTATATTAGTCTTCATATAGAGAATGGGCACTAATTAATCATAATCTAGTTATTCGCATCAATAATAACTCATTTCATGATTTAACATATTAATCATATGATACCTTGTAAATAAGAGCATATAATGTATATACATGTTCAGCTTCAAGTTATCATACTATATATCATCTTGTTACATCACGCAAGGTATGTGTGCATACCAATACCATGTAATTCCATCAATGAAATAAAATACAAAATTTTGGTTACAAGGCTTTCATGAATGTAAATTGTCATTCATGGCTATAAAGTCTTCTTTTACGGGTTGTCTACCATTGATTCAAGTTGTGACTTTTTCGATATGGACATTCACAAGTGTGAACAACATGTCACCACCATGAATCAACAATCTGTATCAAATTTCAGCACCAATTCAAAGTAATTATGTACACCACATGCAAAGGCTCTAAGGCTAACCAATGTTAGCTACTTCTATCAACATTTCCGAAATATTTCATCACTTCTAAGTTATAATTCATGGAAATTCATCAACTAATCAATCAAACTAGTTTTCATGCCCAATTATAAATTATAACATCCATCAACCTTAACTTTCATTGTTACATATGCATACAAAGTTAAACATATAATCATAAGTCTAATTATAAGATCTCCTATACTAAAGTATGCCAAAAATATGCTAGATAGCATACCAACATCAATACTAACATGCCATAAAAGCGAATTGTTATGCATATATACACAAACCTAAATCAAAGCCTTAATTTCCAACCTCTCTCACTTGCCTACTCCTTCTTGTGGGTTTTTCCATCTTCTTTCTCGGTTTCTAAAATGAAATTAGAACCTTATTACCATATATTTTAGTCATAAATAGCTATTTATGCCATGAGATTGTAAATTTGTTTTTAGGCTTTCAAAAATGATTTCTCCCTTATCCTTGATTATGCCCTTTCTAAATTGTGAGATCCTTAATTCTAATCAATATTAATCTTGTCTATGGTGAGGATTTCATGTTTTATTGACCAAGGTTGAAGGGAATCGAGGGAAGATCGATTATGGGATTCACAAGTTTCGTGGCTAAGGTTTCGAATTTGGAGCACGTGAGTTTCTATAAAAAAAATATGAAACTATCCAATTTAAACTACAGGTATTCATAAGTGTGACCATGTGTGTCACAATCGTGAAACTACTCAACTTTAGAATTCTTATTTCTTAACATTAACAATCGTGATGATACATTCATAGGCGTGAATACTGGGAAACTTTATTTTTCATATTTTTTAAACTATTTTCATGTTCCCAAAAACCATAACCACTTATATATTACCTATATACACATTATTTCTAGGCCCTAACTTGCGGGTGTTACATTTCTCTTTGTTGAACCTTGAGGGGTATTTTTGTCATTTTGATGCCAATAAATAAAATAGCAATAATGTATTTAACATACTTGTGTTCTAAGGTTATTGAACAGCGTATGAAATATGATGCAAAAATGGAAGACTAACTTTGAAAGTCAAAAAATAAAGAAATAGCATGTTCATGCCCGTGACTGTTTATGTCACGCCCGTGATGTAGCTTAACGCCAACTTTCCAACATTTAAAGTTCACGGCCATGAAGGATCATAACAATCTTGAATGATCATATCAGTCACACCCGGGAAAGAAAGTCATGCCCGTGAGAAAACATGTCAAATTTCTCCAAAGAGCTTCACGGCTAGAGTCACCACTTGGACCACGGCTTGGAAAGATATTCATGCCCGTGAAAGAATAAAGTCACACCCATGATCAAACACTTAGAAACAAATAACAAAATTAAATAAATAATATATATATATATATATATATATATATATATGAAAATTTGATACAATTATCGTTTTTGAAAATATTGTGAATAAATATAAAAATAGTTAAGCCCTAATACACTTAATCTAAAAATAGAATAGAGAATAGTTTGGCATGTCAATTAGGGAACTTAAGGCACTCGGTGCCAAATATAAAAGCCGGTAATGAAAATTTTATAAAAGTCGGTAATGACAATTTTATAAAAGCCAATAATGGCACTATTATAAAAGCATTTGGCGTAATATTATAAAAGCCGGTAATGGAAACCTCATTATTCTTATTAGTTAATTCGGTTATAGGTGCTATGGGCACAAATAAAATGAAAAACAATAATAATATAAAAAGTATGTCATTGAATAATGTTGTATTAAATCAAAATTGTTAAATATTATATGTTTGATGACATTTTTCTAATTTCATATAATTCTTTTATTTTATGCCTTATTTTTGAAATTATTAAATGAGATGTAAGAAAAAATAAGTATATAAGATTTTTATCGTTGAAGCACCACTAAGCTAGTAACTTAGCGCGGGTGGCTTTCTCTCGCGTAGATTCTAAAGAAAAGCTGTAGATAGGATAATAGTCAGAAGAAGAAAGGTATCCGGACGAAAATCGGCTAAAAGCCTTGGACTATTTTGGTATTTTATCAAAAACTTTGTAAATTAAATTATAGTTTTTATCTCATATAGTATGTATTGAGGATATGTAACTTTAATGTAATGGACATAATTTGAATGTAAAATAATATATTTTATAAATAAATAAAATTTTGAATATCGATGTTGGTAATAAAATAATTTTAGTGTTTGGAATATTTTTGCAAAAAAAAAAATTTTACTTCATTTAGGTAAGTTTATAAGACAGTTAGACAGGTAATACCCACTTACCTTGTTGAACTAAAGTGGGATAAGAGAGTGTCACAGATAATATCTTTCTTCATGTCTGTCCACAATGCTTACTTTTTCAGGTCATGATACATCTTGTTACCACCCAATTGCCTTGAATATCTAGTCTTATGTGCCTCCTGAAGGATCCTTTGTCTCAATGCATCAATCCTAGGCACACATAAATGGCCTTGATAATATAGCCCACCATCTGACTCAATTGTATATCCAAGTGTAACGCCCCCTCACCCTAGCAACATGTGCCCGGATACGGGAGTGATATGCTGACTTCATTGGTTAAAATATCATAACATGCATGCCCTTTTACAATTAGGTACTAATGAATTTAGATTTTATGACTCTCGCCTTTAAGACACCAATTAATCAAGCTAACAAATTAAGTAGTGTTCAGCCCAATTACTAGATTAAATTACATATGATTTGTCTAATAATTTATCCTTAACATGTCCATTTAAAGTTGAATAATTGGTGGTCATGAAACTATCAAACTAAAAACTTAATAAGTATAATTGAAACTAAAGATAATTATTCATTCACTAAAAAGATGAAAATGAGTCATACAGACTATAGTTGTTCATTAAGCACACATTAAAGTATTTAGCCTAGGATCTTAATAATAATGGTCATGTCTATTTCGACTAAGTTAAATATCAAAGAACTGTTAAATTTATCATGAACTTCTTAACCTCTGTGTCTCCCTGTCTCTCTATATATTTCTAATGTAAAATACACTAGAATTTATAATCTAAAAAGTCCTACTTTAAATCTAATTCTAAAGATATAAAATTTCCTAAATACCATAATCCTAAGTGCATTATGTCATGAATATATTTTAAAATTCTTTTCATAGCATGTAAATGAGATTCTTTAAGACATAATTGAAATCTAGCACATAGGCATTCACTATATATTATGTCAAGTCTAGAAGCGGTAAGGTATAAAAAATATATGTTCATACCTCTATAAAGTTTTTCATTTATAGACTTACCCTTCTCATCTTTGTCCAATTTGGTTGATATGCTCATTGGAGTCTTGGAACTTTTACATCCTTCCATTCCGAAATTCTTTAATAGCTCTTTAGTATACTTGGATTGGTTGACAAACCATCTCTTATCCTTTGCAAATATGACTTTTGGTAGTCCATCCACTAGCTTTCATTTACTAAGGCTTTGAATTAAGTCCATGCTTGCATGACCAAGCCTTTTATGCCATAGCCAAGATTCTTTGCTAATAGTCATAAGACACTTAGAGGAAAGGTTAGATAGCTTGTGTAAGTATTTTATGTAAGTATTTCTATTTCTATCTCCTTTAAACATCTCTTGGCCATTAAAGGTGGTTACAAGACACTTATTAGAGGTAAAGATGACTTAGTTTCCTTTATCATATAATTGACTTACACTTAATAAATTGTGTTTTAAACCATCAACAAACAAAACATTTTTTATTAAAGAAATATTATTTAAACCAATTAAGTCAATGCCAATTACCTTACCCTTGGCATTATTTCCAAGGGTTACCTTACACCAACAATTCTTTTGATTTGAGTGAAAAGGCTTCTATATTTCGGTCGTATGCCTTGATCATCCACTATCCACCAGCCAAACATTTTTCTTTTGATGTGGACTTGAGGCACAACTACAAAATAACAATTTAAGTTTAGTTTATAGGTGCCTTAATGAACTTGGGTCCCTTGGGGTTTAGCACTAAAAGGTTCCCAATGAGCCTTCCTTATAAAACAATATTTGTTTATATGCCCAAGCTTTATGCAATAGTGGCATTGTTTGGATTTAAATATGCTTTTCCACTTTGCAATAGGTTTAGGATTTACTACTTTCCTAAGTGGAGTATGTGCACAATGGTATAAACATTCATATGTTGTGGGTGTTTTCTTAAGTGGATACTTCTTGTATAAGAAAGCATGATTGGCCTTTTAAGGTTTCCCTCTTGGGATACATGACCTTTGGCTACTCTTCTTTTGAGTAAAGGCATTTGTGTGTGCTTTGTCATTACTGCTTGGGGCTATTACCTTAATAGTAGAGGTTTGTGGTGTGTTTGATTTAACAAAAATAGTTTTAGATGAGGTAGATGATGATGCTCTATTGAAGTCTAGACTATGTCTTTCTAAGGGAGGTCTTTGAGATATGATTAGAGTGTCTAAACTCTCCTTCCCTTTGTGAAATCTAGAAATAGAATTTCTAAGCTTCTCAACCTCATTTTTAAATGCATTATTTTCTTTTAAAAGAAAAATTATTGATGGTTTGAGGAAATCTCATCTAATGACTTCTTTAAAAAGCCATTTGAGGTTTTTAGCTCTTCACCTACCTTTTGGAGATTATTAAAATCATTTTTGAGTTTAGAACTATTTTTTATATAAAGATCAAGTTTCATTTTGTATCTTTCTATTTCTAGGTTTAGTACTTCAATTATATCATCATCGTCATCATCAATTAAATCACACAAATCATCATAAGGTTGGGATGTAGAGCATACCTCATAATTGGAGTAATCCTCGATAGTCATGAAGCACAAGTTAGCCACCTCATCTTCTTCTTCTTTAATGAGTAATGAGTCTTCATCATCCCAAGTAGCTTTGTGACCTTTTTCTCCATCTTCTTTGTTGGGTCTCCTCATGTACTTCTTAACCATAGGGAACTTTAATCTAATATGTCCCTTCTTCCCACACTTGACTTCCTTTTTGCCTTTGTTAGATGAGTAATTTTTATAAGGCAATCTTGAGGCTTTTTGCTTATAGCTCTTAATTGAGCCATACTTGTGGGTGATGAACCTCTTGATTCTCCTTGAAAGCAAGGTTATTTGATCATCTCCTTCATCAATTAACTCTTCATTACTAAGGAGATCTTCATCTATAAGCATTGAGATTGAAGCTTTAAGCGTTAGAGGCTTTCTTTTCTCCTTTTCTCCTTCAAGCTCCCTTTCTCTTACTAGAGTCATTTCATGAGTGAGGAGTTTACCAATAAGTACATCGGTAGGAATTACACTCAAGTCTTCATTATTTTCCTCAATACCTGCAACTTTTGAGCCATAATCTTTCATAGGAAGACTCTTTAGAATCTTGTTATTTACACCTTCCAAATTATAATGCTTTCCAAGCTTCCTCATGCCATTAACAATAGCAAAAATTTGATTATTCATTTCGTTTATGATCTCATTGGGTTTCATCTTGAAGTGTTCATATTCGGTGATAAGAAGTTGAACCTTCTTAAACTTTACTTGTTTTGTGCCTTCATGGTAGTTTTCCAACATTTTCCAAATGGAGTAAGTAGTTGGACAATGTTGGATTCTACCACACTTTTCAAGTGATAGAAAACTTATTAGAATGATCACAGCTTTCCTATTTTTTCCATTAGCTCTCTTTTGGGGCTCAACCCAATCATTTATTGGAACGATTTCATCTTCTCCTTCAACATTCCGTCTTGTTGGAGGTGTTCATTCCTTTCGAACGGTGTCCCAAACATCTATTCCATCACTATCAAGATAAGTTTCCATCTTGAATTTCCAATTCGCATAGTTTACTCCATCAAATAAAGGCTTGAGATTATGAAAACCCTTTGTTGGCCGTAATTTGGTCTTTCCTAGCACTTGTTAAGCTTGAATGCTAAACTTAGTTCTAATACTAATTGTTATCCAAAACAATAACAAATAAGGGGGGCTGAATTTGTTGGTAATTAAAAATTTTACTTAAGGAAATTTTACCAAAGAATAATTTGTGAGAGAGAAAAAGAAATTTGGCACACAAGATTTATATTGGTTCAAGTATTAACAAAACCTACTCCTGTGTCCAATCTCAATTGGGTATTTCACTAACACTCAAAGTGTTACAAATGGAGTTTTTCCTAGCTCACTCCCAACTATGGTATTTTACTCTTTTGGCTAATACCTCACCCAGAAAAATCCTTGTGTTTTAATGGGTAACACAATAACCAATCCTTGTGTTTTGATGGGTCACATAAAAATCCTTACAAATATTTCACTCGCAACCCAACTCATTCAAACTCACCAACTAAAAAGCTCAACAATTCTGAGCAATTATGGTTCTTACAAGATAAAAAAATAAGAATGATGAAATAAATTAAATGCACAAGGTTATACAGGAATAGAAAATTGAATGCATGTTTTCACTTATTTTTCTGATCTTTAGAAGTCATAAATATGTTGTATTTATACTCTCCCTAACAAAAATAGTCATTTGGTACGTATTTAATGCAAAAATGCTCATTCAACAACTTTCCCATTTGTGCCTGACAACTTTCTCTTTCCAAGTTAATGGGCGTGACTGTTCTTCATAACCGTGACTAAAGTGGTGAAGCTGGCCATGAATGGTTCTATCCAAAAATGAGAAGTCTTTCATAGGCATCATATATTTATTCACGGGTGTGACTTAGTCAAGCTTTATGGGTGGTCCAATGCTTCATTGTCATGAATATTTGAAAGAACAGTCTTGGTGCTAACTCATTCACGAGCGTTACTCCATGAGTCATGGGCATGAATTTATATTTTCACGATTATGACAATTCTTCATTACGAGGCATGACATTGTTCACTAGTGTGAATATCTATTTCATGAGCGTGAATCTTTGCTGATTTTCATTCTTTTAAACTTTAAATAAGTTCAAACAAGTTGCTTTATGGTTTAGGAATGTGTAACCTATCGAACACACTTAGAACACAAAATGTGGTTAAATTTCTTATTGCTCAATTATTTGTGATCATCAAAATAATGGAAATACCCTTTAAGGTTTAATAGTATTCATGCCCTTGAATGTTAATCACGATTGTTAATCCTAGTCAGTCAGGAGCAGGTGAAGCAAATGCAATTTTTCTCCTTCTGCAATGCCACCAAATCTACTCCCCCACTCTCTGAACAGCTAAACTAACATGCCACCATCCCTCTCTTCATCATCAACAACTTTTCTTCTCCATTTTTACACAAAAGAACTAAGATTAAAACTAAGGAAAACTAAAGAGAAAAGAGGAAGAGAGTGCTCTTGGGAGTTGAGAGAAAAGCTCCATTTTAGGGTGTTTAAAGTTTGTTTTCTAGCTTAGTGGTCTAAGAAAAATATTTTGGCACATTTAGGAGCTGGAAATGAGCTTAAACTCGCATCCCAAGGAGGAAGGCATATTTGAAAAGCTTAGAGTTTTTGGTTAAGGCACCATTTTAGGTGTAAGTTATGTACATACCATATTCAAAGTTTTAGATTCGTATTTATATGTTAGTGTGTCTTAAATGCATGTTTGATTGGCTATTGATGGGTATAAATGCATGATTTTCAGTTTTAATGCATTTGTACACTTAAAATGCTATAATGTTTTTATGGTGGTTTGGATATGATAAATGTGATGAAATGTTCACCATTGATGCTAAAATGATAAATGGCATGCTGGTTGATGAAATACTATGTTGAAATGTTGATAGAGTGATTGACATTAATCAATCTTAAAGATAAATTGCATGTGAAAATGGTATACTCTGTTTTGATGTACATATCAATAAATTTTTTTAGATTCATGGGCATGAATGGGTTTTTAGGTGAAACAAACCCATTCATATGCAGTTTCATAAACAGGTTTATTCCAGTTCACACCCGTTAAGGGTGAATCACAGTCGTGAAATCCATAGTTGATTCACAGTTTAATTCATAGGTAAACTACTCATGAAAGGTTTCGTCACGACCATGAAAGCTGGTTCACGATTATGAAGCTATTAATTTTTGTGATTTATATGTTTTGATGCATGATTCAAGGGTGATGCATTTTGAGGTGGTATACCATTGTTGTTCTGATTATAATATACTATGAAAAGGAATATATGCATTTTGAGCTAATGGATTGCATACCATTGAGAAAAGACCTATACTAAATAACCTAGGTTGATCAATGTGGATTATCTTTGAAGGACTCAGGTAGGTATCCTGAGAGGCTCGGGTGAGAGTCATCGATTCTATTCCCATATCCAATTTAGTCTAGTTAAGAGTAAATCGAATAACAAAATGATTCTTTAATTTTTAAGTTTGGTATAGACTTTTATGAATTATGATTGATTTCTTGATATCTCATTTTCAATTTTATGGTATTATGTAGGAATACTTTAGGGCATGACATTAGTTTAATATGGGTATTGTATGCTTGGATCTTGAAGTAAGACATAATGATATGATGATAAGTATTTCATGCATGTTATATATGTATGTTTGTACATTTTGCATGTTGCTATGTACCACTAAACATTAGGTTGTTTAGCGTATGTGTGTTTCTCATTTGCAGGTTTGGAGCTTAAAGGTTGATCGACAGAGAAGTACACTCCAGTTTCAAAATCCAAAGACAATTTTGAGGGGTTGGTTATACACCTTATACGTTTTGTTTTTTTTTATTCTTTTGGAAATTAGGTAGTTCTATATTTACATGTTTTGTACTTAAAAGACATACAGTTGTATAACTATCTATTCTGTAAAATATTTATGTTAATGGTTGCCCATATATTATTGTATTTGAATTCTTTGGTGTTATAAAATTATGTTAACTAATTTAATATTTTATTTTATCAAGTTATCATGATCATGGTGTATAAAATTTCTAATTTAACGCGGTTTGAATCATGTGCATTGTAATTTTTTTGGTATAGCTGGGTTAATTCTAATTATATCAAAAGATATTACACACTCTACAATAATTCCCTTTTTACTAGGTTTGACTCTCAGAAAACACATTTCATTGTTTTTCAACCATCTTTTAACCGGTCTAATCGGCAAAATTCTGACCAATTTGAACAGATCATGATTCAATCGGTCGATTGTCTAGTTCTTATATCGTTGAAAGAATAGTCAATTATGAGGTATTAACCGATTCGATTTTCTAAAATGTTTGCAAGTTTTTCGATTGAACCAATCTATTTAGGCTAGTTTTAATAAGTATGTTAATCGTTGCAATTTACTACTAATAAATCACCCCAGCTAAACCAAACATACACATAATTTTAGGATTCACCCAGTAATATAAAAAAAAACACTTAAATTTTGAATACTAAAACTTGTGTTCCTTATTTTTATTCCAAAATTGTCCATAATAAAAAATTGAAGGAGACGGGTGTCCAAGTCTCTTGGCGCAAATGGAGGAGATGGGTCTCTGTGAGTTTTGTTTTTGGATCTGGGCAATGAATTATTGCTGCATAAATTAAGGAGACATGGGTTTATTTGAAAATCTTATGGATATGAACCCTGAAGGAAAATATCATAAGGCAGAATCGGTGGTGGTGGTGGTGGAGTTGAGACTGCCGGGTGACAATTACCGCTAGTGTTTTTCGGCTTGAAGGGATTGTTAGCCACATTAGCGTATTGGAGAAAGGCTTTTTTTTTTTTCTTGGATTTTGTTTTATAATATTTTTGGATTTAATGAAATGCTGGTTGCCACCTGCCTCTTATTTCTTCTTTTTGCTAAAAGGAATTTTATTTTCAAATTGACAAAATTCTTTTATGTTTTTTAATTAATTAATTAATATTTTTTGTTTTTTATAGAGTAGTTAACGTCTTTTTACTAGTAATATAATTATAAAGAATGATAATATTGCCACAAATCTATGAATATATTGTTTTAATAATGATCAATTAAGAAAATTTGAGTATTTGTTTAATTATTAGGAGTGTCTATGGATAAATTAATATTTGATTTTATAAAAATTTGCTTAATCTCTTTTACATTAAGAAAAAGAAGGGTATTTCAATAATATTCATATTTATTTTATCATATCATCAAATCAAATGAAATTAGATTATAAATCATACTATACCTACCATTTTTCCGAATATGCAAATAATAATTACTATATGATACCAAATCGTATAATAATTAAATATATTACACTTACATATAACTATAATTATTTATATATTGTATTTATTAAATATTGCTAATATATAAATTAACTATTTATTCATAAAAACGATTATTTATTAATACTATATAATATTTAAAAAATAACGTGAATAATCAACAATTTATTATATCATATATCATCCAAAAAATATTAAATAAATTATTATTGAAATATAAAGTGTCATATTTATTGAAAAATTCAATATATATGAAAAATTTTAAATGTCGTCTTCAAATTTTTTTCAACTTTTTTTTTTTATGAAAATTCTTTTTCAACTTGGTCCTTCCCCAGATTATGTAATGTCACTTCAAATAAATACCTATGGCCTTTTTCTTTGTCAAATTATATTATGCCACGTAAACAAATACCTTGAACAATATCGATGTTCTTTTTACTTCAAGAATTTCGTTTTATTTGAATTAGATAATCATATTGATAATGAGAGCAACCTTCCCATGTTCTTATCTTATTTTATTATTCTTTCAAAAAAAATCTTATTATATTTATTATTTATTCATTATTAATTGTCCACTGCAACAAATTATCTTTGCTAATATTGATATTTTCAATTTTCAATTTTCAATTTTTTATTTTATTATGATTTATGATTTTCATAGAAAAATCTGTCTATCTACTTCCATAATTAGCTACTTATAGATATATAAAAAATATTTACCTATAAAAGTTAATTTGTGAATTGTATCCTTGTGATTTTCGGGTCAAAATCTTATAAAACATTATGTTAACTAGACGATGGCTCATACTTTTTCCGCAAAGTTGTAATAAATATTTTATTTAATATTTAAAAGTATGAAAAATTAAAATAAAAAAATATATAATGTTATTGAATTTGAGTTGTTATTTGTATATAAACATTTACAAAAAAAAAAAAAAAAGAAAAAAATAAATGCAGGATCATTAAGAAAAATACTATATAAGTAGCAGCAGCTTTTTTTTTTTTATTCGAATAAGTATTAGGCAGATTGATTTATTCATATAAAGAAAAACAATTTACAACTTTTCTTATTTTAAACTATAATTTAAATGAAAAGTAAAAAAAATAGAATGCCTAAATAAAATAAATTAAACAATTAAAAATCTGTTATTTACAAGTAACTAAAGTATATGATGAAAATGCAAGAAATGAATATTTAATAATAAATTTAAAAGAATTTTTATTTAATTTTTTGAATGAGTTGTAAGGAAAAAAAAACTTAAATATAACAATAATTGATTTGTTATTTAAAAGATCAACGGTGGTTACCCAGAAAAAAAAAAAAAAAAAAAAAAAAAAAAAAAAAAAAAGGAAAGCAAAGAATATATCCTTTCAATTGGGACAGAACTCTTTTTTGATAGTTGCAAAAGGAAAAAAGGACGCATCATTTTAATCGGGACACAACTTTTCATTTAAAAGTTATAAAAAGAGAAAAGAAAAAAAGAAAAAAAATATCTTAAGAATATGTCCAAAAGCGGAATATATATAAGTATAATATTTTATATAATATTAATTGATACGACATTATTTTTTTAATTAGACATTCAATATATTCTTTTTTATTTTTTAGTATATATATTTTTTTTGTTTTCTTTTTTTTAAAAGATTTGTATATTTTAAGTATGTTTTTAAATAGAAAAAATTTTTAATTTTCATATTTGATTTTATTTTTAATATTTTTAAATATTGTAATAATTTCTATTATTGTTTGGGATAAAAAATGGTTGAAAATGAAAATATTTGAACTAAAAATGAGTAATATAGAAAAAAATTGTATTGTTGAAGGTTGAAAACGATATATCCAGTAGAAATAATAAATTTATAAGTGATAAACTTGTAAATTGTAAATAATAAATCTGTAAATTATAAATTTATAGTTTTTATATGATAAATATATAAGTTCAAAACGATAAACCTAAATTATGTAAACATTAAACCTGTAAATGATGAAATTGTAAAATTTAAACGATTAATATATAGTTTTAAAAGGATTAACTCATAAGTTCAAAACGATAAACCTGCAAATTGTAAATGATAAATATGAAATAACAAGTTTGTAAATGATGAATTTATAAGTTCTAAACGATGAATATGTAGTTTTTAAACGATAAAACCTGTGGGTTCTAAACGACAAACCTACAACTTATAAACGATGAATATGTAACTTCTACACAATTAAGTTTTAAATTCAAAACGATGAATCTGTAAATTATAACAGATGAATTTATAAATTCAAAAACGATGAATTTGTAAACATGTTTTATATTTATCAATTTACCAAAATTTAATTCTAAAAAAAAGTGCACTTTTATGAAGGAATGAAATTCATAATGTAATATAGATATGGATGTGGACCCATATCTTTGATCTTCTATAACAATTATAATGATTGTTATTATTGTTTGGGATAAAAATATTAATTTTGATTTTTTTCAAAAAAATGGTTGAAAATGAAAATATTTGAACTAAAAATGAGTAATATATAGAGAGGAAATTGTGTTGTTGAAAGTTGAAAACGATATTTCTAGTATAAATAATGAATATATAAGTAATGAACTTGCAAGTTGTGAATAATGAATTTATAAATGAAGAACTTGTAGTTTTTATACGATAAATATGTAACTTCAAAATAATGAACTTGAATTATGTAAACGATAAACTTATAAATGATGAAACTGTAAAATTTAAACGATAAATATGTAGTTTTAAAAGGATGAATCCATAAGTTCAAAACAATAAACTATAAATTGTAAATGATAAATCCGTAAGTGATGAAGCAGCGAGTTGTAAATGATAAATTTATAAGTTATAAATGATGAACATATAGGTTCAAAACGATTACAACTTATAAACAATGAATATGTAACTTCTACATAATGAACTTATAATTTTAAAATGATGAATCTGGAAGTTAAAACGATAAATCTGTAAATTATAACGGATGAATCTATAAGTTTAAAACGATAAATCTATAAATTATAACGGATAAATTTATAAATTAAAAAATAATAAATTTGTAAGTTATAACTGATAAATATATTTTATATTCATCAATTTACCAAAATTCAATTCCAAAAAAATGTACACTTTTATGAAGGAATGAGATTCATAATGCAATATAGATCTGAGTTCACAATATAACAACTCATTAAAAAATAATTGGATCAAGTTAAAATGTTTTTTTCCTATTTATACGGGTTCATATCCTTGATCTTCTATCAATCTCTAATCCAACCCAAAAAAAATCACATTCTTGATGATATAAAATATGGATTCTAAATTATTATTATTGTTATCTTTTGAGTGCATAATTTTTTTATTGTCAACACTTTTGAATGTTTTTTTCTCAACAGTACACGTGCACCACATTTCATATTAAAGAAAAAATAAATAAAACTAGTCAAACACCGCCATAAATATGGCACCACTAAGCTCATCACATAATTTTACCTTGCAAAGTCATAAGCTTTTGCAATTTCACTTAATATCATCAAACCTCATATCACTAACTTCAAAACTTTAAGAAATTCAGTTATCTCTATATATGAATCAAAATGGACAACAGTTGGACAATCTGGGTTTATGCTAATTTGAAGGAAATTTACAAAAAATAATAATAAATAAAAATAGTTAATTGGAGATAAATTATAGTAAATTAATTTTTTTTAAAAAAAGAAAATTTAATTTGTTTGTGCAGTGTGCATGAGTTGCGTGTAAGTTGGATTTCATTTAGAGGAAAGAGAGGATACAGAGAAAATATAACAGTTGCTTTTGTGTAAATTGAAATGGCTGAAAAAATAAATTGTTAGTCAGCAAATCAAAGAGAAGTTGAAAGAACAAGGTAACAAAAGTAGAGTGGCAAAATTACACATACTCATGTATCCACTCATACTCATCCATTTAAATAAGAGAGTGAGTAATAAATGGATAGTTAAAAATATAAATGGGTAATAAATGAATTTAACCCGTTTTGATCCACTAATATATAGATGTTGAAGAGTTGGGTATAAATGCTCATTCCAACTAGGGATGTACATGGTTTGGTTCAATTTGGAGATTAATAAATTTCTTGTATTGTATTAAAAAGTCAGAAATCTATAATCCAAGTCTTGTATTATATTTAAAAAAATTACTTATTGTATTATTTTGAAAATTGGGAATAATTTGGTATGGTTCTTTCAGTAATAAAGAATACTATATAAAACAATCAGTATCTAGGTATTTTGAACAAAATAAAAAGCATATAAAATCTAGGAATGCTAGATTGAGTTGATACTTAATAGTATGAAATCCACAATCATCATATAAAAATGCTCCTAATAAACAATCAATGTTTGAAGAGTAAGAAAAATTCATAAAAGTATTCTTTCTGAAGTATTAAATTAAAATTCAACAATATTTTCTTATATAGAAAGTTTATAAATTGAAAGGTTTTAATTATAAAGTATACGTATGTAAGTTTGTGATTACTTAAATTATATATGACTATAACATCTATATGAATTATAAAAGCATATAATTATATAAGTTTATTAAGTATATCAATTATATATATATATATATAATATAATTTAGATTAATATATAAGTTTAATATAATACAATTATTAATAGACATAGTAAGGTATGCATGTAATAATATTTAAAATTTAAATTATTAGGTATATAAACTCATAAATATAAGTATATAACTATAAATATATAATTATAAAGTATGTAAGTTTATGACTATTTAATTTTAATATATATATATATATATATAATATCTTCATTAAATATAAAGTATACAAACATATAAATTTATTAAGTATATCAATTATATATATTTTATTTAATAATATAATATATATTAGTATTTTAAAATAATAAAATTATTTTGATAAAAAAATTATATAATATAGTTAGAACAAATAATAATTTATATTGATTTATTATATAATAATAATAATAATATAATCTAGGTTTTTAACCCCTCTTACCAATAATAATAATAATAATAATAATAATAATAATAATAATAATAATAATAATAATAATAATAATAATAATAATAATAATAATAAAATTATTTGAAATATTTAATGACTAAAAAATATTTTTATAATATTTAATATTTAATGAAGGAAAATTTCATTTTGAAATAAATTATTTGAGATATATTATTTTTATAATGGAAAATTTTGGGCAAGTCTCTTTCTTTTCTGTTGGTAATATAGAGGTTGTGTTAGCAGTTTTTAAAAGCTTCATTTTTTTTGTTTAACTTACTATTTTTGTATAGATTTATATTATTTTCATGTGCTAAAATTTGGCTTTTTCCTAACTTAAAAGATTTGCACAACTAACCATCAACTAGATCCCTTGATGATAGCAATAATCATAGTTACTAAATTTATGTTTTGTTTTTCAATTTTTATAAGAGTTGTATGTAAAAATGTTGTAGTCCAGATATTGTACCAAGAAGGGGGGTTGAATTGGATATTAAAAATTTTAACTTTAAAGTGCAGAAAGAAAAGTTAAGATGAGTAGGGATGGAAAGATAAGACACAAGAATTTTTATACAGGTTCGGGTGTTACTAACCCTACTTCTTTCTCCAATCTCAATTGAGAGTTTCACTAACACTCTAAGTGTTACAATGGAATTTTACAAGCTCACTTCCAACTATGGTGTTTCTAACAATTGATCACACCTAACCCAAAAATCCCTTGTGTTTTAATGGCTCACACAAATAACAAATTCTTTGTGTTTTAAAGGCTCACACAAATAACCCTTACAAGTGTTCTACTCTTAACCCCAAAATACCCAAACTCATTTGAGTACATGATTACAGAGAGAAACACTTACAAATCTTTAATGCTCAGAGAATGATGAGCAAAAAGATTTTTACAGAGAATAAATGTTTGTTTTGAAAGTATTCAATGCACAAATGGCTTACAACAAGATTTTGATTCAAAGTATTAGCTATTCTCTTGTTCTGCATTCATAAATGACTTGCATTTATACTTCCATGGCGAATTATAGCCGTTTGATTGCATTTAATGCAGAAATAGCCATTGCACCAACTCTTATTTTTGCGTCTGACATGTTTCTCTTTCAAGCCATGACTTGAGTGGTGAATTTGGTCGTGAAGCATTCTGGAAGGATTTGAAGTCTTTGATCACGGGGGTGGCATTATATCTTCACGAGCATGAACAACCTTCCTAGCCGTGGTCCAAGTGGTGACTCTGGCTGTGAAGCTCTCTAGAAGAATTTGTCATGTCTTTTCACGGGTGTGACTGATATGATTATTCACGGTTGCTATCATTCTTCATGGCTGTGAACTTTAAATGTTGGATTGTTGGTGCTAAGCTTCATCATGGGCGTGAACATGCTATTTCTTCATTTTTTGTCTTTTTAAGATTAGTCTTCCATTCTCCATTCTTGTTATCATATTCCATACCATGTTCAATAAACTTAGAAAACAAGTATGTTAAATAAATTATTGCTATTTTATTTGTTATCATCAAAATGATAGAAATACCCCTCAAGGTTCAACAATCTCCCCCTTTTTGATGGTGACAAATAATCTAGCAATATGTGCCTTTGAGAAGTCTCCCCCTCAAAAGATGCTTAGGATAAAAAATATTGAAGTGCAAGAATTGTAAAGAATGTTGAAGTGTAGCATCAAAATATGCTTCCTAGTTTTAAGTATATGTCAGTTATATGCAAAGTATATCCAATGTATACCAAAATTTTTCCTTAAAACAAGTTATAGTTATGCCAAGTATATTTAAGGTATATGAAAAGTATATCAAGTGCATATTCATTCATGTAACTTGCATCAAAGTATATCCAAAGTATATCCAAGTATACTCACGGTATATTTAAAGTATACTCACGGTATATTTAAGGTATATGAAGCTCATTTGCATAGTTGCATAACTCTCATTTGCATACTTGCATAACTCTTAACTTTAAACAATATATTGCTAGGTTCTCCCCCTTTTGTCATCAACAAAAAGAATAACAAAAAGATAAACATAATGGAAAAAACAAAAGCAAATATATTAATTTAGGAAAACCAAATACAAAAGTAATTGAAATTCTAAAAGGAAATTAGAATTTCCTACAACAAACAAGCTAGAAAATATAACATCTAACACAAAATCTAGCTGGACATCCTATATCTAAGGCAAGCTACTTCCACCTCGAGGCTCTCCATGCGAGACTCCATGAAATCTTTGAGATTTTCTAACCTCTCATCCATCCAAGCCTGCAAATGCTCAAATTGTGGTGCCAAGAGGTCAGCCACTTGCTGAGCCAAGTTTGGTGTGGAGGCAGAGGATTGTTCCATTTCTTGCTCAACCTCTAGAGGCGCCACCTCAACTCAAACTCTCTTCCTCTACTGGATTCCTTGGAGGCCAGCTTTGAAGTCATCCGAGTCATTGTTCTCCCAAATGATCTCACCAGTAGTGTTGGTGAAGCGGTAGTATATATTGTTCTCAAATACGATATGAACAGTCGTTCCCATTTTGATGAAGGACTCGACGTCTAGTCAGTTTCAAGGATGAGCTGGTATAAGGTTGAAGTGGTGTTCATCTAGCTTCAAATATCCGAGCTTCAAGGTGATGTGAGTCACACACCCGCCAATCAAAATGTCTCCAACAGGCTTGGTGGAAATTGACAAAATATGGTTTGCAAACCATCGAGATAAAGCCACTGTTAGGCCTTTTCAAGCCATATTCAGGAGAAAGAGCTCTGAGTTCCTGATCGTTCCATTGCTGTCTCCTCTGGTGAAGATGCTTTAGGTTAGAAACCTATGCAAATACTTGTGCACTGGGGATCGAAGGTGGGTGTTCTTCGTCTTTTTGACGTTCCAACTGCAGTCAAGCCCGAAATGAGTCCATGCCTGAGTAGCATAGAACTCCACTTCACTGTCAATCAGGATGCCATCAGAGGGAAAATTAAACAAGTCTCCAAACTCTGTGGTAGAGAGGGTGTTCGAATGCTTGCAAAGATTGAATTTCACGGTGCATGTAGAAGAGACTTGTAGGGTGCTCAAAAATTCCAAAGTTGGCTCCTTGAGAGTTGGTTGATGGATATCAACGAATTATTTCAGATGACAAGCCTGGACTTGTTCCGTCATGCTTTTCTAGAGGCCGAGTGTACGGATGGTTTGCCACTCAAATGATCTAGAGGAAAGGAGTGGCCTTTTCTTGAGCACTGAGCATCTAGGATGGCAATGCTCTAGAATAATGTTTAGAAGGCAATAGGTGTAACTTCTTAGAGCATGAGAGCATGAGACTTCTTTCTTATACCCTTGGAGGAACCAGTTTCCATTTTGATTGAAAAAATAAACTTTTGAAGAGTGAGAAATTGATAGAAATTTTGAGTAAACCCTAAGGTGATGTGATTTCTAATGATGGAAATGGTTTTTAAAGATATTTATAGATGGAATGAGTTGCCATGGGGCCGAAATCTTCAAAATGGTATTCCATGGTGATAAAAGAGAGAAGTTGAGAGAAGTTGGAGAGTTGGAATGAGAGAAATAACGACAAAAATGTTATATAGCCGACATCTTCACGGGCATGAAAAATTAAGTCACAGACGTGAAGTGTCATGTTCGCGGTTTGCTGAAGAGATGCTCTACCAGTGAAGAGAAAGGTGAATTTATTCACGGTCGTGAAATTTAAAGGTCACGGGCGTGAATGATGAACTATCATGGTGGTGACATACGAGTCACGGGTGTGAAGTATAAACTTTACTACTTGTGATCGTGAAACAAAGCGTGACACAAAGCGTGAATGCTTATGTATGTTTTTTTGGTGGAAATGTTCACAGTTGTGAAAAAGTGTCACGAGCGTGAACAAAGGGTGTCACGGGGGTGAATGGAAAAGGTTATGGCCGTGAAACATAGTCTTCACTACCTTCAGCCGCATGTCGTGAATCAAGTCGTGAAAGCTACTGGTTCTTTTGGCAATTTAGTTCACAGTGGTGAATATATGTCACGGGCGTGAATTGCCTAAAATTCTCATTAAATAAAATTAAGTCTAAAACAAGACTAAAGCATTTCTAAAGAGCTTCTTTCCCCTATAACATATATTTTCATCAAATTTGCTACCTTACATCTAGTAAGATGAGATAAAAACACAAGATTATCAATCAAGGTTTGACAATTTTGGCAATCACAAAGTTAATCCATCAATCATACCAAGCTCTCTTCATATGAAATTAAATCTTTCCTCATTTAGAGACTTAGTGAAGATATATGCCAATTGATTATCTGTGCTTATAAATTCCAATACAACATCTCCATATTGAACATGATCTCTAATAAAATGGTGTCTAATGTCAATATGCTTACTTCTAGCATGTTGAATGGGATTCTTAGATAGATTTATAGCACTTGTATTGTCAAATCTAATAGGTATATGGTTCATACTACGACCATAACCCTTAAGTTGTTGTTTCATCCAAAGGATTTGTGAACAATAACATCCTGCTGCTACATACTCCGCTTCAGCGGTAGAAAGAGCAATTGAAACTTGTTTCTTGCTAAACCAAGAAACTAAGCACTCTCCAATAAAGTGATAAGTACCTGAAGTACTTTTTCTATCTAAAAGACTTCCAGCATAATCAGCATCTGAATATCCTATAATGTAAAAGATGAATTTCTAGGATACCATAAACCTAGATGCAATGAGCCATGTAATATTTAAAAATCCTTTTTACTGCATTTAAATGAGACTTTTTAGGACATGATTAAAAACGAGCACATAAGCATACACTATACATTATATCGGGTCTAGAGGCAGTAAGATATAAAACTGATATGATCATACCTCTATAGAGCTTTTCATTAATGCTCTTACCTTTTTCATCCTTGTCCAATTTTGTTGATGTGCTCATTGGAGTCTTGGCATTCTTGCATCCTTCCATTCCAAATTTCTTAGGCAAGTCTTTGGCATATTTGGATTGTTTGATGAATATGCCCTCATTGCCTTGTTTTATTTGTAGACCGAGGAAATATTTTAGCTCATCCATCATGCTCATTTCGAATTCCCTAGTCATACACTTAGCAAATTCTTGACAAATCAATTCATTAGTAGACCCAAATATGATATCATCAACATAAATTTGAACAATTAGAATATCATGCTTATGCTTTTTAATGAACAATGTAGTGTCAACATTCCCCTTTGTAAAGTTGTTCACTAAGAGAAAGGAACTTAGTCTTTCATACCAAGCTCTTGGGGCTTGTTTCAAACCATATAAAGCTTTTGAAAGTTTAAATACATAATTAGGCAAATCATAGCTTTCAAAACCTAGTGGTTGTTCTACATATACTTCTTCTTCTATAAAACCATTTAAAAAGGAACTTTTTACATCCATTTGAAAGATGTTGAAATTCATGTGGCATGCATATGCTAAAAGTATTCTTATGGCTTCTAATCTAGCTACAGGAGCATAGGTCTCATCATAATCTATTACTTCTTCCTGATTATACCCTTTTGCGACCAATCTAGCCTTATTTCTAGTTATTGAACCTTGTTCATCTAGTTTATTTCTAAACATCCATTTGCTACCTATAATTTGATGCTCCTTGGGTCTAGGTACTAAGGTCCATACCTTACTTCTCTCAAATTGGTTGAGTTCCTCTTGTATGGCAATCACCCAACTTTCATCATTAAGAGCCTCATCAATATTTTTAGGCTCAATTTGAAAAACAAAAGCAAGGTCAGAAGCTAAATGTTTGAGATGAGATCTAGTACTTACTCCCTTTGTAGGATCACCAATGATTTGCTCTTTAGGGTGATATTTTGTCAATCTCCATTCCTTTAGGAGCTCTTGCATGTTTTCCTCTTGAGCTTGAGGTAGAGAAACATCTTGATATGAATCTTTTTGATCAATTTCTTCTCTTCCATTTCCAAGATCAAGTCTTTCCATGGTACCTACTACATCATCAAGAACACTACCTTTCACAAGATCAAGTCTACTAGATTCATCAAAAATAACATGCATAGATTCTTCAACAGTTAATGACCTTTTATTAAATACCCTATATGATTTACTAGTTGTAAAGTATCCTAAAAAGATACCCTTATCAGATTTAGAAGCAAATTTTCCAAGGTTGTCCTTGGTATTTAATATGAAGCACTTACATCCAAATACTCTAAAATATGATATCAAGGGTTTTCTTCCATTCCATAGCTCAAATGAAGTTTTATTTAGGAGAGGTCTTTTGAAAACTCGATTTGAAATATAACAAGCAGTATTTGTGGCTACTGCCCAAAAGTAAGTTGGTAAACCATACTCATTGAGCATTGTTCTAGCCATTTCCATCAAAGTTCGATTTTTCCTTTCAACTACCCCATTTTGTTGAGGTGTTCTAGGAGATGAAAAATTCTGCGAAATGTCATGTTCAAGACAAAAACTTTCAAAAATTTCATTTTCAAATTCTTTGCCATGGTCACTTCTTATTTTTGAAATGCAATATCCTTTTTCATTTTGAACTCTTTTAGCAAAATTTTTGAAGTTTTCAAAAGCATCACTCTTTTCAGCAAAGAAATTTATCCAAGTAAATCTAGAGTAATCATCTACGATGACAAAGGCATAGTGCTTACCTCATAAGCTTGCAATTCTAGTAGGTCCAAATAAATCTAGATGAAGGAGTTGTAGAGGTTTTGAGGTACTTACTATGTTTTTGGATTTGAAGGATGACTTGTGTTGTTTCCCTCTTTGGCAAGGTTCACATGTATTATCTTTTTTAAATTTGACTCTGGCCAGTCCCTTTACTAGTTCTCTTGTGCTGAGGCTTTGAATTAAATCCATGTTTGCATGACCAAGCCTTCTATGCCACAGCCAAGATTCATCACTAGTAGTCGCAAGACACTTAGAGGAATGGTTAGACATTTTGAGTAAGTCTATTATGTAGGTATTGACATCTCTATTTCCTTTAAATATCTCTTGACCATCAATAGAGGTTACAAGACATTCATTGGAAGTAAAGGTTACTTTATTTCCTTTGTCACATAATTAACTTACACTCAACAAGTTATGTTTCAAACCACCAACAAGTAAGACATTTTTAATAAAAGTAGTACCATTAATACCAATAGAACCAATACCAATTACCTTACCCTTAGCATTGTTTCCAAAGGTAACTTTACCTCCATCAATACTTTCGATTTCATTGAAAAGTTATTTGTCTCCTGTCATATGCCTTGAGCATCCAGTGTCTCCTAGCCAAGCATTTTTGTATTGTGGACTTAAGGCATACCAATAAAATCACAATTTAAGTATGGTGTTTAGGTACCCAAATGAGCAGAAGGTCGGGAAAAAAAGGTAGATATATGCCTGCATAATCTGGTAACAGAAATGGGTACTCTAGTTCTAGAGGTCGAGGCACGACTTTCTCTTACCCAAGCAGAGGGCAGAGCCAATATGTTAAACAGAGGCCCACATGTAGTCATTGTGGTAGACAGCATACGGGTGAATGTAGAAGGCTCACAGGAGCATGTTATTTATGTGGATTGATAGAGCACATGTATAGAGACTGTCCAAATAAAGCCAAACTAGCAGAGACCAGTAGAGGCAGAGGAGTATCTGAGACTACAGTTGAGGCACCGAGGGTCTACCCTACTAGTGGGACACAAGGCAGAGGAAAAGGCAGGGGTAGGACTGGTACAATGGGCAGAGGAGTAACCAGATCTGAAGGTCAGAGTTCTAGACCCCCTACTCAGGTTAGGGTGTTTGCAATGACTAGACAAGAGGCGGTGGATGCTCCCGAAGTAGTTACCGGTAATATTTACATTTATGATATGTTAGCATATGCATTGATTAACCCAGGCTCCACTCATTCATTTATATCATTGCATATGGCATCTAAACTGCATCAAACGCATGAGCCTTTGGGAATTGACATAAATGTGAGTACTCCATTAGGAACAGTGGTAGTTGTGAATAATGTCTGTCGTGATTGCCTGATATGCATTGATAGAGCTGAGTTAACAGCTGATCTGATTTTATTGCCAATATATAAATTTGATGTGATACTGGGAATGGACTGGTTAACTAGACATCATGCAATAATGAATTTCTTTATGAAGGAAGTAATTTTGGAATCACCAAACCAGCCAAGGGTAGTATTTCTAGGTGAAAGAAAACTTGTGCCTACATGTCTAGTCTCAGTTGTAGAGGCATTTCGAATGATCAAAGGGGGATGTGAAGCATATTTGGCATATGTGACTGATACTAAAACCACTGATAACTTGCTTGAAAATATACCAGTGGTAAGGGAATTTGCTGATGTATTCCCAGATGATCTACCTGGTTTACCACCAGATAGAGAGATAGAATTCACTATTGAACTAGTACTAGGAACAACACCAATATCAAGGTCACCCTACAGAATGGCCCCAGTCGAGTTGAAAGAATTGAAGGCCCAATTGCAAGAGTTACTTGACAAAGGGTATATTAGACCTAGTGTATCCGAGCTCCAGTATTATTTGTTAAAAAGAAAGATGGAACAATGAGATTGTGTATTGATTACAGACAACTGAATAAAATGACAGTGAAGAACAAATATATGTTGCCCAGAATAGATGATTTGTTTGACCAGTTGCAAGGAGCCCAAATATTCTCCAAGATTGATTTGAAATCAGGCTATTACCAACTGAAGGTAGCAGAAGCTAATGTTCCAAAGACTGCCTTTCGAACCAGGTATGGACATTATGAATTTTTAGTAATGCCATTTGGGTTGACTAATGCTCCAGCTGCATTTATGAAATTAATGATTAAAGTGTTTCAACCATATCTGGATAGGTTTGTGATAGTATTTATTGATGACATATTGGTATACTCAAAGAACAGGGGAGAACATGAACAACATTTAAAAGTTGTGTTGCAAACTTTGAGGGAGAAACAATTATATGCCAAATTGAGTAAATGTGAATTCTGGTTAGATCATTTGGTGTTTCTTGGACATGTGGTGTTGTGTAAGGGCATAGAGGTTAACCCAAAGAAAGTTGAGGCTATGGTAAATTGGGAAGCTCCTAAAAATATTTCAGAAATGTGTAGTTTTCTGGGTTTAGCCGGATACTATCGCAGATTTGTTGATGGATTTTCATTAATTGCTAGCCCTTTGACTAAATTGTTGAGAAAGAATGTGCCTTTCAAGTGGACTCCAGAATGTCAGAGGATTTTTGATGAACTAAAACACAGGCTATCCTCAGCACCAGTGCTAGCTATTCCTACGGGTACAGGTGGATTTATAGTATATAGTGATGCTTCTCACCAAGGCTTGGGATATGTATTAATGCAACATGGTAAGGTTATAGCTTATGCATCCAGATAACTGAGACCACATGAGGTCTCATATCCAGTGCATGATTTAGAATTGGCTGCAGTTGTATTTGCATTGAAGATTTGGAGGCATTATTTGTATGGTGAGACATTCCAGATCTTCACATACCATAAAAGCTTGAGTTATTTGCTGACACCAAAAGAATTAAACATGAGGCAGAGACGGTGGTTAGAGCTATTGAAAGATTATGACTGTACAATTGAATACCATCCAGGGAAAGCCAATGTGGTAGCAGATGCATTGAGTAGGAAGACTAGTAGCAGTGTAGCTCACTTGCAAGTATCCCCTTTTCCATATTTGATTCAATTATGATCTATGAACGTTGAATTAAATATACATGATGAAGGATCACTGATCGCTACTCTTCAAGTCAAACCTATACTAAAGGAGAGGATCAAAGAAGCACAAAACAAAGATCCTCAATTATGTGAGAAAGTTGATATGATAAGGCAGGGAAAAAGTATAGAGTTTCATTTGCAGAATTATACACTGATGTTAAAATCATGCATATGTGTTTCAGACACTGAGAACTTGAGTCAGGAAATAATAGAAGAGGCACACAATGCACCGTATGCAATGCACCCAGGGATGACAAAGATGTATCACAGTTTAAGGTCTCATTACTGGTGGCCAAGAATGAAGAAAGACATAGCAGAATATGTTTCCAAATGCTTGACATGTCAGCAGATTAAAATTGAACATCAGGCACCAATTGGAAAACTTCATCCATTGCCAATACCAGAATAGAAATGGGAAAGAATAACGATGGATTTCATTTATGGATTGCCAAGAACCCCACGGAAAAATGATGCAATATGGGTAATTGTTGACAGATTAACCAAGTCAGCACATTTTCTACCTATCAGATGGGGGTGTACACTCGAGAGTTTGGCAAAATTATATGTGAATGAGATAGTCAGATTGCATGACATTCCAGTGTCCATTGTGTCTGATAGAGATCCATGGTTTACTTCATGATTTTGGGTGAGTTTACAAGATGCATTGGGAACAAAATTAAATTTCAGCACTGCATTCCACCCACAAACTAATGGACAATCAAAAAGGACAATACAGACATTGGAAGAAATGCTTAGGGCATGTTCGATGGAATTCAAAGGTGCTTGGGATGAATATATAACATTGATTGAATTTGCTTATAACAACCAGTATTATAGCAGTATGCAGATGGCACCATATGAAGCATTGTATGGCAGAAAATGCCAAAGCCCTATCATATGGGATGAAGAAGGTGCACGTACATTAGAAGGGCCAGAGATAGTACAAGATACAATGGATAAAATCAAAATTGTCAAGGATAAGCTAAAGGCAGCACAAGACAGACAGAAAAGTTATGTTGATCAACATAGAAGGGAAATGGAATACGAGTTTGGTGAAAAGGTATTTCTTCGTGTATCTTATTGGAAAGGGATAATCCGATTTGGAAAGAAGGGTAAATTGAGCCCAAGTTACATAGGGCCTTATGAAATTCTTGAGAAGGTTGGTTCACTGGCATACAGATTGGCGCTACCACCAGAGATGGCTCAGATTCATAATGTGTTTCATGTGAGCATGCTTAGAAGATACAGGTCAGATCCTACACATGTACTTAAAGATCAAACCATTGAGATTGCAGAGGACATGAGTTACGTTGAGGAACTAGTGGAAATCATTGGATACAAGACTAAACAGCTAAGAAACCGAGAAATACCTTTAGTTAAGGTATTATGGCGTAACCATTTACTAGAAGAGGCAACATGGGAAACATAAGAAAATATGAAAAAGCAATATCCACACCTGTTTTCAGGTATTAAATTTTAAGGACAAAATTTTTAAAAGGACGAGAGAATTGTAACATCCTCAACCTTCCCTACATGCATTTTATTTGAACATATGCATCTTGCATATAATTAAATTGAACACATGCATTTCATACGTATTTTCGTAAGAAGAAGTCCATGACACGCACTAGCTATGTGTCCTAGTATATTGCAATTGTATCGAGTCATACATGTGTATTTATAATCTAAATGAAGATAAAAAGTATTAAAAATAAATGAAATAAGGTGACCAAATTAAAGTATGCAAAATGACTAGATTAAGGTTAAATTGCATATTGTGTTGAATTGTGTAATAATAACAAGAATAATTAGGAAAAATAAAATAAAATAAAATAAAAATAAAAAGTCAGAAAAAGAGAAAAAAAAAGGAGAAAGTGGACGGGTAATGAAATGGTCGTGCCTTTTAACTTACTAGGCAGCCACCATATTCATTTCCATCCTCACCTTCTTCTTCTTCCTTGCTTCATTTCTTCAACCTATTTTCTCTTAAGTTCCAGCCACTATTTCTTCTCTCTTTCACTCCAAATATTGCAGCAACAAGATTAGCCAAGAGTGATTATAGGTGAGTAAACATTTTTTTGTGTTAAGCTTGATTTTGCTGTTTAGGGTTCATTAATAGGCAGTATTTTGTTCCATAGTTTTGATGATCTTAGAGATCGAATCTAAAAATTCTTAAAACACAAAAGTTGTTCCTTTATGTCTTATATTTATGTATATGTAAATATTTTTTTCAATATCTGGTGTATAGAATGAGATATCCTCTTCGTACTGAAACTGGTCCGGATGCGAACTCTAAGTAAGTTAGCTACTGTGTTTGTTAGTTTTGGATATGTTAAAGCCAATATTTGAAGTACCTAAAAACATAAAAGTTGTATATATATGTATGATGTATCTTGATACCAACTTTCAGGTTCATAGGACTTGTAAAGTGTGAGTTATGGTGAATGGAACCATGACTGTTCCATGGTTTGAACTGCCTACTGAGTGCCCTGGGCAGAGACAGAAAATTGTTTGGATAATTTGAGCTCTTTAGATCTAGATTATGTAAATTATCAAAACATGAAAGTTATATGTATATTTATTATCTAAATTTTGGGACTAATTTCAGCTTCATATGTTATGTATAGACTAAGTTATGTCCTTTGTAAGTCATACTGGTCCGGAAGCCAATTCTATTCTGGACCAGTAAAATGTTTGTTATAATATGAAGCCCTTAGAGACATAATTGAAAAAAGTTTTAAACATGAAAAATGTTCCATATGAACCCATATAAGTATCTGGAAATTTTAATTAAAATAGGACTTATATATTATAACTTATGATGAACCAAATTGAGTACCCTGAAACTGCCTAAAGGCAGAAAATAAGGCAGAACACAGAACACACTTAGAAATTCTGCCAAAATTTGTACAACATTCCAATTGGTCTGAAATTATAATATGTTATATAATTGTATGTTATTTTTAATTAGGAATAAGAATCAGATTAATTGGTCAATTATAGAAAAAGTTATAGGCTAAACAGTCCCATAAGGTCACACTGCCTCAGGAAAAATCTTAACCATTGACATGAACAATGCATATTAATTTGTTTAAGCCACATTAAGTCTCCCTAATCATGAGTTAATTGATTATGCTTTCATATTAGGCTCGCAAAATATTGGAGACCCACAAGAAGTGGATAGACAATAAGTTAGGGGTCAGAATCAAAGGAGAATGGTGAGTCTAATTATCAATTGAATTCTTTAGTGCAAATGAATGTTGCTTGCTATGTGATTCATATGATTGTCATGATTGGTCCTTGATAATGTAATGATTGATATACTTGTGGTATATTTGAGGTATATGTTTGACATATGTGATATATATACATGGTATATGTATAGTATATGCAAGGAATATGCGTGACATATGAGGTATATATGGAATATATGTATGTTGTATATGATAAAGATGCAATGGTTGATGAATGCTTAAATACAAGTGCATATGCATATTGACTAAAAAGGCGTTGTGACTAGTTAATCGATATTGTAAAACAAAAGAAGAGGCATATGGCCCAACAAATGTGCAAATGAAACAAATGATCAAGCTAGCTAACAAATGCAAATGTTCACATGGCAAATGTTCACATGGAAACCCGGGGCAATGTCTGCTTAACTTAGTCACAACAAGATGAAATAAGCAAAGCATTTGCATATGTAAGAAGTAACGATTATATGTTTCAACTTTATTGATATTTATATGATACTGATGAATGGAATGGAATACATGGTATGTATTGGATTTGTGATTTATTACTATGAGTTGTTCGGTACTTTAGAGCTCATTTGATGGTTATTCTCACTGAGCCGCAACTCATCAATTTGCATCATTTTTCAAGTAACGAAAAGTGATAGCTCATTTTGAGTAGCGTATAGAAGGCATGGAGCGCAGGTCACTGGCCAAGCCTCATCACTCTCTCTCTCCTTGCATTCCACACAAGCATAAAAATATGTCATCTGTATTTTGTATTTATATGGTTGAATATGTACAGTCAGTTTGGAATGAGTTTTAAAAATGTATAAACGAAATTAACTCGTAAATACTTATGTGTAAAGTTTATGTTTTAATATATGTGATATATCGAATTAGGGGTTTTAATGTTAAATTGAAAAGTCATTAAGTAATATTACATGATATGAGACTTGCAAAGTCATTGACAGTTATTACAGGATATGAGACTTGCAAAGTCATTAGTTGATTTTACAAGATAGGATGTAAAAAAAATTTTACTACCAATGTTAACAGGGTATTTTATCTTTCCAGCATGCTATGTGTGATTAATTGATACAGGGATAGGTTGAACTCAAATATATAAGATGTGGTGTTACATTCCTTATCCAGCAATGTTTATTTATGTAACAAAATTTCATACAATAATTACACTATTTAGGTCTAAAGATGCTTTTTGGTCTTACAATGCTCTTGAATGTCATATTCCCATTAGACTGAGTTTGAGAACAATGGCATGCACAATCATGATTAATTGGTGCTTTTCTAGATCCATGCTTTTTATACATAAAGGCATGATTACCCTTTTGAGGTTTCGTTCTTAGGCTTACCAAGCCTTGATTATTTCTCTTATGTATAGAAGATTTAGTGTATTTAGTACACTTATCCTTTGGTGCTATTGTCATATCCGCTAATTTAGACCTAAGTCACGCGAGTTGTTAAATCGACTCGTCGGTTTGACTAAAGTCTAAATTTGGATTTTTATCGAAAAATAATCAAAATAATGGCAATTAATTATGGAATATAATCAATAAAGTGTTTAAAATATGTAAAGATGTTAAATTTCAGTAAGGGACTAAATTGCAAATTTTGAAAAGTTTAGGGGTTAATTTGCAATTTACCGAAAATTGAAGGATTTAATTGGGATAATCATAAATTAAATGCATGATTGGGACATTAAACACATGGAAAGGGGTTGGCCACACCAAGTGGCACAATTTAAGAAGACAATTGACATGCATGAATTGGAAATTAATGAAAGTTTCTAGAATATGCTTAGGTGTCTCCATTAATTAAGTAATTTTGTCACTTTGCTCTTAATTGTATTTCCTTCTTCATTATCACTCTTGATCCAGAATTTCCTATCAATTAATTGCCTCCCACGTTTCTTGAAGCATAGCACACCAAGTGGCATACAACAATTAGCCAAGTGAGGTGCATGAATGAGGTATTAATTAAGGTTTCTAGAATGTGGCTTATGTGTCCCCCATTTTAATGACTTTTGTCACTTTGTTCTTGATTGCTTCTTTCTCTTCCTTATCCGTGTTTCATTGAGAAAAAATTTGTTCTCTCAAACCAGCCACGTTTTCCCTTCTTCCTCCATAGCTAAACCTTGATTCTAGTAAAAGAAAGTGAGAAAAAGAGAGAAAAAGCATGGAAACTTCCATTTTCATGCTCAAGGTAGCTTAAGAGAGTAAGGAGAAAGAGAGATTAGAGTTTATGAAGTGTTAATAATTTGTTTATGAATTTTAGGAACTCAAAGTGACAAGGATCTAGCTCAAAGGAGCAAAGGAAAGGAGAAAGAAAATTAAAGAGAAAGAAAAGAGAAAAAGAGAGGTTTGTGCATAATCTAAGGCAATAGCCTATTTTAATTTTGTTTTAATTGCATAATTTAATTATTTGGCATGTTGATGATTCTGAATTAATATTATTTGTGATGAAAAATCTTGGGGATGCATGTTTGCTAGACTTAGGATTTAATTTGGTAAAAATTGAATGTGATTGGTTGGTATGTTCTTTGCTGGAAATTGATGAGCAGTGTGCACTTAAACTATTATAACTTAATTTCTGGAACTCGGTTTTCCATGTTCTTTGTTGGGTTTGCAATATAAGACATAGGGCTATAACTTTCATTTAGATCATAAAACTTGAATATGTCTGTAATTTTCCAGAAAATTTCATAAAGTTCGAACATAGAATCTGTCCAGAAATTCTGGGCAGAATTGTTAATAATGAGCAGTAAGTACTTAAACTGTTATAACTTGAGTTCTGGAGCTTGTATTTGTGTGTTCTTTGTTATGTATGAAAGCTAATACATAGGGATAAAATTTTTATTTATACCATAATATCTGAATATGTCTGTAATTGTCCAGAAAAAATTCATAAAGTTTAGACTTAGAATCTGTCCAGAAAATTCTGGGCAGAATTATCAGTGACCAGTTAGTGTTAATATTATCATATCTTTTGATAAAGAACTCAGAATTAAGTGATTCAAGTTGAAGATTAAAGCTAAGATCCATATCTAAAATTTGTATGAAGATCATGTAACTATATTCAGAACGGAACAGGACCAAAATTAAGGTCCAAAACAGAGAATAGAATCTGCCAGTGGCAGGGCAGCATATGAAATGAGTAATGAAATGAGTAAAATGATGTGAACCTTGTTATATTATGTAAATATTATTTCTGATTGAGTGATTATGTAATTATTTTGAGATATTATATACATGAATAGTATGAAATTAATTGTTATGAATTTTAATGAAATTGTATAAGCCCTATAACACCTAACTAGAACCAACTTAGGGTAGTTTGGCATGCCAAATAGGGGGGAGTATGATGAAAATGATTAAATTCATTAATGGTATGATTATCTACGCCGGTAATGGCACGGTTATCTATGCCGGTAATGACACGGTTATCTACGCCGGTAATGGCACGGTTATCTACGCCGGTAATGACACGATTATCTACGCCGGTAATGGCACTGTTATCTACGCCGGTAATGGCACTTATATGCGCACATCATATTGCCCGGGTGGCACTCCTAAGTGCCTAGATGGCAACTCCATTATCCGAGTCAGTGGTTCATAGGTGTCCTGGGCATAAATGAAAACATAAATAAAGAAGTTATGGAACATAAAAGAATTATTGAAAGTAAAACGGGAATTATGATTTGTGACATGAATAATAAAAATGGAATTATGAATTGTGGCATGGATAAAAAGAAGGTTTAGTGTTATACAATAAGGTGATAATAAAATAAATAAGTATGAGATAATATAATATAATTTGATGTTTATACATGCTAGAATACCATGATTTGCATGAGAATGATGATTTGATTATGTTAAACAAAATGAGATACAATAAATTGATGTTATGCATACTAGAATATTATGAAATGTATGTTTGCATGATTTGATCATAAATTTTTATATGACAATGCATGTGACATTAAAAATAGTTTATTGTCTTATCAATATGCACCACTAAGCCAAGAGCTTAGCGTGGGAGTTTCTTTCCGCGCAGATTTAAAGAGGTAGCTGAGGATTTTGAATAAAGACACGGTGATCCAAGTCCAGTAGAGCAACTCGTGTTAAGTACTGTGGGTCACGCAAATTATGTAATTATGGTTTCAGTTTTATTTTGTAGTATTTGTAAAATAAACAACACGTTTTTGTAAACAACATGTTATTATATAAAAATGTAGTTTATCTTTTATGTTATAATTTTTGTTATACTGCAAAGTAAACAAATAGTAAATAAAGATAAAAAAAATATATATGAGTGATTTTCAGTTACATACAATTAAATAAAATGATCTTTTAACCGATGCAGTAAGAGGTAGCACTCTCTTATCCGGGCACGAGCTGCTGGGGTGAGGAGGTGTTACAGCTATTCCAGCAAATGTGGAGATGTGAGCTTCACTTGACTTAACAAAAATGGTTTTGTGGGAAGATGATGATGTGCCCTTAAATCCTAGACCATGTCTAATTAAGAGAGGTCTTTGAGCCACTATGAGAGTATCTAAGCTCTCATTTCCTTTGTGGAATTTTGAAATGGAGTTTCTAAGTTCCTCAACTTCATTTTTCAAAGAATTGTTTTCTTTAAGTAAGGTTTTAGTTGAGGGTTTTGAAGAGTATTCATCTACTGACATTTGAATAGATTCATTAGATGATTTAAGCTTAAAGTTCTCCTTTTCTAAAGCATCTATTTTGATTTTCAAATCAGAAATGTTATTCTTATAAGTATTGAATTTACTTTTATATTTTTCTAGTTCTAGATTCAATACTTCTATTAACCTTTGCTTATCATCATCATGTTCACTATTACTATCATTATCACTACTATCATTATTGAAAAAGTATGAGTAAAGTGATCTTACCTTATTCAAGACGTGATCCTCTATAGCCATTAAGTATAGGTTGACCTCTTCACTTTCATTGTCATCTTTTTCACTTGAAGAGATTTTGTCATCCCATGTGGCTTTGTGACCTTTCTCACCATTGTCTCTTTGGTATTTGCTCTTGTGCTTCTTGAGCCTTGGACATTCCGGTTTAATATGCCCTTTCTTTCTACATTCATAGCACTTTACATCTTCTTTACTTCTTTGTGTATCATTAGAGGTCTATTTGAGGTTTTTTTGCCTGAATTTTCCAGAGTTGCTCATTCTTTTCTCAATGATTCTTTTCAGCCTTCTTGAGAGCATAGCAATGTCCTCATTTGCATCATCACTTTTTTCTTCATCATCTTCAACTTCCTCTTGAGATTTTAAAGTAGAGGCTTTTAGTGCTAGAGGCTTTATTTTTTCTAGCTCTGCTTCAAGCTCTCTATCTCTTTTTACTGCCATTTCATGAGTGAGAAGTTTGCCAATAAGCACATCAGTATTCATGGTGCTCATGTCTTCATTTGCCTCTTCTATATCGGTAACTCTTGAACCGTAATCTTTGAGTGGAAGACTTCTTAAGATTTTGTTATTTACATCTTTCAAGCTCAGGTGTTTCCCAAGTTTTCTCATGCCATTTATGATGGCTAGAAGACGGTTGGTCATGTCAGTAATTGACTCATTGGATTTCATCTTGAAGAGCTCATACTCTGAAGTAAGAAGTTGAATCTTCTTGGATTTATCTTGCTTAGTTCCTTCATGATAGTTTTCCAATGTTTTCCACATGCTGTAAGCTATTGGGCAGTGTTGTATTCTACCACATTCTTCAATGGATAATGAGCTTGAGAGAATTGTCATTGCCTTCTTGTTTTTGAAGTTTGCTCTTCTTTGAGGCTATGTCTAATCATCTCTTGATAATATTTCTTCTTCACCATCAAATCCTCTTCTAGTTGGTGGTGTCCATTCTTTTTGAACACTATCCCAAACTTCAATTCCTTCACTATCCAGATATGTCTCCATCCGAAACTTCCAATGAGCATAATTTGCTCCATCAAAGTAAGGCTTGAGACTTTGGAATCCTTCATTGGTCATATCTTGATCTTTACTAGCACTGATTAGGCTTCGATGCTAGACTTAGCTCTTATACCAATTGTAGCCCAGATATTGTATCAAGAAGGGGGATTGAATTGGATATTAAAAATTTTAACTTTTAAGTGCACAAAGAAAAGTTAAGATGAGTAGGGATGGAAAGATAAGACACAAGAATTTTTATTGAGGTTCGGGTGTTAACTAACCCTACTCCTCTTCCCAATCTCAATTGGGAGTTTCACTAACACTCTAAGTGTTACAATGGAATTTTACAAGCTCACTCCCAACTATGGTGTTTCTAACAATGGATCACACCTAACCCAAAAATCCCTTATGTTTTAATGACTCACACAAATAAACAATTCCTTGTGTTTTAAAGGCTCACACAAATAACCCTTACAAGTATTATACTCTTAACCCCAAAATACCCAAACTCACTTGAGTAGATGATTACAGAGAGACACTTACAAATCTTTAATGCTCAGAGAATGATGAGCAAAAATATTTTTACAGAGAATAAATGTTTGTTTTGAAAGTATTCAATGCACAAATCGCTTACAACAAGATTTTGATTCTAAGTATTAGCTATTCTCTTGTTCTGAATTCATAAATGACTTGCATTTATACTTCCATGGCGAATTATAGTCGTTTGATTGCATTTAATGTGAAAATAGTCGTTGCACCAACTCTTATTTTCGCGTCTGACATGTTTCTCTTTCCTCTTTCACGATCGTGATTATGTTTGTCACGGTCGTGACTATTCTTCCAAACTGTGACTTGAGTGGTGACTTTGGCCGTGAAGCATTCTAGAAGGATTTGAAGTCTTTGATCACGAGCGTGACATTATATCTTCACGGGCGTGAACAACCTTCCTAGCCGTGGTCCAAATGGTAACTCTGGCCGTGAAGCTCTCTGGAAGAATTTGTCATGTCTTTTCATGGGCGTGACTGATATGATCATTCACGGTTGCTATCATTTTTCATAGCCGTGAACTTTAATGTTGGATTGTTGGCGCTAAGCTTCATCACAGGCGTGACATATAAGGTTACGGGTGTGAACATGCTATTTTTTCATTTTTTATCTTTTTAAGATTAGTCTTTCATTCTCCATTCTTGCTATCATATTTCATACCCTATTCAATAAACTTAGAAAACAAGTATGTTAAATACATTATTACTATTTTATTTGTTATCATCAAAATAACGAAAATACCCTTCAAGGTTTAACAAATATATTCTTCTAAATTGTACTGAAGTTGAACCTTTTATTAAGTAAGTCATAAGCTCCTAATAAATTTAAACTTTTACATTTTATTTTTGGGTAAATTATACAAATTAATTAATGCTTACTGTTGTACCTTGAAGAATTTATATTGAAGAGCTGAAGCAAACTCTAGTAAACATTTCTATTCAAAAGATTGGTCCTAAGCTTGAAAAATAATTTCCAATTTGGTTTAATAAACATATGAGTATTGATTTTGTTTCAAACCTTTTTTTTTGACAATTAGCAAAAATTATGATTTGTTGTTAGCTTATACAATTCATGATATTTGTTTTAGGCACACACTCCATTGAGCAATATATCTAATCATTTCATAAAAGACTTAGCAAAAGGTCCATTATCCAAAATTATGTCTTACTCGGGTTATTATATCAATGGATACAAATTTCACACTGAATTGTATGGATCCTGTAAATCTACAATGAATAGTTATATATGCAAAAAAAAGCTCAAACTACAGTGAAAATAAATGTGACTATTATGGTTGGTTGATTGAAGTTGCATAATTGGAGTACCTTATATTAACAATTAAGAGAACTGTGTTATTCAAGTGTGAGTGGTTTCATCCAATGCGAAATATAGGTACAAAAGTGCATCCACATTATAAGTTGGTTGAGGTGAATAAAAAATGTAGATTTAATAGGTACAAGCCATTTGTTATGGTGGTTTAAGCATGTTAGGTGAATTTTATCACATATCCAAATATCAAATGCGAAAGAAGTGAGTGGTTGAATGTTTGCAAAATTAAAGTTAGGGCTAAATTTGAAATTCCATAAGCAACATCAAGTAGTCAACTTTCTAATGTATCACCAGCCTTCCAAGAAGATGACATTAATAGTCATTATATAAATATTGAGAATGATGAATGTGAAAATTTGGTTGACGCAACATGTGCGTATATTGACATCGAAGAGAATAATGAAGAAGAAGAAGAAAAGCCTTATCTTGAATTAGTCACATGATGATGACGAAGAAACTGATGAGGATGAGTGGGATTCGAACGATGATGACAGTTATTAGGTGTAATGGTTAAACCAAAGATGTTATTTTCTTTTTGGAATTATGTACTATTGATAATTATTTAATCACTTGATATATGTTTGTAAATTGTTACATTAGTCTTGCTTTTACTATTGTTATTCTTTTTAAGTAGCAATTGATATTTGTATTCATTATTGCTTTTGATAGTGTTTATTGTTATTGAATGACTAATATGTAGATGGGTCCCACATCATCATATGATATATTACATGGCAGAGGTAGAGGGCCTACAAAACAAGGAGAGTGATGAATGAAGAAGAGTAGTTTCTCACATCAACCACCAGTTCCACCACTTTGTGTACCACCATCACAGTCATCGCCACATTCATTGACACCATCACAACCATCACCACATGCACAACCATAACCATCAGCGCCACCACAACCATCATCATCAGCGCCACCACAACCATTATGACTAGCTCCACCATCAACAACTATGTCGGTCTTAGGGGATTTTACATTAGCATCTCCCACATCACAACCTTCTACATCTTCTCCTCTAGTTGGTTTAGCCCAACATTTACAATCTGAGGCATCAGTTACTGAGTTGACTAATGGTAGATGATGACTTGATCTCAATCCTATGAGGTAATATTACTATTACTATTTCTAGAAATATTTCCATTCATGATTTAGTATGTTTGATGTATTGTTTGTTTGTGTATAATGTATAGTGGGAGTTTTCTTTAGTCTTATGCAACTTTTGCTGCTATCATCCATAGTTTTTTACTTCGTTTGAGTGACAAATGACATGTTTGGAAGACTGTGCCTGAGGATGTCAAGGACTTTTATTGGCTTGAGTTTAAAGTAAAATCAAATTATTTAAGTAAAAAATGTAATGAGGTGCATACGGCTTTGTTAAAAATGTATTTCTTGTAGTTGATCAGGTTACTTAAAATGTAGTCGAATTCTATCAAAATTTCAATTCAGAATTAAATATTAATCTCTTTTGTACTTGGTTGGTTATTAGATACCTCGTAGTTCAGGTTAGGTTACTTATGTTATAAACAAAACTCTATCAAAATTTTAGTTTGATATTAAATATTTAATCTCTTTTTTGCTTAATTGGTTATTAGAGGTCTCGTATTTCAGGTCAAATTACTTATGTTATAAACAAAACTCTACTTAGTTTGATATTAAATATTTAATCTCTTTTTTGCTTAATTGGTTGTTAGAGGCCTCATATTTCAGGTCAAATTACTTATGTTATAAACAAAACTCTACCAAAATTTTAGTTTGATATTAAATATTTATCTTATATGAATGTTGCGAGCCAAAATATCGCATTATATGTTGTTGTTTCTTTGTTTTTATTTTATAAGGAATTTACTTAGGATCTAGAGTTTGAGAGTTTAATCGGGCGTAGATGGTTACAACAAGTTGCTACACGTTATAGTGACACTATAAACAAATGAAAAGCATCTGATAGTAAATACCATGTATTCTAGAGTAAGTTTGGGATAGTTGGCAGAAATTATGGTCCACTCCTGAGTTCAAACAACATCTACCATTGCCTCTAAGAACATACTTATTGAGAAGCGGTTTAGGTTCAGGTTCCTCACAACATACAAGGGGTTCGATATCTATGGTTGAGTGTAGCATGCATATGGTATATTGATCATGATAACTTAATTTGAATTTGTTATATATATATATATATATATTAAGGTTGTAAAATGTATGTTAATGTCTTTATTTTTATTTACTTATGTATTGTGCTTGTAATTTTGCAGTTGATGTGTTTTTTTTTCTATAATCAGGCAAAAGAGTTAGGAGATGAATAAGATCCTATAGAACTCTTTGAGGCAACACACACCAGGAAGACTGCCTCTGAAATTGAGTACATAGACCAACAATCTAAAGCAATTGCAGTATGTATTTACCAAACACAGTAATTCTCTATATTTAAAATTTGTTTGTTTATTTTTTCTCTGATTAATCTCATGCAATATATATTTTTTCTTATGGAAATTTGTACAGTAGGATCGAGTATGGGCCTTTAAAGACTGTTTTTTAGCTAGTTGAAGAATCTAACAAGCCATGTGAGTCAAATTTGAGGCAGTTATTTTTAGAGACTATTGATGGCCAGAAAAAATGGAGCATATATGGGATGGACACTAAAGCTCCATATTTCTACACTGCTACCTCCTTATTTCACTCCACTGTTACATCATGGGATATTAGTACATATCAGTTACATGCTATTATTATGCAAGATATGCAATATAAGGTTCAGACTATGTTGGAGTCACAAAAACATCAAATGTGAGAATATATGTGCGAAGAACTTTGACTCGAGTTTCGAAATGAGATTCAGGATGAGATTCAACACAAGATTCAAAACAAGATTCAAGACAAAATTTAGGACAAAATGCGTACAAAGATGCAACAGCTAATAGCATAGATGACTCATTTTGGCCATATTTTAGCTTCAACTCCATAGAGAAATCCACATCATTCTGATAACATATGAACTATATATTAACAATTGAATATTTATCATGTTTTGAAATGTTAATTTTAACATAATTAGCTTCTAACAAATTTTAATGTTTATTTTATGAATCATTTTAAAAAAATATTTGTATTTCATTTAATTGACTTTTAAAATTATAAAAATAAAATAAAATAAAAATATAATATATAAAAAGGATCAGTGACATAATAATGTATGTCACTAAATGCTCGTCACAATTAGTAACGGTTGAAATTCATCACTACTTTATCATGTGTTAGGGAGAGAAACACACTACAAAATTTAGTAACGAATTCATATTTATTGCTAATTACATCGCTGATTTGTCGCCATATTACATCCGGTGACCATATTTCAGTAACAGATTTTTTATTGCTAAAATTAGCGACAATCTTAAATTTCGTTTCTTGTCAATTTGTGAGGAGTATTTTGAGACTAATTAAATCCATCGCACATCCATTACTAATTATGATTAGTGACAAATATTTCTATCACAAAACTGTAATTTTCTTGTAGTGATTGTACATCTCTTTCTTTTACTCTCTTTTTCTTCCTTTTTAATGAAAAAAAATGGAGCTAAGACTCTATGGTAGTAGGCAGTAATTCTCTATTTGAACAAGAAAAACATTATTTGGTTAGGATTACTGTTTCACATATTTCTCTCTTCTTTCTGTTTATTTTTCTTTCTTCTCTTTTTTATTTTTAATTTTATAAATTTCAAAAAAATTATGGAACCAAGCCATGGATGAAGGGAGGAGAAAAGAGAAAGAAAAGAGATGGGGAGATAGAGAAACAAAGAGAGAAGGAGAAGGAAACTAAATGCATAGCGAAAGAAACAAAGGGAGAAAGAGAAAAGAAAGAAATTTTTTACTTTAATATTTTTTTAATTATACACATGGAATTGACTCTTTGACTATGCCACATTAGGTGCATTCATTCTAATTCTTTTTTAAGTTACAATAAAGAATGGAGGATTCAAACCAAAAATATAGTACTCAGATGTAGATGCGCATTTCACTATGCTATATATGTAGTTCTTACAAGATAGAAAAAGGGTTGGAAAAAAAAAAAGACACATCATGCGTTTAGTTGTGCAAATTTTACATATTGATATTTGCATAGAAATTTGACAAAGTGGCTTTACTGGTGTTAATTTGATACGTGGCTTATGAGCTATCGTAGAAGTTGACATGTGGATTTTTTTAGGAATAATATATAAATGCACCCTCAAATTTTTCCATAAAAACCATTTGGGCACTCCAACCAAAATTACGTTTGTAAGTGACAATTGTTGCCATTCTTTCTTTAAGGTGACAAATGAGAGGGTATGGGTTGCGATGCATGTCATCTGATTTATTTAATTATTATATAGATATATATACCCATTTAATTTTAATTGATTCTTATCCACCCATTTATCCACCTTCTCCGCAAAAGATCAAACTCTGAAGCTCCAGGGTAGAGCGGCAATCCTAGAAACAATTCTGCCACTATGCACCAAATGACCAAATCTCAATAGCCGTTAAAAAGATTGAGGTCCAAGCTAACCATACACTGTACCGGGACAAAGCATAAGTGCACAATTTATTATTAAGGTAACTGCTGCAAGCAATCGGGGGCACTCAAAAGTCGTATTTTTCGATTCCGATTAATTTCAAAAAATAAAAAAATAAAAATCTTTCACTGAAAAATTGCCATTCCTAACAGCATATCAAACAAATCAGCCATAAGACTTTAAGCATATAGTACTTGAAACAAATCAGAATGTTAGTATAGTACTTATAACTGTTGCTTCTCATGTCATTCTTGATCTTTTGCAAATACTTGCTATAATTATTATTATTCCGGACCACTAAACTACAGCATCATAACTTTAACTTTGAGTAGGTTGGCTTGAATCCAACACAGCTGCACCGTCACCCCATTTTTCTTTTATTAAGCTCCCCGATGTGGGATAGCTTGTCTCCTCGAGAACAACTGTAATGTCAGTCAGTGTAAAAGATGGTCAAAGGGATGAAAGTGTTATGAATACATGAACTTAACATTGAATCTTGCAATATATTGGCTGTAAATATGATAAATGAAGCTGTAATCAGGCTTAGAAACACGATGTAGTTGGGCTAATCTTTACTAATTTGTTTGTCAATCTTCTATATGAAGTCCCATTAGCTTTCTTCTCTTCTAATTTCTTTATAATTAGGCTTAGAATCAGGAGGCAATGAGGCTAATCTTTACTATTTTGTACGTGTCAATTTATATAAAGTCCCATTAGCTTTCCTCTCTTCTTCTAATTTCTTAAAAAATACACAAGAAAATACCTTTTTGTTGATAATAAATGCCAGGGTTTATCGGAAGTTGCAGCAATAGCAGGATAAATACAACGGAGACTAACTGATAGCTGTCCTTGTATGTTATAGCATGGAATAGCCAGTGGATCGCTGGAGAAATGGGGTATGCCTTTCAGAAAAAAAGGTCAATTTCTTTAAAGTTGAAAATACCTCTTCTTTGCATGATAAGATTTATTTAAACATAGCATCCCATCCTCGAATCTGACCCTATCAACATAAAATCACAAGTTGTTATCCACGAAGAAAGAAACTCCTTTCAAAGTCAAAAAGCATAAAATTTCCTGATAGCGCTGTTTCGTATTACCTTGCCCCATTCCTACTTCAATACCTAAATCTTGCTTTCCTATTTACAGGGAACACATGAAGTCCTGCAATTACTAAATCAACACCAGGTAAAACAAACCATAACAATAATTGTTGCTTCTTGATTCTGAAAGACCATCCAATTTCATAAAATTCAGGAATTCTATCTCTATTTTGCACACCTCACAGGTAGAACATGAAGATCATCTTTGGTATCAAAATCTTTATTTTCCCCATTCATTTGTCGTGCCTATAAGCCAACTATTATTGTTTCCCGCGGTAAATCATGCGTCTGGCAATGGCAGAGAGGAGAAGAGGCAGAGAGCAGAAAGAGAAAGCAGCTGAAATTGTGAGATAAATAAAATGCATCAATGTGCCATTGTTATTACGATGAGAGATGAGAGATATGAATGAATGAATATGAAGTAAAAAATTAAACAAAACTTAGCTACAAGACATCTAAATTCTATATAACAATTAACTAGCTTGGGAGAACTCTCGAAGATGGAAAATATTCTCCAACAGCTTTATGTACATAGATAGATAGATTGTTCATAAATAATTGAGGGTAATTCCTACTTTCTTATTTCAATTAATATTATATTCGACCGAAATTTAAAACCACTATTTGTATAAAGTAGATTTTAGTTTGTGCATACTAGACACCCATTTTTCTCTGGCGGCAATTTAGGAACCCCGGTATTCTTAGGTCAGTTTAAATAAAGAAAACAAAAAGAAAAAAAATATATGGAAAACAAAAATAAAATAAAATAAAAGACCACAGTACAGTTGAACCTATCAACAAAAAAGCAGAACACAAATATTTAGGGCCAAGACATTCCATTGATGGGATAAAAAGTGAATTTCACCTGTGCAAAGAAAAGATAATATGCAAGATGGATTAGAGTCAATACAGTTAACTGTGACAAGTAAGAAAGGTAAACATTTCACCTTGGCTTTTCCTATTATTAGTGATCACAGGAGGGGTTTGCAAAATTACAGTAGCTTTAAACTGCGAACCTCTCTTCCAAAAAACAGCTTCATAAATATGAAACAAAGTCTTGTTTTTAGCTTCAGTTCTAGATTCTTCTGAGTCTTGATCATATAGATTAACATAAAAATTAAAAACAAAATTAATAAGTTTAACCAATAATGATATGCTGATCTTCATTCACCAAAGCTGGAACATGCGCTGGAGGATCTCTGTGGTCAACAGATCCATCAACTGTCTTCCATTGTTGTTGTTGAAGCATTGGTGACTGAAATATCAGAGAGATTAAATATGTGCACTGCACTGCTTCTTAATCCAGGCTACCAAGATCAAACCATCTTTTGGTGCTCACCTAAAAAGGTTGAAATAAAAGCTTTGTTTTATTGTTGCATGCTTCTGCTGAGAGGTAGAGCACTTTTCTCACACCCACCCTCTCTCTCTCTCTCTCTCTCTCTACCTTTCTTCTTCCCTTATTTTTCCCCCTTTTCTTTTACATCAAACATGCCTCATCAATATAAGCATACCAAACTAAGAAGAATTCAATAAAATTATCAGCAAATGTAAAATGTGCAATCCATGTAATTGGATAAAGATGCTTCAGTCATTTTTCTCATTTCGCAAGCCAGACTCTTCACCCCTTCCAATCTCGCCTTGCTTCAGTTTGCTGTCAAATAAACCACGACGACCCAGAATAACAAGATTAAGAAGCTTTCTCCTGACAGCATATACTGGATTAGGATCAATCAAACAACCTCTCTCATATGCTTCTCTCAGAAAAACAGTATGCCTCTTCCCCTTGGTAGATACATAAAATATACCTGGATGATCCAAAAACAAATCCCTTATATTCAAATCAATTCCAAAACATTTCCTGAAATGGCTGATCTTCTCCACTTCCACCGTCTTCTCCACTGTCAAACTCAAAAATTCATGCACAATTGCAACTGCCCGTTTTTCCAAAAATTTTGGTCCTGTCATAGACCTCTTCTTCCCCAACTCATCATAGGGCCCTACATAAGGTAATTTTTGCCATTCCTTGACCTTAGCCCTGAAATTCTTACTCAGCCTCATTCCTGGAGGATATTGATGTTTAAAACTAAACTGAATTTCAGTTCTATCAATACAGCAATCCTCCTTACAGCACTCAATCATCCTCCAATTTTCCACTGCTGCTGTGAAATGGTTCTTAGGAATTTCCTTCACAAGCTTCAGGATATGTGTATTGGGTTCATGAGCATCACAGAGTCTAAAAAGATGTGGGTTTTGGGAGATCACTGAATCCTCAAAATCATCAGGAAGCCCCAGTTCCCTCCAAACCTTGAAGATGGCACGAAGTGGCAATGATTTGGAAGTGGAAATTGATAAAAGATGAACCAACCGATCAACAACCTCAGGCAAGGAAACCTTAATAGCCTCTGCTTCTTGATAAGAAATTTGGAGAGCAGTGTCAGTTAATTTGCAAAAGGGTTGAGAAACTGTGGGATCATAAAAGATATGGAAGATATGAGGGTACGTATGTAGGAAAGAGGTTGCGCCTCGATTGAGGTGAAGTTTTTGGGAGAGCCTAGAAAGGAAATTGACGGAAACTGATGGAGGGCTATTGGTAAGATTTGCAAGGATGAGGTCCTGAATGGCAATGACCTTGACAAGGTTTTTATGCTTGTCCATCAGTTTCTCAAATGTAGGGTCTCTAGCTTTTGATGCTACATACTGAGCTGAGGTTGTTTTTGATCGGATTGTGATAGATGCTGTAAATGGGCGTTCATTAACAGATTTAAAGATTTTCCTTATCATTCTTAGGTGCAATTTAGCTTTCTTTGTGCACTCAGGATCTCTCTAAACATGCAAAAAACCTGCATTAACTAGTGCAGCTTGTCTCCATATGGAACTGTTTCATCAGCTAATCTGTGGGTTCAAGCAAACTGCTAGCATCAGCTGCCTGATGATATTTAAGTCAGTCCAAATGCATACACCAATCAAACTATCGCAGGACCAAACATATAGAAAAGCATAATAATGTTGTTGACACGAGCAATGAACAAAATTATCATACACAATTTCAGGTGCAATCACATGATTATAACTATGTAACCTAATGTCATTATATACTACAAAGGAACAAATGGAACAAAGATTAAAAAAATGGTAATTGGTATGACTCATGAGCCTTTGCTTCAATTTATATGTACTTTTTATTTATTAGAGCTAGAATTTCAGCATAAAGCCACTTTTGGCTCCTTTACTTTCGTTTTTTTTTTCATTGAGCCCTTTTACTTTTATTTTGACACATTAAACCCCTAAACATTTATTCATTATCTATTGAGCCCTTCTTAAACGGCTCTGTTAAGCATGAAGCCAATTTCTACTACATGGAGGAGAGAAGATGAGCCCCTTTTTTTCTCTCTCCAATTCTCGATTTAACATACTCTCCTTCTAATAAAAAAAAAATGGAGCTCTCTCTCTTTGCTAAAAACCCCTATATCTCTAAGTTCAAATCCATAAAATTGAAACCATTATTTCTAAAAATTCCCAAATTTCTTTCTTCCCTGCTCAATTATTGCTGTCAATGGAGGACTCATTTTCGCAACAGTAAAGAGGAAAAGGAAAAAAATAAATCTGAAAATCCAAACTCGAAAATTAAAAAAGTAAAAATAAAAAGTCTTCGGGATCCAACATAAACAATGAGCACCAAATCACAAACACCAACAACCCAGATCATGGCTGGCAGAAAGTCACCTACCTCAAGCGCTAGAGGAAGCAGAAGCCCGCGAATTTCTCCGCTGTCGTTGTCGCCAATGCCACTAAAATCCATGGAACCGTCACCCTTAACGAAAAGAGCGATGTCTTTCGATCCCTGTAGCAGCAATCTGAAGAGCACCGCCATCGAATCATCGAATCTCAGAGAGCTGCGATTGTTGGCCTCCTTGATGCTCCAGTGAGATCGAAGCACTGATCTGATAGACGATGAGGATGATAGCGGTGATGCAGCGGAGTCTAAGGGAAATGAGAAGAAGAAGAAGAAGAAGCCTAAGTTTACTGTGACTGAAGCTTTTTGGTTACAGCTGTTGAAAGGAAAAAAGAAAGAAGAGAAAGGGATTTTAGGGATAAGGATTCTTTTTTTTCAATGAGATTTTATAATTTTAAAAACAAAATTGTAACATACAGGTGACAAAGAGTTATGCCGTCCTTGTAGGATACATTTTATCTTAAAAAGTCAAAAAGTTAATGGTGGTATTTGTTTCCGTTGAAAGAGAAATCCGTTTAAAAGGGGTCAATAGGTAGAGAAATAAAAGAACATATACTTGATATGTCAAATCATAAAGACCCAATGAAAAAAAAAATGAATAGTATAGGAGCCAAAAGTTAGTTAAAGCCTAGAATTTAATTATTATATTAAATAAAAATTATTTCTGAATACATATAAAAAATTATTTTTTGAAAAATCATTTAGGATATTTGAGATTCATATAAATAATGGGAATACATTTCAATCAATTGCAATGAATTCTTTCATGTTCATTATTATTTGAAAATAATATGTTCTTCAAAATTATTATATTGAAAAAAAATTACATATGGTTTGATATTATTATTATTAATATTATTAAATAAATTTAGTTTTTGAAAAAGTTTGGAATACTATCAATCAAGTTAGTATACAAAATTTATTTGTTGTATAGTTATTTGGAATTACGTATTTAAAAAAATTATTAATTGATAATTTTTTTTATTTTGATATTATATATATATATATATATATTATAATTTGGATCACTTATCAATTCATATATCAAAAGAACATAAAATTAATGAAAAAACTTTTTATTAATTAAATAAATTTGTACAATAAATGCTAAAAGTGATTGTGTTTAGAGCACTTCTCTAACAAGCTCCCACTTGCACTGAAACCAATCGTCTTTATATTTAATTCCATAGGCGAGTACATGAGAATCATATTTTTTTGGGGGGAATTGGCTTAATTAAAGGATCAGCAATATTCTGATCAGTGAGCATTTTTTTATCTTTACATCATTCATACCAATGATTTTTCTAATCAAATGGTATCTTCTGAGTACATGTTTGGATCTCCGATGAAACCGTGGCTCCTTTGCTTATGCAATAGCTCCATTATTATCACAATACAATTGTATTGGATCAATAATGTTGAGAACCACTCCAAGTTCTATGATGAATTTCTTTATCCAAACTGCTTCCTTTGCTACTTCAGAAGCTGCAATGTACTATGTTTCGGTTGTAGAATCATCAGTCATTTCCTGTTTGGAACTCTTCCAACTAACTGCTCCACCATTTAGTATGAATATATAACCTAACTGAGATTTTGAGTTATCCTTGTCAGATTAGAAGCTGGCATCGGTATACCCGCTCACAAGAAGATCTCCATCTCCATATACCAAAGATACATCCTTGGTCCTTTTTAAGTACTTAAGGATATTCTTGACAGCCACCCAATGACCCTCACCAGGGTCCGATTGGTACCTGCTCGTGACACTCAGAGCATACGATACATCGGGTCTTGTACATATCATAGCGTACATGATTGATCATATAACTAAAGCATATGGAGTCAAACTCATGTGTGTCCTCTCATCTTGTGTCTTTGGACACAAAGACTTTGAGAGAGTAATCCCATGGGCCATGGGAATATATCCCCTATTGGACTGCTTCATGCTAAACCTCTTTAGCATCTTATTTATGTATATAGACTGTGAAAGACCAAGCAATCTTTTAGATCTATCTCTATAGATCTTTATCCCCAAAATATAGACTACTTCTTTAAGGTCTTTCATAGAGAAATATTTGGATAACTAAATTTTGACTGATTGTAAGGTTGAGACATCATTTCCCATTAACAATATGTCATCTACATATAATACAAAAAATACGATTACACTCCCACTAACCTTCTTGTAAGCACAAGGTTCATCCGGATTTTGTAAGAAACCAAATTGTTTGATTGTCTCATCAAACCGAATATTCCAACTCCTGAATGCTTGCTTTAATCCATAAATGGATCTTTGAAGCTTCCATACCTTTTTGCCATCTTTGGATATGAAGCCTTCTGGTTGTGTCATGTACACATCTTCAGTCAGATTTCCATTAAGGAAAGTTGTCTTCACATTCATTTGCCATATCTCATAATCATAATGAGAATCAATGGCTAAGAGTATCCTTATGGATTTAAGCATAGCTACTGGGCTAAAAGTTTCATCATAGTCAATTCCTTGTCTTTGATAATAACCTTTAGCAACAAGTCTAGCTTTATAGGTAATCACATTACCATTCATGTCAGTTTTCCTTTTGAAAATCCACTTGCACTCTATAGGTTTTATCCCTTCGGGTGGGTCAACCAAAGTCCATACTTGATTTTCATACATGGAATCCATTTCTAACTTCATGGCTTGAAGCCATTTATCAGATTCTGAGCTATTCAGAACTTCTTCATAGGTTGTAGGCTCATCATTTTCTATGAGCAATACGTCATTCTATTCACTAACGAGAAATCCATATTTCTCTGGAATAGTACGTATCCTACTGACCTACAAAGCTCTTATGCTTCAGAAGGTTGAGCTATTATATCATCTGCATGAGTAACAAGCTCGGGTTCAGGTAGGTGATCAGCATTTGTTTGAGCATCTTAAACTTCCTCAAGTGCAATTTTGCTCCCACTATTTCCTTTTAGAAGGAATTCTCTCTCTATAAAGATAGCATGTCTTGAAACAAAAAATTTTTGTTCCAAGGGGTGGTAAAATTGATATCCATATGATGCTTTTGGATATCCCACAAATAGACATCGATCAGACTTAGCTTCTAGCTTATCTAACATTGTCTGTTTCATATAAGCAGGACAACCCCAAATTCTCATGTAAGAAAATGTGGGCCTTTTGTTATAACATATCTCATATGGAGTAACATCAACTGACTTCGAAGGAACTTCATTTAATATATAAATGATGGTCTCTAGTGCATAACCCCAAAAGGATTTAGGCAGTTCTATAAAACTCATCATAGACCTTACCACGTCTAACAAGGTTTGGTTTCTTTTTTTAGCCACACCATTGTTTTGTGGCTTGTAAGGTGGAGTCCATTGAGATAAAATTCCATTATCCCTAAGATAATCTAGAAATTTTTGGCTCAAGTATTCACCTCATCGATCTGATTGAAGTGTTTTAATACTTTCGCCAAGTTGTTTCTCTACTTCATATCTGAATTCTTTGAACTTTTCAAAAGCTTCAGATTTGTATCTCAGAAGATACACATACCCATATCGTGAGTAGTCATCGATAAAAGTAATGAAGTAGATGAAACCACTTATTGCGTGTGTAGACATTGAACCACATACATCTGAATGTATTAAGTCTAAAAGTCCATTAGCACGTTCACCATTTCCCTTAAAAGGGTAATTTAGTCATCTTGCCTAATACGCAAGATTCACATGTGTCATATGATTCATAATCAAATGACCCAAACTACCACTTTTGTGTAGCTTAGCCATGCATTTTCTCACTTATATGACCAAGGCGACAATGCCATAAATATGATGATTTCAACATATCTTGTTTTTTCCTTTTATTATCATTGATGTTTAAAATTGGATTTGACATATCTAATATGTATATTTCATTGCATAATGTACCATTAGCAAAAAGCAACATAATAGAACAACAATTGTTACTAAAAGCTAAAAGAAAACCATCTTTATTTAGACTTGAAACAAAAATAATATTTTTAATCAAAGCAGGTACATAATAACAATTATCCAAATTTAATATAAGCCCACTAGGGAGGGTCAATACATATGTTCCTATAGCTAATACAGCAACCCTTGCTCCATTTCCAACACGTAGGTCTGACTCTCCCTTATTGAGTTGTCTACTGTTCCTTAGGCCTTGTATATCAATGCATATGAGTGAGCTACAACTGGTATCTAATACCCATAGATTATTAACGGAAACATTATTAATTTCAATGACAAAAATAACTGAAGTAGATGGAGCATCAAATGCCTTCTTCTTTAAGGACTCCAAGTAAGACTTGCAGTTTTTCTTCCAATGGTCATCCTTGCCACAATGGAAGCATGTCCCATTTGGAGCAATCTCCTTAGCCTTCTTATTGGCCACACTCCCTTAGGCTTCATGGACTTCTTCTTCTTCTTAAGGTTCTTCCTTTTATAACTTGAAGAGTCCACTAGCATCATAGCCTTACTGTCCTTCTTGACAGATGGCTCAGCTGTTTTGAGCAAGTTAATCAGCTTAGTAATAGTGGTAGATATTTGGTTCATCCTATAGTTAAGCACAAAATGTGAATAACTATTAGAAAAATCGGTTAGAATTAAGTCAATACTTAATTCATGGTCCATCACAAAATCCCAAGGTGGCCAACCTCTCAATATAGCCATTCATCTTCAATGCATATTGCACTGGAGATGTCCCCTCAACCATCTTAGTGCTGAAGAGCAACCTCAAAGTTTCGAACCTTTCGAAACGTGCTTGCTCATCAAAAAGCTCTCATAGATGGTATAATATGGAATTAGCATCCATAGTCTTATGCTGCTTTTGAAACTCAGCTGACATAGTAGCAATCATAATGTAGCTTGCCATCTCACTATCATCGAGGTGCTTTTGATATGCCTTCTGAACATCTTCAGAAGTATTAGCAGTAGGGGGATTAGGGAGTACCTCATATAGGACATAGCCAATCTTTTCGGATTTGAGAACTATTCTCAGATTCCTTAGCCAATCCAAAAAATTAGGCCCAGTCAACTTATTTGATTCCATTAGTGATCGCAAATTCACACTTGTCATGATGATGATTCTAGCAACCTAGATGTAAAATAGAACATGTTAGAATGTACATAAAATGCATATTTATTAGATCTTTAATAAATTGCATTATAACTTCCACTATTTTATTGCAAATCCATAGCCCTCACTATAAACCCGAGAGAACTTATATGGAAGTTTTCCTAGTTGGTCGATATCCAACTAGCTAAGAATAACCTTGAGGCAACTCAATAAGCTATTCTTAGTTTGATTGGTAGGTATCTAATCCATACCAATTGCATTATTCATGCAACTATCGAATCTTGTGCTATCAACTTATTGATGTGTGCATATACATTAGGCCATCAACTCTTGATATGTGTACATCTCATGTATACAAACCCAACTTTACCTCCAATACACATTAACCTTGACGCAAATCCAACAAGTTAATAATATAGGTTAAGTCTAACCCATTAATTGTGAAATATAATTTCAATGGATTCAACATATTCTTATAGAGTGAGCTTGAGGCAACTCAACAACCCTAACTCTAGAAGAACTCTGGTTCTCTCCATATTAATGGAAGGCGTAAGACTTAATTGTTTATTTAGCGAGGGATTTCTTTGTTAAGTCTCATCAAGTTATTATTTCATACTTTTATATATCATACATTCATCATATGGATATATAAAGATAGTTACAATAACTATATGACATAATTATGGACAAACTAAAGTCAATCTGTTGAGCCAAAGAGAAATTGACTAGGTCTTACCTAGGTATATGCATGAATTTATAAACCAAAACAGAAATCCAATTCCTATTTCTAAGTCATCTTGTTTATGATACCACCTCTTTTACTTCTTGCTCTTTTGTATCTTCATTATATCCTAATCCTATGTAATCTAATTCATATTTCAAATTGTAGAAAACCTCAATTTACATTTGAGGGGAGTAAGATGAGAAGAGAAATACATAAGAAAGAAAGAGAGGTAGGAACACGCAGGCCCTATTTACTATAAAACAAAACAATTTCATGCATGCTCAATCACATTGGGCCTAAGTCCATAATCATCCATCATATATTTTCATACACTCCTAACTTGCATTCTCTAATGCATAAAATAAAATTGACAATTTTGGATTTCAATTTGTAAATTGATTCAACACTTGAACCGAAATTGCCTATTTGTGTTCTTTCAGTTAATTTAATTTTGTATGTCATTTTAAAGTGAAATTTAATATTTAATCAAATTCAATTCAATTCCATATTTCCAAAATTAATTCAAAATTAATTCTTCTTAAAATTAGAATATTATGATGTTAAAATTAAATAATTTAATTTTAATATACATATCAATTTCTAGTCATACTAGAATTACAATTGCACAACTTAAATTAATTCAAAATTAATTTCCAAAAATTCTAAAAATTTCCAAAACTTCAAATCATTATTCTAATAATCTTTAAGTCAGCTTAAGTTCATCAAAATATTTTTGGCACAAGCCAAAATTACTGAGATAAACGAACCAACACATTTAGATGCTCAAAATGACTAATTTGATATCTAGAATTTTTAAAATTTCAAATGCTTTCAAAATAATTTTGGCATGCAACTAACACCAAAATAACATATTTTTAATCACATAAAAAATATTTCAAGATGCTGAAAATAAAATAAATACATACAAAAAAATCAAACAAAACAGCCCCACTGGGTATACTAAAACAGTCTCATTTTTGTGTTTGTTTAAAAAATTAATTAAAATAATTTTTAATTAATTATTGGACACTTCTAGAGGCATAAACATATTCCCAATATGTCTAAATAATCTTTTCATAATCAAATTACAAGAAAAATATAACCAACACAATTTTAGGCATTTTTGAAATAAATTCGAAATTAATTATTTGAATCACATTCAAATCATTTTTCAATCAAAATAATCATCCTTAATCATCCCATGATCATATTAGAGAAATAAAAATATGTAAAATATATTATGTATCAAGGACTTCATTAATTGATTTAAGATCACTTATCAATTCATATATCAAATGAATATCAAATTAATGAAAAAATCTTTTATTAATCAAATAAATTTGTACAATAAGTGCTGAAGGTGATTGCCTTTAGAGCACTTCTTTAACAAGAGTCACCACTTGGACCACGACTTGGAAGAACATTCATGACCGTGACACATATAGTCACACCCATGAATGAGGATAGAGAAACATGTCAAGCTCGAAGTTAAGAGTTGATTCAACAGTTATTTTCGCATTAAATGCACCTAAACGACTATAATTATTTGAGGAAGTATAAATGCAAGACATTTATGAATCCTAATAAGAAGAACAACAATTACTTTGAATCAAAAATCTTATGTAGCCATTGTGAATTAATTGCTTTCAACAAATCCTTTATTCTTTGTAAAAACCTATTTGCTTATAATTTTTTTTATCATTATAGGTTGGTGAGTATTTTTCATTGTAATCTATTACTCAAGTGAGTTTGGGTATATTGGGTTAAGATTGAAACACTTGTAAGGGTTTATTGTGTGAGCCATAAAAAATAAGGAATTGGTTTATTGTGTGAGCCATTAAAACACAAAGGAATTTCTGGGTTAGGTGTTAGCAATTGAAAGAAACAACATAGTTGGGAGTGAGCTTGTAAAACTCCATTGTAGCACTTGGTGTGTTATTAAAACTCCCAATTGAGATTGGGGATAGAAGTAGGAATTGTTAATATCCGAACATCTATAAATCTCGTGTGTGATATCTCTTCATCTATACTCTATTTAATTTTATTTCGCAGTTAAGGTTAAGAAATTGCTTTTATAACCAATTCAACCCCCTTTATTGGTTTATTGTTTGGGCAACATCCATAAAGGTGGTTTCGGTGTCTGGGGCTTCGATAAGATTGATTTCCACTAGTCATAGATATGATCTTTTAGAAAGGACACTGCATATCTAACCTTATGTTGCTCTGGACACTCAAGTTCCTCAAACACCCTTTCTGTCGATTCCATGCAAAACTCTGATGCTGCTAGGTCATCATCTCTCTTTCCCATAAAATATGTGGCCCCATATTTTCTCAACTTATTAATCCGGGGTTTTGGCTGAGATGGAGGAGGAAGTGGAGCTGGTTGTGGAACTGTTTGTACTATCCATTGCAAAAAATTAACTATATGCTCCATAAGAGGTTCCTGTCTTAATTAGTCTGTCCTTCTGCTTTAGGTAGAGCTACTACACTCGACCCAAAATTCTCACTCATGGAGGTTATCCACGATCGGCTGAGTATGAAAGAATGTTACTCAGTTCATCTTTCGAGAAATTTTGTTCCGGTCCCGTATCCATATCTACCTATAAACTAGAAGAAGGGACCCAAATCAGATAATTGCAGCATTTTATTCATATGCATGAGACACTTTCTATTTTACACTCACTGTTTAAGAATCAATTAATCTAGGCTCTGATACCACTAAATGTAGCACTTCCTTACCCTACTAATCAATAATAGAGTATGAAAGTGCTACTAAGCTCTTTTTTTTTTGTAAAAATAACCAATTCTCAAATTATTGAATTTTGTTTTTCAATTTTTGAGTTTATTATTATGGGAAAATTTATTTCCATATTTCATTTTTTTTCATTTAAATATGTAATTAGCGATGTAGATATTTTGATTTAAAAGAACTCATTCATTAAAGCATAATATTTAGAAATACATTTACAAATAATATCAAATATATAAATTACAAATTTCACTCCTTATAAATCCTACATGCCACAAATTTACATCAAAAGAAATTCTTAAAATTTTATTTTTACAATACAATTTCCAAAACATACAAAAAGAAAATAGACTACTGCAATTTGATCTTGGGGTTCCCCTTATCTTCAGTCACCCTAATGCCACATCTATGTCTATTTATCTGCTAATAGTGGTATGTTCGACAACTATCCAATAATTATATATATTTACTAAGCATGCCAAAGCATTCAAATAATATTAATACTATTTACATCAAGCAAAAATAAACATTTCACCAATTATAATATTTCATTCATTTATCATGTTTGAAATTCTTTATCAATACAAGACATTCAATTTAAAATATCAATTTAATAATTTGAATTTTTTTACATTTTTTTAATAGCGCATGACATCTTAGACCGGAACTAAACACTAGATACAAAATTTTTGCTTTTTGGCAGTATACTCGGCACCTATATAATTATTTTATAGCTCGGTATTTAATGCCTATATTTTCAATAACAACTCAGCACTTTTGTGGTGCCTACATAATTTCAAACTCAACACTATCTCTTAGTGCCTATGTAATTTCAACTCAGCACTATCTCTTAATGCCTACGTAAATTAAATCTCCAAGCCATGACTTGAGTACCACGGTCGTGACTGTTCTTCCAAGCCATGACTTGAGTGGTGACTTTGGCCGTGAAGCATTCTGGAAGGATTTGAAGTGTTTGATCACGGGTGTGACATTATATATTCACGGGCGTGAACATCCTTCATAGCCGTGGTCCAAGTAGTGACTCTGGCTGTGAAGCTCTCTAGAGGAATTAGTCATGTTTTCTCATGGGAGTGACTTTCTTTCACGATCGTGACTGATATGATCATTCATGGTTGCTATCATTCTTCATGGCCGTGAACTTTAAATGTTGGATAGTTGGTGTTAAGCTTCATCACGGGTGTGACATATAAGGTTACGGGCATGAACATGTTATTTCTTCATTTTTTGTCTTTTTAATATTAGTCTTCCATTCTCCATTCTTGCTATCATGTTCCATACCCTGTTCAATGAACTTAGAAAACAAGTATGTTAAATACATTATTGCAACTTTATTTGTTAGCATCAAAATGACGAAAAATACCCTTTAAGGTTCAACAATCTCCTCCTTTTTTATGGTGACAAATAATCTAGCAATATGTGCTTTTGAGAAGTCTCCCGCTCAAAAAATGCTTAAGATAAAAAAAATTACTGAAGTGCAAGAATTGTAAAGAATGATGAAGTGTAGCATCAAAATATGCTTCCTAGTTTTAGGTATATGCAAGTTATATGCAAGGTATATCCAATGTATACCAAATTTTTACTTAAGAACAAGTTAAGTATATGCAAAGTATATTTAAGTTATATTTAAAATATATCAAGTGCATATTCATTCATGTAACTTGCATCAAGGTATATGCAAATTATACTTAAGGTATATTTAAAGTATATCAACTCATTTGCATACTTGCATATTCATTTGATTCAAAATAAGTATTGCATTTAACTTTAAATATAATATATTACTAGGCTCTCCCCATTTTGTCATCAACAAAAAGAATAACAAAGAAATAAATCATAATGGAGAACAAAAGCAATTATATTAATATAAAAAGACAAATACAAAGACTGGAAAGGAAATTGAAAGTCCTACATCAAACAAGCTAAAACATAACATAGCTAATATCTAGTCTAGCTAGATTTTGAGCCGGACAACCCATCTCTAAGGCAAGCTACTTCCACCTCGAGGCTCTCCATGAAATCCTTGAGGTTCTCTAACCTCTCATCCATCGAAGCCTACAATTTCTCAAACCATGGTGCCAAGAGATCAACCACTTGCTGAGCCAAGTTTGGTGTGGAGGTAGAGAATTGTCTAATTTCCTGCTCAACCTTTGGAGGTGCCATCTCAACTCAAACTCTCTTCCTCTGTTGGATTCCTTGGAGGCCAGCTTTGAAGTCATCCGAGTCATTGCCCTCCCAAATAATCTCACCAGCAGTGTTGGTGAAGCTGTAGTAAATGTTGTTCTCATGTACTATACGAACATCCGCTCCCATTTTGATAAAGGACTCGATGTCTAGTCGGTCTCGAGGATGTGCTGGTACAAGGTTGAAGTGGTGCTCCTCTAGCTTTAAATACCCCAACTTGATAGCAAGTTGAGTCATGTACCCACCAATCAGAATGTCTCCGGATGGCTTGGTGGCAATTGACAGAAGATGGTTTGCAAACCATCGAGATAAAGCCACTGTTAGGGCTTTTCAGGCCATCTCCAGGAGAAAGAGCTCGGACTCCTAATCGATCCGTTGCTATCTCCTTTGGAAAAAATGCTATAACTGAGAAACCTATGCAGGTACTTATGCACTAGGGATATAAGATGGGTGCTTTTCGTCTTTTTAACATCCCAGCTGCAGTCAAGCCCGAAGTGAGTCCATGCCTGAGTAGCATAGAATTCCACCTCACTCTTATTTAGGATACCGTCAGAGGGAAGGTTGAACTTGTCACCAAACTCTATGGCAGAGAGGGTGTTTGGATGCTTGCAATGTTGGAATTTCACCGTGCCGATAGGAGAGACTTGCAGGGTGCTCGAGAACTCTAGAGTTGGTTCCCTCAGCATCGGTTGATGGATATCAACAAAATCTTTCATATGACAAGCCTAGAGTTATTCCGTCATGCTTGTCTCGAGTCCAAGTGTTCTGATAGTTTTCCACTCAAATGATCGAAAGGAAAGGAGTGTTCTTTTCTTGAGAACCAAGTATCTTGGATGACACTCCAGAATAATGTTTAGAAGGTAGTCTGTGTACCTTCTTGGAGCATGAGACTTATTTCTGGTACTTTTGGAGGAGCAGTTTCCATTTTTTATTGAGAAATGAACTTTTGAAGAGTGAAAAATCTGATGGAAATTTTGGAGTAGAACCTAAGGTTTTTGATTTCTGATGATGGAGAAGGTTTTTCATGATATTTATAGATGGAATGAGTTGCTAGGGGGCCGAAATCTTCAAAATGGTATTCAATGGTGATAAATGAGAGAAGTTGGAGAGTTTGAAATGAGAGAAATAACGACAAAAATGTTTTATAGCCGACATCTTCACAGGCGTGAAAACTAAGTCACAGGCATGAAATGCCGTGTTCATGGTTTGCTGAAGAGATGCTCTACCTGTGAAGAGAGAGGTGAAACTATTCATGATCATGAAAATTAAAGGTAACGAGCGTGAATGATGAACTATCATGGTGGTGACAAACGAGTCACGGGCGTGAAGTACAATCTTCACTACTTGCGATCGTGAAACAGAGCGTGACACAAAGCGTGAATGCTTCTATAAATTTTTGGTGGAAATATTCACGGTCGTGAATACTCGTCACGGGCGTGAACAGAGGGTTTCACGGGGGTGATAGAAAAAGTTTATAGGCGTGAAACATAGTCTTCACTACCTTCAGCCGTGAAGCATGTCGTGAAGCAAGGCGTGAAAGCTACTGGAGCTTTTGAAGATTATGATCACGACCGTGAATATATGTCTCGGGTGTGAATTGTCTAAAATTCTCATTAAATAAAATGAAGTCTAAAACAGGACTAAAACATTTCAAATTAGCTACCTCATATCTAGAAAGATGAGACAAAAAACACAAGATTATAAATCAAGGTTCGACAATTTTGGCAATCATAAAATTAATCCATCAATCATACCAAGCTCTCTTCTTATGAAATTAAATTTTTTCTCATTTAGAGACTTAGTGAAGATATCTGCCAATTGATTGTCTGTGCTTATAAATTCCAATACAACATCTTCATATTGAACATGATCTCTAATAAAATGATGTCTTATGTCAATATGCTTACTTCTAGAGTGTTGAATGGGATTCTTAGATAGATTTATAGCACTTGTATTGTCACATCTAATAGGTATATGTTTCATGCTATGACCATAATCCTTAAGTTGTTGTTTCATCCAAAGGATTTGTGTACAACAACATCCTGCTGCGACATAGTCCGCTTCAGCAGTAAAAAGAGCAACTGAAATTTGTTTCTTGCTAAACTAAGAAACTAAGCATTCTCCAATAAAGTGACAAGTACCTGAGTACTTTTTCTATCTAAAATACTTCCAGCATAATCAACATTTGAATATCCTATAATGTGAAAGGATGAATTTCTAGGATACCATAAACCTAGATGCAATGAGCCATGTAAATATTTTAAAATTCTTTTTACTGCATTTAAATGAGACTCTTTTGGACATGATTGAAAGCGAGTGCATAAGCATACACTATACATTATGTCGGGTCTAGAGGCAATAAGATATAAAAGTGATCCGATCATACCTCTATAGAGCTTTTTATTAATGCTCTTACCCTTTTCATCCTTGTCCAATTTGTTGATGTTCTCATTGGAGTCTTAGCATTCTTGCCTTATTTTATTTATAGACTGAGAAGAATTTTAGCTTACTCATCATGCTCATTTCGAATTCTCTAGTCATACAATTAGAAAATTATTGACAAAGCAATTCATTAGTAGACCCAAATATGATATCATCAACATAAATTTGAATAATTAGAGTATCATGCTTATGCTTTTTAATGAATAATGTAGTGTCAACATTCCCCTTTGTAAAATTATTTTCTAAGAGAAAAGAACTTAGTCTTTCATACCAAGCTCTTGGGGCTTGTTTCAAACCATATAAAGCTTTTGGAAGTTTAAATACATGGTTGGGCAAATTATAGCTTTCAAAACCTGGTGGTTGTTCTACATAAACTTCTTCTTCTATAAAACCATTTAAAAAGGCACCTTTTACATCCATTTGAAAGAGTTTGAAATTCATGTGGCATGCATATGCTAAAAGTATTCTTATGGCTTCTAATCTAGCTACAGAAGCATAGGTCTCATCATAATCTATTCCTTCTTCCTGATTATATCCTTTTGCAACCAACCTAGCCTTATTCCTAGTTATTGATCCTTGTTCATCTAGTTTATTTCTTAATACCCATTTGCTTCCTATGATTTGATGCTCCTGGGGTCTACTTGCATCCTTCCATTCCAAATTTCTTAAGTAAGTCTTTGGCATATTTGGATTGGTTGATGAATATGCCCTCATTGCCTTGTTTTATTTGTAGACTGAGGAAGAAATTTAGCTCACCCATCATGCTCATTTCGAATTTCCTAGTCATACAATTAGCAAATTCTTGACAAAGCAATTCATTAGTAGACCCAAATATGATATCATTAACATAAATTTGAACAATTAGAGTATCATGCTTATGCTTTTTAATGAATAATGTAGTGTCAACATTCCCCTTTGTAAAATTATTTTCTAAGAGAAAAGAACTTAGTCTTTCATACCAAGCTCTTGGGGCTTGTTTCAAACCATATAAAGCTTTTGGAAGTTTAAATACATGGTTGGGCAAATCATAGCTTTCAAAACCTGGTGGTTGTTCTACATAAACTTCTTCTTCTATAAAGCCATTTAAAAAGGAACTTTTGACATCCATTTGAAAGAGTTTGAAATTCATGTGGCACGCATATGCTACAAGTATTCTTATGGCTTCTAATCTAGCTACAGGAGCATAGGTCTCATCATAATCTATTCCTTCTTCCTGATTATATCCTTTTGCAACCAACCTAGCCTTATTCCTAGTTATTGAACCTTATTCATCTAGTTTATTTCTAAATACCCATTTGCTTCCTATTATTTGATGCTCCTTGGGTCTAGGTAGTAAGGTCCATACCTTCTCGCAAATTGGTTGAGTTCCACTTGCATGGAAATCACCCAACTTTCATCATTAAGAGCCTCATCAATATTTTTAGGCTCAATTTGAGAAACAAAAGCAAGGTCATAAACTAAATATTTGAGATGAGATCTAGTACTTACTCCCCTTGTAGGATCACCAATGATTTGCTCTTTGGGGTGATCTTTTGTCAATCTCCATTCCTTTGGGAGCTCTTGCCTGTTTTCCTCTTGAGCTAGAGGTAGAGAATCATATTGATGTGAATCTTCTTGATCATTTTTTTCTCTTTCATTTTCAAGATCAAGTCTTTCCATGGTACCTACAACATTATCAAGAACACTACCTTTCACAAGATCAAGCCTACTAGATTCATTAAAAACAACAAGCATAGATTCTTCAACAGTTAATGACTTTTTATTAAATACTCTATATACTTTGCTAGTTGTAGTGTATCCTAAAAAGATATCCTCATATGATTTAGAGGCAAATCTTCCAAGGTTGTCCTTGGTATTCAATATGAAGCACTTGCATCCAAATACTCTGAAGTATGATATCAAGGGCTTTCTTCCATTCCATAGCTCAAATGAGGTTTTGTTTAAGAGAGGTCTTTTGAAAACTCGATTTGAAATATAACATGCAATATTTGTGGCTTCGACCTAGAAGTAAGTTTGTAAACCATACTCATTGAGCATTTTTCGAGCCATTTCAATTAAAGTTCGATTTTTCCTTTCGACTACCCCATTTTGTTGAGGTGTCCTAGGAGATGAAAAATTATGCGAGATGCCATGTTCAAGACAAAAGCTTTCAAATTTTTCATTTTCAAATTCTTTTCCATGGTCACTTCTTATTTTTGAAATACAATATAGCACACCCTCATCCGGGCGCGAGCTGCTGGGGTGAGGGGGTGTTACATTTTTTGGTTTCAGAGCAAGGTTGGTGTTTATGGATTTTGGTATTAAAGCCCGGTTTGAGCGGTTTTGGGATTTTAAAATGGTTTTCAAAAAAAAATAATTATGATATGTGTGTACCCACAATTAAGTATTACAGTTGCTGCTTATTGATTAGGGTCATTAATTTACAAGATAAGTAGAGTATAGCTTCAAGGTCACGACATATTGTGGCCGAAGGAGATGAAAGTAATGAGCCTATAAGGACAGAGGCTTCATCGCAACCCAATAATTGCCGACCTACTGCATCGAGATCTGGTGCTAACTCATCGCGAGAGTAGTCTATTGCTGGCGCATGATAAATAGAGCTTATGAAAAATATGATAGATTTGCTGCAAAGAGCACCACCACTGGGTCAAGAAAGTTTAGAACCATAGTCTTTAGAATTTGAGATTCTTGTGACTAACCCATTAGGGCACAGTGTGAGGGTTAGCAAGGTGTGTAGGGGTTTTCCAGTCGAAATTCAAGGTAGGCAATTTCCAGTAGACTTGATAGAGTTACCATTCCATGAGTTCGATGTGATCTTGGGAATGGATTGGTTGGCTCGTTATGCAGTGGTAGTGGATTGTGGAAGAAGACAATGATCATCAAAATTCTGGAACAAGATGAGATAGTGGTGATGGGTGAGAATAGAAGATATCCAGACAATGTGATCTCAGTGTTGAAAGCCTAGAAAGTCATCAGTAAGGGATGCGAAGCATACTTAGCGTATGTGGTTGATATGGAAAAAACAAGTCCGAAGTTGGTGGATATTCCTACTGTTAATGAGTTCTCCGATGTATTTCTAGAGGAGTTGCCAAGATTACCACCAGATAGAGAAATTGAATTTGCTATCGATTTGGTGCCCGACACCACTCCTATTTCCATTACACCATATAGAATGGCACCAACATAGTTAAAAGAGCTGAAGGTACAGTTGCAGGAATTGTTAGATAAGGGTTTTATACGACCCAGTGTATCTCCATGGGGTGCTCCAGTATTATTTGTCAAGAAGAAAGATGACACTCTTCGTCTTTGCATCAATTATAGGCAACTTAATAAGGTGACTATTAAGAATAAATACTCGCTGCCTAGGATTGATGACTTATTTGACCAATTGAAAGGTGTAGCCATATTTTCAAAGATAGATCTTCGATCGGGGTATCATTAACTGAATATAAAAGAGTCAGATGTACATAAGACGACATCTAGGACTCGTTATGGTCATTATGAGTTCCTGGTTATGCCCTTTGGATTGATGAACGCACCGACAGCTTTTATGGACCTGATGAACCGAGCGTTCAGACCATATCTTGATCAATTTGTAGTGGTGTTTATTGATGAAATTCTTGTGTACTCTAGAGACCGAGAAGAACATGATCAACATCTCAGAATAGTGCTGCAAACATTAAGGGAGAAGCAGTTGTATGCAAAGCTATCTAAGTACGAGTTTTGGCTTGAAGCAGTCAGTTTTCTGGGTCACATAATTTCAGTAGAAGGTATTCGAGTTGATCCTAGTAAAATTGAGGCTATTCTTAATTGGAAACCACCATGAAATGTGACAGAAGTGATAAGTTTCCTTGGATTAGCCGGATATTATAGGAGGTTCGTGAAGGGATTTTCATCCTTAGCGACTCCTTTGACAAAACTACTATGAAAAAAAGGTCTGTTTCAAATGGATAGAGAAGTGTTAAGCAAGCTTTGATCGAATAAAGGCAATGTTGACTGAAGCACCAGTTTTGACTCATCCTACTCCAGGAAAAGATTTTATTGTGTACAGTGATGCAAGTGATAATGGATTTTGTGTCCGGTTTACTGATGAATCAGAGAAAGCATGATGCAGTGCGGGTAATAATGGATTGATTGACGAAGTTGGCACACTTCTTACCAGTTAGAATGGACTACTCATTAAACAAACTAGCCGAAGTTTATGTAAGTGAGATAGTGAGGTTGCATGGAGTGCCAATGTCCATCATATTTGATAGAGATCCCAGATTTACTTCACAATTCTGGAAGAGTCTACAACACGCTTTGGGGACTCGACTCAATTTTAGCATGACCTTTAATCCACAGACGGATGGACAATCGGAGCGAGTTATTCAGTTGCTAGAGGATACAATGAGAAGTTGTGTGCTTGAATTTGAGGGAAGTTGGGATAGATATCTACCTCTTATGGAGTTTGCCTACAACAATAGTTATCAGACAAGCATAGGCATGGCTGCGTATGAGGCATTGTATGGAAGAAAATGCAGGACACCAATCTGTTGGACCGAATTGAGTGAAAAGAAGTTGATAGGGCCAGAGTTAGTGCAACAAACAGAAGAAAAGGTTAGAATTATCCAAGAAAGATTGAATGCAGCTCAAGATCGACAGAAATCATATGCTGACCTTAAAAGGCGAGATATAGAGTATGTTGTGGGAGATAAAGTATTTCTTAAGGTTTTGCCTTGGAAAAAAGTATTGAGATTCGGTAAAAAGGCAAAGTTAAGTCCGAGGTTCATTGGTCCTTATGAGATTTTGGAAAGAATCGGACCAGTGGCATATCGGTTAGCTCTTCCACCAGAGTTGGGTAAAATCCATAATGTTTTTCATGCATCGATGCTAAGGAGATATAGGTCTGATTTGACTCATGTCATACCAATTGAGGAGATAGAAGCACAAACTGACTTGACTTATAAAGAGGAACCGGTGGCCATATTAGCATGTGAAGAAAAAGTTTTACGAAACAAGAAAGTTCCATTAGTTAAAGTGCTACGACAGAATCATGCTACCGAAGAAGCCATATGGGAGAACGAAGAAGTCATGAAAAAGCAATATCCTCAGTTGCTCAACAAAGAATGAATAGGTAAAATTTCGAGGACGAAATTTATTTTAAAGGGGAGAGGATGTCATATCCGCTAATTTAGACTAAAGTCACAAAAGTTATTAAATCAACTCGTCGGTTTGACCAAAGTCTAAATTTGGATTTTTATCGAAAAATAATTAAAATAATGGCAATTAAGTATGGAATATAATCAATAAAGTGTTTAAAATATTTAAAGATGTTAAATTTCGGTAAAGGACTAAATTGAAAATTTTGAAAAGTTTAGAGGTCCATTTGCAATTCACTAAAAATTTGAGGATTTATTGAGATAATAATAAATTAAATGCATGAATTGGGACATAACATGAATATGGAGGCTTGCCACACCAAGTGGCAAATTTTAAGAAGCCAATTAACATACATGAATTTAACATTAATGAAAACTTTTAGAATTTGGCTTAGGTGTCCCATAATTATGTAGCTTGTCTTTATTCTCTTAATTGTTCTTTCATCTCTTCATATCTAGAATTTGCTATCTTTTAATTGCCTCCCACATTTCTTGAAGCACCACACACCAAATGACATACAACAATTAGCCAACTGAGGTGCATGAACTAAACATTAATTAAAGATTCTAGATTGATGCTTAGGTGTCCCCTATCTTAATAACTTTTGTCATCTTCTTCTTGATTGTTTCTTCTTTTTCCTTATCCATTTTCATTGAGAAAAATTCTGTTCTCTACACCAGCCGATGTTTTCCCCTTGTTCTTCCATAGCCAAGCTTGATTCTAGTGAAAGAAAGTGAGAAAAGAGAGAAAAAGTAAGGTAAAATTCCATTTTCATGCTAAAGCAAGCTTCATAGAGTAAGGAGAAAGAGAGAGATTAGGGTTTATGAAGTTTCAATAATCTGATTATAAACTTTAGGAACTCAAAGTGACAAGGAGCTAGATCAAAGGAGCAAAGGAAAGGAGAAAGGGAAGTAAAGAGAAAGAAAAAAAGGTTTGTGCATAACATAAGGCAATAACCTATTTTATTTTTTTTTTTATTTCCATGATTTAATTATTTGACATGTTGATGATTCTGAATTAATAATATTTTGTGATGAAAATCTTGGGGATGCATGTTTGCTAGACTTAGGATTTAATTTGGTAAAAATTGAATGTGATTATCTTGTATGTTCCTTGCTGAAAATTGATGAGCAGTGTGCACTTAAATTGTTATAATTTCATTTATGGAATTCGATTTTGCATGTTGTTTCTTGGGTTTGAAAGCTAAAAAATAGAGCTATAACTTTCATTAATGACATAAAACCTGAATATATCTGTAATTATCCATAAAATTTCATAAAGCTCGGACTTAGAATCTGTCCAGAAAATTCTGGGCAGAATTATTAGTGACCAATAAGTGTTAATATTATCATATCTTTTGATACAAAACTCAGAATTAATTGATTCAAGTTGTATATTAAATCTAAGATCCATATCTAAAATTGTTATGCAGATCATGTAACTAAATTCAAAACGAAACAAGACCAAAATTAAGGTCCAAAACAGAGAACAAAAACTGCCAGTGACAGGGCAGCATGTGAGTGGAGGAATGAAATGAGTAAAATAATGAGAACTTTGTTATATTATGTAAATATTATTTTAATTGAGTGATTATGTGATTATTTTGAGATATTACATGCATGAAAAGTATGAAATTAATTGTTATGAATTTTAATGAAATTGTATAAGCATAGAACACCTAACTAGAACCAACTTAGGATAGTTTGACATGCCAAATAGGGGGGGAGTATGATGAAAATGAAAACCATTAATGGTATGATTATCTACCCTGAGTTTGGAATTGTTATTTACACCGGGTTTGGTAATGTTATCTACGCCGGGTACGGTATTGTTATTTATGCCGGGTATGACATTATTATCTATGCCGAGTTTGACATGATTATCTACTTCGAGTTTGGTACTTATATGTGCACATCATATTGCCCAAGTGACACTCCTAAGTGCCTGGATGACAACTCCGTTATCCTAGTCAGTGGTTCATAAGTGTCTTGGACATAAATGAAAACATAAATAAAGAATTTATGGAACATAAATGAATTTTTGAAAATAAAAAAGGAATTGTGAATTGTGACATGGATAAAAAAAAAGATTTAGTGTTATGGGCAATGAAAAGCTATGGATAATAAATATTTGATAAAATTAAAATAAATATAAGATATAAAAGAATAAAATTTATGAAATGTAAGTTGCATGAAAAAAAAAATGATTGAGTATGATTGTGATATTCATTAATAGATCATTGAGTGTTGTGGATATAAACAAATTATTGAAAAAAAAAGAATCATGAATTGCAAAATGAATAAGAATGATGATTTGATTACGTTAAACAAAATGAGATACAATAAAATAAATTGATGTTATGCATACTATAATATTATGAAATGTATGTTTGCATGATTTGATCATAAATTGATATATGACAATATATGTGGCATTAAAATAGTTTATTGCCTTATTTATATGCATCACTAAGCCAAGAGTTTAGCGTGGGAGTTTTCTCACTCAAATTTAGTAAAGAATAAATAGAAGATAGTAGATAAAGATAACGATGATCTAATCCAGTAAAGCAGCCTGTTGCACACATCGTGGGTTACACAACTTTTGTCTATTATCTTGTAAATTTTATTTTGTAGTATTTGTAAAATAAACAGTATATTTTGTAAGAACATGTTATGATATAAAAATGTAGTTTATTTTTCATGCTATGATTTCTTTTATAATGCAAAGTAAAAAAATAGTAATGAAAATATATATATATATATATATATATATATATATATATATATATATATATATATATATGAATGATTTTCATGTATACAAATTTTAAAAATGATATTTTAATCGATGAAGTCAATGTAGCACACCCTCATCCGGGCGCGAGCTGCTGGGGTGAGGGGGTGTTACAATCCCATGTGGCTTTGTGACCTTTCTCTGCATTGTCTTGTGGGTATTTTCTCTTGTGCTTCTTGAGCCTTGGACATTCCGGTTTAATATGCCCTTTCTTTCCACATTCATAGCACTTTACCTCCTCTTTACTTCTTTGCGCATCATTAGAAGTCTATTTGAGGTTTCTTTGCCTAAATTTTATAGAGTTGCTCATTCTTTTCTCAATAATTCTTTTCAGCCTTCTTGAGAGCATAACAATGTCCTCATTTGCATCATCACTCTTTTCTTCATCATCTTCAACTTCCTCTTGAGATTTTGAAGTAGAGGCTTTTAGTGCTAGAGACTTTCTTTTTTCTGGCTCTACTTCAAGCTCTCTATCTCTTTTCACTGCCATTTCATGTGTAAGAAGTTTGCCAATAAGCGCATCAGTATTTATGATGCTCATGTCTTCATTTGCCTCTTCTATACCGGCAACTCTTGAACTGTAATCTTTGAGAGGAAGATTTCTCAGGATTTTGTTATTTACATCTTCCAAGCTCATGTGCTTTCCAAGTTTTCTCATGCCATTTATGATGGCTAGAAGATGATTGGTCATGTAACATCTGCTAATTTAGGCCCCGAGTCGCACGTGTCGTGAAGTTGACGCGTTTGACTGATCAGAGTCTAAATTCGGATTTTTACAAAAGTTGATTAAGAAATGGCTAAATTAAATGATAAATGCCTAATTAAGTGATATTAAAGTTTAAAGAAGTTAATTTACGATAAAGGACTAAATTGCAAAATTTGATAAGTTTTGGGGTCAAATTGCAATTTATCAAAAAATGGAAGATTAATGAGATTAATTGTTAATCAACATATTAATTTTGGGCGTATTTTGATAGGTTGGCTGGCCATGATACTAAAGGAAGAAGGATTAAAATTGATTAAGTGAAAAATTGGAAGAAGATGGTCAAATGGTGGGTCCCACATGAAGACTTTTTGGGTACCCTATTTAAGACTCTTTTCTTCTTCTTCTTCTCTCCATTTTCTGTCTTCTTCTCTCTTTCAAAATACCAGTCACGCCAGCTATATCCATTCTTCCATAGCTCACCTTGATTCTAGAGAGAGAAAGGAAGGGAAGAGAAGGGAAAGAGCAAGAAAAAGTGATATTTATGTTCCATAACTCTTAAGGAAGCTGGAAAGAACAAGAAAGAGGAAAAAAATCAAGTTTGGTAGAGAGAGAAAACCTCTAAAGTGGTGATCTAGTGAAGGAAAATGTAAGGTAAGAAGCATTTCTTCTTCTTCTTCATCTTTTCCGAAGGGAGTTTGAATTTTGAGCTCTCCTAAATATGGAAAGAGAGAGAAACTAGGGTTTTGAGAGAGAAAAAGAGAGCTTAGAGTCTTGAGAAAATCATATGGAAATAATGATTTATGATGTTGTAGGAGTTCCAAATGACAAGGAACAAGCTCTAAGGAGCAAAGGAAAAGAGAAAGCTACCTAAAAGAGTGAAGGAGAAAGATTAAGGTTTGTGCATAACTTAAGGCAATAGCGTATTTTGTTTGAAATAATGCATGTTGAACATGATGTTTGATAAATATATTTCAAGAATGATGATGATTATGGCATGAAACTATAGAATTAGACATGTATGAATGAGATCCTTATGTGATAATGAATTAATGATGCATGTTAGAGAATATTGTATGATCAAGGCATTTACATGTATTGAAAAGTAACAAGTTGAGTAAAGAACCTTAGAAATGCATGAAATAGAATTTGGTATGATTTGGATGATGTTAGAATGAATGAAATGTGAATATGCAGATTTCCTACTAAAAGTCACGGGTGTGACTATTTAGTCACGGGCGTGAACTTGAGGGTTCACGGTTGTGACTGATTGTGTCACGGTTGTGAATTTATGGGTGGAAATGATACTATTCATTCCAGAAGCATTCACGGGTTGGAATCACGGAAGTGAACTTATTCACGGGCATGAATGAGTAATCACGACCGTGAATGTTTTTGGACGATTCATTCTAGTAGCGTTCACGGCTTGGGATTACGGGCATGAACTAATTCACGGGCGTGAAATTAGTAATCACGGTCGTGAATGCTCTGCATTGTGATTATGAATGTGGTTATCTAATGAAGAATTCAGGTAAGTAAGTGAAATTTATTGTCTATCCAATGAAATAAGAATGATATGGATATATGTATATGTATATATATATATATATATATATTGATGTGAGAATGTGATATGTTGTGATATAGAAAAATGAATTGATGTAGAAAAATGAATTGTCATGGATGTATATGAAATTTGATGCAGATAAACATACGAATATTGATGAATCTAGTAAATGAATGAAAAGATATATGATTATGACTATATGTTTGCAAAACAAGAAAATTGAGATGTTGATAAATATGAGATATTGATGTGTGGAAATTTGAGAATAATGATTGATGTAAAAATATAAAGAAGCCCATTACTCTACTTGCGGACTAGAATCAGTATAGATGACATGTCATTAAGGGGGCGAACGGTACCGTACTATACCTCAACCAATGTAGCTTAAGCTCGGAGAGCGCCATTGGTCTGGGATGCTCGGTCAGTGTGGCTTAAGCTCTGGGAGCGCTACTGACTTGAGAAGCTCTGATGAGCACATATAAATGAGGACAAGGTGGCTTAAGCTCAGAAAACGCCCTTGGTCCGGTTATTCATCTATGATGAAATTATACTCAATCAATATGACTTAAGCTCGGAGAGCGCCATTGACTTGAGAAGCTCTTATGAGCCAGATAGTGAACAGGGTGGCTTAAGCTCAGAGAGCGCTCCTGATCCATAACCTGTATCCAGTCAGTCCAAAAAATTTAGAGTGATGTGGGCAAGATAATGAGGATATGTTGGAAAAATAAGAAAAGAAAAGAATAAGAAAATGATGATGATATGAGATTGATATGAAATGATAAAGAGATTAATAGAATAAATTACCATTAAAGATAAATGAAAATAACATTGTCTATATGAGCATGACATTCATACTTGTATGAAATAGGAATATGTTGATAGTCATGCATGCAAACATTTTTATGCACAAAATGATATTTGTTAATGCTTGTTGCATGATATAGTATATTGCCTTATTTATATGCACCACTAAGCTTAGAGCTTAGCGTGGAGTTTAATTTCCACGCAGATATAGAAAGGTAGCTGAAGACGTTAGATAAAGCAAGCGGTGATTCCATTCAAGTAAAGCAGCCAAAATCTTGAGAAAGTGGATTATAAGTTTTGAAACTTTTGTATTTGACCTTTATATTAAAGAAATGTTTGAGTTTGTAAAACTTGCTTTTAAAGTTTGTTAAGAATTCCGTTGATGTTATAAATTACTATTTTATGTAAATAAATTGTACTATGATTTTGTTTATATCCATATATACATGAGAAAAAAAAATATAGCGAATTGAAGAAGTAAGAAAGACAGGTAGCAGCGCTCCCTCATCCGGGCACGTGTTGCAGTTCGGGTGGGGAGGCAGTGCCGCCACAGGTCATGTCAGTAATTGACTCATTGAATTTCGTCTTGAAGAGCTCATACTCTGAAGTAAGAAGTTGAACCTTCTTGGATTTAACTTGCTTTGTTCCTTCATGATAGTTTTCCAATGTTTTCCATATGCTGTAAGCAATTGGGCAGTGTTGTATTCTGCCACATTCTTCAATGGATAATGAGCTTGAGAGAATTGTCATTGCCTTATTGTTTTTGAAGTTTGCTCTTCTTTGAGGCTCTGTCCAATCATCTCTTGACAGAATTGCTTCTTCACCATCAACTCCTATTCTAGTTGGTGGTGTCCATTCTTTCCGAAAACTAACCAGACTTCAATTCCTTCACTATCCCAATATGTCTCCATCCGAAACTTGTAATGAGCATAATTTGCTCCAAAAAAGTAAGGCTTGAGACTTTGGAATCCTTCATTGGCCATATCTTGATCTTTGCTAGTGATGTTTAGGCTTCGATGCTAGACTTAGCTCTGATACCAATTGTTGCCCAGATATTGAATCAAGAAGCGGGGTTGAATTGGATATTAAAAATTTCACCTTTTAAGTGCGGAATGAAAAGTTAAGTTGAGTAGGGATAGGAATATTTCACACAGGCATTTTTATAGAGGTTCGAGTGTTAACAAACCCTACTCCTCTCCTTAATCTCAATTAAGAGTTTTCACTAACACGTTAAGTGTTACAATGGAGTTTTTACAAGCTCACTCCCAACTATGGTGTTTCTAACAATGGATCACACCTAACCCAGAAGTCGCTTGTGTTTTAATGGCTCACACAATAAACCAATTCTTTGTGTTTTAAAGGCTCACACAAATAACCCTTACAAGTGTTCTACTCTTAACCCAAAATACCCAAACTCACTTGAGTAGTAGATTACAAAGAGAAAAACTTACAAATCTATAATGCTCAGAGAATGATGAGCAAAAATATTTTCACAAAGAATAAATGTTTGTTTTGAAAATATCAAATGCACAAATGGCTTACAACAAGATTTTGATATAAAGTATTAGCTATTCTCTTGTTCTAGATTAATAAATGATTGGCATTTATGCTTCCATGGCAAATTATAGTCGTTTGGTTGCATTCAATGCAAAAATAGCCGTTACACCAACTCTTATTTTCGCGTCTGACATGTTTCTCTTTCCTCTTTCACGGTCGTGAGTATGTGTGCCACGGTCGTGACTGTTCTTCCAAGCCGTGACTTGAGTGGTGACTTTGGCCGTGAAGCATTCTGGAAGGATTTGAAGTGTTTGATCATGGGCGTGAACATCCTTCCTAGTCGTGGTCCAAGTAGTGACTGTGGCCGTGAAGCTCTCTAGAGGAATTAGTCATGTCTTCTGACGGGCTTCACTTTCTTTCACGGTCGTGACTGATATGATCATTCACGGTTTCTATCATTCTTCATAGTTGTGAACTTTAAATGTTGGATAGTTGGCGCTAAGCTTCATCACGGGCGTGACATATAAGCTCACGGGCGTGAACATGCTATTTCTTCATTTTGTCTTTTTAAGATTATTCTTCTATTCTCCATTCTTGCTATCATGTTTCATACCCTGTTCAATGAACTTAGAAAACAAGTATGTTAAATACATTATTGCTATTTTATTTATTAGCATCAAAATGACATAAATACCCCTCAAGGTTCAACAAATACATATATACAAGCTGCCCTATTCTAGACAACATTTCTTTCTTATATTTCGCTGTATTTTTTATCCATTTCTAGATGGATTTTGTACAAGTGATCATCCAAAAAAATGTAGGTACATTTCTTATATTTAATTTCCAACTAGAATCACATTAAACTGAATTTTGTAGCAAAAGTTATAAATTTTTCTCTAATATACATTCATTCCAATTTGGCCAATATTTTATTAGACAGATTTCTAGTTTGAACTTGGAGTCCATTTTTTGACTAATTTCAAACATATTCAGGTCTAATGGTAAAATCAAAGTTGAAGCCCTATGTCTTAACTTTCCAATCCAATAAGAATTACTCAAAAATCATTTCGAGAACTCAAGTTATGACTAGAAAACTAGACATTGTTCATAAGATGAATTTTTCAGCACTTCAATTAATTCCTAAAATTTTCATCTTCATGCATCAATCTCATTTTCTAATTTTTATTTTCAGATTCAAGGAATCATTTAATCACCAATTCATCACTCAATCAAAATATCAAGAATTTCATAAACAATTACACAAGCATCACAAAATCAAAATTAACATTTTCCATATTGAATTTTTGCCAAATGTACATACCTCAAAAATCTACTTCACTTCACTTTTCTCTTCCTTTTAGTTAGCTTTCTCCTTGCCCTTACTTCCTCTTTAATTTTGGTTCAAAGATTGTTCACCTCCTTGGCCTAAAAACAATTTTCATACTAATCAAGCACTAATCACACTAATCCACCCTTAATCACCATTAACATAATAATAACCCTAAATTACCAACTTTAATGGTAACTAACCCCGAAATCAAAGAAAAGAGAAGAAGAAAAGTAAGAAGATGGAAGATCTAACCTCACCTTTGTAGATCTTCAAAACGACCAAAATTTTGCTTATCTGTTTCTCTTCCTTTCTTCTTTCCTCTTTCTTAGTTTAGCCCACTTTGCTTCACTTCCTTAATGATCTTGCCTAAATTTCATTTTTTTCCATCTAATCTTAGCTTTGATTGAAGGAAAAAAAAAGAACAAAAAGGGAGAGAAGAGTCACGACCATAAGGAGAAGAAGATAGAGTTTTTTGGTTTGTTTAAGACGAAGAGGAAGAAGAATAAAGGCAAAAAAGTGAAAATTGACTTTTATAGTTGGATTAGGTGGGTGGTTAAGATTAATAGATTATCTTGTCCCTCATTGGTCCATTAATTTAAATCACTCTTACTTTATTTTAATCCAAAGAATATTCCTTTTCTTGGATAAAGAATATTCCATTTTTATGCCTTCTTAAAATATCTATGCCAAAAACACTGCAATTTCCAAATTCGTTCAGCAAAAAATTATTTTTTTTTCTAAATTTTAGTTATAAACTTCAAAATTCTCAATTAATAATATCCAAAATATTTTTCTCATATCTTAATATTATTTTAATTTATTTCTTTTATTTTTGAATTTAGATCCCGATCGGTTCGACAAGCCAGATTTTGGTTAACCGCAACCGTGGCATAAATTATTAGGCTTTATATTAGAGATGGTTGTGGTTCAAGTTATGAGTTCTTCCGGCTTGTAGTAAATTTAGGTCATTATTTCTCCAATAGAAATTTGGATGATTTCCCTAACCAAAGTCATTGGTATTGGAATGTGGGTTGTCCTTCTATTATCTTGATTGGAAGGAGTTCATTATATTTGCTTGCTCATATTCATTACCTGTACAAAGATCAAAAGAAGAGAAAACATTAGCACTATGACCATAAACTCCACAAATACCACATACCTCATTAGTAGGCGCATTCCGAGTGTTGGCTAGAATCTTGACTTGTTTGGTTAATTCAACAATTTGGGTAGCCAATTTATTGCCACTTGACACCCCATAAATTGTTGCTTTCCTTCCTCTTACACTTTTCTGCTAGGAATTGGCTCCCAACATCTCAAAGATGTCAAATATTTCTTTTGCAATCTTCTCCCACTTAGCTCTCCAATTGCATTATCTACCATGCACTGATATTGCTGGGTCAAGCCATCATAAACAGACTTATTAGTCACAAGCAGTGAGTATCTATGATGGGATTGTATGAGAAGCATTATGAACCTATTCCATGCCTCTTAGAATAATTTAGTCTCATTCTAATAAAAATTGGTGATTTTAGTTCTCAATTCCTTGGTCTTATGATGGGAGTAAAACATATTGATGAATTTCTGATGAACTTCATCCTAATGGCACATGGAATTTAAGGAAAAAGTCATAAACCATGATTTGGCTTGATCTTTCAAGGTGTAAGGAAAATATTTCATTCTCAACTAATCCTCTTTCAACCCATTCAGTGGACATGTGTTGACAGTAGCATAGAATTCCCTATTGAAAGTAAATGGATTCTCATTTGGCATCGATAAAATAAGGGGAGCTTGTTGAAGTGTATCTTTCTAGAGGTTATAATTTTGGGCTTTATGCATGAAGTAGTATTGCCAATGATAGGACTGAAAAAATCCTTCATAACAAGTTGTTTTCTTTGCCTACCTCTCTAGGTGGAATCGTTATGGGTTCATTCACTTCTTCACCCTCATTTTCTATAATTTCAAGATTGCCAGGGATTTCCTCCTTTTCTTAAACTGATGTTCTTTAGGCCTTACGACTTTAGATCTCAACTCTAAGTTTATTGACTGGATGAATCGTTTGACTTAGTCTTCTTACTAGTACCTTTCTTAAAAGAAAAATAAAATCAATTATCTAAACTAAAAACTAAAATGCAATAAATAAAACATGATAAGAACAAAATGCATAAAATAAATAGACACCTAAATTAATCACGATTTGGCAACCAATAAAAATTAACTAGAAAGATAATTGACAAGTCCCTGACAACAATGCCAAAACTTGATGTCTATCAAATTAAACTCGTAAGTGCACAAGCCTATTGCAACATTAACAAATCACCCCGAGATCGTTCTCTCAAATACCTATCAGCTTAAATTCCTAACTAACTAATCAATTGCCAAATTATTACAAATTAATCCTGCACACTCTAACTCAATTATGATAGATTCTAAGATTAAATTGAGTAAACCAAAAATCTAGTAATAAGTAAATTGCATTTAAATTAATTTATGAAAGTAGTAAGATTAAATAGGTATTTAGCTTCACATCCCTATTTTTATATTCCCCCTTTTAAATCTATTAAACACATGAACGATGATTTAGAGGCGATCACCTAAATTTTGGTAGAGAACTAAATACCCAACAGTGTTAAGTCGAACATTAGCATAATTATGATCAATTTTACATCAAAAGCAAAGCTAAACATTACAGTAGAAAAGTAAAACTAATAAGCTAATTTGCTCTCCTGAATTAATGAACTTGAATCTTTCTTTAAATGTTGATCCTAAAATCTCCACAAACCTAAATGGTAATAGCCCATGCCTAACTGTCATGTAACAACCTACAAATGGCCAAACCATATGGCCTAAAATAGTTAACCTAGGTTATCACTAATAGTTAGTTCATAACATTATAAACCTCTTATCCTTTTTCATTTTTTTTTTATGTGAGATTCTAAAGCTAACATCTCAAGCAAGCATCTCTTCAGGTTTGACTACATTTGGTCTTATAATCTCTCCCATGTTTTGCTAATTTGAGATTTACCTAGGGATGTTACAATTCATCCTCCCATATAGGACTCAGTGTCCTTAATGAGGTTTGCCCCATCATCACTCATGGTTGCACACATAGTGGCTTTAATACTAAACTATAATGGCCAATGCCCAACTATTCTGTAATAACCTACAAATGGCCAACAACGTGACCTAAAATGGTTAACACAGATTATCGCTAGTAGTTAATGCATGAGCTTATAAAAACCTCTTTAATCTTCTTCATTTTTATCGATGTGAGATTCGAAAACTGACACCTTAAGCTAGCACTTCAAGCTAACACCTCAAGCAAACACCTCTCTAGATTTGACTATATTTGGCCCTAAAATCTTTCTCGTGTTTTATCGATATGAGATTTGTCTAGTGATATTAAATAAGCAAATCAAACTTCAAAAACAAAAATAGCTTGCTCAAAGAAAAAACTACAGTTTGTTAGAAAACCATGCCGAAGAGCTCTCTTCAAGTAGGAAAATAAAAGAAAACATAGAGAACAAAGTCTGCTAAAGGAAATGTAACCCTACTTCTAATTAAAAAATAAATAAATACTACCTAAAAGTCCTAATTGGTATCCAACTCCTTAATAACATTATTTTCAAAATAAAAACAATGAAAACTCCTGTAATATCTCAGTTTCCCATTCAGAATTAATTTTTGCCAAAATAGATTGTTGCTCATGCATCAATAATTTGAGATGTTGCATTGTACACATGACATAAATGTTGGATCATGTTGCATACTAACTAGACATGCACATCGCACGTACGTTGGCATCTTTGTGTGCACGATAAAGAAGAATGGCTCTCCTTAGCATTGCATATGTGTCACAACGTTGTGGGTGTGACAAAACATGCCTTACATACCGGAACTTATTGCTCGCATGCACCATACTTTTCTCTCGTGCGAAAAGTGCCACACATGCTCCGAATTACTCCAAAATGGCTTTTATCTCCTTCAAGACATTAAAATCACTCCAAATGCCCCACTTGTGCATCAAAAATACTTCAAATCACCATAATCACCAATAGATTACCTCAAAGCACAAAATAACACACTGAGTACCTAAACTAAACACAAATCAACATTAAATTCACATATAAACACCAAAAACACTAAGTTAAAATATATAAAAAAAATATATGCACATCAGCGATGTGCCTTTGGCAACTTGAAGTCGCGCAAGGCAATACTATTTACCGTGTGTGAGATAGAGACAATTTTGTTAAGTGTAACATTGTGATGCTTGCTTCTGTTGCAAGTAAGCAATAGGTGTCACACTCATGATGTGTGATAGCTTTCCTTCTTGATCGTAAAAATCTTTCGAGCTGCCAAATATGTCTAACCCAAGTTTTCATTCTCGTGTTTTAGATCTAATCCAAAGCCCATTTCATATTTCATTCATTCCCTCTAGACATGTGACCTATTAGGTTCCCAATTATATTGGCAGTGAAAATAATCCTATAAGCTTAAGTAGTATCTAGTAACATATCAAAACCGATCAAAAAAGTATAAAGTCAGTTGTTTGATTATTAACCCTTCTATAGACAATTATTGTTCAATTCATCCTTTCATTATACTATACCTCATTTAGTTCAAAATATGGACTATGTGTCAACTCCCATTAGACTAACTACATCACATCTAGTCCAAATGATATTTGTTTTTGTCTTTGAGATCCATTACTCTTTTAGATATGTCCTTAAAAACTCTCTTTAAGACATATCCACCTTAGCCAAGAATTTCTGAGTAATAATCTTTACAAGAGGCTATGGATATATTTTCCCTCTGTCAAGAGTGGTAAATCCTCTATTGACTACTCAACTACCTTCGAATACCTCATGTTATATCCAATTACCACCCTATAATCAACCTTTAAGAGATAACAAAAAAAGAGTCAAAATATAGGATTCAGTATCCAAGAAAGCCTTGAGCATCTTAAGTCTAAGGATACTTGCACCATTGCCATGATGAGACTATCACTAACATTGAATAGATATCCATATGATTGTCTCATGGCTAGGTCAACCAATGTACTTTGCTACTCTAGAAAATATCCACATGTTAACTTTAAATATCTTATGTCTACAATTTATGAGATAAACTATTTGATACAATCAAGGAATATAACATGTGCTAGTCTATCCATATAACCAATGTCCTGTCTTGTTAATACTATGACTAAGTATCATTTAGATATAAACACAATTGTACATAATAATTATCTCATTATCACGATCCCATCATAATTTCCTTAATATTGTGTTTCATACCAATGACTTCATTAAACAGATTAAGATTAATTATCAAATTCAAAATAAATGAACATCAAAAAATGATGTTAAACCTTATGGTTATTTCCATCATTTTGATAGTCACAAATAATTTAGCAATAAGAAATTTAACTATATTTTGTATTTTAAGTGATTAAACAGGTTAAATGGTTATTAAACAATCATAGCCAAAGAAATCAAGTTGATTCAAGTTCAAAATTGCAAAACAAGAGTCGTTCATGCCCATGAAACAATAGTCACACCTATGAAAGCCTTGAGGAACAAAGAATTCAAAATTCAAAATTATTCACGGCTAGCTTCACAACATGTTTCATAGCCAAACATGATGTCATTCCCTTGACAAAGCCTTTACACCTGTGAAAGTCCAGCCCCACAAATGGTTGAAGTTCTAGATTCATTTAAGACTTGTTTCATGAGGAAGTTAATGGTTTGTACAAGGCTTCATGCCCATGAACAACTATTCATGCCTATGAATATTGGGCTCCAATAATTTTTTCAAAATTAAAGAGCATTGATCCAAGACTTTTCAGAGCTATTCATGTCCGTGAAAGGTGTCATGCCAATGAATTTGCAAATATGATCGGTGCCAGCATGCTTCTGAGGTAGTTGAACAACTATAATTTGATTTAATGCATCTCTAACAGTTATTTTTCAAAGTGAGTCTATAAATACTTTATATTTCTAAAAGTAAAACATCAAGAACAACAATAATAGATAAATCATTTTGATAAATCTTTCAAAAATCATTTTTGAGAGCTATATGCATTAATCCTTTGTTGCTACCTCATTTATATCTTCATCTATTTTCTTTCAATTCTTTAAAGCTCAAGTGATCTTGAGTTTCTAGGTTGTTGAGTGTTTTATTCTTGCAAATAATTATTTGATAGTGACATTGAATGAATTGAGTTAGGAATTAAACATTTGTATTGAGGGTTTTGTGTTAGCCACAAAACACTTGTAAAGGGTTTGAGTGTGAGCATTGAAAAAACATTTGGGTAGCTTATGGTAAGATTGTAAAGATTTAATATACACCTAGGAAGTAGATTGCTAGTGATTGAAACTCTCAACAATGGTTGAAGAGAGGACATAGGCTTTGAGGGTTGAACCTCTATAAATCTCATGTGTTATTTTTTTCTCTCTTGCTCTTCACTTTGCTTAAAATTTTAATTTTCCATTCTTTACAAAAATCACCAATTCATCCCCTTTTTGGTGCTTATGGCCTTTCAAATGAAAATGTCTTTATTAATAATAATAAATGTGTACACAAAGTGGCCAAAGGTGATTGCCTTTAGGGTACCTTTTTAACACTAGGCAATGGTATCTTAAGTTTAATGATACTATCACATCATTCAATTTTCATCAAAACACTGTTGATTAATGCATTTATCGAAAGATTAGGGGGAGTAAGTTCACATTTTTTGTTCTATATGTTGATAAGATATTACCTGCTGCTAATGATTTAGGCATCTTGTATGAGACTAAAGATTTTCCCTCTAAGAATTTTGATATGAAAGATATGGGAGAGGCATCTTATATGATTGGAATTTCAATAATTAGAGATAGATCATAAGGATTATTAGGATTGTCTCAGAAAACTTACATTGAAAAAATTATTGAGAGATTTAATATGACCAACTTTTTACAAGTATTGTCCCAATATAGAAAAGAGATAAGTTTAGTCCTATGAAATGTCCAAAGAATGATGTGGAACGAAAGGCAATGAAATCTATTCCATATGCTTTTTTTGTGGGTAGTTTGATGTATTTACAAACTTGCACAAGACCTGATATTAGCTTTATGGTTGGAATGTTAGGCCGATATCAAAGTAACCCTAGTATTGTCCATTAGAAAGTTGCAAAGAAAGTGATGAGATATCTTTAAGGAACTAAGGATTATATACTCACATTTAGGATATTTATAAATTAGAAGTGATTTTGATAATAGAAAGTCAACATTTGGTTATTCATTCATGTTAGCAGAAGGGGCAATTTCATAGAAAAGCGCCAAACAATCTATCATTGTCGCATCCATTATGGAAGCAAAGTTTGTAGCTTGTTATGAAGCTATAATTAATGCATTATGGCTAGAGAACTTTATTTTAGAACTTGGGGTTATCAACACCATTACCAAGCTGCTGAAAATTTATTGTGATAATTCTATATTAGTTTTCTTCTCAAAAATGACAAATATTCTAGAGGTGTTAAGCATATGGAATTAACATATTTTGATGTCAATAAGGTGGTTCCGAAACATAAAGTGTATAATGAACATATTAGAACCTTATGATTGCTGATCCTTTAACTAAAGGCTTACAATAAAAGTCATTTAAAGGACATGAACATAGAATGAGTCTTAGTTGCATTGATGATTACTCAAAAATGACAAATATTCTAGAGGTATTAAGCATATGGAATTAACATATTTTGATGTCAATGAGGTGGTTCAGAAACATAAAATGTGTATTAAACATATTAGAACCTTATGATTGCAGATCCTTTAACTAAAGGCTTACAATAAAAGACATTTAAAAGACATGAAAATAGAATGAGTCTTGGTTGCATTAATGATTAATTATGATGATGTTATGACATTCTTGAGCTCATCAATGTGATATGTTTATGATTTTATCAATTTTTATTGTTCCATACACTTGTGTACACTTAATGTTTTGATTAAGAAATTAATATGTCCTAAGACAATTAAGTTGACATTATTTTATTTATATATAACTTATGTAACCTACCATGACAAGTTACTAATGAGATAGTATATGGAAGGAAGTATGCAATTTGAAAGTGATAACTTTCACTATGTGATTTATTATGTTAAGGATAATCATGATGGAAGAATGACGTTATGAGATTTGTTTTTGTGCGCCTAATGTTTACACTATTAAATATTAACGTTGTGAGCTATTGGACCAAGTGGGAGAATGTAAGATGGGATCTCAAAGTTTAATGCACATTTTAAGTTTTGAATTGTTTTCCTATTTGACTAGGGTTCCTTTTTAATTGTGGAATAAATTTAAGTAACTAATTTTGGAATTTGATAGACATACCAATTTTAAAGTTCTATATAAATTGGACCTCGCTCCATCTAATTAGGGTTGTAGACTTATGAAAACACTTTCCATAAGGTTTTATGCGACACAAAATTAAGGTTAAATGAATGAAATCAATTTTAGTTTTAAGGGTCAATCAAAATCCAATTATATTCAATTCTCTATTTAATCATATCAAATTCCACATCAAGTAAGTATTTATGTTTTACTTTATATAATAAATTATTTATTCAAGATCCTAAAATTGTAGTGATGTTTAAGTTATGATTCCTTAAGTTTTGTTTTATACGACATTCCCATATCAAATCGATTTAATGTTAATCAAATCAACAATTTGAGTTTAAAATCAAACATTAGAAAATCAATGATTTTTAATTCAAACTAAGTATATTTCATTTGATTATTTTAGTATATTTGTATATATAATATCAAATCTATCTATAAGTACATTAAAAAAGGGTTGTTTTTCACCGTTCATTGTTGTAACAAGTATAATACATTTCAAAAAAAGCCCTAAAGAAAAATGACATTGTTTCCAGATGCTAAATAGATAGTGTAATGCTTGTTAATTATGACCTATTTGACATGTTGGGTTAAGGAAAACAAGTATATGATGAAGGGTTTTGATATGTGAAAGAGTTGTAAAAAGAGATTTAGCAAAGATAAGAAAGTGGGATATCACAAGGTTCATGCCTGTGACTGATCTTCCATGGCCATGAAACATCACAAGACGGATTTGTGAATTTGAGCAAATTCATGGCCACGAAGGACTAGTTATGCCTATGAACCTTGTTTTGGGTATTTAAAATGAACATATTTTTTCTCTCCCATACAACATTTGAAAGGAACCCTAACCTTCATTCTTCTTTCACCCACACAAAAGAGCTTACCCCCAAATTCTTCATTGAATAGAAGTTCCCAAACACTAAATCTTTGAGTGAAAGAATGAGATTTGGTCAAGTTTTTATAAAATGAGAGTGTAAGGAGACCCAATCTCTAGAAAAATAAAGCTAGAAGAGGAAGGTGAAGCTTGTACCTCAAACCCACACCTCTTTTTCTTCAAATTTAAGTCAGAAGAATGTGTTACCCTTTCGTTTTTCTCTATTTAAAGCTATTTTCTACCTTTTTTCGTTCATGGTAGAGACCCATTTCAAATGGCTAAGGCTAAATCTCAAGCTTGAATTTTTAAAGGCTAAAAATTGTCTTTTTTAGCTTGATGATGAGTTAAAACACATTTTTGTTAAGGGATAGATGATAAAAGGGTGACCCTGAAAGGTTATTTTAGGGTATGGTTTTATAAAAAGCTTTTGTTCATGATTTTATGACAAAAAAGTTTAATAAAGATGTTTTTATGTGTTAGAAGTTAGTAGAGAATGTAGTGAGAACAACCAAGAGGGAGAGGCAATCTTGAAATCTTGGTTTGTTGAGGCTCCAATTAAAAATATGTACATATATGCATTTAAATTTATTAAACTTTGCATTTGGCATGTTTTGGGTGATGAAATGTATTAAAGACATGGTTGTTAGCATAACTACACCTAAGTTATTATGAATGCATTAAATTTTGCAGGAATTAAATTTTAAGTATTATATATGCTAGATTATGGATTTAATGAGTTAAATATGGTATTGTGGCATGATTTTTGTGTAAATGCTCCCAACTGGTGAAATTGTATATTATTGGCATGTTAAATATTATTGAATATTGATAGAAACCACTACAAGAATTTATTAAAATAGCGACACCTTAGTGATGACTAGACATTATCTCTGAAATTGTGTCACCACCCTGATATAACAACTCCAAAAAATAGTAGTGACACACACTATTAGTGACACCTAAATAGTGTCACTCTATAGTGACTCCACAACATTACTATATGAAAAATGTGTTACTAAAATTTGGCAACCTTAATTAACAAGCAACACAAATTGTGACGACAATTGAGCGTCACTTTATCAGCGACACAGTTTTAACATCACTAAATTATTGTAATTAATAGAATTAGTTACTTTTTAGTAACACTGAATAGCGTCATTGATTTTTGATAATTTTTTAATTAAAAAATTAAATTAATTATTCTTTAGCGAAATCAAAGTGCATGGGTTAAAGCATCACTAAATTCATTATTTTTAATGAAAAAATAGACCTACCAAATTCCCCTTATGCTAAATTTTGTCATCAATTCAACCTTCAATATGTTGGAAGTTGTATTACAACCAAAACTAATGTGACAAACCAAACCAAGGAACATGTATATATCCACACTGCCAATATTTACATTAAATTTACAAAAACATAAAATTATCATGAAATTATTGTGAAACCTCATGTACAAAATACAGTAAATAAGATAGTAATAGTGTGACACCCTTATAACAATCATTTTACATGTATATTATGTGACTTAATACGATTATAACTAATGTGTGCTAAAAATATTTTTTTTTCTTAAATCAATTTAATGATTATAATATTATTAGTACTTGATTAATTATTTTTATTTTCTAAAAAATTCGGCAGCATAATAACTATAAATCAACTGCCCCACCTACACTGTAAATGATTCACAACTCATTTTTTGGCACAACAATACACATATAATACAATATATTCTTTATTCAACAACCAAACAATATTTTATTCTTTACACATATAATTCATAAATATTTTTTTATCAGAATATATACATAATTTTATTCCTACCACTCCATATATATATATATATATATATATATATATATATATATATATATCATTTTTAATAATAACCTACTATTATTTTGATCTTCAGTCTACTCCCAAAATTTGTACGTTTGCTCATATTTTTCCTGCTACTATCTGCATACGGTCAAATAACTACGTACTGAACATTAATATACTTAGTGATGATTATTAATCTAAAAATTTTTATTGTCCTATATTCTCATACATTCATACATGTAATAATATTTTTAATACACTATTCAAATTTTCTCTTTAATATATTTATTATTTTTTTATTCATGCTCTATTATTCTTTACCTTTACTTTACCATTTAATATATTCATTTAATTAACATTATTTCTCAATTACTCTTATACTTTTTTATTTTTCAATTTCTTTCGATTTAATCCTAAACTTTCATTTTCTTTTAATTTAGTCCATTTTTCACCTTACCACTTTAATTACTCTTTTTTTTCAATCTTCTATTTAATTAACTACAAATTTCAATTTAATTCTTAAAATTTCAATTTATTTACAATTATGTCACTACTTCACATTTATTTACACTTTTGCTACTAATATTTTTATTTTTTTATTTATTTTATTTTATTTCTTTTTTAACTACACAATTTAATATTTATCTTCTACTTATTTTTCATTTTTCAATTTTACTATTTTTGTCACATTTGTCACTCTTATTATTATTATTATTATTATTATTATTATTATTATTATTATTATTATTATTATTATTATTATTATTATTATTATTATTATTATTATTATACCATTTTTATCACTTTTATCATATTTATCACATATATCATATTTATTATAATTTTCACTTATTCATTTTTACCATATTTATCACTTATATCATTTTTCTTATTATTTTTTTTATTTTTTTCATTTCCTCATATTTTTCACATTTATTCACATTTATTCATTTTTATCATGTTTTTTACTTATTTTTCACTTCTATCATTTTTACTACTTTTATTCACATTTATTCATTTTTATCATATTTTTCACTTATTTTTCACTTCTATCATTTTTACTATTTTTATTCACGTTTGCCCCTAATTTCAATCCAATATAAAATCTTTGAACCAAATACATGGAACGTGAATTCAAAAGTCAACTACACTAAAGAGTAATCCTGAATGACCACCTGAGCACTGCACTATAGACTAATAACTGAATCACTATCACTGAAGTAGACCATCATTAGCCTACATAAACGAGTCACCATGATCCACACCGTAGTAATAGTGTTCCTATGGCTAGACAATTATATCATGGGTTATATTTAACCATCAAAAAAATAACTAAAGACATTATTTTATTTCTTTAATTCAATTTCTATTAATTCATAAATTTTATTATTTTTTTCATTATTAATCACTTAACATTTTATTCATCCATATAATTATATCACTACCATAATTTTTCACACTTTTCATTCTAATATCTCAATATTTCATTATAAATAATCAATTAAGTTATTAAACTCACTAAACATATTTTATTCATTATTTTTTATTTCATGCATAATATAATCAATAATAAGAAAAATAATCAATATATAATTTAAAAATTTTCAATAAATTTCTACACACTCAAAATCATATTTTCTTGTATTTTATAACTAAATTTTTATTTATTTAGCAAGAAAAATATTAATTTCTCCTTTCTCATATTTCGGCCTATATTTAATTTTCATCCTTAAAATTTGTCTTGTACCTTCTAAATATTCATTCCACTAATTTATACTTCCATTATTCCATATGTACCATAATATTATACTAAAATATAATTATACCTTAATTTGCATTTTTCACATAATAGAGTTATATTTTTTAATTTCTACTAATTATTTTTTTAATTAAAATTAACCATTCTAATTCACTTTTTATAATCTCTTAATCATGTTTTAAGTATCAATTAACAATTACATGAAAAACACACAAAATTCCTAATTTTCATAACCCTAAATCATACTTAATCAATGGAAATAGATAGACTTTGAAATCACTAACCTTATTTTCTTGTTTTGGCTTTCCTAAACTTCCTTTTCCTTAGCCTTTCCTTTGGAAGCACCTTCACTTTTCTTCGAACCTACAATGACTGAAAATTACACTTCATTAATCCACCAATATTTTATTTCCTTCACTCAAATAAACTTCATATTTATCATTTACATACCTTAAACTACTAATTTGAACTATTAAACTAATTTAAAACTATAAATTTCACTTACCTCAAATTTATATTCTAATTGTCTCCTTTAATTTCCTTCCACTCTAGCCCTCCAAATGAAAAATAAAGATTTATACTAGGTACTAGACATACTGAAATTATTTTTGGGTGATTGATTTTGGTATAAAAATTGAAGAAAATTGAAGAAAATTCGAGAAGAACGATGGATGAGGTGGATGAGGTGGTATTCATATAAAATAAGCTATATTTTCCGATTATCAAATAAAATATTTTTTAATCACATGTGTACTTTTGACTCTCGGATGTACTGATCAATTTCGGAAACTACAATTTACGACTAACTCGGTATTCGGGCCATTACAAACAGTATCAGTAAGCTCCACATGTGACACATTATCATAGTGATCGAGGCAAGTTAAAAATAAAGGATATGATGTAAGATGCATATTTCTCAAGCTTCTGTCAAGGTTTGGGCCTGCATATTAAGCCAAGTTATAACATAATTAGTGCTAATGTCAAGTTAGACACTAAACATTAGGAGCTCATGACAACAACAAAACATACAAGAATATTGCCGCCTTTGATCGAAAGGTCGAGTGTCATCTTGAAGTTTTCAAGTTATTAAGATAAAAGAGTCAGTTAGACAACACAAAAAGTCCATGACAAAGTACCAAACCTTTATGATAAAACACTTTTATTTGCTCCCCACATGCGCAACAATTTATATCAACTTCCAAGCTATCACACCCATAATTTCAAAATAGCAAAAATAATAATGCATATAAACTAGCTAGTAGCTAATTAAAATGCAACCTGGGGTCAAGGAGGCTTAGAACACCTAAGAATGTCAAAGAGTATGTGTGTTTGAGAAGATAGTGAGACAATAGAAATCTATCTCAAATAGTAAATTTGGCTTTTTTTTAAAAAGTTACAGAGTAGATAGATGCTATAGAGAATGTTGTTCTGCCTTGTAAATACAAAATTTTCTATATATATATATATATATAATCAAACAATTTTAATTCTTATCAACATGAACATACCATTTTAACATGCATTTAATACTTATAAGTAAAGGCTTAAAATCCCTTTTTAATTTAATTTAAATTAAAAATGAGTTTTCACACATATTCCTAATATCATTTCACCATTCTTAAATTTGCATTGGTCACGCTTGTTAAAAAATCACAAAGAGTTGCCAGAGCCCCTTAGCGTATTTTGGCCCAACCCTGCACAAGCACATGCTTTATGTTTTATTAAATTTTACTATTATATTATTTTATATCCATATGCAGCTAACTCCCACATCAGTTTCATTTTTCCTTACAAAGTAAAAAGCGCATTATAAGCATACTCACGGCCAGTCAAGTTAAAGTCTTGTTTGCCTTTTCTTTTCATGCCATCCACGTTGCGCCTTTTATTCAATGCATTCTGTCATATATTGGTATTTCAACTTATTCTTCTTCATGTTCCGGCCTAGATTCATTTATCTGTTTAACTTTCTTATTTCCCATTTCTTTTTATCTATTATTTACACATTTAACAGATTTTTAGACTAACTATATTAAATACTCAAACTACATGTGATCAATTATTTACTAATGATTTCGGTCTAGGTAATTACTTAATCATTTTTGTTACTCTTTAATTTCCTAATTTAGTTCAAATGTTAATATAATTCGTAATTACGCATTAGTTTAAAGCCCATTTCATGCAATTAGGTATTTTCTTCACACTTCTTTAAGATACTTTTCTAATACTAATTAACCTTCAAGTTTACTATTATATTGGTTAAAGAATAGTCCTTAATTTCTTTTTCTCTAATTTCAGCCGCGTTAACTTTATTTCTTAAATTTCCTGTTTTCTCCACTTTTCATTAGTTAATAGCATATTTATGTTATATCATAACCAAGTGTCTTACGATATTTATTAAGTTCAACCATTTACTCATAATATTATTATTATTGTCATTGCTATTTATTCATTACTATTTATTCTATTAGTTTACAAATAGAATACCATATGGCTACGAGCATTAAATGTTATAATCTGAGAAGAGAGTCATTTCCAATTTATGGTCACAAATACAATACTATATTTCTTTTAACCAAATTTCATAACTAGCGAAACAACAACCCCTAACTGCCCCATTTTCGTGTACTCTCCCAATCAGATTAACTACATGTAAACATATGAAAACCAACCTGAATTCAATCATCTCTTCACTATGTTATTTCCGACCTATTGAAGTAATTAAGCTAACATTTATCCGATCAACATTCAAACAATGCAATTAAAAATTCATGGCAAAATTAAACCACTACCATATAAATATACATTCAAATATCACAATATAGTTAGACAACAAAACATGTATTTTTAAGCAAAATTTATCTCCACTTTGCACTGACCTTTATAGTCCAAAATTAGCTTTTAGACAAAACATGTATTTTTAGCTTTTCTTCCTTTAAAAATTTTATGGCTTCTCAAATGGAACAACTTTCCCTTATTTCAAGTTGGAAATGGGGTTGGAGGAGGTCGAAGAAGTATTACCATCCTAGCATCTTAAGAGTATCATAACTAGAAATAAAAAAGCAAAGGAACGAAGAAGTAATAGGCAAAATGAACATCTACAAAAACCAAAAAACACTAATCCATGAAGCCACCAAATTCTAACTGCATTATCAATCTTGCTTCTTTATATGGGAGAATCCGTTCAATAGCCCTTTTTAGTAGACATAATTTTCCAATCAATGCAGGGCCAATAATTTTGTTCACATTCTCAATAGGCTAAAAAACACAAAGCACACCCAAATCAGCAAAAGACTACGATTGAAATTTAGATAAAAATCAATAATGCAGACCAAATTAATAATTCACGACTTGAAGACAACCTTTCCTACTATTAGCTATTTAATTTGCAACATTTATAAGTTAGGCTACAAATTCAACGATAAAAATGAGATCATCAGTCAATGAGTCGATAATAAATATCAAGAGATTCTTCCATTGTCATTATTGCCTTGCTACTCTATTTATTTTACAGGATTATCAAATTGGATACTTATGTTTTGCAACAAAATTTTGACAGAGAGGTTATAAGCTGTGGACAGATATTTCTTACTGCTTTGCATTTTGAACAGCAAAACACCCAAATGAATCTATACATATAGGCATGAAACTGTTTGCAATTTGCATCAACCGAATGAAAAATACTTATCAATCCAATCAATAATTTATTATTATATCAAAAACTTAGTTTTTACAATCAATTTGATAGGTATAAAGTAATAATACTGACCCAATGTATGAGATGAAGAAATCTTGAGATTATTCAGCTATAATTGTAGTCAAAGGCATCAAATCATGACACTAAGAGACATCAAAGCATTAGCAAATTGGCTGTAAATTTGTTTCATGCCTACAAAATTTTCATCAATAATTTTTTCTATTTTGTTCTTTGAATATCTAGAAATTTATGCTAATTCCCCCATTAAAGGTGGATGAATTTCAAAAATATGCCAAGAAATAGAAAAGCTAATATTGCTTCCCCATTGCTTTATAGTTGTCAACGAAATAGAATCGCAAGGGTAAAAATATTTACTTCAATGGTTTGGTACACAAAAGTAGAGACCATAAAATTTTGCATTCGCAGCATAAAAGTCACCTCAGTTTAAACTGGGTAATGAAGAATAAAATTCACAAATCGCAATCTGTTTACATGTTCTACATACACAAGAATTAAAGAAAATAACATATTGAATAAATGAATTTGAATAGTGAGAACAAGTTAAAACTGAGAAGAAAAGAAAAATGTCATACCCGGTGGAAGCTCATCATCCACGAGCTGATAAACTTGATAACGGTCTTTCTTAAGTTTCTTTTCATCCCACCAGTTTTCACGTTCAAGTCAAGGCAAAGTCAGCTTCCCACCAACAATATTATAATAAGTTGACATCTTCCCCAGTCAACGAGATTAACATGGGAAAAAACTAGAAAATTAAAATTAGACCAGGAATGAGCCAAAAATTATGAACAAACAACTGAAATCGAAAAAACCTTATTCAATTAAAAGCATCTTTGATATAAAACAAATTAATAAGAATCACGCATCTTCTCTAGAGATCGAGAATCATCAGTCGCGTCAAGATTTCAAAACAAATATCACTCAAAGTTCACCAAGAAGAAAGTCTAACAACAATGAATTTAAATTCACTTTATAGATAACCAGAAATGCAATATAATAAATTAAGCTCCCAAACCTTACAAATGTGTGAATATTGGCTCACCTTATGGAGGTGGAAGTTTATGCCATCCAGAATAACAGTTATATCACTTGTCAACCCTGCATTGCAGAACCTGCCAGACCCACCAAAATTCATAACATTACATGTAATCCTTTCTAATTCTTCTATACGGTCTAAACACTTCTTATCAAGTGATCACCACCGCATCTAAAAACCAAAACTTAGTTTTCCCTCAAAACCCTTTGAATTAAAATTGAAAAGGAATGATTAGAGCGCGCACACACACACATCTACACAACATAAATTGTAAGATTAAAATATAGCTAATAAACCAACTCAGACACAATAAGAGGGTACCACTGTTGAAGATCAACTAAATAAACATAATCCGGCCCAACAAAGTTGAAATTGAACTAAAATTAGAAACTAGAATGATTTTTTGTGCACATTTAAAAGCAGAGAAACTCAGTCTAGGTCTAAAACCCTAGTTTCCTAGAATCTGAAAATGTTTATTAATCCAACCAGCAGAGCAAAAGCAATGATAAAAATTGAATAAAAGAAACTAACTAAACACTCTCAATATACATTTGCTTACAAATCTGCAAAGAAATAGAAATCTAATAAAAAGAAAGGAAAAAGGTAAAATTGCAGTTACGTTTTACTGATAGGTTTTAAATAATTAGAAATTTAACTATCAAATTATAAACACATTGTGTGTATATGATCAAGTTCAAGTTAAACACAAATTCTTTAGTTCAGATTTTATATATTAATATAAATATAAAATTAGTGACACTATATAGATGGCACCTCTCGATAGAAAGATTGAGATCTCCATAGAGCTCAACCTAGGTATAACTCCCATATCAGTTGCTCCATATAAAATGGAAACCTTAGAGTTGAAAGAACTAAAGGCACAATTGCAAGAGCGGTTGGATAAAGATTTTATCAAACTGAGTGTATTTCTATGGGTTGCACTGGTATTGTTTGTCAAGAAAAAAAATGGGTCTATGAGGTTATGCATAGACTATAGATAGCTAAATAAGGTAACCATTAAGAACGAGTATTCATTGTCATTGATTGACGATCTATTTGATCAGTTGAAGGGTGCAGGAATTTTCTCTAAGATTAAGTTAAGGCTAGGGTACCACCAGTTGAAGATTAAGGTAAAAGATATAGCCAAGACAACTTTTAAAACTATATATGGCCTTTATGAATTTTTATTTATATCTTTCAGGTTAACCAGTGCTCCAAAGCCTTTATGGACTCGATGCATTGGATTTTTAGACCTTTTTTAGATCAATTTATAATGGTTTTTATTGACAACATCTTAGTGTATTCCAAGAACAAGAAGGAGCATAATGAGCATTTAAAGATTATCTTATAGACCATCAGAGAGCAGATGTTATATGCCAAGCTCTCCAAATGTGAGTTTTGGCTCAATGAAATGGCTTTCTTAGGACACATAGTGTCAAAAATGGGATTAGAGTGGATCCCAACAAGGTTGAGGTGATCTTGAATTGGAAGCCTCCTCAGAATGTGATCGAGATCGAGAGTTTTCTTAACTTGGTAGGTTACTATGGGAGGTTTGTGAAAAGTTCTCCATGATTGCTTTCTCTGTTGACTAGATTGTTAAGAAAAAATGTAAAGTTTGAGTGGTCAGACAAGTGTCAACATAATTTTAACTAGCTTAAGAGTATATTGATAGAAGTTCCAGTTTTGACGCAACCAGTCCTTAACAAAGAGTATGTCATCTACAATAATACTTCTCATATCAGATTGGGTTATATCTTGATGTAAGAAGGGAAAGTAGTAGCTTATGCTTCTAATCGATTTGAAGCCTCATGAAAAAAATTACCCTACATATAACCTAGAGTTGGCATCCATTATTTTTGCTTTCAAGATGTGGTGCCACTATTTGTATCAAAAAAGTGTTTCATCAACATTGACCATAAAATTTTAAAGTATCTTCCTACCCAAAAAGAGTTGAACTTGAGACAGAGAATATGGTTAGAATTTAATAAGGATTATAATTATATAATCGATTATTGTTGAACCTTGAGGAGTATTTCCGTCATTTTGATGATAACAAATAAAATAGCAATATTGTATTTAACATACTTGTTTTCTAAGTCTATTGAATAGGGTATGCTAGATGTTAGCAAGAATGGAGAAAGGAAGATTAAACTTCAATGCTAAAATTGAAGAAGTAGCATGTTCACGCCTGTGACCCTATGTGTCACGCCTGTGATTATGCCTAGCGCCAACAAACCAACATTTAAAGCTCACGACCATGAAGGAAGATTGCAACCGTGAATGATCATATCAGTCACGCTCGTGAATCTTCATGACAATTTCATCCAGAAAGCTTCATGACCAAAGTCACCACTTGGATCACAGCTGGGATGTTTTTCATGCCCGTGACCCAATGTTTCAAAACTTTCTAGAGAGCTTCACGACCAAGGTCACCACTTCTGTCACGGCTTGGGAAGAATAGTCACGACTGTGACACACATAGTTACGCCCGTGAAACATGAAAGAGAAACATGTCAGACGCGATTATTAGGGTTGGTGCAACAGCTATTTCCACATTAAATGCAATCAAACTGCTAGAATTCACCATGGAAGTATAAATGCAAGTCATTTATGCATCAAGAACAAGAGAATAGCTAATATTTCGAATCAAAATCTTGTTGTAAGCCATTTGAGCATTTAATACTTTCAAAAAAAATATTTATTCTCTGTGCAAATCTTTTTGCTCATTTTTCAGAGCATTAAAAGATTTGTAAGTGCTTATCTCTGTAATCATCTACTCAAGTGAGTTATTGGGTATCTTGGGATTAAGAGTAGAACACTTGTAAGGGTTAGTTGTGTGAGCCTTTAAAGTACAAGGTAAAGGTTAGTTGTGTGAGCCTTTAAAACACAAGGTAAAGGTTATTTGTGTGAGCCTTCAAAACACAAGGAATTGGTTATTTGTGTGAGCCATTAAAACACAAGGGTTATTGGGTTAGGTGTGATCCATTGTTAGAAACACCATAGTTGGGAGTGAGCTTGTAAAACTCCATTGTAACACTTAGTGTGTTAGTGAAACTCCCAATTGCTATTGGGGAGATGAGTAGGATTTGTTAACACTCGAACCTCTATAAAAATCCTTGTGTCAAATTTCTCTATCTCTCATAAAATTAATTTTTATTTTTGCACTTTAAAGTTTAATCTTTTAAAACTCCAATTCAACCCCCCTTCTTGGCTTAATATCTGGGCAACACTTGGTATCAGAGCTTTGTATAGCATCAAAGCCTAAAAAACTCTAGTAAAGATTAAGATATGGCCAGTGAAGGATTCCAAAGTCTCAAACCTTTCTTTGATGGAGAAAATTATGCCCATTGGAAATTTCAGATGGAGACATACCTGGATAGTGAAGAAATTGAAGTCTAGGATAGTGTACGAAAAGAATGGACACAACCAACCACAAGAGGAGCTGATGGTGAAGAAAAAATCCTATCAAGGGATGATTGGACAGGGCCTCGAAGAAGAGAAAATTTCAAAAACAAGAAGACAATGATAATCCTATCAAGCTCATTATCTATTGAAGAATGTGGAAGAATACAACACTGCCCAACAGCATACAGCATGTGGAAGACATTGGAAAATTATCATGAAGGAACTAAGCAAGTCAAATCCAAAAAGATTCAACTTCTAACCTCAGAATATGAGCTCTTCAAGATGAAATCCAATGAGTCAATCACTGACATGACCAACCGCCTTTTAGCCATTATAAATGGAATGAGGAAACTTGGGAAGCATCTGAGTCTGGAAGATGTAAACAACAAAATCCTGAGGAGTCTTCCTCTTAAAGACTATGGCTCAAGAGTTGCTGGCATAGAAGAAGCAAATGAAGACATGAGCATCATGAATACTGATGTGCTGATTGAAAAACTTCTCACACATGAAATGGCAGTGAAAAGAGATAGAGAGCTTGAAGCAGAGCCAGAAAAAAGAAAGCCTCTAGCACTAAAAGCCTCTACTTCAAAATCTCAAGAAGAAGTTGAAGATGATGAGGAAATGAGTGATGATGCAAATGAGGACATTGCTATGCTCTCAAGAAGGCTGAAAAGAATCATTGAGAAGAAAATGAGCAACTCTAGAAAATTCAGGCAAAGAAACCTCAAACTTATTTCTAATGATGCACAAAGAAGTAAAGAAGAGGTAAAGTGCTATGAATGTGAAAAGAAAGGGCATATTAAACCAGAATGTCCAAGGCTCAAGAAGCATAAGAGCAAATACCAAAGAGACAATGGGGAGAAAGGTCACAAAGCCGCATGGGATGACGAAAGGTCTTCGAGCGAAAAAGATGACAATGAAAGCGAAGAGGTCAACCTATGCTTCATGGCTTTTGAGGATCACGTCTCGGATAAGGTAAGATCACTACACTCATACTTCTTTAATAATGATAGTAGTGATAATAATAGTAGTAGTGATGATGATGATGATGAGCAAAGCCTAATAGAAGAATTGAATTTAGAATTAGAAAAATATAGGAGTAATTTTTGTACTTATAAGAATAATATTTCTAATTTAAAAAAACAAAATGGATGCTTTAGAAAAGAAAAACCTTAAGCTTAAATCATCTAATGAATCTATTCAAAAGTCATTAGATGAATACTCATCAAAACCTTCAACAAAATCTTTGCTTAAAGAAAATAATACTTTGAAAAATGAGGTTGAGGAACTTAGAAATTTCATTTCAAAAGAGAGTTAAGATACTTTCATAGTGTCTCAAAGAGTTCCCTTAATTTGACATGGTCTAGGATATAAGGGGACATCATCATCTTCTCATAAGACTATTTTTGTTAAGTCAAGTGAACCTCACATCTCCACACTTGTTAGAACAGCCCCAAGGAATAAGCATGTTAAATCTTCTATACATAAAAAGAATAATCATGCCTTTATATATAAGAATCATTCATCTAGAAAAGCATCAATTAATCATGACTGTGCATGTCATTATTCTCAAAATCAGTTTGATAGAAATATGGTATTCAAAAAACTTGTAAGACCAAAAAGCAAGTTTAGACCAAAACTGTGTAATTACTGCATGAAATTTGGTCACATAAATAAATATTGCTGGATAAGGAAGACTCATTGGGAACCTTCATGTGCTAACCCCTAAGGACCCAAGCTCATTTGGGTAAATAAAAATCATACTTGAATTGTGATTCTATAGGTATGCCTCAAGTCCACAATAAACAAAAATGTTTGGCTAGTAAATAGTGGATGCTCAAGGCATATAACAGGAGACAAAGAACTCTTCAATGAAATCAAAAGTATTGATTGAGGTAGAGTTACCTTTGGAAACAATGCTAAGGGTAAAGTAATTGGCATTGGTTCTATTGGTATTAATGGTACTTCTTTTATTAAAGATGTCTTACTTGTTGAGGGCTTGAAACATAACTTGTTAAGTGTAAGTCAATTATGTGATAAAGGAAACAAATTAATCATTACTTCCAACAAATTTTTTTTAGCCTCTATTGATGGTCAAAAGATATTTAAAGGAAGTAGAGATGTAAACACCTACATAATAGAATTACACGAAATATCCAACCATTTCTCTAAGTGTCTTATGACTACTAATGATGAATCTTAGATGTGGCATAGAAGGCTTGGTCATGCGAATATGAACTTAATTCAAAGCCTCAGCACAGAAGAGCAGGTAAAGGGACTGCCAAAAGTAAAATTTGATAAAGACAAGACATATGAACCTTGCCAAAGAGGAAAGCAACACAAGTCATCTTTCAAAGCCAAAAACATAGTAAGTACCTCAAAACCTCTGCAACTTCTGCATTTAGACTTATTTGGACCTACTAGAATTGCTAGCTTAGGAGGTAAACATTATGCTTTTGTCATCATAGATGATTATTCTAGATTTACTTGGGTAATTTTCTTAGCTCAAAAGAGTGATGCTTTTGAAAATTTCAAAAACTTTGCTAAAATAGTTCAAAATGAAAAAAGGTATTGTATTTCAAAAATAAGAAGTGATCATAGTAAAGAATTTGAAAATGAAAACTTTGAAAGTTTTTGTCTTGAAAATGGCATTTCACAAAATTTCTCATCTCCTAGAACACCTCAACAAAATGGGGTAGTTGAAAGGAAAAAATGAACTTGAATTGAAATGGCTAGAACAATGCTCAATGAATATGGTTTACCAACTTACTTTTGGGCAGAAGCCACAAACACTGCATGTTATACTTCAAATCGAATTTTCAAAAGACCTCTTTTAAACAAAACCTCATTTGAGCTTTGGAATGGAAGATAGCCCTTGATATCATATTTTAGAGTATTTGGATGCAAGTGCTTCATATTAAATACCAAGGATAACCTTGGAAAATTTGCTTCTAAATCTGATGAAGGTATCTTTTTGGGATACTCTACATCTAGCAAAGCATATAGAGTATTTAATAAAAGGTCATTAACTGTGAAGAATCAATGCATGTTGTTTTTAATGAATCTAGTAGACTTGATCTTGTGAAAGGTAGTGTTCTTGATGATGCTGTATGAACCATGGAAAGACTTGATCTTGAAAATGAAAGAGAAAAAAATGATCAAGAAGATTCACATCAATATGATTCTCTACCTCCAGCTCAAGAAGAAAACGGGCAAGAACTCCCAAAAGAATGGAGAATGACAAAAGATCATCCAAAAGAGCAAATCATTGGTGATCCTTCAAAGGGAGTAAGTACTAGATCTCATTTCAAATATTTAGCTTTTGACCTTGCTTTTGTTTCTCAAATTAAGCCTAAAAATATTGATGAGGCTCTTAATGATGAAAGTTGGATAATTGCCATGCAAGAGGAACTCAACCAATTTGAGAGAAGTAAGGTATGGACCTTAGTACCTAGACCCAAGGATCATCAAATTATAGGCAGCAAATGGGTATTTAGAAATAAACTAGATGAACAAGGTTCAATAACTAGGAATAAGGCAAGATTGGTTGCAAAAGGGTATAATCAAAAAGAAGGGATAGATTATGATGAAACCTATGCTCCTGTAGCTAGATTAGAAGCCAAAAGAATACTTTTAGCATATGCATGTCACATGAATTTCAAACTCTTTCAAATGGATGTCAAAAGTGCAATTCTAAATGGTCATATATAAGAATAAGTTTATGTAGCACAACCACCAGGCTTTGAAAGCTATGATTTGCCAAATCATGTTTTTAAACTTTCAAAAACTTTATATGGTTTGAAACAAGCCCCAAGAGCTTGGTATGAAAGACTAAGTTCTTTTTTCATAGAAAATAACTTTATAAAGGGGAATGTTGACAGCACATTATTCATTAAAAAGCATGAGCATGATATACTAATTGTTCAAATTTATGTTGATGATATAATATTTGGTTCTACTAATGAATTGTTTTGTCAAGATTTTGCTAAGTGTATGACTAGGGAATTTAAAATGAGCATGATGGGAGAACTTAAGTATTTCCTTGGTCTACAAATAAAATAAAGCAATGAGGGCATATTCATCAACCAATCCAAATGTGCCAAAGATTTAATTAAAAAATTTGGAATGGAAGGATGCAAGAATGCCAAGACTCCTATGAGCACATCAACAAAATTGGACAAAGATGAAAATAGTAAGAGCATTAATGAAAAGCTCTATAGAGGTATGATCAGATCACTTTTATATCTTACTGCTTCTAGACCCGATATAATGTATAGTATTTGCTTATGTGCACGATTTCAATCATGTCCAAAAGAATCTTATTTACATGCAGTAAAAAGAATTCTAAGATATTTACATGGATCATTGTATATAGGTTTGTGGTATCCTGTAAATTTATCCTTCTATATTATAGGATATTCAAATGCAGACTATGCTATTAGTCTTTTAGATAGAAAAAGTACTTCAGGTACTTGTCACTTTATTGAAGAATGGTTAGTTTCTTGGTTTAGCAAAAAACAAGTTTTAGTTGCTCTTTCAACTGCTGAAGCAGAGTATGTAGCAGCAGGATCTTGTTGTACTCAAATTCTTTGGATGAAACAACAACTTAAGGACTATGGCCTTGATATGAACCAAATACCTATCAAATGTGACAATACAAGTGCTATAAATCTTTCAAAGAATCTCATTCAACATTCTAGAAGTAAGCATATTGACATTAGACACCACTTTATTAGAGATCATGTTCAATATGGAGATGTTGCATTAGAATTTATAAGCACAGAAAATCAATTGATAGATATTTTTACTAAGTCTCTAAATGAGGAAAGATTTAATTTTATTAGAAGAGAACTTGGTATGATTGATGGATTAACCTTGTGATTGCTAAATTATGAAATCTTAATTGATAATCTTAATTTTGTATCATATCACTGGATATAAGGTAGTAAATTTGTTGAAAAGTTTAATGTTATAAGGGATAGAATCTTCATTGAAATGATCTAGTTTTGTTTTAGGACTTAATTTTATTTGATGAAAATTTTAGGGAAGTCACGTCCGTGACTTAAATAGCCAAAAGAGGCAGTGTCGTTCACGACTTGATTCACGACATTGTTCACGGCTTCAAGTAGTGAAGCTTATTTCACAACTTCATTCACTCCCATGAAAAAGCGTTGTTCACACCTGTGACACATTTTCACGCCCGTGAACATTTTCACCCCAAAACACACAGAGGCGTTCACGCTTTGAGTCACGCTTTGATTCACGGGCATAAGTAGTGAAATTCAACCTTCCACGTCCGTGACCATTGTTTCACCCCCATGACAGTTCATCATTAACGCCCGTGACATTCAAAGGTCATGACCGTGAACATATTCACGCATTTATTCATGGGTAAAACACCCTTTTAGCAAACCGTGAACACAACCATTCATGCCCGTGAACACATATTTCATGCCCGTGAATGCATCGGGTATATAAAAATACAGCCGATTATTTTTCACATTTCAACCTTTCAACTCCTAGAAACCGCTCTCATTTACACACATTCAATGAGATATTGAAGATTCCGGCCCCCAAGTCACAAACTTTTCCTATAAATACCGTCAAAAGTTCATTCCTTCATCAAAAATCATACATCTTTAGGGTTTCCTTAAAAATTTTCTGTCAAATATTTTTCCCAAACTCCACCTTGAAGAAAAGACCTCTCCTTTCATCGAGGTCCTTTGAATGGCAAATTGTCCAAACTCTCGGGCTAGAAACGACAATGATAGAGCAACTCCAGGCCTGTCACTTGAAAGAATTCGTGGACATTCATCAGCCCACATTGAGAGAGCCAACACTGGAATTCCTTAGCACTTTACAAGTGTCTCCTACTGGAGTGGTGAAATTCCAACTCTGTAACAATCCAAACACCTTCAATGCCACTAAATTTGGGGACTTATTCAACGTACCATCGGATGGCATCCTCAATGACAATGAAGTAGAATTCTTCGCCACTCGAGCTTGGACTCACTTTGGCACAGATTGCAGCTGGGATGTTAAGAAGACAAAGAGCACTCATCTCCGGTCCCTAGTGCATAAATATTTGCATAGGTTCCTGACCTATAGCATATTCGCTCGAGGAGACAGCAATGGAGCCATTCAGAAATCAGAGCTCTTCCTTTTTGAGATGGCTAGAAGAGGACTCATGGTGGCGCTTTCTATATGGTTTGCAAACCATCTTCTATCCATTACCACCAAACCCACAGGAGATATACTCATTGGTGGTTATGTCACCCATATAGCCTTGAAGCTTGGCTATTTGAAGCTGGAAGAGCATCACTTCAATCTCATCCCAGGGCATCCGCGAGATCGATTGGATGTCGAGTCCTTTATTAAGATGGGAGCGGCTGTCAGAATTGTTCATGAGAACAATATTTTCTACCGGTTTACAGACACTGCTGGAGAGATAATTTGGGAAGACAATGATATGGAGGACTTCAAAGCGGGCCTCCAGGGGATACATCAGAAGAAACGGGCTCGGGTTGAGGAAGCACCTCCAGTGGCTGAGAAGGACATAGGACAATCCTCGGATTCCACACCAAATTTGGTGCAGCAGGTGGTTGACCTCCTAGCACCACGATTTGAGCAGTTGCAAGCTTCCATGGATGAGAGGTTGGAGCACCTCAAGGACTTCATGGAGTTTAGGATGGACAGCCTCGAGGCTGAAGTTGCTCCTCTTCACGATAGGATGTCCGGCTAGGTGTTAGGCTAGATGGTAGCCTAAATTTGCTTGTTTGTTTGTTGATTTACTTGTTTTTTGTTTGTTTGTAGAAAATTTTAAATTTCCTTTCTGAACTTTAATTATCTTTGATTGTATTTTATTTAATATAATTGCTTTGTTTTTTCTTTAATGGTTTAATCTTTATATTCTTTTTGATTGATGACAAAAGGGGTAGAACCTAGCAATATATTAAGAAAAATGAATGTTGAATCAAAAATAAGAACCTACAAATACATTGACATTGAGTTAAGTAGGGAGAAATTAGAAATTAGAAATACTTAAAATTTGATTCAAAGTTAATAAGCAAGTATGAAATTGAGTTTTATACATTAGATATATCTTAAGTATACCTTGCATATACCTTAATGCAAGTTACATAAATGAATATGCCATGATATACTCTAAATATACCTTACATATGTTTCATGCCTTAAAAAGAATTTTGGTATATATTGGATATACTTTGCATATAAGTTGCATACACTTAAAAACTAGTAAGTTTATTTCAATGCTACATCATTCTTTACAATTCTTGCATCTTTCATCAATTTTTATCCTAAGCATCTTTTGAGGGGGAGACTTCTCAAAAAGCACATATTGCTATATTATTTGTCACCATCAAAAAGGGGGAGATTGTTGAACCTTGAGGGGTATTTCTGTCATTTTGATGATAACAAATAAAATAGCAATATTGTATTTAACATACTTGTTTTCTAAGTCTATTGAACAGGGTATGATAAATGTTAGCAAGAATGGAGAATGGAAGATTAAACTTCAGAGCTAAAATTGAAGAAGTAGCATGTTCATGCCCGTGACCCTATGTGTCACGCCCGTGATTATGCCTAGCACCAACAAACCAACATTTAAAGCTCATGGACATGAAGGAAGATTGCAACCGTGAATGATCATATCAGTCACGCCCGTGAACTAAAAGTCACGCTCGTGAATCTTCATGACAATTTCATCCAGAAAGCTTCACGACCAAAGTCACCACTTGGATCACGGCTGGGAAGTTTGTCACGCCTGTGAAGATGTATGTCACGCCCAATGTTTCAAAACTTTCCAGAGAGCTTCACAACCAAGGTCACCATATCAGTCATGGCTTAGGGAAGAACAGTCACGACAGTGACACACATAGTCACGCCCGTGATTCATGAAAGAGAAACATGTCAGGCGCGATTATTAGGGTTGGTGCAACGACTATTTCCACATTAAATACTATCAAACGGCTATAATTCACCATAGAAGTATAAATTAAAGTCATTTAAGCATCAATAACAAGAGAATAACTAATATTTTGAATCAAAATCTTGTTGTAAGCCATTTGACCATTTAATACTTTCAAAACAAATATTTATTCTCTGTGCAAATCTTTTTGCTCATTTTTTAGAGCAGTAAAAGATTTATTAGTGCTTCTCTCTGTAATCATCTACTCAAGTGAGTTATTGGGTATCTTGGGATTAAGAGTAGAACACTTGTAAGGGTTAGTTGTGTGAGCCTTTAAAACACAAGGTAAAGGTTAGTTGTGTGAGCCTTTAAAACACAAGGTAAAGGTTATTTGTGTGAGCCTTCAAAACACAAGGAATTGGTTATTTGTGTGAGCCATTAAAACACAAGGGTTATTGGGTTAGGTGTGATCCATTGTTAGAAACTCCATAGTTAGGAGTGAGCTTGTAAAACTCCATTGTAACACTTAGTGTGTTAGTGAAACTCCCAATTGCGATTGGGGAGAGGAGTAGGGTTTATTAACACCCGAACCTCTATAAAAATCATTGTGTCAAATTTCTATATCCCTCCTAAAATTAATTTTTATTTTCGCATTTTAAAGTTTAATCTTTTAAAACTCCAATTCAACCCCCATTCTTGGCTTAATATCTGGGTAACAATTATTATTCTAGCAAGACCAATGTTATGGTTGATGCATAAAGTAAGAAGACCAAAATAGAGTTGCACATCCATCTTACCATTAATTAAGAGATCAAAGATGCACAAAAGCAGCATGCCAAGTTAGTTGGGCTGGTCTTTAAAGGGGGAGAGCCTTGAGTATACAGTTGCACCAAATGACAAGTTGTATTACTAGAGTCAGTTATATGTGCCTAATATAGAGGATTTAAGATAGAGGATCCTAAAAGAGACATATGAGACCAAGTATGCTATGCTCCTAAGGAGCAACAAGATGTACCAAGACTTGAAATGGAAGTATTGGTGGTTAGGTATGAAGAAAAATATCACAAAGTTCACTATTAGGTGCCTGACATATCAGCAGATCAAGGCAGAACATTAGGTATCAATAGGGTTGTCGTAGCCAATCACAATTTTAGAATGGAAATATAAAATGATCACTATGGATTTTTTGATAGAGTTACATCTGACCCAAAAAATATATGATGTCGTTTAGGTTATTGTGGATAGGTTAACAAAGTCAAATCACTTCTTGCCTATCAGAAAAGACTTCTCATTTAGTAAAGTTATAAGTGAACAAGATAGTAAGACTTCATGGAATATTAGTCTTTATCATTTTAGTTTGAAAACCAAGGTTCACATCACAGTTTTTTAGCAATCTACAACAAGCTTTGGGTACCAAACTCAATTTTAGTATGATTTTTCATGCTTAGATAGATGAGCAATCAAAGAGAGTGATTCAAAAATTAGAAGACATGATGAAAAGTTATGTGATAGAGTTTGAAGGAATATGGGATAAGTATATATCTTTGATGGAGTTTACCTACAATAACAACTATCGGTCCACCATAAAGATGACTTCTTATGAGCCACTTGGTAGGAAGTGTTGGACATCATTACGTTAGACTGAGCTCAGTAAAAGAAAGTGAGTGAGAGATCATTAATGATCAATTAAAGGCAACTTCAGATAGATAGAAGTCATGTGTGGATCTTAAAAGAAGAGATGTAGAGTATGATATGGGAGACAAAGTATTTCTTAAAGTTTTTTCATAGAAAAAGGTTATGAGATTTGGAAAGAATGGTAAGTTGAGCCCTAGGTTCATTGGATCTTATGAGGTCTTAGAGAAGATTGGGTCAGTCGCTTACAGAATTGGTTTACCACCTGAGTTGAGTAAAATTCATAACATCTTCCATGTGTCCATGTTGCAAAGGCATGCTATAAAAGAGGCAACGTGAGAAAGCGAGAAAATGATGATGGCATGGTACCCCCAATTATTCCAACACAACACCATAGGTAAATTTTAAAGATGAAATTTTAAAGGGAAAGAAATGTAACACCCGTAAATTAGGGTCTATTTGACATGTTGGGTTAAGAAAATTAAGTTTGTGATTAAGGGTTTTGATATGTGAAACAGTTGTAAAAAGAGATTTAATGAAGATAAGAAAGTGGGATGTCACATGATTCATGCTCGTAACTGAGCTTCCACGGTCGTGAACCATCACAAAATGGATTTGTGAATTTGAGCATATTCATAGTCATAAAGGATTAGTGATGGCCATGAACCTCATTTTGGCTATTTAAAATGAACTTTTTTCTCTCTCACACAACATTTTGAAAGAAACTCTAACCTTAATTCTTCCTTCCCCCATATTAGATCACTTACCCATACATTCTCCCTTGATTCTAAATTCCCAAACACTAAATCTTGAGTAAAATATTGAGATTTAGTAAAGTTTTTTATGAAATGAGACTGTAAGGAGACCCAATCACTAGAAAAATAAAAACTAGAGGAGGAAGAATAAGCTTGTACCCTAAACCCATGCCTCTTTTTCTTTAAAGTTTGGTAAGGAGAATGTGTTACCTTTTTTTTTCCGTCTTTTATACTCTTTTCTACCATTTTTATTAATGGTAGAGGTCTATTTCAAATGGGTAAATCAAAGTCTCAAGCTTGAGTTTTTAATGGCTAAAAACTCGATTATGTTGTTATGTTGAGTATGATATTATGTGTAATTATGTAAGTAATTATTGATATTTTGATTAAGCGATAAAATGGTGATTAAGTGATTTTATGGATGTGAAAATAAAATTGAGATTATGTTGATGATGCATAAAGATAGGAAATTGTGTGATTAAATGAAGTTGCTAGAAATTTATCTTATGAACAATGTCTACGTTTTAAGGCATAACTTGAGTTTTGGATACGCTTTTTTAGTGTTTCTTATTGGATTGAAAAGTTAATACATAGAGCTTAAACTTTCATTCAGACTATCAGATCTGAATATGCTTGCATTTAGGTTTAAAATTGACTCAAATTTTGAACTAAAAATCTGTCCAGTAAAATACTATGAAGAATGAACATGATTATGGCTATTTGTAAAATCTATAACTTTTTCTAAAACAAATCGATTTGATATGATTTTAGTTGTTAATTAAAGATAAAATATTAATATACATTTTATTAGTTGATCACTTGTCTGGATTCCATTTAAAAATTGATGAAAAATGCAGTGCAATATAAGGCATAAAATCTACCCAAACCAGGGTAGCTTGTTATATGGCTATATTGTCGAGTTTTATGATAGAAAAATATTTTATTTGACTTTTCTAATATTTGAAATGATTAAATGAATGATTATTATGTTGAAATATATTTAATGAAGATTTATTTCATTTATACCAAATTATATTAGTATTACATATATTATCAATGTAAATAATAACAAATATAACAAATATGATTAAGCACTAGAACATCTAGTCGACAACTAGAAATTAAGATAAGTTGGTATGTCAATAAAAAGGTAGAAAATTAGGCACTAGAAAATAGTATTGAGATTTAATTTTTGAAGGCACTAAGAAATAGTATTGAGTTTAAAATTATGTAGGTACTGAAAAGGTACTGAGTTATTATTGAAAATATAGTTGTTAAACACCGAGTTATCAAATGATTAAGTAGATACCGAGTATACTACCAAAGAGTAGGAACTTTGTATCAAGTATTTAGTTTTAGTCTAAGATGTCATGGGCTATCAAATAAATAAAGACAAAAATAATGTAAATTATTAAAATGATATTATAAATTGTATGTCTTGTATTATTATTAATGAATTTCAGTATGCTTAATAAATGAAATGTTATAGCTAATCAATTATATATTTTGCATGATTTAAATAGTTTTTGGTTTAATTTGAATGTTTTGGCATACTTAGAAAATTACTTGTAAATGATTAAAAAAATTAATTTAGAGATAATTGTATAATTATTAGATAGTTGTCAAAGTAACACTAAACTAGTAGCTTAGTGCATGTGTTTCACGCGTAAATTAGTAGAAGTAACTGTTGCGTTAATACCAACCGAAGAAAAGAGAATTCTAAGATTAAATTGCAGCAGTTTTTCTTTTGTGTATTTTGGGTAATATATATTTTATTAATAAATTTTAAGATTTTTCTTTTTGTTGTAAAATTGTAGCATATAGGATTATAAAAATGTAAATTTGTAATTAATATAATTTGTATTATTTGTAAATATATTTTCTGAATATTATGGCTTAATGTATAAGTACTTCTAAATCAAAAAAAATTATGGTCAATATCATTTACATCACTAGATACATATTTAAATGAAATAAATAAATATAAAAGTAATAATAGTAAATATTCCTCAAATATCAAACTCGAAGTTTAAATGAAAAAAAATTAAATCAAGCATTGGTTTTCAAATAATGAGCAAAGTAGTACTTCCTTACACTATTATCAGTTAGTAGGTAAGGGAGTGTTATATTTAGTAGTATCAGAGCCCATACTTAAACAGTGGTTGTAAAGTAGAAAGTATGTCTCATGCATATGCATAAAAATGCTACATTGATCTAATATGGGTCACTACTTCTGGTTTATAGGTATATATGGATTCATGATTGGAATAAGATTACTTGGAAGATGAAGTGAGTAACAATCTTTTCAAACTTAGCTGATCATGGACAATCCCCATCAGTGAGAGATTTGGGACCGAGTATAGTAGCTCCGTCAAGAGCAGAGGGGCAGGCTGATCTAGGACAAGGACCTTTTATGTAGTAGATAGCTAATTTGTTACAACGGATAGCACAAGAAATGTTATAACCACCTCCACCTCAGCTAAAACTCTGGATTGATAAGTTGAGAAAATAAAGGGTCATAGATTTTATGGGAAGGAGAAAGGATGACCCAACAATATCAAAGTTTTGGATGGAAGCAACAGAGCAGGTGTTTGAAGAGCTCAAGTGTTTAGAGGAACATAAAGTCAGGTATGCAGTGTCCCTTCTAAAGCATCATGCCTACGACCAGTGGAAGTCAATTTTATCAAAGCCCTAGACACCAAAACCATCATTAAGGAATTTTTTGAAGGTATAATTTAGCAAGAAATATGTGCCTATAGTGTATGTTAATGAAAAGAAGAGGGAATTTCAAGACTTAAAGCAAGGAAACATCTTAGTGGAAAAATATGAGATGGAATTCACCAGATTGAGCAAGTATGCAATTGGAATTATTGGTGATGAGGCAGATAAGTGCCACAGATTTGAGGATGGGCTCAATGATGACATTGGAAATATGGTTCCACCCTTCAGTTTGAGGATTTTGCCACACTGGTGTCCTTAGTCATCAGTGTGGAAAAAAGGTCAAAGAGAAAGAGGATAGAGGAACCACCCTGAAGATCGACAACTAACATGGCCCAAACATCAATAAAAGAGGGCAAAAAATGCCTAGGTTTTTCCAACTTTTTGGACCAAAGGCCAGTAGTTAAGGCCAGAAGGGTCCACAGCTAGTACATCAGCGTTGGGTAATATGAGATTTATATATCTCACATGTTAGCATTGTGGAATATTACATGCAGGTGATTGTTGGTGGATTATTGGAGCATGTTTATGATGTGGATCTACTGAACACAAACAGAAAGATTGCCCAAGAGGAAGAGGTACAGATGGTGTAACATCAATTCAAGTTGAGAATTTCACTTAAAGCAGAGGCAGGGAATGTGGATAAACTAGAAATAACAGGGTTGGTTAGAGTGTATCAGAATTAGTGAATAGAGAAAAGGGTAGTCGACCCCCAGCCCGAACATATGCCATGACAGCTTGTGAGAAGTAGGATGCCCTCAGATGTCATTCTGACTTACTTGCGCTAATAGATCAGAGTTGTACACATTCATATTTATGCATGTCACCACTTAATTAGGGTAACATGATAGCAGAGGAATTAGATTATGACATATTAATGACAAATTCTTTGGGTCATGGAGTGAAAGTTAGTCAAATGTATAAAAATAGTCTCGTCAAAGTTCAAAATGTAGAATTCCAAGATGACATAATAGAGTTACCATTTTATGAGTTTGATGCAATCTTGGGGATGGATTGGTTAACTCAGTATAAGGCAATGATGGATTGTCAATATAGGAGAGTGACTTTTAAGAATTCAAGCAGGATGATGTGATTGTCTTAAGTGAGAATCGACCAACACTAACTAATGTCATTTCTATTACAAAGACATGTAAGCTTATCAGAAAGGGATGTGAAGCATTTTTAGCACATATTGTGGATATCAAAAAAGGCAGTCTAGATTTTAAAGAGATTCCTACAGTTTGTGAATATCCATATATCTTCCCTGAGGATTTGCCAAGATTACCTCCTATTAGGGAGATAGAGTTTGTCATAGATGTTTTGTCAGGCACAACCTTAATATCGATTACTCCCTACAAAGTGGCACCTGCTGAACTAAAGGAATTAAAAGTGATGTTGCAAGAGTTGTTAGAAAAGGGTTTATCAGACTCAGTGTCTCACCTTAGGGTGCTCCGATTCTATTTGTGAAAAAGAAGAATGGCATCTTGCATTCGTGCATTGATTATCGTTAGCTTAACAATATGACAATTAAGAATAGATATCCACTACTGAGAATAAATGATTTGTTCAATTAGCTGAAAGGAGCAAGGGTATTCTTTAAAATTGACTTCAAATTAGGTTATAACCAATTGAGAATTAGAAAGTCAGACATTTCAAAAATAACATTTAGGACTCGGTATTGTCATTACGAGTTCTTAATAATGTCTTTTGGCCTGATGAATGCCCCAACAGCATTTATGAATCTAATGAATAGAATATTTAGGCCTTATTTGGACTAGTTCGAGGTGGTATTCATAAACGATATCTTGGTATACTCTAGATGTAGAGAAGAGCATGATCAACATCTTCGTATAGTTTTGCAGACCTTGAGAAAAAATCAATTATATCCAAAGTTATCAAAATGTGCTTTCTAGTTAGATGAAATGGCCTTTCTAGGGCATATTGTCTTAATCGAAGGGATCAAAGTTGACTCTAGCAAGATAAAGGCAATCCTCAACTCATAACTGCCTTAGAATGTGACAGAGGTTAGAAGTTTTCTTGGTTTGGCTGGTTATCATTGTTAGAGAAGTGCTCCAAAGGTAATCACCTTTAACAGTTATTGCACAAATTTATTTGATTAATAAAAGTCATTTTCATTAATTTGATATTCATTTGATATATGAATTGATAGTGATTTTAAATCAATTAATGAAGTCCTTGATACATAATATAGCATAAAGGAAATCATGATGAGATTATGACATTGAGATTCTTATCATGTATAATTATATTAGTATCTAAATTACCCCTAGTCATAGGATTAATGAGACATAACATTCTTAATCCAAATATACTAGCACATATTATACTCATTGATTGGATCAAACAGCAGATCTCATAATCTGTAAACTTGAGATGTTTAGAGTTAACATGTGGATACTTGTTAAGTGTAGCTAAGTACATTGGATGACTTGCTATGAGACAATCATATGAATAATCTATTCAAATGTCAATGATAGTCTCTTCATAGCAGTTGTGCAAGTATCCTTAGACTTGAGGTACTCAATGATATCTTGGATATTGATTTTGCACTTTGACGCTATTCCTTATTGGCTCAAGAAGGTTATTCATAGGGTGGTGATTGGGAGCATCTTGAATTATTCAAAGATAATTGGGTAACCAATAAAAGATTCATCATTCCTAATAGAAGGAGTGTATACCCATGGCCTCTTGTCAGGATCATTACTCGGGAATCTTTAGCCGTAGTAGAAATGTCATGAAGATAGTCTTTAATGACATGTCTAATAGAGTAATGAGACTCAAGAATAAGAACTAATATTATTTGGACTATATGTTACATAGTTAGTCTAGTGGGAGTTGACACATGTCCATATTCTGAACCAAATAGGGTATAGAATAGTGAAATGAATAATTGCATATAAATTATCTATGGAAAGATTCATAGTCAAACCATTGACTTTCCAGTCAATTGGGGGTCATGATGTGTTGCTAGATACTGCTCATGACTTGCTTAAAGTAATTGCTAATTTAAATGGTCAACATAACAAGGAATCTAATGGGTCAAATGCATTAGAGATATAGAAAATGAGTAAAATGGTCTTGGATAGGATTCGAAAATATGAGAGAATTATTTCATATCAGATTACGATGAAATCACGGAAAAAAAATCACTTGGGAGTAGTCACGAGCGCGCTGACCAGGTAGGTTGTTGGCCTATTAGTAGGTCCAGCATGCACGGCACTGCGCTGTAGCATGTTGTTGGCGTTAGGCCATAATTGGCCTTAATTAGTCCAATTATGGTCATTACTATTCATTCATTTTATTTTTCTTCTCTTTTGAATTTTAAACTTCTTTTTGAATATGATTCAAATTAAAAAGAGATCAAATGGTAGAAAATATACATGAAAATTATGTTGGTGAAAAATAATTTTTGAGATATAATCATTCTCTTATGAATATATTCAAAGCTAGCACTTTGAATATTGTTCAAACCATTTTCTTTTGTAAGTTTCTTCTCTATTATTCATGTGGATTATTATAAAAGGCATCCCAGTGTGAATTATTGTAGTTTGCTATAACTCAGCAAGGCGAATATTTGAATAAAAAATCAAGAAATTACACAGTATAATTTTTAATCTCAATATTTGATAAATTACTTTTAATGGCACAAGTATAATCTTTTATTTTGAATTTTCAAAATTTTATTTTTTTGTTGCATTTTATTAAAGTGATTCACCTTAAAATCTAATAGTAGCATTAGAGACCCCTTATGTCTATTAATAATAGCAATTACTTTGAATTAAAAATCTTATTTCAAGCTATTTGTACATTCATATTTTGAGAACAAAATCTATTCTCTGTAAAAATCTTTTTGCTCTTCATTTATTGAGCAATTAAGATTTGTAAGTGGTTCTCTCTGTAAACTTTACTCAAGTGAGCTTTAGGTATTTCTGGATTAAGAGTAGAACACTTGTAAGGGTTAGTTGTGTGAGCCTCAAAACACAAATCAAAAGGTTGTTATGTGAGCCTGTAAAAACACAAAGTGAAGGTTGTTTGTGTGAGCCTAAAAAATACAAGGAATTGGTTATTGTGTGAGCCATTAAAACACAAGGGATTTCTGGGTTAGGTGTGAGCCATTGTGAGAAACACTATAGTTGGGAGTGAGCTTGTAAAACTCTATTGTAACACTTAGTGTGTTAGTGAAACTCCCAATTGCAATTGGGGAAGGAGTAGGGTTTGTTAACACCCGAACCTCTATAAATCTTTGTGTCGGATTTTCACTATCCCTCCTAAAATTAATTATTTATTTTCGCACCTTAAAGTTTAATTTTTTGAAACTCCAATTCAACCCCCCTTCTTGGCCTAATATCTGGGCAACAATTGATGTTAAAGCTTTGTCTAGCATCAAAGCCTAAAAGGCGCTAGTAAAGAGTAAGATATGGCCAGTGAAAGATTCCAAAGTCTCAAACCTTACTTTGATGGAGCAAATTATGCCCATTGGAAGTTTAGGATGGAGACATACTTGGATAGTGAAGGAATTGAAGTCTGGGATAGTGTACGAAAAGAATGGACACCACCAACCAGAAGAGGAGCTGATGGTGAAGAAGAAATCCTATCAAGAGATGATTGGACAGAGCCTCAAAGAAGAGCAAATTTCAAAAACAAGAAGGCAATGAAAATCCTATCAAGCTCATTATCTATTAAAGAATTTGGGAGAATACAACATTGCTCAATAGCATACAGCATGTGGAAGACATTGGAGAACTATCATGAGGGAACTAAGCAAGTCAAATCCAAGAAGATTCAACTTCTAACCTCAGAATATGAGCTCTTCAAGATGAAATCCAATGAGTCAATCACTGATATGACCAACCGTCTTCTAGCCATTATAAATGGAATGAGGAAACTTGGGAAGCATATGAGTTTGGAAGATGTAAACAATAAAATCCTGAGAAGTCTTCCTTTTAAAGACTATGGTTCAAGAGTTGCTGGCATAGAATAAGCAAATGAAGATATAAGCATCATGAATACTGATGTGCTGATTGGCAAGCTTCTCACACATGAGATGACAGTGAAGAGAGATAGAGAGCTTGAAGTAGAGCCAGAGAAAAGAAAGCCCTTAGCACTCAAAGCCTCTACTTCAAAATCTCAAGAAGATAGTGAAGATTATGAAGAAATAAGTAATGATGAAAATGAGGATGTTGTTATGCTTTCAAGGAGATTAAAAGGAATCATTGAGAAGAAAATGAGCAACTCCAGAAAATTCAGGCAAAGAAACCTCAAACAAACTCCAAATGATACACAAAGAAGTAAGGAAGAGATAAAATGCTATGAATGTGGAAAGAAGGGACATATCAAACCAGAATGTCCAAGGCTCAAGAAGCATAAGAGCAAATACCAAAGAGAAAATGGGGAGAAAGGTCACAAAGCCACATGGGATGACGAAAGCTCTTCAAGTGAAAAAGATGATAATGAAAGTGAAGAGGTCAACCTATGCTTCATGGCTATTGAGGATCACATCTCGGATAAAGTAAGATCACTACACTCATACTCTTTCAATAATGATAGTGATAGTGATGATGATGATGATGAGCAAAGCTTAATAGAAGAATTAAATATAGAATTAGAGAAATATATAAGTAAATTTAGCACTTATAGAAATAACATCTCTAATTTAAAAAACAAGATAGATGGTTTAAAAAAGGAAAACATAAAGCTTAAATCATCTAATGAATCTCTCCAAAAGTCATTAGATGAATACTCATCAAGACCCTCAACAGCTTCATTGTTAAAAGAAAATAATACTTTGAAAAATGAAGTTAAGGAACTTAGAAATTCCATTTCTAGATTTCACAAAGGTAAAGAGAGCTTAGATACTCTCATTGTGTCTCAAAGATCACCCTTAATTAGGCATGGTCTAGGATTTAAGGACACATCATCATCTTCTCACAAAACTATATTTGTAAAGTCTAAAGAATCTCACATCTCCACACCTGTTAGAACAGCACCAAGAAATAAGCATGTTAAACCTTATATACATAAAAAGAATAATCATGCCTTTATGTATAGGAAGCATGCATCTAGAAAAATGCAAATTAATCATGATTGTGCATGCCATTGTTCTCAAAATCAATCTAATAGAATTATGGCATTCAAATACATAGTAAGACCAAAAAGCAAGTTTAGACCGAAACAATGTAATTATTGTATGAAAATTGGTCACATAAATAAACATTGCTGGATAAGGAAGGCTCATTGGGAACCTTCATGTGCTAACCCCCAATGACCCAAACTGATTTGGGTACCTAAAATTCAAACTTAAATTGTGATTTTATAGGTATGCCTCAAGTCCACAATAAAAAAAAATGCTTGGCTAGTAGACAGTGGGTGCTCAAGGCATATGACAGGAGACAAAGAACTTTTCAATGAAATCAAAAGTATTGATGGAGGTAAAGTTACCTTTGGAAACAATGCAAAGGGTAAGGTAATTGGCATTGGTTTTATTGGTATTAATGGTACTACTTTTATTAAAGATGTCTTACTTGTTGATGGCTTGAAACATAACTTGTTAAGTGTAAGTCAATTATGTGATAAAGGAAACAAAGTAATCTTTACTTCAAAGGAATGTCTTGTGATCTCTATCGATGGTCAAGAAATATTTAAAGGAAATAGAAATATCAATACTTACATAATAAACTTACATGAACTATCTAATCGTTCCTCTAAGTGTCTTGTGACTACTAGTGATGAATCTTGGTTGTGGCATAGAAGACTTGGTCATGCTAACATGGACTTAATACAAAGTCTCAACACAGGAGAACTAGTAAAAGGACTGCCAAGAGTTAAATATGAAAAAGGCAAGACATATGATCCTTGCCAAAGAGGAAAGCAACACAAGTCATCCTTCAAAGCCAAAAACATAGTAAGTACTTCAAAACCTCTTCAACTCCTGCATTTAGACTTATTTGGACCTACTAGAATTGTTAGCTTAGGAGGAAAACATTATGCATTTTTCCTCGTAGATGATTACTCTAGATTTACTTGGGTAATTTTCTTAGCTCAAAAGAGTGATGCTTTTGAAAATTTCAAACTTTTTCAAATGGATGTGAAAAGTGCATTTCTAAATGGTTATATAGATGAAAAAGTGTATGTAGAACAACCTCTAGGTTTTGAAAGCTATGATTTGTCAAATCATGTTTTTAAACTTTCAAAAGATTTGTATGGTTTAAAACAGACACCAAGAGCTTGACATGAGAGGCTAAGTTCCTTTTTATTAGAAAATAGCTTTACAAAGGGAAATGTTGACACTACACTATTTATCAAAAAGCATAAGCATGATATACTAATTGTTCAAATTTATGTTGATGATATAATATTTGGTTCTACTAATGAGTTGCTTTGTCAAGAATTTGCTAAGTGTATGACTAGGGAATTTGAAATGAGCATGATGGGAGAACTTAAGTATTTCCTTGGTCTACAAATAAAGCAAAGCAATGAGGGCATATTCATCAACCAATCCAAATATGCCAAAGATTTAATTAAGAAATTTGGAATGGAAGGATGCAAAAATGTCAAGAGCACATCAACAAAAATGGACAAAGATGACAAGGGTAAGAGCATTAATGAAAAGCTTTATAGAGGTATGATCGGATCACTTTTATATCTTACTGCTTCTAGACCCGATATTATGTATAGTATTTGCTTGTGTGCACGATTTCAATCATGTCCAAAAGAATCTCATTTAAATGCAGTAAAAAGAATTTTAAAATATTTACATGGATCTTTGCATCTAGGTTTATGGTATCCTAGGAATTCATCTTTTTATATTTTAGGATATTCAGATGCAGACTATACTGGTAGTTTTTTAGATAGGAAAAGTACTTCAGATACTTGTCACTTCATTGGAGAATGCTTAGTTTCTTGGTTCAGCAAGAAACAAGTTTCAGTTGCTCTCTCAACTGCTGAAGCAGAATATGTAGCAGCTGGATGTTGTTGTACTCAAATTCTTTGGATGAAACAACAACTTAAGGACTATGGTCATGAAATGAATCATATACCTATCAAATGTGACAATACAAGTGCCATAAATCTTTCAAAGAATCCTATACAACATTCAAGAAATAAGCATATTGACATTAGACACCATTTCATTAGAGATCATGTTCAATATGGAGATGTTGCATTAGAATTTATAAGCACAGAAAATCAATTAGCTGAAATTTTCACTAAGTCTCTAAATGAGGAAAGATTTAATTTCATTAGAAGAGAATTTGGTATGATTGATGGATTAACCTTGTGATTGCAAAAATATGAAATTTTAATTGTTGATCATATCACAAGTCATAAGATAGAAATTTTGATGAAAATTCATGTTTTAAGAATTAGAATCTTTGTTGAAATGATTTAGTCTTGTTTTATGACTTAATTTTATTTGATGAAATTTTAGGGTAGTCACGCTCGTGACACATGTTCACGCCCGTGACTTAAATGGCCTAAAGAGGCAGTGTCGTTCACAACTTGGTTCACGACATGGTTCATGGCTTAAAGTGGTGAAACTTATTTTTCACGGCTTGAGTCACGCCCGTGAAAAGAGACTTTCACGCCCGTGACAAAATGTCACTCCCGTGAACAATTACACCCCAAAACTCACAAAAGCTTTCACGTCTTGAGTCACGGCTTGCTTCACGGGCATAAGTGGTGAAATTCAACATTTCACGCCCATGACAATTATTTCACCCCCGTGACAGATGATCATTCACGCCCGTGAGATTCAAATATCATGCCCGTGACATTATTCATGCCTTTATTCAAGGGTGGAAAACTCCTTCAGCAAACCGTGAATACGACTATTCACGCCCGTGAACACCTACTTCACGCCCGTGAATATATCGAATATATAAAAGAACAGTCGGTTACAACTTTCATTTCAACTCTCCAACTCCCAAAACCGCTCTCATTTACTCACATTCATTGAGACATTGAAGATTCCAGCCCCAAAGACTTAAACTTTTCCTATAAATACCACAAAAAGTTTGAATCTTCATCACAAATCATACATTTCTAGGGTTTTCCATAAATTTTCTGTCAAAAATTTTTCCAACTTCATCTCTAACCAATTTCTTCAAAAATGGAGACTACTTCATCCAAGACAAAGAGAAAGAAGTCCCATGCTCCTAAGAGGTATGCAGATTACCTCATGAACCACATTCTGGAGCATTGCCATCCTCGGTATGCAACTTTGAAGAAGAGACCTCTTCTGTCATCAAGGTCCTTCGAATGGCAAACAATCCGAAGTCTCGGGCTTGAGACGGCTATGACAGAGCAACTACAAGCCTGTCATCTCAAAGATTTTATGGAGATTCATCAGCCGACCTTAAGGGAGCCAACACTGGAATTCCTCAGCACATTGCAGGTTTCACCTACTGGAGTGGTGAAATTCCAACTCTGCAATAATCCCAACACCCTCAATGCCACTGAATTTGGGGAATTGTTCGACTTACCATCTGATGGCATCCTGAATGATACTGAGGTAGAATTCTCTGCCCCTCTAGCCTGGACACATTTTGGCTATAATTGTAACTGGGACGTTATGAAGACAAAGAGCACTCATCTCGTGGCCCCAGTGCATAGGTATTTGCATAGGTTCCTGACCTATAGCATATTTTCTAGGGGAGAAAGCAACGACTATCAGGAAGTCAGAACTCTTCCTATTTGAGATGGCTTGGAGAGGACTCACCGTAGCACTATCTAGATGGTTTGCAAACCATCTTCTCTCCATTGCCACCAAGCCTACTGGAGATATATTGATTGGGGCATATGTCACTCATATAGTCGTGAAGCTTAATTATCTGAAGCTGGATGCGCATCACTTCAATCTCATCCCTGGACATCCTCGAGATTGTTTGGATGTCGAGTCCTTCATCAAGATAGGAGCGGCAGTCAGAATTGTTTTCTAGAACGATATCTTCTACCGCTTCACTAACACTGCTGGGGAGATCATCTGGGAGATAATGACACAGAGAATTTTAAAGCAGACCTCCAGGGAGTCCAGCAGAAGAAGAGAGCTCGGGTTGAGGAAACACCCCCAGCAGCTGAGCAAGACATTGGACAATCCTCAGCTTCCACACCGACATTAGCGCAGCAAGTGGTTGACCTCTTGACACCACATTTTAACCAGCTGCAGACTTCACTGGATGAGAGGTTGGAGAACCTCAAAGACTTCATGGAGTCTCGGATGGACAACTTTGAGGCTAAAGTGGCTAGGCTTCGTGATAGGATGCCTGGCTAGGAATTAGGCTAGAGTGTAGCCTAAATTTGATTGTTTTTTTTCTTGTTTATTATATTTATGTTTGCTAGTGTGTAGGAAATTTTCAATTTCCTTTCTGAACATTATTTATCTTTGTTTGTATGTTTTTCCTTTACTTAATGAATTTGCTTTTGCTTATCTCACTGTTATCTTCTTATCCTTTTTTGATTGATGACAAAAGTGGGAGAAAACTAGAAATATATAATAGGGAAAATGTATCAAACTAGCAATATATATTAAGGTAAATGAATTTTGAATCAAATAATTAAAATTGAATTGACTTTGAAATAGATTAAAAGGGATTAGAAATCTTGATTCAAAATTTCATATGCAAAGTATATAATTGGAAAATTGAGCTTTATATACTTTAGATATACCTTAAGTATACTTTGCATATACCTTAAAGCAAGTTACAAATATAAATATGCCATGATATACCTTAAATATACCTTACATATATTTTGAGGGGGAGACTTCTCAAAATCACATATTGCTAGATTATTTGTCACCATCAAAAAGGGGGAGATTGTTAAACCTTGAGGAGTATTTTCGTCATTTTGATGATAACAAATAAAATAGCAATATTGTATTTAACATACTTGTCTTCTAAGTCTATTATACAGTACATAGATTAAAATAGCAAGAATGGAGAATTTGAAGAATAATCCTTGAAAGACAAAATTCAAAAAGTAGCATGTTCACTGCCAAAGCTAACCGTTACCAAAACTAACTTTTGAAGTTCATAGCCATGAAGGAAAAACAAACCATGAAGTGGGCATTTCAGTCACCCCTGTGAATAAAGGTGTCACCCCCGTGAAGATTCATGCATTTTCATCCAGAGAGCTTCACGACCAGAGTCACCACTTGGATCACGGCTGGGAAGCTTGTCACGCCCGTGAATGAGTATGTCACGCCCGTGACTCTATATGTCAAAACATTCTAGAGAGCTTCAAGACCAAGGTCACCACTTCAGTCACGGCTTAGGAAGAAATGTCACTCCCGTGACAAGCATAGTCACGTCCGTGAACAATGAAAGAGAAAAATGTTAAATGCGATTTTTTGGTTGGTACAACGGCTAGTTTCATATTTAATGCACCCCAATGGCGATATTCAGCCATGGGAGTATAAATGAAAGTCATTTATGCATTAAGAACAAGAGAATGAAGGGAATAACAACAGAATAGCAATTACTTTGAATCAAAAATCTTATTTCAAGCTATTTGTACATTCATATTTTGAGAACAAAATCTATTATCTGTAAAAAATTTTTTGCTATTCATTTATTGAGAAATTAAGATTTGTAAGTGGTTCTCTCTATAAACTTTACTCAAGTGAGCTTTGGGTATTTCTGGATTAAGAGTAGAACACTTGTAAGGGTTAGTTGTGTGATCCTCAAAACACAAATCAAAAGGTTGTTGTGTGAGCCTGTAAAAACACAAAGTGAAGGTTGTTTGTGTGAGCCTAAAAAATACAAGGAATTGGTTATTGTGTGAGCCATTAAAACACAAGGGATTTCTGGGTTAGGTGTGAGCCATTGTGAGAAACACTATAGTTGGGAGTGAGCTTGTAAAACTCTATTGTAACACTTAGTGTGTTAGTGAAACTCCCAATTGCGATTGGGGAAGGAGTAGGGTTTGTTAACACCCGAACCTCTATAAATCTTTGTGTCAGATTTTCACTATCCCTCCTAAAATTAATTATTTATTTATGCACCTTAAAGTTTAATTTTTTGAAACTCCAATTCAACCCCCCTTCTTGGCCTAATATTTGGGCAACAGAGATCATGTTCAATATGGAGATGTTGCATTAGAATTTATAAGCACAGAAAATCAATTGGCAGATATTTTTACTAAGTCTCTAAATGAGGAAATATTTAATTTCATTAGAAAAGAACTTGGTATGATTGATGGATTAACCTTGTGATTGCTAAATTATCAAATCTTAAGTGATAATCTTGTTTTTGTATCATATCACTAGATATAAGGTAGTAATTTTGATGAAAATTTTATGTTATAAGGGATAGAATCTTCATAGAAATGATTTAGTCCTGTTTTAGGACTTAATTTTATTTGATGGAAATTGTAGGCAATTCACTCCCATGACATATGTTCACGCCCGTGAATTAAATAGCCAAGAGAGTCAGTGTCTTTCACGACTTGATTCACGACATTGTTCACGGCTTCATGTAGTGAAGCTTCTGTTCACGACTTCATTCACTCCCGTGAAAAGCCCTGTTCACGCCCATGACGCATTTTCACACCCGTGAATATTTTCACCTAAAACTCACATAAATGTTCACGCTTTGTTTCACGGGCATAATTAGTGAATTCAACCTTTCACTCCTGTGACTATTCTTTCACCACCGTGATAGTTCATCATTCACGCCCATGACATTCAAATGTCACGACCATGAACCTTTTCACGCCTTTATTCATGGGTAGAGCACCCCTTCAGCACACCATGAACACGACTCTTTATGACTGGGAACACATATTTCACGCCCGTGAATGCATCGGGTATATAAGAAATCAGTCGGTTATTCTTCACATTTCAACCTTTCAACTCTTTGAAACCGCTCTCATTTACACTCATTCAATGATATATTGAAGATTCTGGCCCACAAGTCACAAACTTTTCCTATCAATACCATCAAAAGTCCCTTTCATCATCAAAAATCATCTTTCTTTAGGGTTTTCTCAAATTTTCTGTCAAATTTTTCCAAACTCTACAAAGTTCATTTCTTCAATCCAAATGGAAATCGGCTCATCAAAGAGTACTAGGAAGAAATATCATGTTCCAAGGAGGTACTCAAACTACCTAATGAACTGAATCCCTGAGCATTGCCATCCTAGGTACTCAACCTTGAAGAAAAGGCCTCTCATTTCATCAAGATCTTTTGAGTGGCAAACCGTACGCACTTTCAGGCTTGAGACGGTGATGATAGAGCAACTTCAGGCCTGTCATTTGAAGGAATTTGTGGACATTCATCAGCCCACTTTACGATAGCCAACCTTGGAATTCTTGAGCACTTTGCAAGTGTCTCCCACTGGAGTGGTGAAATTCCAACTCTGCAACAATCCAAACACCCTCAATGCCACAGAATTCGGGGACTTATTCAACCTACCCTCGGAAGGCATCCTCAATGACAGCGAAGTGGAGTTCTTTGCAACTCGAGCATGGACTCATTTTGGCACGGATTGCAGCTGGGATGTCAAGAAGACCAAGAGCACTCATCTCTGGTCCCCAGTGTACAAATATTTGAATAGGTTTCTATCCTATAGCATATTTGCTCGGGGAGACAGCAATGGCACCATTCAAAATTCTAAGCTATTTCTCTTTGAGATGGCCTGACAAGGTCTCACAGTGGCGCTTTCTCGATGGTTTGCGAACCATCTTCTGTCCATAGCCACCAAGCCCTCCGAAGATATACTCATTGGTGGATATGTGACCCATTTGGCCTTGAAGCTTGGATATTTGAACCTGGATGACCATCACTTCAATCTCATCCCAGGGCATCCTCGAGATCGATTGGATGTCGAGTCCTTCATTAATATGGGAGCGGCTGTTAGAATTGTTCATGAGAACAATATTTACTACCGCTTCACAAACACTGCTAGTGAAATTATATGGGAAGATAATGATTTGGAGGACTTCAAAGCCACCCTTCAAGGAATCCAGCAGAGGAAAAGGGCTCAGGTTGAGGAGGCACCTCCAGCAGATGAGCAGGACATCGGGCAATCCTTGGCTTCCACACCAAATTTGGTGCAGTAGGTGGTTGACCTTCTAGCACCACGATTTGAGCAGCTGCAGGCTTCCATGGATGAGAGGTTGGAGCACCTTAAGGACTTCATGGAGTCTAGGATGGACAACCTCGAGGCTGAAGTTGCTCATCTTAGGGACAAGATGTCCGGATATATGTTAGGCTAGATGGTAGCCTTGATATGCTTGTTTGTTTGTTTAGTTTGCTTGCTTTGTTTATGTGTAGGAAATCTTAAATTTCCTTTCTGAATTTTCATTACCTTTGATTGTATTTCACTTTTTTAAATATTAATATAATTGCTTTGTTTTTCTATTATAATTCATCTTCATTCTTTTTGTTGATGACAAAAGGGGGAGAAACTAGCAACATATATTAAGATAAGTGCAAGCAATACCTAATTTTAATTTAAAATGTAAATGCAAGTATGCAAATTGAGCTTAATATACCTTAATATATCATCAGTATACTCTACATATACCTTGATGCAAGTTACATAAATGAATATGCATATGATATACTCTAAATATACCTTACATATACTTCATGATTTAAAGAAAATTTTGGTATATATTGGATATACTTTGCCTCTAACTTGCATATACTTAAAAATAGAAAGTATACTTTAAATGCTACACTTCATCATTCTCTGCAATTCTTGCACTTCATCATTTTTTATCCTAAGCATCTTTTGAGGGGGAGACTTCTCAAAAGCACATATTGCTAGATTATTTGTCACCATAAAAAATGGGGAGATTGTTGAACCTTGAGGGTTATTTTCATCATTTTGATGATAACAAATAAAATAGCAATATTGTATTTAACATACTTATTTTCTAAGTCCATTGAATAGGGTATGATAGATGTTAGCAAGAATGGAAGAATGGAAGATTAAACTTCAAAAGCTAAAATTGAAGAAGTAGCATGTCACGCCCGTGACCCTATGTGTCACACCCGTGATTATGCCTAGCACCAACAAACTAACATTTAAAGCTCACAGCCATGAAGGAAGATAGCAACCATGAATGATCATATCAGTCACGCCCGTGAAATAAAAGTCACATCCGTGAAACGACATGGCAAATTCTTCTAGAGAGCTTCACGACCAGAATCACCACTTGGACCACGGCTTGGAAGGTTGTCACGCCCGTGAAGATTAAATGTCACGCCCGTGAACAAATACTTCAAAACCTTCTAGAATGCTTCACGTCCATGGTCACTACTTAAGTCACGTCTTGGAAGAACAGACACGACCGTGACACACATAGTCACGCCTGTGAAACATGAAAGAGAAACATGTCATGCACGATTATTAGGGTTGGTGCAACGGCTATTTCCGCATTAAATGCAATCAAACGACTAGAATTCACCATGGAAGTATAAATGCAAGTCATTTATGAATCCAGAACAAGAGAATAGCTAATATTTCGAATCAAAATCTTGTTGTAAGCCATTTGAGCATTTAATACTTTCAAAACAAATATTTATTCTCTGTGAAAATCTTTTTGCTCATCATTTTCTGAGCATTAAAGATTTGTAAGTGCTTCTCTCTGTAATCATCTACTCAAGTGAGTTATTGGGTATCTTGGGATTAAGAGTAGAACACTTGTAAGGGTTAGTTGTGTGAGCCTTCAAAACACAAGGTAAAGGTTATTTGTGTGAGCCTTCAAAAACACAAGGAATTGGTTATTTGTATGAGCCATTAAAAGACAAGGGATTTTTTGGGTTAGGTGTGATCCATTGTTAGAAACACCATAGTTGGGAGTGAGCTTGTAAAACTCCATTATAACACTAAGTGTGTTAGTGAAACTCCTTGTGTCAAATTTCTATATCCCTACTAAACTTAATTTTTATTTCCACGCCTAAAAGTTAAAGTTATTAATATCCAATTCAACCCCCCTTCTTGGCTCAATATCTGGGCAACAATTTGTAATTGTATTTTCTGAATATTATAGTTTAATGTATAAGTACTTTTAAACCCAAAAAAATTAATGATAAAGATCATGTACATCAATATATGCATATTTAAATGAAATAAATAAATATAAAAATAATAATAATAAATATCCTTCAAATATCAAACTCGAAGTTTAAATGAAAAAAAAAAAATAAATCAAGCATTGATGTTATATCTGCTAACTTAGACATCAAGTCGCACGTATTGCGAAGTTGACGCATTTGATTGATCAGAGTCTAAATTCAGATTTTGACTGAAATTAATCAAGATAATGATTAATAATTATGATACATGTCTAATAAAGTTTTTAGAAAGCTTAAAGAAGTTGATTTACGACAAAGGACTAAATTACAAAATTTAATAAGTTTTGGGGTCAAATTGCAATTTACCAAAATTTAGAGGATTAATGAGATTATTTGATAATTAACATATTAAAGTTGGATATTTAAAATGGGTTGGTCAGACATAGCACCATAACATGAAGGAATAAGATTAATATGTTGATTAAACCTATATATATTAAAGAAATGGTCAAATTTGTAGGTCCCATATGAAGATTTTATTTCTATTCTTATTTCTTTCTTTTCTTCTTCTCCTTATTTCATTTCTTCTTCTTTATTTCCTACCCAAAACCAGTCTCCACGCTGGCCCTTTTTTCCTCCATAGCTAACCTTGAAATCTAGAGAGAGAAAGGAAAGGAAGAGAGGGAAAAGAACAAGACAAAGTAATTTTCATGATCTACAAGTCTTAAAGAAGCTTGGAAGGGCAAAAAGGAGGAAGAACAAACAATTTTAGTGGAGAGAGAAATCTCTAAGGTTGTGATCAAGTGAATAAAAGTGTGAAGGTAAGAAGCTTTTCTTCTTCACTTTCATATTTTCTTAAGGAAGTTGGGGTTTTGAGCTCATTTAAAGCTTATATGCAAGGAGAGAGAGTTTAGGGTTTTATGAGAAAGATTTTAGGGTCTCATGAGAGTTTTGATAAGGTAAGGTTTTTATGATAATTTTGTGTGTTTTAGGAGCTCAAGTGACAAGGAACAAGCTCAAGGGAGTAAAGGCAAAGATAAAGCTACCTAGAAGAGTGAAGGAGAAAAATAGAGGTTTGTGCATAATTTAAGGCAATAGTCTATCTTTGTTTGAAATAATGCATGTTTAACATGATAATTGTTGATTGAATTGCATCTATGATGGTTGTGGCATGAAACCATAGGTTAGATGTAAAGAATGAGATTTTGTGATATGTGAGTTAAGTGATGTATGTTAGAGAATTAAGTTATGATTAAGGCATTTTTATGTATTAGAACATGATATGTTGAGTAAGGACCTCAAAAATGCATGAGTTTGTATTTTGGTATGATTTGGAGCAACTATAAATGAATAAGAAAGTGAATATGCAGGTTTCTCGCAGATAGTCACGGGCATGACTCTTGGGTCATGGGCGTGAACTTGCTAGTTCATGGGTGTGATTGAATTGTATCATAGTTGTGACTTTTGTGTAGAAATGACACAATTCATATTTGAATCACAGGAGTGAACTAAATCACGGGTGTGAATGGTCTGTTTTTAATAATTATGAATATTGTTAACTAATGAAGTATTCAGATAAATAAATGAAAAGATATTATTTATCCAGAAAAAAAAAAGAAGAATGTTGATATGTTTGTAATGAGGTGATGAATTGAACCTTTATATGCATCAAATTGGTGAATTTAATAAATATGAATTTTAATGATATGAGTAAGTCCTAGAACACCTAACTATAAGTAGGCTTAGGATAGATTGGTATGCCAAGTAAGAGGGGGAGTATGATGAAATCCATTAATGGTATGAATTATGAAGTCTGTAATGACACTATTATGATGTTGGTAATTGCACTATTATGATGTCAAAAATAGCACTTATATGCACACATCATATCGTCGTGTGACACTTCTAAGTACCTGGATAACAACTCTGTTATCCTAGTCAGGGGTTCATAGGTGTTAGGGAGGTTATAAAGGTCATATGGTTATAAAGAATAGATTGAAATTAAAAAGGAAATCTTGAGTTGTGGGCTATAACTATAAAGAAGAGATTTTATAAAAAAAAAAAAGATCCTATAAAGAGGAGATTGAAAATAAAAGGGAATCATGAATTGTAAAATGGATAATAATGATGATTTGATAATGTAAAACAAACATGAGATATATAATATAATTTGATGTTTATGTATGCTTGAATATTATGTGATATATATTTGCATAAAAGATAGGTGGGCATAAATTGATAAATGATAATGCATGTTACATGAAATAGTTTATTGCCTTAATTATATGCACTACTAAGCCTAGAGTTTAGAGTGAGAGTTTCTTTCTACGCATATTTAGAAAGGTAGCTAGAGGTTGTAGATAAAACAAGCAGTGATCCTAGTCAATTAAAGCAGTCAATCTTGAAATAGTGGGTCACAAGCTTTTGACATTTAGTTTTGTAATACTATATTACATAAATAAATTGTTCAGTATTTTCTCTAATATCTAACGATTTGAAGAAGTTGGTGTTGCGCTCTTTTATCTGTGCAAGTGTTGTTTGGGGTAAGGGAATGTTACAATCGGTTTTCAAATAATGAGCTAGGTAGCACTTTCTGCACTATTAGCAGCTAGTAGGTAAGGGAGTGCTACATAAATATTGATAGGATTGATTGACATTAATCAATCTTAGAGTCTTTGTATGTGTTTATGGTGTAAATGCTTTATTTTGATGTTGTGCTTTGTTAGAAAATCTAGTTTTATGTCTATGACAAAGGGTTTACGGTCGTGAATCATCATTCAAAAAAATGTTCATTTCGAACAAACCCTTTCACGGCTTGTTACACCACAAGGTTCATGTCCATGAACCATATTTCATGCCTGTGAAATATGTTTCATGACCTTGAATGATCGTCCTAAGATGCATTACAAATCTAGTAGCATTCACAACTTGGTTCAAGGGTAGGTCACCCATGAATGACACTTTTATAACCATAAATGGGTATTCATGCTCATGAAGCTAGGTAAAACTACAAATATGCAGATTTTGTGTTAATGCAAAATGATAAATATGTCTTAAACACTTGCTATGATATCAGTATATTATGGATCTTCATATGTGGATCATGTATGAACCACTCGTGTACATAAAAGTATGGTTATATTAAATGAATTCTATGATCAATTTATGGTGAAAAGAGAGAAATAAATGCTCATTTCTCTAATTGATGACTAAAAATAGGATATATGATATGTTATTAAGGGATTTACGATACCGTAGAATATTATGATATGGATCTTATACTTTAAGGACAATGTAACTTAGGCTTGAATGAGAGCACATTTAATCTCATATGCATGCAATTATTATTTAATACTCAATTAAGGTGACTTAAACTCAGGTGAGAGTTTTTTTAGCTTCAGGAGCTTGGACAAGCATATATACAAATAATTAGTGAGTATGGTGGCATAAGATCAAATGAGAGCACTTTTGTCACAACTCATATCCAAATAGACTGAGTTCAGAGTTTTTGGTGAATTAAAATAATAAGGATAAAAAAACTAGTTATATGGAACTATTGAAAAATGAATGTGGTTTGGTATTATGCTGATATATATAAATATACAAATTGATGTGAATACATATTTATATCATTTTGTGATCTAAGATACAAAGTATGCATTCTAACACGGTTTAAAATGTATGAATCTCTATGAATGTATATCCTTATACATGATCACAATGTTAATAATATAAGCATGGTAAATTATGATATGACATTTCATGAATGTATATAAAAATTTTATACATATATATACCACTAAGTATTAGATTGTTTAACGTATATAAGTATTTTCCTGCACGTAGGTCTTAGAGTCTTGTAGATAAAGTTCATAGAACAATAAGTAAAATCCATACAGAGATCAGGAGAACAAACTCATATTGAATTAGTGATACATGACATTCTTTTATCTTTGTTATATGTGATATGGGGATACGAGTATAAATTTTATAAATGTCTTCTATTTGAGAACATGTAACTTAGTATTTGAATCATGGACACATTTTTATAAATACCGGACTAGTGTAAGGCTAGACATATTTTGTAATATGAATAAGGTTAGTTAATTTAGTATATAGTATATGGTTTTAATCGGATATGCATGCTAATCATTGTATAAGCAAAGAAATAAATAAGATAAGATTATATTAAAAATGAAAAAAGTTTTTAATATAACTGACTTTTTAGTAATATATCTTGTAGTATTCTCTTATATATATATATATATGATTATTCTAATTATATAAGAAAATGTTATCTGTAGATTCCTTGTTCGTGTAGAAAGAGCAGTAATTCAATCATTTCAACTATTTTTCAATATTTAAAAGAGTTTTCTAGCCAATTAAAAAAATCAAATTGTGTCAGATTGAATAAATTTTTGTTCAACTGCCTAGGTGACCAATTTTTTCACCGGTCTAATGCAGACCTAATTTAGTACTATGAACTTGTCCGACTTTGAGACCGATTATTGATTAAATCAGTTAGACCGGCAAGCCCGGGTTGATAAAAATAATTATAAGTCTATCATTGTCTTGTATAGATTCCGCACAAACTCTCAAGCTTTAGAAATCTTGAATTTGAACTTTGATTGAGCACATTGAGCATACGATAACTAATACGCAAGTAATATCATGATTAGTATCATATGAATTAAAAAAGAAAAGAAAAAAATTCAGAGTAAATGAATGATATTAGTGGGATACGATGAGAGATGAAAAAGTTTTAAAAATTCACAATAAATAGAAAATTATCCCTTAAAAAATGACGCAGAACATATAAATAAGGTGGTGGGCTGATGGACAATTAGAGTTTTAGTTTGAATTAGATATCTTTTTTAATTTTAATTTATATGCAAATAGAGTCATAGTTAAACTAAAATCTATAATGAGGCAAAAATAATAGAAAAGCTCAATTATATATACAAGAGATAATAGATAGATAATTAATTAATAAAAAATTTAAAAATTATAAAAAAATAATAAATTTCTGTAAAAAAGGTAAATATAAAAAATGTTATTTCCTCTTTATAGGGAGCATGACAACAATATAATATAAAATTCTCTTTAAATCTATTTTATATTATATATAATTTATATGATGCATAGGTATGTAATATATAAACGTTTACCCGCACTTTTAAAATTTATTATTAAAAATATTCAAACTTAAAAAGTTAAATTTTATTATTGAATGTCAAAATTAGAAACCTGAATAAATTTTCCTTTTGATTTTATTGATTTTCATATACAATCTTTTTGATGATAAATTTATTGTATTCAATAAAAAAAAACTTATTTGATATTTGAAATTTTATTAAACCTTAAATTTTATTATTGAATGTCAAAATTAGAAACCTGAATAAATTCTACCTTTTGATTTTTATTGATTTTCATATATAATCTTTTTGATGATAAATTTGTTGCATTAAATGTTAAAAAAAACTTATTTGATATTTGAAATTTTATTAAAACTTAACTAATAAAATAAGTTAATATCATATAATTTATAATTATTTCTATTATTCAGTATTAAGAAATTAAAATTATAGGTATCCATATTTTATATTTTATATATGCATTTCCTCTTTTCAAGTATATATATATCTCTGACTTCATTCTAAATAACTATTTTAAATAAGATATTTAAAAATTCTTAAATTTATGATTTATTAGTTAGTAAAATTCAAACCATTAAAAAACCAATAAAATAGAAATTCAAAAATTGATTAATCAATTATAGTAAATTGGTATACGTTTAGTAATTATTTGAAGAATAATCTGATCTAATTTAGTAGGAAAAAAAAATCTCATCTAATTTTTCCAAAAAAAAAAAATTAAAAGTTGATCAAATTGAAGATAATTTTATTAACTTAACTAAAATTTAAAATTGATTAGCATAAAAATAAAATTAAAATTGATTTGAATTCGTCCAATCCAATTCGATTGTTGTAGAAATACATCTACATCTCTCTCACATTTTTTATTTTTATGCCGAACCTACGAATAAATCCTTAAAATCTGGAATAAAAATAATATATCAGTCCTTGTGGTGAAGCCTAAATCGATCAGACTCAAATATTATGATTAATAAAGAAAATAACACCCTTAATACATCAGTTGCTGATTAGGTTTAGTCTCTAAAAATGACACGTGGCAAGCATTACATCCTTCTCTTTTCAAGCATTACATCCTTCTCTTTCTTTCACCCACCGTTCAAACTCAATTCATCAATTTGGGCACGAACCGGTAGGATAGGAAGAGAGCGACACAAGCAACTGGGAGCCAGCGATGAGGCGACGTAAGGGGTACGAGGCGGCGACGACGCGACGTGACTGGTAAGGGGCGGCGACAACGTTGCCATGCGTGGGATGGCGGCGTAGTAGAGTCATATAAAATTTATTTTTAAATTTATTTTAAAAAAATAGATAAATAAATATTATTTTAATAAAATTAAAAAAATTAATTAATTAAATAAAAAGATTTTAGACATAATTTCAAATATCCTGCTTGCAAGATTGCAACCGAGATAAAATAATATATATATATATATACACGCATAACATGCTTCACAGAAATGGTCAAAATTTAATTTATTGTTTCTGATTTTTGAATTTCTTATCATTTTCCTGGCAATCAACCAGCTTTTCTTTGACTCATTTATTTATTTATTTATTTTATTCCAGGCGTAATTTCTTTATTTTTTCTTATGTGATGTTAGAGCACGCAAAAGCTGTACTGCCAGCGCGTTGGCTCTTCTAATTGGTTAGTCCTGGTGCCATAACTACATTTTGACTTTGATTTTTCTTTATTATGTACATATTATATTAGATTAAATATTGGAAAAATACTTCCACTAGTATTTCTTGGAACAATTCAAATTAGCATCTCAGAATATTCTTAAGCAGCTGCCTTCATTCCCAACGAAGGGATTGAATCTACTAGATGCTGTGTCATCCACCAAAGTGGCTTTAGAAAGTTTCAACAATCTGAATTTGGTGAGGTCAGTGAAACTTCGATGAAATCAAGGGGTTTTTTTTTTAAAATAAAATTTTCATGGGAAGACAAGCTATTAACCATCTGTTCTATTGTTATATGACTGGAGGAGAGTTAGCTGAACACAAGTTCCTAAGGGTGAGCTTGTGTTCAGTTTTTGAGTGTGAATTGATATATAAAAACAATAGGTTCTTCAAAAATGCAGCCAAAAGTGAATTTTTTTGAGCAGAAACAAATGCCTTCTAATATATGTCAGCAATTTGACTTTTTTGGATAATTACTCAGACTGAATAATTTAGGAAGTATTCGCAGATAAGAAAACAAGATTATTAGTCAGATTAGTTGGATTTAAGAGGTTTCAAGGAAGCTTCCTCAGTTAAACCTTTTCTGAACAGCAAATGGGGATTTGGAGTAGTGTAATTTCTTAGGCAAAGAATTTATGGCAGCAAAGATTAACTACAGAGGAGGAAGTTGGCAGGGAAATTCTATGTTTCTTGTTAAGATGGCTAATTGACCTAATTGCCAGAACAAACTATAAAGGAAGGCACAGGCTCTCAAAACTACAATTACAAAACAACCTTTTCTTTGAGAATCTCGTGTTCTTCACCACTTTGGGAAAATATCCCGTTCTGACATTTGAACCTAAACCCAATAACAAACTTCTTTTTCATTCCCTGTGGCTGTGACTGCACCTAATTCATTTCTGCTTGTTAAACCTGTACAAATCTATCCTGTCACAAGTATTAATCATTGTGCAACATACTTGTAAATATTTATTTGGTCGATCATTTACAATTTTTTGTTCCTTCTCTCTACTCCTTTGCCTTCCTCCACCGAACGAAAATATTTGTTATTCATCTCTGACCTGATAGAAGGAATGGCTGAAGGTTCAGTAATCTTTTTGATTACTAAACTTGCAGAATTCCTCCAAAATGAGGGGAACCTACTGTCGGAAGTTCGAGATGAAGCTGAATACATCAATGATGAACTTGAGTTCATGAAGGCCTTTTTAAGAGTTGCAGAGGCGATGGAGGATATTGACCCTCAGCTCAAATTGTTCACAAAGAAAGTGAGATATGTTGTCTATGACCTCGAAGATGCTCTTGACGATTTCAAGTTGCATCTCACTTATGACAATGGGCATGGATTCCGTGCATCTCTGCAAAAGATCTCTCACTTCTTTAAGAGTTTAAAAGCTAGGCATCAAATTGCTTTAAAAATTCAGCGCATCAAGACCAGAGTGATTGCTATCTCAGAGGCACATAGAAGATACCTGATAAAAAATAATATCATGGAGCAAGGTTCGAGTTCCACCCGTGAAAGACCACCATCGAGACGAAGGGAGGCCCTTAAACTGGAAGAAGCTAATCCAGTTGGTATTGAACACCCCAAAAAGAAGCTTATTGAGTGGCTCTTCGAAGACAAATCTGAACGAGAAGTTGTTTCAGTGGTTGGAATGGGTGGTCTTGGTAAGACCACCTTAGTGACCAAAGTATACTACAACAAAGAAGTGAAGAAACGCTTCGAATTCCGTGCTTGGATCACTCTTTCTCAATCATTCACAACAGAAGACCTCTTAAAAGATATTTTTCTGCAACTCTTCCATGTTCTCCGCATATCAGATCCTCAAGGAGTGGACAGCATGGACAATAATAAACTCAGAACAGTTATCAATGAGTTCCTTCAGGAGAGGAGATACCTTATAGTCTTGGATAATATGTCTGATGCTAAAGGCTGGGATGACTTTGAGCGTGTGTTGCCGAACAACAGATGTGGTAGCCGAATATTGATCACAACACGGAATCATGATGTTGCCTTTGCCTCATCCTTGGATAAAGTCTACAATATGAATCCGTTGTCTCAAGAAGAGTCTAGGATTTTGTTTTCCAGAAAAATATTTCAGAACAATCCTTGCCCTTCTCATTTGAAGGATATTTTGGAAACAATTTTGGTCAGATGTCAGGGAAATCCGCTTGCAATTGTGGCTATTGCTGGTGTTCTTGCAACAAAAGACAGAAACAAAATAGATGAATGGGAATTGGTTCACCGTAGTCTTGGCACTGCATTAGAAAATGATAACAGGTTGAAGAGTATATTGTCACTAAGTTACAATGATTTGCCTTACTATCTCAAATTTTGTCTGCTGTATTTCAGTGTCTTTCCTGCGGGGAGTCCTATTCAGCATATGAGACTTGTTCGATTGTGGATAGCTGAAGGATTTGTAACAGAAAAGGAAGGAATGACATTAGAGGAAGTTGCAGAAGGGTACCTGAGTGAGCTGATAAAAAGAAGCTTGGTCCAAGTGGTTGAGGAAACTAGTGATGGACGGGTCAAAACATGTCGTGTCCATGACATTCTTCTACAAATGATAATTTTGATGTCAAAAGACCAAAATTTTGCTGCAGTAGCTACTGAACAGGAAATGATATGGCCTGACAAAGTTCGCCGCTTATCAGTCCATAATGTTATGCCAAACATACAACAAACAGTTGTTGCCTCTAAACCGCGTTCGCTGCTCTTGTTTTGGGGTTTAGATTCTTTACCTGAATCCTCTTTGAATTTGTCTTCTCATCGTTTAAGGCTTCTTAATGTCTTAGATCTGGAAGGCACACCCTTGAAAAAATTTCCAAATGAAGTTGTCAGCCTCTACCTTCTAAAATATCTTAGTCTAAGGAACACCAAGGTGCATTCCATTCCAAGCTCCATTGGCAAGCTTAAGAACCTGGAAACCTTGGATTTGAAGCATACCTATGTCACTGAATTGCCTGCTGAGATTGTGAAGCTCCACAGACTTTGCCACTTGCTTGTCTATCGTTATGAAGTTGAATCTGATTCTCAGATTCAAACCAAATATGGTTTCAAGGTTCCAGCTCAAATAGGAAGTCTGCAGTCTGTACAAAAGCTTTGCTTCTTGGAGGCAAATCAAGGCAACAATCTTATAGTAGAGCTAGGAAAGTTGAATCGGCTGAGGCGGCTAGGCATTGTAAATTTGAGGAGAGAAGATGGGAAGGTATTGTGCTCCTCCATTGAGAGGATGAGAAACCTTCGTGCACTGTCTGTTACTTCTGTAGAAGAAAATGAGATCATCGATCTCGAAAACTTATCTTCTCCTCCTCGATTCCTTCAACGGCTTTACTTGATGGGACGTCTTGAGAAGTTACCAGAATGGATATCTTCACTTGATAGTTTAATTAAGGTGGTATTGAAATGGAGCGGATTAACTGAAGATCCATTGGCATTGCTTCAGCATTTGCCCAATCTGGTGCATCTTGAATTTGTACAAATTTATGATGGAGAATCTTTGTGCTTCCAAGCGAAGGGGTTTCAGAGGCTAAAGTTTTTGGGTCTAAACAAATTAGACAGACTCAACACAATAATCATTGAGCAGGGATCAATGCCTTATCTCGAAAATCTGATTGTGCAGAGCTGTAGATCATTACAGAGGGTACCATTAGGGATTGAACACTTGACAGAGCTTAAAGTGTTGGAATTTTTCAATATGCCTTTAGATTTAATCATGGCACTACATCCTAATGGAGGAGAAGACGGAGACTATTGGAAGGTTGAGAGTGTGGCGGAGGTCTACTTCACCTACTGGTATGATGGCAACTGGGATATCATTTCTTTGGAGAGTTTCAAAGAAGGCAAGAACTCTGCTCATTCTGGCCCTAGCATTATTCACCGTCCGAGGCACATCTGGAAGTAATGTTACTTCAATATTATGCCCCAGCTTGTTTATATTAGTTGTACTGGTCATAGAGGAGCTTATGCCCATTTCTCTATTTATTTGTTTGTATATCTTTTCTTTTATATATTTTTGATTTCTTTCTTACACTTCTCAGATTCTATGTATAATAGTCATCAACAGACAACAGTTAAGCTGGTGTTCAAGTCTCAGGTTCTATTTGTCTTTCTTAACATGTATCGAATTAGATTTATGTTTAAGCTTCTTCAGAAAGATTTCCTTTAACTTCATTCTTGCTTCACTTTTGCATAATTTCTTGAGAATTCTCATGCTGTCTTTTGATTTTTTTATTTAAATTCATGTCTTCCTATAATCTTAAGCTTTTAATGCAAGAGAGTAGCAGTGATATGTAAATAACTGTGTAAGCTTCAACAGGGAGTGGACCCCAAATTTAGTTTGACTTGTCTTGATAAGTAAGATGGTTAAAGAAATTTAATGTTTTTTCTCCTAATGAAAAACAAATCATTCAATTAACTTCTATAATCTTTTCGCGAATTTCCAGTTTTAAGTTTAGCAGTAAAAAGGACTGAAATCATAACTTAGATTATGGAAGTATTAATTTCAATAGAGGTCATTGATCATGCTCTCTTCTCAATCATCTTTAAATGGAGAAAATATTTTCTACCATTGGGCTTGCGTTGAATAAAGTTGAATAAAGTAGAATCATGTTTCTATGGAAGTTAGTAGAATAAAGTAGGATAAAATTAGGTGTTTGAGGGGGAAGAAAGTAAAAGTGTGTAGGATTTTTGAGAGGTTAAAATCCTTGATTTTTCTCAATGATTTTAACACCCCAATAATGGGGGTTTAAAACTTTTTAAAATTAACTTTAATGTTATTTTTTTAATTACAAAACTACTTTTTTTCCCTTTCATAATTTTATTATATTTTTTCTGTATTGTTGTACACATAAAAACTTTATAGAGCAACAAGACAATATTATAAAAATCTTTGTTACCTTACCTTCTTTTTAATCGTGATAAAATAAATATTATAAACTTTATTTTATCTTATTTTATTAAATGAAAAAAATGCACTTGAAGCCCCTCACATTTTTGACTTTTCTAGTTTGAGCTCTTCATGTTTTATTTCTTTCAATACACTCCTATACGTTTTATTTTTATTTTTTTTTATGAACATTAAACCCTTTTGTTAAGTTTTTAATAGCACGTGCATACATATTGCTATTAATAATGTTAACATAATAAAAACATTCTATTAATAAAAGAGCATATGAAATAAATAAAATAAAATAAACAAAAGTTCAAAATCAAAATAAATAAAGCCTAAATGGGAGCTTAGATTATAGCTGACAATTTTTGATATGACATGAAACGATATGAACTTAATCATATATGAATTTGATCTAAACAGATATGTATCATAATCATATCAACACGTTTACAACATGAAAAAAATTGTAATAAATGGATTTTATTTACATAACATATTTAGACACGTTTAAAAATATAAAAAATATTTAATAATTTTAGTGATATTTAAATTCAAAATATATAAAGTATTCAAATATATATAATTATAATAAATATCTATAACATATATTAATGCATTTTGATAAATTTAATTATATTAGTATATTGTATATATAAATAAATATTAATAAATTATTTTATTGAGTAATATATATATATATACACTATTATTATTTTTATTTTAGTTAATTATTTTTCTGTTATAAGTGATGTTATATACATTATGATTATAAGCAAAAGTTAATATATGTAATCTATAATACAAAAATTGTTAATAATTATTTAATACAATTAAAGTTAATTTTAACTAATATAAAAGTTTAGCAATACATAAGTCTAAATCGATAGAAAAATTTGTCTTCTACTATCATGTATTGATCTCTTAGAAGATGCAAACTTTTTAATATTTCACATTGAGTTGAACTTTTTATTTTATTAATATTAATATAATATAAAATAAATTGTTTTGCTTCAACCAATGATTCAATCTCATATCGTCATATGGTTCACATTTTACAACGTATATAACTCTTCTTTTCTTTTGCAATAATCAATCTTACATCGGTAAAGATAATGAATTGACAAACTAAAGAACTCTATAAAATAACCATTGTGAGCAGTCAAAATTTAACTTATTCAGTCGAACTGGTTAAATTTGGTTAATTAAATTGATTGGGTAGTGAATAATTAGATGAATTTATTTTTATGTGAATTAATTATATAATCAGTTTAATTAGATACTATTAGTTAATTGTGTTAAACATAATCATATATGACACGTTTAATAATACAACACGACATGATTAAAATTTGTATTAACACGACATGGTTAAAATATGTATTAACACGACATGACATGATTAATTAATCGTGTTGCATTTGTGTTTAGTATAATCGTGTCGCATTTGTATTTAGTATAATCGTGTCGCATTTGTATTTAGTATAATCGTGTCATATTTAATTGAAACACGACACGATATAAATTGTCACCTTTTACTTAGATGATGGTTCTGCAAATTTTGGTGGCGACAAGGCAAAAATCTAGAAATCATAATCCATTTTCCTTCATAGGTTCAAAGATTCAATTTAGTTTGACTTGTCTTGATAAGTAAGATGGTTAAAGAAATTTTATGTTTTTTTTCTCTTAATTGAAAATAAATCATTCAATTAACTTCTATAATCTTTTGGAAAATTTCCTATTTTAAGTTTAGCTGTAAAAAGGACTGAAATCATAACTTAGATTATTGAAGATGAATTTCAACAAAGGTCATTGACCATGCTTTCTTCTCTATAATCTTTATGTGGAGAAAATTTTTTCTACTATTTTGTTTGCATTGATTAACACTATATTTTATTGGAAGTTTGTGGGATAAAGTAGTATAAAATAAGGCATTTGAGGGTGTTTGGGAAGAAAGTAAAAGAAAGTATAAGATTTTTGAGAGGTATTAAAATCCATGATTTTTCTCAATGATTTTAACACCCCAAATTATTTATTTATTTTTATTACAAAAATACCTTTTATTTTTCTTTCATAATTTTATTATATATTTTTTGTATTGTTGTATACATAGAAAAACTTTTTAGAGCAATAAGACAATATTATAAAACTCTTATCATGTTTCCTTCCTTCCAAATATGACAAAATAAATATCATATTTTACCTTGCTTTACCCTATCTTACTTTAATTTATCTTATTTTATTAAATGAAAAACCCACCCTAATGCCCATCACATTTTCGACTTTTCTTGTTTGAGCTCCTCATGTTTTATTTCTTTTAGTGCACTCTCTTGTGTTTTATTTTCATAAACATTAAACTTTTCTGTTAAGTTTTTAACTGCGCATGTATACATCTTGCTTAAAAAGAATATTAACATACTAAAAGCATTAGAATAATAAAAAGAGCATATTAAATAAATAAAATAAATTTATAAAATTTCAAAATCAAAATAAACAAAATCTAAATGGGAGCTTAGATGATGGTTATGCAAATTTTGGCGACGACAAGGTAAGAGTCCAGAAATCATAACCCATTTCCTTTCAAAGATTCAATGGTGATCCTTTTTTTCCCTATTTTCTTATTTCTTTCAATAATATTTTTTTAAAAAAAAATATTATGTCAACTAGAACTCGATAATCAGGGTACCATAATCGATTATTGCCAGTATTTATATAACGTCTACCCCACTTCACCTTTTTCCTATTCTCATTAAAGATGTCATTATCAACACATCAAACAACACATGGGCCCAATTTTTTCTACTCAAGCAAATATTGGCTTCTTCTATTTCCCACTCCAAATTTCATCTCTTCATAGGAAGTTTTATCTATTTTTCAAAACTAAAAAAATAGAAATTTGATTACAATAAACACGCGCACACACGCGAGCACACAGATAGATTTGAAGCCTTCTTGTAAGGTGAAGAGGAATTTGATTACAACACACATACACACACATCATCAAGTCGGTTTGGGAAGAAATCTCACTGGGGTCTGATTTCAATGTGGTATAAGGGAATGGCAGTTGTGGCAAAGCTCTTTGTAAATGAAGTTGGAGTGAATTCAAAATTTTGTCTATATATGAGGATAAAACAACTTAGATACGATATAGAAAGGCTAAAAGGAGATTTGACAATTGTGGATCAATTATCAAAAATAAGGGGCCTTAAAATAGAACTTGAAATTTTTTTGAATAAAGAAGAAATGAGAATGACAATTAGGTAACCTCTTACGGAAGTATCATTTCAACAATTACTTCTTTTCAAATTTTCATTTTCTTTTCATTAGTTTTCTTATTTTTTATTTTCCAAATTAAAAGCTAATTAATAGTTGTAGAAAATTTCGTGTTTTCTAAATTTGAAAATATATTTACTTTTATAAATAGAAATAGAAATGTTTTTTTTTAATTTTCCACCTACTCTTTATAACTTAAAAAATTTTAGAAACGTGTTTCTAATTTTGCTAAATTTGAAAATAACATAACTAAATAATAAATTCTATTTTCTTGTTTTCTTAGAGAATTTTCTAGAAAACATGTATTATTTTTTACAACTAAACACATCCTTAATTTTTCCAAATTTTAGCATTTTCTTTGGAAATCAACAAATTTTAATGTCTATTTTCTAATATTCCTAAAATCAACATGTTATAAAAGGTTAGTTTCTGGCATTCATGCGTGAATCAACAAACTCTGATAATTTTTGCTATGTCAATTTTCCTACATTTGAGCTTCCAAACACAACCTAATAATCAAATCAACCCCAAAATCAAGATTACTAATAAAATCCTTGTAAAATTGCTTGAACATGTGAAGATGCAAAACTAACCTTCTATTGCCTTTGTGCTCTCCACATTGGTATGCACGTGGGCAGAAACCATAAGATTTCAAAGGAATCAAAGTTTGATCCACCTAAGGATTTAAAGGCTCAATCTTGGTCAGCTCAATAGATAATTATCAATATTGATAGAGTTGGTGAGTTTGCTAAATTTTGATTGAGGGGGTGGTTGGGTATATGAATGATAATTTTGAATGAAATCCTCAACTAAGTCGAGGAGAGAGAAACTGAAGACATCAAATGGTTCATCAATTGTCTCATCGATAAGTATTTGAAAGATCTGATCTTGAAAGTAATAGAAAATTTTTAGAACATTTCAAAGATAGATAGAATGTCACGTCCTCCAATTTAGGCCCTGACTGACATGCACATTTCGCGACCGAATGAGTCGAATTGACAAAAATTGAGCTCATATGGGATCGAAACAGAGGAAATATGATTAGAGTTTAATTTTAAGGCCAATTGAGGAATTTTCCAAGAGATTTTATTAATTAAAATTTATTATATTAATATAATCCTAATTAGATTTAATTGTGCTTTGCATGGGCACCACTTGCCCTACATGCACCCTAATTATTTCTTTAATCTACCATATAAACATCAAAAGTGATGGTACAACTTTGACAAAATTTCATAAAGAAAAATGTGGTCTTCCTTTCTTCTTCTCCTACCCGTTCATTAACTCCGTCTTTTCCCCCTAAACCCGAATCAAATTCCTCCATTTTTCTTGCTTTTTTTTTTGACTTTTCCATTCAATCAATCACAAAATTAAAGTTAAGATAAGTTGATTAGGTGAGATTCAAAAAGAGTGGAGCAAAATTTAGACAAACAATTTAATTTCCCCTTAAGGCTGAGACATCCAATCTAAGAAGTAAAGTCGATCAAACTACCTCAAACCAAGACACTTCAATTGATTTCCCCCTCGCCCTCAATTTCTTTTTAATTTCCAATCACCAAACACATATCTAAGCTTGGAAATTTCATATCTTGAAGAAAAAAGGTTATTCTTAAGCTAAATCAAATGGGGAACGATACCAAAAGGGGAGAGAATGACTTGGCCAAAGTGGGTTTTCAATAGAAATGTCAACATATGTCAAGAGTATGAGTTAGAGAGGGTGAATATCATCTTGCATGTACGATTGGAGAGAAGGAAAAATCAAAAAGAGAACTTGTTGGGCATGAGTTGTAGTGAAACTAAAGGTAAAATTGGTTTTCCTTCATTGACTAAAAGGTTAAAAATTTTATATTTGTCTCTTCATGTTTTATTCTTTTTTCTGCCTCCTAGAATGGACTTTAATTCCATTTTTATTTCTTTTTCTCTTTGTATTGTTGAAGTTAAATTGTGATTGTTGGCATAATGTGTGAGGCTGAAGCTTGTGTAAGGGAAAAATGAAAATTGTTCTTTGTAATTTTGGCCGAAAGTCATGTAATTCAAGTTTCTTATGTTTTCTCTTGATTCCATGTTTTGTTGAGAGGATGAAAGTTTTAAATTGAAAAAGAGAAGTGGTGACCGAAGACATATAGATATGAAAATGGTAGTTGTTGTGTTAATTGGATTAATTTTACAAATTAGAGATGGGAGTTGTGTGTCAGAAGAGTCCAAATAGAATTTCTAGGTACAAAACCCATGGAGCAGAGATACTTAAAGTGTTATGTTGGGCCGTTGAACTAGAAAATGGACTAATTGGATGTGATTGTGACTATAAATATAAGAAATAAATTAAATTGATAAAGACCCTAAGCTTACTAGAGAGTTAAGTGGATTAAATGAAATCCTAGATATTAATTTGGACCTTGAAATATTAAATCAAATACAAGAATTAGATTAAATTAAGTTTGAACCAGGAAAGGCTAGCCCCAAAATGGACATGTAATACAAAATCCAAACCTCATCCTGCAATATAAAGGGAGATTAAACACTAATGCACACAAAAACTAAATTGACAATACTAAAACAAAGAATGAAAGAATATGTAGAGTATGAAACTTGGGTTGCCTCCCAAGAAATGCCATATTTATTATCAAGGCACGATAATCTCATATCGTAGCATCATAGGGAATATGTATGCTTTCCACTTCTTTCACCACAACAATGCCTTTATAGTATGGTTTCACCCGATAACCATTTACTTTAAATTTCTCATTTATTTTCAGGTTCATCAGTTCAACTGCTCTATAAGAAGACACCTCTATAACTTCGAATGGAACACTCCATCTTGACTTTAATTTTCCTAAAAAAAAATTAAAACGAGAGTTAAATAAAAAAACTTTTATATAAGGGACTATAGGCTTACGAATCAAAAACTTTCATGAATTTGCTTAGTCCATTATTTGTATAGCTTGGCATTCTCATTAGCCTCATGTCTCAGCCCATCTAATTCCTATAATTCTAGCAACCTTTCTTCTCTAACCTCAGTCATTTCTAGGTTTAACACTTTGATGGCTTAGAAGGCGTTATGTTAGAGTTCCACCAGTAAGTGGCATGTCTTCCCAAATACTAGCCTATAAGGACTCATACCAATGGGCATCTTGTAAGTTGTTTGGTATGCCTCTAAGACATCATTTAACTTAGCAACCCAATCCTTCATTGAAGATCACACTATTTTTCCAAAATAGACTTTATTTGTTTATTACTTACCTCTATCTGACCTGATGTATGTGGATGATAAGGGGTTGCTACTTGATGCTTAACTCCATATTTCTTCAAAAGCTCTTTGAATAACTTGTTACAAAATCTCGGTGTCTTAAACCTACTGAAAAATATTATCTTTCACAAACTTGACAACCATATTAGCATTATTGGTGTGGGTTGGAAAGCATCAACCCATTTGGACACATAGTCTACAACAAGTATATACTCATAACTATTAGAATAAGGAAAAAGATCCATGAAATAAATACCGCAAACATCAAACAACTCAGATTATAAGTTTAAGGCATTTCATTACTTTTTTCTGATAGTCCTAGCCCTTTGACATTTATTACATTTCAAACAAAATTTATAAGCATCTTTAAATAAAGGTGGCTAGAAGAAACCTGATTGTAAAACCTTGTGAGTTGTTTTCTTACCACTAAAATGACTCCCACACTGAAATTCATGACAAAAAGCTAGGATACTTTGTTGCTCTTCCTCTGGAACACATTTTCTGATCAGTTGGTCTGAACAATACTTAAAAAGCTAGGGTTCATCCCAAAAATAATTCATGCATAGATAAAAATCTCTTCCTCTCTTAGAAGCTTAAATAAGTTCATAACATGCTACATGCCTCATAATCAACAATATCAGCATACCATGGCTCATGATGTACAACAAATAAGTGTTCATTAGGGAACATCTCAATAGTAGCCTTTTTAGAGGCCAAAGTATCAAGCTCAAAAAAATAACCTAGACAAATGATCAGCTACAAAGTTCTCACTACCTTTTTTATCTTTAATTTCTACATCAAATTCATGCAGTAAAAGAACCCATCTTATAAGCCTAGATTTATCATTTGGTTTGGTTAAAAGGTACCTTAAAGCCGCATGAGCAGTGTGCACAATTACTTTAGATCCTAGCAAATTAGACCTAAATTTATCTAAAGAAAATATAACAACCAGAAGTTCCTTTTTTGTGGTAAAATAATTAACTTGAGCATCATCTAGGGTCTTACTAGAAAAATATATAATGTGCAAAGCCTTATTCACCTTTTTCCCAAGTATAACCCCAATAGCATAGTCACTAACATAAACACATGATCTCAAAGGGAAGTGACTAATCAAGTGCCACAATCACAAGTGTAGTGGTTAGTTTCACTTTCAAGGTATTAAAGGCAATAGGACAATCATCATTAAAGGCAAAATTGACATCTTTAGTAAGCAAATCAGTTAGAAGATGTGAAATTTTAGAAAAATCTTTAATAAACCTCTTATAAAAACTTGTGTGCCCAAGAAAGCTTTTAGTACTCTTAATAGATGTAAAGGGTGGTAAGTTAGAAATCAAATCCACCTTAGGCTTATCTACTTCAATTCCCTTAAGAACACATGCTTTAAAAAAATTCCATGCTTTTCCATAAAGTGACTCTTTTCCCAACTCAAAGTCAAATTGCACTCAATACATCTTTCAAGCACATGAGTTAAGTTTTGCAAACATGTATCAAAAGAAGCACCAAAAATAGAAAAAGCATCCATAAATATCTCAATGCATTTCTTAAGTATATATAAAATGATAGAGTATAACTTGAATGACATTCTTCTGAAGGCAAATGTTCCAAATGAATAGGTAAAGGTGGTCTTTCCTAATCCTCTAGTGTAATAGGTACTTAATAATAACTTGAAAGATCATCTAGAAAACGAGAAAAGTCATGTCCAAATAAACATTCTAAAATTTGACTAACAAAAAGGAGAGGAAAATGGTCATTTTTTGTCATAACATTAAGCATCCCATAGTCAATACACATTCTCTATCCTGTGGAAGTCCTAGTAGGCACTAACTCTCCTTTCTCATTTTTCACTATTGTAATACTAGACCTTTTAGGCACTACATGAAATGGACTAACCCATTTGCTATCATATATAGGCTATATGATTCCCTCATCCAACAACTTCTAAACCTCCTTTTTCACTAACTCCTATATATTATGATTAACCCATCTTTGAGTATCCCTAACTGGTTTGACATGTCCTTTAAAATTATCTTATGCACTCCCATTAGTAACTAGTTAATGAGGTTACTAATGGGAGTGAACTAACCCCCCAAATAGCAAAGCAAAATGCTAGTCAACAATAAAAATGTGTTCACTAATGAGTTATGTGGTATATGTGGCATTTATGGGCATGAGACTAATGTGTGTTTTTCTATCGATGTTTTTGCAGGTAATGAAATAGAGCAAGCTCATGAAATGAACTATTTCCAACCAAGAAAATAGAGTAACCCTTATTCTAATACATACAACCTTAGCTAGAGGAACCACCCCAACCTTTCATGGAAGAACACCGAGAAAAACCCTCATTTAGTTTACAAAAATCCGAGTCATGCTTCATACCAGTACCCGGAGCCTCAAACTTAGAAAAATCAGCCCTCATACTCCACTCACAACCAACCTGGGTCTACAAATGCTCTTCGGAAATCTTCTTTAGAAGAAACCCTTCAGATTTTTATTGCCACTACTTAGGATAAGATAAAAATGACAAAAAGAAGGGTGGATTCCATTGAAGCATCTCTGAAGAGGTTGGAAATGTAAATTGGTTAGATAGAGGAAGTAGTCCAAGAGACATCTCCTCTAAGAGAAAAAGAGCAAACCATTTTTGTTGGTAGACCTTTCATGACAACTACAAAACTGTAATAGATGTACATAATGACTATTCTAGGAGAAACAATTGAGTTTAATGTTTTTTATTGTATAACCTGTTCTTTTAACTTTATTTTTGATTAATGCTCTTATATAGACTACTTGGATACTTATTTTTATGACGTTTACTTATAGGATAGGCTGGATAAAGTGGAAGTTGCTCTAATAATGGATAGGTTAGATGAGTCTTTAAAATTTGAAGTGAAATAAATTCAAAGGGACTTAGACTTAGCTGAACCATTAGTGAAACACCTGGATTTGACTCATCTTATACCTAGAGAGTGTAAAGATGAACCTGAACCACTAAAAGTAAAACTTAAGGAACTATCTTGTACCCTTAAGTATGTCTTTCTCTGAGAAGGAAACATTTACCCAGTTATTTTACCATCAGACCTTTCCTCTAGTGAATGAATTAACCAGACTTAGGAAGCCATTAGGTGGCGAATCTCAGACATTAATGGAATAAGTCCTATTTTGTGCATGCATAAGATAATTTTAGAGGACAATGTCAAACCAGTTAGGGATACCCAGATACGGTTTCATCATAATATGCAGGAGGTAGTGAAAAATGAGGTTCAAAAGTTATTGGATGAGGGAATCATATACCATATATTTGATAGCAAATGGGTTAGTCCAATTAATGCAATACCTAAAAAGTCTAGTATTACAGTAGTGAAAAATGAGAAGGATAGTTAGTGCCTACTAGGACTACCACAGGATGGAGAATCTGTATTGACTATAGAAAGCTTAATATTGCAATAAAAAATGACCATTTTCCTCTTCCTTTTTGTAATACCCACTCAGCTAATCAAGATTACTCTCGACTAAATAGGCGAATGCTATTGGTTACTATTTTATAAAATATGTAAAATTAAACTTTTCTTACAAAACTAATTTCATAAACCTATTTGAACATTAAGAACCATTTATAAACTTACATCAACTTGATCTAAGGATCCTTTTCATAAATCATAATTTCATGCTCAGGCTAAAACGGTCCCTTATTTACAAAATACAACCTTTATCCAAATATAAGCTTTTAACATAAAACGGTTTGTACAAAACATTAAAACCTGAAACTATGTCATGTACAAAAAAAAATAAACATAGATGACATGTGCACTGACTCTTCAAAAATGGCACTGCTTTTCTTGAGTCAACTCCTACTATCCCCTTAGGCTCCGACCTACATGTAGGAAACCCACACACTAACCTATTAAAAGCTTATTGGTATATATAGACATAAAAATTCAAGTATGCAACCATACAATTCATATCATGGCATATTATGCATGTTCATGTATACTATTATACCATAAATACTATCTGAATTCATGGCAATACAATCACCATATCACTCATCATCATTAAACATAACAAGCTTTCTCATACAACCGATTCGTAGTAAACTTACCTCTTTCGTTAGTTCATCTTATTTTAGTCATGGCTTATCGTTTTGCCAATTTCCATTTCCTCTTTATAATTGTTTTTCTTTTACCCAAAACTTACCATAATTCCATTTTTAAATTTTTTTTTCTCGCCTAAAACTCTAAATAGGGCTATTCGGATTCGAGTTGTGGAATAGAGGCGCTCCCATATCTTTAGCCACTTTATCCACTAACTGTAAAAGCTCAATTGAGCTCTTTGGAATAAGGGCACTTCCAGAGCTTTAGCCACCTTGATTGAGTATAAACTAGATCAAATGTGCTCTAACCTAAGCTTCAGCCACCTTGTCCTTAAAATCGTATGGAATTGAGGACCAATGGCACTCTAACCTGAGCTTTAACTACCAATACCTCATATAAAAAATATTCTACAGTATCGTAACCCCCTCAATGGTATGTCATCTATCCTATGTAAGTCTTAGATTAGGAAAAAAAAAGGCTTTCAAAGTCTTAACCTTTATCTTTCATTTATTTTTAATACCATCATCACATATAACTATGGTTATAGCATCAATACTAGTATATTACCTCATCATCATCACTTACATGTGATTTACTCATTATGGTATACAAATAATAACATATGATCTATTCACCCATCACATAACATCAAAAACTAAAACTACATATAATAAAACTACGAGGATTCACGAGTGTAAACTACATGTTCACAGATGTGAAAGACATTCAGGGTACTTCCTTACCCATAAACCAAATTGTGACCATTCATGTGAAAGCTTTTGTCCAAAAAACACACTTCATTCACGGTTGTGACTATATGTTCATAGGTGTAAATCCAAGCATTCATGATCGTAGTTCAAACCGTAAAAACTGGATTATATGTTCACAGTCATGACTACATGTTCATAGGCGGAAGCCCATGCATTCGTGACTTCCTTAGCCATGACACAAGGCGTGAAAACTTCTGCCCATTTTGGGCATTTTCTAAGTTCATATTTTACGAGCGTGACTCCCTTTGTCATAGGCGTGAAATGTGTCTGTGCATTATATTCATGAGTGTGAATTTTTGGGTTTTCTAGACTCAAAAATAGAGCATAACAAAGCCATATACAAAAGTCTCTAAGATTAAATAATATCAATCACTTCTATCAACATTTAACCACATATCAAGCTAGCAACATGCATTTAACATAAAAAGGAATATTCATATCACATATTATGCTAAAATCTCTCTTAAGCAACATAACATATTTTCATGGTATTTCTAGCACTTAACTTATGCATCCATTATACATATACATAACCAGAAACTCGTGTATATCATTTATCACATTTTCATAATATATAACATAAAAATACAAAATAAGGGAATTAATATGCATATATGTACTAACCTTTAACAATGGAGTCAAAACTCTTCAAGCTTTTCAAGCTTGTCTAACCCTTTTGATGATCATCTCCACTGGTTCTATCACCTACCACACAAAAAATCTTTATCTTAAAACCATAGAATAGAAAACAAATCACTAAACTCACTCTCAAACCAACCTTTGGTTTAAACCTCAAGAACTCCTCTTTATCTGTTTGGTACAAGCTTGCACAAGGATTAAAATGGTGATTTTTGTGTAATTGAAGAAGAAAAAACTGGAGAAGATGAATGTGGCATATAGACTTGGGTTATAAGAATGGTAAAGTAGCTCAAAAAGCATGGGAGAGAGAGGAAAGAATGGCTCTGCTCAACAACTCTGTTGGCTATCTCTTTATCTATTAGGTACAAGCTTGCACAAGGATTAAAATGGTGATTTTTGTGTAATAGAGGAAGAAAAAACTGGAGAAGATGAATGTGGCATATAGACTTGGGTTATAAGAATGGTAAAGTAGCTCAAAAAGCATGGGAGAGAGAGGAAAGAACGGCTCTACTCAACAACTCTGTTGGCTATCATTCACGAGCGTGAAGTATGTCTTCATGGATGTGAAAACTCTCCTATCAGAGGCATGACAAACCTTTCACGGGGGATATTTAATACACAACATTCACGGTCGTGAAACCCTTATTCATGAGCGAGAACAATCTCTCTATTACTATGTTAACTCTTTCAAACTCTAATCACTCTACACTATCTCTTAACCAACCCAACTATCTTATAGACTCTAAAAACCAAGTGTTGCATTTTTGTTGATTAGATTTTGGAATGATTATCTGGACATTACTTTTATTACTTTTTTGGATGGTTTTTCAAGTGATTATTAAGTTCCTATTACACTAGAGGATCAAGAAAAGGCCACCTTTACTTGTTCATTTGCAACGTTCACCTTTAGAAAAATGCCATTTGGGTTATGCGATGCCTCTACTACCTTTCAAAGGTGATGTTTTCTATCTTTTTCAGATATGCTTGAGGAATGCATTAAGATATTTATGGATGATTTTTCTATTTTTGGTACTTCCTTTGATACATGTTTGCAAAACTTAACTTGTGTGCTAGAAAGATATATTGAGTGCAATTTAACATTCAGTTGGGAAAAGAGTCACTTTATGATAAAGTAGAGAATTGTTTTAGGGCACGTGGTCTCAAGTAAGGGAATTGAATTAGATAAGGCTAAGGTGGATTTGATTTCTAACTTACCACCACCTATATCTATTAAAGGTATTATAAGTTTTCTTGGGCATGCATGTTTTTATAAGAGGTTTATTAAAAAATTTTCTAAAATTGCACATCCTCTAACTGATTTGCTTGCTAAAGATGTCAAATTTGTATTTAATGATGATTGTTTTGCTGCCTTTAATACCTTAAAAGAAAAACTAGCCATTGCATATGTGATTGCGACACTTGATTGATCATTTCCCTTTAAGATCATATGTGATGCTAATGATTATGCTATTGGGGTTGTACTTGGGCAAAAGGTGAATAATTCATTGCACATTATATATTATGCTATTATTACCCAAGATGATGCTCAAGTTAATTATTCTACCACTAAAAAGGAACGTCTAGCTATTATATTTTCTTGGATAAGTTTAGGCTTTATTTGCTAGGATCTAAAGTAATTGTGCACATTGATCATGTGGCTTTGAGGTACCTTTTGACCAACCAAATGCTAAACCTAGGCTTAAAGATGGGTTCTTTTGTTGTAGGAATTTTACCTATAAGTCAAAGATAAAAAGTGTAGTGAGAACTAAGTACTTGATCATTTGTCTATGTTATTTTCTGAGTTTAATACTTTGGCCTTTAAAAAGGCTATTGTTGAGACATTCCTTAATGAACACTTATTTATTGTACATTATGAGTCATGGTATGCTGATATTGTTAATTATGTGGCATATGGCATGTTATGACCTTATTTGAGTTTGCAAGAAAGGAAGAGATTTTTATCTATGTGCATGAATTATTTTTGGGATGAACCTTAGCTTTTTAAGTATTGTTCAGACCAACTGATCAAAAAATGAGTTCGAGAGGAAGAGCAACAAAGTATCCTAGCATTTTTGTCATTAGTTTCAATGTTGGAGTATTTCAATGGTAAAAAAACCACTCACAAAGTTTTACAATTAGGTTTCTTCTAGCCATCTCTATTTAAAGATGCTCATAACTTCTGTTTGAAATGTGATAAATGTCAAAATACTGGGACTATAGAAAAAGGGAATGAAATGCCTCAAACTTATAATTTAGTGGTTAAGCTGTTTGATGTTTAGGGCATTGATTTCATAGGTCCTTTTCCTTTTTCTAATAGTTATAGGTATACACTTGTTGTTGTAGACTATGTGTCCAAATGGGTTTAGGCTATTCCAACCTGCACTAATGATGCTAATGTGGTTGTCAAGTTTGTGAGAGATAATATTTTCAACATGTTTGGGACACTAAAATATCATCAATGATGAGATGTCTCTTTTTTGTAACAAGTTATTTGAAGGGCTTTTGAAGAAATATAGAGTTAGGTGTTAAGTAGCAACTACTTACCATCCATAGACATTAGGTTAGGTAAAGGTAATTAATAGACAAATAAAGTTTATTTTGGAAAAAACTGTGAGACCTTCAAGGAAGGATTGAGCCACCAAATTAAATGATGCCTTATAGGCATATCAAATGACTTACAAGACACCACGTGCTGCCACGTGTCCAAGCACCAAATGTCATAATTAGATTTTAATATTATTTATTATACATTTGAGTTTCTCTCTAAAAATTATGTTCCAATTTCATGATTTCACATAAACTTTTGTAAAGGCTTTAGAACTTTGTTTTTAGGTGATGCGAGATTCTTTATGTTTCTCAACATTTTCACATTACAAACTATTACAACATGAGTGATGAGATCACCAAACCCATTTCCTCCATAACATGCCTTAGCAACTTTGCTCCTTTCTTCAATCATTTAAATATGAAACCAGCTCCATCTTCCCTAAATAGCAACCTAGACCTAAATTTTCCATTTCTTAAATTCAAGAACTTAAAGACATTTAATTTTTAGTTGTAATCTCATTTGATATTGTACATGGAAAAAGTGAAGGTTCATTTTCATGAAGGTTTCCCTCCCATTTTCATTCCTAGATTGTTTTTTTTTTTTTTCCATGTTGTGATCAAGTACACAAGATTTTTGCTAGAAATTTCATGGACATAATTCTTAGAATCATTGCAATGGATTGTTGATGAGGAGCTGATAAAGATGGAAGATTTGGACCAAATGCAAGGTATAGTAACCCTAGTAGCAAAAATTACCACTTTGGAGTTGCCTTCAACAATGGAATTCAAAATAATCTCAAAGGGCAAATGCTACAACAATAAAGGGATTGGTATTACTAAGATAACTCCTCATAATCCAATGGTGAATAAAAACACCATTAGCATCCCTCAAAATGACAATAACACTTTCAATTTGGCCACTAACATTAATGGTTGCATCAAAGTTAATTTTAAAACAACTAAGAGGGGGAGGATGCCAAGTTGAAGAAGAGGTAGAGGTAGAGTCAATTCTGACCAATTATCAAGGAGCTTTCATTTGAGAGAGACTGAATTCTTCTTTATGCTTCATAGTTAATCTCCAAATGTCCTCATTGGTGGTGGCAACATTTCTCATTCTGCCAACAAACAAAGACAATCAAATTCTTTATGTCCTCTCCATCTGCCCTTTGTAAAAGGTGAGACTAAACCATGTTCTCACAATGGAAGAGATCTAGATTTGGAAAAATAAGATGTTGCAGAGAGAACGTTGGATTTGACTAGATTATAACATGGTGAGAGCATTGGAAGAGGAGAAGATAATTCATGATCTTCTCTTCTAATATTAATTATTTTTTTGATGAGTCTTCACTATTAAAACAATTAAATTTAAAAAAATTTCAACAATTTTCCAAAATAAAACTACCTTATTTCATAAATGAATGTATAATCAAGGTAAAAGAATGCCAAAGACACTCTTTGTCATACCCGTAAAGAGGGTTTAGATGTTTTTATAACTATAGGGTCATGTCTTAACAAGTATTTGGGGTTAAGATGTTTTAGAGAGAAAGAAAAGACAAAAATGTATATGTTGATGATTCACGCACGGCCGTGAATTGGATGTTTCATGCATAGCTTTTGAGTCACATTTTTCTTTAGCTGTGAGTGGTGTTTCATGCCCATTAAACATCAGTCACAGCTGTGAATCAAGGGATATAAGAGTCAATCACCCTTCATTTCTCTATTTTTGATAAAAACAACTCTACCCTCTATCATCTCTCAAGGGATTTGAGACTTCCCTACCTAAATCTTTGTTCAAACTCACCCAAAACAAGTGGAAAACACAAGATCTTGTGAGGAGATCAAAGTGAAAGGAGATCTAGCGAGGATTATAACTAGGAGAGGAAGAAGATTGAGCCTTAGAGTGGGAATTTCGAGATTCATCCATAACAACTCCTATATTTGAGTAAGTTGCTCTTCTCGTTCTCTAAATCTTCCTTTTGTAGTGTTTAATTTCATAGATTTGAGGGTAAATAAGGTTAATCTAGGGTTAGGAAAACCCTTCTTTTTGCTACATGTGGGTTAGGGTAAGGGTGGAATCCTCAAGATATCTTGGGTCTTATTGATGTTTTAGTTATTATTTTTGTGATATAGGCTATTATTGGAGAGGAAGTTCACCCTTAAGAGAGGGAAAAGGCTTGAAAGGAAGAAGTAAGGTGAGAATGTTGTTATATTAACGATGTAATTATAAAGGCAAAGACATGTCATAAATATGATTGAGATTAATAAATGTCATTTTTTAACATGTTGAGTAAATTATATTGTGTTTGGAAAGGAAAATATATTTGAATGCTAGTTTCTTTGAAATTATTTGTGTAAGGGCATGATATTAGGATTTAACCTTCTATTGTGCATGTATATGAGATTTTGGTTATTAAATGAGTGCACATATGTTGGTATAAATGTTGGTAATGAGGTTTACATTGATAAACATGATTTTGGAAATTTTGGTGCTTAAGCATGATTTTGGAAAATTTCCAAGATTCATAAGCATGAACCGTTATTCACGGTCGTGAATTGTGTGGTGATTTTTGGATAGCAACATTTACGGGTTGAATCACCATATGGTTCATAGGTAGGCAAGACATGTATGAGGAGTTTCACGGGTGTGAATGGACATTCATGGCTGTAAACTGCTTGTATATTAAATTTTGAATTTTTTTATTAAATGAATTTTGGAATGTTTAATGAAAATAATATGCATTTGAGCTATATTTGTAAGAGAATGCATATTGGGATGTTTAACTTGTATGCTTTATATATGAGGTTGAGAAAATTAATATTTTATAAAAAGAATTTTATGTCCAATACTTGGGCTAGGACTAGAGTTAGAAGAGATGACATATTGTTGAAGGTTCATGGTACTAAAAGAGGCCTCGAATAGGTCAATACAAGAATAAAGTGGTGGAAAAGGGATATAATCCTTGTATCTCATGCAGGTATCCTAAGTGGCTCCGGAGAGAGTTGTGAATTGCCCGTATCCATTTTAGTCCAATTTTGAGTTAGTGGACAATGATAACAAAAAAAAGGAAAAAGATAAGTGGTTATGAAATTTGTTATTTGATGGTAAAATAATTTGTAAATTGTTGTATGTTGTTCGCAATGATATATATGTTTAATGTATGTGATAAACTCACATGTTCATACATACATATTGACAAGTATATTTAAATGATCATATATATACTTGTCATTATATTTAATATATTGTTATGTACCATTAAGCGAGGTAAGCTTAGCGTATGGGTGTTTTGTCTTTCACACGCAGTTTTGAGCCACGTATAGGAAGGATAGAAAGAAAGCTTAAAAAAGAGCAAATGACAAAAAATTTGGAGGTTGGTGATATAATACTTTTTATTTGTTTGTGGGGATATGGGATTAGTTACTAGTGTACATGCTTTAATAGTGAGGACATGTAGTCTTATAACTAATACCTTTTGGGCTAACCAATGCTCCTGTAGTGTTTATGGATTTAATGAATAAGATTTTTCTGATCGTATTTGGATCAATTTGTGGTGGTTTTTATTGATGATATACTAGTATATTCCAAGTGTAAATAGGAACACCGTCAACACTTGAGAATTGTTGCTGACTCTATAAGAGGATAAGCTATATGTCAAACTCTCTAAATGTGAATTTTGGCTTGATGATGTTACTTTCCTTGGGCACATAGTGTTGGCAGAGGGGATTAGAGTGGATCCTATTATGATAGAGGTGATCATGAATCAACAACCACCTAGAAATTTGACTAAGATCATAAGTTTTCTAGGTTTAGTAGGAAACTATAGGAGATTTGTGAAAGGTTTTTCCATCATTGCTTCTTCATTGACACGATTGCTAAGAAAAAATGTAAAATATGCATGGGATGACAAGTGCCAAGTCAGTTTTAATAGGCTTAAGAGCATATCGACTGAGCCTCTAGTTCTAACACAACCAATACCTTACAGAGATTATGTCATTTATAATGGTACCTTGCACAATGGGTTACGTTGTGTTTTAATGCAAAATGGAAAGGTTCTGGCATATGCTTTTAGGAAGCTTAAACCACATAAGAAGAACTACCCTACCTAGGCCCGACCACGGTTTGGAACTGGCCAGTTCCGCAATCACATAAATATATAACCAAACCAAAACAGGAGAGGGGTTAGTTCTGATTTATGAATCGGTGGTTTGACCACTTCTAACTTTTTTTAAATTATAAAATTAAGTAATTAACTCAATAAAAAAATACAATTTAAATTAATAAATTTTAGAAATTAAACTTAATTGTTGGGTGAATTTGATGCAAAAAAATATTTTAACTTATCAATTTTTTTATAAATGAAGAAAAAAATATTAAGTTAGAAATAAGTGGAAACAAATTGGAGAATAAGTTAGTTAGAAAGTATAAGAATTTTGAGAAATAAATATTAACTTATGAAATATTAATTTGTTTAAATTATAAATTTTTACAACTAATAAGTTTTAAAAAAAATAAAAACTTTGAGAAAAAATTAACTTATGGAATATTAATTTGTAATTTTGTGTAAATTAGACTGTTATAAAAAAAAAGATGAATTTAATTTTGAAAAATAATAAGTTGGAATTTAGAAAAAATTGTTTTTATTTGATAAATTAATAAATTATATAAATTGTAATTGGGCTAAAAATCTAATCAATTTAATTTTTTATTTTTATCATTAATTGAGTTGTCTACATATCCTCTTGAATTTTTAAGGAATCAAAGTTTACATAGTATTTTTACTTTTTAAATTTTAATTATTGACCTCTTTCACGTTTTTTTAATAAAAACCGCTAATGTCGGATGTGCTAGTCATCCTTTCGATAGTGAAGTCATATTGGTCCTCAAATCGATTTTTATTTATTTCTTGTTGCCTTAATGCTGCTTTTATCCAATTATTAACACATATTTGAACTTCTAATGATTTGAGAATTAAGTTAGATTATATTTCATCTAAAATATTATTTCTCACGCTAAAAACTTGTTCAATCACAACAGTTGAGACTGGATTTGAAAAAAATTATTTTACAATTTGGTAGAGTACCAGATAAATATATTGATATTGACTTCATTAATCAAGGACTGTAAAGTTTTTACGTGTCTTACTATAATCAAACTCAAATGTAATTACTATATAAATGTTAAGTTTGGGTAAATTGGAAAATGATCTTAGTTTTTTGTGTTTTTGCATCATTAAATGATTATCTCTCTAATTTTTATCGATTCGCCCGAAACTTGACTACTAGTATTAATAGGTATATTATGATCAAATTTAATTGAATAAATAAATTGCAAGTTAAATTTTTTACATCAGTAATAATAGAATCAACACTAATAACATCACTTATATCTAATAATCAATAATAAAAACTCAAATAATCATATAAACTATCTATTTTCTATTTAGGATAAAAAAAAACACAATATACAAGATTAATCAAATGAATAAATTTAAAATAATTCAACTATTTATTTTTCATCATACAAATATAATCATGAAAAATTAGATCATTAATATAATTTTAAATTGCATCAATAATATTAATACATTCATACAATAATAAATGATATGTTGGATAATAAACACCAACAAAAATATATATTGTATCATTAAAAACTTTTAAAATATCTAAAAGTTATTACAAATATCTCAATATTGTAAATATAAAATAATTTTGTGGCACATTATTAGAAATAAATCTGCACAATAATTCTCTATATTCATATGACTCGTTAAGTAATTCATGAGTTGAATTCCAATAGGTAGGAACATCCCTTGAAAATCTTTTAAATTTTTTTTGTCATTTTCACAATAAAATTGAGTTCATAATTTTATTGCTTGTGGATACGACCATAAAAATAAAATTACTACTTTAATTGGAGCAATTATACCTTTTAAAGATTTCAAATATGCACATCTAATATAAAAAAAATCTGATTTCAATATTAGATTGACATAATACTTAAAGGTTTTAAATTGAGACAATATTTGTTACTACATTATCAAAAAAATTGAAATTTTTTTATGAACTAATTCATATTCTTCCAAAATATTTTTTATCATTTTAAAAATATTATCGGTGGTATGCCGATCATCAAAAACTCTAAATAAAAGTAAATGTTTTTTGTAATTGTCACTTACCATCAATTTAATGACATGTAAGACCCATGTAATAATATATATGTCAATAATCACTCCAAATATCACTACGAATACAAACAATTCCATTCAAAAGAGAAAATATTTTAAACATTGGATTTTCATGTTGTAAGAAAAAAAAATGAATTGGGGAAGAAGAATTTTTTTATTGAATGTTTTTGTTCAGTTTGACTACTTTACTTGATCATATTATCATCATATTTTATCATAAAAATTTCTATTCTACCTTCCCGGAATTCATTTTTCAGGAAATTCCATGTAAAACATTCCATGGATTCCTTCCAATTTTCTTATTTTATAATGTCATTGGAAATCATATAAAGACAATTCCTATTTAATATAGCTATTTGTGCAAGTATTTTACGATTAAGAAGCAATTGTCTCTTGTATAGATTCTTTATTAATCTACTAAGTGTATTTATTGGTACATGTTTAGTAGATGAATTTAATACATTTTGACAATAATTAACAAAATATACTTTTTCACTAAAACTAAAAAATAAATGTTTCATACTTATCATTTTGGCAATTTTTTATCATTATATATAAAATAATTGAGAAGTAGAAGAAGATGTGTACCCTAAAATTGACGCTGCCTTTTCTTTATTCCAATTTGAGCAGCATATTTGTTTTACAAATGCTTTTGAAATGTGTCAAAACCGCCTCCAACTTTAAATTTGTATGTTTGTTCACAATAATTACAAACAACATTTAATGATCCATCATTTTCTTTTTCAATTTTCTTGCAATAAATTTGAAAAATGTCGGATGTTCAAATTTTTACTTCAGATCATATTGTCGCCAAACTCAGACTTTGTTTTTTATCATCTCTATTTCTTTGGTTTTCTTTAGTTGGAATTTTAAACTCCCTCTCTTCATTCAAATTGTAAATATAAAATTTCAAATTAACAATATTTTTATCAAAAAAATTGCTCATTCCACACTGACTTGCCATTATTTATAATTAAATTTTGTGAAAAAATTGGAGAATATGAAAAAAAATTGTAGAGAAAAATAATGAAAAAAGAATTGTAGGATTAAGAAAAAATTGAGAATTAGAGAAAATTAAAGAATTTAAGAAAAAATTGAGATTATGTGAAAGTATAACTAAAAAGAAATTAGAGAGAAAATAATTGAGAGTATAATTAGAGAGAAATTAGGAATATATGTAGAGAGAAGTGAGATTGAATTGCAGATAAATTGAGAATTGATTGAGAATGAGATTGTGTATAAAATGAAAAAATTGAAATGAATTATTTATAGAGAAAAAATGAAAAATTTAATAATACCCCTAAAATATAACTACTATTTTTTTGTTATAAAGGGTATTTTTATCTTTTTATTATATTTATATTTTAATATATTTAATTATTTATTAAAAAAAGTGCATGTGTGTGCAATGTAGGGGGGAGAAGGGAGGATAACGGTCTCATGATCGTTGCCATTTTTTTTAAATTGAATGTTTTTTAGGTTGGAATCAAGAATTGGCGATTTGTGATTCTTGGGGGAAGGGCCCAAACCAGATTCTTCCTCTACCGAACCACAGTCTGGGCTAGACTCGGAATTGGCTTAGCACGATATGATCTAAATTGGACCAGTTCGGTTCTACAAACCCAATCAACTTGTGGCCAACCCTAACCCTACCTATGATCGGAAGCTTGCACCGATTGTGTTTACTTTGAAAATATGGTGGCACTATATGTATGGAAAAAATGCTACATCTTCACTGACCATAAGAGCTTGAAATATCTCCCTAATTAGAGAGAGATGAACCTTAGGCAATAAAGATGACTAGAACTGATAAAAGATTATAATTGCTTCATAGACTATCATTCGAGAAAGGATAATATGGTAACAAATGCTTTGAGTAGGAAGTCTTTAGCTGAGTTTCACATTCAGATGACATTGAGTCAAAAGGTGAAAAGTGCTCAACAATAGGATTTGAAGCTTATGGAGATTGTAGAACCGGTTTCCAAGGGAAAGAGATCAAATTTTTGAGTGGGGGCGGATGGAACCTTATATTTTTTAGATAGGCTGTGTGCCTACTGTAGGATAATTGAAACAAAGAATCATGGAAGAGGTCTGTGACTTCAAATACTCGATGCATCCGGAAAACAACAAGATGTATCTAGAAAGCAACAAGAAGTATCAGGATTTGAAAGAGGTACTTGTGGTTAGGAATGAAAAGCGACACCATAGAGTTTACTACTTGATGGCTAACTTGTCAACAAATTAAGGCATAACATTAGGTGCCTTCAAGTTTACTACAACCAACTACCATACCAGGGTGGAAAATGGGAGATGATTACATGGATTTTGTAATCGGATTGCCTTAACTCTTAGGAAGTGTGATATCGTATGGGTCATTATGGATTGATTAATCAAATAGGCTTAGTTTCTACCTATCAAGAGGGATTGCTCCTTAAACAAGTTGGTGGAGTTGTACATCATCAAAATAGTTGGGCTGCACAAGGTGCCTCTTTCTTTCATATCAGACAAAGATCCTATGTTTACTTTCCAATTTTGGGGTAGCCTTCAAAAGGTTTTAAGTACCAAATTTGATTTCAATACAACTTTTCACCCATAGACAGAGGGTCAATCAGAGAGGATCATTCATATCTTGGAGGATATGATGAGATGTTGTCTCTTGGAGTTTGAAAAAATTTGGGATAAGCATTTACCTCTTTTGGAGTTTGCATATAACAACAGTCATCAGCCTAACATTGACATGGCGACATACAAGGCCCTTTATGGTAGAAAGTGTCAGACACCTCTCTATTGAATAGAGCTCGGTGAAAGAAGAATTATGGGGCCCAAGTTAGTGTGAGATACAAAAGAAAAGGTTAGATTTATCGGAGATTGGTTTAAAACTTCATCGGACCAACAAAAGTCTTACGCATATTTGGAAAAAAGGGATATCAAGTATGGCGTGGGTGCGAAATTCTTTCTCAAAGTATCTATATGGAATATGGTTCTTTGGCAAAAAAAAAATTGAGTCATCGATTTATTAGACCATATGATATTTTTGAAAGGATTAGACCAGTTGCTTATAGGTTTGCTTTACCACTGGAATTGGTTGTAATTCATAATGTTTTTTTATGTCTCAATGCTTCAGAGATACATATCGGATTAGGCATATGTGATTGCGTGGGATACAGTTGAGATACATCCGAATTTGATATATGAGGAAGAACCCATAGAGACCTTAGCATGAAAAGAAAAAGAATTGTAGAATAAAAGAGTAGCTTTAGTAAAAGTACTATAGAGTGTTGAACCTTGAGTGGTATTACCATCATTTTGATACTAACAAATAAAATAGCAATAATGTATTTAACAATTCTTGTGTTCTAAGTATGTTGAATAGGATATATCTTGAATAAAATATGATGCAAGAATGAAAGACAATCTTTGAAGATCAAAATCAGAAGAAATAACAAAGTTACTACTTATGTCACGCTTGTGAATATAACTTAGCACCAACTTTCCACCATTCAAAGTTCACGGCCATAAAGGATCATATCAACTGTGAATGATCAAATCAGTCATGCCCGTGAGATAACATATCAAAATCTTCTGACATGTGAACCTTGCCATAAAGGAAAATAACACAAGTCCTACTTCAAATCCAAAAATATTGTAAGTACCTCAAAGCCTCTACAACTTTTGCATTTATATCTTTTTGGACCTACCAGAGTTGCTAGCTTATGAGGTAAACATTATGCTTTTGTCATCATAGATGATTACTTTAGATTCATTTGGGTAATTTTCTTAGCTTAAAAGAGTGATGCTTTTGAATCTTTTAAAAACTTTGCTAAGAGAGTTCAAAACAAAAAAGGATATTTTATTTCAAAAATAAGAAGCGATCATGGTAAAGAGTTTGAAAATAAAAATTTTGAAAATTTTTGTCTAGAACATGGTATTTCACAAAAAATTTCAACTCCTAAGACACCTCAACAAAATGGGGTAGTTTAAAAGAGAAATCGAATTTTAATTGAAATGGCTCAAACAATGCTCAATGAGTATGGGGTACTAACCTACTTTTTGGCTGAAACCACCACTACTGCATGTTATATTTTAAATTGAGTTTTCAAAAGACCACTCTTAAACAAAACTTCTTTTGAGTTATGGAATTGAATAAAACTCATTATATCATACTTTAAAGTATTTGGATGCAAGTGACAACCTTGGAAAATTTGCCTCTAAATTCGATGAGGGTATCTTTTTAGGATACTCCACCATTAGCAAAACTTATAGAGTCTTTAATAAAAGGTCATTAGTTGTTGAAGAATCTATGCATGTTATTTTTTATGAATCTAGTAAGCTTGATCTTGTGAAAGGTAGTGTTATTGATGATATTGTAGGTACAATGGAAAATCTTGATCTTGATTATGAGAAAGATGATAATGATCAAGAAAACCCACATCAAGATGTCTCTCTACCTCAAGCTCAAGAGAAAGACAAATAAGAGCTTCCAAAGGAATGGAAAATGACAAAAATTCATCCTAAGGAATAAATCATTGGTGATCCTACTAAAGGTGTAAGTACTAGATCTCATCTCAAACTCTTAGATTCTAACCTTGCCTTTGTGTCTCAAATTAAGCTTAAAGATATTGGTGAGGCTCTTAATGATGAAAGTTGGGTGATTGCTATGTAAAAGGAACTCAACCAATTTGAGAAAAGTAAGGTATGGTCCTTAGTTCCCAGACCAAAAAAGCATCAAATCATTGGTAATAAATGGATATTTAGAAATAAACTAGATGAACAAGGTTCAATAATTAGGAATAAGACTAGGTTAGTTGCAAAGGGTTATAATCAAGAAGAATGTATAGATTATGATGAGACCTATGCTCCGGTAGCTAGATGAGAAGCCATAAGAATTTTTTTAGCATTTGCATGCCATGTGAATTTTAAATCTTTCAAATGGATGTCAAAAGTGCATTCTTAAACGGTTTTATAAAGAAGGAAGTTCGTGTAGAACAAACCTTGGGTTTTGAAAGCCATAATTTGCCTAATCATATTTTTAAACTTTCAAAAGCTTTGTATGGTTTGAAATAAGTTCCAAGAGCTTGGTATGAAAAACTAAGTTCATTCCTTTTAGAAAATAATTTTTTAAAAGGAAATGTTGACACAACTTTATTTATTAAAAAGCATAAGCATGATATTCTAGTTGTTCAAATTTATATTGATAACATCATATTTGGGTCTACTAATGAATTGTTTTGCCAAGAATTTGCTAAGTGTATGACTAGGGAATTTGAAATGAGCATGATGGGTGAGCCTAAGTTCTTCCTTGATCTACAAATAAAACAAAGCAATGAGGGCATATTCATCAACCAATCCAAGTATGCCAAAGATTTAATCAAGAAATTTGGATTGGAAGGATGCAAAATCGCCAAGACTCCAATGAGCACATCAACAAAATTGGAAAAAGATGAAAATGATAAAGCATTAATGAAAAGCTCTATAGAGGCATGATCAGATCACTTATATATCTCACTGCCTCTAATCTCGATATAATGTACAATGTATACTTATGTGCTAGATTTCAATCTTGTCCTAACGAATCACATTTGAATGCTGTAAAAAGAATCTTAAAATATTTACATGGCACATTGCATCTAGGCTTATGGTATCCTAGAAATTCATTCTTTCATATCATAGGATATTCATATGCAGATTATACCGACAGTCTCTTGGATAGAAAGAGTACTTCAAGCACTTGTCACTTTATTGGTGAATACTTAGTCTCTTGGTTTAGCAAAAAATAAGTTTTGGTTGCCCTTTCTACTGTTGAAGCGGAATATGTGACAGCAGGATGTTGTTGCACTCAAATCCTATGGATGAGACAACAACTTAAGGATTATGGTCATAGTTTGGACCATATACCCATCAAATGTGACAATACAAATGCCATAAACCTATCTAAGAATCCCATTCAACACTCTAGAAGTAAGCATATTGACATAAGACATCATTTTCTCAGATATCATGTTCAATATGGAGATGTTGTATTAGAATTTATAGATACAAACAATCCATTGGAGATATTTTCACCAAATCTCTTAATGAAGAAAGATTTTGCTTCATAAGGAGAGAGCTTGGTATGCTTGATGGATCAACCTTATCTTAAGTATGATTGTCAATTGTCAACCTTAAATGTTAATTTCCTTCATATGATGCTCTTTAATTGACTAATTTTTAAGGTATGAGTGGTTAACATGATGGGAATATATGTTTTAAGACATAGAAGCATATTAGAAATCCTTTAGTCTTATTTTAGACTTAGTTTTATTAATTGAAGATTTGAGGTAATTCACGCCCGTGATATATATTCACGGCCGTGATCCTAATCACAAAAAGCTCCAATAGTTTTCTCGCTTTGTTTCACGACATCCTTCACGGTTGGAGGTTGTGAAGACTATGTTTCATGTCCATGACTCTTTTCAACACTTCCATGAAAATCCCGATTCACGCTCATGACACTTATTCATGACCGTGAAACAAATAATTATAGAACCGTTCAAGCTTTATTTCACGCGTTGCCTCATAGTTAGAAGTAGTGAAGATTTCTCTTCACGACCGTGACTCATTTTCTCATCTCCGTGAAATTCATAAGTAACGCCCATGACAATTTAATGTCATAACTGTGAATCAATTCGTATCCTTTATCATGGCTAGAGCGCCTCTTTAACAAAACATGACCACGACTATTCATGCCCATGATGGACCATTCACGGCCGTGAATCTGTCGATTATAAAACTAAATTTTTGTCATTTTTCTCCTTTCCAACTTTAAAAACTCTCTCAATTAAATTTCTCATTCAATATATCTCACAAATTCTGGCCTCCTCATTTTCATTTCCATCTATAAATTCTTTCAAACCACTTTGTCTTTGAAGAATCTCAACATCTCTAGGTTTGTTCTCAAATCTTTGGTCCGAAAATCATCTCTAATCCATGTTCCAAAATTATCACAATGGAACCCATCTCATCTAAAGGCACAAGGAAGAAATCCCATGCTCTGAGACACCACACAGACTATATTCTCAACATCATTTCGGAGCATTACCATCCAAGATATGTTGTTCTAAAGAAAAGACCTCTACTATCGTCTCATTCCTTCAAGTGGAATGTTTTCAAGACTCTAGGTCTTGAGACAAGCGTGATAGAACAGTTGCAAGCTTGTCATCTTAAAGATTTCGTAGACATTCATCTGCCAAAGCTAAGGGAACCAACTCTCGAGTTCCTTAGCATATTGCAAGTGTCTCCCACCGGAGCTGTAAAATTCTAACTCTGTAAGCATTCGAACACTCTTTTAGCAGCGGAGTTTGGCACTATTTTCAAGTTTCCCTCAGATGGCATTCTCAATGAGAGCAAAGTGGAATTCTATGTCAATCTGGCTTGGATTCATTTTGGGTTAGAATGTAGCTGGGATGTGAAAAATACCAAGAGCACACATCTTCGGTCCTCTATGCATAAATATTTACATAGGTTTCTTACCTATAGTATATTTGCTAGAGGAGATAGCAACGAGGCAATTAGAAAATTGGAGCTCTTTTTATTGGAAATGGCACGAAGAGGTTTATCCGTAGCTCTGTCTCGATAGTTTGCAAATCACCTTCTTTCAATTCCAACAAAGCCATCGGGAGATATTTTGATTAGTGGGTATGTGACTCACCTTGCCATTGAACTAGGGTATCTAAATCTCAATGAGCATAATTACAATCTTATTCCAGCACATCCACGAGACCGACTAGATGTCAAGTCCTTCATAAAAATGGGAGCAGTTGTCCATATTATTTACGAACATTATGTATACTACCGTTTCACCACTCCAACAGGTGAAATTGATTAGAAAGACCAGGACACTGATGATTTCAAAGCTGGCCTCCAGGGTATCCAGCAACAAAAATGAGCCCGAGTCAAAACAGCGACACCGAAGGTTGTGCAAGATGTTGGTCAATCATCGGCTTCTACCACACCCAGCTTGGCACAGCAGGTTGCTGATCTTTTAGCACCTCGCTTTCACTTAATGCAGGCTTCTATCAATGAGAGGTTGGAAAACCTCAAAGACTTCATAAAATCTCGAATGGATAGCGTCGAGGCGGAGGTAGCACGCCTTACGGATGGTTTTGTCAAGCTTGAAGTGTGGCGGCACCGCCTCCCCACCCGAACCGCAACACGTTCCCGGATGAGGGAGCGCTGCTACCTATCTTTCTTACTTCTTCAATTCACTATATTTTTTTATACTCATGTATATAAGGATATAACCAAAAATCATAGTACAATTTATTTACATAAAATAGTAATTTATAACATCAGGGGAATTCTTAACAAACTTTAAAAGCAAGTTTTACAAACTCAAACATTTCTTTAATATAAAAGTCAAATACAAAAGTTTCAAAACTTGTAACCCACTTTCTCAAGGTCCGGCTGCTTTACTTGAATGGGATCACCGCTTACTTTATCTAGCATCTTCAGCTACCTTTCTATATCTGCGTGGAAATTAAACTCCACGCTAAGCTCTAAGCTTAGTGGTGCATATAAAGAAGGCAATATACTATATCATGCGACAAGCATTAACAATTATCATTTTGTGCATTAAAATGTTTGCATGCATGACTATCAACATATTCCTATTTCATAAAAGTATAAATGTCATGCTCATATTGACATTGTTATTTTCATTATCTTTAATAGCAAAGTATTCTGTAAATCTCTTTATCATTACATTTCAATCTCATATCATCATCATTTTCTTATTCTTTCCTTTTCTTATTTTTCTGACATATCCTTATTATCTTGTCCACATCACTCTAAATTTTGGACTGACTGGATACGGGTTATGGATCAGAAGCACTCACACAAGCTTATGCCACCCTGTCCACTATCTGGCTCATAAGAGCTTCTCAAATCAATGGCGCTCACAACAAGCTTTAGCCACATTGATTGAGTATAATTTCATCATATATGAATAACCGGATCAAGGCCGCTCACATAAGCTTATGACACCTTGTCCTCATTTATATATGCTCATCGGAGCTTTCTCAAGTCAGTGGCGCTCACACAAGATTTAGCCACACTGGCTGAGCATCCCAGACCAATGGCACTCACACAAGCTTTAGCCACATTGGTTGAGGTATAGTACGGTACCATTCGCCCCCTTAATGATATGTCATCTATCCTGATTCTAGTCCGCAAGTAGAGTAATAGGCTTCTTTATATTTTTCCACCAATCATTATTCTCAAATTTCCACACATCAATATCTCATATTTATCAACATCACAATTTTCTTGTTTTGCAAACATATAGTCATAATCATATATCTTTTCATTCATTTACTAGATTCATCAATATTCTCATGTTTATCATCTGCATAAGATTTCATATACATCCATGACAATTCATTTTTCTACATCAATCCATTTTTCTATATCACAACATATCACATTCTCGCATCAATATATATATATATACATATACATATATCCATATCATTCTTATTTCATTGGATAGACAATAACTTTCACTTACTTACCTGAATTTTTCATTAGATAACCACATTCATAATCATAATACAAATCATTCACGACCGTGATTACTAATTTCACGCCCGTGAATTAGTTAACGTCTGTGATCCCAAGCCGTGAACGCTACTGGAATGAATCGCCCAAAAGCATTCACGGTCGTGATTACTCATTCATACCCGTGAATAAGTTCACTTCCGTGATTCCAACCCGTGAATGCTTCTGGAATGAATAATACCATTTCCACCCAGAAATTCACAACCGTGACACAATCAGTCACAACCGTGAACCCTCAAGTTCACGCCCGTGACTAAATAGTCACACCCGTGACTTTCAGCAGGAAATCTGCATATTCACCTTTCATTCATTCTAACATCATCCAAAACATACCAAATTCTATTTCATGCATTTCTAAGGCTCTTTACTCAACTTATTACTTTTCAATACATTTACATGCCTTGATCATACAAGATTCTCTAACATGCATCCTTAATTCAATGTCACAATTATCTCATTCATATATGTCTAAACCTATGGTTTCATGCCATAATCATCATCATTCTTGAAATTGCATTTATCTACAATCATGTTCAGCCTGCATTATTTCAAACAAACATAGGCTATTGCCTTAAATTATGCACAAACCTTAATCTTTCTCCTTCACTCTTTTAGGTAGTTTTCTCTTTTCCTTTGCTCCTTAGAGCTTGTTCCTTGTCATTTGGAACTCCTACAACATCATAAATTATTATCATCATCATCTGATTTCCTCAAGACCCTATCTCTCTTTCTCTCTTTCAAAACCCTAGTTTCTCTCTCATTCCATATAAGTCTTGGATGAGCTCAAAATTCGAACTTCCTTTAGAAAAGATGAAGAAGAAGAAGAAATACTTCTTACCTTACACTTTTCTTCACTTGATCACCACTTTGGAGATTTTCTCTCTCTACCAAACTTGATTTTTCTTTCTCTTTCTTGTTCTTTCCAGTTTCCTTATGAGTTATGGAATATGAAATTCACCTTGTCTTGTTCTTTCCCTTCTCTTCCCTTCCTTTATCTCTCTAGAATCAAGGTGAGCTATGGAGGAGAATTTGTGGCTGCGTGACTGGTAAAGAAAAGAGAGAAGGAAGCAGAAAATGAAGAGAAGAAGAAGAAAAGAAAGCCTTGAATAGGGTACCCAAAAGTCTTCATGTGGGACCCACCATTTTACCACTTTCTCCCAATTTTACATTCAATCAATATTAATCATCTTCCTTTAATATCATGGCCGACCAACCCACTTTTAAATGTCCAAATTTCTTAAGTTAATTAACCATAAATCTCATTAATCCTCCAAATTTTGAAAAATTGCAATTTGACCCCAAAACTTATCAAATTTTGCAATTTAGTCCTTTACCGTAAATGAACTTCTTTAAACTTTAATATCACTTAATTAGGCATTTATCATTTAATTTAGCCATTTCTTAATCAACTTTTGTAAAAATCCGAATTTAGACTCCGATCGGTCAAACGCGTCAACTTCATGACACGTGCGACTCGGGACCTAAATTAGCGGATGTTACATGAAGCCTAATTAAAGTCATAGTTTTCATGTAGTAGATTTATTTTTAATGTTATAGGATTTTACTTTATGTTTTTTGAAACTTTGTAATCCTTATACTTCTTTTAATACAATTATCCTATTATCAATTCATTTTTATGGTTTGTTTTGTTGATGACAAAAGGGGGAGAACCTTACAATATATGCAAATATGTGGCAAGTAGATATATGTTATTATGCAATGTATGGATTGAATATGTAAAGTTTTTTATCTGATAATATGCATAACATATACCTCACATATACCATTACATATACCTAAATAGTCAGCAAATAACTTTGATATACTTAGCATATACCTTGCATATACCTAACTAGTTAGCAAACAAACTTTCTATACGTTTTCAATTCTTGCACTCTATTATTTTGTCTTAAGCATCTTTTGAGGGGGAGACTTCTTAAAAGCACATATTGCTAAATTATTTGTCACCATCAAAAATGGGGAGATTGTTGAACCTTGAAGGGTATTTCCGTCATTTTGATGCTAACAAATAAAATAACAATAATTTATTTAACAATGCTTGTGTTCTAAGTATGTTGAACATGATATATCTTGAATAGAATATGATGTAAGAATGAAAGACAGCCTTTAATGATCAAAATCAGAAGAAATAGCAAAGTTACTACTTATGTCACGCCCGTGAATATAGCTTAGCACCAACTTTCCACCATTCAAAGTTCACGGCCATAAGGGATCATATCAACCGTGAATGATCAAATCAGTCACGCCCGTGAAACTTAGTCACGCTTGTGACATAACATGTCAAAATCTTCCAGAGAGTTTCAAGGCTAGAGTCACCACTTGGACCACAGTTTGGAAGAATATTCACCCCTATGAAAGTATAAAGTCACGCCTGTGATCAAACACTTCAAATTCTTCCAGAGAGCTTCACGGCCAAAGTCACCACTTGGACCATGACTTGAAAGAACATTCGCGATTGTGACACATATATTTACACTCATGAATGAGGATAGAGAAACATGTCAAGTGCGAAGTTAAGAGTTGGTGCAACGACTATTTTCACATTAAATGCACCCAAACGACTATAATTCTCAGAGAAAGTATAAATGCAAGCCATTATGAATCCTAACAAGAAGAACAACAATTACTTTGAATCTATAATCTTGTTGTAGCCTTGTGCATTAATTATTTTCAGCAAAACTTTTATTCTTTGTAAAAACCTAATTGCTCATAATTTCTAAGCATTGTAGGTTGGTGAGTGTTTTCATTATAAACAATTACTCAAGCGAGTTTGGGTATATTGGGTTAAGATTGAAACACTTGTAAGGGTTTATTGTGTGAGCCATAAAACACAAGGAATTGGTATATTGTGTGAGCCATTAAAACACAAGGGAATTTCTGGGTTAGGTGTTAGTCATTGAGAGAAATACCATAGTTGGGAGTGAGCTTGTAAAACTCCATTGCAACACTTAGTGTGTTAGTAAAACACCCAATTGAGATTGGGGAGGGGAGTAGGGTTTATTAATACCTGAACCTCTATAAATATTGTGTGTGATATCTCTTCTTCCCTACTATATTTAATTTTATTCCGCACTTAAAGTTAATAAATTTTTTATTTCATAACCAATTCAGCCCTCCTTTTTGGTTCATTGTCTAAGCAACATATAGAAACCAAACTACGGAATGAGCCACTTAGAAAAGTGAAAAAATCATGCGAGCTCAGTACCCACAACTATTTTCTAGCAAACCATCAAGTAAAATGTCAAAAACGAAATTTTTTAAAAGGGGGAGAACTGCCATGCCCATAAATAAGGTTTAGATGTTTCTAAAGCTGTGGGTCATATCTTAACAAGTGTGTTGGGGTTGAGAGGTTAAAGTTTTGGATAGAAAGAAAACAAAGAAATTTATTTGTTAATTGTTCATTCTTGTGAATGTAAGGTCATGACCTTCAATCGGATGTTTCATGCCTATGTTTAGAGTCACCATTTGCTTTATACTGTGAGTGATATTTCATGCCCGTGAATGATCAATCACGATTGTGAATCGGGGGATATGAAAGTCAACCACCCTTTGTTATCTCCATTTTTTATAGAAACAACTCTACCTTATATCATCTCTCAAGGGATTTGAGACTCTCCTACCCAAATCTTTGTTCAAACTCACCCCAAAACAAATGGCAAATACAAAATCTTTTGAGGAGATCAAAGTGAAAGGAGAATTAGTAAGGATTATAGCTGGGAGATTAAGAAGATTAGGATTTTGAGTGGAAATTTTGGGACCCAGCCATAACAACTCTTAGATTTGAGTAAGTTATTTTTCTCTTCCTCTAATCTATACCTGTACTTTCAACGTAGTAAAAAAAAGAGGATCCTACAACCTCATTTTGAAATTTGGATAAAAAGTACAAAGAACAATGTCAGCATTCAAAGTAGTTTGAATAGTTCCAATCACTGCATGTTGATACTCCAGGAATCTAGTATCCAATAGTGCTATATGAGCCACTACTGGTAACCCTTTTCAATCATGGCGGGTTAGAGCAAGCCTAATAGCTTTAAAATGGATATGAGTGTATCCATGACTATGCCACTGAGCAGGAAATTCAGAAGGTATCTCCAAAGTGATAAACTGCTCCTCACCAGTTCCTTGAATAGGACATTGGTCAAATGAAAAAGATTTGAAGCTTGCAGTACAAGAATGTTCACAGTTATTGGCTGAAGGACTCATTCAACTCACAAAGTCCAATTGGGCTTACCAGACATTTTATGTCAATAAGAGATCAGAACAAGTTCTTAGAAAGAAAAGACTTGTTATAGATTATAAGCCATTAAATCACTTCCTGAAGGATGACAAGTATCCTTTTCCAAGGATAGACTCTATGTTCCCATTCATGGCTTCAGCAAGGATATTTTCAAAGTTTGATCTCAAAGCTGGATTTTGGGAGCTAGGCATTATTCCTAAAGATAGATACAAAATAGCTTTCAGCATCCCAAACCACCACTATGAATGGATAGTTATGCCATTTGGTCTTAAGGTGGCACTTTCTTTGTTTCAAAAAACTTGATCAAGATTTATGAGCCATTGTTACACATGGCTTTGATTTACATAGATGATATCCTATTGTTTAGCCTAGATGTAAACTCACATCATGAAATGGTCAGAAAATTCATGAAGTTAACAAAGGCCCATGGAGTGATGCTCAACCTAACAAACATACAGCTGGGCCAGACAATGATTGATTTCCTTAGAATGCAGTTTTCTAATAGGACTTACAGGCCTCAGCCTCATCTGACCTACGAGCTGTTAAAATTCCCTGATAAGAATTTGACAGTTAAGTAAATACAGTAGTTCCTTGGTATTGCAAATTACATCAGACAATTCATTTCAAGCTACAGTAAGTTGGTAAAGCCTCTCTATCAACTTTTGAAAAATGAGCCTCCACTATGGTTAGATATCCACACCAAATCAATTCAACAAATCAAGTTAGTCACTTAAAGTTTTCCCTACCTGCAGATTCCTTTTACAGGAAAAAGGATATTGCAGAAAGACGCATCTGATGAGCATTGGGGAGCAATTCTTTTTGAAACTATTGGAGATAGAAAAGAAGTCTGTGGATATGCATGCAGTCATTTCAAAGACAGTGAATTGCATTAGCATTCAACCTTCAAGGAGATCCTAGTCGTTAAATATGGGATCAAGAAATTTGAGTTTCATTTGATTGGACACCATTTTACAGTTGTCATGGATTGTTCGTCCTTTCGGTGCATTCTTGATTTCAGACAAAAGACTATTCCTCATCCACAATTGCTAAGATGAAAAGAATGGTTCAGTCGCTACAGTTTTAAAGTTCAGCATATAAAAGGAGACAAGAACCTGATCCCAAATTTCATATCCAGACCTCCACCATCCTCTCAACAAATTGATCTAATCTCTTATTCATCAGAAATTTCTCTTATTTTCATGGCTTCTAGCTCAAATTCCGGTTTAAGTGTTCCAATTCTCACTCTTTCAGATTTTCCTCCCAACAGTCTAAGAGGTCCAGATCTTAAGCAAATAAGGAGCTTTGCACATAATATGCTTTTTACTTATATGATGTTGTTTTAGGATAAGCTAGGAAGTCTTAAAAAGATTGTTTATTGTCCAGTAGAGTATCCTTAGGTAATCGTCTATCGTCTCACAGAAGAACCCATGTTACCTGAACAGTTATGGCATTTATGGTGTGAGTCAACACTATACTATCATGCAGTACAGATTGAGATGATAAGAATGCTCACTTTCATTTGTAGCAAGGAAAATGTTTTGTCACCATAAGTTAAGTTTTTAACCTAGTTTCAACCTCTCAGCTACTGGAAAAAGATGTTTGCAGAACTGATTACAGTAAATTCAACTCCTGACAAGGTTCCACATCACATTGTTGGAATTTTTATATTCCATAAGTCCTACACTCATATTATGGGAACCTCTAAAGTTGTTGCCTTTGCAAGATGTCAGTTATGAAGAGTCATATGTCATGAAGATCCAATGAGTAAAGAAAATGTCAAGATAGACCTTATGAACAGGCTAAAAAGAGAAGACAATTATTTTCATTTGTCTCCAATCAGCTTTACTACACTTGGTCCAGACCATTGTAAATGGGTTAAGACATTTCCATGGCCTCCAACACTTAAGCCAAAGCTCAGACAGGAAGATGAAGATCAAGTCATTGACCAGGACTCGCAAGAAGATGAATTCTTCAAGACCAATCTTCCAGATGTTACTATCACAAAGCCGATGGAAGAATCTAGCTCAAGGTCACAGCCCAGGCCCAATCTAGAGCCCAATCCAGAATCTAGGCCCTATGATGAAAGTTTTCTTCAGAGAGCTAGTCATCCAGTACTTCCAAACTTTCATGGTGATCAAGACGCAAATGTCAATCGTCTACAGTATTAGCATCCTCCACCAGAAAGATTTCGAGGACAAGAAGATCCAGATGATTGGCTAGATTATGGTTCAGATCTTGATATTGAAGATCTCAATATGTCACCATCTCATGAACCTATCAGAAAATAAAGTGTGTTTATTATGTTTGCCACTATGTCTTCCACTAAGTTTGTCATTTTGTATAAAGTTGTAATAATTCAGCACGCATGATGCTGAATAGTGTGGATTGCTTTTACTTTATATCTTTGTCAAATAGTTGTGTTACTATTAAGGAATATTGTGATGTAAGTAGTGATGTAACATTACACTGCCTAAGTATTATATAATCCTCTTCTAGTCAAGAGGAGAGTAAGACTTTTCGAGTGTAAAACCTTTGTGAAATAACAAATATGTTTACTTAAACTCTTTCTTCCTCTGATCCTTAAATCAACCATAACAAATAGTCTACAATTCATATAGTAACCATTAGTTTGAAAATTGTTTAAGATTTATTGAATCAAACATCATAACAGGACAGTCCCATCAATGGCCAAAAGTGAGCCTTCAGGGATAGTCATACTTTGATTCTTGATTCCTGACTTCTTATATGATTTCCAATTATATGAGTTAGTATTGATTCTTATAAAGTTTATAGGCTGAAAAACAGATCTTACGGGCTACTAGTCCAAAGGCTGTAATGTTTCAACATATAACTGGTAACAAAGCCATGAACCTATAAGAATTGATACTGGCTCAAATTCCGGTTCAAGTGTTCCAATTCTCACTCTTTCAGATTTTCCTCCCAACTGTCCAAAAGGTCCTAATCTTAAGCAAATAAGGAGCTTTGCACAGAATATGCTTTTTACTTATATGATCTTGTTGGGCTGAGCATCACTCCATGAGCCTTTGTTAACTTCATAAATTTTTTGACTGTTTCATGATGTGAGTTTACATCTGAGTAAGGTTAATCTAGGGTTAGAGTTAAGGTAAAGGTGGAAACTTTAGGATATCTTGGGTCTTATTGATGTTTTGGTTATTATTTTTGTAATATGGGTTATTGTTGGAGAGGAAGATTTTTTTCAAGAGAGAAAAAATGCTTGAAAGAAAGAACTAAGGGTTCTTGAGGCCCTATTTTTGTGTGAAGTTCGTGCATAATCCTATATTAAATGTAATAACTGTAGTTATATATTTAATTGCGAAGATGCATAATGGTTGAATTAGAGTAATATTTGCATTGTTGAAAGGTGAGAATGTAGTTACATTAATGATAAAAAGGTTTGAAAGAAAGAACTGAGGGTTATTTAGGCCCTATTTTTGTGTGAGGTTTGTGCATAATCCTATATTAAATGTAATAACTACAATTATATGTTTAATTGCTAAAATGCATAATAGTTGAATTAGAGTAATATTTGCATTGATGAAAGGTGAGAAAGTAGTTACATTAATGATGTAATTTTAGGGCTAAGACATGTCATAAATGTGAATGAGATTAATTAATGCACTTATGTTGTGTTTGGAGTTGTGCATAGGAAGGATAAAGAAGAAGCCTAAGAAGAACACTTATGGACAACACACTCCTAAGAATTGATAATATAATACTTTTTATTTTTTATTTTTTTATGGGAAAATGAGATTAGTTACTAGTATACATGCTTTAGTAGTGAGAATATGTAGTCTTATAACTAATTTTTTTTGAATTTTTTTTGTAAAATTTTGGGCAGTGTTAGCCCTATTTATGTAAATGTATTTTTTTTAATTTAATATATTTATAATTTTATGTTTATTTAAATTATCGTGGTTATATTGCATGAGTTTTAAATTTAACTAGTTTTTAATTTCATGTATTATAATATTCTTTTATATAACTAGAAATGTTCCTAACTATATAAAAATGTGTTACACTCTCTATTTTCAATACTTTCCAACTCTCATATATTGATTAGTTAGTGAAAAGAAAAAATAAGGAGAGAGAAAAAATTATTTTTCAAAAATTTCTCTTTTCTCACTAACCAATTAAAGATGAATCTTAGAAAATATTGAAAAATATAAAAAAAATATTTTTAGCATTCATTTATACTATATGCATATTCATGCACTTGAATCAATATCACTAAATATAAAGACAAATCTGACATAATAATATTATGTCAAATTTATGAATATTATAAATTAAAACAAAATTCAATTTCTTTCTTTATTGATTAATTATTGATTTACGTAATACTTTTCTAATCTTTTTTATAATTGCTAGCTGAATTTTACGTTCCACCTAATAAAAAATGTTGAAAAGCTTTGTTATTGAAAATGATGAAGAGGAGTTTAAAGGATAAAAAAGAGTATAATTGTGATGCAACTAACTTTATATTGAATTAAATTATTTTAAAATAATTGCGAATCTAATTATTGTGTCCAACTGTTTAAACTCATTCATTTGTAATATGATATTCCAACTATGAGAGAATTAACCATCATATAATCGTGGATTCTGTTGAAATGAATCTCATATTAGAAATTTAAGATAGAACAAAAACTTGTGATTATGGTGCATATAACTTCAGATTAACTTAAGTTATTTTGAAATCCAAATTTAGGCTCATCAAATTCTAATGAAAATATCTTCAAAAAATATTTATTTCATGGAACTCAAGCACATTAAATTTTATAACACTGAATCCTACTTTTTTCCCCTTATATTTAATAAAAATTGTATGAGTAGTCAAATTTCAAAATATTCTTTTGGGAAAGTAAATTCAAATTTTGGTTATAATATTAAATGGTTTAACTTTTAATTTTCCATGTATAAATTGTATTATTAAATACTAAAATATGAAAACAAAAAACATTGGCTCTACATATTGTGAAATTTTTCCACTTAAAATTCAATCAAGCAATATAATACATCCAATAAGAGTATAAAACTATTATTTCCATGTTTGTCTTCAGTTGAGTTTGTTCAACATTAATACCAAAAAAAAAATATATTGGGTCAGCATGAAATATATTTTAAAATAAATAGAATAGAAATGATTAATTTATATTATATTTTTTTGGTTAAAATCAATCATATCACTCTCATTTGTGAAAAGAAAAGACGGTCCTATTCTACCAAATCAACAAATTAGATTAAATTGAAATATTGAATTCGATTTATTTGTAAAAGATAAATAAAATTTTTGTTTTGAGGGAGATCATTGTAAAGATGTTATAATTTCTCTCTCACTCAGAGATTAAAATAGATTCTCCAAAAAGTTCAAAAATGATTAGCAATTCCACGTCCAAATAAACTATAAACAATTTTAATCTGAAAACAAATATAAAAAATATTAAGTATTTTGAAGAATCAAAATATCACACTTTCATATATTAAACAGAAAATGTAAAACCGGCAACTTTATATCAAATCCTATGTAACATTAATGCTTTTTCATCAAAGCCCAATTTCCTTCGGTACCAACAACTAAGCGAGACATATAGAAAGATATTACAAAGCATATCAATCGAATTTTTTTAATCTTTTATTAGAACTAAAACGGATATAATTTCTTCATAATGTTGCTCCACAATCTTTAATTGTCTTTTTCTTTTTTTTTTTTTTTTCTTCTTTTCCATAATCAAAATATCTCAAAGTGTTCATTCCAGTTCCTAGAATCTAAAAAGCATACAAATTGAATCAATGTCACTAAATATAAAGACAAATCTGCATGACAATGTTAGAATTATTTATTTATTTATTTATTTATTTATTTATTTATTATTATTATTATTATTATTATTATTATTATTATTATATGACTCTTCACTATTAAAACAATTACAATTGAATAATTTTCAACAATTTCCCAAAACAGAACTACCCTATTCCATAAATAAGTGTACAATCAAGGTATTATACTATAAGCATATCCATTCACTTGAATGTAGTTTATACGCAAGCAACAAATGAAACAACCATTACATAATCTAAACAAATATATAAATAACAGTATTTCTGCTTTTACTTTTATTCCCCTGCCTCATGCCTTAAAAACCTCTACAAAACGGTGTCGTGCCCTTACTTTTTTCCTTTGTCCACCTAACAAAACAACGCAGTATACCTAGAGTTTGCACACTGTTCACACTTTGAGATCCCACTAGGGATGGCAACGGGTAGGGCATCTACGAAAATTATCCTACCCGAACCTGAATCTGATTATATATATACATATTCGAACTCGTTTAAAATTATAATATTAATACTCATATTCATCTCAAATTCGATTAACATTACCCGATTAATACTTAAAATTCGAATAATTACTTGTTTATCATTAAAAATTTTAAAATAAAATAAAATTCAAACAAATTAAATAATCTATCATAAATCACTATAAAATAAAATAAATAAAATATAAAATCTAATTCAATACATTCAAATTAAAATAATTTATCAAATTGTTCAAAAATAATAATAAAATTAAATATTGTTCATTATGATAGAAATTTTATATTTCAAATTTCGAACTCTCATTACATTTGTAATTCATCAATTTATAAAAATATATGAAAAAATAATTAATTATATAATTATATTCAATAAATTAAAATAGAATATATATATATATATATATATATATATATATATATATATATATATATATATATATATATATATAAATATAATTGGTTTCAACGGGTAGCGAGTACCTGAAGGACTCTACCTATACTCTATTTGAATCCGTGACGGGTTTAAATATTGCTACTCAAACCTGTTCCAAAACCCTAATAGGGTTATCTATTAGAGTTTAAACGAATCCGGATATCCGCGAAACTTATACCCACTGCCACCCATAGATCCAGCTGCCTCCCCCTCTCTCTCCCCCGCTTCCGCTCTCCCTTTCTTACTCCCTACCACTTTCCTCCTTCATTCTTCTTATATCCAAGGAACTTTCACTGATTTCTCTTTTTTCCACCCTCTTTTCTTCTCCATTATTCTTCTAAAGGATTTGGTTGCTTTTTTGAAGTTGCCTCTACTATGAGATATGAAATCAATAAAACACTCACTGTCCTGCATAGTATTGCATCTGGGAAGGATATAATTTTTTTTTTTAATCATAGTAAGTCGAATTCTTGCATAAATGTTAGGCGATTTAATCTTTTAATAGGTCTCTTTGTGGTTTGTATATGTTAGTCCATTGGACCCTTACATTTAAAATAATTTCTAATGAATAATATTTTGTTTACGACATGATCTTTCTATCAGTTAAAATTTTGATGCAAATCACCAGCCTTTGACATTCACATTAATGTTGAGAAAAAATTTATAATGAACAACTATAAATTAAATATTTCAAAAAAGAAATTCACTCAAAATTTTTGAGACATAACAAAAAACTTCACTAAGCTAAAAATATTAAAAAGAAAGCTCTCAACTCTCACCAACATTCAAGACTTGTAGTCTTATTTTTCTTCTTCACTCTATGATGATTTAAATCTTGGAAGTGTGCCTATTTATAGACTCAAAGTTAAATCCACACCATACAATTGTTCAAATCTTCACCATACATTTAGTGGAAATTTTGGTGTGGTAGGTGTACCTAATATGGACTTAATTTTTCAACAAATTGGGTGGAGATGGGTGTACCTAATATTTGCTTAATTTTTCAACACAATAAACTTCATTTTTCAACAAATTGGTGGTGGGTGTACCAAATATTTGAACAAATTATTTGACATTAATTCTTAACACTCTCCCTCAATGTTAACTCATATTCTCTGTACTATGTTGAGTCGTCGACGAAACATTTTGAGTTTGCCTGTACCTAGACCTTTTGTGAGCAAGTCTGCAACTTGATCATCCGTCTTGATCTGTCTCATCTCAATTTCTTCTTGCAGAATTTTTTCTCTGATAAAATGATAGTGCACTTCAACATGCTTAGTTCTTGCATGAAAAATCGGATTCTCTACCAAACAAATTATTGATTGATTGTCACAGTACAATGGAACTGTATAATCTACTTGTTGATGTAGATTATTCATTAGTTGTATCAACCATGTACTTTTTTGAGTTGTCATTGCTGCTGCTCGATACTCAGCTTTAGTGGTTGATAATAATATTGTTGGCTGTCTCTTGCTACACCAAGAAATTATTCCAGAACCAAGCTTAAATACATACCCAGTTGTTGATCTCTTTGTGTCATGATCTCCTGCATAGTTAGCATCGCAATAACCAATTAACTTGCAGCCTTTACCTTTCTTGTACAAAAAATCATAGACAATTGTACTATTCACATATCTCAGTATTCGTTGAACTGCTTCTAAATGAGGCTTTTTTGGATTTTGCTTGTACCAACTCATCACATTGATTGCATAAGAAATGTTAAGGCAAGTCAAGGTTAAGTAAATTAGACTACCTGCTAATTGTCGATACATTGTCGCATCTTCCAAATCTTTTCCTTTATGTGCACACATTTTAGCATTTGGTTCCATCAATGTCGAAATTGGCTCGCATTCGAGCATTCCAAACCTCTTCAACAAATCTTTAGAATATTTTTGATGAAAAATAAATATTCCTTTTTGTGTGCGATCAACCTCTAAACCAAGGAAGTGCTTGAGTTGTCCAAGTTCTTTCATTTGGAAATGAACTGATAAATTCTCTTTTCTCTGAAGAATTTCTAGCTCATCATCACTGGTTATGATTAGGTCATCCACATACACTAGCACAATAGCTAGCTTTCCTTCATTAGCTTTGACAAACAAGCTTAAATTTGTAGGTGTTACTGAATAACCACTTTATGTTAGAAATTCAGCAATTTTACCATACCACACTTTGAGTGCTTGTTTCAATCCATAAAGTGCTTTCTAAAGTTTATACACATATTCGGGATGATATTGGCTCTGAAAACCCATTGGTTGGATCATGTAGATTTCCTGATCCAACTCTCCATAAAAAGCATTCTTCACATCCATCTGCCACAAATTTCAATCGTTGTTGGCTGTAAGTGCAAGTAGAACCCGTACTGTTGTAAGTTTCGCCACTGGACTAAATGCTTTATCATAATCTAGTTCATACTGTTAAGAGAAACCACGAGCTACCAATCGTGCCTTGTACCTCTCGATTGACCCATCTGGACAACGCTTTATCTTGTAAACCCACTTATAGGATATGGGTTTCACATATCTTAGCTTTGACACCAGATCCCAAGTTTGATTTTTCTCATATGCATCGATCTCTTCTTTCATAGCTATCATCCACTCAGAACTTTGTGATTCTTATTCGAATGTCTCAAGTTCTATTATAGTGCCTTCTGCCATTATGGTTGCATTGGCATATTTGGAATTTAGCCTTCGTGTTCTTGTTGACCTTCAAAGTTGAGATTGCAGAATTGATTCTATAGTTTCACTGGGCTCAACTTCATCATTTGGTTGTTGATGCACGCCAGTTTGCCAAGGACTTTGAGTCATTCTTTGTTCAACATAATCGCTATTTTGATCTCTTTATTCATTTGAACTTGGTTGAAGTTCAACAATATGCTCCTCCATCTTTTGTTGTAGTTTATCTCTAATTCTCTGGAGTTTGGCAACACCTCATTCTCTGAAGATCACCAAGAAGAGGCTTCATCAAACACCACATCTCATGAAGTGTAACATCTTCCACTTGTTGGATTGTAACATTTCCACCCCTTTCTTTGGCTGTCGTATCCCACAAAGATACATCTAATAGCTTTCTTGTCACACTTGCTCCGTAAATGATTAGGAATAAATACATAACGTACACAATCAAATACTCGAAAGTAGTGAACTGTAGGTTTCATGTTCCACAGTTTTTCAAAAAGAGAAACAAATTCTAACCTTGGTTGAGGAAGTCTGTTGATCATAAAGGCTACAGTCCTCATTGCTTCGACCTAAAACCTTCCCGGTACATTCTTTGCATGTAGCATACTTCGACAAACTTTTATAAGATGTCAGTTATTTCTCTCATCTACATAATTTTGTTGCGGTGTGTTGGCACAAGTGTATTGATGATGTATTCCACATTGCCTTAGGTATTGAGAGAACTCACTTGAGCTATATTCTCCCCCGTTGTCTGTGCGTAAGCAACAGATCTTCTTTCCCACTTCTCATTTGGCTAACTCTCTGAACTTTTTAAATTTTGAGAATGTGTCAGATTTTTCTTTCATAAAGAAAACCCACACATGCCTTGAGAAGTCATCAATGAATGTCACCATGTATCGCATACCACCAATTGATGGTTGCTTAATTGGCCCGAATACATTAGAGTGAACTAACTCTAATGATTCTTTTGCTCTAAATTTTGATTCATTGTATGGCAGTTGGTGTGCTTTACCATAATGACATCTCACACAAACTGTGTTTGTTCACACGTCAAGTTGAGGAAGCCCTTTAAGCATTGACTTCATCATCATCACACTTAGCTTAGAATAGTTAACGTGACCTAACCACATGTGTCATAGATCTTATGTCTCATTTTTCCTCATCCTATCTATATATGCAGATTCTGCTGACATCACATAGATAGACTCCAATCATCGCCCCTCAATTGTTGGTGTTTCTGAGATTTTTAGGTCATGATACACCTTCACATCTTGAGGACCGAACAAGAAATAGTGGCCTGATGATGTCAATTGAGCCACAAAGAACAAATTTTTCTTTATTCTCAGGACATGGTAAACATCTTGAAGTGGCACCTGGTTAGAATTATATCAAGATGTAACTAGCGTCTTACTGATGTGAGCTATCAGTTACTTTGAGTTGTCGGCTGTCACTACCACACGACCTCCTTTATACTCAGACAAGTTTTGCAACTTTTGTTTGTCACCCATCATATGATTTGAGCAAGCGGAATCTATGATTTAGTCATTTTTGTAGTCAATATGTTATAATGTTATTACTACTGGACCATAAGCTTCTCAAGTTCAAGCGTGAGAGCTAATTCTTCTTCCTTCATAGCAAATAACGCTTCAGCATCCCAACCATTTTCGTTATTCTCCTTAGAACTAGAAGTAGTAGTGTTACTTTCAATATATTTTTTCTTGGTCCAACAATCTTTTGATGTGACCCATCTTCTCGCAGTTGTAACACTTTCCATCGAACTTTTTACTATTACCGTGATTCTTTAAAGCTCCCTCTAGATGAGAGTCTCCCTTGTCATTATTCTTTTTAGATCTACTGCCAACGTACCGCTTGAAAGTGTCTTTACTTTTGCTGGTAAAGATTGCTTCCTCCTCACCTTTCAACGAGACTCCTCCCATTTTCTTAGTCATAGCTTCCTAACTTGTAAGCAAATTTTCAAACTCAACAAGTGATGGTTGTGTCAACCACCCCTATACAGCGGTAACAAACCCATGGTATTCAGGTCCCAAACTATGGATAATTATTCTTTTTATCCTAGTTTTTCCAATAGGAGCTGTTGGATCTAGCTCTAAAATTTCATAGCATATCGCTTTCATCTTTTAAAAATATTGGGCAATCGTCATATCACATTGCACCATTGATAGCAAATCATTCTCAAGAAGTTGTAGTCTAGTATCATTCTTCTTTGAGAAGAGTGTAACAAAAGTGTCTCATGCTTCCTTTGGTGTTTTGGCATCTCGAATGTGCTCCAACATTTCTTCTTCAATTGTGGTTGTAACATCAAATGATTTAGGCCCCGATTACGCTTGACCGTAGTGAGCCTCGCAGGTTCAATCAGAGGCCAAATTTGAATCCATAAAAAAATGACTAATAATAAGGAAAAATAATTAAGGTATTATTATTTGGGAATTAAAAAGATTAGCGGTAGAATTAGAAAAAAATAAAATTGCCTATGGACAAAATTGGTATTATGGCAATTGTTGGGGGAAAAAGTATGAATATGGAGGGAGATGTGATAAATATGGAATTTCTCAAAGTTTAAATATTAATCAAGATTAATTAACTTAATGAACCAATGAGAATTAGGATTAATTTTAATTGGTGGGACCCACACTTTAATTTGGGAATAAAAGTCAAAAAGATGAAGCAAATTCCACATTCTTCCATAAGTCTAATTGCTCATTTTCTTTTCTCTCCTTAGTGTCGTCCACCTCTCCATCCCAAAAGCCTCCATTTCTCTTCAAATCAAGCTTGAAAAAGTAAGGAAAGAAACTAGTTTTGAGAGAGGAAAAATCAGAATTTAAGAAATCTTACTACAAAGGGAACCAAGGAGCAAGAAGGAAGGAAGGAAGAAAGAAGAAGAAAAAAAAGAAAAGAGTGGGGCAGCTTCGACCAGCCCTATAACTCCATTAAGATGAGTTTATTCTTCTTAAATTCAACCTTTTTCCTTCCATTTGAGATCCATATTGATGATAGATGTGATTAGGTTTGATAGATATAGGTTATGTTACAAGATTGAACTTAGAAAATTAAGTTTGTTATTAGTTGATGAAAGTGTAATTACACTTTGAATTAATGATAATTGATGTTAGTTAATTATTTTATGACTTAAAAACTAGAGAAATATGATGTAAATGGATGAATGAGGGGCTGCCATAATTAGAGTAATTTGGGGAAATAGAAATTAACATAGAAACACCACAATTGGTGATAGATTAAGTATGATTTGAGTGTGGAATGGAAGAAAATGGATTGGTAACTACGATATGGCTTTTGGGCAGCCATCACATATTAAGAGGGAAGGTTAACCTTAGTAAATTTTAGCTCAATTAAGGTGTAAAATATATTGGGAGCATTAGAATATTATGTAGACATGAAAAGCATTGAAAATGGATATTGGAATTGAGATACGTTATGGTTGTGTAGGTAAAATAAATAAACAAGTGAGAAGCCCTCAAGAGGGTGACAAGGGCAAGGAGAAATCTAGCTAATAAGGAAAGAAAAAGGAGGATTAAAGGAAGAACCAAGGCTGATTAGGTATGTGCTCCATTGATAAAAATCTTGCATGTTGTTAATATGTATGGAATTATGCATTAAGGTTTGATATGTTTGTGTTTGTGATATGTTACGTGATTTGTTGTGGCTTTTGATATTCTATATGGAAATGGGATCAAATGGTGTAAAATAATTGAAACATATGAATGTAGTTAAAATCTGAAAATTTTAGTATCAAAATGAATACAAATGATGAATGTGGTTGAAAAGTGGATTGATGACCCTGCTGTAGGGATTATTGAACAGTATTGACTATTTTGAGTATAACTTGAGTTTTGAAATTTCGTTTTGTATGTTCTTTATTGTAAATGAAAGCTAAGATACAAGGCTTTAATTTTTATTTAGACCATAAAATGTAATTATGTCTAGCTTTGCCCAGAAAAATGCATGAAGTTCAAACCTAGAATCTATCCAGAAAATTCTAGGCATAAATTTCTATAATGAAGCAGTATTCAATTGATCATAACTTTTGATAGAAAACTGAGATTTGAGTGATTTTGATGCTTCTGAAAGCTAAGACAATAAGTTAAAAATTGTTAGAAGACCATAACTCTCAATTCAGATTATAAATGGACTAAAAATGAAGCTCAAAAATAGATTCGAAATCTGTCATAGGTAAAAATATAAAATATTGGGTTGTTGCATGTGTTGTGATAATTATATGTAATAATTAATGTGAATATTTACTTTAATGATAATTATAAATGTTTAAAAAAATTATTTGTGTATGAGATTTTAGTGCAATAATAATGGAAATAAAGAAGAAAAATAAATAAGCATAATTATGATAATTGAATAATATTGTCATTTTTGAAAAATATTGTGAATTAATATAAAAATAGTTAAGCCCTATGACACCTAATCTAGAACTAGAATAGAGAATAGTTTGACATGTCAATCAGGGGATTTAAGGCACTCGGTGCCTAATATAAAAGCCGGTAATGACAATTTATAAATGCGTTCGGCGCAAAATTATTAAGCCGGTAATGACAATATTACAAATGCCGGTAATGACATTATTATAAAAGCGTTTGGTGTAATATTATGAAAACCAGAAATGATAACCCTGTTATTCTTATTAGTTAGTTCGGTTATAGTTGTTATGGGCACGATAAGAAAGAAAAATGAAAAATAATAATAATGTTAAAGTATGTCATTTTGCTAATGTTATATGAATTTAATTTGTTAACTATTACATGTTGAATAATATTTATTTGATTTTATATAATTCTTTATTTTATGCCCTATTTATTAAATGGTTAATTAATATGAAATAAAATATGTGTATGTAAAATTTTTATCATTGAAGCACCACCAAGCTAGTAGCTTAGCGCGAGTGGTTTCCTCTCTCATAGGTTTAGAAAGATAGCTGTAGACATTAGAATTGTCAGAAGAAGAATGGTACCCAGAGAAAAACAGCTAAAAGCTTTAGTTTTCTTTTTGGTATATTTTGTTAAAAACTTTGTAAATTAAATTATCGTTTTTATTTCATATAATGTTTATTAAAGATGGGAATTACAATGTAAAAGAATATAGTTTGGATGTAAATTAATATATTTTATAAATAAATAAAATTGTGAGTATTTATGATTGTAATAATTTTTATTTCAGTGTATGCAATATTTTCTTAAAAAAATTACTTCACTGCATTAATTTTATAAAACAGTAAGACGGGTAATGCTCACTTACCCTGCTGAACTACAGTGGGGTAAGGGGGTGTTACAATGATTTTTAAAGCAAACATCGTTTTGTCTGCTTTAATATTCTACTTTTGCAAGACATCTTCTGTCGTTGGTTGTGTAACTTCACTACTACCGACAACCTCATTTGTTTTCTATAATATACTAGGTATAAGTTACCATCATTCTTTCATATGTATTAAATTAGGATGGCATTTTTCTTTTTTCTTTTTTTAATAAGGTTGGCAAATGTTATGGAAATTGGGTTAGTTTCCACCAAAATAAATAATTGTGCCAAAAATTAAAACAAATAAAAATTCTCAGCTAGTTGGTGGAGTCACAAATGGTCTCCCTTAAAAACTAATTTTCTTATACTTTTAAAGTTTTGGTGACAGAATTTTTCTCAGATAATTTAAAGCACAATATATCACCAAAATAAATTAACCAACAATAGCTATTAAATAGACAATAAAAGGAACACCATAATTTAACGAGATTTGGCCAATTATGTCTACATTCTCAGACACTATTAAAATAATATTTCACTATTTCAAAGAAATATTACAAGAGAGAGAAAATGCAACCAATCTTAAAAATAAGAGATTGATGTTTGAGATGAATTGTTAAGGAGGAGATGAAACTTTTTTTTATAAGTTAATATTTTTCTTTCTCTTTCTCTCACTTTCGATGTGGGATTGGAAAATTGTCAAAATTCAACAAATCTCTCTCTTGGCGATCTCACAATCCTAAACAAATATTCTCTAAACTCTTATTTTACAAATTTCAGTAATGTCTCCAAATGCGCTTTGAAGCGCCCAATTTCAAATTATAAGAACATTTATCAAGTCTAAACAATATTGGAACTTGACACTTGTCACAACCTTTATTGTCATATCTGCTGGATTTTCAGCAATTAAAATCTTCTGAAGTAGTATGTTATTATCTTCAAGAATTTTCCATACAAAATGATATCAAACATTGATGTGCTTCGTCCTTGTATGATAAACTTGATTCTTTGCTAAACAAATATCACTTTGACAGTCACAATGCACTTTGACATGCTTTTGACCAATTCCCAAGTCATTCAATAACCCCTGAAGCCAAATTGTCTCCTTAACAGCTTCTAAAACTGTCATGTACTCTGCCTCTATTGTAGACAAAGCAACTGTTGACTGTAAAGTGGACTTCCAACTAACCGGTGCTTTTACAAGTATGAACACATAACTGATAGTAGATTGACGTTTGTTTAAATCACCTGCATAGTCGAAATCACAATATCAAACTATATACTGACCAATTTTCTCATCCCGGTCAAACATGATACCAATATCTATGATATTCTGAATATACCGCAGAATCCATTTCACAGTTTGCCAATATCCTTTACTAAGATCATGCATGTACCTACTCACAACTCCAACTTCTTGTGAAATGTTAGGCCTTGTACACACCATTGCATACATCAAGCTACCAATAGCATTTGCATATGAAACATTTGACATATATTCTCGTTCTTCATCACTTTTCAGAGATAAAGATGCACTGAGCTTAAAATGAGGAGCAAGTGGAGTACTAACTAGTTTTGTCTTCTCATTTATTCCAAAACACTCTAGTACCTTTTTCAGATATTGTTTCTGAGCCAAACAAAGTCTCCTTAATTTTCTATCTATGCATATCTCCATACCGAGAATCTTCTAAGCTTCTCTTAAATCCTTCATTTCAAATTTCTGATTTAGTTGACCTTTTAACTTCTAAATCTCTCTTTCATCTTTTAAAGCTATCAACATATCATCAACATAAAGGAGAAGATAAATAAAGGAACTATCTCGTAGCTTGCGCAAATATATACAATTATCATATTTACTTCTTGTGTATTTCTGCCTTATCATAAACTTATCAAATTGTTTGTACCACTGTCTTGGAGATTGTTTCAATCCATACGACAATTTGCTCAAGTTGCACATCAAATTTTCTTTTCCAACAACTTTAAATCCTTCTAGCTGAGTCATGTAGATTTCTTCAACTGAGTCTCCACATAAAAAAGTAGTTTTTATATCCAGCTGAACTAGTTCCAGATCCAATTGTGCTACCAAGGCCAACAGTATTCTAATGGAGGAATGTTTTACAACTGGAGAAAATACTTAATTATAATGAATTCCTTCCTTCTGAGCGTAGCCTTTAGCTAACAATCTTGTCTTATAGCATATATCATTTTTTTCAAGAAATCCTTCTTTTTTTTTTTTTTTGCATAAACCCATTTATTGCCAATCACTTTCTTTCCCTATGGCAGACTTGCTAACTTCCAATTCTGGTTCTTTTCAAAAGACTGCATATCTTCTTCCATAGCCTTTCTTCACTTTTCTTCTTCTGAGCTTTGAATAGCTTTATAATAAGTGGAAGGAATCTCATCATCTACTGAAGATGTATAATTAGTCATATCTTCAAGTCGAGTAAGTTTCTTAATATTCCTTTTCAGCTTTTGTATTGCAATTGGCTCAAGTTGCTAAAGAGATTCTTATGTTGAAACCTATGCTTCCTCATATGATTTATTTTCTAACATTAACTCATCTTCTTCCATAGGAGTAATTTTATCGGACTTTACAATTGTTAGATCAACAATTCTTCTTCTATCAAACTCTACCTGTTTGGAAGTTCCCTTCACCTGCTGTGGAGAACCATTTGTCTACTCCTCTATTACCTTTTTTTAACACGGTAGACTCATCAAATGTAATATCTCTACTAAAGATTTTTTTCTCTGGGAACTATAAACGATATCCTTTGATACCAGAGGATATCCCTATAAAGATAATTTTATTTGCCTTTGGATCTAACTTCAATTCCTTAACATGATAGTATGCAGTGAAACCAAACACATGTAAGAAATTATAATCTGTAGCAGGTTTTCCATACCACACCTTCAAAGGTGTGTTGCCATTGATAGCAGTTGATGGCATACGATTAATAAGATGACATGCATATATTACAGTCTCAGCCCAAAACTATCTGTCCAATCCAACATTAGACAACATATACCAAACTTTCTCCAGTAGAGTTCGGTTCATGCATTCAGCCATCCCATTCTATTGCGGTATATTTCTAATAGTGAAATATCGAACAATTCCTTCATTTATACAAACTTTCACAAATGTATCACTTGTGTACTCTCCGCTATTGTCTGTTTGAAGACACTTGATTTTTCTGCTCGTCTGAGTTTCTACCATCTTCTTCCATATGAGAAAAACTCCCAGCACTTCATCCTTTGTCTTCATTGTATACACCCATACTCTTCTTGAACAATCATCAACAAAGGTAATATAGTAGTGTTTACCTCCCATTAAAGCAGTTTTGGAAGGACCCCATACATCTGAGTGAACATAATCCAGAATACCCTTGGTATCATGGATTGCAGTGCCAAACTTCACTCTCGTCTATTTCCCTTTGATTCAATGCTCACAGAAGTCTAATTTGTAGGTTCGTACTCTTTGCAATAATCCTTAATTTGCTAGAAGTTTCAAGAATTTTTCACCTATATGCCCCAAGCGCATATGTCATAATCTGGTTGTTTCTAGCTCATGATCATCACTAGAAACTGCTGTTGTTATTCCAACGACTGTATTTCCTTCATAGTAATATAAGTTGTTGCTTATTTGAACTCTTTTCATCACCACAAGTGCTCTAGATATAACATTCATTACTTCATTTTTAATGACTATAGTGAAACCATTTCTCCTAAGGATTTCCATAGAAATGAGGTTTTTCGTCAGATTGGACACATATTTTACATCTGTCAGAGTTTTGATTGATCCATCATGATTCCTCAACTAGACTGAACCAATTCCAGTTGTTTTGCAAGGACTATCATTTGCAGTATAGACCACTCCACCTTCAATTTCTTTACAATTGAAAAACTATTCCCAATTGGAACACCTATGGTGGCTACATCCTAAATCCAAGATCCAAGAAGTCAAACTACTTATTGATGACATCAATGCTAATGAAAAGTCTAAATCATCACATTCAGCCACATTTGAATTTGGAACAACCTTGCCTTTGCTAGATTTACTTCTAACTTAGCAAAATCTTTCTTCTAGTGCCCTTTTTTTTTTACAAATGGCACATTCATCTTTACCTACTCCGGATTTTGATTTGTCGTTCTTTCCATTGTTCTTATTTTTTGAATGACCTTTTACTATCAAAGCTTTTGCTACTCCACTAATGCTATCTTTCTTGTTTTTTCTCCTCAATTCATAGCTATATAGTGTAACACATACTTCACTAAAAGACACATCAGCTTTCCCATGGAATATAGTAGTTTCTAAAAACTCAAACTCCTCATAAAAGGATCCCAATAACATTAGGGCCAAATCTTCATCTTTAAAAGTCATATCTAAATTCATCAGATCTGTTACAAGTTGATTGAAATTGATGATATGATCATTTATCGTGGTACCAGAAATATATGTGAATTTGAATAGTCTTTTCTTCGTATGGAGATTATTTTGATTGCTCTTTTTCAAGAATTTTTTCTCTAGTACCTTCCACAATTTACTTGCAGAAGTTTCTTTACAAAAGACATATTTTTGCTCTCTAGACATGTATGATCGAATTTTACCACATGTCAAACAATTAATTGTCCTTCATTTCTTCTCATATGCACCTTCTAGCTTTTCTCCCTCAATGACAATGTCTAAACCTTTCTGACATAAGGCGTTTAGAACTTTACCTTTCCATATGTCGAAATGACTTATACCATTAAAAATCTCCACTGTAATTCTCGTATTTTGCATAACAGTTCTCGCCAAATTTGATGAAATAGAAGTTATTGTGTCCATCGTGAATTTTTGTCAGTCTCTTGTCATTTTTTCTTTAAGACTATTTAATAGCTTTCAAATGCGGAATACACAAGAATAAAAGGACACTTTTTTGATGTGGAAGATCAGCTTATGACGCAACCACATAGCATATAACTTAGTAACCTTGGCTTTGATACCAATTGTTGTGGAAATCGGGTTAGTTTCTACTAAAATGAATAATTGTGCCAAAAATTAAGACAAAGAAAAATTCTCAGATAGTTGGTGAAGTCACAAATGGTCTCCCTTAAAAACCAACTTCCTTATACTCTACAAAATTTACCCTTTGTAGATTCTATAAGAAGGGGAGTTTCATTAATGCAGATAGAATATTACTGAATTTGTGTCAATTTATTAAATTGTTTTTGGGGTGTGTTCTGTTTGTTTTTTTATTGGTTTTGAATTTGAAAACTTTGTATTAATTGGTTAAATCCAAGAATCATATGCTTGAAATTGAATTTTGATAGTTAATATTGGGGTACTATGACTGGGGATTATATTTGGTTTGTCATGTGTTTGTCTACTGTACTATTTAGTGATTTTTTTAAAAAAATGTCAAATTATACCTATTAATAGTGATTTAGTATTGTGAAATGTTAAATATAACTATTAATGATATTTTTTATATTATAAAATAGACATATTAGTGAAATTTAAACCATATTAATTGGTTAATTATATTTTATGCAGGTTTTGGCCGAGCTATGGAACCAAATGGGACAAAAAGGACATAATCAAGATGGTAAGAACTACCATGGGAATTTCGTCAGTCATTAGCAAGCCTTAAAGGTTGGTAGAATTTTACTTCTATATTTAAATTGTCCCGAAATCTAACTCATTTAACATTTTTGATATGCATGATTTTAAAAGATTTGGAAATTCCCAATTTTTCCATACAAACATACACAAAATGACACTTCATTAAAAATTGTGCTTTGGTAACAAAATCTAACTCATTTAATTAATGCTTTTGATATGCATGATTTTAAAAGATTTAGTAATAACTTTGATGATAAAATCGAATTTATATTGATATGCATCATTTTAAAAGATTTGGTAATAAAATCATGATTTTGATATGCATAATTTTAAAAGATTTGGTAATAAAATCCAACTTATTTAATGATTTTGATATGCATGATTTTTAAAAATTTGGTAATAACTTTAATAGTCAAATCTAACTCATTTAATATTTTGATTTTTTCTATTAGGGTAAATGGAAAAATGATGAGAATGTATTCGAAGCTGTCTGTTGAGAAACATCAAAGGTGGTTAGAGTCCTAGAAATACTCAAAATAAGTTTTATTTCGCTGTCTATTTATAGGAATGTTCAAATATGGTTTGATAGGTTATGCAGGTTGAGGCCTGCAACAATTTTAGTAATAGCTGTATACTACTAATCTAGTTTGATGGGTTATACAAATTAAGTTCCAACTTCTAAATAAATTTTAATAATAAAATGATATTATTAACCGATAAAAAAATTTCATTTCAACATGTCTAATCCATCAAATCATATTTGAATACACTATTATTTGGTAGTTAATAAATTGAGGTAATTTCTAATAGGAAGCATCCCTTGGAGTTTAGCAGTTCAAAAGCAAAAATAGACAAGAACCCTGCTGCCTTAAAGGAGGTTGCAAATAAGTAATGTTTGCTTTACAGGTGCTTGAGGAGCTTGAGACCTATCTTGAACAGGAAAATTGCACCAAGAAATGGGTAAGTATTCTCCATGACCACTGTAAGGTTAGAAATTTGAACCCTATTTAAAGCCTATTAAATAAAATCAAAATGAATGAACTTTGAATGTGATGTAATTATTGTGTAGCTAAAGATAAAAGAAATATATGAATTCTGCCGATATGAATGGATGAGAGAAACACTTGATAAATTTATTAAAGTAATGGAAAAAGATAAAAAAAACCTGATATGAAGGAAGAAATTATGGAATAGTGACAATATCATAAGTATTTGCAGAATGTCCAATGTTCGCATTAAATCTTGTAAATGGACAATACAATGGTATTATGGTTTCAATCACCTAGAAAATTCCACTTAGAGGATTTTCATTGTCATTAAGTAAAAAAATAAATTATGATATAGAAGTGTACGTTTATTTGCTTGGAAATTTGAAGTGGATTGATGTCCTTTATATGGTGGTTGATTGTAGACCCTTTTCTATTTCTCTTCTAGGAAGAATTTTATTATTGTACATGACATAATAATTTTGTATGATAATGACTATGTAAGAATTTAATTAAACTAAAATATTCTCATTTTTGGGGAAGAAATGCATTCTTATTTCAAATTTTTGCTGCAATTAATTTCTCTCAATAGAGCCGTACAAGCCGAGAGTTGTGTTTGTGGGGAAATAACGCTAATTTTTTTATAATCAAATTTATAAGAAAGCGAAGAAAATGCGGAATAATAAGACACAAGTTGATAACGGAGTTCGGTCAATTATACCTACGTCTCTGGACTGTTGCATATCTTTTACTGAAGGAAGAAAAATTTATAAAGTGTTTACAAACACTCACAACTCAACCTCTCACTAAAGCTTCTCTCTCACTTTTGGATGAAATGTCTTACAAATGAATTTCTAAGACTATATATAGGCTTACACCTCCTCAATGGATGACCAAGATTAATTCTCACCTACTTTGATGAATGGTTGAGATCATTTCTCACCTACCATCTTACCTACCAAATGGATGGTCAAGATTAATCCCCACCCACCAAATGAATGGTCAAGATTAATCTTCACCTATCATCTTACCAACCAAATAAATATTCAAGATTAATTCTCACCCACCAAATGGATGGTCAAGATTAATCTTCAACTAACATCTTACCTACCAAATATTTTATCAACAAAAGATGTACCATCCATTTTATTGTCATTTATTTCTAATGCATGTGTAGCTTGACCAACAATCTCCAATTTGAAGACTGGTTTCAATCTATCTTCACACCTCGATCAATGCAACAACCTTTCTGGTTTTGTTACTCTAGCAGACCAACTAAAGTTGAGCACAACTTCAGTTTATCGATAATCACCACCTTTGTCAACATATTTGCTGGATTTCTGCTTCCTTGGATCTTCTCAAGTACTAACACATCATCTTCCTCTTTTACTTGATACACCCATTTGTTATGAAGTGTCTTCTTCCCCATGGGTAACTCAACTAGTTCCCATATCTGGTTGGAGATCAAAGACTTCATCTCATCTTTCATAGTAAGCTTCCACTTACTAGCATCTCCAGTTTGACAAGTTTCATCATAACATTCAGGCTCCCCTCCATCAGTCAACAGGAGATAGTTCATATATCTCCTGTTAGACACATGAGGCCGAGAAGACCTTTTCAATACAGGAGTTGGAGTAGGAGGTTATGGTGTGTCAAACTGATGCGCACTGTTTGGTCCAACAAGTTCCTCTGGCTTAGGACTTGCTACAATGGGTTCCGTCATAGAACTAACTGGGACATCATCTACATATGCAAATATTGACTCATTATGTTATGAGTTGCTGGCGATTGTTTTATGAATATCCTTATACATCACCCTTTCGTCAAAAATCACATCTCTGCTACGGATGACCTTTTTGTTTTCGTCATCCCAAATACAGTAGCTAAACTCATCTTCACCATAGCCGATAAGAGTGCATTTATTGGATTTGGGATCAAGCTTATTCCTTCATTGATCACTGATATGCACATATGCTACACATCCAAAAACTTTTAGATGTGACAGATTTATCTCTTTTTGACTCCATACCTCATTTGGTATTATGTGCTCTAATGGAACCAATGGTCTTCGATTAATTAAGTAGCTGTGTTGACTGCTTCTGCCCAGAACTGCTTTTGGTAGACCTGACTGTATATGAATACTTCTGCCTCTTTCTGTCAATGTTCGGTTCATACGTTCAACTACATCATTGTGTTGAGGTGTGTCTGGCACGGTTCTCTCTATTCTGATACCATGCTCATAGCAAAACTTCTTGAATCTGGTGTCTTCATATTCACCACCATTGTCGGTTCTGAGCTTTTTAATCTTCAGACCTGTCTCATTTTCAACCATAGCTTTCCATCTTCTGAAAGCATCAAACACTTTAGACTTGTGTTTTAGAAAGTAAACACATACCTTTCGAGAATGATCATCGATGAAAGTCACAAAATAGTATTTTCCACCAATGGATGAGACGGTCGTTGGTCCCCAAACATCAGAGTGAATGAGCTCTAGCCTTTCTTTCTTTGGGGTTCTGCCACTTGTCTGAAAGCTAACTCTTTTCTGCTTTCCAAGTATGCAATCTTCGCACGTGTCTATCTCCACTGATTGTAGACCTGAAAGTTTTCCCTTCAAATGCATAATCTTCATTCCTTTTTCACTCATATGGCACAGTCTCTGGTGCCATATATTGGGATTTTCATTGCTAGCTGCAACTATGATTGAACAACGTGCTCCTGCTATCATGTAAAGAGTACCACACTTTTTGCCTCGAGTAACCATCATTGCGCCCTTTGAAATCTTCCAATCATCACCATGGAAGATCGTAATGTAGCCTTCGCTAGCCAACTGCCCTACTGAGATTAAGTTTTTTCTTAGGTCGAGAATATATCTGACATCCTTTAGCTCCCAAACATATCTGTTCAACTTAATCTTCACTACACCTTTACCAATAATAGCGCAAGGTTGATTATCACCAAGATATTCCTTTCCAAGGTTTCCGGGGACATACCTTTCAAATAATTCTTTCTGTGAAGCAGTATGGAACGATGCTTCAGAGTCTAACACCCAAGTCTCCTCCTTGCTTTCCAAAGAGCATATCAATGCGTCATTGCCTCTAGAGGTGGAAGTAATATTTGCCTCTACCTTTGCTTCCTGGTTCTTCGGTGCATTGTTGCACTGATTTTTGTAGTGCCCAGACTTCCCACAATTCCAACATTCGACAGCTTTTAAACTATGGGAATTACTGAGATTCCTAGATTTGGACCTTCTGTCCTTTGATCTTCCTCGGTAGTTCGATTTGTCTCATCCATTGCATCTGGTTGAATTTCTTCCTCTTGACTCTGTATGCAAAACTGAAAAAGTTGATGATTCACCCAACTCTCTCCGTCAGATCTCTTCATTGAGAACTAAATCACAAACATCATCAAATTTCAACTTAGTACTTTCCGACAAGCTACTCACAGTCGTGACAGTAGCATTCCAGCTTTCTAGTAGAGAAGATAAAAGTATTAATACTTTACTTTTTCATCAAATTAAATTCTAACCGAACTCAATTGGGGTGTGACTGTATTAAGTTCATTAAGATGTTGAGCTACCGATGCACCTTCTATCATTCGCAAGTTGAACAAGCGCCTCATGAGGTGCACTTTGTTTGAGGTTGAAGGCTTCTCATATATACTAGAGAGAGTCATCATAAGACCTGTCATGGTCTTTTCCTTTGCTATGTTGAAAACAACATTGTGGGATAACGTCAATCTGATAACTTTGAGAGATTGTCTATCGAGAAGACTCCAATTTTCTTCCTTCATAGCCTCTGGCTTCTTCCCTGAGAAAGGTTGATACAGATTTCTTTGATACAAATAATATTCTATTTGCATTTTCCAAAAGCCAAAGTCTGCTCCATCGAACTTCTCAATTTTCACCTTTCCTTTGTTTGTGGCCATCGCTCCCACTCGAATCTGACTTCCTCTAGATCGTTTCTCACAATTTCTGCGAACTATCTTGAATTAAAACACCTCCGTGAATAATTTGGTACAACTGACAAATTTTTACTATTCATATGAATAGTAATCACCCGAAAAGACAGAAAAACGCAACCAACACTCTGATACTAGCTATTGGAAAATAACACAAATTTTTCTATAATAAGATTTATAAGAAAGCGAAAAAAATGCGAAATAATAAAACACAAGTTGATAATGGAGTTCGATCAATTATGCCTACATCTCCGGACTGTTGCAGATCTTTTACTGAAGGAAGAGAAATTTACAAAGTGTTTATAAACACTCACAACTCACAACCTCTCACTAAAGCTTCTCTCTCACTTTTGGATGGAATGTCTTACAAATGAATTTCTAAGACAATATATAGGCTTACACCTCCTCAGTGGATGACCAAGATTAATTTTCATATACTTTGATGAATGATTGAGATCATTTCTCACCTACCATCTTACCTACCAAATGGATGATCAAGATTAATCCCCACCCACCAAATGGATGGTTAAGATTAATTTTCACCTACCATCTTACCAACCAAATAAATGGTCAAGATTAATCCTCACCCACCAAATGGATGATCAAGATTAATCTTCAACTACCATCTTACCTACCAAATATTTTGTCAACAAAAGATGCACCATCCATCTTTATTGTCATTTATTTCTGATGCATGTGTAGTTTGACCAATAGTTCAAAATTTTGTTATTTTTTTCTTTTGGTTTGCAAGAATTTAATTAAAGTTTGAACTCATAACCATTATTTTATTGAATTATTCTGTAGCACTTAATCAAAACCCATTAAATATTTTCATACGCAATTTATTTAAACTTCAATTTTGCTATAAAAATAGATTTCAGTTTTATAATTTCTCAATTGACTCAAATTAGTTCAAATAATCATCAAATTCAAATTTATTAGACACACAGACTTAATACAACAAATAGAATTATATATAAGTTAACATGAATATGATTTTGATACAATATATTAAACAACACCAAATATAAGCATGCATTATAGGGTGTCAATACATACTTTCTTGACGTGTAAAACTCCCTATTTGAGCAAATTAGTTGATGGTTTTCCTCCACTAGCGTTTTCCCATGAATTTCACGACTTCCTATATATATATATATATATATATATATACACACACATACACACAATAGTTGTCTAACCCATATATATCCTTTAGGTTAGGCTGAATCAACATTTGAGTGTGGTGGAGATTCTGCAAAATTAGCTAGCATCTGCATAGGAGACACACATATTGCGGAATCACGGGTGAAAAACTGTGAATTAGATAACTATATAGTTTTCATCAACTATACCTAATACTTATTAATTAATAGTTTTTAAAAATGCTATAATTAAATAATTTTTTAATATGTATGGCTGATCATTGCTCATTCAATAAAGAAAAAATTGAGTGATATTATTGTTATATTTTTTGAGATATGGATTATTTCCTATTTACTACGATTATTACTTATTTATATACAATTATTCAAATAAAACATATGTTATTAACCATGATTTATTATTTTATAGTATTGCTAAAGAAATACATGGTTTGGTTTGCTTGCACTCTATTTCTACCATCAGCAATCTCTTCTGTTCTTTTGAAATTATATTAATACTAATAAACAACGAAAAAAACTATCAAAACATAATTTTCTACCTTCCTTATTTTAAATTAATTATTCTAAATAATGTAAATTTATATTATGTATTTTGTATTTTATATATGTTTAATAAATATTATATTTATTATATACAGTATTTATAATATATTAATTTATTAATTATTACTTATAATCTTATGGCATTTTTCTCGACGCGAGATAAGGATTCCTCACTGTTACATAGATATTTCATTTTAAAATAAAAACTGTACAATCATTACATAATTAAATAGAAATTTCAGAATTATATAGAAATTTCATTTTAAAATAAAAACGGTACAACCATTACATAATTAAATAGAAATTTCATTTAGATCGATTGCTGGTCTTGTTCATTGACACTTTCATCCTATTTGTATTCAAACGGTTTTGATGAATGAAGCTTAATTATACTTTTTCCTTTCAAAAAAAAAAAGATAGATAATAGTTTTAGATGACAATATGTTAGGGAATTAAGAAAACTGAAAAAAGTGAATTTTAAACTAAAAAATAGATTAATTGAACTGATAATTCAGATTTTAAATAAAGATTTTAGTTCCCAAACTTTTTCGATTTTACGGTATGTTCTGGTGCAATATTTCCTAGAATTTTATTCTTAAGAAAAGTCTATTTTCAATTAATTAGTTCATATGCATAAATTTCAAATTTAATTTACTTTTTTATACAAGATCATTTCTCTACACTTTCCCCGCACCCGTTACTGTTCCGCTTCTCTATACCGCCGATCCCACTTTACTCTCTCTGTTCAGTCACCGCCAGCCACTCTCCTCCCTTAACTATCCCGCGCCCCTCTCTGGCAGAAGATTTAAGAATCTCAATCGATCTTCGGTAGCGATTGTACAGGTACTTTTGATTTCTTCTGGTAGACGAGAAGTGTTCTCTGTAAGTGCAATTGGGTCTTGAGTTCTTCTATGGAGTAGGTTTTGAGTAGCATTCTTCACTGCAATAGCGTCTGTAATTTCATCCTCTGAACTGTATAATCAAGTGTAATATGTGAGATTAGTAGACCCATCATATCCTATATTGAAATTCTAATCAGCATTTGGATTTTTTTTTTCTAAAAAACTATGATATCTTGTCTAACAATTACAAATTTTAAACCCTGATTCAAGAATAATTTTGGGCAATGTGCATCAATTATATCAACCTCAACTTTTGAAACTAGAAGAGTAAATTTTATTTAATACAGAAGAATCCTGCAACTTCTTCCCAGTTGATCATGCTCCCACTTTGCACTGGCACATACTGATAATATTATTTGTTCATATGGGTTCGTGTATGGATTTTATTGAATGATTATTGTATGTTCATATTTTCAACTTGTAGCTGAATGTTTTTCAGTTTTTAAAATTAAGATCATTGAGTTCAAATGGGTATTGGGTAGTATTAGGGTGTTGGCAAATGGATTTGGCATGGGCATGGGTAATATAAGTGTATATTTAAATGGGTTTGGTACAGATACGGGTACCTTATATATAAATGAGTTCCGGAATGGATAGGACACTTTTTACGGGTATCTTACCCGTTGACATCCTTATGATGCAAGCAGTAGTATAAGAAGTTAGAATTAGTTACTCATAAATCATCTAAATATGATTAATAACTCTCTATAGTTATGGGATCTTGTCAACTATTAATCTAAATATTTAGCTCTATTGAGTGCTTTGAGGCTTCCTAATATGACCTAACAAAATTTCTCCACTCTTTTCCCTTTTTCCCAAAAACATTTACGCCCTCTAAATGCATTCCTTTTTTCATCATTTTTTTTTGGAATTTGCTTGTCTTTTTCCATAGTTTATTATCAACAGCTGACAAATAAAATTATGAATCTCTAAATGCGAACAAATTATTAATGAAAAGAATCTAATCTTTTTGCTTCTCTTCTCTTCTCTTATCTTCTCTTTAACTTGAAAATTCTAAATACTGAGAATATGATTTAAGAAACTTTAGCGTACTCCATATGCATGTAGTGTGTAGGTGAATTGTAGTCTTCATGGTTCAAACCTGTCAAATGATGGTTGATATGTTTTGGTCTCTCTTCCTGTGCTTGTTGCACCTCTTACAGTGACTTTGTAAATATGAATTTTGCATACTGGATATGCATTGATAAATCTTATCGTTTGATACATAAGATCTCCTGTGCAATTGCGCTTTGATAGCACCAGCAGCCTGTATTCATATCTACCTCAATGCAAATTTGTCTCTGTTTTATGCACCTTTTGCGAACTATTTTTCTGGCAAGTGCTCTGAGAACATTTATATGATATTAAATGCTGCTGTGCATGCATCAAAATATGCATAATAAATTTATTCATATGGTGATGTCCCAATAGGTGGTGTGTTACGGTTTTAGGATTCTAGGGTTAGGGTTATTGCAGTAGTTTAATTCTAATAGGATTAATAGTAATTTAATTACAGTAGAATTAGTAGTTTCCACTAAGGCAGAATAAGTGGTATTTCCATATTTCCTATTTTCCTGTTTTCTTAGGATTCTTTAAATCTTAGCTTTCATATTTTATTGTAAAATCTAACTTTTCTATTTTCTATGCTTGTAACCTCTATTTAAAGGGACATAATTTAATCAATAAAATTAAGTTAGAAATTTCAAGAAATTAAGATATTTGGGTCTCTCTGTAACGAGTCCTAAGATCCGGGTTTCCTTTGATGAATCCGATTGGCGGTGACATGATTCGGGGAACTTAACAATTTGGTATCAAAGTCAATCACTATAGGTGATAATAGTTTATGGGCATTGCACAGTTTGAGTCTAAACTGGATAGCCGACTGCAACAAACATCTCTGTAGTTGGAGGTGCTTGCTGTGCTTTTTCACCCTGCAAATCAGTTGCATGACAACGGAGGAGGAGCAAACACTAGTGACTCCAATAATGCACAAACCAGCCGCACTGAGCAGATGGTAGGCAGGTGCTGTGATTGGGAGGCACAAGAGGATCAGATAGTGTGAGAGTGGATGTTGTTGAGTTATGTTTGGCCGCTAACTAGGTGCAAACAGAATACAATTGTGCCCTAAGATTCCTAACACCCCTTGGACATTTACATAATATACGTTTGACTCACTTTTTGAACATGAATTAAATCGTCATCAACTTTAAATTTCATTGTGTTGTGTATGACTTATTTATACACAGTTAGTGGACAGATGCGGAAGCGCAGTGGAGTGATAGTATCTATCATTGGGGAGTTTTTCGGTTTAATTATGGGGTTACGGTTTAAGTGGGTTAGGGTGCGGGAGCAATGCCCCGCAGTACAATACATCGACAATTCTGTAAGATTGTACTATTCAACTTATATATATATATATATCTAATTAGAAAACCTAGTCACTCTACTCGCAAGGATGTAGGCACATTCGTTAAATCTGTGTTCTTTTGTTTTCTTCTATTTTTCTTGCTGTTTTTTGGTTATTTCTCAAACACATTGTACTTTCTTGGGTCTTTAAGTCATAGTTGTAAACAATAATGTAACAACTGCAACCTTTGGCAAAGTTGTTTTATTTAAAGAAACGAGGAACTAAAATGCTACTTATCTCGGACGGTGGTGAACAAAAGTATGGCTGCATGACTGGGATGTATATTTTTCTAAAATTAATTACTCTTTAATCTACTTTAGAAAAAGTCCTCCCGGAATTGAGTCTTTATTGTTCAATGGGAGTTTTTGTGATGTTCCTTTTGAATTTCTTTGCTGTTACTTGCTCAAAAGTTTTCATACCCGAGTGCCAGCAACATTCTAGGAAGTTAATCATTTTGCGGAACCTTTTCTATCCAAGCTGCCATATTAGCTAAGAGCGGAGTAGTTTTGGCATCATTTTAAGTGACTTAAATTATCTGGAACTTAAAACACAGTAGATATATTAGCTTCATCTAACAATTGCAGTTGTTTCAACCTTGCTGACTTTTTCGCTGAATTTTAAAATTTTCCCTGACTATATGCATCTTTTAGGATTAGCAAAGTTCAGGTTGGATGAAAAATGTGTAATAGGTGATTTGTTTTAGTACGTTGTCTTAACTTCATATTCTTTTATTACACACATTTAGAATATAGGGAAAGTTGGGTGTTTGAATATTCAGAATTCTTTTGCTGCTTTATCCTACACTGCTGCCCATGATTTTAGGTTTTATAAATTTGACAGCATGGATCCGCAAGATATTGGCAACAATACCAAGCTGAAGCCACCAATGATATTTGCTGGAACAGCAAAGGAAAGTTCTGCAGGACCACCCATTGGGATAATGGACATAGGCATCAGTGAAGAAGCTTATCTTTTTCGGGTTATGCTGCCTGGCATCCGAAAGAATGATTGTAAGTCTATTGCCTGAACGTTGATACTTCTGGCATATGTTCGGTATCATGCACCTCAACTGGGTGAAATTGTTATTCATATAAATACTTGAAGAGAGCATTAAATGCTGTGTTATTTACTGTAATGAACTCTTGCATAATTAAATATATTGAGTTGACAGGATAGAGATTGTGCTTATCTTTGCAGGTAATGTGAGGTGCGAGATCCAACGTAATGGGACTGTTCAAGTTCGTGGAGAGGTAACATCCGATACAGGAGGAATTCTGAGGGGCTCATCGAGTGTTTATCAGTTGAGAGTCCAGCAACTCTCAGAACCTGGACCATTTGTGCTATCATTCCAGTTACCTGGACCTGTGGATCCTAGACTCTTCTCTCCTAGTTTTCGTGGTGGTGGTATCCTGGAAGGGGTGGTTATGAAACACAGGGTACCAGTTTTCAATATAGATGGTTGAAGCCCTCCTCCTTGAGCTTCAGAGCTTAGTTGCATCCATCCTGAATATGCTACAAATGTAGACAAACAAAGACATGCTGTTGGACACAGTAGCGGGCTTTATAATTATAGAAAGGATTCTTACCCTGTTATTTTATGGCTGGTTGACAATTTGTTGTTTGTCCATATGGTATATGGTGGTGTTGCCTGTTTCTATGCACTAGAGAAAGGTAATCTTGGCCAAGAAAAAGGATCAAATACAAGAAGGATATGAAAATGATGTATATGACTGCTTGATTTTGCAGCGAGCTGCTACAGTGGAAAACCACACACTTAAAAGCTTAATATTTCTTTGAAATGCTAAAAGCACTTCTACTTGTTGAAATTCATGATCAAGGGTAACCAAGAGGAGAAAAATTGAGAAAAGCAAAGATGTTCATCAGAGAAAATTACATATTAGTAAGAAAAATTAAGTGTTCACCTTGTTGGGCAGTTTAAATAAATCTGTGATGCTTCAATAATATCAGAACCTGATATTTTCAACAGAAGGTGACAAACAAATTCTAGTTTAATTTGCATTATACTGTCCAAGAAAAAAAAAATAAAAAGTGACAGTAGGCAGCACAAAACATATAAAAAGATTATATGAATGATTGTGGTTAGTTCACTTCTGTTACAGGAATCTGATGGAGAAACCAGCTGAATATAACCTTGTTACACCGAAACGGCAGAAGATGACATCTGATGCATGCAGAATAGAACAATGATATGATCACTTCATTTTTTATTTTCAAGAAATGTTTTTTTATTATTTAATTCTTATATATTTTTATTTGTATTTTTTATTAACAAAAAAAAAAAAAATTCATAGGTTAAGCGGAGTTGCAAAGATCATTCGCTGCATTATACTATTATGTAACTGGTGACAGCGTCAATTAAAATTTGACACCTGATGCAATGCCATTATAGAATTCTATTGAATTATTATTCTTGAGAAAGTTCAAGGAAAAGCAGAAAAGAAGGCAAGAAATAAGCAATATAGAGAAGCACTATAGATTAACAAGTGGCAATCTCTACTGAAAATCCATTTTACTTTTTTTTTTTGGGTGAAAAAGTCCATTTTACTTTATTTATTCACTAGAGACATCCCGCGCAACGCATGGCTAAAAATAATATTTCTAATTGATGTAACTTAAAAATATTTACTAAAATTAGAGATTTTTTTTTATAAAAGAAAAAATTATATGAAGAACAATTGGATAATACATCTTTGAGGATAAGAGTTCTTATAAACCAAGGTTATCAGATTCGGTCTAACCACATTCCAGTAAATGCAGCAGATTAAAAGTTTAAGTTTCAATTGGAATTAAATTAGAATTAAACCGGTCTATGTGAATTTTTAAAAAAAATATAATATTAAACATGTCTAATATGTAATAAAATATAAAAATAACTTATATAAGACATTTTCATATACAATAATATATTTAAAAGAGCAATGTTTATACTCATATATTCAAAAAGAATTGAGGGACATCTTCCTAAACAGACTGACTAACAAAATAATAAGTAGCTTTTGTAAGAGCATGAGCAACCTCATTCATTTGATATCTAATAAAATTAACCGAGACTTTGTGATTTGTGACACGACTGAATAAGGGATTGACAAGCTTGGATTAAGCATTCTAATTCTGACCGATCCTCACATTTGGCATCTAACTCAATATGGACATTAGCGAGATTCCTCGACTTAAATCCAGCTTAAAGCTTCTTTTAGACAAAAAGTTTCAGCCAAATTAGAGTTCCATTGACCAACAATACAATTCGTTCTACGACACTAACCTTGGACAAGAGAATCAAGCACCACCATCCCTAAACCAACAATATAAGTGTCCATATTAATAGTAGCATCCAAATTAAACTTCACTGAGCCAAGAGGAGGGAACTTCCACCTGCTACAAACCTGAACTCCTTATCCTACTAAAGTATTTTCGTGACCAACATTTTCTTTTTGGAATTGATCTAAGAAATTCATGCAAATATCCATGCAATAATCAGTTGTTCCTCTGATTCCATATGGCCTAAATAACAGTGCATACCCTTTTTTTGAATGACTGATTGCCAAGTCAAGCATACACCTAAGCTAATCAATGAAATCATCCATATGCATTGATATTGTATTAATCCTTGCCACACTCCAACACTAAACAATAAAAGGACAATCCAAAAAACATGCATCCTATATTCACCAAATTCTCTATACGCTCAAGTATTCTCAATAGGAACCTCTTTAACAAAAAGTCATTCCCTAGTAGGCAAGACATTACGACAAGTTTTCCACATAATTTTTTTTTTTTAACTTTGTTAGACTAATCAACATTACCCATGTCTCCATCATACCCAAAATAACTATTAACTGCTAACTGATAACCCGACTTTACACTGCAAAAACCTTTTTATGTCCTAATGCTAAATAAGAGAATCCTCATACCCTGAGTTTTCAGTAGACATCTTCTGAATAACACTAACATTCATCTCATTGAAAACTTCCTTTAACATCTCCACATCCCATTCATACCCTGTAATATCTGATAATTTAGACACTAAGTCGCACGTGTCACGAAATTGACGTGTTTGATCGATCGGAGTTTAAATTCAGATTTTTGATTGAAATTAATCAAGTAATGACTAAATTATGTGATATATGCCTAATTAAGTGATTATAAAGCTTAAAGAAGTTGATTTACGGTAAATGACTAAATTACAAAATTTGATAAATTTTGGAGTCAAATTGCAATTTGCCAAAATTTGGAGGATCAATGGGATTAATTTGCTAATTAACATAAGAGATGAGACATTTTAAATTGGTTTGGCCGGCCATAGCATGAGGAAGAACAAGAATTTAATGTGATTAAGTCTAATGTCAATAATGGTTAAATTAGTGGATCCCACATGAAGACTTTTTGGGTACCTTATTTAATTCTTTCTTTTCATTTTCGGTCTTCATTTCCTTCTGCCCAACCAGTCTCCACACTACCTCATTTCCTCTATAGCCAAACCAGAAATTTAGAGGAAGAGAAAAGGGGGAAAAATCAAGAGCAAGTGATTTTCACAGTCTATAACTCATAAAGAAGCTAGGAAAAGTAAGAAAGAAAAAGAAAAATCAAGTTTGGTGGAGAGAGAAAATCTCCAAAGTTGTGATCAAGTGAAGAAAAGAGTAAGGTAAAAAGTGATTCTTCTTCTTATTCATCTTTTCTTAAAGAAGTTTGAATTTTGAACTCATCCAATACTCATATGGAAAGAGAGAAAAATTAGGGTTTTGAGAGAGAATAAGAGAGTTTAGGGTCTCGAGAAAATCAGATGATAATAATGATCTATGATGTTGTAGGAGTTCCAAGTGGAAAGTAACAAACTCTAAGGAGCAAAGGAAAAGAGAAAGCTACCTAGAAGAGTGAAAGAAAAAGATTAAGGTTTGTGCATAATTTAAGGCAATAGACTATCTATGTTTGAAATAATACATGTTTAGCATGTTAATTGATGATTGAAATGCATGAATGATGACTATGGCATGAAACCATATGTTAGAGAAAAAAAATGAGATTTTTTTTTTGTGATTTGTTGAATTAAGTGATGCATGTTAGAGAATTTAATTATGATTAAGGAATTTATATGTATTAGGTCATGATATGTTTAATAAAGGACTCTAGAAATGCATGAGTTGTGTTTTGATATGATTTGGGGTATTTTGAATGAATGAAATGTGAATATGCAAGTTTCTTGCAAAAAGTCACTAGCGTGACTATCGGGTTATGGGTGTGAACTTAATGGTTCACGGTTGTGACTAATTTGTATTACGGTTGTGAATTTGGTTTGAAAATGGTACTATTCATTCCATAAACATTCACGGTTGGAAATCACGGGCGTGAACTCATTCACGGGTTTGAATGAGTAATCACGACTGTGAATGCTTTTGGCACGATTCATTCCAGTAGTGTTCACGGCTTTGAATTACGGGCGTGAACTAATTCACGGGCATGAATTAGTAGTCACGATCATGAATGCTCTGTTTTTAAATAAATTATGAATATGATTATCTACTGATGTATCTAGTTAAACAAATGAAAAGATGTTATCCAGTATGTATGAGTATGATGATATGTTGCAAAATAAGAAAATTGAGATGTTGATACATGAGAATATTGATGTGTCAAAATTTAAGAATGATGATGATAATATGTATAATATGAGGATGATGAAATGGATGTAAATTAAAATTAAATAAAGATATACGATTAATGTGAAAATACGAAGATGCCCATTACTCTACCTGTGGACTAGAAGCAGGATAGATGACATGTCATTATGGGGGCGAACAGTACCGTACTATACGAGATATTTTTCGATCAATGTGGCTTAAGCTCTGGAAGTGTCATTGATCTGAGATGCTCGGTCAATGTGGCTTAAGCTCGGGGAGCACCATTGACTTGAGAAGCTTTGTATAGTACAAATAAATTGAGGACAAGGTGGCTTAAGCTCGGAGAGCGCTCTTGGTCCGGTTATTCATCTATGATGAAATAATACTCAATCAATGTGACTTAAACTTGGGAAACGCCATTGAATTGAGCTGAAATGATACTAATATAATTTAGATATCGCTAATGGCAGTCTAATATCTGCATTACTAATGAAAAGCAAAGTATAAACTCCATAAATAATAAATGGAAGGACTGACTCTCATGGACCGTGACAGAAAACCAAACAAGCCAAATTCCAGCAATGACAATTATGAAAATATTGAACCTGCTTAAGATTAGGTTGTATTATCACTGTCAATGCTAAATTGCTGAATTGCTAAATTGCTTCTTCTTAGCTGACTCAGAGTTCTGTAGAAAAAAGGACATATTATAGATATAAGCACACAAATTGAGAAACATGCTTCACTGGGATATACACGTTCGCTAGAAGTAGAACAATGACATTTTTCTACATAAACCTTACTAGTAGCAAAGACAAAACTTTAAAAAAATCAATATCAAGTAAGCCATGCCTACAAGTCAAAAAAATAGAAAGTAGAACATAAATAATGTTTGTGCAGGACAAAATTAAAGATTTCTTGAGACTAACAAATACTTCACACAGATCAAAGATTGCTTCTATGGCAAAAAAAATGTATTTCAATAGCTTTTGTTTACCAAGTAGACCAGGCCCAACCAGCAAACAACCGACAAGTGAAAGACAAGATCAGGGAAGAACTGAAATCAATCTTACCAATAAGAAATGAATTTTCAGATCAGCCACAGTTCTTTGAGCCCAAAAAGCTAAACAAGTTAGAGTATCTACAAGCAGCAATATGTGAAACGTTGAGGATGTATCCTGTAATGATGTACGAGCACAAAGAAGCTTTAGAGACAGAGGTATTAATAAGGCATATATATATATATATATATATATATATATATATATATATATATATTTGGTACTAAAAACTGTGAAGATATTTCTTATTAATTGAATAAAATGAGTCTTGTGATTTAACTCATTTCAAAAGTTAGCTTAAAAAGGAGAATGGTCAAACTATTACAAAGAACATTTGAATTAAAACTAATGATACAGTTTCTATATGAAGCCAAATTCTAATACCACAACTATATTATGGATTGCTTGGCATACAACTATGCTAAGCTAATGCAGTTTGCTAGCAGGCTGCAAACCTATATCAGTATATTAGTATATATATGCTACAAATTTTTTCTCTTGAAGTTTGCAATAGCTAGGCCATTATCCGCCAATTAAATTTCCTTTATCACAACATATATATGTATGGTGGTTAGTCATGTTAAGCATGTAAAAAAAATTTCATTAGTTAATTAATACAGCTAGCTACATCATCAATTCCCTAGTTTCTTTTAGGGACATGGATTCAAGATTCTTAGTTCGATTTCAATTCTTAACATTAGTATTCTTTGACCTAAAAGAAGCTTCAATGTTGAATTTTTTTATTAATACAACACGTTACTTTCTCCAATATTTTATGAGGGTATCCTTAATGTGGCTTGGTTATGTAGAAAGGATAAGGTAAAGCTAGCAAATTTAGTGAATAGACTTTCATATATATACAAGAGCAGAAGTACTATAATTTATTGGAAACAAAAGAGAAGATCCCTAGAATCTTTATATAATTATATATCTATAAGAGAAATCTTCTGACATTTTTATGTATAGAGCCATCATGTAATGAATAGCAATAACAAGAGACACTAATATGTCCACTTCTTGAAAAAAAGGTCTGAACTGACATCAAACCCTTCTTGGTGATAATATCATCTTTATGTTCCTCTCCCTCTTCCTTTTCTCTCTATTTTAATTAGCTTATATGAGATATCTTAATATTAATTAGGCTAGCATGGTGAATAGAGATATATTGGTTTATTTGTTTAGCATGCTGAATATATATATATATATATATATATATATATATATATGAAATGTGATTGACATGTCAATAATAGTAATCTCCATAATAGGACAGAGAGAGTATATAGGAAAAAGGCACAACTAAAAGTGATAAAAATTAAAACTCCATAATAATAGCCATAAAAAACAACACTCTTAAACTCTGGACTAGGAACATTAACCGATATATATGATGCATATCAGCCCCTCCCTTACATGTTCACCACTTAAATTAACATCCTTATCCTGAAAGGTCAGAGAAAGTTTACCAATAATTGAAGCTATTTAAACAAGCAATATGACACTGCTTGTGAATCATTGTTGATAACAATCAGACAAATGTTTTTCTGATTTATGCTATCTTTGTTCCTTTATATTTTTAACACTTTGGAACTTCTATGAATCTATTATCCTTTTCTTTTCTTTTCTTTTCTCAGTTCATAATGACAATTGCATGCATGAGAACTTCATATGCTGGGAAACAAAGGACAACAACTTCAAACAGAGAGAGGGAGAGTAAAAAGTCAGGTGATGTGGGAGGAAGTGGGATATATGAAGACTAGCATTTTAGTGTATGTTCAGTTCAGGGCAAGAGAACACATATTTAAGCATGCAAAAACCAACTTATAAGAAAGAACTAGAGTCCCAAGTCCTTGCACACAAAAAAGTAATGGAATCCAGCAAGAGGCACTTAAAATGAAAATGTTGTCGTTGTAATATCAAAGGGGGAAAGAAAGGGGGTGCAAAACCAAGAGAATTCACAGTACAAAGCCATTGTAATTTGTTTTGGCAAAGCATGCAAAAAAAATGCGGTGACAATTCAAAGCACAAAATAATTTGATTTGTAATGGAGAAATTTCACAGCCATGTTTGGAAGAGTAAGAAAATTCAAGACTATATTGTTTGCAACAAGCAGATGAAATCCTCAGGTGCTTACAAATGAATAGCATCATTGAAATTTTTTGAATAATTAGTCAAATCACCAAGCAAATGTTTATCTGAGTACAACTGAACATAACTAGTTATTTTACTGAAAATAGAAGATATCTTGCATAATTGCATTCACAAATTTGGCCAAAGGGAAACAGTTGGGAGAAGAAAAAATTATAAGATAAACCATAAGAATTTTGTATTTAATCAAATCAGGAAAAGCTAGAGAGCAAAAGCAATGATGATAAAACATGAAACATTAACCATAATGACTTCGAAAAACTTGTAAAGTGATGCTGATTACTTAAAAAGAAAAAAAAATCATCAAAAACCCATATCATCGAAAGCAAAAAAAAGAAGCAGAAATATCCAACAACCCATATCATAAAAAAACTAGAAGAGTAAATAATAACCACAAAATTAAAATTAAAATTATAAGGTTTTAAATTTTTACGTACCCTTTTCTCTTAGAATGTTAGATTGGACTCCCCCCCTCCCCACATCCCATTTAACAAGCTTGATCTGTTGATGAGATAAAATGTATGAGAGAGTTTCAGATGAAAATAATTTGTTGCAGACGATACTGTGTAAAGAAGCTCGTTTTTAGGTTTTTAAAAAAATTATATGCGTCTGTCTTAAATAATAACTGACGTCTATTATAACATCATATGCGTCAGTTATTATTTAAGACAGACATCTAACATTTATATGTCTATCATTTATAATGTCAGACACATATTCTTTTATAGTTATATGCGTCTGTCAGACACATATTCTTTAGACAGACGCATATGCTGTTGTCTAAAGCTTTAAATAGAGGCGGTGGTAATTTTGTAAATATTTTAGTTGTTATATGCGTCTGTCATTATAAATGACAGACGCATATAATTATTTATATTTATATGCGTTTGTCATTTATAATGATAGACGCCTAAACTTTATATGACTGACATTTGTAAATGACAGACGCATATAACAAGTAAGATATTTACAAAATTGCCACTGCATCCATTTTAAGCATCTGCAATTTAGACAACAAACATATATAACCTTTAACTTAAAGTACTTATTGTACTTGTGCAATCTTTCCTTCCTTCCTTATCCACCTTTCTCCTCCAAGGCCACCTGCCCTTCTCGTTGGAGCATCCATGACCCCTACTCCTTTTTCAGCATCCCTCCATTGTTAGCAAACATCAATGAACAAAATTTGTTCATATGACCAAGCTTCCCATAAAATATAATAAGATAGGTATTAAACTGATATTTAAATTGAACTATACTTTAGCCACCATCAGCAAACTATATCTTCTTCCACCTTTTTAGAGGCATTGTAACATCAATCTTCATCCGAACACGCATATAGCTCCTTGAAATACCTGCACTATTATTAACATCATAATCCAAAAACTCTTCGACAAAATTGCCAAGTTGTCTACCCATTGCCAAAAACATATAGCCAATTGCTAACTCATAAATTTGGACCTAAATCAGAATATGAACAAGAGAAACATTGGATAGAACTTCCCCCTTCTGTAAATGACGCACGACTAAAACATTGTTATCAAAGGTCCAGGGTCCACCATCCATCACCTGTTTCAGATCCAAGGTATGATAAAACTGAAACAAAAATAGTTGATATGACATCTCCTTAATAGTAATCCCCTTCCCTAGTCGCCACAGACTGGATATGCGATGCTTCATCACATTAAACTTAATCGTCCGATCCATAAGAAAATGCCAATCAAATAGAACTCATTAAACACCTCATTAACATCTCCATCCTCCCTTCTAACACCAACTCCTCCTCATCCTCCACACTTAAAGACAAAGCCTCTAAACTATCCTTCATAGAAAAAATAAAGGAACGCACAAGAAAAGATTGAACCCAAAAGACGAATCCTCTCACTCAACGGAGAGAAAAACCTAGCCTCCCAAAATGGAGAGTTTTTTCAAAATTAGAGATAGTTAAACAATTAAAAATATTATTTCTATTGGTGAACTGAATAACCTCTATCTAATGATGGAATCATTACCCTACATTTGTATGGACAAAGCATAAATATGGTTTTATATGAAAAAAAAATTGAAAAGCGTAGATCAAAGAAATTGAAATAAACTTTAATGCTTCGCTTAAAACCAAACATGATAAGATAAAAAAGGGATTCCATTCCATGGTGTAACTACCGATTAGCTTAAATATTAATATTCCCTTCAATTTGCACAAAAATGCTATTTGCACAGTTGAACTTAAAGAGTGTAAATTTTGCACACTTAACTCTCATAAAGTATAATATTTACACCCTTAATATGCCACATGGCAATAGGGTGTGATCTCACAAAGTTGAATGCGTAAAGTAAGGAATAAGAGACGCTTTTTGACTCTTAGAATGAGTCTTTACTCTCTTTTCTTCTTCTTTATTTTATTTTTTATCAAAAAAATTGAGACACAAATTTATATATCAATTTCAATTGGTGCTACATCAAGCACCGATTCTTGAAGATAGCTGGGAGTGTCACCAAAGCAGTGCATATGTTCAGTGGAGTTACTAGTAACCTCAAATAGGGCCAATCAAAAAGAAGCAAAGGCCTGGTGATGGCAACAGAATCTCTCTCAATGACTTCCAGAGCCAGCAACAAATCTATTCTATGTTGTGGAAATCGGGTTAGTTTCCACCAAAGTGAATAATTGTGTCAAAAATTAAGACAAAGAAAAATTCCCAGGTAGTTGGTGGAGTCACAAATGGTCTCCCTTAAAAACCAACTTCCTTAGACTCTTGAGTCTTGGTGATAGAATTTTTCTAAGATAATTTAAAGCATAATATATCACAAAGTAAAAGACCTGACAATAGCTATTAAATATAAATAAAAGGAACACCAGAATTTAACGAGGTTCGGCCAATTATGCCTACGTCCTCGGACACTACTAAAATAATATTTTACTATTTCAAAGAAATATTACAAAGTGAAATATTACAAGAGATAGAGAAAATACAACCAATCTTAGAAGTAGAGGGATTGGTGTTTTTGGGATGAATTGTTAAGAGGAGGATGAAGTCCTTTTATAGCCTAATGCTATGGTGGAAAAATCATCTCTTTCCGATGTGGGATTGTCACATTTCAACAAATCTCCACCTTGACAATCTCACAATTCCAAACAAACATTCTTTAAACTCTTATATTACAAATTTCAGTAATGTCTCCAAATGCGCTTCGAAGCGCCAAATTTCAAATTTTGAGAACATTTATCAAGTCCAAGCAATGTTGGAACTTGATACCTGTCACAACTTTCCTTGCCATATCTGCGGGATTTTCAGCAATCAAAATCTTCTGAAGTAGTATCCCACCATCTTCAAGAATTTCCCTTACAAAATGATATCGAACATCAATATGCTTCGTCCTTGTATGATAAACTTGATTCTTTGCTAAACAAATAGCACTTTGACTATCACAATGCACTTTGACATACTTCTGACCAATTCCCAAGTCATTCAACAACCCCTGAAGCCAAATTGCCTCCTTAACAGCTTCTGAAACTGCCATGTACTCTGCCTCTGTTGTAGACAAAGCAACTGTTGATTGTAAGGTGGACTTCCAACTAACCGGTGCTTTTGCAAGTGTGAACACATAACCGGTAGTAGATCGACGTTTGTCTAAATCACCTGCATAGTCGGAATCACAATATCCAACTATATACTGACCATTTTTCTCATCCCGCTCAAACATTATACCAACATCTACAGTATTCTGAATATACCGTAGAATCCATTTCACAGCTTGCCAATGTACTTTACCAGGATCATGCATGTACTTGCTCACAACTCTAACTGCTTGTGAAATGTCAGGCCTCGTACACACCATTGCATACATCAAGCTACCAACAGCATTTGCATATGGAACATTTGACATATATTCCCGATCTTCATCACTTTTCGGAGATAAAGATGCACTGAGCTTAAAATGAGGAGCAAGTGGAGTACTAACTGGTTTTGTCTTCTCATTTATCCCAAAACGCTTTAGTACTTTTCTCAGATATTGTTTCTGAGTCAAACAAAGTCTCCCCAATTTTCTGTCTCTGCATATCCCTATACCTAGAATCTTCTTAACTTCCCTTAAATCCTTCATTTCAAATTCCTGATTTAGTTGAGCTTTTAACTTCTGAATCTCTCCTTCATCTTTCGAAGCTATCAACATAAAGAAGAAGATAGATAAAGGAACCATCCCGTAGCTTGCGTAAATATACACAATGATCATATTTGCTTCTTGTGTATTTCTGCCTTATCATAAACTTGTCAAATCGTTTGTACCACTGTCTTGGAGATTGCTTCAATCCATACAACGATTTGCTCAACTTGCACGCCAAATTTTCTTTTTCAGCAACTTTAAATCCTTCTGGCTGAGTCATGTGGATTTCTTCTTCTAAGTCTCCATGTAAAAATGCAGTTTTTACATCCAGCTGAACTAGTTCCAGATCAAATTGTGCTACCAAGGCCAATAGTATTCTAATGGAGGAATGTTTTACAACTGGAGAAAACACTTCATTATAATCAATTCCTTCCTTCTGAGCGTAGCCTTTAGCTACCAATCTTGACTTGTAGCGGATATTATTCTTATCAGGAAATCCATCTTTCTTTGCATAAACCCATTTACAGTCAATCGTTTTCTTTCCCTTTGGCAGACTTGATAGCTTCCATGTCTGATTCTTTTCAAGGAACTGCATCTCTTATTCCATAGCCTTTCTCCACTTTTCTTCTTCTGAGCTTTGAATAGCTTCACAATAAGTGGAAGGAATCTCATCATCTACTGAAGATGTATAATTAGTCATATCTTCAAGTCGAACAGGTTTCTTAATATTCCTTTTCGGCTTTCGTAGTGCAATTGGCTCAAGTTGCTGAGGAGGTTCTTGTGCTGAAAACTCTGCTTCCTCATCTGATCCATTTTCTACCATTATCTCCTCTTCTGCCGTAGGAGTAATTTTATCAGACTTTACAATTGCTGGATCAACAATTCTTCTTCTATCAAACTCCACCTGTTTAGGAGTTTCCTCCACCTGCTGTGGAGAACCATCTCTCTACTCCTTTGTTACCTTTAACACGGTAGACTCATCAAAGGTAACATCTCGACTAAAGATTATTTTCTTCGTCTCTGGGCACCATAGTCGATATCCTTTGATACCAGATGATATCCCCATAAAGATAGCTTTCTTTGCCCTTGGATCTAACTTCGATTCCTTAACATGATAGTATGCAGTGGAACCAAACACATGTAAGGAATTATAATCTGTAGCAGGTTTTCCATACCACACCTCTAAAGGTGTTTTGCCATTGATAGCAGTTGATGGCAAACGATTAATGAGATGACATGCGTATGTTACAGCCTCAGCCCAAAATTGTCTGCCTAATCCAGCATTAGACAACATACACCGAACTTTCTTCAGTAGAGTTCGGTTCATGCGTTCAGCCACCCCATTCTGTTGTGGTGTATTTCTGACAGTGAAATGTCGAACAATTCCTTCATTTCTGCAAACTTTCAAGAAGGGATCACTTGTGTACTCTCCGCCATTGTCTGTTCGAAGACACTTGATCTTTCTGCCCGTCTGAGTTTCTAACATCTTCTTCCAGATGAGAAAAACTCCCAACACTTCATCCTTTGTCTTCATTGTATACACCCATACTCTTCTTGAAAAATCATCAACAAAGGTAACATAGTAGTGTTTACCTCCCATTGAAACAGTTTTGGAAGGACCCCTACATCTGAGTGAACATAATCCAGAATACCCTTGGTATCATAGATTGCAGTGCCAAACTTCACTCTCGTCTGCTTCCCTTTGATGCAATGCTCACAAAAGTCTAATTTGCAGGTTCGCACTCCTTGCAACAATCATTGATTCGCCAGAAGTTTCAAGGATTTTTCGCCTGTATGCCCCAAGCGCACATGCCACAATCTGGTTGTTTCTAGCTCCTGGTCATCACTAGAAACTGCTGTTGTTGTTCCAACAACTGTGTTGCCTTCATAGTAATACAAGTTATTGCTCCTTTGAACTCCTTTTATCACCACAAGTGCTCTAGATATAACCTTCATTACTTCATTTTTAATGATTATAGTGAAACCCTTTCTCCCAAGGATTCCCATAGAAATGAGGTTTTTCGTCAGACTGGGCACATATCTTACGTCAGTCAGAGTTCTGATTGATCCATCACGATTCCTCAACTGGATTGAACCCATTCCAGTTGTTTTGCAAGGGCTGTCATTTGCTGTATAGACAACTCCACCTTCAATTTCTTTAAAATCGAAAAACCATTCCCGATTGGGACACATATGGTGGCTACAGCATGAATCCAGGATCCAAGCAGTCGAACTGCTTATTGATGGCATCAATGCTAATGAAAAATCTGAATCATCACATTCAGCTACATTTGAATCTGTAACAGCCTTGCCTTTGCCAGATTTGCTTCTCAACTTAGGATAATCTTTCTTCCAGTGCCATTTTTCTCGACAAAAGGCACATTCATCTTTGCCCACTCTGGACTTTGATCTGTCTTTCTTTCCCCTGTTCTTATTTTTCGAACGACCTCTTACTATCAAAGCTTCTGCTGCTCCACTGGTGCTATCCTTCTTGTCTTTTCTCCTCAATTCATAGTTGTATAGTGCAGCACATACTTCACTGAGAGACACCTCAACTTTCCCATGGAGTAGAGTAGTTTCTAGAAACTCAAACTCCTCAGGAAGGGATCCCAACAGCATTAGGGCCAAATCTTCATCTTCAAATATCACATCCAAGTTCATCAGATCTGCTACAAGTTAATTAAAATTGGTGATGTGATCATTCATCGTGGTACCAGGAACATATGTGAATCTGAACAGTCTTTTCTTCATATGAAGCTTATTTTGACTGCTCTTTTTCAAGAATTTTTCCTCCAGTGCCTTCCACAATTTACTTGCAGAAGTTTCTTTACAAAAGACATACTTCAGCTCTTTGGACAGGCACGATCGAATTGTACCACATGCCAAACGATTGATTGTCTTCCATTCCTTCTCATCTGCACCTTCTGGCTTTTCTCCCTCAATGGCAATGTCTAAGCCTTGCTGAAATAAGGCGTCTAGAACTTCACCTTTCCACATGCCGAATTGGCCTGTACCATCAAAAATCTCTACTGCAATTCTCGTATTTGCCACAGCAGTTCTCACCAAAATTGATGAAGTAGAAGCTATTGTGTCCATTGTGGATTTTTGTCCGTCTCTTGCCATTTCCCTTTTAAGACTATTTAATAGCTTTCAAATGCGGAATACCCAAGAATTCAAGGAAACCTTTCTGATGTGGAAGATCAGCTTACGCCGCAACCACAGAGCATATAACTCAGTAACCTTGGCTCTGATACCAATTGTTGTGGAAATCGGGTTAGTTTCCACCAAAGTGAATAATTGTGCCAAAAATTAAGACTAAGAAAAATTCTCATGTAGTTGGTGGAGTTACAAATGGTTTCCCTTAAAAACCAACTTCCTTAGACTCTTGAGTCTTTGTGACAGAATTTTTCTAAGATAATTTAAAGCATAATATATCACAAAGTAAAAGACTCGATAATAGCTATTAAATAGAAATAAAAGGAACACCAGAATTTAACGAGGTTTGGCCAATTATGCCTACGTCCTCGGACACTACTAAAATAATATTTCACTATTTCAAAGAAATATTACAAAGTGAAATATTACAAGAGATAGAGAAAATACAACCAATCTTAGAAGTAGAGGGATTGATGTTTTTGGGATGAATTGTTAAGAGGAGGATGAAGTCCTTTTATAGCCTAAGGCTATGGTGGAAAAATCCTCTATTTCCGATGTGAGATTGTCACATTTCAACATTCTAAACGACAATATTTTCAACTGGAGCCGGAGCTTCAAATGGAGAGCTAGAGATTGTGGACGGCAAGATAGACGGATTCTTTACAAGAAGAGGAGATGGAGGAGAGTTGACAATAACTGGTGAAAGTGCATTTATCGATGGATTATTCATTGGAGGGGGTGCATTTACCGGTGGATTATTCATAGGAGAGGGTGCATTTACCGATTGATTATTCACCAAGTAAGGTGTATTCAACGGAGGAACATTCGAAGGAGAAGCAGATATTGGTAGTTTGACTGCTGGAATCAGTGTAGATGCAGAAAGTTTTTTAATAAAAAATTCAATATGATAACTCGAATTCAATTTGAAATTTATTCTATATGCATGATAATTCAATCTAAAATAAAATATCCCGTCTTGATAATCCGAATGATCCAACCTTGATTTAGAACTAAAATCACTCCACAAGGCAATTCAGCTCGAAATGACTTATTTGCTAGGTGAATCATAACATCATATTTTAGATTATTAATTCAGAAAATTTCATTTACAAATAAATCAATTCTTTTAACAATTAACTCTGACTTTTGCATTTATAATATATCAAACTAAAATTATTTAGTATAATCTCAATATATCATATCAATAATTAAAAAAAAAACAGTGTGATCATTCGTCTCCTGCACTTGAGTGATCGCAATAGGACATAAACTAAAATCAAATATATAAAAACAAAGACGGAATATTTTCTATTATTTATTGATATGACAAACATAAACTTACTAATTAATTAATTAGAAATAACAACAGAAGTCAAAGATGGAGGACTTTCTGGAGAAAGCTGAGCATTAGGGCCACTTGGAACAAGCCTTTTTAGATAATATCCATGATGAGTTCTCCTTCTGATGAGTTCTTCACCTTGTGTTGATTTCAATAGAGATTTCCTTTTAATGATTTCCTCTGGTGTGATGTAACCTTTCAATAAAGGTTTTCTTGGAATTGGACCAACAACTGCAGTGTTTTCATCAATAGAGTTTCTGAGATTGCTTAGCGAAGGATTCTGCTCACCAAGAGGAACCCTACCATCGGCTACTAAAGAAACTAAGAGAAAACCAAACGTTACCAACATAAAACATTTTGAAAACTCCATCCTTTTTTTTTTTTTTTTTTCACACATTAAACTCTCGAACTTTATAAGTGCTATGACGAGTCCAAATGGTACAGTCATGTTTGCTCTATTACTTAATTATGAGGCAAGTTAATAGGCTTTTAACCTTTACCATAAATTTTGTTTTCTCATACAATTTTCTTAATTTATTTATTTTTATTTTCATCAAATTACATATCATATTATTAATTTTCACAATAATACTAATTTTTTTATTAATTTTTTTTTTGTACATAAATGTGAGCAAAACTCATAAGGAAAACCATAAACTAACGAAAGTGAGTAATTCCAACAATATCATGAGTGAACCACTGATAAATGTCTTGAGGGGGGGCTCTCCAAGATATGAGTACCATTAGGATAACCATGCGCCAAATAAGAAAGGTAGTCAACCGAGTAATTAGCTTCTCTCAAAACATAACTTATTAATCTCTTTTAATTAGCAGAGGGAAACTATATGGGAATGAAAATAAAAATTTAATTACTAAAGGCATAAAATAAAAATTTCGAGGATTAAATTAATCTTGAAAAAGCCTGGTATATATAGTAAACAAAAGATGCTATATTCCTACTAATTATTCCCCAGATTTATTAACAATTTTGTTCAAATGATTGATTTTTTTCTTTATTAATTTTACTATTGTTAGTATTGATTGCACAAATTTATTTTATTTTTTTTATAATGAACTATAATATTAATTGCATGTCCTCGATAGATTTAGATTTTCTCATGTTCGTGTAAATATTGTCATTTACACTATAGCAATACTAATTCAAATCAAGAGAGATTAATATGTATTTAGCCTTAAAAGTAATTGATTTTCATAATCAAACTTCAAATTTTGGTCTTATAAATTGAAAATGGCATCTAATACATTACAATTTACAACTGTAATATTAATTCCTTTTGATATTTCCATATATTCTACTTAAATACATTAAAATTTTAACAATAAGAAGTTAAATTACCATCCTTATTTTTACAGCCCATTGAAATCCTCCATAGCAATTCCCCATATATAATTCATACAATCAGTTACAACTGTACAAGACAGATCATCAAACTAAAAATGGAATATCGTGTTTTTTCAAAATAAATAAATAAATAATAGAATACCCTTTAAAAAAATACAGAAAAAATGTTATTTAACATGATAAAATTTTATGAATAATATGTAGAAACTAATTTAGGTGGTAACATGGTTCGCTGCAAACATTATCCAAAAGTGATGGATCAAAGTTTCCTAATTTTTCTCATCAATCCTTTTCATGTTTTATTTCGTTTAACACTACTCAAAACTTTATTTAAATCACTATATATTTTAGCTTATAACTTTCAAATTTATAACCACTTTTAGTACTACTCTTTAATTAATTGTATACATACCTACCTCACAATTAGCACAAGAATCAAATAATATCAAAATTGCACAAAAAAAAAGTTGGAGAAAATTAGCTTTGCAAAATCTATTAAACTCTTCTACACATTTGATTCAATTGGCTTGATGTGTTAAGTGGAGTTACAATCAGAGTTCAAGTTAAATTAATAAATGAATCATGAAATCAAATTATTTGGATAACATCTTCAATCTCTAATTTAAATAATTTAAATTATTGAATTCAATTCAATTCCTAATTTATCTTTAAACTCGGAATCAAGATGATAGGTAAATAACTTACAAAATTTAATAAGAGATAACTTATTGTGCAAGTCTTATTACCAAAATTCCACTGTATTTTTTTTTATAGATCAAATCAGCGATAAAATATTAAATAATCAAAATAATTATTAATTTATGCATGTAAGATTCTATAACAAATTCGATACATTAAAAAAAAAAAGAATCAAGAACTACCAACGAAAGATGAGATGGGATGACACTAGTTCTTTCTTTTTTAATAAGAGATTCTAAGTTATTTTAATATGAATTAGTATCTTAAAAATTTAAGGAGTAACACTTTATCTCCTCACAGAATTTATCTCACAGAATTTATCTCACACAAATCTAAATTAATGTGCTATTCAATAAGACATTATTTAAACCAAAAGAAAGAAAAAAAATCATTAATTGAGTCTTCACAAGTCACGATGTGCTTTAATTTGTTGCAAGAGTGTATTATTGATAAAGCCCTTAATGACTACATTTGAGATTTTCCCACTGCATGCGAAAAAATGAAAATGTAGAGGCAAGCATGGAAATTTATGTGTGAAGGATAGATACATTGTATTTGTTGAAATTTTGGTTGGCCGTAGCTTTATTTTATTTTATTTTTTATTTTATGTAAAGGATAGGTACATTATATTTGTTAAATTTTTTGTTGGCAGCTGCTGGAATTCCATGCAATTTTTCATATATCTGCCTCAAACAATTTTGTGCTTAGCCTTCCTTATCAATACTAGAATACTAATTGTTTAAAACCAGTTTCTATAAATCAAGGCAATAAAAAAAAATATATTAGTAAAATAATTTGTATATGGTTCTTTTATTGGTTTCATATTGAATAATTAAGATGTAGGTAAGAAAAATTCGGTAAATTTAATTTTCAATTCATTAAACAAAGCACAGGATTCACCACAAACAGTAAAAAGCCAGCAAACAATAGCCTATACATCCACATTTAGTGTTGCTAATGACCATTTATCACCTTATGGTTAATTAAATTTTAATAGATAATGCAGAAAATAGGCCTTGAAGTTCAACTTAAGAAGTGTGCACTTAATAGCATATATATAATCGGTCAATATGAAATATATTGATAGTCCTTTCACACCCAAGGCTGAATATAGTAAAAATCTTGAGCGTGAAGGTGGCAAACTATATTACAGGAATAAAAAACTGCAAGGGACCTAACATTCGTAAGGTAGCCAAATATTGCAAGACTAGTAACTCTAATTGATGTATATGAATTATGAGTCTTAGACACTACATACCCAAAAATTAGTTAAAAAAAGTAGGATTTTCTAAACTATAACGAGTACTTATATAATATAATGAGTCCATGTAGAATAATATCTCAATAGATAATAACCAAAGGAAAAAAATAAATTTATATAGCCTAGTTTCATTTCATATCTCATGACTCAAAGGCAAAGATCCATAATTCTAACAGAGGAGTTTGATTGATTTTTCTGAATAATTAAGTTTGAAGACGAAAAAGTACAATTGCTCTTCCTATTTTAAAATATTTTTTTTTCGCTCTTTAAAAAGAGCGAAAGTCCAAGCCAATTGGAACATCCATAAGCATATGATCATCTGAGCTGTCTGAATTTGGAGGCTGAGCTTTCATATCAAAGCCAGCTCTGGTTTTGCGTTTTTCCTCTTGCAAAATTTTATCTACTTCTTCATTTTCTTCTCCTGTCATTATAATTAATGATGATTGGAAATATGTCAAACAAAATAAAAGCATTAAAAAATATGAGCTAAAAAATTTATAAAATAAATAAATAGACGTACGAGCTGTTGCTTCTGATGAGTCAAAATTATTGAAAAGATTGAGCTGCTTTTCATAAGCTTCTTGAAGAAATTTCTCAACTTCTATTTGGTTTCTTGTCTTAGAATTGATTGATTCATTTTGCTGATGATTGCCAACAATTTCTGAAGCCTTTTTCCTCTTCAATGGAACCTTTCTTTTTCCATCACAATCTAACGCCTGCAAATATTTATAATCCCACACATTAATATAACACTATTGATTGAATTCAAAAGGCTGCTCAAATATTATTAATAAAAATCATATATTTCAACACCATTTTTATTATAATATTGTAAGTTGAATCAGTCTTAACAACAACACAGACAATAAAAAGAAAAAGACTAGATATAATAACGAAAAGTCGAATTAACAATAGAAAGAAAAAAGTTGGAACAAGTTAAGGATAAAAATTTGGGTGGTTAATTAGGCCACTTAAAACTATGATAGACTTTAAAAAGCTTCTCAAATACTATTAATATGAATCAAATATTTATACATAATAAGCGAATTCCATATAGAAAAACATAATCAAACTACACAAGAACAATAAACCAACGTAGGAAAGCCTAATAGAAACCAATATTCCTATATAGACAATAGTGTGTGTGTGTGTGTGTATATATATATATATATATATATTAGTTATAGAGTAATTTAACAATCAAATATCTCATAATACAAATGGTTTTAATTTTTTTTGTCGGAATTCAGTCTATGATGAACCTAATTAATAAGAATTATTTTGTTTTATATGATACATTCTCATTGATTTCATAGTTGAAATATGTATGATATGCATGATATGTAGGTTTTCGAGAACAAATATATATTAGCATGCAACAAAAAATCACATATAGAATTTACTCACCGTTGGATTTTGATTTTTATTTTGTTTCTTAGCATTCCTGATTTGCTTAGGTGAAATGCCATACAATTCATAGTTATCAACCTCCACCAGTGAGCGGCACATAACGTTGGTAAGTTTGTGATAGTAGTACTACAAGTGCAAGCAATTATCTTATGAGTGATCATTATATATGACGGATTAAGATTCCCTGAAGTTCATCCAACATATATGATAGGTCATGTTAGAGTCTCTAACATTAGACATTCATCCATAAATAAATGGTTGAAATTAAATCTTATAAAAAAATTATAAGAAAGAAGTTATTTAAGAAAATTTAATCTCAACTATTCATTTATAGATGAATAAATGAGATTACCCTAACATGATCCATCATGATAATATAAGAAAATAAAAAAGAGTGAGAGGTAACTTTATCGATTCTGCTATCTTTGCGTCGTCTTGGGTAGATGACCCAATTATCTTTCCAAGAGGGCTCCTTTGGCTGATTTTCAGTTTGAATAATGCTTAAGCTCGGATCCTGCACCTGTTGTTAAATTCATTTACAAAGCATATGGGAATGACATATGAAATATTAAAGCAAAAAAAATCATTTGAAAGTTAGCTTATTCATAATTATAATCTCGATTTTTCTTATTGAGCCTTAATTTGAGCTTTTTCCACTTAATAATTGTAGTACATTATTATTCTAAAATGACATAAGTCATTTTAAGTTAGTTTATAATCACAATTATATTTATAATCACAATTATAAACTATAAGTGTTTTTCATATACTAACAGTGTGAAATTCTTATTCCAACACTTTCATATTTGTACATATAGTCTGGAGATACCAAAACTGAACAACAAAATTTAGGCAAAAAATATAACCATGTAATTAATGTTTTCCCTAAAAACATATCAAATTGCATCTTTACTTTTAACTTTACTACGAATTTAAGGATCAAGTTATATATATTCTGAGAGTATTCCACCAAATTGGACAAAAAATAAAGCTGATTTTTAAATAATTATTTTATTTTATTTGTTTGGGAAAATGTATACCTGTTCCATCAAGGGAGTCTTGTTATGATCTTCTGGTGGCTTGATAGATATCGGAAGGGCTTCCATCACGGAGTCTGGTCCAGAAGTTGAGCTTCCTCCTGCTTTCATGCATTAATACCTTGGCAAGCCATCAACAATATCTCCATTTAATAACTTCCAACATGAAATTTACTTAATACAAAAGACCAATATGAAGCTTATTAACTGCTGAAAAAACAAAAAAAGGGAACAAATTAATAGGAAGCAAATGAGTCGAAAATATAGAAGTAATATGCATGGACACTAAGAATTGTGAGAAAAATTAAGACTGTATAGAGTAGGGTCACAGCTAATAATTTGAGAAAAATTAAAGATAAAATGAAACACAAATTTTACGTAAAAAATCCCTAAATAAATTAGAATAAAGATCACAGATAATAATAGAAAATTTTCACTATGAAAAAAATAGAAGATTAAAACTTCTTTTTAAAATTTAAGGAGAGAACAATTACACTCTCTCTTAAAAATTAGGAGAGAACAATTACACCATCTCTTAAAAATTAAGAGAACAACAAATAATAAATATTTTTCTTATCTCTTTGTTTTTCCTTTCTCTCTCAGATTTGTTCACTTGCTCAAATCTTTCTATGAAAAATTGTAAATCCTGAATGTCTTTTTATAGGCATAGATAAATGCAAAAAAGTCTCCAAAAGCAGGTAACATCAGTACCTAAAAATCAACAAATAAGACAAAAATTTCAGCCGCAATTCTCACCAAATTTGCTTTTTTCTTTTCTTTTTTTTTTCATTGATGAAGGTCTCATATATGGGAGACCCATGATTTTCAACAAATCTCTCACTTGAAGATTTGATTGCATCGATCATATCTGTACACTATTCTTTCTTTTTTGCATCGTTTATGTTTTTGCTATGCACTAGATGATTGATACCAAATAAACTTGCAGCGCTGATTGCTTTAGTTATAAAATTTACTAGGTTATCCTCTATATGAATTTTCTACATATCCACTATTTTTTCTTTCACTTTCTCACAAACGAAATTGTACTACACTTGAATGTATTTTGTCTTTGAATGAAAAACTGAATTCTTTGTAAGATGCAAAACACACTGACTGTTACAAAAAGAGAAATTTTCTTATATTCATGCCCGAGTTCCTCTAATGTCATTTTCAACCAAATTGCTTCTTTACTAGCTTGTATAGCTGTTATATATTTTGCTTCTGTCGTTGATATAGCCACAACTGACTACAATTTTGAAACACAGCTTATAGCTCCACTAGCAAGTACAAACACATATCCGGTGGTGGATTTGCTTTTGTCAAGATCATTTATATCATATGAATTAACATATCATGTGACAATAAAGTCTGATCTCTCTTAACACAATGCAACATATGTGGTCCCCTTAATGTATTTTTGGACCATTTTTACTGCATTCCAATATTCTTTACCAGGATTCATCATGTATCGAATGACCACTCTCATTGCTTGTGCAATATCTGGTCTTGTACAAATCATAGCGAATATTAAACTTATCACTCTAATGCATACGGTACTCAAGACATCTCCATCATCTCTGTTTCTATTCTAGGACTTATACTGGAGATAATTTGAAATTAACAGGAAGTGGGGTAGAAATTGGCTTACAATCTTACATATTGAAGCATTGCAGGATTTTCTTCAAATAATTCTTTTGGGAAAGTTAAATCTTCCTATTATTTTTGTCTCATAAATTTACATTCCTAAAATCTTATTTGCTAGTCTTATGTCATTCATTTCAAACTCTCTAGCCAACTGTGCCTTAAATTTTACAACATGATCTTTGTTGGAGCTTGCTACCAATATGTCGTCTACATATAGTATCAAAATGATGAAATTACTTCTTCCAAATCTCTTGAAATATGTACAAGAGTTTGCATTAAATCTGCTATATCCAAAGCTTATGATGAAGGAATCAAATATCTTATATCTATACTTAGGCGCCTATTTGAGATCGTACAAATATTTGTTCAACTTGCAAACAAACTTCTCTTTTCTTTTTTCTTCAAATTCACCTTGTTAGAGCATGTAAATTTCTTTTTCAAAATCTCCATGAAGAAAAATAGTTTTTACATCTAACTACTACAAAAGTAAATCAAATGTAGCATATATTGTTAGGACTATAATTATTTTTAGTCGTTCCATTGGAGAAAATATCTAATTGAAGTCAATGTCTTCTTTCTGAGCATATCCTTTCACCACCAATCTTACAGAATACCGCTCCACTTGATCTTTGCCATTATGTTTGATCTTATACACCAATTTCTTTCCAATAAGCTTTTTTCCATGTGGTAATAGAACAAGTTCTCAAGTTTTATTCTTATGAAGAGCTTCCATTTTCTCCTACACTATTGCCATCCACTAGGATGCATCTGAATTGTTCAGTGCTTATCGGAGAGTTGATGACTCTCCATCCTCTATAGAAGACAATATGCAATATTACTTTCCATAACATACTTAGAGTGCCAAAATTATTGTTTCTAAAGTGATATGATTGTCAAGGTTTTGGTGCCATAGAAACAATTGATTCTTGTTTCTCGTGCTCTAGTGTTGCTTCGAAAGAATTCTCTTGCTCAATTTCATTTTCCACGTGTACTGACGTAGTCTCTGAATTTTTTTTCACTATGCTATCATTTATTTCTTATTTTTGTTGTTTATCTTCTAAAAAGATAACATCCATGCTGACTACAAACTTGTGGGTAGCAGAATTCCACATGTGATACTCCTTTACCACATCAGCATACCCTAAGAATAGACATTTCTTGGAATTTGGATCCCGCTTTATAGTTTCTTGGGCATTGTACATCATGTACACATGACTTCCAAATATATGGAGGTTCGAATAATCAGTCTTTTTTTCAATCCATATTTCCATCGGTATAACTCAATTATTGTTGATGAGACCTGATTTATTACATAACATGTGGTATTTACTGTTTCTTTCTAGAAAGATTTTTCTAAGTCTGCAGCTCCTAACATTGCTTTTGTTCTTTCTAATAATATTATGTTCATTCGCTCTGCCACTCCATTTTGTTAAGGAGTGTATGCTGTAGTTAACTGTTTTTTGATGCATTATTGAATGCAAAATTCAGCAAACTCCTTATTGGTATATTCTTCTCCATTATCTATCCTCTTGATTGAATTGATGCATTTCTAGAAAGAATTTGATGTGTTAAACTTCAATCTGTGTTACTTGTAAAACAATGCTCACAGAAAGGTAAGACATCTTAGTAAGACAAAAAAGTAGATTTTGATTTATAAGAATTTTCATTCCTTGCTTAGACATATGCCCAAATTTCTGATGTCATACCATTGCAGATCTTTCATTTGAACTACTTGAAGAAACTGATGTTTCTCATTCTAGCAAAATCTCTCCTTTCAACATGTACAAGTTGGTAGTCACATTTTCTTTTTTCAATAGTACAAACGCGCCTTAAATCACCTTAATTATTCCTTTCTTGGCTTCAATTTTATAGCCCAGGTTATTTAGTTGACGTAATGACAATAAGTACTTTTTCAAGTCTTCCACATGTCGCACTTGTTGAATAGTGCGTACTATGCCATCATAGAACTTCAACTTGATGGTTCCAATATTGACGATCTTTAAAGCATGATAATTGCAACTATGCACAGAACTCTCAGAGACAGGTTCATATTGGCAGAATAATTTTTTTCAAGAGGTCATGTGAAATGTTGCTCCCGAGTTAATGAACCATATATCAGCAAATGTCTTTCTGTCTTTACTAGTTGTTGGAGCTTCACAACATAAAACATCACCCTCATTAGATGTGCTTGCAATATTTCCTTGAGGATTTGAGTTTTTCTTATTTAAACTCCAACATTTCTTCTTCAAATGACCCTTTTTGCTTCTTGATTTTGATCTAACTTGATCTTGGCTCCCACTTGAGTCATGTTATGTTGATCTCTCTCTCATCACTGTTAGGGCTTCCGCTTGTTGCGAACTTGCCAACCTATCTTCCTTATTCTTGCACTGATTTTCTTTTTTAAGAATAACAGCTGCAACATCATCAAAGTTCAGATGATATGTGAGGATATTATTTGTTAAATTGATTATGAGTTGACCATACGAATCATGTAGACTTTGAAACAAAAATTCAACACGTTCAATTGACTCTATTTTATAACCTAGTGATTTGAGTTGAGAAAATAGAGTATTAAACACATTGATGTATTTGTCACTGAAGTATATTCTGACATCCGCAAAGTATACAATTTCCTTTTAAGGAAAATTTTATTGTGAAGTGATTTGGCATCGTACAACTTTGTGAGATGATCCCAAATCTCTTTTGTAGTTTTCTTCTCCTTTATACTTGATAATACTCGATCTGCTAATGCAAGATAAAAATTTATAATAGCATTTTCATTCATCTCGTTCCACTTAATATTAATTTTGCATTCCACCGGCCTTTCACTAATAACTGGCAGACAATTATTTTTTTTAAGATAGTATTCATTTTTAATTTCCATATTGAAAAATTAATCCCATTGAATTTCTCAATTTCAAATTTTACTGTCATTGTTTCTATAACGACCTTCAAGGGTAAATAATAATCTAACTTATTTTTTGATGTAGAGGATCCACTTATTACTGAAAATCATAGAATATACGATAAATAAATATTAATACCCAAGTCAGCCTCTGATATCACTTATGAGAAAAATTAGGATTAGATATAGTAGAGACACAACTAATAATTTGAAAAAAAAATAAAGATAAAATAGAGCATAGATTTTATATGAAAAACTCTCAAATAAATTAGAGTAAAAACCACGGACAATGATAGAAGAATTTCACTATGAAAGAAATAAGATATTAAAACTTCTCTCTAAAATTTAAGGAGAGAACAACTAAACTCTCTTTTAAAAATTAGTAGAACAATAAATAACAAATATTTTTTTATCTCTCTATTTTTCCTTTCTTTCTCAAATTTGCTCACTTGCTCAAATCTTTCTATGAAAAATTGTAAATCCTAAATGCCTTTTTACAGGCAGAGATGAATGCAAAAAGTCTTCAAAAGCAAACAATGTCGGTGTCTAAAAATCAACAAATGCAATACAAAAATTTTAGCCACAATTCTCACCAAATTTACTTCTCTTTTTTTCATTGATATGGGTCCCACATATGGGGGACCCATAAAGATTTTCAACAAAAAATTAGGATTATCTTAAGTTCATCTAAAAATGATATATTATGTTAAGACGAATTTAGCATAAGATTGTGAATTTGTGAAGCTTTATATATATCAAAATGATACAATACAAGGTCTATATATAATATACTTTGTGATAAGAATAGAAAAGAACATCAATATCTATCTACAATAAGTAATAAACTCCATGTGTAACTAAAAGATAAAAAAATAAGCTTGAGAATATCTCATATCTCCTAACATCCTTCGACAAGTCCATGGACATCACGAAGAAGAAGTCTATAGTACAAGAATTGAAAAAGCGTGATGGACAAAGGTTTGGTAAACAATTTAACTAACTGCTCTTAAGATGCTATAAACCAAACTATAATAGTGCCATTATTAACTTACTTTCGGACAAAATGAAAGTAAAAATTGATATGATTTTTCATGCATGGAACAATGAACTCCCAAAAAATAGCTTTATATTCACTCTCATATGAAGGACAAGACATAGTGGGTTGTTTGTTAGCTAACCAAGAGATCACTGAACTCCTTAAAAATGTCATATCCACTCATTGAACAATGATCATCCACATCACCACCCCAGTCGCTATCCATATAACAAAGCAAGTCCATGAATGAGGCATTAGAAAATAATAAGACATTCAATTTGGTACCTTTTAAAGAATGTAATAGACGTTTCAAGGCTACCCAATGCTCATTATTCGGTGAGTGAATAAATTGGCATGGCTTATTAACACTAAATGCAATATCTAGTCTAGTCATTGTAATGTATTTCAACAAACCCATTTATTATTTGTATTGATCGGCTTGCTTAAGAGGTTGTCCATTGTTTCGAGTAAAAGGTGGTTTAGTAGCAATAAGACACACCTTAGACTTATGCATTCTATATGGGTCCAATAAATCACATACATATTTATATTGATGAACTATAATTCCATTTGAGTGCTTCTTAAAATCAAGGCCTAGAAAATAATAAAGATCACCAAGGTCTCGAATGGAAACTCTTGTTTCAATTTGGCAATAACATCAATGATCAAACTAACATTAGATCCTATAACCACTAAGTCATCAACATAAATAAGCACAAAAATAACATCAACACCTTTCCTAAGAAAGAATAATGAGTGATCAACCTAGGAGACAATAAAATTTAATGAAAGTAAGTATTGACTAAGTCGTTGAAACCACGCCCTCGACACCTGCTTCAAGCCATAAAGATACTTATGTAATAGATACATATAATTTGGTTTAGAATCATTGATAAAACCTAAGGGTTGTACCATGAATTTTTTTTCAAAAAGATGACCATGAAGAAACACATTCCAAACATCTAATTGTCTCATTGGTCAGCTATGCATAGAAGCAATGACTAAGATAGTCCAAATTATTCTTTCTTTAATCATCAAAATAAATGTTTCTTTGTAATCAAAACTATATTTTTTTGAGTAAACCTTTGAGGAACCAATTGCACCTTGTATCATTCAATGCTCCCATCTAACTTTCTCTTGATCTTGTATATCCATTTACTACATACAACATTAGCATCATAAGGTTTTGGAAACAAAGTCCAAGTAGAGTTAGCAAGAAGAGCATTTATTTTTTCGGATATAGCATTATTCAGTTCTCTATATTTACTTGCTTGTATGTATGTGTGAAGTTGGGTTTGAAGAAAGTTAGAGAGTAAAGAATTTTGAAAAGCTAAATGAGCCTGATGTTTGGTAAAGGTTGTCGGTCTAAGCTCCATGGGATGAGCTTTTTGATCAGTTTGATTTGGTTCAATGTAGTTGGTGAGATCTACAACCAAATTTAACCTTAGAGATGATGAGGTAGAAGCAGCAGTTGAAGGAACTAGGCCTATACTATTTGGTTGTCTAGTTGAGATTGATCCCATTGATACAAATGGTAGAGTATTTTATGGATTCAAAGGCACTAGTTACTGCTTGTCAAACATCATATGAATTAGTAAGTCCAATAATGTAAGGGAAGACCTCCTTATTAAGCAATAATAAAAGCCAAACGAGCAATAGCTGGTCCTTTTGGAACCAGGTAGTATAGGGAGGATTTAGCACTTGATGATTAATATTTTTAGTAGAGTAGTACCATTAACCAATTTGATCATGTTATGATGGTTGAGCAATGGTAGACATTGAGCTTTCCATGCTAAAAAATTTATAGGGTTTAGTTTAATAGTGAAGCTATGGTGTGGTAGGATTAGGGATAATAGTAGTAGGAGTTAGTAAGGCTAGTTGATTTTCCATGACTGAATTAAAGAAGATGATTAACACAATACGAATTTTGGTATTTGGTAAGCTCTAATACCATGCAAACTTGTGAAGATTTATATATATCAAAATAATACAATACAAGGCCTTTATATAATAAACTATGATAAGAATAGAAAGAAAATCAATAACTATCTACAACAAGTAATAAGTTTAAAGTGTAACAAAAAGATAAAGATAAGCTTGAGCATATCTCATATCTCCTAACATAGATTACATTTTATATAATAAAATTTAGTCTCAATCATTTATTTATGAATAAATGACTAAAATTACTCTAATATAACCTATCATATTGGGTAAACTTGAGAAAATCTTAATTTGAATACTAATTTAAGAAAATATATATGATTCTAATAAGAAAGAACATGTACAATATATGTCGAGTTAACTAAGCATCTAATTAAAAGGTGATCTTCTCTATAAGAAATAGTAGCTTATATCATTAATTCGAATCAAGCAATAGTCGTCTAGTGATCATTTTTCATCGATGCGATCAGTTCAAACCAAAGAATAATCATTTAATTCAACAATTATTTCTCAATTAATTATTTATATGGTTGTTCCCACGATGATCAAGTAATTTGAAAATGTCATCTAAACTATCTTCTTTAACAAGATCATTTTATGACCTAATCAACCTGAATGGTCGGTTAGAAGACCACAAACATAATTTACTTATATAAATGTCACCATAGCTAGCAAATAATAGAGACAACCTACTTGTATGAAACCTCCTCAATTATAAACTTGGATCGATGTACATAGAAACAATGTGCCAAACGTTGCTAATTACATTACACTTTTTGAAATACCTACCAAGCCATCGAAGTTTCAACACGTGGAAGCTGTTGACCGAACATGCACAACTAGTTATATAAATATGTACTCTTCGAATTCTTATATCTACCAATCAATTGCAAACATGTAAGGACTGCGACGGGTATTTTGCTTTTACCAACGTCACTTTCCTCCTACTAATTTTAGCAAGGACTCAATTGGGGATTTTTGTGACTAAAGTTAATCATATTCCTTCTGATTGGAACAGTAAATCATTCTGCAATTAATATATGCCTTCTTATCCTTATGCTTTTCAATTTCCTTAATTATCAGGATCCATTATACTCCATCATTCTACAATTATTATACATGTGCAGAAACTAAATATTTTTATACATGTATATAGAAACTTAATTCTCTTTATGAAAGGGCTTTAGGATATTCAAGTAGACAAGTTCGTAAAACAAGATTTAGCAATTGTCCATGTGAATACACATCAAAGCATTAGTTATAATTTCTATATATCACACTTGTAATAACAAAGAGGGAATCTCATTATTACATGTAGAAAATATCCCTCATCATTTTGGGTAAATTGCAATTGGTATTGAGGGCATGGGAGCTTTGGACTTATTCTTTCTGTTCTTTATGTCATTATCTTCAGCTTTCAATTTACCATGTATAACTCAATTATAATTCAAGGATAAATCCTAGTAACTAAACATGCATATCAATAAAATTAGCAAGGATAGCATGGTTTGAGGTGGCTTTATTATAACCAAATTGGTGGGTTTCCATAATAATAATAACAATAATATCTCTTGCATTCTGTTATTACTTATTACAATATACTTGTTAAAACAGTTGAGAGTGTTTTCGTAATTTTCAAAATAATTTTTTTGATACATTATCAAATTAATTTTATTATAACTTATCATCAAATCGAATAAGATCAAATTATTAAATCATTTCTTACACCATACTATTCTCCCAAGCAAGCTAAATATTATTATATTTCATACTATACATTCTTTATCTTACACCCAATCCAAGTAGACATTTGAAGTTTCAATTGTAATATATTAAATTCATGTAGGCTTCTGTTTAATGCACAAAATTTGAATTTAAGTTATCAAGAATATGACTTTAACTGTTCTATTTTTAAAACTATTATTACTTTATCACACTTTCAAATCTTATTAAAATTTTATTTCATTTCATATAATTTTTTGGGCAAATTGTCATACTTAAAATTATCATCATTTTTTGAAGATTGCAACCAATTTGTATCCCACAAATAACAACAGCTTACATCCTAAATTCGTAATATATATAGATATCATTCTTCAATAAGTTTTGTAAATTTAATAATGTACACAAATTTATTTCAAGAAAATTAATTAAAAGGGTGAAGAATTTGAAATTAAAGGAATAACAAATCTACTTAGCAAATGAAACTAGCAAATTGATGAAAATGAAAGCTGATCCAGATGAAGTTTTACCTGTTGGGAAAATTTGTAGAATGACAATTGATTCTGCAAAAATAAAAACAACAATTTTAGCAATTATCATTGCTTTGGAACAACAAAAAATAGATCTACCCACAATTAATTGATTTCTTTTAGAAATTAAATTAATTAAAAATTTCAATTCAAGAAATTTTTAATATATAATGCATGTGAAGATCAACTTCTGGCAACGATTAAACTGGAAAAATCAAATAAAAGCTTAGATTATATGCAACAAAAAATCTAAAGTAGATCCTAAAAGATTATGTATGAAAATTGAAAAAGATTAATTAAAAATAATTCAAATACCTTTTTTTTAATCTTGCATGTCACTAATAAAAGAGACTTACTACTTGTATCCAAACCATCCTTTTCTTAATAAGATGAACAAAGAAAAACATGCACTTGAAAATTAATTTCTTCAATAAAAAAAGATGATCAATTGAAGAATCAAACATGAAAAGAAAAAAATAAAAATTGAAGATGAAGATGTAGAGTGAATTATCAAGATTAGACGGTATCGATAGCTACCTATTTAGGAGAAATTACTTATAAAAGACCTTATTTTTATGCTCTAAAAACTTACCTTTCAGAGTGAGGATTTAGAGAGAGAGAGTGAAGTTCTATTTATAAATTGAATATTTTATTATATGATTTTTAAAAAGTAAATTAGCATTATTATTATTTGAAGAAAGACTGAGCAGAAGAATTTTCATGACAGTTGTCTCTTTGTAATGCATGCATTCTGCCTCGTGCATTACAAGGAAACAAAATTAAGTTAACAGGAAAGTAATTTCCTCGAGAGATTTTTTTTTTTTTTTCTGATATATATTTCTTTCAAATTTGGATTTTTGTGCTTTATCATAATTGAATTGGGATTCATTTACCATCTACATTCAAAAATGGGCCCTTGGATTGGTGTTAAAAAGTTCAAAATTTGATGGGTGATTGGTTTATTAATTAGCTTATAGTCATTTTATATTTAATAATTATTTAAATATATTTGGTAAAATTTATAAATTAATTATTAATAGTTAATTTTTACTTTTCAATCAATTATTAATTTTATCAGCTTTATTTTAAAAATTATTAGCCGATAATTAATTAGAATTTATTTTTTAAGTACATTATTTTATTTTTATGAAATTTATTAAACACTGATACAAATTAATAGTTTTTTTTCACAATTTCGTTACCAACTACTACAATACAAAAATAAGTTATAAGAGGAACAAATTGCAATTTACCTACTAAGTTTTTAACAAATTACAACTATAAATAAAATTTTAAAAAACTAACAGTTTATCCCATGTCTTTTGATAAAATGCTTATTTATTTGATACTATATAAATTAAAAATATTGCAATGTAATATACTGTATAATTTTTTTATATTTAAAATATTTTTGTATAAATTTTTTAAATTTTCATATATAGTCTAATGATCTTTTATAAGTGTTTAGAATTTTTACTCGTTACCAACAACTATAATTGCAGAACAAATAATACATTTAAGTCTCATTCTTTCTAATTGTTATTTTAAACAATATTTTTATCAAATAACAGATGAGTTAATTATTACTTTTTTTAAAAGTTTATTTCTGATTATAATTTGTTAAATCTCAGATAAATAAATTGTAATTTGTTCTTATAATAATTACTATCTTTTTGAAACCAATTTGACTTGAGGCAATTAATCACCACTATAACACACAAGCGACCTTTAAATTGTTAATAAATTTTTGGTGTCAATTCATTAGAACTGTCTTTACTAAAAAACCATAATGATCATTTCAAGTTCACAATATTTTATGTGAGGATAATCTTTGTCATGCATCTTATCAAGATTGAGAGCTTGAGAATTGAAAGATGGAAACTTCATAAACTTTCTACAACTCTCAAGTAGTAGCCTAACAAACTTGTTAACCAAATAATTGCTACAACTATAGAAACTTAAAAATACAGTACTATGAGAAAAATTAAAGACAATATATGCATTATAGGTTAGCACCAGAGTGATAGACATAAGAAGACACCATGAGAATCACAAGTCAATACGAGTGTGAGCTAAAACTCAAGCCTTCCCCTCATTACCCCCTTAAGTTGGAAGTTAAGATATTTTGAACTCCTAGCTTGGATTTTAAGCAATGGAATTGAGGAGTTCGATGGGGTTTAGTAAAGAAATCTACAACTTGCAAAGCTAATGCAATGTGCAGGAAATGAATCAAACCTAACTTGTAGTTTCTATAACATTGTGACAATCAAGCTCAATAAGCTTGATTCGTTCACGGAACACAAAATACTATTGCTGGAGTAGAATGTGAAATGAAAAGATGATTAAGTAACTGTAGTTCACATGTGACAGCAACTAGGGCCTGTATTTTGCTTATGAGGAGGACTTAGATATTGTGGTTTTCTTTTTAGACCTTTAGGACACCAAGTTATCCCTAATGAATATACAATAGTCAGCCATATACTTTCTTATTTGTAACACCTCTTATTCTTCAGTATACTAGATGATAAGAAGTGCTACAAGAAATAAAGTCATTTTCAAAAAGTTTCCTAGAAACATATAACATATAAGAAATTTGAAATATATAAAATAAAATACTATGCATACACTCTCTAATCACACACCCATTTTTACTTATATATATATATATGCTAGAATGAAATTTAAAAACTTATATACACTTTAGTACATCAAAATAACAAATACAATAAGAATACCAACTCATTCAGGATGACTACCATTGCTACTGCTAATCTTTATTATATGGGTCCACTAGTTAGCATCTCTTATCTACAAGTCCAGATATTATCGGCTACTCCTGTAATCTATGCGAGAGAAAACAAATTCTCATGCTAAGTATATAATTCAATGGGGCAAAAACCTTACAATAACAATCATATTAATCAAACATAAATTTCAAATGAAAATAATTCAAAATTTCAAATCCTTTTTCATAAATACAATAATATAATATCTTTTTTATCTATTTAAATTCATAATACATTATATCTTGTATTTCTTTATAATATCTTTGTCATCTACCTACATATTACAATATTCTAGACTTGCTCATAGCGAATTAAAGATGCGTCATATCATATATCAATACAATATTCACAGAAATGCACATGATTCAAATACAATATTATTTAGTCTACAGAAATTCACATGACTGAAAAATGTATCAAGTAATTCATAGAAAATGCACATAATTACAATATCTTATCGGTCCATATAAATACAAAGGACCATAATTTCTATCATATTGACATGCTAACAATACCCTACTTCATGTCTGGACTAATATGTAGGCAAAATTTTTCAAAAAATAAATAAATATTCTTTCCATGCCAAAATAAATCTCATCATAAGGAAAATTTCATAAAAAAATTTCTAGTATATTTAACTTTTAAATTCTCTCAAAAATAAATAAAATATTCCAAATTTAATAATTTTAAAAACTCAAATTTTTCATATAAAATATATTTTATGTAATATCATAAATCATTTGAACCAAAAAAGTTCCTTATTATTTCATAATTTACCAAAAACCAATTATAAACAATAATGATCAATATTATAAAGACAATTGCATTAACTTTTTTATACTTTGCTGGTGTTTGCTGACTCTTTTCTTTTGTCTCGGGTTGACACCTGTCCCAAAATCGCACTTAATAAAAAATAATTTTTAATTAATTACCGAGCCATACAAAATATAAAATCTAACAAAACTAAAATCTTTCAACTATTTTTTGTTCTCACGTATATCGAAATTCTATAACGAAATTTTTTTTATTATGTGCGTTTTTACACACTATTCAATGGTCATGTTGTCAACATTCTTTCTGATACGACTAAAAATTTTAAATATTATTATTTTTATAGTATTTAATTTTTCTTATTTTTACTCCTCTATAACTATTCTTTTCAATTTATTTCTATTTTTTTCTCGAATTTCCATCTTTCTTTATAATTTCTATTTTCTAACCAAAAATTTCCATAAATTAAATAAATACTCTAAAAATTTTAAATAAATTTTTATTATCACTTTAACTCGTTTTCTTTCATTTTCCATCATCAATTTCATCTAAATAATATTTAATAATTTCCAATAATTTTTTCAATAATTAGGCCAAAAATCTAAAAATTCACCAAATTTTCTATTAAATTTTTCTCCCATTTCAAAATTTATTTTTCATCTCCAAATACTCCATTTTCATAATTTTAAGGAACAAATCCTCCCTAATAATTTTTCAAAAATTTGGCAATAATTATGGAAATTCTGAAAATTTTCACAAACATTCCTAAAAATTATTCTCATTAAATTTTCATCATATCTAACATCCTCAATTCTCATTCTATTCATTTCCTACTTTTATCTAATTTTTCCATATTTTTCCTACAAAATCCTAACTCCATATTTTTAATCCGCACAAAAATCCTAAAACAAACTAAGACAATCACTTTAATCATTTCATATCCATAAAAATTTGAGAAAGTTAAGGAATCTCACCTCTTAAAATTTAGGGAATTTATTTACCACAAAATGATTTTTTTCCTCCAAATTTATTTCTTTCCTTCACCCAAAAATTAATTCTCCTTGCCCCAAAGACTTGAATAATATGAATTTAAAGAGATAAATTGAAAGAAAATCAAGAGAAGAGAGGAAGAGAGGCTTTCCATAGAGGGGTGTGAAGGAAGAAGATGTCTTTTTATTTATTTTTTGATTTAATGTTAAGAAACAATGGAAATAAATAGCCAATTTGACCTTTATACATCAATTAGTGACTAATTAATCTCAGTTAGCTTAATGTTTGTTCCTATTGGTCAAATAAATTAATCAAAAAGATATTTTAGTTTTTATCCCAATTAATCCAAAAGAAATTTTAACTTTTGACTTTTTCCACCAAACTTTCTAATTTTTCAATTTAGTGCTTGAATTAATTTATTTTTTTAAATTCAATATCCTAAATGACCTTATCTCCTCAATTTGAATATACTAATATTTCCAGAAAATTTTTCTCTTCCAATGGTCTCTCCGATTTTGCAAAATGACTACTAGTACAAAAATTATATTTTTGCAATTTTGTCCCTTTTTTAAATCACGCTGGTAAAATTTCATCCATAGTCCAATTTCTAACTTATCAATTTTAAAAATTTTAGAATTCAATTATGATCATATCTGCATTATTTCAATTGTGAACGCATATCTCTAACTCTTTATTAGAAAATCGGACCGTAAATCCGCACTGAAATCGTATTTCTGCAAATTGGAGGCCTTAACCTTAAAATCTCTTCATATAACTTCACCTATGACCTTAAAATATTATTCTCTATATTTTGGTATACTTACCTCGAATTCTCACCGCCAAGTGAAAATATTTTATTTCTAACATGGTTTGTTGCCTTGATTTGTGCGCCAAGCACGAAATCACAATATTTCATCAATTCAATTCAATATTCATATTAAACATCTTATTTTCATAATAAATTAAATTTCTCACATTTATTTATTTATATTTAGACTCTGATCAGGACGCCTTTATACTGTAGTATAGACGACCGTAATACGGATATACGGTCAGGGTCTAAATCACGAATATGACAATGTTAGAGGGAAAGTGGCTAATCAGAGTCTGAATAGGATTTGAGTTGCAAAGATGTGGCAAAAGAGAAGTAAAAACCTTGATTAGGGCTTTACTTTACTTATATAAGTATCTTATGAATTGTTCTAAAGTGATTTTTAGTAGGATAGTCTAGAAATTAGGATAAGTGTTGCAGTCCAAATGAGATATCAGGCCATGTGTTTGTCAAATAGAGAAGCTTCCTAATTAGCTTTTTATAGCAAAAAAAGTTCGCAATAGGAGGTTAGCCTTTAGATTGACTTGCAAAGGGAATTATAGGAGTGTCAACTGGATTACTTTCTAAGAATCCAACCTTTGTTAACAACTCCAAGTTTGCTGACTTAAATTAATATCTTGTAGAGTTTAAGTCACCTGTAGACCAAGAAAATACTTTAAGCTTCCAATATCCTTTATGCGAAATTGATCATGCGGAAACTGTTTGAACTGTTGAATCTGATCTAGTGCATCACGTGTAAGTATGATGTCATCAGCATACACACATAGTGCAATGAAAAAAGTTGATGATATTTTGATAAAAAGAGAGCAGTCTGCTAATGCTTGCTTGAAACCCTAGGATAACAAAGATGTTATCAACTTGGAATACTATTGCCTACTGGCCTGCTTGAGTCCATGTAAAGACTTTGTTAATTTGCACACCAAAAAGGAATTAGAATATTGAAAAGTAGGTAGTATCTGCATGTATACTTACTCTATAAATTCTCTATGAAGGAAAACATTGTTTATTTCTAATTGATGTAAGTGTCGGCCTTTTAATGTAGCTATTGCTAGCAAAACTCTGATAGTAGACATCTGAGCCATTGGTAAAAATGTATCTAAGTAGTCAATTCCATGTTTTTGAGTAAAACCTTTTGCAACTAACTTGGCTTTATGCCTTTTTATACTCCCATCAACATAGAATTTAGTTATGAAAATCCCTTTACATCAAATTTCTTATTTACCAGCTAAAAAAAAGGTGAGTTCCTAAGTATGATTTGATTCCAATACTTCTAGTTCAAATTTCATAGCATATCTCCATTATTGGAATTTTACTTCCAATGGCATAATGATAAAAGCTTTGAAGGATCTATGTTGAGGAGATATATGGGAATAATACATAATAGATGAAAATGGGTGAGTAATACCTTATTTAGACTATTCAATGATAGAAAGATGATTGACTTGGCCTTGCTGTCCAGTTAGGAACTGACAATAAAAGTCTCTAAGATAGGAGGGTTGATATTTGGTTTTAGATGATCTATTTAGGTGAAAATCAAAGTTGATAATAGGTTGTTGATTTCTTTCATATTGTGAGGAGTCGATATCTAAAGGTAAATCTGTAAAATCTAAAAGATCATAACTAGTTTGTTTACGAAGAATAAAAAAAGATTCATGAAAAATAGCAGGCTTGATTTGTGAAAAAGGAAACACTTGTTCATAAAACAACATATTCCTAAAAACTAAAATTTTTCCACTATCTAATTCATAAAGTTTGTACCTTTTAGCTCCTCATTTGTATCCTACAAACACATATTTGGTTGCTCTAAGATCTAGTTTAGATCTATTATTGACTAAGGTGCATGCAAATTCCAAGTAAACAAACACCAGTAAGTGTGATAATTCATGTGGCTTTTGATATAACAATGCATAGGGTATCTGGTTTTAAATAGCAAAAAAGGGCATTCTATTGATTATATGTACTACATAGGCTGCAAAAACACTCCAAAATGTGTTTGGCATGTGACTTCAAAATTTTATAGCTCTCATAACATTTAATATTTTCTAGTGCTTTTTCTCTACTATGACATTCTGTTATGGGGTTTATATGCAACTAGTCTAATGCATAATACTATTTTCCAATTAAAATTCTATCATAATGAACTCTTGAGCATTATCACTTCTTACTATCTTAACTCTCTTGCTAAATTGAGTGACAACATTTGAAAAAGAAAAATTCTTTAAATGATCACTCATTTTTTATTTTCTCTTTAGTAGGAAAAGCCAAATGAACTTGTTATAATCATCTACAACTGTTAAAAAGTATTTGTGGCCATACATTGATTAAATGCTGGGACCCTAAACATTAACATATATCATATCAAAAGGTTCAACAAATTTATGCTCACTACTGGGAAAAGGTAATTTTTTTTGCTTTACAAAATGACAAACATCATAGACATTGTCACTTGCAACAAATTCAAAATTACAAATTTTAGCTAATTGACTCAATCTTATGATAGAAATATTCCCTAGCCTAGAATGCCATAGTTTGTCATCATGATGCTTTACCGAAAAAAAAAATGGTATGAAAGGGATAAGGTGGTGATATAGATTGACTTAGGCGGGTAGGCTCGAAACAGTACAATTGTAGTGTCCTCTCACCTAACCAAGATTAACTCGATTAAATAAGTGGATGCTACATGACCTGTGTGCCAAAAACTTGTAAAAATTTAAAACTTTTCTTTGCATCATGACCATGATGACTTGCATAAAATATATAGTGAAAGAAATGCTTGACTTAATATTTAAATTTCATTTCATAAATAAAACATTGTTAGCCCTTGACCAGGGGTTTACAAAAATACATGTCCTTAACAAGGAATTACATAATTCTTCAACATTGATATTTATACAAGTAAACAACTCTCTTACTATAACATGTGCAAAAAAAATGCAAAAGTTCAACATGTGTTATCAACGACCCGCATAAGGTCTAATCTAATGTCTCTGATGTCTGGGCTACTTATTTTGTTCAACTTCTACTTATCTACAAGGCTCTAACCTGCATGGAGAAAACACCCACATGCTAAGCTATTGAAAGCTTAGTGGTACATATAGGCATAGAAATTCACTTACAATTATACATTCTACGTATTCCATGGCATCATGTAAGAATAACATGACATGAAAATAAAATCATAATATCATATAGACTATCTTTGTAATACTCGTAATTAGGGTCTAGTAATTAATACAGATTTAAAAAAAGATAAGTATGTTTACAAGTTATGGACAAGGGTTAAAAATAAATAAGAAAATGATATGTTACAAGGTTCATTTTCGTGACTATTCTTTCATGACCGTGAATCATTGGGTTTGAGCAGATTCACGGCTGTGACAGTAGAGTCACGCCCATGAACATCGTCAGCTATAAAATTAGAACAATTGTCATTTGTTGCTCTCACAACAAAAAAATAAAAAAGAAACCCTAGAACTTGAAGATTGCTCATACTAATGGCCAATGCTTATGTTTTTCTTTTGATTCCTAGCCCTAAACACTTAAACCAAAGTAAAAGATCAAAGATTTAGCAATATTTTGGGCAAAATGAGCTTAAAGAAGAGGTGTTTTGCGAAGGACAAACCCTAAGAATAAGATAGAAGTCGAATCTTCCATCCCATCTGTGTTTCCTTCGAGTAAGGTAAGGAATCACATTTCTCCTTCTTCTTTACAAGCTTTAATAGCTTTAATCAAGTATGGTTCGTATATGGTAGAGACTTATTTCCAAATAGGTTAGGTTAAGGCTTAATCTTAAGATATTAAGATTAAAGACCCATCTTTAAGTTGTTTAAAAGTTATAACATGTGTTAGTAAAGGGTTATGTGAGTTTAATAATGTTGAAAGGGTTAAAGTTAGGGTTTTTACCCTTATGGCTTTAAAAGCTAAGCATATGAGTTTTTGATATTGATAAAGATATGTTATATGTGATAGGAGTTAGAATGGGAGGTGGGAGAAATCCACCATAAGGATAAACAAGCTTGAAAGGAGTTTGGTTTTTGAGGCTCCATTAGAGGTATGTACATATGTGCATTTAAATTCCAAAACATGGCATGTTGTGTGATGAATGAATTGAAAGCTTTAAATGCTAGTTGATGACTATGGTAAGATGAAAAGTAGTAATGAATACCATGATAAATGTATTTGAATAAATGTTATGAGCATGAATGCTAAGTTAAGCAAGAATTGCCTTGATAAAGAATGTTAATGTATATGTAATAAATGTGCCTAAAAAGGCATTTATGAGATAATAAATGATGATACCTAATGGGTGAAAGAGGTAAGTAAGAAAGGATTAAATGTATAAGAAAGCATAAATGCTTGAAAAGAATAATTGGTGAATAAAGAAATGGTAAGTGTAGTGATTATGTATATTGAATGATCTTTTAACATATTTTAATGCATGATGTGATGAGAATGTTAATAGGAAAATGTTGTCATGGGACAATCCTTAGAGCCTTGTATGTGACCTGTAACGAATGCATGTTTTTAATACTTTCACCAGATTCATGTCTGTGACTAGGTGTTCATGACCGTGAATCTCATCTTACGAACAATGTCATGCCTGTGACTATATAATGTCATGCCCATGAAGAAAGTGCACAAAATGGACAAAAGCGTTCACGATATAGTTCATGGTTTGGTTCACGATTAGGGGTGCCCGTGAATGAACCTTCATGGCCATGAACATATAGTTCACGCCTATGAAGCTTGCTTTAAATGAGATTTACAAATTGTTTTAATGCAATGATTATGCATATGTTTTATAATGATACGATTAAAGTATACTCATATGATTTTCAGCACGAGAATATTACATAATGCATTTCCACATGAACAAAGTATACATGATATATGATATGAATGCTATATTGAAGTGTAATAAAGGCAATATGAACAAGTAAAGCCCATACTCAATACTAAGACTAGTAATAGGATAGCCGGTGCAACATTAAGAGGGTTACGGTATCGTAGTTATATGTTTACCCAGTCAATGTTGCTTAAGCTCGGAGAGCATCATTGACTTGAAGAGCCTGGACTGGCATACGTTATTACAAATGATATTGCATACAAAAGGTACCATTGACTTGAGGAGCCTGGACTGGCACATGTTTACAGATAGTGGCAGGGTGGCTTAAGCTCGGAGAGTGCTCCTATCTACAACTTGTATCCGAACAGTTGGTGTTGAGAGTTGTTGGGCAATAATATCAAATATGTTAAAGTAAGTAAAGAATACAGTAACATAAAATGAATGCAAAGGCATAAGTATGCAAGGAAGTTGATGCACATAGTGAAATGTTACATGTTATAGTTATCATTCTATATGTTCAACGAGGTATAATTCCACAAGGTAAGATAGTTTATAAGATATTATGATTATATTGTCATACCATGATATTCTTATATGATGCCATGAAATATGTATAATGTATAATTGTCAGTGAATTTCTAGTCCTTTATGTACTACTAAGCTTTCAGTAACTTAGCATATAGGTATTTTCCCCACGCAGGTCAGAGCCTTATAGATAAATAGAAGTTGAACAAGAGAAGCAACCCAGACATCAGAGACATCAAAGCAGACCCTACGTGGGTCGCTGATAACACATGTTCAACTTTTGCATTTTGTGTACATGTCATAGTAAGGGAGTTGTTTATTTATATACATGTCAATATTGAAAAATTATGTAATTCCTTGTCAATGACATGTATTTTTGTAAACCCCTAGTCAAGGGTTAACATGTTTTATTTATGAAATGTAATTTAAATATTAAGTCAAGCATTTTTTTATTATATATTTTATACAAGTCATCATGACCATGATGCAAAGAAAAGTTTTAAATTTTCACAGGATTTCCACACACAGGTCATGTAGCATCTGCTCCTTTAATCGGGTTAATCCTGGTTAAGCGAAAGAGTGCTACAATCTTACCTTATGGAAGTATAATTCGTTGAACATATATATTGATAACTATAAAATGTAACATTTCACTATGTGCATACACTTACTTGTATACTTATGCCTTTACATTCATTTCATGTTACTATATTTTTTTACTTACTTTAACAGATTTGATATTATTGCCCAATAACTCTCCACACTGACTATTTGGATACGGGTTATGGACAGGGGCATTTTCCGAGCTTGAGCCACCCTACCACTATCCATAAACATGTGACAGTCCAGACTCCTTAAGCCATTGGCACCAGTCTAGGCTAGCCATATTGATTGAGTAAACATATAGCTTTTACATGTAATAACATGTATCAATCTAGGCTCCTCAAGTTAATAGCGCTCTTCGAGCTTAAGCCATATTGACTGGATAAACATACCACTATGATATCATAACTCCCTTATTGGTGCACCTCCTATCCTACTACTAATCTTTGTATTGATTATGGGCTTTACTTGCTCGTATTGCCTTTATTACACATCAATATAGCATTCACATCATATATTATGTATACTTTGTTTATGTGGAAATGCATTGTAACATTCTCATGCTGAAAATCATATGAGTATACTTTAATCATATCATTATGAAACATATGCATAGCCATTGCATTTAAACAATTGGTAAATCTCATTTAAAGTAAGCTTCACGGGCATGAACTACAAGTTCACAACCATAAATGTTTATTCATAGGTACCCTACCCGTGAACCAAACCGTGAACTATGTCGTGAATGCTTCTATTCATTTTGTGCACTTTTTCACGGATGTGACATTATATAGCCACGGGCGTGACATTGTTCGTAAGATGAGATTCACGGTTATGAACACCTAGTCATGGTCATGAATATGGGTTTTTTAGCACTTGACATCATCAAAAATATGCATTCATTACAAGTCACATCCAAGGCTTCAAAGATTTTCCCATGACAACCTTTTTCTATCAACATTCTCAATACATCATACATTAAAACATGTTAAAGGATCATTCAATATACATAATCACTACACTTACCATTTCCTTATTCACCAACTAATTCTTTTCCAAGCATTTATGCTTTCATATATATTAAATCATTTCTTACTTACCTTTTTCACCCATTAGGCATCATCATTTATTATCTCATAAATGCCTCTTTAGGCACATTTATTACATATACATTACAAACATAAACATTGCTTATTCAAGGCATACTTATATTTATAGCATTTCATACTCAAAATTTTATCTCATGGCATTAATTACCTCATTTGAACTTGGCATTTAACATTTAAAGCATACAATGCAGTCATAACTTAATTAACACCCACATGCCATACTTGGAAATTTGAATGCGTATATGTATATACCTCTAATGGAGCCTTACAAAATCAAGCTTCTCTTATATTTGCTTATCCTTTTGGTGGATTTCACTACCTCCCATTTCAACTCCTATCACATATAACATAGTTATATTAAAATCTATAACCCATGAACCTTGCCTTTAAAGTCATAAAGCATAAAACCCTAACATTAACCCTTTGACACTTGATCTCTTACAACTTCTTCCTAACTCATATATATATATATATATATATATATATATATATATATATATCAATTTTAAATAGCTTAGAGATGAGTTTTAAACCATAATCTCTCAAGATCAAATCATAACCTAATCCATTTGGAAATGGGTCTCTACCATAAACGAATCATACATGATTAAAGCTATAAAAACTTGTAAAGAAAAAGGAGAAATGTGATTCCTTACCTTACTCAAAGGAAACACATATGGTATGGAAGATTTGACTTCTATCTTCCTCTTAGGGTTCGTCCTCCTCAAGAACACCACCTTCCTTGTGCTATCTTTTCCTTAGAACTTGATGGAACCTTGATCTTTTACTTTGATTTAGATATCTAGGGTTGGAAATGAAAGAGAAACATCAATTATTGGCTTTTGGTATGAGAAAACCTAGAATTTTAGAGTTCCCTTTTGAGTTTTAAGTCGTGGATGGAAGAAATAACAATTAATACGATTTTATATCTAACAATGTTCACAGGCATCACAAAGTTTTTCACGGCCGTGAATATGTTAAATTTCATAATTCCATCTCGTGATGGTTCACAATGGCGAAAGAGCGGTCACGAGCGTGAACCTTGTGATAATTCATTTTTATTGTTTATTTTCAACTCTTTTCCTATAACTTTTAAACATACTTATTTTTTCTAAATATGTATTAATTACTAGACCGTAATTATGGGCATTACAACAGTCCTTTGAATTGCTTAGCTAAGCCAATCTTTTTCCCACTTTGTAGGTTCTAAATCATACAGATATCACTTGTAAATGTTAATCAACAAAAAGAGTGTAGGACAAGTTTAGAAGCTGATATGAGGTTAAAAGTAAATTATGGTATATGTAGCATATTTTACAAGGTTATATAGGGATTTAATCTCACTGTTCTAATGCTAGATACAAGCATATGCATGTTATTAGGCAATTTAACATGAAAATTGGCAATTGGACTGTATGTTATGAACCGGGATAGTGAACATACTATGTGATCAATAGTCCCTATGTCCAAGATCCAACGAATTTTATTTTGAGGAGAAGACATAGTGGAAAGAATTATACTATGGTTTGGAGAGATCAAACCTACATTACATAACTTGGAATTAAAACTCTAGAATTTTGAACCCCTAATGTAGCTGCAAAAAAAAGATTGTCCTCCAACCATATTGCTTTCATTCTCCATCTTTTGAATCATTTTTGACATTGTTTGAAACATGAGAGGAATTGTTGATATTATTGTGGAGTGAAGCCTACATCTGTAATATTTCCCATGATATTCTTGACTGATGGAAGAGTCATCTCTGCATTTTCATTTCCCACATCCTTCAACTTGATTTTCATATGACCTTTTTTGTTTTGGTTTGTAATCAATAGAAAAACCATGCTTATATGTCCCTTTTTTTCCACAAATGAGTACATTGAGGTTTCATACAATTAGGCATATACCCATTTTTTCCTAATTGATCTAGTTTTGTCATTGCCCAGTCCCTTGATTCTTTGAATCTTTTTCATTATAAGCTCATTTATTGTAACATGTCATATGTTTAATACATGATTGCTCATTAACATTCTGCATTTGTCTTTCTTATTGAATCACTAAGGCAAATCCTTATTGTTACCTATGAATGGTTCTATGACCATAATCTAGAATCTAACTATGGCATACTTTTCATTCAAGTCCTTTGAGAATATGATCAAATGGTCAAACTCAATATTTTTTAATAAGTGCAATCGCACCACCATTACAAACTGGATTACGGGAACTTATTTGTACAAACTTGAGATTCATATACTCATCCCATAATATTTTCAATTGACTAAAATAATTTGTTACCTTCCTTTGTCATTAATTAAGATTGTAGGTTTCCTGTTGCAGATCCGCTATATGAAAGTGATCACCACTTTGAAATCTTTCTTTAAGATTTTTATATATATCAAGAGCATTGTCTAACTAGATTGTAGATTGTACATTAGATGGCAATAAAGAATGGAGAATCCATGAAAAAAAAATTAGATGGTGATAAAGAATGGAGAATCCATGACAAAACCATTTTATTACATATTTGCCAAGTAAGGTAGATAGGATTAGTTATCTCTGACATAAGAATTAACCCATTGACGAATTGCAATTTAATTGTGTTTGGAAACAAAGACTATCTTCATTGCTCTTGACCAGGAATGATAATTGGAACCAGTAAGAACTCATGTTACCAAGACTAGTGAGGGATTCTCACTTGGGTGAAAAAAATATGGACTTGAAGGCAACTCTTTTTGTCTATTCATCTCGATCGAACTATTCACTCTTGAATTGTTTAATGGGAAAAAGAAAAACTATCAATCGAAAAAAATGAAGAAAAATAAACATTCATATAATTCTCTCTGACACCATATCAAGATTTAAGAGTTTAAAAATTGAAAGATGGAAACTTCATAAACTTTCTCATTAATGAATTAAAAATCCAAGAGTAGCTTATATAGAACTCTTAAGTAACTGCCTAACAGACTTATTAACCAAATAATTGCTACAACTAGAGAAAATTAAAATGCAGTACTGTGAGAAAAATTAAAAACAACACGAGTGTTATAGGCCAACATGAGCGTGATGAGTATAAGACGACAACACGAGCATCATAAGCCAACACGGGTGTGAGCGAAAGCTCAAGTCTTCTCCTCATTACATATACAAATTAATGATGGAGAATAAATATTATTAAAATTTTAAAAAGAGAAGTTAAAAATAAGATTTAATCTCAACTATTCATTTATAAACTAATGACTAAAATCATCTTAACATAACCTATCATGTTTAGATGAACTTAAACAGATCTTAATTAGCTAAAAAAAAATGCCGCTATTGGTGCTTGCCCCATCCTTGGAGTTAAGCTTTAGGCTATTCATGAAAGCAATCAATTAGGGAGCAGGATATTAATAGACTTTTGGTTGAAAGTGATAACAGTATCATTGTTGGTATGATCAATGTTAGCTGTAAATCCATTATGTGCAATATTAGGAAGCTTATAGACATTTTCTCCTTTATCAAGACAAGCCACGTTTGTAGGGGGCTAATTTTACAGCAGATTATATGTCTCACTTGATGTATGGCTTTGTGCCTAGCTTTCATATACTTGTTTCTCCACCTTGAGAGATTATGGGTTGACTGTTTCATGATATCGTAGGAGTCACTTACTTTGGATAGCTTTTGTTTTATTTATTTGTAGGTTAGCCTATCTTTTTCTACTAAAAAAATGTTGCTATGTATTGGAATGTCAAAGATATTTATGACATGTTTGGTATACTAAAAAAATAAAATTCAATAGAAAATAAAATCTTATTTCTAAATTGATATTTTAGCATTTTAATATTTCTTTTAGGTCTGTACATGTAATAGAAACTAAAATATTATTTTTATGTTCGCTTTAATTTTATTAATGCTATTTTTGGAAATATAAAATATTTTATTTAAAAAAATGAAAAATTTTCAAATACCAACGAATTTGAAATATTATGCACTACAAGAAAAATGCACTTTAGCGATGAACAAATCCGTCATTAAATTTAAGAATTCCATCGCTAATTTAATTTAGAGACAGAATTGCGATGGATTTAATTCGTCTCAAAAATGCTCCTTGCAAGTCCAATAGTGATAGATTTTTATTCTGTCGCTAACGTTAGCGATGAAATTTGTGACGAAATATCTGTCACTGAAGTGTGGTCACAGGAATTGTAATGATGACAAATCAATAAGAGATTTTGCAACGAAATATCCATCGCTAAAGTTTGTAGTGCATTACTCCATACAATTAGCGACTAATTTTCAGTCATCACTAATTGTGACGAGCGTTTAGTGATGGCGACATTCTGTCTTAGATCCATTTTTTATATATTATATTTTTAATTTAATTATTTTTGTAAATTTAAAATTTAATTAAATGAAAAACAAATATTTTTTTAACAGGATTCATAAAATTAATATTAAAATTTTTTAGTCCAACATGAAAAATATTCAATAATTGAAAATACTAAAATATTGTTAATATATAGTCCTATATGCTATCAGAGTGAGGTGGATCACTATGTGGAGTTGATGAAATGTGGGTAGCATGAGTCATCTCTGCTATCAGCTGTCGCATCTCGTCTTGAAGCTCAAGTCGAAGTTCTTCGTGCATATGTTCTTGCATTTGCTGCTTCTGTGACTCCAACATAGTCTGAACCTCATGCTACATATCTTTCATAATACTAGCATGCAACTACTCTGTACTAATATCTCTTGATATGGCAGTAGAGTGAAAAGAGGAGGTACCAGTGTAGAAATGTGTTGCCTTTGTGCCCATCCCATAAATGCGCTGTTTTTTCTGGCCACCAGCAGCCTCTAAAAATAAGTACCTCAAATCCGGCTCACATGGCTCATTGGATCCCTCCACTAGTTGAGAAGCAGTCTCTCTAAGGGCTTGTACTCGATCCTTCAATACAAATTAATCAAAAAAATGAGCAAACAAAATTTTAAATATGCACAATCACTAACTTTGATAAATACATACTGCAATAGCTTTAGACCACTGGTCTACATACTTAATTCCTGATAAAGTGTTTCTAGTGTGTGTTGCCTCAAATAGTTCTATATGATTTGGTTCATGTCCTAACTCTTTTGCCTGATCATAAGAATAAAATAAAATTAAAAATATATTAACTACAAAATTACAAGCATAATACATAAGCAAATAAAAACAGAGACGTTAACATACATTTTACAACCTAAATATATAAATAAATAACAAATTCAAATTAAATTATTATTATCAATATATCATCCGTATGCTACGCTCAACCATGGATATAGAACCCCATGTATGTCATGAGGGACCTGAACCTGAGCCGTCCGTCTCAGTAAATCTGTTCTTAGAGGCAATGGTAGATTTTTGCTTGAACTCAAGAGTTGATCATTCTTTCTTTCAACTATTCCAAACTTGCTATAGAACACGTGGTGGTTTACTACCAGAAGATCTCCACTTGTTCAAAGTGTCACCATAACGTGTAGCGGCTTGTTGTAACCATCTACGCTTGATTACCATCTCAAGTTCTAGATCCCAAGTAAATTCCTTCTAAAATATAAATAAAAAAACAACATATAAGACAAATTTTGTTCTTGCAACATTCAATTAAGATTAATATTTAATATCAAAATAAAATTTTGGCAGAGTTTCGTCTATAACATAAGTAATCTGACCTAAAATACAATGTCTCTAATAACCAATTAAGCATAAAAGACATTAAATATTCAATTTCAAACTAAAATTTTGGGAGAGTTTCATCTATAACATAAGTAACCTAACCTAAAGTACAATGTCTATAATAACCAATTAAGCACAAAAGACATTACATATTCAATTTCAAAATGAAATTTTGGCAGAGTTATGTTTATAACATAAGTAACCTGACTTGAATTACGATGTCTCTAACAACTAATCAAGCACAAAAGAGATTAAATATTCAATTTCAAACTGAAATTTTGGTAGAGTTTTTCCTATAACATAAGTAACTTGACCTGAAGTATAAGGTCTCTAACAACCAATTAACCACAAGAAATATATTTTTAACAAAGTCATATTCACCTCATCACATTTTTTACTTAAATAATTGAATTTTACGTGAAACTCAAGCTAATAGAAGTCTTTAACATCGTTAGGCATAGTTTTCCATGCATGTCCTCTATCACTTAAACGAAGCAAAAAACTACTGGTGATAGCCGCAGAAGCTACATAAGACTGAAGAAAACTCCCACTGTCCATAAAGCACAAACAAACAATACATCAAAAACAGACTAAATGCATGAATGAAAATATTTCAAGAATAATAATAGTAATATTACTTTCTAGGATCGCGATTGAGTTGTTGTCTACCATTGGTTGACTCAGCGATTGATGCTTCAGATTGTAAATGTAGGGCTAGAGGAGATGATGTAGTAGGTTATGATGTGGGAGATGCTGATGTAGAACCTCTTAAGATTGACATAGTTGCTGATGAAGGAACTGATGATAATGGTTGTCATGGTGGTGTTGATTGTTGTGGTTGTGCCAATGACTGTGATGGTGTCGATGAATGTGGCAATGGTTGTGATGGTGTAGATGATTGTGGTGATGGTGGTACAAGAAATAATGGAATTGGTGGTCAATTTGAGAAATTACTCTTCTTTGTCGATCTCTCTCCTCATTTTGTATGCCCCCTGCCTCTACCATGTAATATATCTTCAGATGATATGCGACTCATTTGCATATTAGTCACTCAATAATAGTAAACAATATCAAAAGCAACAATGAACACAAATATCAATTGATACTTAAAAAGAATAATAATAATAAAAGCAATACAGATGTAACAATTTACAAACATATCTTAAGTGATTAAATAATTGTGAATAGTGCATAATACCAAAAAGAAAATAACATCTTTGGTTTAGCCGTTACACCTAATCACTATCATAATTGTTAGAATCCCAATAATCCACATCAATTTTTTTGTCATCATCATGAGATTCAATTTTAAGATCAAACTCTTCTTCTTCTTCATTATCCTCTTCGATATCAATAAATGCACTTGTTGAATCAACTAAATTATCACTTTCATCATTTTCAATATCAACATAATGAATATTAATGTCATCTTATTGGAAGGCTATTGATACATTGGAAAGCTGACTACTTGATGTTGCTTGTGAAGTTTCAAATTTAGCCCTAGCTTTAATTTTGCAAACAACCAACCACTCACTTCTTTCACGTTTGATAGTTGGATATGTAATAAAATTCACCTGACAAGCTTGAACCGCCATAACAAATGGCTCGTACTTTTTAAATCTACGTTTTTAATGCACTTCGACCAACTTATAATGTGGATGCACTTTTGTACCCAAATTTGGCGTAGGATCAAACCACTTACACTTGAATAACACAGTTCTCTTAATTGGTAATGCAACGTACTCCAATTGAACAACTTCAATCAAATGACCATAATAGTCACATTCATTTGCACTATAATTTGAGCCTTTTATGCATACACCACTGTTCATTGTAGATTTACCGGATCCATGCACTTCAGTATGAAATTTGTATCCATTCACATAATAGCCCGAGTAAGACATAATTTTAGGTAATGGACCTTTTGCTAAGTCCTTTAGGAATAGATTGGATATGTTGCTTAATGGGTTATGTGCCTAAAACAAATGTCATCAATTGTATAAGCTAACATTAAAGTAGAATTCTTGTTAATTTTCAATAAAAAAATGTTTGAAATAAAATCAGTACTCACATGTTTATTAAACCAAATTGGGAATTCTTTTTCAATTTTAACATCAATCTCTTGAATAGAAATGTTCACTAGAATTTGCTTCAGCTCCTCAATATAAATTCTTCAAAGTACAACAAAAAGCATTAACTAAATTTTATAATTTACCCAATGCTCAAATGAAAAGGTTAAAATTTATTAGGAGTTTTATGACTTACTTAATAAAAGGTGCAACTTTAGTGTAATTAAAAAGAATGTATGATTGTGCAGCAACATATTCTTCTTCTGTCAAAAATCGAGATTTACTCTTTCCAAAGGCTCAGCCTGGTTGTGTGAATATGGACAAGTTACCTTCATATTCTTCTACCCTATATTGACCACCGTCATCATTGCGTGACACTTTTCGATGTCGTCTATTCACACGATCCTCAAAATAGTAAGAACAAAACAATGAAGCTTCTTCCACCAAATAAGCATCAGATATTGAACCTTCAACTCTAGCTTTATTTTGGTCATTATTTTTCAATCGTCGAAAGTACCTAAGATATTAAATTTATAAGTATGGTAAATCTAACACAAATAATAATGATATGTATTATTATTAAGTTCTTTTATATTACCTCTCGAAAGGATACATCCATCGGTATTGCACTGGACCTGCTATTCTTGCTTCATATGGTAAGTGTACCGGTAGATGTTCTATGGAATCTAATAAGCTTAGAAGGAATATACAATCAAGCTTATAAAGAATAATAGGAATCTTTTCTTCAATCCGTGCCATGCCATCATTGGTTATAACAGCAGATGTTAAATCCTTAAAGAATAAGCTTAACTCTATTAATGTCTTCCAAACATTGTTTAGAAGTAGTTCACAAAATGCAATAGGTATTAAACGCTGCACAAACACATGACAATAATGGCTTTTCATCCCAAACAACTTAAGTTTCCTCATATCAACACATCTAGCCATATTTGACACATAACCATCAGAAAATCTCAAATTTCTTAGCCATTCACACACGACTGATTTTGATTGATTATCTAGTGTGTAACAAGCTTTAGGATATTTTTCCCGTATAGAATCTCGTTCCAATTCTGGTCGACGACAGTATGCATTCAACTCCTTTCGAGATTTGCATGTATCTTTTGTTTTCCCATCAACATTCATTACAGTGTTAAAAATATTGTCAAATACATTATTCTCAATATACATTACATCTAAGTTATATCGAATGAGAATGGTACTCCAATAAGGAAAATCCCAAAAGATACTTCTCTTCCTCCAACCACATTGCTTGAAAATAAGGCCATTAGTTCTCTCGACATCCTGTTCTATTACCTTCTTCAAACCCAACTGATCAATTTCAAATAATATTTCACTTCCATATCTATGATGGGGTGCTTCTTTAGTCATTATCTTATTCTTCATGAATGATGTTTTGTTTCGTCGGAATGGATGGTCTTCAGGTAAGAATTTACGGTGGTTGTCAAACCACAACTGTTTTCTACTCTCTAAAAGAGTAAATGCATCAGTCTGATTCATACAGTAAGGACAGGCTAACCTTCCAGTAGTACTCCACCCATACAACATCGCATATGCAGGAAAGTCACTAATTGTCCACATTAGAGCAGCATGCATTTGAAAATTTTGTTTTATCGTAATATCATAAGTCTGCACACCATCGAGCCATAGATGATTAAGTTCTGATATCAATGGTTGTAAGTAAACATCCAACTTATTCTTAGGGTTAGTTAGCCTAGGAATCAATATAGTTAAAAACATGTAAGCGTCCTTCATACACAATCAAGGTGGCAAATTGTATAGAGTCACAATGACTGGCCAAGAAGAATATTGTTGTCCAAATTGTCCAAATGGTTGAAAACCATCAGTGGAAAGACCCAATTGAACATTTTGAGTCTCTTATGCGAATTATGGATGGGTATCATTAAAATGTTGCCATGCAGGGGAATCAAATGGGTGGATCATAACCTCACCTTCAATTTCATGCTCAGTATGCCACCTCATTTTCGTTGCTGTGACATTGGATGCAAACCATCTTTGCAATCTAAGAGTGAGGGAAAGTAATACATTTTTTTCATGAGTAACTATTTTGCTACCATGACGTTGCCTTTTGTATCGAGGATGACCATAAAACTTACAACTAGTCAAAATATTATCTTCACTCTAGTATATCATGCACCGATTTTTACAACAGTGAATCTTTTCAACCGGAAGACCCATTCCTTGTACTAACTGTTTTGTTCTATAGAAGTTTTCAGACGCCAAACTTCCTTCAGGAGTAATCTCTTTCATTAATCGAACCATGTCATCAAAATTATGTTCAGACATATGGTGTTCTGACTTCATGTGCATTAATTGAGCAACAAATGGTAAATGTGAATGACTTTTGCATCCAAGGTGATGGGTTCTCTATTAGCCTATGGTTTGACAATTGGATTGGCCCTGGTCCACTCCTCATCTGCAGCCCTAAGCATATTATAAAACTTTTGGGCACTTAAATTCGGTGTTTCTTCCATAAAAGTTTCATTGAATGCTTGGCCAGTAGCATCTATAACCATGGAATGGTACCGACTGGATAAATCTGCATAATCAAATGCAGCAAAACCTTCACCCATATAATTGACATTGTTATTCAAGTTACTTCTAACTGTATGTTCCCCGTGCAAAGTCCAATAATAATAATCTGGTACAAAACCATTTCTATACAAATGCAACTTAACTTTATCCACGTGATGAAATATGCAATTCTGACACTTGTGATGAAAACATAGATACCTTATCCTATCATTGTCCATCATTTCCGGGTGACTGCATACAAATTTTATGAATTGTCTCATACCAGTCATGAACTCTGGGTTCAAAAGTCCATCTTTCAACCTTTTATACATCCATTGACGACCTGGTCTCATTTTTTATTACCTCTATTAAATCAAGGAAAACATTAAAATCGATTTGAAGTTTGAAATTGTAATTGATAAATCATAATGAAATCAAACTAGGTTTTTGTTTATTAATATAACTATTGCTATTAACTTTCATAAAGATTTCAAGTTATACTAATCTAGCTTTAGAGCAACTTAGCTATTCTTTCAAGTGAACAATAATTTCATGAATGTACTAATATTATGTAAGTACATATTAGCTCGTAACATATACGAAGCTACTATTTACCATTCTAAGCTCCTAATTAGAATTTATATAATTGGCATTGACCGTAAACTTGTCAATCTAAAACCCATATATACTATCATTTATCACTTATTAGAATTAAATATATAATTTTAATGATTTTAAAATATCATACCAAACGTCATCTCATTATTAAATCTCTGCAAAGCTATTTATTATTTTAGAATGGTTGAAGAATACAAGTATATCAAAACATTAAGTAAAGACTACTAAAGGTTTTCTTTCTTATTTTCAGGTTTTTTAATATAATTTTTATAAAACAATTGGAGGTTAGAATAAAATATGAAGGTGATTTAAACATAATGGTCGGTGTATTGTATAATAAAACTATAATTTCATAAAATATGCAAGTGAGCAATGAGAATAAATTTTAATGAGAATAAAATTATATTAATAAATTTTAAATATAATTTTTTTTTTCTGAATTTCAATTGAAATTATTCTTAAAATGAAAATAAAATAGCAAAAATAAAAAATATTACAATAAGGCTGAACAAAATCATAAACATAAGAAGAAGAGGAGATCATTCTTTGTTTTAGCTTTTCCATTTTCTTCAAATTGGATGAGATCATTTACAATGTCTCTTATTGTTATTATTAGGCATTGCACAAAACAGAAATCCAATATCTCTTTCCCTAATTTACTTGATCAAGTTTCTACATTTTCATAAAATACTAATTTTTTTTAAATGAAAATAAAACAAAATTTTATCATATTTCAATTAGCATTGATAAATCCAAAATAGAGCCTATTCCACAATCCAAACTAAATAAATATATCTGACTATTGTTTCTACAGAGTGAAAAAACTTTTACAGTCAAGCTTCTCAGTTACTTAGCCGAGTTAGCTAGCTATTTTATTAAACTTAGTAATTAAATCAACAAAATATTCTAAAATAAAATTATACTGACTATATCTTAACTATTTTATTAAATTTAGTAATAATACAATTATGTTATCTTAACATAACTTAAACATATTACTACTACACATATAAAATAAACAAAAGTCATCTCTCATATAAACTATCATATCTTTCAAAAAAAATCAAATCAGCAACATAAAATATATTTTTTTTTCAATTACAGAATAAGAAGCATAACTACCACCGATATAATTTGTTGCCTAAATTATCTATAATATGTTCTAGGTTTATATTATTTATATAATTATGTAATATGTAATATGTAACTTATTCATATAATTAATTAATAATAAGTTATATAATATGTTCCAACATATCAAAATTAAATTAATAAAGACATACAAAGAAGTAAAATAAAAAAAAATCTGCCAAAAAAAAACAGTAGCTACCTTCAATGGCTAAAAGAAAGGTATTGCAGAACAATCGAAGATGGGAGGCGACTAGAGCTCGAAGAGGACCGGAGCTGGGAGACAGGAGCAGAGAAGTGGAGCAAGATGACTGAGAGAAATTATGACCCGAGCTAGGCACAAGACGACTGGAGTAGAAGAGGGAGACGATCGGAGCAGGAGTAGAGGAGGGAGACGATAAGGACGTCGGCTAGGGGAAAAAATTGAGCCAAAATTTTGGCAAATTTTGGGTTTCAGGGTTATAATAAACCCACTAAAAACGACGCCGTTTCTTTAATTTTTAGCAACGACACCTGCCGTAGCCAAACGTAGTGACGACATACACTGTCGCTAACTAATAGCGACAATCAGTCTGTCGCTAATGTTTGGGATGATGGATGCCATCCCAAACCTTCAGCGACGACTATTGGTCGTAATAGTCGTCGCTTCTTTAGCGACGCCTGTTTTCGTTGCTAAAATATGGAGATAAACTAACATTATGATTTAGCGACGGCATTGTCCGTAGCAACTTTTGCGACAAACATAATTTCGTCACTATTCTCTCAAATTTGCAATGGTTTTTATCAGTCGCTAATGTCTCTCGCAAATTCATCTCTACACCATCGCAATTTCTGGCGCCATCTTTTTCCGCCATATTAGCTACAACATTTAACTACGGTCATAATCTGTAGCAATTTTTCCTCGCTACTTTTGATGCTAGTTTTCTCAATTATTTTTTGTTAGTTTCACTCATTGATTTGTCACTGATCTGAAGCTAAATGCTACGGATGACATTCCGTTGCTAAATTTTGTCGCTATTTTATTCTTTTTTTGTAGTGATGAATTTTTATATTGGAATTATAATTTTATTCTCAAATGTTTTAACTACCGAAATTATAATTTTATTCTCAAATATTTTAATTACCAAACTCAAATTGAAAATAAAAATTTTCATTTTTATACCAAAATTTAGTATACCAAATGTATCATTTTAGAGTGATTTGTTCCTGCTATGACATTACCATTACGAGAGACTTCACCTCCACATTTTGAATTCACCGCTATAAGATATAAAGACAATATTATTTTGCTGTGCTTTTATGGAAATTGATAAAAGGTACAATTAATCTTTGTAGGAGTGGTTAAAACACCGCTTGGGATTGAGGAAACTACTGTTGTAGTCTCTTTTATTTTCTTGTGGATGTATTGCATATAAAAGAATAATTTTGTAATTATTCTTTTGCTTAATAAGCTGATTACACACTTATAAATTTTTTTATATCGTATGAGAGTATTTATTTTATTTTAGACTCGAAACAAACTAGTTGAACTATCTAATGGTAAAATAGTAAAAAGTTGACATAAAGGATTTTTGTAAATGCATAACAGAGTAACTGATGATATTTGAATGTCGATATTCATTAATTTACAGTTATGTTATGTTTGGTATAAATGAATAATATTATAAATTCTATAGAATTCATTTGTGAATCCAAAATTTTAATGTTTGGTATAAGTGAAAGTTCCTTTGTAATTTCAAAAGTCAATTCCAAATGATTTATTATGACTAAACCAAAATTTGTCAAATTTGATAAAGTTTGGAAATGAATTTTTAATTTAAGACTATTTAAATTATATTTACATTTGATCTTTTTACTCTCATCCATTTTTCCTTCTCTCGCTTTGCCCCTAATCTCCTTCCATTGTCTCCCATTTCTCCGTCGTCTCTCTCTCTCCCTAGAGATAGTCAGTGGACCGGATTTGTGTCATGTCTTAATATACTTATAACATAATAAGAGTCAATCCGAATACAATATTATAAGTTAATTGTGTCTAAAATTCAAATACGTACGAATACGATCTACTTAATAAATGGATTGACCCGACACGACACGTTTAATACGATTAATTAATCTATAAATTGAATTGAATTAGTATAATACGGCCTACTTAATTTGATATGATCCATTAACACATTATAACCCAATATAATAAATACTAATACAACTATTTAGCTAACATTTTAAATAAAAATGCATTATATCAATTTTTAAATAAAAAACTCTCAAATACACTTAACTAATATTAACACAATAAAATATTAAACAATATAAAACATATATCCACAAAATAATTAAACTATATAATTAGTAAATAAACATCTTTTCAAAATATCTTAATCAAAACTATAACTGAAATTAATTAAAATAAAATATAACTAATAATTGATGTCATTTTTTATTAGTAATTTAGTTAATTTGTATATAGATTATAAATATGTCGGGTTAAACGTGTTAACCCAATATGACATGAATTATTAATGAGTTAAATGTGTTCTTTTTGTGTTGGTAGATCACTTGACAACATGATAAATTTTCGTATTTTTATTATGTTAATACAATTGTAACACGAACACTATAAATCTCAATTTTAACCCACTAATTTCGTATAGGATTCATATCGTGTTCATTACTGTCACTCATTTCTCTCCTTTTTGTGTCTTTTTTCTCTCTAATTATGATAAGATTTCTTATTTGATATAATTTGTTTTTAAATCTCTTTATTGGATTTACATATAATATCTTATTTGTATAATTATTTTAAATGTTTATATTCTTAATTTTTTTTTAAAAAGAAGAAAATAGAAAGATATATCCATTAATAGAGTTAAAGATATTTTAAATTTTGCATGAATTATGCCAAGTAAGAGAATTCATTTATAAATAAATTCTATCAAGAAATTTAATGACAAATCAAATGAATTTCTTGATGGAATTGAACCAAAAATAAGGGCTTAGATTCTTATGTCTTTAGAAGTACACGGCTTAATAATGAGAAATTGTTCTCCCTCTCTAATGTATGTGGAATACCCATTTTATACTTGTTAAAATGATATATAGCATTTTGAATAAAATTCATCATATTAATTTTTAAATAAAGAAATTAATTAATATTAGCACAATAAAATATTAAACTATGTAAAACATATATCCAAAAAATAATTAAACTACATAAACTATTAGTAAATACACATTTTTTTCAAAATATCTTAATCAAAAGTTTAAATTGAATTAATTAAAATGAAATATAATTAATAATTGATTTCATTTTTCATTAGTAATTTAGTTAATGTATATATGGATTATAAATATATCGGATTAAATATTTTAAGTTAAAGGGAGTTATAACAAAAAGAGGTAGCATGATGTATTTGAGTCAAAGTAGTTTAATTTCTTAAAACACTAGATATCTTTAAATCAAGTCAGGATGTAATAGCACATCTAATCTTATAAAGGACAGTAGCGAATCTCGAATGTCCGAATTAATCATAATTGTGATGTTTGACCATGGAAAATGATGCAAAGGAAAGGTTATGCAGATTATTGATGTTTCAAGTTGTAGTTGTATGATTAAGTTCATAAGGCATTTGATACTTAAATGATTCATATTTGTTAACTAGGTAATTTTCGAGGATGAAATTTCTTAAGGTGAAGAGAAATGTAATGCTTGCTAATTAGAGTCTAATTGATAAATGGATTAAGGAAATATAAATATGTGAGTAAGGGTTTTGATATGTGTAAGAGTTAAATGAAATGAAATAAATATAAAGAAAGTGAAGTGTCATAGGGTTTAGGCATGTGACAATGTCTTCAAGGCCGTGAACCATCACGAGATGGAATTTTGAGTTCAAGCAAATTCATAGTCGTGACAGCTATTATCACGCAGTTGAACATCTTTGAGTATAAAAAGAATCAGTCTTTTTTTCTCTTTCCTCCCGAATTTTTTGAAAACCCTAGCCTCTTTTTCTATGTTCTCACACTAGAAGCATTCTTCCATCAATTCCCTTTGATTCCTAACTCAAAAACACAAAATCGCAAGTTAAAGAATGAGATTTAACCAAGTTCCTTAGAGATTATGGCTAGATGGAGTTTTTTCTTGAAAGAGTATACTTAGAGGAAGAGAAAAAAAGCTTCAAACCCTAATTCATATGTTGTTTCCTTCAATTTCGGTAAAGGATATAATTTTCCCTTCTCTTTTACATGTTTTATGCCTTTTTTCTATCATTCTCATTTTGGATAGAGACCCATTTTAAAATGGGTTAGGGTTTTGGTTCAAGCATTAATTTCAAGTTGTTATAGTATTAGTTTTGTTTTTATGAGTTAATAACATGTTATTGTTATAACATTTTGATTATCTAAGATTAATTAAGATTAATTCTATCATTTTTATCTTAATTTTGATCCTGAGATTATTTTGATCATATATAGTATGATTAATTTCTGATTAACCATGTTTCTACCATATGATAGTCAAATTTTATAATTGACCCGTAATATTAACGATTTTATTTTGAGATACTATAAGGTCGACTTTTTATTATTTTGTTATATTGCATTAAATATTATTTTATTTTCATGTGTTTATTTACTCTTATTATACTTGTTCTATGTACCCTTATGAACTTATTGCCAATGTGTGAATTATTATACTTGAATTATTTGACATGAAAATAAATAAGTGGTACTAGCAAACTCATTCTCTAAAGATCAATGGATTGGTCCCTATAATGAGGTTAAAATACTTACCCTAGCTTATTGGTTTACAGTTGTACCAAGTGGGGACTTATGATAAATTATTATCCTGAACATTGATCCATTCACGTGGTCCACCATTTGGTTGTCCCCATTACCTCTTTCATTTGTATCATTTGCATCACTAATTGGTTCCCTTATAATCTGCTATAAAATAATATACTTTTGATTGTCAACCGTTGTTATAAAAATATAAATTTATGGATAAAAATTATACAATAAAAACACAAACTTGTCTACCTAAATATTTATTATGGCTAACACCTTTATATTTATTGCACCTCATAATCAAATCCTTTCTAAATAACTTTTGGAGCCCACTAGTTGATCTTTGTGGGTTATTGTGTTCCTTGACCATCTTCTTCTTTGGTCTTCTTATCATTTTTGTGAAAGGTATTGGCTCTATTGGTTCAAATTCTTCACATTTCTAGAACTTTTTCCCTCTTACGAAATGCGGCTTGAATGTATAAACTACCTTGTATTTCTTTTTGTTGCAATATTCTTATATCTTGGTCACTAAATTTACATCAATGTGGTGAAGTGCACAAATTACATATGAGTAATGAATACTAGTCAAATCCTAAGCCCTGCAAGTGCACTGCTCCTTATCAAGTTGTATTGTATGCCTATCTATCCCTTCAATTATCTCGTAACCATAGTCACTATTGAATTCAACCCAACATTGTGCTAAAATAATAAGATTATCTTGAAAAATTTTTATGCATTCAAGACTATAATAATTTATTCACTTATCAACTAATTTCTCATTGTCCTTCAACTTGTTCGTAACATTAATATAATCCAACATGCTAATGATAGGTTTGTGTCTTGTATCACTGATCTATGAATTAGAACTTTCAAAAATGTTGTTGTCCACTAAGCTAACTTTGATGTGTTAATGAAGTAAACTTTGCACTAAGTTTGAGGTAGGTATGCCAATAATTACTAAGGTACAATTTTTCTTTGTTCACCAATCTTCTTTAAGCTATCTTTAAACTCTTCTTCAAATGTATTCCAAGTGTATAAGCTTAGTATCATCATTTCACCTTTGTTCTTCTTGCTTCAATTTGCAAGAATATGTCTTGAATACCATTGATGTTCTTCTTGCTCTAATTTTTTTAGTTTGTCATATGTGATATGCAATATGCTAAACATATGACTGATATGCATATATCTTAAACCCTAAACAATGATATAAAAATAATACATGTATAACTTAAGTCATTACATTTGCATGTTAGTAATAAAAGTGATATGCCCTTCATCACTAAGTTCAAGTTCTTATTGAAGCCATCTTATAAACCATTCCCAGTTTATTGTATTTTCCTTATCAATCATAGCCAAACGATTGGGAAAGTGTAGTTCAATGAATCCCTCCCAACAGCCACTAATAGTTGTCCTTGACATATACTCTTTAAAAAACTATCATCTAATCTAATTATTAGTTTGCAACATTTTTTGCATGATTAAAACATACGAAAATTCTCCTAAACACCCTGTTGCCCTTACTCAAGCTATTTTTACATAATAATTTATCATAAGTCCCCACTTACCTTAGCTTATTGGCTGCCAGTGTTACTCTAAGTTCATTTGCATATGCTTCAATGCAAGAAAATTCATCCTTATAACATCCATTGAGTTCTTTTAGTATCATTTATCTAGCCTTTTTGCATTTTTAATATATCACATCAGCCCAAAACTTATTTTCAAAATCCAATTTCATCTTTTTCAAAGTATACACAAGCTTATTTTTGCACATCATCTCTGAAATATCCTTTTAGCAACTTGGCACTAACTCTTGGGTTCTTAAAAATCCTATAACATTTGTGTTCCAATTTAAGTATTTTAACAAGTAAACCACTATGACTAGCCATCATAGTTGTATATAGTACAAATGGACAATCTTCGTTCATACACTTAACTTTTATCATTTTTTTTTTATCCTTTTAGCAACTCTCAACATAATCCTATTAGACATATAATGCATATCAACATTCTTTAGCTTCATCAACATCACTAAGTTCATGCCAACATAAAAATAACTTTGATTTTATTTTCCATCATATTTAGACTAATTTTTAATTATTTCAAAGTCAATATGTAAATCATCCATTGTGTTAAAAAATAAAACTCAAAATCAAATAATCATTTTCCTTAGTGTTACATTCAAAATCAGGATCTTATTTACTCTCTTAATTATAAAACAATTTTATTTCACTAATCACATAAATTTATATTAGGATATTTAAGTTCATCATCTTCACTAGAATTATTATTTACAATGACGATAACTATATTGTTAGATCTCATTTTGCTGCTTTGAGTATTAAACTTAAGAATGACATTAATTTTACTCCCACCTCTTATATTATGTTCAGCATGTAGTCTACCAGCTAATGAGTTATTTTACTTTGATCATTTCCCACTAAACTAGTAACACATAACATATGTTAAAAGTGGGAATAAATGCACCACTTCCTTGAAACTTTTGTTAGTATCCCTAAAATTCTATTTATACTTTCATCAACATCTAAATAAAATAATCCAAATTCAAAAGTGTTCACACTATAATCAAGACAAAGAATTTTATCTAGGTTCTTAATATTTAATCTATCTGTAAGCTATATGTCATTATATGAGAACTAGTATGGGTTAAAATTCTAGGTCACTAAAATTTTATAATTCATATATGTCACTTCAAAAATCAATATCCATGAACCCCATAATGGAATTTAACTTCAACAGTATTAACCCATTGCTTTCATCTGAATTATCAATTCTATAACAACTAACATTCAATTCCCAAACAAAATGGTAGTTGTAATTATTAAAAAAAACAAGATAGCAATCAAAATAGAGTAGACTATTTTATTAAAAAAGAAATAGGACAACTGAAACCTTTTTTTTAATCGCAACATTCCTCACAACCCCTTTTTTAAATGAATGTATTACCTTTTAAGAACAATTTCACTTGCAAATACATAATAAATTGATCACAACACGACAAAATTGTTGTTTAACCCCATCCCCATAAATTTTCTTGAATGGAGCTTACCTTGAAAAGTTGGATTTTCAATATTGACATCCATGATGCTAAAATATCCACTGTTCCTAGGAATAACTATCCAAGAATGTGGAGTCAATGACAATACTATTAGATTTTTTGTTCGACTAAGCAGAAAGAAACGATAAAAAAGAAAGAGAAAAATAGGACATGAGATTTTGGGATTAAGGTGTAGATATTTTTTTTATATTTTTCATAATTGTTTTTAAAACAAATCAATAAATTACATGTGTAACAAATGGTAACATTAACTTGCTTATGTGGCATCTTGCCACATAAGTTTTCAACAATGCAAAGGAGATAGACATGCAACTGATGTGAACTTACTGTTAAGTCAGGGCAAGATTGAGTCAATTTTAAAATGTTAGAGGTACTATTGATAAAAAAATATAATTGATGCAACATTAACTATTGACCTACATTACAAGGGTAATTTTACACTTTAATTCAATAATGATTAATTGTGTGGAGTTTCTCCTTCTAAATTTAAAGTCTCTTTCAACAAATTAGAATTTCTATACTTTTCTCTATTTAGGGTTAGGGTTTCTATCTTTCTTCCACCTATTGTTTTTTTTTTTTGGTAATATCACCATTTTACTGACAAATTTGTGATTTTAAGAGCCTTATTTCTAATTATGAATCTCAACAATTAAAATTTTTGTATGTTTATCTCTTTCATCAATTTCTCATAAAAGTTTTCAAATTAGCATGAACCTCATCTCTGTTGGATTATGAATTGATTGCATTGCTTGTACTACCTCATCAAATATTCTCGAAACATTAGTTGATTCACCTTTTAATCTACCAAGCAACTTTAGAACTCTACCCTATCAATTCCATTTTAAGTTTTCAATAACAACTTTCACATACAACTTCCTCATTATGGTAAATGTTCGACAAAATTCTTCCACCTCTTTTAACAACTATAACTGTCATTTTCAATGGTCAATTAATCGAGAGAGCAATACGTCACAAAAAGGAAGGAAAAAGGAGAGAGTTTCTTCTTATCTTTCATCTTGTCGAAAATTATTGTTATTTTTATCACACTGACATAAAACTATAGTTTTAAAATGATTAAGAATAATATTATTTTGGAAAATAATTTTTATTTTAACATTAATTAAATAATTAACACAAAAAAAATAGATTACCTAAAGTTTGACTCAAATAATTATGCAATATGTAGTCTTTTTTTTTTCTCTGCTACATAAAAAAATCTATTTTATTTCAAAATTTATTATTAAAATAAGTCGTATAATTTCCTCTAATTTATAATATAATACATATGAAAATGTGGATAAGATGATGTAAATCTTTTACAGCTTAACTAAATGTCTCGAATTTGAGCCTTGAATATGCAACTATTTTAAAATTTATGAGAGTGTTTTGATGCTGTTGAGATTCTACCCAACATGAACATGATTTTCTCACTGTGTAATCCTAGTTAACTGGTTGAAGATACGTGTAGTTTGACAAAAAAAATTATAGTGTCATTGCTTATTTTGCAACAGAATTGGGCTGAAGCCCAACATTATGCTGTAGCCCACTACGGAGAGAAAATTGGGCTATTACTCGTCGGCCTAATCTGTATTGTTTGACCTTGAGAAGGCCCGTAGGCATGGAGGTTAGACCAAAGACTCTCGCTTCTCGCTTTCCTGCCTTCTACAGGCTGCACCTCCTTTCTGTGAAGCTAGCGAAGATGGAAGACATTGAAGATTTGTTGATTGGGAGTGGAGGTGGTGCCCCTCCTGGATTTCGATTGCCACTCAGTACTGTTGGTGTTAACCCTAGCAAGAACAAGAACAAACATAATCTCAATGCTACTAAGCTTGCTCAAACCCCCTTTTCTTCCAAAATCCCTGGCACGCAGGTCTTTCTTTTACCCTTTCCTTATGAAAGTATTTGCATATGTATGCTCATTCGTGCTTCATTCTTATTTTTGTTCATTATTTGTTTTAATTCAGACCATATATATCAAGACCTTTGGATGCTCACATAATCAGGCAAGTTCTTCTTTCTCACTCTCTCTCTTATTTATTTGTTGATTTATTTTCAGTTGTAGCAATAGTGGATGCAAATTTTGCATGCTCTTTTGAGTTGTTATTCAAAGTCATTTGTGATGACCCATATTCTTAATTGCATATTCTTCTATTGATATATTAAAAATTTCTTTTGGTTTACTTCAATTGCCTATACAGGCTTTTCTGTGTATTTATGATGATACTTTAATAGCTGGTAAGTTAAAATTGCATAAATTTTTTTTTTTGCAAACATAGGATTCTTCATTCGAGCAAAAATCCATAGAACAAGAAAGGCATAAGACGCATCCAGCCACCTGAATTTGTTCATTTTCACCATTTTGATCCCTTGATTGGTTTTTGGTTCAACTTGCTCCTTAAACTTTGTTTTTCGACTAGTTTGCTGCTTAATATTTTAAAAACAATACATACTTGACCACTATATGATGACGTGATATGTCGGAAAAACACATCGGTGTGTGAAATGCACGCTTTATTCTTGGGTATATTTCACCTGACAAATGACATATTATGACGAAAATTTAAATTTTTAAGGGGCAAAGTGGACCAAAAACAAAATATAAAGGATAACTTGGACCAAAAACTGGTCAAGGGGGCAAAATGGCAAAAATGAGCAAGTACAGATGGCTGGATATGTATTTTGCTAGAAAGAAATTTATTCAGTGGTAACATAGATAAGAGAAAAGGGTGAAAAAAATAGAAACTGATGCAATGAAGGTAATTTTGATAGTAAAAACTAGGAAGGATTGTTTTGCTTTAGTCTACAGATGGCTGGATATGTATTTTGCTAGCAAGAAATTATTCAGTGGTAACATAGATAAGAGAAAAGGGTGAAAAAAATAGAAACTGATGCAATGAAGGTAATTTTGATAGTAAAAACTAGGAAGGATTGTTTTGCTTTAGTCTCAATAAGGGATGCAATACTAATTCTGTCTTGATTTGACAAAACATGAAAAATTTTACCAGTGTTGAGAAAATATTAAATATAGGGAACTGTGATCCACCATGTAAACTATTAGCTAAAGTTATTCCAAAATCATATGGGGTGGATTTTGGAATTTAAGTTTCAATTTCATTAAAACCGCTATCCTGTGTTGCAGAATTCTATCTAAGGCATAACATTTTTAACAATGTGATTAATTTTTTGTAAATACAATTAATTTGTGTTGATAATTGAAATATCTGATGATAATAATGCTACTGATGTTACATTAATTATACATTCATCAAGTTAAAAGGGAAAAAAATTACATTGACATCTTTCCACTTAATGGCGTGTCAAGATTCAGAACAATTTTCCACAAAGAGGAATTAAAAGAATAGATTATAAATTGAATGTGCAGTTGTTTCTAACTTAAAAAAGTCTTGCTGAGAAAATCCAGAAAAAACTTGAATGTATTAGTCTTGGAAGCCAGTGGGGTTTTTTGATCGTCTCTGGAGAACAAAGTTGTGCTAGTTATTCATTTATTTATATTATTTTGTTCTTTTTTTTTGTTTGTTATTTTAAATTTTTTGGTGAAGCATATATAAGAGTTCTCTCACTCGTATGACTCGCCAAGCTGTTACATATCCTGTTAAACTGTGGGGGTAATGAACTGGAAGTCAAAATCTGACAATTGACAATTGAGAACCATTATGTCTTCCCGTAGCCATTTTTTGATTCTGTGGTTTGCCAGGAAATCATGCGATACTTGCTTTTCTGAAGATAGATGGTTATTGACTTAAGGGTGAAGCAAGTGTACAGTGGTGGGTTTAAATTATGCCAGTCCATTTTTATTTCATAATCTGTGTTGTTAGTGCTTAAAAATTTATGGTACTGTTGATTTCTTGTCTACCTTGTCTTTTAACATGGGTGTGTAAAGAGTTTTTGTAGGTTGAAATGGAGTGTTTTTTTTTGGGGGCTCATTATCTAAAATGATATGTGACAACTTCTTTCACATAAGGTTTTTTAGTGTAGTTTGATATGTTTTAACAATAGGTTCCTCAGGTGACACTTAGTGGATAGGGGTTTATAATTTTTATGAGGGTTCAAGTATAAAGCTATTGATTTGCTTTTGGTTCGTTTTCAGATCTGACACTTTTTCTTACAGCTTAATAACAAGAAAGTCTTGATCTGTTTTTTTTCTTTTTATGTTGTTTTACAATATGCTTCATAGACTCCCATTTTGTTAACGAACAAAGATTTGCTTTGATTCTGCTATGTGAAATAGTTATTCATTTTTTTTTTTTGAAGTTGGAATATGTAATGACTAAGTCAATGAATTGAATTTATATTTAGCAATTAACTATCACCTGTTTATCCCAGTCTTATGCTGTATTGAGTTTAACCGAGTAAATGGGATTTTGATAGCATTATTCCTTATCCTTAGATGTTCTTGAGATAATCTTCAGTTGCAGTCAATTCACTTATGCTTCTCACAAATGATAATTGTGGCAGAGTGACAGTGAATATATGGCTGGCCAGCTTTCATCATTTGGTTATGCATTAACCGATATTCCTGAGGATGGAGACCTATGGCTGATCAATACGTAAGTATTCATTCTTTTTCTCCTTTTTTTTAATTCATTTTCCTTATTTTTGAAAAGTTTGTTATATTTTCTCCGATCACTGGCACATCAACATGTGCTATGTAACAGTCTGTTATTATTGTTTCACCTTTGGTGGTAATTTTAATAAAAATTCTCCTTCAATCTCACCCATATCATTCTTTTGGTGAATTATCATCAACTTTTATATGAAACTTAAATTTGGCTAACTGCACTTAAGGTCTCTTGGTAAATTGTTAGAAAACTGATTGAGATCACTGCCATTCTCCATGCACTGAACTTAGGGTCAGGGTTATTTAACAGTAAATCCCATTTCCATCTCCTTTGCTGGTCTCAGCCCCATATCAGAAAATTATGCTCAAGTGGTCTGGTATGTAACAACTTCAATAGGTTATTGCTACCGTTGAATTGAACTGCTTCTGGGCCATAAGGTTAGGCCCAATCCACCATGTCATTGGCTGTCACATAATACTAACAAGGTGACCCTGGACCATATATTTGGAGATGGTGGTGCCAGATGTGATGGGTGTCTTAGGAATTTGTGCAGCCATGTTAAATATTTGTTTGGCTATCATATGAGAAGTTTTACTTTTTATGGGGTGTGGTGAGGATTTCAGATTTAAGAGATGTGGAGGTTGTAATATCCCAATCCCACTGTGGAAAAATAATCTAACGTTGTGTTGTATATAAGTTCTTGACTATTACTAACAGCATGGTTTTAAAACTTTTAGGCCATGTGTTCATCCATTTTGCTGGCCTATGTCTACAAGGGCTCTTGAAGGCTTTTGGTATATCATGCGAGTATATATTTGATATATTTTCCTTTTTTTTTTTGAGAAAATATTAACACTAGTTTTTTGTTGAAGTTTTAATTCTGGTTGTAATATTGAACTTTCAGCTATCAGGGGCATATTGTTGATTCATTTTTTTTTGGAGTCCAGATGCACAGTAAAGTCTCCAAGTCAGTCTGCAATGGACACTCTAATAGTGAAGGGTAAAAGTGCAAAAAAACCCCTAGTCATTGCTGGGTGTGTGCCTCAAGGTAGTCGAAATTTGAAAGAACTTGAAGGAGTAAGTATAGTTGGAGTTCAGCAAATAGACCGTGTAGTTGAAGTTGTAGAAGAGACCCTAAAAGGTCATGAAGTGCGACTTTTGACCCGCAAAACACTGCCAGCTCTTGACCTGCCAAAGGTCTCAAATAGAAAATTCTAGATTTATGCAAGGTCTAACATTTCATGTGTTCAATAGGGCCGTTTTATGACTGTCTCAAAAAAATCTCTCTTTCTCTCTCTCATTCGAAAAATTGCACGACATTACTGGTTAATATTTAACTTCGTTTTCCGACAGGTTAGGAAGAACAAGTTTGTTGAGATTCTTCCAATTAATGTTGGTTGTTTAGGGGCTTGCACTTATTGCAAGACAAAACATGCCCGTGGTCATCTGGGGAGCTACACCATTGACAGCCTTGTAAGTTTGTGGCAGAAATGTCTAAAATCTCTTCTATATGATTTTCTTTTATTAAAGTTTTAAGTCTGCAGATAGGGCGGGTAAAAACAGTTATAGCTGATGGAGTAAAAGAAATATGGTTGAGCAGTGAAGATACTGGAGCGTATGGTAATTTCTTAAGACCTTTCTACAGTGGGGTTTGCTTTTTTGCTGATTTAACTTTATGTACTGTAAAGAGATATCATCCTTCAAGGGTGTTCTGGTAAAAGAAATCTCAAAGCTCTGAGAACACATTTTACAAAATCTTCACACAAAAAAAAAAAAATCTTTCTTCATGCATATTTCATGATCTATCAGAAACAACAGTTTTTTTAATTGTTTTTTTTTTAATTTTAATTTTACATTACTTATTGAAGTAATAAGTGAATTATTCACTGCCTAGCAAGAACAATGATTACATTTACCGTGCTCATTTTCATCCCATGTGGAAGGTGTTGGTGTTTGGTGGAAAAATTTCTTTCTGAGTTCCTAAAATAACTCATATGAAGTTGAGATATTGTCATCTAGACAGCTCCTTGAACAATATTGGTTTCTTCAACTTTTGCAGGTCGTGACATTGGAGTTAATCTTCCAACTCTACTGAATGCTATCATTACTGAACTTCCTGCTAGTGCAAGCACAATGCTGCGTATTGGGATGACAAATCCTCCTTTCATTCTTGAGCACTTGAAAGAGATAGCAGAAGTTTTACGTCACCCATGTGTATACTCCTTTCTTCACGTGCCAGTGCAATCTGGTAGTGATACAATTTTGAGTGTAAGTCCCAAATGCTGCTGTAAATTCAGCCCTCCCTAGTACCTCCTTCCCTATCAAGAAATTGAAATGTAAAAATCTACTAATATTGCTGCCCATAAAACCCGTGACTTAATGATCTTGACCATATGTTTGTTGTTATCTCAGGCAATGAATCGAGAGTACACTGTTGGTGAGTTCAGGAAAGTGGTTGATACCTTGACTGAACTAGTTCCAGGGATGCAAATTGCTACTGACATAATATGTGGTTTCCCAGGTTAGTTTATAGTTGCAGTTTCTACTCATGCTTATGTCTATGCTTCACAAATCTTCAGTTTTAAATCCAATATGACTTAAGTGGCAATTGCCTTGTTGGTGTTCCTAAAAGAAACCCAGGGTATTTTGTAGAGCTGACAACTCGTTTGTGTCATGTTATTAATTGTGTATGACACGATTATGCTAAACACGAATTAATAGTGTCAAAAATCAAAACATGGACATGACACGGTTAAAATCTGTATTGACATGAGTAGACACGATTAACTAGACGTGTGTAAATGTGTACAAGTTCTATGATATGATACGATTAAGTTAACGTGTATAAACATGTACAAATTATATGATACGAGACACGATTATACACAAAAATTATATTAAAAATATAATGCAATTTGCGAGAAAAAAATCCCACACACCATAAAATTATTCATATAAAAAAATATTACAAAAATAACATAGTTCATTTAAAAAAACTACAAATTGAAATTTAATGAGTTAGTAAATAAATAAATATTAATTCATCTAAATATAAGTTAGTAAATATATTAGTATAATATTAATATAATATAAGTTTATAAATAATAGCTATACAATTAATTATTAATATTTATTTACATACACTAATATAATTAATTTTTACATAATGTATTATAAATTTATTCATATATAAACTTATATTATATATTTAAAAATATTACAATATATATTTGAATATTTTATATAGTTTGAATAATACTAAAATTATTAAATGTTTTACATATTTTTAAACATATCTAATTGTGTATAAACAAGTTAAATAGGTAAAATATATTTATGACATGGTTTTTTTTGTGTCATAAACGTGTTGACACGATTATTACAAATATTTGCTTAGCTCAAATTCATATATGTTTAAACCCGTGTCGTGTTCAAAATTGTCAGCTCTAATATTTTGTATTTTAATGGGGCTGAAAATTTCCATCATTAGGAAAAACTGGAGTTGTGAAGAAATTTTTTCCCTAATAGATGACCACTCTGATCCTTTCTAAGAGGCTTGCAATTGTCATTATTGTCAATATATTTTGAAATAAAGAAGCCTCGGTCATTCTTCCTTTTCTAATGATTTGTAATTGATGTATACGTTAGTTTGGAAAACTCTAGGAACTAATCAAAACTTAGAGCATTCATAGACAACATTTTCTGTGGTAGAAGTATTTTTTGTAGTTCTTGAAACAGATCTCTCGTGTTTCTCAGGTGAGACAGATGATGATTTTGCCCAAACTGTCAGTCTTATTAATGAGTACAATTTCTCTCAAGTTCACATATCACAGTTCTATCCTAGACCAGGTATGCTCTTTGATATTTTGCAATTTATATATGGGATATTAGGCCATGTTTTATCCACCATATGTTCTTTCTGTCTTGCTTTCCTCCTCTCTTCCCTCCACTCATACAGACAAACATATCAGAAAAGGTCCCTTTACCCACTCCCCAACTCCTTTTTTACTGGGTTTGATTAATAGTTTCAATATGCAGCAATAAGAACGAAATGATCTCTTCAAAACTCTTGACCACCATATTTAATTGCACTAGACAGGTAAAGTATTCTCTTTTTTTTTAAAAAAAAAAAAATTGCACTGTCAATGTTGGTTATCAGAAGACAATAGTCTGAGCCTTTTTAATGTGGGGAAGAAGAAGCTCAACATGTCGATTTCATACTCACTCAATTACACCATTTTAGTGAAGTAGACGGAACTCTGGAGATTTTAGAGGAGATTAGAATTGAGTTCATTGGGAGTTAGGTTTGCAGTTGGTTTTAAATATCAACACCCAACCAACCTTTTCATCCACTGTCGTACGCCCCCTCTTCCCCCTTACCAGTTTGTCATGCCATAATCTACATTACACATGTAATTGTGTACTCTTTTTTTTACATGTAATACTGTGGACTTCATCTGTCAGACTCAGATATTTCCATTCTGTTTTTCTTTTTTGGAAAGAAGATATTTTGACTTCTCAATTCCCTCCATAGTCTACAGTACACATGCAATTCTACTGCTCTCTTTTTTTTTTTTTTTTTCTACATGGAATACTGTCGATTTTTATCTTTCAGATACTCAACCTATTGATTCCCTCCATAGTTGACATTACATGTGCAATTCTACTCTACTTTTTTACATGGAATAATGTGTTTTTTTTCTGTCAGATATGGCAACCTCACAATTCTTTATTTCTGAGACTGGTTATCCTATATGCCAATCTTCTTGTACCATTTCCAAACTACATGACAATATGAATATTCAAACGAAACTTTCCTGTAGAAAAGCTTGAATACTGTTTTATATATAATTTCTTGTAATATCAAAGCTGCAAAATGGAGAGAGAGAATGTTACTTCCTCATTGAGATCTTTTAGCTTTGGATCCATTTCATTCCGATTACTGTATCTGGTTGTGCATCTGTTTAATTCACATGTTCTAAAGTTTGCTTCTGAAGTTTGTATTTATATAAATGTTATCATTTGCTTTGGTTCTGATAGCAGAAGGAGAAACTCTGACATCCAGTTTGTGCTTTTTCATTTTTGTGTTTTAGAACTGAGTGCGCTGAAAAATTTTAGTATGATAAATGACTGTGATATTATGTAAGTTGTAGCATTGTGTGACTGAATTGAACCTAGTTTGCAATTGCATCCGTTTCTTATTCCTTTATTATCTGTATATTTGGTCTTACTCTAGGGACACCAGCTGCAAGGATGAAGAAGGTCCCAAGTAACATAGTGAAGCAACGGAGCCGGGAATTAACTTCTGTTTTTGAAGCTTTTACTCCATATAATGGAATGGAGGGTAGAGTGGAAAGAATATGGATAACAGAAATTGCAACTGATGGAATACATTTGGTCTGTTCAGTATCTAAACCAATTTCTTTGCTGCCTTTTGATTCATTTAGTGAGGTTAAGTTGCTAATTTCAGTTTATGATCCAGTAGAGTAAGATGGTGAAGGAGGGAGGAGGAGAGAGGGTGGCACTTATTCTAATGTTACGTTTTGGCCTATGTTCCTTTTCTGTTGAAACCAATTGGTATACACTGTTTAAAAATGCGTATCTCATTTCCACTTCATGCAATGTAGGTATTATGTCCAATTTAAAATTGCCGTCTTCCAATCTAAACTAGCAGTAGGATAAGAGTGAATTATATACACTGCACTTAAGATTTTGAGTTATGTTGGTACAATTTATAATATATGACAATGTACAATATCTTTTTGGAGAAATCCCTTTATTTGTATCTCTAATTAGTTATTGCTTTGTTTCCCAAGGTTGGCCATACCAAGGCGTATGTGCAGGTGCTTGTAATTGCTCCAGAAAGCATGCTGGGTACTTCAGCTATTGTTAAGATAACATCTGTTGGAAGGTGGTCCGTTTTTGGGGAAGTGATCGAGATTCTCAACCAAATGGATGAGAAAACATTTTCCACTGAGATAAAGCCTAGTCTGGACAAATGTTCTCCCGGTTCTGTCCCCTCCGAAAGTTGTGCATGTTCAACAGAACCAGAGCCCTGTGCCTGTGGACCAAAGAATTGTGGACAGAATAATTTGGAAAAAAGTGCCTTTTCACAGAATGATATTATGCTAGAAGATCGAAATAGACGAAATTTGATAGGATGGTTGTTAAGGAACCGGAAAATCCAAATGCACAAAAGGCTGGAGAGTGGGATTACATTGGAATCCATGAAAAAGCAAGTACAGGCCAGAGGAACCTTCAATATGTGGGGTCTTTTGGACAAGGCGCTATTAGGAGGAATGCTTGTCAGCTCAGTGATAATTGTAGCTCTACTAATATATCTTGGTTTTAGGACGAGTTCATTCAAGTAAACAGTATCTCGTATTTTACTCAATTCACTTTCTTGAAGGCCGGTTTTATGAAAGGATTCAGAAACCAGAGGGAAATTTTTGTAGTAATTTTGTATTTTATATAGTTATTATCAAGATAGGCTTGATTTAGTTTTGGATTAAAGATATGAAGAATAATGCACTGCTTTCATTCTTGTTCAACTGAAATGATTATATTTATCAGACACCGCAGTTATTTTAACGGATTTAATATACTGCTTTGCAAATTGGATTTTTTTTTTCATTTTTCTATCAACTTGCCTTCTGGACACTGGCTGCTATACATGAAAGTTGAAAATGCACAATATTATTGCTCAATGACAATACAGAATATGGATTCAAAAAAGGAATGATATGCATGTTTAGCAAAAGTGAGATTCTTTTGCAGGCTGGTGCAGCAGGGAGGGATGAAGTCACATTGTAACTCTTCCTTTTATCTTCAGTTGCTATGATACTGGTGGATATTTATTTAGTTACCTTTTTCCGGATAATTAACAAATGAATATTTCAATCACAATAGTTTTCTAATCACAGTAGCATATCTGATTTGGATGGTAATCTCTTGAAGAAGTTGACAGGCACCGACGGCATCCTGCTCCTAAACCGGGGATGTCGCAACAAGTATAATCCAACCAGCACAGCAATAACCTGGAATGGAGTAATGTAAATGATCACTGCCCAGATCAACGAAATAATTATGAAGATGGCTGTAGCCCTTGGATCCCGCCAACTCAGTATTGCTTGAGCCCTCTCCCCTTGGCTTGCCAAATCCCCAACCACTGTCTGCACTCTGCCTGCAACACTTCTCAGCCTATCGTATCTCATCCTCACAATATCTGCTGGTCGTGATGTTGGGAATGTATCGAATTCCTCATCAAGCTCATCCGGGTGCACATTCTCAGCTTGAGAGAGCCGAATATCCATGTGAGGTGGGTGTCTTGGCCTGTACCTATAGTTCCATATACCAATGACAAACAGGTAGAGGAAGATTGTGGGAAGTATCAATTCTGGATAGCAAACCAGTATCAAGAACAATACATGCACCAAACAGGTTGTTACTGGGTTTCTCCATGTGCAAATATCATTGAACCATCTACATACAGCTGCAATCCCTGAAAGTAGAGACATTATGCGGCCGAAATTAGCTTTGCTTCTTCTTAAACTCCACATATGGTAATCCACATCCAGCATGTACTCCACAGCTTCGCGCCTGAGCGGTGGCTCTGCCCTTCCTAGCCTTGCGGCCACTATCTGCATTGCTTGGTGGCGCAGCCAATCAATATGCCTAACTGAAATTGGCTGGATGTAGTGCATTTTAGGGAGCAAGGGTTTGCCATATTGAGTTACCATATTAACCCAAGCTGTGCAGGTGAACCTCAACGCCAATTGAATTTCTCCATGCTTCTTCAATCCCCCTGGACGAAGAACCAGCAAAGGGTAGTAATGTGTGTATATACGATCAGTTTCTAAAGTCGACAGACGAATTCTAACCTTCCCAATTCTCTGATCCTTGACATCCTCCTTGCTTCCATTAATGTGGCAATTATCAAAAACTCCAATAGTGATCACAGTGCAAGGATCATGAACATCCCAAGTATACTGCTCATTCCAACGAGGATTCAAGTTATCGAGCAAGGTTCTGGTTCGAACCCATTTATTTCCATACTTAGCCACACAATATGCATCAGTAGTACTACCATCCTTGCCCTTCATAGGCAGTAAATTTCTTGCACTTAAGATCCCAAGTTCTAGAATTCCAATTCTTTCCTTCCTCAGGAACTTAGATGATGGCTGCAGATCGCTGCTAAAATGAGTAGACTCATCAAGAACATGATAACCAGTGTCTAAACATAGACACAGTAGAATCTTGCTAAAGAATTTTTCTTTCTTCTTCCCCCCTTCCTCCTCAGCTAATGAAGGCTTGAAGAGATTGAACCAACGAGGGTCCGGAAGTTTAGCAGTCTCTCTTCTTGGTGGCACATCTCTAACTGGTATAACCAATCTCCCCATGATCTCATCTTTGCCAGGTCCAACTCTGTCCTCAACTGACACAATTATGAAATCCTCATAAGGCTCAGAGGCTACAAACATAAGCTCTTCATTCCAAGTAGGATTGATGGTTCGCATTGGCGAAGGTCTAGTTACTCTTCCCTGATTCCCCAGTTGAACCTTCACATATACCTCCGGTGCTCGACCCTTTTCCGATGGGACAAGATCTTGAGCTTCCATCACGTGAACTCGAAGGTAATACAATTTTGGTGAAAAATAAACCTTCGATCGGGTATTTGCCAAGTTTGTATGGCCAATATCATGAGCATCACTATGCCATGCCTCAGGAAATGATTCATCAGCCTGTGTTCCCATCCAAACTGCAAGCATAATCTCCCCTTTATTAGTTTTGTCACCCTTTTTGTCCTCTAATTTATACCATTGAGGAGCCAATGGACTATCTGGTGGAAATCGAAGAGGAACTTCTGATAAATCGAAAGCAACTCTGCCCACAAAATCATCCTTCACAAAGTCCTTATCTTTAACTGTAACTTCAACCAAATTAGCCTGCAGCCTATCCTTTGAGAAAGCAAATATCTGATTCCACACAGGATTTTGATTCTTCTCCAAGTGTTTAGTCCTGCCTTTGTAATTCCCAAGCTTCACTTCCACATATGGATCAAGACTACCGCTAACATCCATTACAGGAAGATCTCTGGCCTTAACCACACTGACGTACAAGTAATGCATCTGCTCCACCAAATCATAAGTGCATGCGGTCTTGTCACCTCCTCTGTACCGCATACGAGCGGCCACCGGCGGACGAGTCTCCACCAATAAGAAATCTGGATTCTGCCTTGGGACTTGCATTTGCATTACAGTAGGTGGTCCTGCTCGAGCAAAGTCAGTTCTTGGTTCCACTGTTGGTGCCTTTTCCCTCATAACATGAGTCTGAAACCCAAACCCAGAAGACAGAGGAGCCACCGGAGCAGGAGGATGAGGATGAGATTGAGGGGCATGACCGCCGCCGCCGCTAGCTGCAGTCCCAACAGAGTGAAAAGTCCTCACTTCTTTTTCTTTCTTCTTCTTGATCTTCTTCTCAGCAGCCATAAAATCTTCTTCAAGCTTATTGGTGTTAATTTCTTGCAGAGGAGTGGCTTCTTTTTCAACATTAACAACATTTGGCGGAGCAGCAGAAGGAGGAGAAAAGTGATTATTACCATCCAGAACAGCATAAATCTTGAGAGCTATGTCACCTTTGATATTTGAAAAAAGGCCACGCTTTTCAAGTGGGCAACGCTGGATATTGGCCTCAGAGTCAGATAAAGGGACAGAGACACCAGAAATTCTAACACGACCAAGAAAGTTCTTATCATGACCAGCAGCTTCTCTTTTATCATGGTAAAGAACAACCTCAATGGTCTTGTGAGGGAGATCTCTTGGGTTGTTCACATTAAAAACAAGTTTTTCATTCCAATAAGGGTTAAGGTCTTTGGGTTTAGTTTGAGTTCTTTGTCTTTGGTCATCAAATTCTACTTGCACAAAAGGATTAGCAGAGCCTTGGCCATCTTTGGGCATAAGGTCACTTGCATCAAGAACTTCTACTACTAGTTTAGTCATGGTGAAAGGATAACGGTTGAAGGAGAAGACAAGTGCTTGAATGAGGTTTGTTATTAATCAAAGAAAGAGATATGGTGGGTAGTGAGAGAGTAGAATTGAAGAAGAAGACAGAAACAGTGTGGTAGGAGGAGGGGAGAGATAGAAGAAGTGAGTACGAGTGAAGATGAAGAAATGTCAATTTTGATTTGTGAGGTGGCCCTCTTAAAAGTTGCACATTTTTTATGTAGGGAGATTCTTGATGGCTACTTGTCTTTTTTTTTGTTTTTTTTGGTATATATATATATATATATATATATCAAGAAAATTTCATCGGAAGTTAAAATTTATAATTGTATAAAATTAGAGAAAATCATATACTAAATCAAAAGTTAAATAATACATTAGTAGGCATGACATTCGGGTTAGATGGGTTTACATTGAACTTATTTTTGAATTCGAGTCTTTTCTTTTCTTTCGGATCATTTCAGATTTTAAATAAATTCAAATCATACATAAAGTCTTATTGATTAAAAAAAATCCACCAAAAAAATAAAATAAAATAAATTAGGAATCATATCGGATGTATAAAAAATATTATATTTCGAATTAAATGGATTAATTTATAAATTAAACAAACTCAACTTAAACAACTTTCAGGTCATCTTAAATATAGGCATTTGAGTTGTGTTTGAGTCCAAGGCTCCAAGCCAATTCTTTTATCAAATTGGGATCGGATAGAATAGAAATTACATGCTGTAGCGCAGTAGGTTATTTGAAAGGGAGAATCTGGTTGGGTTTTTGGTTTTCCTTTGCAATTATGGTGTGGGGCTTGATTTGATGGAAATAATGCTTAAAGGGACGAGAAGGATGGCAAAATCAATTGTGGGGTTGAAAGTGATCACTTCTTCATTCATGAAACCTATAAAAGTTAGTCCTAAGTGCTATATATATATATATATATATATATATATATATATATATATATATATATTTAAGACATTCTGCAATAAAAAGATAGAGTTTTTACCTTTTATTGTTTTTAGATTTTTTTCATCACCCACTAATAAAGAAGTGAATATTAAAAAATATATTTAGTATTTATCTTTTTCAAAATGGTGTTAGGCTTTAAATATATATATATATATATATATATATACTAAACAGATATTTAGAAAAACTTGTTTATAAATTTGGGGTTGATAACTAAGAAATCAAAAATATTTCGACTGCTGGATTTTTTATAAAAACAAAAGACAGGAATCTTGAGCATGTACTGTTCACTCCAAGGACCGGAAGATGTTTCGGTTCTTGGCTGAACAGTACCTATCCAAGATTTCTGTCAATTTTTTTAAAATAATAATAATAATAATAAATCAATAACAGAAACAATTTCTTTCGGGTTCTTAATTAACAACCTCAAATTTGTAAATAAGTTTTCCTAAATCTCTGTTTGGTATATATTTTTGAAAGCAACATCAATATGATAAATCGCCCTATTTCTTTTTTTTTTTTTTAAATACCCTATTTCTCTTTAAAAAACAATACTAGAGCTTTCAATAGGATCTGTCCTTTTCAATTGAATTAGGCAGAACAAGAAATTCATTATTAATATACTTAAGAGGGATGTGTTGGCATATTCCCTAAAAGGTCAGCAATTTCATAATAAGTCTCGCTTTAACACTCAGCAAATGAAATGAGATTTTGATTCCCACTTTCCCATTACAATGACTTGTTAACTAACCATGAGATTCTTCTTTTATAATATTTAAATATACTTAATTATTGTTTTTCAATTATTGGTTAATTTTGTTAAAAGGGTCCTCAGATGGTGCCAATTTCGCAATAATTATATTGGTGCTTAATGAAAACAGATCAATTTCCATCTATTAATCTAATTCAGTTAATCCCATAAATAAAGAAATTCTTATTCTATCTAGTTGTTAGAAGTAAGCGAAGGCTAACTGTTTTGACTATGTTTATCTTTGTTTGTGAGTTAGAAACAAGAAGGTTTCTTGTGGGAGCAGTTTGATTTTATCACTGTTTTTATTATTAGTGTAAAATAATATTAAATATTATAGAATTAATTAGGACTGTTAAAAATATAATATCTATAAAAATAGTAAACATTAAAACATTACTTATTTATATATATTTTAAAAAAAATTATGATTTTTTGAGTGATCCATTCGGCACATGAATTTATTTAAAATTCACTCATTACATATTTAGCAGTAAATATGAATTTTATCAATATATTAGGATAGTAAATTCAAATGTCTAAGGGATAATGTAATTAAATAATTTCATTGGGTGCCTAATATAAAAAATATATATAAAAAAACAACTATTATATATATGCAATATTCAATAAAGTGCATTTATTAAGATACTTAGGAGGAATAAATAGTTAATCTAGTACATGAAAGTGAAATTGATAGATAAGGTTTCTGGTTTTTTTTTTTTTTGGTCAAATGTTTCAGTTTTTGTTTCATAACCCATCACTTGTCCGAATCTATTAGTCTTGATAATGAAAGAACTTTAAGTTTAGGCTGAAATAATAAAGTTTTTATGTTTTTACAATTTTAAATATGTAATTTTTTTTAATTTCAAATGAAGGATTATGTCTCATACAGTTAGTAAATTTAAATTTTTAAAAATATATATTTAAAAAACTGACTTGCCAGAAAAATTCAGAAAAAAAAAATATTTTTTTTCCTCCTATCTTTATGTCTCTCTCTCCCACTCTCTTATTCTTTCTCTCTCCAAACAGTTTAGTTTCTTATAAAATTAAAATAAATCTTATTTATATATAAAAAGTTAATGTAAATGCAATCATATTTCTTGTATTGAACGTAGATGATATACTGCTAATGGAAAATGATATCATCTCTATGCCTCTTTTTCTCTCCCTCTCTATAACAATCAGATTAAGAAGAAAATTAAAATTTTCCAACAAGACACAACAGTAGACCGAATTTTTTTGGCCATGAACTGCAGGCATGAATCAACATAGGATTCAAGGTCCTCCAATCTCATCCCTTCAATAGGATCAGCAACGAATGGCCACTTGATCTTAGACTCGTGCTGACCATCTCCTTCGTTGGCTGGTAATACTGTGAATATGGCCCCATATGATTTGAATCCCATATTATTTTCAGTGATTCGTAGCTCAAACACTGTTCAATTGGATCAATCATCACCTGGTTCTCCTTCACCTAGTTGAACATGGCCTCGTCAAAGCCATCGAAGGAAGGATTTGAGACGGAAGCACAATAGTGGATGAGGCCGGGCTCTCCAAGATCACCCACCACTTGTAACAAGTTTCGAGATTAGGAAAGCACTCGTGTGGATTGCAAAAATCCGCCAAAAAGGACATACTTGGTCTTAGGTCCTTTAGGTCAATCGTGATCTTGACTTTCTAATTTTCTGCCATAGAAGGCAGAGAGGGAAGGAGATAATCTCTCACTTCTTTAGCACAAGCCTGTAAACCATTGTGGATTCTCCAAACAATATAACCGTAGTGGATAATTAACCATAAGAAGAAATGGAGAGAGCGAGAGAGGGAGGAGAGATAGTGGCAAAGTTAAGAGAGAAGGACACAGAGAGGGGGAGAGAGAGAAAAAATTAAATTTTTTCAGGATTTTTGTATCAGTCCAGCTTTTTTAACACTATTATTCTTAAATTTGCAAACGGTGTCAATCACAATATCCATTTTGACATTAAAAAAATATATATATATAAAATTGTAAAAGAGTGAAACCATAGATAGATTTATATTTTGCATTTTTCCTACAATAAATTTGAGTCACATTTCTTGAGAAATTCAAAATTTTTAGGATTTCAGTCATAAAAAATAGCAATTGAAATTTTGGGTCACTGGAGAATGGGCATCAACAATTGGATCATACAAAATCATGTGGTTATATTGTTTTGAATTTTCACATATCTTTAAGAAACACTGTTAAGGATATCATTCTAATAAGGATCAAGTCATATGCGGTTTTTGTATTTTTCGATTTTTACCATTTCGTCTTCTAAAATATTTTTATGTCCAATTTATTTCATGAATTCGGTTTTTTGTCCATATTATTTCCTTGTATTTTAGAAAAATGTAGATTACATTTTTTATAAAATATAATGGGACAATAAGGGCCAAAAATTGAATTTAGGAGGGGCAAACTGAACCAAAAAAATTTTAGGGAACTAATTTCCAAATACAAGTATGCCTTGTGCCTTCCAATAATTATGGAGCATGATAATTGGATGATAGAAAAATTAATATTCTAGAGTTTATCAAATAGAACAATACAAAGGAAAACATTATTCATAAAAACCTAAAACAATTATAGATAGTAAAGCTTTGCTGCAGATGATATATAGGAATATGCATTCTTCTTTTTCTTTTTCACTTTTATCGTAGCAGCAAAAAGGAACGAGTGTATAAATAAATTTCTATTTAGTAATATAGTAAGCCATAATTCTTTGTTTCTTTAGAAAAATTCATTACAAATTCAAAAAGACAAACTAATCGTTGGAGTTTATTAATTATTTGGGCTGCCCAATATGGCAAAGTCAGATCCAAGTTTTCCAATATTTTGATCAAATAAAAACTGCTCTTAGGCATTCAATAAGAAAAAATGAGAATAAAATTGGTTTTTTCTTCGAGTAATTTTACTTTATATAAATATAACTATTTGATTGAAATTAAATTTGTAATATACACTTGAGAAAATCTGTATATTTTTCTATTCGTCATCACATATGTACCCATAAACACGGAAAATATTATCATCTTTCCTTCAACGAATTTACCGAGTATTTATATTTTCTTTCACTAATAATGTGTAGTGTACAGCAGTTTCAAAATCTTAGGTGTTTAGTCGCGTTGAAAACATTTTCTATTTTCTTTTTCGGTTTTTATTTTCTTTTCTTGTTTTCTATTTTTTAAACTTGAAAAATTAAAAATAGAAAATCATGTCTATTTGCATATATTTTTAATAATTTTATTTTCTGATTTTCTATAAAATTTATTATTATTATTTAACATGAGATTTTGTAATTTTTAAACAATGATCGAATTTGCATTAAACTCACATTACTTAAGATAATTATTGCCATAGTTTTATATTGTTATTTAGGTTTTTGTTTTTGTTTTTGTTTTTTATTTTTTATTTTTTTGCGATGGATGTGCTATTTTTTTCACTACAGATCTAAGTTTTTTTAATTTGTTATAGAACTTATGGATGATAAATTGGACAAAATAGTGAATAATTTTGATTTCGTAGAATGTGCATAAGTAATTATTTTCTTGTAAGTTGAATAATTATTTACAGCTTTTACTTGAGATTAATTATATGGTACCAGATAAATATTGTTGCAAAAATTTTAAAAAAATATCAGACAAATCCAACAGAAAATTATAGATAAGTAAGAAAATATCTTTTGTATTTTATAGATAATGTAAAATTAGATCTCTAATTTTCTAAGTAGAAAAATTTTACAACCAAATAGCTAATTTCATTTTCCAATTTTCTTAGAACAATTTTTCAGAAAACAAGTTTTTTTTTTTCTGCAACTAAACAGTGTCTTAACTTTTTTCTGTATTTTTTTTTCCTTTTGCCCTGAATCTTAACTTTTGTTTTTTAAAGAAAGGCGAGAAGTTTAATTATAAATTATTCAAATTAGGTGGCGATTAAATCTTTTAATCTGCACCGACAAAAGCAAAGTTGGTAAATAATCTTTATAATTTAGCTGTCGTAGATGCTAAGGGCCGTTGGCTGGTGGTGGATTCAGGAGTTCATTTTAGGGGGAATAAACTTACTTTTATTGTATATTTAAATTTTTATTTTATTAGTGTTCTTAAAAAAATATTCTATCAATTCATATCATATAATAAAACTACATATTAAATATGTTAAGTAATTATTACATCTATACATAAGTAATTAAAATCAAAGTTTAAAATATCTAACATTGATAATTGCATTAGTTATCACAACCAAAACATTAAATTCGAAATAAAATATTTATAACATACTCAACTTCAAGTGACAACTGCCGTAATAATTTTCTGTAACAAGACAGGAAAAAAAAAGTTTTGGAAGGGGTTAAGAAAAAAAAATGCCATTGAAATATATTAAATAGAATTACGTTTTTTATAATTTTTAAATTTATATATATATATATATATATATATATATTATTTAAAGTTATTTCTTCACTGTATGTAACATCTAACTACAATAATTAAAAGAAAAAAAATAGGTATATAAATAATTACTAACAGTATCGTAAATATAAAATTCAATAAGTCATGAAAATCAGTTTAGTCCACAATAAATATGGTGCAGAATAATTAATATGTTTGGGTAAGACTATGCAAATCAGTTTAGTCCCCAATAATTAATAGTGTATAGTTTTTTTTTTTTTTTTCAAGTAGGGGGCCTGGGCCGCTAGATGCCCCTCTTTATGTCCGCCAGTGCCGTTTGCATGCGTTTTCACATAGCACTTTTCAGAAAAAAAAAATATATATATATATATATATATATTTTTGAGTTTTAAAAATTAATTTTAAAAAAACAAATAAATAGATTAGAAAAAATAATTCATAAAAAATTAAAAAATTAATTAATTAATCAGAAAAAAATTTTAAATTTATTTTTTTAATAGCTAACAACAATACCAAATATCTCATAACTTTGGTGTCTAATTAAACCACGTCCATCCAAAAATAGATATTATTTAAATTAGATACTGGCGAGGACCTTTACCAGAGGGAAACCCTTTCTTTCTTTCTTTCTTTCTTTCTTTATCCATATTCTTTTTTTACTTTGATCTCTTTTATTTTTCTTTTTTCGCTGTTTGTCTATTTGCAGGTTTTATTGAATTATTATTATTATTATTATTATTGAATAAGTATTTTTATTGAATTATTATAAGGGCATCTTTAGAAGAAATGTCCAAAGGTGACCCAACTTTTTGAAAGGTGCTCATGTATATGGTGAAATGGAACAATCAATGGATAAAGTTTCTATATATACCTAACCGACAATTGCAGATTTTGGTTACGGACTTATAGCCATTCATCATCACCAATACTTGGTAGTCAAATACCAAAGTCCATTGATCTAATACTACACGAAAATATATGTTTAGTGATGTTAAAAAGCGATTAAAAATAATAATTTTTAATTATGTTACTAAATTTACCATAATAAAATTTTCCAACTGTATTAGAGTTTTTTATTTTGTGACGACATTTTTAAAATGCATCGTTGATATTAAAATTATGAAGTTATTTGTTGTCACTATTTTTAAAGATTTACATTATATTTTGTAAATCTTTATCAAAGCTAATAATTTATTGCATCACTAAATTAGTTACGTTTTTAAGAGTTAGCGTCATTAGATTGATTAACGATTGAAGAATAAATTTTTTTAAAATTGTGATGCTTTTAGAATTAATATCCTTAACGTGTGACTCTTTCTACATTTTACGTCATAAAATTAGTGATGCACTCTTTAGTCTCTAAATTAAATACACTATAATTAATATCTTTAAAATGACTATAATTTGTAAATAGTATTTGCATTGTAATAACTACATAAAATTTTAAAAAATATTATATAAATAATATTAATAAAATTAAAGTCAAATAAATAAATATATATATATATATATATGTATATATATATATATATATATATATATATATATATATATTAGAATATAACCAAATATGGTTACATTTTAAAAAACAAATAATAAGAAATGAGAAATCATATGCTTTCAATTTGTTAACTTCTAAGCTCCTTGTTTCAAATCAATAAGAATATTTGATTAGTTTTTATTTTTAATTTAAAAGTATTAAAAACAAATATTGAGCAAGAAGAAAAAGAACCATATTAAAAGCTAATTCAATCAATGTAATCAGATTTAATATAAGAAAATAAAATAAAATACATAACGCTACATAACCTCTTTCTCGTTTGTGAATAAAATAAAATTCATAACACGTGTTGTGAATAGATGCACAATTACCAGTGTTGGAGGCTGTAAAGTCATCTGGGCATACACTTCATCTGTTTCAACATCTGCCTGAAATATCAAGCATTTCTTTATGTTCAGTTTTTAGTTTGGCTTTGTTAACTGAATAAATAAAAAAAGAGCTTGGGCATGCCATAGCTCCGAATTCAAACATTTCTTCTCCCCTATCATCATGATATACAAAAATAATAAAGCCCAACACAAAGAAAGAAAACATCAAATTGAAAAGTGGTGATCACATTCGTCGAGTACTTAAAGCTTAATAATAAGTAATTAATTAATTAAGAAGCTGAAAATGATAGAATTTCAGTCATATCACCTACTGCTAATCAGTGACCACAACTAACATGCTCACTAAGATGACATTCGTGACTACATCAGAAGTGGCTGCTGAGTACCATTAGGCGAAACGATAGAAATCATGTCGTTTTACTTCTAAATTTATTAAGTTAGTGACCCCGATGGCTACCAAGCGTTGTGAATTTGGCTAGAAAATCCTCAATTCTTCCTTCTCCTGCCCCTCCCCCCAATTTACAAACCCTAACTCTCTCTATTGTCTCTTTTATCTTTTCTATGCAATCTCGCTCTGCAATCTTTCTATCTATCTATCTCTGAGTGGTTTCTCCCCACGTAGTCATTGTAGCCTTTCTCATCACCAGCAAAAGAGCCGATTCTCTCTCCTGTGGCCAGCAGCCCAACACCCTTTTTCGTCGCTGTTGTCGTTGCCAACACATAGCCAGTAGCCTTTCTAGTCGTCATTGTTGTCGCCAATAGAGATTTGTTCCTTTCATTTGTTCACTTTTCACCTAAATTTTGACTTTCTTTTGCTATTGGGTGTTCTTGATGAAACCTTTTTTAATAAAAAAATATATATATATTGAAACATCTCTTGTTCATTGATTTGTTTTATTTATTTATTTATTTTGATTATTTTTTGTCTTTCGTTTGTAACCGGAGCAATATAAGGACATGCATGAAACATATGTGCGTAACTGAGCAAAACAAAAATGGGACAAAATTCCACATTCAACTATCTCCACATGCGAATTTGGGTTTATATAATAACTTATTTTAGTGAAGCTAGACTCATTAGCTTAAATAAAATTTTCATTTTAGAATTGAGTTAGTGGAGACAGTTCAACACTTCAACCTGCAATTAATGAATTAACAATTTTGCATTATAAATATACACAACTATCTTCATTTGGAAATTCATAATCAATCATTCACACCCATTTCTCCTAAATTATCAATCACCTTTTGAGATTAATTTTGTTTAACAAAATGAGTCTATTTTGGTCTACTATTTTTGTTGTTGTATTGGCCTCCTTTGCGGCTATTTCTAAAACTAACAACACTTTTGTCAAAGTGAAAACTTACATTGTTAGTCTTGAAAACACTTTGAAGAGGATTAATAAACGGCATTGAATGATTCAACATGTGATTCAGTTGATATTGCAGATGATGATGATATTGTAGAAAAAGAACTAGAATTACAATTAGAAAGTTCCTATGATATAGATAAAGAATTCAATCTAAATAATATGAATGACATTGACAATGATTAGAGGTAATAGTACTTGTACTTAGTTGTGCTTAATTTGTAACGTTGTACTTAATTGTGTTTATTTGTCCTTAGTTGTGCTTAGCTATTCAGATATTTTATATTTTTGTAACATTATTGTATTATATTTAACTTTATTTTGTTGGCCAAGATGAGGGGTCACGGCCATGTTGTGGGTCGATTGAGGACAAAGCACCAACATAGGTCATCTTCTATCCATTTATGTCAATTCATCTCTAACACCATTGGTTTCTGCATCTCTATCCACGAGGCCAATTGTTCCATTCACCTCTGTAGGACCAACCACATGGATAGTTGATCCATCCACATCTGCAACGCTAGATGAGTCACATCCACATACCCTTAGTATACCCACTTCAGATTCTAGCATTGGTACTAATTACAGTAGCACTTTAAGAGACTGTGTATACTGTTGGAAAATAACGTCAATTTTCTTATTATCATATTTATAAGAAAGCGAAGAAAATACGAAATAATAAGACACAAATTGATAACGGAGTTTGACCAATTATACTTATATCTCCGGATTGCTGCAGATGTTTTACTGAAGGAAGAGAAATTTACAAAGTGTTTACAAACACTCATAACTCATAACTTCTCACTAAAGTTTCTCTCTCACTTTTGGATGTAATACCTTACAAATGAATTTTTAAGGCTATATATAGGCTTACACCTTCTTAATAGACAGCCAAGATTAATTCTCACATACTTTGATAAATGATTGAAATCATTTCTCACCTACCATCTTACCAACCAAATAAATGGTCAATATTAATCCCCACCCACCAAATGGATGGTCAAGATTAATCTTCAACTACCATCTTACCTACCAAATATTTTGTCAACAAAAGATGCACCATCTATCTTTATTGTCATTTATTTCTGATGCATGTGTAGTTTGACCAACAATCTCCCACTTGAAGACTGGTTTCAATCTGTCTTCACACATCGATCAATGCAGTAACTTTTCTGGTCTTGTTACTCTAGTAGACCAACTGAAATTGAACACAACTTCAGTTTGTCGATAGTCACCACCTTTGTCAACATATCTGTTAGATTCCTGCTTCTTTGGATCTTCTATAGTACTAACACATCATTTCCTTTTTTACTCGATACATCCATTTTTTATGAAGTGCCTTCTTTCCCATGGGTAACTCAGCTAGTTCCCATGTCTGGTTGGAGATCAGAGACTTCATCTCATCTTTCATAGCAAACTTCCACTTATTAGCATCTCCAGTCTAACAAGCTTCATCATAACATTCAGGCTCTCCTCCATCAGTCAACAAGAGATAGTTCATATATCTCTTGTTAGGCACATGAGGCCGAGAAGACCTTCTTAATACAGGAGATGGAGTAGGAGGTTGTGGTGTGTCTAATTGATGCGCACTGCTTGGTCCAACAAGTTCCTTTGGCTGATAACTTTCTACAATGGGTTCCGTCATGGAACTAACTGGGACATCATCTACATCTGCAAATACTGACTCATTCTATTTTGAATTGCTGGCGACTGTTTTATGCATGTCTTTATACATCACCCTTTCGTCAAAAATTACATCTCTGCTACGGATGACCTTTTTATTTTCGTCATCACAAATATGGTAGTCAAACTCATCTTCACCATAGCCGATGAGAGTGCATTTCTTAGATTTGGGATCAAGCTTATTCATTCATTGATCACTGATATGCACATATGTTACACATCCAAAAACTTTTAGAAGTGATAGATTTATCTCTTTTTCGCTCCATACCTCCTCTGGTATTCTGTTTTCCAATGGAACCGATGGTTCTCAATTGATTAAGTAGTTGTGTTGACTGCTTCGATAGAACTGACTGTATACTAATACTTCTGGCTCTTTCTATCAACGTTCGATTCATACGTTCAACTATACCATTGTGTTGAGGTGTGCCTGGCACGGTTCTCTTCATTCTGATACCATGCTCATAGCAAAACTTCTTGAATCTAGTGTCTTCATATTTACCACCATTATCAGTTCCGAGCTTTTTAATCTTCAGACCTGTCTCATTTTCTATCATAGCTTTCCATCTTCTGAAAGCCTTGAACACTTCAGACTTATGTTTTAGAAAGTAAACTCATACCTTTTGAGAGTGATTATCGATGAAAGTCACGAAGTAGTGTTTTCCACCAATGGATGAGATGGTCGTTGGTCCCCAAACATCAGAGTGAATGAGCTCTAGCCTTTCTTTCTTTGGGATTCTGCCACTTGTCTGAAAGCTGATTCTTTTCTGCTTTCCAAGTATGCAATCTTCGCACATGTCTATCTCTACTAACTGTAGACCTAGAAGTTTTTCCTTCAAATGCATAATATTCATTCCTTTTTCACTCATATGACCCAGTCTCTGGTGCCATATATTGGGATTTTCATTGCTAGCTGTAACTATGATTGAACAACGTGCTCCTTCTGTCATGTAAAGAGTGTCACTCTTTTTGCCTTGAGCAACCGTCATTGCGCCATTTGAAATCTTCCAATCATCACCATGAAAGATCGTAGTGTAGCCTTCGCTAGCCAGCTGCCCTACTGAGATTAAATTCTTTCTCAGATCGGAAATATGTCTGACATCCTTCAGCTCCCAAATAGATCCGTTCACTTTAATCTTTACTACATCTTTACCAATAATAGCGCAAGGTTGATCATCACCAAGATATACCTTTCCAAGATTTCTGAGGACATACCTCTCGAATAATTCTTTATGTGAAGTAGCATGGAACGATGCTCCAGAGTCTAACACCCAAGACTCCTCTTTGCTTTCCAAATAGCATATCAATGCATCATTGCCTCTAGAGGTGGAAGTAATATTTGCCTCTACCTTTGCTTCTAGGTTCTTTGGTGCACTCTTGCATTGATTTTTGTAGTGCCTAGTCTTTCCTCAATTCCAACATTCGACAGCTTTTGAACTATGGGAATTACTTGGATTCCTGGATTTGGACCTCCTGTCCTTTGATTTACCTCGGTAGTTTGACTTGCCTCGTCCATTGCCTCTGGTTGAATTTCTTCCTCTTGACTCTATATGCAAAACTGAAGAAATTAATGATTCACCCGACTCTCTCCGTCGGATCTCTTCACTGAGAACCAAATCACGAACATCATCAAATTTTAACTTAGTGCTTCCCGACGAGCTACTCACAATCGTGACAGTAGCATTTTAGCTTTCTAGTAGAGAAGACAAAAGTATTAATGCTCGTACTTTTTCATCAAATTCAATTCCAACCGAACTCAATTGGGTTGTGACTGTATTGAGTTCATTGAGATGTTGAGCTACTGATGCGTCTTCTGCCATTCGCAAGTTGAACAAGCGCCTCAAAAGATGCACTTTGTTTAAGGCTGAAGGCTTTTCATACATACTAGAGAGAGTTATCATAAAACCTGTCGTGGTTTTTTCCTTTGCTATGTTGAAAGCAACATTGCGAGATAACATCAACCGAATAACTCCGAGAGCTTGTCTGTCGAGAAGACTCCAGTCTTCTTGATTCATAGCCTCTGGCTTCTTCCTTGATAGAGGTTGATACAGATTTCTTTGATACAAATAATCTTCTATTTGTATTTTCCAAAAGCCAAAGTCTGCTCCATCGAACTTCTCAAATTTCACCTTTCCTTCGTCTGCGGCCATCGCTTTCACTCAAATCTGACTTCCTTTGGATCATTTCTGATAATTTTTGCGAACCACCGTGTATTAGAACACCTTTGTGGATAATTTGGTACAACTGACCAAATTTCACTATTCATAAAATTCACTATTCACATAAATAGTAATCGCTCGAGAAAAAGACAGAAAACGCAACCAACGCTCTAATACCAGTTGTTGGAAAATAACGCCAATTTTTCTATAATTAGATTTATAAGAAAGCGAAGAAAATACGGAATAATAAGACAAGTTGATAATAGAGTTCGACCAATTATGCCTACGTCTCCAGACTGCTGCAGATCTTTTACTGAAGGAAGAGAAATTTACAAAGTGTTTACAAACACTCACAATTCACAACCTCTCACTAAAGTTTCTTTCTCACTTTTGGATGAAATACCTTACAAATAAATTCCTAAGGCTATATACAGGCTTACACCTTCTCAATGGATGACCAAGATTAATTCTCACATACTTTGATGAATGATTGAGATAATTTCTCACCTACCATCTTACCAACCAAATAAATGGTCAAGATTAATCCCCACCCACCAAATGGATGGTCAAAATTAATATTCACCTACAATCTTACCAACCAAATAAATGGTCAAAATTAATCCACATCCACCAAATGGATGGTTAAGATTAATCTTCAACTACCATCTTACCTACCAAATATTTTGTCAACAAAAGATGCACTGTCCATCTTTATTGTCATTTATTTCTGATGCATGTGTAGTTTGACCAACATATACATGATGAGAGGTGGGTTAAATTTTATATGTAGTATTTCAAATTAGTAAATTATTAGTCAAATTATACTTGTTTATTTTATATTCAGTATTACAAATTAGTTAATTATTATTAACATAAATGTAAGTTCATTGAGTTCCACGAGAAGACAAATCATATATATATATATATATATATATATATATATATATATATATATATATATATATATATATATATTATATTTCAGGAGAAACTAAATGCAAAGGGAGATATAAGTGGAACATAACGCCACGAGAGGTCCAAGATCTTTATTTGGGTGAATTGCAGGTAAAAGAAATAGAAATGTTGATGTAATTCGTACTATGATAATTGTTATAACTTGTATATAATTGTTATAATTATTGTAAATGATATAAATGAAATTGCTTGTTAAATGCTTATGAATTAAAATGAATGAAATTGCTTGAAAATTGTGAATGATATGAATGAAATTACTTGAGAATCATGATTGATATGAATGAAATTGGTTGGGAATTGTAGTTTGTTTCTTGCAAGTATATTTGAGATTATGTCTACTATAAAATAGACTGTCAAAGTTTTTTAAAAAAATTGTATATTTGTAAACTAAATTTGTCTACCAATATTTTTTATAGAAATTTTATGAGTGGGATGGTGGGAGTAGCTTGCAAGTAAGATATATATAGCTTGCTTATTAATCTCTTGGGAATTGTGAATGATATAAATGAAATTAATTGGAAATTGTAAAGGAATTATTATTTGTTACTTGTACGTATATTTGGAATTATATCTTTTATAGGGGAGATTATGCCGATTTTTCTTTTTAAATTATATGTTTGTCATCTAAATTTGTTTTTCTGTATTTGTGATAGAAATTTTATGAGTGGTATGAGGTAATTGGTGGGATGGTAAGATGACATGAGAATAGTTCGTTAGTAAGAGATATACATATATATGTTTTAGGTAGAGATATAAGGGTTGACCTACATGTGTGCTAAAAGTGATATGAAATAGTTAGCAGCAGAAGTGGAGAGAGACCTCATTTCTATTGGTGAGGGAGAATCAATCCAGAAACCATCTCAGAGAGATTGGCGATCCTAGATCAAGGCTATCACGACATAGTTTTGGCAATATCTTGTTTATCAAGAACGCCAAACATATTGTAAGAAACTTTTTTTTAATATTTGAATAAAATATAATAAGTTTTGCATATCTAATATATATATTTTTACATGAGATAGAAGAACACGAATGTTCAATAATTCTCAAGTGACAAAGCTCCTGATGGGACAAAATAGTATATGGATCAACGCACTAGAGAAGTGAGAATAAGTACTCGATAGATTTCTTTATATGCTAAGACGTAATTGCTTATTTGATATGACGTTTTGTTGCAGGAATAAGCTTATAAGCTCCTAGTTAAGGCATCTCAGGATGAATCTAGGAACCAGGTTGATATCACTCTGGAGGATGAGAATCGAATCTTCCTGTAAGTTGTTAAGGCTTCATCACATGAAAGATACATATATAGAACAAGCCAAGATAGGATATCCAGTTTTACATATGATGCCTTGATATTTACAACACCCACATTGTGGTGGCTCAGTAGCATATCAGAAAGCTTGAAGGGAATCAATCTCGAATGCAGTAGCAGACAAATAATTATGCATCTTAAGTACAAGTGTTGCAAAACACCATCCAAACCTCGGAGAATAGGATTTATTAGTCCGATGATAGGATTCGCCAGTTGGTGAAGTAGATGATTCGTGAGTCCTGTCAACATAACCAACATCCACTAGATTCATTCCCTCAATACTGAGTATTTTTTTTTTAGTTGAGTTTTTATACTTTATTTGATGTATAAGGAATTATATTTTACATTTTTTATGAACGATATATTGAACTTTTTTATTTGTTACGTGATAATTATTTTTAATATTTGTATTTATTATTTAAATTTAAATTATTTTTAATAATTAATAATATATATATATATAAGAAAAATTATTAATATTAATATATATAATAATTATTAATATTAATAAATGTATTATTTAATAATTAAAATATTTTATAATCATATAAAAATATTTTAAAAAATACAAATAAATTATCAACCACGTAGTGAATGACCGCTATATTGCAAACACTTTAGCAACCAACATTTTGCAACCATAGATATTTATTGTTGTTTGGTCCCCTATGTCTCAATGTGGTATGAAATTACTGATCACAAGGAGATCATGTTGTGACCACAGTTGATGGTTGCAATATAGTGATTACATTTGTCAATGGTCGCTAAGTTAGTAATCACAATGAAATTTTGTTTGCGAAAATAATTTAATGACCAACATTTTAGTGATTGACTACTGTGATCGCTTAACTACTTTAGCAACCATTTTGTGTGGTCGGTAAATTGACTTTATTTTTTTACAATGATCAGTGTACTGCCATGCATTACTTGAGCTATTAAAGAAAGCCTGAATAACATTCTGATTATAAATTTGAACTTCAATCTTATGCCAAACCTTCATCCAAGCTACATGTAAACCAATAAATACTTTCCGAAGTTCTGAATTACTATATAAAATTTTGATCGATTTATTTATTTATTTCTTAAGAAATTTTAAATTTTTTTAATCTTCAAATATTAAATTTTTTAATTTCTCAAATTATCTATTTATAATTAATTTTTTCATTTCCTCTAAAAATAAAACATATAAATGTATATAATCTTTTTCTAATATATTAACAACTTAATTCTATTAAATTACTTTATTGATTAAATAAATATAGTTTTTTTATGGTAATAGTATGTATTATTTAATAAACTTTATCCTGTGAATTACGATATATATATATATATATATATATATATATATATATATATATATATATATATATATATATATATATATATATATATATTAAATTAATGAATTTGTATAAAATCTTACAACAACAATAACTCTAATATTTGAAAATTTTTACAATATACTATGACTTTGTTTTATAAACTAGTTGATAATCTAATTATAACTAAAATTCTTGTAACTGATAATTTAGCTGATTGAATTAAAAGTATTTGATAAAATAAACAGAAAATGTAGCTGAAAAATATAAAATAACATAAAAAAATATGCTCATATTAATCAAACATACTATATAAAATTCATTTAAATACATAATACGAATGAATTGTAATAGATATATATATATATATATATATATATATGCATATTAAATAATATAAAAATTATATTAAATATCTCAAGTCTTTGAAAGACCTTCTTGAGACGTCGAAAGAGAAATCAGAGGTGGGAAAAAGGTTGAGAGGAGTTGGAGTGGCTAAACTGAGAGAGAGAGAGATAGCATAATGCTAAAGGACGTAGGAGTTTTGAGGGTTAAGGGGTATAACTCATTTGACCTAAAAAATAATTCTAAAACGGAAAAAATTGATAATCTACTAGATTATTGGTCTAAATAGTTTCAATTTATGGTTATGTATTTATTGGTCCAAATAGCTTAAATTTATGGTCATTTATTCCCGAACACACTATCTCCCTTCATTATTTTGTAAATAAGGAAAAAGAAAGGTAGATTTTTTTTTTTAATGAGAAAACGTGAGCGAAGCTCAGTCACAGAACATAATAATTTATGATTATAAAAGATACTAATACAATTATAAAAAGATAAATTATTAAATTCGAAAGGGAAAAAGTAAGAACATGAAAACCTAGTCATAAGTAAATTGAAATCATATAAAATACAATAAATTAAATGAATGAATATCGCAATAGAGATTTTTACTTTACTTTTTTTATTTGTTTTTGTAAGTTAATTTTTTAGCTTAACTTTTTTGTCTTGATGGCATGATATAATAAGTGATTAAATAAAATTTTAATGCCCACAGGGAGCGCGAATATACTCGATTAGTTGGAATTTATTCTGACTCAATTGCTATGTGCATTTTTACAAACGAAATGAGCTTCATCACATACATATGTAAATTAAAAATTTATGTTCCTAAAAATAATTTTTAATTGTTTTTTCTTAGTAATAATGATTGAGATTGGTGGAAGTGGCAACTCAAACTTGGCCCGACCATGTGAGGGGGATTGAACAAACAAAATAGCAAAAATAAATGTTAAAAAAGAAAACAAAATGAGGTCATTAATTGTTATTATCAATGTGTATAATGAAAAGGAATAGAATCCACCAAGGGTTAGACGATGAATGTGTCTATTTTGTTTGTAGTATTGTACCCACATGATGCATCACATGGAATGGAAACCCACTATGCCAACTTTCTTTCCTTTTTCTAACTGTAATCCTTTTTTTTTTAAAGAAAGGGAGGTAACTATCAATAAGTCAAAATATTCATACAGACATCAATAATAAAAAAATCAATTTAATAATAGAATATTAAGATTTAAAAATAAAAAATAAATTAAAGATATAAAATAATTATATATAATCTCTTCTACACGATTTCTGGAGAGTTTTAATGTTCCAGCATTTTTTAAAAGCGAAGTTCTTATATCTCTTATATATAAACATTAGTTCAATTAGTTTAGAAATCGCTTTTATCTTTTTACTTCACCAAAACTAAATATATTTCTTTTTTAACTAAGGATACTTTGCAACTTAATTTACCCATATTTTTGCATGTATTTGCATCTACATTTCTCATTCTCAAATTACTATACAAATAGAATTTATATATGCTAATACATTGTTGGCCATGAATATAAAATTATTGTCATTTAGTTATACAGGTGTACAGTTGTACATCAATATTTTTAAATTGATATAATATATAATTATACTTTTGAAATTATTAAAAAAATATTGTTTGTACACTTTAATTTTAAATGTCATATATTGCATACCTAAAGTTATAAAAAACAATGTAATATTTACACTTTTATAGGGACACATGAACGTGACAGAAACTATTTCTTTTATGTCTCCCTATAGAGCTGATTTTTTTTTTGTTTTACAATTTAAATATGCAACAGAAGTTTTAGTACAAATTCAAATATGTATTTATGTATTAAGCTTTCAAATTTAAACATTAGAATAAATGTTAAAACTGTTATAATAGTCTACTGTAGGAGAGTACATATAATAATTAACATATAATAATTAATTTCCAACCTGCTGCCAAATACAATGACAATAATTTCAATACATATTAAATATAATATCGTTATAGCATTATCGTGAATCACAAACTCTTATATACAGGAAGATATTTATTATTATTATTTTATACAATCATCATTGATTATTCTACTTAAAATAATTATTTTTCTCAAATAAAAAAAATCCTTTTTCTAGTTTGTGAAAGTTGAAATTGGCTGCCTACCAAGTTTCAAAATACTTAAAAGAGGATGACAAGACCCTTAGTTACTGTTATCAAATTGCTTGATGGATTTCACCTGTTGAGCTCAATTAAAAATTCATTATAATATAAAAGGCTTAATATTCAAAATATCTTAAAAACTTTTGCACCAGTTACTGAAATAAATATTATACGTATTCTTTTATCCTTAGTTGCAAACTTTGATTAACTTCTACATTAATTTGATATAAAGAATGCATTTCTACATAGAGATCTTCAAAAAAAAGTATATATGGAATTACCATCCCGATGTAGATTACAGGTTGAAAGAAGAAACAAGTTTATAGGATGCGAAAATCAATGTATGAGTTGAAACAGTTACCAAAAGTATGGTTTGACAAATTTACAAATTCAATAAAAGCATTTAGCTATCAACAGAGTAGTTCAGATCTTACTCTTTATAAAGCACAATATGAGAAAACTCACAATGCTTGTCATATATGTTGATGATATGATTGTGATAGGGAATGATGTTGATAAAAGAGAAGTCTTGCAAAATTATATCTATCGGGAGTTTGAAATTAAAGATCTTGGATCTTTAAAATATTTTTTAGGAATTGAGGTATTACGGTCTAGACAAGATATATTTTTGTCGTAAAGAAAGTATATCTTAGATTTATTAAAGGAAGTTGAATGCTAGCATGTAAACCAATTGATACACTTGCTGTTGAAAATGTTAAATTGGGTAATTTTCCAAACCAGATTCCTACAAACAAATAATATTATCAAAGACTGGTAGGATAGTTAATGTATCTTGCATATACTTAGTATATTCTTTAAGTGTTGTTAGTCAATATATGCACTCTTCAAATGAAGAATATATGAATGTTGTACTACGTATCTTGCAATATTTGAAGTCTTCTACAGGTAAATGGCCTCTATTTATCAAATGACCTAATTTAACTATTGAGGATTATATTAATGCAGATTGGATTGGCTCTATTGATGATAAACATTCAACTGTAAGATACTTGACATTTGTTGGGGGAATTTAGTTACTTAGCGAATAAAAGGCAAGTAGTTGTAGCTAGATCTAGTGCAAAAATTGAGTATAGAGATATGACTAAAGGAGTGTGCAAGTTACTATGAATTAAAAACTTATTGCAGGAATTCAAAATCCCACATATAATTCCTATGAAGTTATATTATGACAACAAAGTTACTTGTGACATAGCTTATAATGCTGTTTAACATGACCGTACAAAACATTTGAAAATTGATAGACACTTTATTAAAAAACAACTAGAAGCAAAGATAATTGAAGTTCCTCATGTTTGATCTGAAGATCAACTCATAGACATTCTTACAAATGTAATTTCAAGCAAAATCTTCCACCAAGCATTAGACAAGCTGGACATGCAAAATATCTATGTAGCAATTTGATGGGGAGTGTAAATATTACATTATTTTCTCCTAATTTGTTGTGATTAGATTTCTATAATATTTCTTGTAATTATCTCTTTCCATATATATCTTGTAATTATGTTTTTCTATATTCATTACCTAGACTTTAGAACTTTAGAAGTAAGTTGTATAAAAGTCTATAAAAGGCTATGTATTATAGAAGATTAATAAGATTAAAAAAACTTTCTTCAGGTTTGACATTTTCTTTCCTTAAACAAGTTTCAAATTCAAAATTATTGTATAAAAAAAATTTGTACGGGAAGAAATTTATTCATAATAAACTAACAGTTAATTCGAGCCTGACTTCTAAAGAGCAATTGGTAATCCACCGAATGAATATTCAAATTATCTACGTGGGGGTTTGTGGACAAAGCCAATATGATTACTCAAATTGTCAATTTGTATTGCATGCAAGTTGGACTAGCTGGAGTTTTCTTCCAGCTTTTGTTAATAATATTATTTAATCCGATGTTTTAAATTCAGGTTTTGCTCTTAGCTTGGACCTAGATCGAATGTATAGAATAGGTCTATTGACTTGGAACGTTAATTGGTCCTTTGCTAAGTTTATTTATTGAATTATTGTTATTTTGCTTCCGTTAAAATCTCGAAAAAAGACAGTACTTTTAAAGGATATATTACCAAAATAATAATTAACCCCATTTAATTTTATCACAAAATAAATTATTTGCTAATTTTATAGGTTAAATGATTTAGTTTAGTGTTTGGTTAAACAAGAGTAAAAGCCAGCCATTAGAGATTCCAACTTTTCACTTTTAGACTTTTTGTTAAAAATTGATTTTTTATAAAAAAAATCGATATTTTCAACTTTTTACATCAAAAACTAGCTTTCAGCAATTTAATACATAAAATAAATTTTTTTATTTGTATTTTGATCCATTTATATAATTTTTATATGATTAAAAATTATATTTTTTATTGTATTTTTATATTTAATTAATTATTTTTTATATTATAGATAATATGCATTACGTATACTGTTGGCTAACAAATGACAGCCATTACTAAAGGCAAATTTTTCACTCCTAAATAATATGTATTAAATTATAAAATTTTTAAATTATTTGTCAATTTGAATAAATACAAATTTTAAAAAAACTCTATAATTTTATAGAGATAATTTAATAGTGAAAAATTTGCATTCTTTTTATCATTTATTAATGTGCTGTGGAATTTAGTGGCTCAGGTGGCATGTTTTTATGTATACCCGTACAGTACGGATGATAGTGTGGAGGTGATATGCATCCAAATCAAAAACATATATATATATATATATATATATATATAATTTTTTTTTTTGGTTGAGAAGAAGATAATTTCCATTAAACAGCAAAACCAATGTCTCTGAGAACAAAAACTGCAGCAGGGAGAGGAAACTCTTCCAGCAGGAAAAGATCCTCATTTGAAGAGAGAGCCCAATTTGCAATAGCATGGGCAACATAATTGCAGGAACAGGGAGAGAGAAAAAGATAAGAATTGGAATTCTCTACCCTTACACAATATATCATCAATAATGACTTTAACAGAACTGAAACTGGAGCCAGGATTGAGGAGCATATTAACCACTGATTTTGCATCTGAATCAACTTCCACTTCAAGAAAGCCACACTCAAGCCAAACAAAATGCCTAATGCTTCAGCCATCTCCACGTCCCGAGCCAAATCGATATGTCTACCACCCGACGTCAGCACTTGGCCAAGTGAATCTCCTAACAACAAAACCCAAACCAGCAGATGACGAGTTACGTAAAAAGGCAGCATCAGTGTTGAGTTTGACTCTGCCAGCAACCGGACATTTCCATCGAGAGGGGTCCTTAACAGCAGAAGCTTCAATCTTGAATCTAGAGTTTTTAAATTCAACCCAGTAATCAAAAGCAAATCGGGCAATGGTAGGAGGGCTCTTACTCATCAATCCATGCACCACTTTGTTCCTATCATTCCGGATCTCCCAGAGGATGCAGCAAAAAATAGCAAAGTTCCCCTGATCTAAAAATTTGTGAAAGTCCAAAAACCATTCCTTAAAATTTCGAAACTGAAGCTCACTACTACGGAAACCAAGCATACTGCAAAACCACACACCATGCACCCAGGGACAATCTTTGAAGACGTGAATAATAAATTCATTACTTGATTTGCATCGAGGGCATAAAGGATCACATGGTACACCTCTAAGCTTTAAAGCTTCAAAAGTAGGGAGTATACCTGAGAGAGCTTTCCAAATAAAAAGCTTTATTTTGGGAGGCAGAGAACAGTTCCAAGCTCGGTTCCACGGGAGAGAAATAGAATTGGAAGACCCAATAGAGCAACCAAGAGAAGAACTGATTTGGCAAGCTAAGTGATAACCAGATCGTACAGTATAATGCCCTTTTTTCTCCAGTGGGCTGTAGGGATGTCAATTTCCACCCGTGTTGCGGTACCCGGCCCCGATCCATCTCCAAATGGGGCGATTTTTTGAAAATTTTTTTCCCTCCGCCCCAACCCTCAATTTATTTTGCCGGGGACGGAGTGGGGACGGTATATATATCCCCCGCCCCGAACCCGTCCTGAAAAATATATTTATATAATTATATATTTATATTATTTATATATATAATAATTATTTATATTTTAATATAATTAATATTTTAAAAATAATAATAAAATAAAAATATAACACTTATTTTAAGTAAAAAATATTTTTTTTATTTTAAAAATTATATAATTAACTAATTAATTAAAATAAAAAAAATAAAAAATAAATTTAACATTAATAAAATTCGGGAGATTGGGACGGTGTCGGGGATCTCCGTCCCCGTGTGGTGCGGAAATGACGATTCAAAAAATTTTCCCGCCGGGGTTCGGGGCGGGGGCAGAGTCAGGGTCGGGGTTCATGGGTGGGAGTCGGGGTCGGGGATAGGGACGGAGAACTCCGCCCCAAACCCGCCCCATTGTCATTCCTAGTGGGCAGAAAATTGCGTCATTAAGCAAACGATTACTAATTAGAATTTTAAGAATTATTCTCTGCTTCAAAAGGGAATATTATTTCATAGTGCGAAAGTATTTATAAAAATTGAATCAACCCATTAGATCTTTTATTCAATCAAGTGCGTTAGATTATAGATTAATAAGTTTGCTTTAATATAATATCAAAATCACTTACACGTGTGTGGCTCGGAATGTCTATAATTCTTCCTTAAACTAGCTTGTAAATTTCAACAAAAGATAAAGCATTGTGCACCAAAGGTATAAATATATGCTATTTCGAAACACAGCTCATTAAGTTGAGGAAGAAAAGGTATTAATGAGAAAAAGTTACATATTGCATGTATTAAAATATCAATGGACAGGGTCAATCAAATCACCTCTTGATTACTTTTTATGTAAAATTTAGATTTTGACCAATATTTTAAAAATTTAGTAAAGGGATGACTCAACAGTCAGGATATACTTAAACTAAATATTTTTGAATCTAAGATGAAAAGCAGGGCTGGAAAAGGCTGTGGTACATTACTTTTTCGGTCATATATATCCATCCACAAAGCTCAGTGGTCGGTGGCTGTGTTTGATACTTTTGAAGATTGATCCTGTCCAACATACACATCGTGAAATACTTTAGGAAAAAAAAAAAGAAATACATAAAAAAAGAAATAAAAGAGAATGGGTTAATACATGCATGCGAAGCTTTCTATATAGGTCGTTCTATTTTTTTTTTCATTTTGTACTTTTTATGTTACAATTAACATCTAATGACTCAATTTCAAGTTCAATTAAATTCATTAATCGATGTGGAGTTGATGTAGCATGTAATTTAGTGATTATTTACACTTCTGCCATATCAACACCATGTCAGCATTTGTAGTTAATTGAACATGGAATTGAAAATTTAGGAACTAATTGTAACAGAAAAAACAAAATATAAGAAATAACTTGTATGAAGAATGAATACTAAAGACAAAGTGATCAATTATGATAATATATAAAGAAGCTCTCTATGTTTTAGACAGTATTGCCATTTAAGTGATTAGCAAAAAGACTAAACACTAAATTGAAAGGTTGGCTGCTGTTTTATAGTTGAAAATGTGTATTAATGCACATGGGTATGCCTCTTCTCCTACCCTACACAGCCTAATTCTCCTGTTGCTTTCTTAGTTTCTGTTCTAGGACATCGGGATTTTCTTTATAGGATAAAGTTTTTTCTCTAAAATAGATTAAAGAACAAAGTATACAAGTTTTTGGCTTGGTGATTCTCTCTCTTATGGTGGTCATGGTGGTTGCCACCGCGGCAAGTGGTAGTGGCAACCGTGCTTGATGGTACAGTTAGGATTTGGATTGGCATTACTTGTCTGATCTTGGGGCTTATCCTTTAACTTACAGTAACGACTTTATATATGAAACTAGGTTTGTTCTATAAAAGTTATTTCTTTATATATATATATATATATATATATATATATATATATATATATATATATATAATATTTTAGTTCATTTTATGAGTTTACAAATAAAATTGGAATTCAACAAAATAAAACTTAGTTTGTTATAAACAGATTAACTACAGATATGTCATTACAAACCACTATGTAATAATAATAATAATAATGTCATCTACAAGAATATGATGAGTGTATCATGAGGACCAATGCATTTTTTAATCTACTAGTGTCATATTAAAATTTCGAATTCGTTAGCCTAAATCTATACATGAGGTTAACAATATCCATTTTCACAGGTTACATTTTCATCTAAGTTCACAGAACATACAATCTAACCCAAAAGGCCCAAACCAACAGTAAAATTGGAAAACGCAACCAAACCCATTTCAAGGAAGGCATTGAATACCTCGCAATAGAATACATGATCAAATAATGTTGACTCTTTGGCAAGAACTTATGAGTGTTTAGAATTGCTGTTAAGTATCTAAAATGTAAATTTAAAATTTTTTTGATTTAATTGAATGATTTTTTAAATTTTTTATAAACTGTTTTTTTCTAATCTGATTCTAGAAAAATTATCTATTTATCTGTTTCTTTTCGAAAATAATTTTCAAAACTTAAAAAAATTAAAAATAATTTTTTTAAAAAAACGTTTTTATCAAACGCATTGTCAAATAGACATTTATTAGATTCATGCCACCAGAGAGAGCGGTACTCATTTTCCTTACAAGAGTTGCAGGCCCACTTGTGGGACCAGGAATGCCACATCAGCATCCAGCATACTATGCAACACAGGTTAATATTTAGGTCCACTGAACAATATAAATAACAGGAAAGGGGGGCCAATCATGAAAAGCCTAACGTTACATAAGATAAAGAATAAGCAAGAGATGCACATATAAGCAAACCCACCCTGCAAATATTCATCATGGCAGTAATTTCTTTTTATGTATAATAAAGAATCATAAAATGTTTTTAGGCCTAGAAAATACTGCAATAAGCGCATAAGGTAATTGAGATGGCAGTACCTGCGTGTATGAAAATATTTCGATTTCTTGGAAGAATAATCTACGTTAAATATTTGGTGTCTGTGTCTGTCAAATATCAAGTATGTGATATATACGAACTCCTTTTACGAAAATCTAGTTGCATTCTAAGAAATAATATTTAAACTAAGACAGCAAAATAATGAACTAAAACATGTATTATCAACTTATATTTATGAGACAAAGTTTTCAGACTCTTCTTACCTCCTGTGGTCAAGTTAAAAAAATTGAACTAAAGCAGCAAATTAGTCCAGGTTGGAAAAAAAAAATAAAAAAGGCTACTGACTGAGGACCTCCAGTTAGACGTTGCAGTCTTGGAACATTAGTTTGTCATTTGTCTAAAGCCAAGCTGGTGAGATTCCCATCCCCCATCTGGCTCCCTCCTCTTCATGGGTGTAGCAGACAAAGCAAGTTGTTGGAAAGACCTCATTCGATCATCTGTTGTATTATTTACAGGAATAGACGGTTGTCTGTCATTTCCACCCCAACTTCCATTTTCTGATAAAGTTAGCCCTCCATTTGGCTCAAAACTGGGCCTTATGATTGCAATGTCACTGAAGCTGTGTCCACCAGGACCATGTGTGATATACGGGGTCCCACGAAAGGCAGAAGAAGCACTGGAGCCTAACATCTGGGGAAAGAAAGAAGTTAACTGTGGATTTGTTATGTTGTAAGAAATGACACCAGGAGGATAGACGCTTGAGGATATGCGGTTGTTAGGGTCAACAAAGAATGCATTATTACATAACAATGTATGAGGTGGGAGAGATGTTGGAGGTGGATATGATGCATAAATTTGCCTAGGTTGCAGGGAAACAACATTTGGCATTTGTTCACTTGAGGGATGGATAGCAGAAGCAGTCGTCAGAAACGGTTTGGACTGACCATGACTAAAGCTCTGCATAGGACTTAAATGTGCATGGTACAATGTTCCTACGTTGTTAGATTCTGACTGTTTTCCATTTCCCAATAAAGTAGCCATAGAATCACCAAAGACTCTGTCTCTCTGCACTGAGGTCCCCTGTGCTGACAGACGAGAATCACTGCATTCATCTGCAGATATTAGGTTGTAATTTAAATCAAAATCCTTAACAGAGCTTCTAAATGATGATGCTGGTAAACACAGTTGCGGACCATTGTCATCATCCTCAGTAACACAGTTGAGATCAATATTGAACTTCTGTGCTCTTGATGAACTGATTTCTATAGAAGGCCTTTCAGAAGGAAAACTTGACACTGCTTGGGAACATTTCTCTGGAATCAATTCCATGTCACAGTCACCTCCTTCAGCAGCAATGTTAAGGTCAATCCCATTCACCTGTGAACGTTCTGAGCCATTGTTACCATTCATGGCAGATGATGCCTTAGTCCTCCATGCACATTGAGGAAAAGTACGCCGAAAAGCACTAGTTGCTGCAGATCCCCTCCAACCACCTGCCTCATCAAGTTGCATATGGGATTTAGGTAAACCTATGAATATTCCAGATTTAGCCACCACAGGCATTGGCTTTGATATATTTTCTGTAAGAAAATATGTTTTTCCTTTGATTGATAGATTTGGGTAATCCACTTCATCAACAAGGACATTTTCATTAAGATCAAATCCTGAAATATAATTAGGCTTATTAATAGCGGTTATGTACTCTGATTTTGTAGAAAGAGGAGATGAACCCTGCCCATGCTGGCCATCATTATCTTTGTGCTTCTTCATGTGATCACTGTATTTTAATGTCTCTTTAACATCTAAGCTCCCAGTTGACATCTCAGGATCAAACTCATCTTTGTCCAAACAAAAAATGCCACTCCTATCTTGTTCACTGCCAAAATGAATCTTTCTTCCAGTTTCTATGCAGCAGCCTTTATCTGAAACTGCAGAATTAACAGAATTCATATGAACAGTCTCACCACTTCGGCCTTGTACAGAAAAGCAGCTTCCTGAGGTTTCCCTGTGTGTCCCGTCCTCTGATGCCACATCTCTGGCAACTCTTTGGACCTCCTCTAGCACATTATTTAGCTCAGAACAAGGCTTGACATCAAGGAAATCTGCATCTTCTTTCTCAGGTGGATTAGATTTCTGAAGCTTAATTTTCTCTGCAATCACAAGATTACTATCTGCTATAGTCCCTACATGCTTTTCACATTTTGTTCCAACAATATCTACAGTATTCAAAGAATTGTTCATATGGCCTTCCTTTTCAAGTGAAAATCCTATAAGATGTAATTCATCTTTTGAATCAGTTTGAGCATCTATACTCAACACTGAACTTTTGACTGGAGACTCCCCTGGATTGCATTTATAGTTGGTAGATGTACCAGTATCAATACCACTATGTTTACTATGCTCACATGACTTGGCATTCACTGATGTTTCCTGACAGCTGTTATTTGAAGAAGCTGGAAGGATGGCTCGTGTTGAGTTGGAAGAGGCAGACTCGGTTTCAATTTGCATACTATGACAAGTTGCCATCACTGACTTAAAACCATCTTCATCAATATTTAGCCAACACTCATTCATTCTTCTGCCTGCTAATTCATCTCTTTCTTTGCCAAGGGTTTGTCTGCCCTCCAAGCTGACATCACTCTTCATGAAAATATTTGTAGTAGAATCACCACCCTTGGTGGATGATGCAGATAAACCAGAATCCTGTAGATTCCCAGTGCTTGAGATTACCCTACAAGTTACTTTAGAAAAATCCTCTTTAACGAGTTCCAAACTTCTTGAAGGAGAAATCACAGAAGACAAGAATATGGACTCATCAGCATTTTCTTTGCTGCAATAAAGGGAAGAAACTTGATCATGATTTAAACACTTCACTTCCATTGCTGCTGAATGTGCAGATTCACAACAATTGACTTCATGATCAGAAATGAAACCATGCTTTTGCTTATCCAATCCACTACCTCCATCAGAAACTACTTCATGAGAATCAGATGAGCTCTTTTCCTTCCCCAAAAGATCTGGCTCCTCAGGAGAGTGAAATCGCCTTAAACTGCTGGCTATTCCACTTGATTTTAAGTCATGCTGGTCCATCATTACCCTAATATATCTTCAAGGCAGATAACAGTAGCCAAGTGCTCCCTTTTCCAATGACAACCGACTCCTATAAGAAGTCCATTCACCAATATTAACAGGCCACTAGCAAAATGCAACACAGCATTACGTGAAACTAACAAGAGGCAGATTGCATGAATAACATACACAAAAACTATGACTCATATTGCATCCTACACCACTTTCACCGCCTATGATTAGTGAAGGACAATAATTTTTCCTGCAACAATTAATATCCATTATATGTTAGATATTCCATTCGCAAAATGTGGGTTTAGTTTTTGCATTTCAAAGAATAATGATAACAGGTTTCAAGGAAGGGGATGATAGTTCCACAGAATTTTAAATGCAACATTAGAGTCACAATGAAAAACATCCTTGTCCAAATAAGGACATATCAGAAATCAGAACTTTAGCAACATGATTAACTCCGTGAGATTAGGATTACATGACGAAAGATAGAGAAGTGAAAACAGATAAGGAGAATTCAAATTTTTTCATTATACAAGTCCAACCAAACTATGCAGAGAATTAAATGCAAACACAATTATTTCTCGTTCTCCCTATAAAGTTGCTCTACTTGTCCTTAAAGAAGAACAGCTTAAAATATAATAAATCAGCTTGCATGACCACTATTAGGTCATCAAATTGATATAGAACTATAAAATAAAATGATAAAAATCAAAAGCACATGATTGATGAAGTTAAATGAGAGGTCACATGCCTAAAAACCAAGGTTACTAAGACTTAAAATGCATCAGAAAATGAATCAAAGTACTTAATTTCATGGATCGTGACTGCTCTAGCCTCTGAGAATCGCAAGGTAACATTAGGACAACCTAATTTAATGCAATATTCTCACTTTTCCACAAGTCAAAAATTCAACAATTCTATTCAGGTTAAAGATATTCATTCAGATCATCCAAAAACTACTTTAGGCAATAAGATTAATATCATAGTCCTAATTTTGCTATAAACACAGACAAGTAATTCAAACTGCAAAATAGCATCCAATGAACTTCAGAATATTATTCACTGCTGGACATTCCTTATGGATATCATAATGTGTTTAACAGTGACTAAATATAGCTGATTTAGTATCTATACATTGAAGAACAGAAGGGAGGAATATGAAATCATATATAGATTATATATTCCACTAGCTTTTTCATGTACTATGAATGAAGAATACATGGACTACTTAAGCTGTAATGAATCATCACTATTTTGATCTTCATTGTGCATCCTTTGTTGATGGCTGATAAACTTTATCAGCTTGCACTGTTCTTTCTCCATTTTTGGTTACCTTCTCAGGCATTTGGTCAATATAATCAAATTAAACCATTGAACCTATGACAAAGAACCTCCAAACACAAATTAACCCATCACCTAATTGCAAGATCCACCATTTTGTTATTTCGGATAAGTTAAATCACAGTCTAAAACGTATTATTTTAATTTATATGTTGGACACCTTCAAAAGGCCTTAAGACATTTTTTCACCCCTGAAAATGCAGATTATGATTTCTTAAGTATGAATCTGTTCTCTGGAAAGTTAAGTATAATCCCTTCTTCTATGGCTTTAGTAATCAAATAGAAATGAGCCCTTTGTAATTAATATTGCAATAACTTTTCATTATCTTATATAGTGGCAGGGTAGACAAGAAAACCCAGAAAAGAAGCAGTGCTTGTGCACGCATGCACACACAAACACACATGCACATATGACATATAGAGAGGGACATACAGATTGATATTCACCTTCTCCTATGTTGTCAAACAGAATCCAGGAATGAAAATAGATTAAGAAAACAACCACATGAGTAACATAGAAAATAGGAAAATTAACACAAAAGTGACCACAAAGAGGAAAATCTCTAAATAACACGGAACCTAAATGGTAATATTGGAAAAATAGATTACATTAAAGGAAAGAGCAATATCATGCACCACTTGTTTCACAACCTTAACTGGCTGCTCTAGTGAGAGGCTTAACAGCAAGAATACCAAAAAAAAAGTGATCACAAAAAGGAAAATCACTAACTGACATGGAACCTAATTTGTAATATTGAAAAAGTAGATTAATATAAAGAATAGAGCAATATCAGATGCACCACTGTTTCACAACCTTAATTGGCTGCTCTAGTAAGACGCAAGCGGCCACACTTTTGAGAACAACAATTTGAGGTTCAAAAAATGTGCAAGCATTAAACATTTCACTGCTAATGTTCATTGCCTAATCCCACAATTTTCCAGTGAAATAAGACGACAACCAACATCATGACAGGAGAATTGTTATTATTTTAAAGATTCCAACCAAGAATTGCATGAATGACAGCCTTGGCAGCGGGCTTTTGTAATCATCGACCCAGAAAAAGGAACTCCAATTAAAAACTATGAACTAATAGTATTATTGTCTATTCAATTAAAATTACATTGGAAATATTATCAAGTGTTAAAATTAGATCATCTTGAAAAACCTAATGATTAAAAACTGACTCAATTTAATACACTAGTATCTCATTCCTCTAAAGATCTACATATTTCTGAAATCAAGAAGAAAAGAACAAGTCATGCCATATTCTTATTTCCTTTCCTCCATTTTGACGGAGACAAAACAAAACAGCAGCTTTAAGCTGATTGACATTAATGTAAAAGAAAAACACCAAAACGAATTAAGGCAGAAAAATATGATCCAGTCATACTGAACCTATTCTAAAAAACCTCCATAGCTCAGAGACCGTATTTGCATTCCCGTGAAAATGGATTAGGAAAGGAAAAAGACCAGACGCAATAATAAAAACCTTAAAAAACCCCACTGGACTAGAAATTTCCATCCATCTAATTTCCTTTCTTTCCCTCTTTCCCTTTTCACAGAGTTTTCTCACAAACCAAACAGATAGAAGGAAATTGTAACAAATCAAAATTTTAGAAATTCTACAGAAACCATAAAAATAATAATCATACAAATGATTAAAAAAAAATCATCAGAAAAACGGAAGAAAGAAATAAATGCGAGCTATAGATGGAAGAGCAGCGTACCTCTTTATTGAAAAAACAAAACCAAATCAAAATGTACAGCAATACTATCAGCTTTAGCTTTCAGTAGAATCAGAGTACAGCAAAGCAAAGGCAGTGGTCAGTAGAGTTTTTAATCAGAGAGAGAAGAGAGAGAGAGAGAGACAGAGTCTTTCCTCTTCAAACCTCCCCTGCAAAGCTGAAAGTCTCTTTCTTCTATCTTTGTGGTGAATAAAATAAAATTGAAAGCTAAAAGCTTTGGTTTCCTCACTCCCATCCAAAAAGTCCAAACCAACCAAACGAATCCCCACTTTTCTCTCCCTTCCATGTCAGAGAAATTTCTGATAATATTTTACAAAAACATGAAAATATTTTATTATAAACTCTCACTTACTAATTATTTATTAAAATAAATCCTTAATATTTAGGATATATAAATTTATAAAGTTAATACATCTTTTATTTATATAATTCTTTGATATGTAAACTTGTGATTTTAATAACTTCAATTTTATAATACTTTCTATGTCTCAGAAAAATAAATTTGTATTCTCAGTTTTATTAAAATTAAGAAAATCTTCTTAATGCAATTGAAATTATGAATTCAATTTATATTTTTATAATGTAATTCCGAGTATATGAGAAAATTAACATATAATAATTTATTTTTGCTAGTAACTATATATGATTAAATAATTTCATATTAAAAATTAAGAAATTATCACTTAATTGATATTTAAATATTAGTTTTAAATATGCGTTTTGCTGTCCTTAAAGGCTTAATACGACATGAAAGGAATTAATTTCAGCGATGTGGTTTGAAAAAATATATATATTTGAACATCATATAAAACCAAACGAAAAAGTGATTATGAAAAGAGAGAGACGTACGTGACAGATAGAAAATGCGCATGTCAGGGAGGGGAAGAAAGACGCAGCCCAAGAGGAAAGCAAAGAAAAAACAAAGGCCTTAAGTGGGACCCAACACGATGACTGAGCCACTTCTCTGACAATCGCGGGACCCACTGGTGAGATAAGTGCTGTTATACTGCTGCTGGTGGTTCGTGCGGTAGTGCTGCTCTTGACTGTGTCAGAGAAAGCAAAAATGGCCCCACACAAATGGACACGCGACAAAATCATGTTCGTGGGAGTCACCAAATTATTATTATAGTAATAAGTGGGGTACACCTACTTTTGTAGGGTCCCATCATACATGTAGCTTTGTCCGGTGTCAGCCTACATGACGAGTCCCACGATCTTAAGTTTCTAGCCTTATTTATGTGTCATTTTTTAATTTTTTAATATGATTCCCACCAACCAAAATAAATTTGTATAACTATATTATTTTAATTTACTTCTATTGGTAATGCAATATCTAGGGTGTTTACGGACAGAGTCCATGAAGATTTTATTAACCAGACTTTTTAAAAGTTTTAATTATTTATTTAATTGTCAAATTTATTGAATTTTTTTACTTTATTATATATATATATATAAGTGATAAAAACTCTATCCTAGTCTTTAGATCTCATTCTGGCATTCCAAAAAACTACAGTGAGCTAATACAAGTTTATATATATAGTACAAGAAAAATTATTTAAAAAAAGAAAAAGAAAAAATGGTCACCAAAAATACGAAATCCATCCCTATTTTCTTTCTAGCGACTGCCATTGGTATAGGCGACTACACTAAAAGTCAAGGGTGACAAAAAATAGAATAGTTGTTAAAGATCAATAGTGACTACTAAGTTTCTGTCCCTAGTAAGTAGTATCGGGGACAATAATCTTTTGTTAATGGAATTAAATGGTGAATCATAAAGATATACTGTGATTATTAGGATTTCGTCCTTAATATGTAATAACAACCGTAAATCTCTTCACCAAAATGAATTCAAGACATCAATCAACCTGTAAATAGTGACCAAAATTCTCTGCCATTTAGTTTTAATATGTTATTGTGAGTGATCACTATTAGTTAATTGTTTTCATATTTTTTAACATAAAATATAATCTAACTCATAGAACATTCACTTACTTATATAAATATCATTAGAGAAAAATATTCATTTCTTAAATTAAAGTGCTTAATCATAAAAATATATATATTTTATATCTATCATAAATGTTCACATTAGACATCTACAAAATGTACTAGAATCCCATCATATACAAAAAAAAAAAAAAAAAGGTTAGAATCCCATCATTTACAAAAAAAAATGTCTACCTGCGTCAATAGATAGAATAAACATGTAGTTCTATGCAATACCCCAAGCAAAAACATAAAATGTAACATCATTTTATGCAATAAGAACCATTTCAACTATATGAGATAATGCTACAAAATTTTTTTGTGGAAAACATGTTAAATTAAAAAAAAATTCTTTCTTTGTAAAATCCTTATCTTATTTAAAAACCTTTATCATCAAAATCCTATTTATAACATAAACATCAATATACAAACATGTCTTTTTCATATGATCCAAATGATCATAAATGCATAACCAAAAACATGTTTAGGCTATCATTAGCCCATCATTTACAAAATACATCATTATCAAAATTACATACATGTTCAAAAAATATATCTCATATCCCATGGCATATGAATAAAAAGAATCAAAATGAATATCATGTATGAATCACCAACCTAAAAGTGGGTTTACACTAATTGATCTCTGTATGGGCTTGCTTCACTTTATGTCAATACTGCTACTAACTAGGCTCTAAAACCTGCATATAGAAAAATAATCATACACTAAGTAACATAATGCTTAGTGATATATATGTACATATAAATTCTATATATAAACACGATATATCATGTCATACAATATTGTGCTCATAAGTTTTACCTAGTGATCATGCATAAGACATATATTAAATATGGTCCTTGCGTTTATAACTATGTTGATATACATACATAATACATTAAAACTCATAGCAATACCAACGTTTATCCACATTCATTTGTACAATTATATATATCAACATATTTTCTTTAATTGGTTTCATTATCCTTATTAATCTATTTCGCATATAAAACATTATAAACAATAATTCATGTATCACAACCATCTCATAGTCATATCAATAACCGATTCATATACATTTTTATACATTTATATATATCAACTGCATACTTATTCTATATTTTTGATAAATCTGATTTACCATTTTCATATTATTTTTCAGCCCAAAACTTTAAGTCAGACTATTTGGATGCAGAATTGTAAACCCGAAGTGCTCTCACACATTTAAGCCACCCTATCACTGTATATATGTGCTCAACTGAACTCCTTAGTCAATAGCGCTCTCACCCAAGCTTAAGTCACTTTATCTTTTATCTGGATATGCTTAATTGAGCTTCTCAAATCAAAAGTGTCCTCACTCGAGTTTAAGCCACCTTGATTGAATAATATATACTACAATATTGTAACTCTCTCAATGACAGGTCATCTATCATATATCAAGTTCCATATTAGAGAAACAAGCATTCAATAACCTTTATCTCATTTCCTTCTTAATTCCATTATAATATCCATACTTATTAGCATTTTACATATCCATATTACTCTATTTAAACATCATCATATTTCCAATACATAAGCACATTTACATCACCCATATACGATTATTTATATATCCATAACAAGTTCCCAAGTATATAAGAAATTAATTTATATATAATTAATCATCTCATCCCTTACTCACTTTTCTATGTCTTAAACCTTCATTTCATGTGTACATATATCTCTATGATTAATTAAAACTATCACATATCATCATAAATAAATTCTGCATATATTACCTTCATTGTGCTTCACAAATATGAATATACATTCACGACCGTGAAGGCTTCCTTCATAGGTGATTTACCCGTAAAATAAGACATGAAAATTACTAGTTGAAAATTCATATAATTCATGAGTGTGAAACCATGTTTCACAGCTTTCTAACTATGGAACAAAACATAATATTCTAGGTGTGTTAAAAAAAATCTGAATTTCGATATTTACAACCATGACTCTTTATTCATAGACATGATGGTCGTGAATCTATGCATTCCTAGCTTCCCTGCTTATGAAGAAAGACATGAAAAGATGTTATATGTTTTGGATATGCGTTTCACGGTCATGAACTATGTATTACAAGTATGAAACTTGGATTTTTTAGAAAATAAAAACATGCTTAAAATAAAGTATTCATGCATCAATTTATGAGTTTCTAAATATTGACTCATGTCAATCATTCCGATCAACATATCAATCAATGTTTCATACTAAAATATGACTTAACAACATTTAAAATGCATTTAAACAAAGATTCAAGCCAAATATGTCATTTTGAACTCATTAACACCATAACAAACATTTAACTCATTTTTATCCTTTAAATCTTATAACCATTAAGCCATTTTCATTGATATCATGTCTTAGCATCTTTATTATGCATTTACAAAACATAATTGTTACACCCTCTGTATAGACAAAACAAAACCCTTAATTTATCTTATTTAACATGTAAATTTCAGACCCTAATTTGCGAGTGTTACAATAACACAACAAAATGGAAGGAATTCGAATTTAAATGCTAATATGTATATACCTATCAACAATAGGGCCTTAAACCTCACTTCAAGCTTTTCAAGTTTGCTTAGTCCCTTTGGTGATCCTCACCACTGGCTCTAGCAACCCTTAACACATAAAAATAAAACATCCTCATGATATCCTTGTAACAAAAAACAATATAAAACACTCTAAAACTAAGCTTTGGTTCAACGTCTTAAACTCTCTTCCAGTTGTACCTTCGACCTTGGTGATGGAGGTGAAGGAGTTGGTACTGGTGCGAGTGGCACTACTTTAACTACCTGTTGCAGTAGACCTACCATATGCTACATTAATGAAATTTGGTTGGGGATTGGCTTCTTCAGGAGCCCATGGGTCAGGAATTTATTTTGCACCTTATATACCTATCAACAATGGAGCCTTAAACCTTACTTCAAGCTTTTCAAGCTTGCTTAGTCCCTTTGGTGATCCTCACCACTGGCTCTAGCAACCTTAACACATAAAAAAATGTCCTCTTGATATCCTTGTAACAGAAAACAAAATAAAATACTCTAAAACTAAGCTTTGGTTCAACTTCTTAAACTCTCTTCCAGCTGTACCCTCAGCCTCGGTGGTGGAGGTGGAGGAGTTGGTGCTGGTGCAGGTGGCACTGCTTTAACTATTTGTTGCAGTAGACCTGTCATTTGCTACATTAATGGAATCTGGTCAAGGATTAGCTTCTTCAAGAGCTCATGGGTCAGAGATTTGTTCTGAACTTGGACCCTAAATACTAGCTGCACTGGGCTGGTTTGGTGCCCCATTATGTGGAATGCTTTGGCTCTCAGCCATGTCATTCGATTCAGACGTCATCTCACTCTAATCCTACAAGTTGATAGAGAAATAGCCAAAATCAGAGTCAGACGAGACACATGTATGAATGCATGATAACTCCATAATCCACTTAGGTTCAGAATTGCCTAAACCTAAGCTCTAATACCACTAAATGTTGCACCCTCTGCACAGACAAGGTAAAACTTGTATAGATAGATGTCACACGACTAAAACTGAATCTACCTGTCTGAATTAAAAAATTTCTCATCTATATGGATCACTTTGATAGTTATATCAAAACAAATATGGGAATTTAAATCCCTTATTACAAAAATTCATACTACTTATACTAAAAAAAATCTATTGCATGCCTTTAAAATGTGAATTAACAGCCTCCATCCCATGATATGTGGAAAATAAACTAACTAATATAGGTAAAATGTATGGATAAAGGACAAACCCAACTCGGGTTAACTCCGACTGCTCTGACTGGTTTTGTCATCTTTTCTCGTCAACTCTAGCCTGTGGCTCTAAACTTACGTGCAGAAAAAATCCACATGCTAAGCTACTGAAAGCTTTGTAATACATATAAACATTTAAATTCTAACATGCATTCACATATTTCTATAACATTTTATATTTAATAACATACTTGTATGCTTGGACATACTATCAATAGGCAATATTCATAAGATAGATTAAATATATTAATTTGCATAATATTCAACACTCATAATAAACATTATCATCAGAATAACATTGCATGTCATTTATCATATCTACTTATCATTATGTATTCAAATTCACTGATTTCTGTAACTTTATTCAACTTTAAATATTATCAGTTATTGGTTTCATAACCAAGTACTCTACTTAGATGTAGGTTATGAAACAAGAGCGCTCTAACATGAGCTTAAGCTATTCTGCTCACTATTGTATCTGTCTATATTGCTACCACTGAACTTCTCAAATCAGAAGCAATTTGGCACGTGCTTAAGTCATCCTGATGAGTAAAGACTACATGCATATGGGTATAAGGGTGCTTTAACTCGAGCTTAAGCCACCTTGTCCCTAATCCGGATATGTTACCACTAAGCTTCTCAAATCAAGAGTGCACTGACACGAGCCTAAGCCACTCTAATGAGCAAATATAATAATTGCATGCATAAATATTTCTACAGTACCGTAATCCCCTCAATGGCATGCCACCTATCCTAACTAATCCCTGGATAGAGAATGAGCATTTTTATTCATATTCAGTTTATCAGTATCAATTACGTTATATTCCATAATTTCACAAGATCATCACATAACATGTTGTGATGTAGAGCATCATGTGCATAATCACGTTTCTCAGTCATGTTATCATATTGTATACAATCTCATTTAATCATTCCAAAGGTGTATGCATGTCATACCTAAGTAATCTCATCATATGAATCCATTTATTCTTTTCTGGAAATAGGGCATTTATGGGCATGAAAACTTCTATCACGGTTTATCTACCTGTGACTGGCTTTTGAACCTTTATTCATGGGCATGAAATTCATACTTTTACGAGAGTGAAGCTTGGCTTCACAGGTATGATTCCTTACACAAACAATATTTCAACAATGATTTCACTATATTTCACACATCACATGCATATGATCTAAAGCTAACCAATGTTAGCCACAGTTATCAACATTTTACACATTCCAACAACCAAATTTAACTATAAACATAATTTTAAATTCTACTTCAATAGTATTAGGATTAATACCTTACATATCAATACAATGACATTCATTCAAGCTTAATTGTCATTAATTCAATTTCATTAACTATCCCAACATCTAATAAGTCGATTATCATGATACCAACAATACCAAAACATTTATTTCATGTCAATAATCATTTTAGAATCATCATTCATACCACAAGCACAATATTTTTTGAATAAAAATGATTATATATACAAACCTTAATAATTGAGCCCTAACACTTGATACTCTCACATCTACTGCCTCTAGTGGACTTCTTCACCTTCTGTTTTAGCCCTTAACACAAAATCAAAGACCAATTTATCAGTATTTCTGTCATGGATCGCATCTCATGCCCTAAATTAGCAAAACCTTAACTTTTTCATTGGTTTAAATCTTATAAACCTTATTTCCCATTAAACTGAATTAAAGTAGATTAAAGGACAATGCAGAACATGATTTGTTACCTTTGTTTCATGAACACATCGATTTCTAGGGTTCAAAACATGTTCTAACCATACTTATTATTGAATTTGAAATTTACAATGAAAAACTTTGTTTTTAATTCGTTTTTACTGTGTTTATGGTGAGGATTTCATGCTTAATCATCTAGGATTGAAAGGAATTGAGGGAAATTCATATATGGAGTTTCAGGGTTGGTGGCTAGGGTTCTTATTAGATTTTACATGAGTTTATGTCAAAAACATAACATTGCCATATTTAAACCCGCAGGTCTTCACGGACGTGAATATTTGTATCACAGTCGTGAAGATTCTCAGCTTCTAAAACTAGAATTCACGATATTCACGACTGTGATTAACCCTGTCACGAGTGTGAACGATATAAACTTCATTTTTCTTATATTTTTCTTTATTTTATGGTTTTTAATACCTATAGCCTGACATATACTTCCCATATACCCTTAATGTACCTTACTTTACATATAAATTTCAAGTCCTAATTTGCGGGTGTTACATTTTTTCCCCCTTAAAGAAATTTTATCCTCAAAATTACTTGATATGTTGCCTCCAAACAGTTGTGGATATTGGGCTTTTATCACTTCTTCACTTTCCCATGTAGTCTTTTCTATAGCATGATTTCTCCATAATACCTTGACTAATGGTACTCATTTATTCAGGAGTTCTTTGATCTCTCTAGCTAAAATTTGAACTGCTTCTTCATCATAGGTCAAATCCGGTCTCACCTCAATTTCCTTTACTAAAACAATATGAGAAGGATCAGATTTGTATCTTCTCAATATGGAGACATGGAACATATTATGGATCTTGCTCAACTCTGGTGGTAGAGCAAGCATGTCAGAAATTGGTCCCACTATCGCAAGTACCTCATAAGGCCCAATGAATCTCGGGCTCAATTTTTCTTTCTTCTCGAATCTCAAAATTTTTTTCCATGAGGAGGCTTTAAGGAAAACCTTGTCTCCCACTGCATACTCAATGTCTTTCTTCTTGAGATTTTCATATGATTTATGTCTATCAGAAGCTAACCTCAATCTTTTCTGAATAACCTGTACTTTTTTTCGATTTCTTGTACTAAGTTTGTCCCCACTAGTCTTCTCTCACTGAGTACTATCCAACACAAATGTGTTATGCATTTTCTGCCATATAGTGCCTCATATGAAGTCATCTTGATACTAGACTGATAATGTTGTTATAAGCAAATTCCATCAATGGAATATATTTATCCCAGCTACCCTCAAATTCAATTACACAACTCCTCATCATATCTTCCAGGATTTGTATGACCCTATTTGATTGACCATTTGTCTAGGATGAAAAGTTGTATTGAAATTGAGTTTGGTAACCAAACCTTTCTACAGACTACCCTAAAATTAAGAAGTAAACCTGAGGTCCCTATTTGAAATACTAGAGGCTGACACTCTATGAAGTCATACTATCTCATTGATATAAAGTTATGCTAGTCTGTTCAAAGTAAATCCCTCCTGATAGGCTAGAAATGAGCTGACTTCGTAAGCTTATCCATAATAACCCATATGACATCAAATTTTTGAAAAGTTACTGGAAACCCAATCACGAAATCCGTAGTAATCATCTCCCGTTTCCATTATAGCATAGTAATAGGTTGCAGTAAGCCTGATAATACATAGTGTTCTGCCTTGACCTGTTGACAAGTCAAACATCTAGTAGTATACTTTGTGATATTTCATTTCATACATATCCACCAATACTTACTCTTCAGGTCATTATACATTTTTGTGCTTCTAGGATGCATAGTATACCTAGTCTCATGTGCCTCATGTAATATCTTCTCTCTTATTTCAACAACGTTGGGCATGTATAAACAACCCTAATAATATATTCCACCATCAGATTCAATTGTATACTTTGATTTCTCTCCCTTAGAGATTGACTCAGCTATCTCAATAAGTTTTTCTATCATATCTCTATCCATCAATAATCTTCCGATTAAGTGTCGGTCGGATGTGTAACTCAACCACCATCTTCTTACTCAATGCATTAACCACTACATTAGCCTTACTTGGGTGGTAATCAATAATACAATTGTAGTCCTGTATCAACTCTAGCTACCGTCTCTGTCTCAAATTGAGATCTCTCTGTGTAGGCAGATATTTCAGACTCTTATGGTCTATATAAATGAAACATCTTTCCCCATAAAGATAATGACACCATATCTTCAATCCAAAGACAATGGCTGCCAACTCTAAATCATATGTGGGATAATTTTTCTCATGAACCTTTAGCTGCCTAGATGCATATGCCACTACCTTACCTTCTTGCATGAGTACACCCTAATCTATTGTGAGAAGCATCACTATATATCACATATTCCTTACCAGGAATTGGCTATGTCAGAACCAGAGCCTCTGTTAACATCTTTTCAAACTGTCAAAACTCTCATGGCATTTCTCGATCCACTCATATCTCACATCCCTTCCCAATAGTCTGGTTAAAGGAGAAGCAATGGTGGATAGCAACTAATGCAAAGATAAAGAGGAAATGAGAGAAAAAAAGTGATTGTTCATATGCAGAACCAATCTGTATTCATGGGCATGAATGTTCTCTTTACTCCAAAAAGAACCCGCCACATTTAAACTCTGCAATTTTGAACTATTGCACGACTTTCACAGGTATGAATACTCATTCACGAATGTGTAAAATACTCATCACAAAACTTAACCTTTTTAAAACATTATTTATACATTCTTTCTCATGAAACCAACATAACTTATAGACCCTAATGACTAAGCGTTACATAAAATATATTGATATCCATTGACCATTATCTTGAAATGCATGGTCCTTAAAATATGTAACAAGTACTCACATTATTTTATAATCATACATATAAAAATTTGATAGTAAAAGATTGCAACCTTATACACACAATTAAATCATCGAATGAAAAAAGCCAATAAAATGCAAAACAATGAACAATAATCCATGCAAGCCAAGAAAAAAGCCTATCACTAGTCACAACAATGACCAATTATTCCAGCAAAACATTTAACAAATTACATATACATGCTAAGTAAGAATACCTTAGATCATATTACAGTGACAAGACGAATATAAATATAGAAACCCTTAATGGTACATTTTAGTAATAAAAAATTTAAGTCAAAAAATTCCAAATTGCATAAATTCAAGACTCTCATGAACAGGGTTCTTAGTTGGAAACAACTACCATTCAAAGCATGAAATCAATACAAAGAAGAGAAACCATAGGATTAGTAAAGATTTACAACCTTTTTTACTTAGTTCATCAATGAAAGAAAATTTTTCTCTTCAAATTTGACTTCATTTGATATCCGAAGCCAAGTAATCTCCTTTAAAATCTCTTTAGACTTAAGAAGACTAGCCTCAATTGCTACCCAACACCAAAATAGAATATACAAAGAATCTCATGCCTATCGACAAACACGTCTTCAAGCAAACATATGGAACAATTATAATCATATGTAATAAACATAATGAAATGAAATTCAATGATAACAGAAGAAAAATTCATCAACTCAAGACTAATCATAACACATAACTATTCAAAATTGTAAAACTGAAATTTAAGATCCTTGATAAAGCTAATCATATCAACGACACCCAAAATCAAGAAAACTAAAATAGAAATGAGAAAGCTATTACCTTGCCTCGTCAATTTGAAACTCAGAAAAAGTCATAAAAAAATTACTAATCCATCAAATTCCAGCAATGATTAATGACTATCTATCTTCATCTAGAACTAACAACAATTTTTTTTTAAATCAGCATGGTATAATTGAATTGTTCTAAGTCTTTTGTCGATAATGTCCAATAATGAAAAAATTTACGTAGGAGCATAATTGGGCCTAGTATTTGATATTGATCTCAATTTTATGTTTAGGAAATTGAAATATATTTTGCTAATCTTTGAGTTTTAGTGTATGAGATTGACTCTACAATATTTGATATATATATATATATATATATGAGAATTTTCAATGGTTATGACTTCATAGGTAGTTATCATAAACTTTAGTGTTAAATAACATAGATAACAATCACGACACATTTTTGTAGACATAGTCCTAAACTGATACATAAAGGCAGCCTCAATTACGTTAAGATTGGAAATTAGTTAAATTTAAAACCTTCAATTAAGGTCAAAGAGTTATGCGGTAACTTTTCCTTAATTTCCAAAGCAAAAATACATGTGCATGTGCTAACATGATCATGGAGTAGATATTTAGTTCCTAAATATCATTGAATTACTAGATATTGCTTGGATTATATGGAGATATTTCCCTATGATTAATATTAATATGTCAGGGTTAGAATATCTTCATAGATTTTTTATTTCAATTATAATTTTTTTTTATCTTAAAGAGTTAATCCATAAAAAAAATTTTCAATACATTTTCTATTTTTTAAAATTAGAGTAGAGAATAAGTTTCATTCTTTACATCTAGTTGTAATTAATAAATTTTCACTTTCTATACATTTCACTCTCTATTTTAATTGTAACTAAAACATTTTCACTTTTTATATATATTTTATCTTTTATTAGTGTGTTTCTCTAAAAATAAATTTCTCATTCCTTAGAATTAAAGTCATTTACTTTTTATTTTGATAAATATTAATTTGTATGAGATAAGGTAAAATGATGAATAAAAATATAAATAATTTATTAGACTTGTAAAAAAAATTTACTTTTTAAATTTAGAGATATTATCTAAAATATTTTTTAATATATCAAATATGCTTTTTTAAAATAAAAAACACTATTAGAGATGCTCTTAGAATGAAGATTTTTTTGGGATGAAATCAATAAATAGTTAAATTCGAAAGAATAGAGAATAAAAATATGAAACCCAATAATTGGAACTTACATAATTTTGATGGGCTTAATAACTCCAATAGATCCACCTCAAATTTGAATTCTAAATAATAAATATTAATTTATATGAGATAAGGTAAAATGAGGAATAAAAATATAAAGAGTTATTGAACTTATAAAAAAATTTACTTTATATCTTTAGAAATGCTCTAAAATATTTTTCATTATATCAAAAATATATTTTTTTAAATAAAAATATTATTGGAGATGCTATTAGAATGAAAATTCTTTTTTTGGGATGAAATCAATGAAGAGTTAAATTCGAAATAACAGATAATAAAAATATGAAACCTAATCACAAGAACTTACAAAATTTTGATGGGCTTAATAACACCATACAAGGATTAAAATAACTCCAGCAGATCCACCTCAAATTTGAATTCCAAACAACGAGTATTAAAACCAAGGGTGAACACGATAAAAATTTTCCACTAACAAAATTAACAAATAAAAGAATCATATTCATTTGCAATGAGGAACAAATCAATTAAAAAAATCATTTTCGTAAACCAGAAAATCAAACAGAGAAGTGAATTATAACCTGCAAATTAAAAGACCCATTGAGAATGAGAAGAATTCCATGGTGCGAAAATGAAGATGGAGAGTTGATGAAGATTTTGCCTTAAAGAAGTTCTTGAAAGGATAATCCAATATTATGTCAATAAATAAATAAGTGTAAGAGTGGGATAATCAAATAAGGACACAAGGAACCTATCACATTTATTCAAGCAACCAATAGTTCTTCTTCAAAGAAAAAAAAAATTGGCTAATTAATTATGCAAAAATATAACAAAATTTTCTACATGCGATGGTGCTGCTGCGACCAGCAGCTGCTATTTACTGGTGCCAGGTGGTTCAGCAGCTGCAGCATACAGAGCTGATGCTGCCGCACACAAAGACAGAATTTGAGCGAATTAGAATATATGATCTAGAGCATTTGCTACGAAACTTTAAGCATCCTAAATTCCTTTGAAATAACAGTGAATTGGAGAAGATAGGTTTCTGATGTCCCTCTACATGTAATGTTTGCACTACTTGTGATGTAGGACAACTAGCAAGGCTAGTATTTAAATGGGAATTTAGGTTATATTCTGGCTAGAGTGAATAGGGAATCAGTAAAAACTCACAATCTTAAACTTGGCTATGAAATAACAGAAGAAACAGATTATAAAGACTGTTTGCTGGGTAAAATGAAAGAAAATGTAAACTGCGAGACGCTATAAAAGGAGACAGACATCACATTAGATTATAATCCAATCTATTTTATGGAGCAAATCATAGAGTTAACATCTCAGTTCAATCCCAACAGTATAAACACAATTGTTAGTGTTTTTTTGGAAATCCAAAAGTTACAAACAAATCATATTTATCTCATGTTTCAAAGATTAGAAAATCTAGTCTCTTCAAAAATTTGTCAGAAGTTGTGTTGGAGCAGCAATTCGTTCCTACATTTACTCAGTCAGCTCTATGGGACTGTTTTTATTTGTCGCTAGAGGAAGACCTAACCGACGAAATGAGGGTTGATTTTCACTATCAACAAATTTCTTTTCTGTTATTTTTTTTTAAAAAAAAAGGCAATAGTATTAATCATTTAACGGAAATTTAAACAATACACTGCCATACCACAGAGTACAAATCCAAGCAAGAAACAGACTTTAAGAACAAAGGAGCTAAAGAAGCTGTGTAACGAGCAGTCAAATTGCTAGTTCTACTGACATACTTAAATGAGACTATTAAATTCAATTGGTTTATAGAAATACAACAGTTACTAACTATAGTCTTTATAATTGGGAGAGAAAACAAGAAATTAGAAAACAAAGAAACTATTGTTATTCTTTTCTCTAGCTTTTTTTTAATTATTGTTTTTTTTTTTTTAGTTAAAGTTACAATCCTCAGTTCTACAAGTAAAAACGATTCTTTTTACTTAAATTAAAAATTAAAAAAAATTAATTAAAATAAAATTGAGCAATATTTTTGCGCAACAATATTAAATTGAGAGATGATCGGGTGAAATTTATTTTTTTAAAAAATCATCATTAATTATTAAAAAATTAAAGAAAAAGAAAGAAAAATCTATTTTTAAAAAATTTTCTTTACATAAAAAAATTAAACTCATCAAATATGTGACAAATCAGGCACGTAAGGTACACGAAGTCACCGAAAATCACATCTATTCCTTACTTAACCGCCACATGTATACTACGTGGGCTTGTTTCTCGTATACGCTCAAACTCAAACCGCTTCTTTTTAATATTCCTTCCTAAATTACACTAAAACTTGATCAGTTAATAGATATGCATCTCCATACATAGATAGGGGAGTTCCACAAACAGAGGAAGTGACAGAGAAATGATCAACTTTTTTGCATTGTGTCTTGTTTTGACTTCTCTTTTAACTGCACAAGTATGGTCTCCGAATCCAGAAGGGAATCAACAGAATCAGAAAGAAGATGCGATTGTTAAAGAAGGTCACCGAGTGATAGTTGTGGAGACTTATGATGAACATGGCCACCGCAACACCAAAGTCTCAATCTCTCCCTCACAGGATCCACTGGCCGCTCCTGATGGTGGTTTGATGGAAGATGCTAAAGAGAAGATCAATCAAGCTGCTAATGTTCTCCCAAATCTTGGCCAAGGTGTTACATCAGCTGACTTTAAGTATCACCATAAACCTGGCGGTGAAGCTCACGCTCCTGGTGAGCTTATCTGCGATGCGTTGGGTAAATGTAGGCATAAGATTGCTAGAGTGATCAGTGGAACCAAAGATCAAGTTTCGGAATTTGCTCATGAGGCTAAAAAGGTAGCAGAGGAGGCCATTCATAAGAGGAAAGAAATTGCTCATGAAGCTACAGAGAAAGTAGAAGATGCATACGAAAAGGCCAAGGAGAAGGCTACCCAGAAAGCCCATGATGCTAAAGAAGCAGTAGAAGACGCATATGAGAAAGCTATGGACTCTGCTAAAGAATTGACACAGAAATCTAAAGATACAGCGAAATCCGCGAAAGATATAGCGAAAACAATCGGGTTGGATGCAGCAGGGAATGTATCAGAGCAAGCGGGGAAAGTAAAAGCAAGAACAGAGGAAGCAAGAAACAGAATTTGGGAGGCTTTTAAGCATATGGGTTCAACTGAAGGGATTAATTCTATGATGGGAGTGCTGAACCTTCTGGGTTTTGCCTCAGCTTATGGAATGTGTATGTGGGTGACATTCATATCTAGCCATGTGTTAGCTGGTTCGCTGACGAGGAACCAGTTTGCGATGGTGCAGAGCAAGATATATCCAGTGTACTTCAGGGCCATGGCTTACTGTATAGTGCTGGCTCTGTTAGGGCATATGGTTGGGCACAGAAAGCTGTTGTTTTCAGGCAGAAAGGGTGAAATTTTGCAAGTTCATAATTTTCTTGCTTCTCTTATGGTGGTTCTGATTAATGCTTTCTATTTGGAGCCTTCGGCCACTAAGGTACATAATTTTTGCTACTTAATTATTGTTTACGTATTCTTTTATATACGAATTTGAACTTAATTTAATTTTTCTTGGCTAGATAAATTCAAATTTTTATCTACTAAAATTTTTCTGCATTGTTTTGAACTAAATTGGAATTACCCTCTACTATATAAAATAATGATCGGATCTTGGGTTAAATTAGGTTTCAAATTCCGAAAAGACTCTACTGGCAAGTCTATATTATTTTGAATAAATCAATCAGAAATTATATATGTAAAATAATTTATATAATGTTTTTTTTCTCCTTTAGGTTTAGGTTTAGGTTACGCCATGAAGTCAGAAGAAAATATTATTTATTATAAAAATTAATTGGTTATACCGTGTAGGTGATGTTTGAGAAACTTAGGATTGAAAAGGAAGAAGGTAGAGGAAGAGAGAGCCAAGCTGCAGAAACAAGAAGGGCAGAGGATCCAGTCAGTGGCATCAGAGCAGCCACAACTACTGCCACGGCCACAGCCGGAGGTCAAGCTGCCACAGAAACAGAGAATCGAGAGCAAGAGGAAATCAGGTCAAAATTGGTTAGAATGAACGAAAGGTTGAAAAGGCTAAATACCTGTTCATCTTTCCTCAACATGCTAACCTTAATGGCTTTAACTTGGCACTTGGTGTACCTAGGTCAGTGCATCTATATAAATTGTTGAAAGGGCATTTAATTACCTTTTTTTTAGGGTTTTGGTCTCACTTTTGCCCTTTTTTTGGATGTTTGAATTGTGTTGAATTTGGGGTGGAACGTGTTGTGAACGATTATATAACTAGGAAATAGTAATGCATGCAAGTAGGATATAGCTGCATGTGTTCAATTTTAAATTTTTAATATAAATATAGAGCAGTGTGACAAACTTACTAGTTAAGAAATATAATATATCCAGTGTGCTATGCAATTAAGGAATCAATTTTTATTATTTGTTATCAAATTATGGATTTATTTTCAAGTATTTCTTGCTTTATATTGGGGTGTAGAGCTTGTTCCATTCAAATTTCAGGAAAATTATAAATTATTCAAGATTTTGGATTAATAAAAACTCCAAAAATTTCTAGCAGAAGTTTTTTTTAGAGTTAAAATTTGAAATGGAGTATTTTTTGTGAATTTAGATTAATCTGCAGTCTAATAGGCTAATCTTAGACTATAGGTTATGAGCAGTGGCGGATCAGCCATTAGCAGTGGCGGATCAGCCATTCAATTTAGGAGGGGCAAATTTTTAATTTTATTTTATCAAATTTACAAACATATGATAGAAAAAAAAAATTATATAATAAATCTATTAATTATAAAATTTATAATATCTAATTTTAGAAATTACATTAGTCGATAAATTTACAAACATACGATATAACAAAATTATATAATAAATCTATTAATTATAAAGTTTATAATATCTAACCTTAGGAATTGCACTAGTCATTGACAATCAAAATTTAGACAATATGTTTTTAGCATAATCAACTTCAAAAGTGGCTAATGTGATCATCTTCTACATGCATAAGGAAAAAAATCAGTTAAATATATATAGCCAATTTTATATACAACTACACTTAAGATTGAAAAAATAATTAAAAAATACTCACCTATTTTGATAATTGAGTCATCTTAAATTGCAAATTTCTTTCTTGCATATCACTAAAATCATCAATGATTAAATTAAAATACTTATTCTCTCTTTCTTGCATATTTGACATAACCCATAAAAAATATCATTTAAAGGAAAACAAAAAAATTAAAAAAATCCTCAAATTGCAAAATTAAGAAAACAAAAATATTACTAATCAAATCCAATACAATAGCTAATCATGTGATTCCATAACCAATAAACTTAACAAGATAATAGTATTTTTTTTACAAAAGAAAAAAATTGAGAAAAAATTAAAAGAAAAAAAATTAAAATAATACCTTTTAAAATTTGTCAATTAAATCATTTTTCACTTCTTCTTTTTTTTTTCAACCAAATAATTTGATTAATATTTATCTTTTTTATGGTTGTTTTTTTAATTCAAAATCGTGTATTGTTGAAAAAGTGCTGCGGAAGAAGATGAAAGTTTTTAATTGTTCTTTTAAGAAAGCTTCCTAAAAAGCTATAAAAATATTGAATAAAAAAATAAAAAAACTAAGTGGATTAAAAAAATATTTATAATAGGTATGAGGGATAAAAATTGAAATATGTTAATATTATTTTTTTTAAAAAAAATTAGGAGTGACTATGCCCCCATATGCCACCCCTATATCTGCCTATGGATATGAGTAAATTGAATTAGATTGGTTGGGTCATGTGTAAACTGAACAAATCAATGGATCACGGTATTTGAATAGGTCACGGTCAAGTCAACTCGTCGTTTGATCTAATTCATCTACAAAGGCAGTGAACTTGAGGTATATATTCTATATTTTCTAATGTATTCTCATTTACTACTCTAGTGTCTGTATACTTCTCTCCATTTATTAATAGACAAGATTTGGAATATGGACATGATCATGATGTGTTTGGTGGGTCATCAATTTTACTTTTGTACGCTAAGTACGGATGATGGATAAAGCAAAGTTGTGTATGATAAAAAGAAGCTATTGATATTTGTAGGGCAAGGATTTGGGTGAATGGGATTTGAATAAATTTATTTGAGAATGTAAAGGCTTTAGAATTTTTTAGGGAAAAGAAGAAAAAAAACTATTCTTATTGTGATATATCATTGAGATGATGAATTATATTGACTATATTTTAAATATTTAATACGTAATAATTTAATACTCTAATTATTATTTGTAATTACAAAATATCTTAACTATTATTTTATAATAATAATATATTTCCATCAAATTTTATCAATGAATTACTATTAATTGGAGTATCGTGTTATTGCAAAAATGTTTAATTAGAGTACTATGATGATACATTATTTTTAGTTGGAGTATTATGATATTATTAAGTTATGTACAAGTTATTGATAGGATCTGACAGAATGTACTTTATTATTACAAAATAATAGTTCAGATATTTTGTAGTTACAAATAATAATTCGAATACTGAATTATTACGTGTTAAATATTTGAGATACCGTTTGTGTAATTTACTTTTATTGAGATTGAGATACCGTTTGTGTAATCACTCTCATTAAGATTTTATCACGGGAAAATAAAGAAAAAAAATGAAGATAATTTTACTGGGAGAGAGTTTGCAAATAAATTGGAAGGTTCATTTGTCAAGTCAAAAGTTTGGTCAATAATGCTATATCTTTTTTCTTTTAAATATCAAATTATATTAAACAAACAAAAACAGAACAATAATGGAAACAAAACTGAAAAGGATCACTACTTTGAGTGAATAGGCTTCCCAAAAAATCCGATCGATCTAAGATCTCTTGGTAATGCTTTGGAGAGTAATATTGAAAAGAAAATTAGGATACGTAGGTCAACTGTGGAAGCCAGCATAAAAAAATAACTACTCTAACAATAGTATAAACTGTTATATTCGTTTGTCGATTAACTCATGTGTAGAATAAACTAAGAATTTGCCTACTCACTCTTACATTCAACAACAACACTATCAAACTCAGTGAAGTTACAATTATCGGATATAAGAGCATAATGAACTTCTTAATTATCGATTTTCAAATCCACTTTAGAAATATTGTTTATAAGTCATGATAATGCTTTTCTAACTCCTACAATTTCAACAATCATAGGTTGTAAAATACCAACAACATAACCTGCAGTAGCTTTAACAAATCTCCCATGGCTATCACGCAAAACCATGCCAAAATCCGACTTCATATCCCGGTGAAAGATGGAAGCATCCACATTGCATTTGTACCTTCCCATTCTCGGCGACATACAAAGTCATAAAAAAAATCCTACAACTTGTTGCATCATTTAGCTAAAGGTATCATCCAACACTTCAAAAATATGGTTAAGAAAAAAGGAGTATTAGGCACGGAAATATTAATACCCAATAAATCCCAACAAGCAACCGCTTACAGGCAATGGAGTGGAGAAAAAAATTGATCAATGGTTTCCTCAAAGCCACAAAAATTACAATTGGTACTAATATTCAATCTTCTTTAAGCAAGCCAGAGTCATTGGAATGATATCTTTCGCCACCCTCCAAACAAAGTTTTTTATTTTTTTTATTTTAAGAGGTATCTCAATACTTCAAATTTTCTTCCAAGGATCCGACATCACATGATCTCTAATGTTAGAACATATAGAGGAAGCAATATGATACCCTGTTTCAACAGTATAGGCACAATTTTTAGAGAAATGCCAAATTAGTCTATCAATATCTCCAAATTTGTTAGGAGGAAAACCATAAGTAATCTCCCAATCCAACATCAGCCAATTTTTTTAATTCTTTGCACATTCGAAGTACAATTATCCATAAGATAAAAAATGCGCAAGTCCCCCAATCCAGTGATAACTGGAGATCTAACAAAAACTATCATCCCTACCAATTCGAGGATCCCTCCGCACCTATATAAGGGAGCTATTTCTAACTATCCATCTAATGCCTCTCCATAACACATCAATGGCATGCAATATACTCTTCCAAGTAAAACTAAGACTTTAACCTTATTTAGCATCAAGAAAATCACCATGAGAAAAATATTTGGCTTTGAAAATCTTACTAGGAAGAGAATCTGGATTGGAAAGAAACCGCCAACCCTATTTGCTAAGCATAGTTAAGTTAAAGTAATGAAGATTATGAAAACCCAACCCTTCATCATACTTCTTGGTGCACAAACGATCCCAGGATAACCAATGGAGACTTCTTTTTCCATTCCTTTTCATACCCCACCAAAAAGAGTTCATCATTTTTTGAAGCTTATCACAAGTGGACAAAGGGATATGAAAAACCCCCAAAGAACAAGTAGTGACAGCTTAGGCCACTGTTTAAAAAGAATTTCCTTGCTAGATTCGGACAAAATTCTATTACTCCAACTATTCACCCTACACCACAGTCTGTCCTTAGGGAAAAAAATATTTGCTTCTTATTCCTTCCAACTAAAGACAACAAATCCAGATGTTTATTGTGATTCAAAGGCATGTCAACCCCATGAGTACTTTCAATGGTATTTCTCAAAACAATTGGCACATTAAAACTAAAAAGAATCCATGGCTTCTACAAATTGATAGTTTAACTAGAGGCATGTTCATAAACTAAAAGGATATTTTTAACAACTAGACATTCATTGTCGTTGCTCTAAAAAAGAAAAAAACTATCAGCAAATAATGAGTGAGAGACGCTAGAACACTCCTACTCACCTTACAACCATGTATAATACCCCGCCTCTCAATTTTGGAAAAAAGAGTAGACAACAGTTCAGCACAAAGAATGAAGAGGTAAAGAGAAATATGATCTCCTTATCTAAAACCTCTCTAGGGAATGATAGGTCCAATATTCAAACCATTAAGAGAAACTTGATATTTGACCATAGTCACACATAACATTATCATATTTACCCATCTCACATCAAAACCCAATTTTAAAAGCATCAGGTGAAGAAAATTCCAGTCAACCTTATCATAGGCCTTGCTAATGTTAATCTTAAAGGCCACTTCCCCTCTGTTCCTTTCAGATTTCCTCCTCATTTGGTGAATGATTTCAAATGCCACAAATACATTATCGGTAATCAACCGATCAAGCACAAAAGCAAATTAGGCAATCGAAATACTAGAAAGTAAAAGCTTTTTAAATCAATTGGTTAGAACCTTGCTGATAATTTTATAGATAACATTGTAACGAGCAATAGGCCTCAATTCTTTCAAGTAGAAGAATTATAAAATTTCTAGTCAAATTCTACATTGGCAAAAGAGAGAGATTCTACATTGAATGTAAGCATTTAAATATGAAGAGGTGTTAGCTTGACGTGCTAACTTTCTAGTCTCACATTGGAAATAAATGAGAAAGAAATAAAAGTTTATAAGTTTATGCATCCATTATTAGTAATAACCTGGATTAACCATTTTAGGCTATTTGGTTTGGCCATTTACAAGTTATTCAAAGATACTTAAATATCGGCCGTTACAGAGATTGTCAATTTTTGGGATGAGAAAAATAATGGTATAATTTAAGGTATTAGGAAATATACCATGTTGCAACCAAATTTGACAGCTCTAAATTACCTCATCACCAATAATTGCCAAATTTTCTAAAAGAATATTGGATTCGTACCATCTTGTTCAGGAGCCATGTTTGAATGAATATTGAAAAGAGTTTCATCATAGTTGCCACTAAAACCCAAAAATAGATTGGAAAAATAATCCAAAACTTGTTTACTTGTACCTTTTTCCTTTTGTATCTTGGAAGACATTAATAGTATCATTCCTCCTGCTATTATTTTGGTTATGGAATGATTTAGAATTTTGATCTATATAAAGTGGATAATTTTCACTGATGATATTTCAACTATTTGACGCGTAACAACTTAGTATCTAAAATTTTATTTGTAATGGAAAACCTCTTTTATTTTGATTTTATAATATAAAACTTACTCTATCACCCTCAGTTAAATAAGCTAATAGAATACTGACATGATAAATAATGGATCTCACCATAAAACCTTTTTCTAATCTCTATTTAATATTTTTCCCCACCTTGTCTACGTGGGTTCCATGATTGCAACTTCCATTAGTACTTGAATCTCTATTCTAAATGGTAAATTAAATGTATGATACTCACCAAGTGAAGAAGGCTTTGATTTTGTTTTGTTTTTTATTTTGTTTTCATTAATCTCATATTTGTTTTTGATACTTAATTTTGGGCATATGGTGTGCGATTTTGAGTTTTTGAAGTATAAAATTTAAACCGTTTTGTTAACTTTTGGTACTCTAATCTTTATTCTGAATGCAAAATTTCATGTATTTAATAAATCAAATATATGCACTAATTTTTTTAGAAGACTAATGAGTCATACCGTTAAATGGGTTTGCTCTACTACAGGTGTGACAGAGAAGGGAGTTGTCAAAATTAAACCCAAATTATAAATTTATGGTCCATTCAAGTCTCATATCGAAACAATCTCAAAACCGAGTCTTGGCTTTGAGAATAATAACTAGAAATAGGGAAATATCAAAACAATAGAGATGGTACTTCACTAGTAAGTACTACTACTACTACTATTACTACTACTGCTGCTGCGACTACTACTGCTGCTGCTGCGACTACTACTGCTGCTGCTGCGACTACTCCGACTACTACTACTACGATTGGATGTTGCTGCTGCTGCTGCTCCTACTACTACTACTAGTACTACTACTACTACTACTACTACTACTACTATTGTTGCTATTGCTGCTCCTACTGCTACTGCTACTACTACTATTACTAGTACTACTACTGCTGCTGCGACTACTACTACTACCACTACTCCTACTACTACTCCTACTCCGACTACTACTACGGTTGGATGTTGTTGTTGCTGCTGCTGTGACTACTACTACTACCACTACTCCTACTACTACTCCTACTCCGACTACTACTACTACTACTACGGTTGGCTGTTGTTGCTGCTGCTGCTGCTCCCACTACTACTACCACCACAACTACTACTACTACAAATACTACGGTTGGCTGCTGCTACTCCCCCTCGTACTACTACTCCTCGTACTACTACTACTACTACTGTTGCTGCTGCTAATATTGCTACTATTGCTACTGCTATTGTTGCTGCTACTATTACTACTCCTACTCCTCCTACTACTACTACTACTACTACTACTGTTGCTGCTACTACTACTACTTCTACTACTACTACTGCTGCTACTGCTGCTCCTACTACTACTATTACTACTACCTACTACTACTGTTGCTACTACTACTACTATTGCTACTACTACTACTACTACTGCTACTGCTACTACTACTACTGCTACTGCTACTGCTACTACTGCTGCTGCTGCTCATACTACTACTATTACTACTACCTACTACTACTACTGCTGCTACTACTACTGCTACTACTGCTACTAATGCTACTACTGCTACTGCTCCTACTGCTACTACCTACTACTACTACTGCTGCTGCTACTACTGCTACTACCCACTACTACTACTGCTGCTACTACTACTACTGCTGCTATTGCTACTACTACTACTGCTGCTATTACTACTACTACTGCTACTACCTACTACTACTGCTGCTGCTGCTGCTACTGCTACTACCTACTACTACTACTACTGCTACTACTACTACTACTACTACTACTACGGTTGGTATTTGTGTTGATGCTGCTGCTACTCCTACTACTACTACTACTACTACTGCTACTACTACTACTACTACTACTACCTACTGCTGCTGCTGCTTCTATTACTGCTGTTGCTGCCACGACTGCTACTACTACTACGGTTGGCATCATAATAATCCAATTTGTACTGCTGCTGCTCCTACTACTGTTGTTGTTGCTGCTACTACTACTACTACTACGTTTGGCATCATAATAATCCAATTTGTGCTGCTGCTACTACTACTACTACTACGGTTGGCATTGTAATAATCCAATTTGTATATTCATCATCACACATATGATTTGTGGTCATAGTTCTTTAGAATACAATTGTTAATGGAAAATTAATAATGGTTTTTTCCTAATTATAGCTTTTCAATATAAAAGCTGAGATTTCAATTTTTGATCAAATTAAAAAAATACAAGACCATTTTTTGGAATTTTCATGGTTGGCGTAGAACCTAAAGAGATCTGAAGAAGAAAAAGAAGAGAACTAAGGAAGAAGCAAGATAGTACAAAAAAATAAATAGAAAGTCGAAAAAAGATTTTATGATGGACTCATTATTTGTGACATTAGTATTCTATTAGTTGATTTAATTAAGGATAACATAGGGAGTTTTGTGTTAAAAATTTAAAGTAAAAAGAGTTTTCTATTACAAATAAAACTTTAGGTACTAAGTCGTTACATGTCAAATAGTTGAAGTTCCGACAGTAAAAATTACACATATAAAGCAAACAAAAAATTTTAGCCATTTGTTTCCAATAAATTTCTTTTTGAGCTAGCAAAACATTTAGTTCTTTATTTAAAGAGGCAAGGTATCTGAAATTTTTGGAACTATGAGGAAGAGAAAGTCAGCATTTGATTTCCATCTCCTATTCCAAAACTCACAATGAATATGCTCACTACACTTACACAACCACAATTCACAATTTTTAATCTTAATCAACAAAGGTTTTTCCAAATTTCCTCTCAACAACACCCAAACATCAAAGTTATGTCTTCCTGAAGTAACCATATATTTTCAAAATGAAAACATTGATTTTGGTTTATAAGAGAGGGACATCACAAATTAATTTAAGATGACCATGTGTCGTGTAACGTCCGAAAGTTAGGACTTGGAATTAATATGCTAATAAAGTTATATTAATTGTATATGAGAGGTATATAGTGGTTAAGAATTTTGGTAATATGAAATTAATGAAAAAGATAAGAAAAAGTGTTCACGCCCGTGACAGAGGTAATCACAACGATGAATGTCGCGAATCTCAGTTTTTGAAGTTGAACATCATCATGGTCGTACACTATGGTTCACGCCTTTGAAGCTTTATAGTTTAAATAGAAGAGCTTTGTATTTAGGTAGAAACTCACGTATTCTTAATCAGAAACCCTAGCTTTCAAATCCCCTGAGACCCCATAAACAAATTTTCTTCATTCCTTTTCGATTTTAAGTGATTAAACACGAATTCCCACTATAAAAGATAGTAAAAACATATTAAAAGAAAGAATTTTGTTATGGAAATTGAAGTCAGAAACAAGGAGTATAAAAACATGATTTTAAACTCATGAATCAATATGTTTTCATGAAATAGAGGTAAGAAATCATGTACTTTGATCCAGTTGAATTAGGGTTTATATAGATTGAGAGTTTATAGGCTTAAATCAATGAAAATTTAAGATTTTTATACTTTATGCCTAAAATAGATTCAATGTCAGTATTAGACATTAATATGGTCTCTGATTTTATGTTAGGGACCAAAACAATGGGTATAGAATCCCTCCTTATTGATTTATGGCGTTGTTACACCAATTCTATGCTGATATATTATAGCCTTTGGACCAGTATCCTGCAAGATCTAGTTTCCAACCTATAAACCACATAAGGACTAATACTAAGTCTGGTTATGAAAATTGTAAGAGAAGATAAAAATTATGAATCAAAGTATGACTATCCCTGAAGGCTCACTCCTGGCCACTCGTTAGACTGTCCTGTTATGATACTTGATTTAAGAAATCTCAAATAATTTTCATACTAGTGATTTACTATACGATCGTAGACTGTTTGTTATGGATGATTTAAGGATCAGAAGAAAAGAGAGTTTTAAGCAAACATATTTTTATTTCACAGGGGAAATACAAAGCTAAACACTCGATGCCCTCTTCCATCTATTAAAGAGGTATATATAATACTTAGGCAGTAGATATTTACATCACTGCTTACATCACAAGATTCCTTAATAGTACTCTAATTATACTGACACAAACTTAAAGTAAAAAGCATACCACACTATTCAGCTATCATGTTTGCTGAATTATTACATCTTTTTACAAAGTGACAAGCTAAGTGGTAAACAACTTTATTATTTTTTAATGGGTTCATGTGATGGAGACATATTAAAATCTTCAAGTGTCGGTTCTAGATCATACTGGGGCCAATCATCAAGATCATCTGGTTCATTAGGATTTGTGGGTGGACAAACATCTGGGTTATATCTTTCTGGTGGAGGATCCGAATACTGAGCAAATTCTCTGTCTTGATTATAGTTGAAATTTGGAAACATTGGATAACCATCTATTAACAAGAATCTTTCTTCAAAATTGGGCCTGGGCCTTGGTCTTGAACTGAATTCTTCCATTGGTTTTGTAATAGTGACATCTGCAAGGTTGGGTTTGAAAAACTCTTCTTCTTGTGAGTCCTGATCAATGACCTGGTCTTCATCCTCCTGTCTAAGTTTAGGCTTAAGAGTAGGAGACCATGGAATCATCTTGATTCTTTTACAAGGATCTAGACCAAGAGAATTAAAATTTGTTTGAGGCAAATGGAAATAATTGTTCTTTTTCCTTAGCTCTAAGTGAAGTGTTGACTATACTTTTTCCAAACTCATTGGATCTTCATGACACACTACTCTCCATAATTGAGAACTGCCAAGAGCTACAACTGTAGTAGTTCCTATAATGTGAGTGTAAGCTCGATGGAATATGAAATTTCCAACAATATGTCCTGGAACTCTGGGAGTAGAATTATCTGCAATTAGTTTTGCAAATAATTTTTTCCAATAGGTGAGTGGCTGGAACCATGTCAAAAACTTCATTTGTGGGGATAGTATATTCTCCCTATTGCAGATGAATGGGAGAAAAGCTATCAGGTTGATTTGTACTGCATGATAATATAATGTCGACTGACACCATAAGTACCATAGCTGCTCATGTAACATCTGCTCTGGACATAGTCGATAAACAATCACCCAAGGATATTCAGCAAGGCAATAAATAATTTTTCTTAGAATTCTCAGCTTATCTTGAAACAAAATCATGTAAGTGAAAAGCATATTCTGCGCAAAACTCCTAATTTTCTTGAGATCTGGACCTCTCGGACAATTTGGAGGGAAATCCAAAAGACTAAGGACTGGAGTGTTTGAACTGGAACTGGAAACCATGAAAATGAGAGATATTTCTGATAAAGATGAGATTAGATCAATCTGAGAAGGTGAAGGTCGGGATAGGAAGTTAGGGATGAGGTTCTTATCTCCTTTTATATGCTAAACTTCAAAGTTGTATCTGCTGAACCACTCTTTCTATCTCACCAATTGTGGATGTGGAATAGTCTTTTGTCTGAAATCAAGCATGTGTGGAAAAGATGAGCAATCCGTCATAACTGTATAGTGATGACCAATCAGATGGAACTCAAATTTTTTGATTCCATATTTAACGGCTAAGATCTCATTGAAAGTTGAATGATAATGAAGCTCACTGTCTTTGAAATGACACTTGCATATCCACAAACCTATTTCTTATCTCCATCGATCTCAAAGAGTACTGCTCCCCAATGTTGATCTGACGCATCTGTTTGCAACTATCTTTTTTCTGTAGAAGGAATCTGCAAATGGGGTAAGCTTTGAGTGACTGATTTGATCTGTTGAACTGATCTGGTGTGAGTGGCCGACCATGGTGGGGGTTGCTTTTTCAAAAGTTGATATAATGGCTTTATCAACTTACTATATCCTAATATGAACTGTTGGATGTAATTAACAATCCCGAGAAACTGTTGAATCTGCTTTACTGTTAAATTCTCATATGGGAACTTTAACAGTTCTTAGGCCAAATAAGGCTGAGGCCTGTAAGTACCATTGGAAAACTGCATCCCAAGGAAATCAATAGTCTTTTGGGCTAGATACATCTTTGTTGGGCTGAACATTACTCCATAGGCCTTTGTCAAATTCATGAATTTCCTAACTATCTCATGATGAGTGTTGATATATGGGCTGAACAGTAGGATGTCATCAATATAGATCAGAGCTGTATGCAACAATAGTTCATAGATCTAAATCATAGCTTTTTAAAACAATGAGGGTGCCACTTTGAGTCCAATGGCATCATCATCCACTTATAATGGTGATTAGAAATACAAAACGTTGTTTTGTATTTGTCTTCTGGAGTAATGCCTAACTGCCAAAATCCTACCTTAAGATCAAATTTTGAGAATATCTTTGCTGAAGCCATAAAAGGGAACATGGAATCTATCATTGGCAAAGGATACTTGTCATCCTTCAGGAAGTGATTCAATGGCTTATATTCAATAACAAGTCTTTTCTTTTTTCGAACTTGTTCTGATCTCTTATTGACATAAGATGTCTGACATGCCCAATTAGATTTTGTAAGCTAAATGAGCCCTTCTACCAATAACTGCAAACATTCTTGCACTGCAAGCTTTAAATCTTCTAGAGACATTCCTGGGTGTGAAGCCTTTGTTGGATTCAAATCTTCTGAATTCTTAAAAGGAAATGTGATGAAAAATTCTAGTCTGGTCCAAAGTGGAGAATCATGTTTCTGTGAAAAATCTATATGAGAAAGAGCACAACAAGAGTCTTGAAGCTCCTATATCAATTCTGAGGATAATGTGGGAAAATGATTGGGAAGGTTGTAAAGTAAACGGGGAAGGTATGGTAGTATAGGGTAGCAAATGGTTCTGAAATCGCAAACCTGTGGGTAAAATGGACAGTTTATCCAATCTGTAATAAAGATCAAATCTTAAGACCAGATCTTTATCTAGAAGTTTTGATCCAAGGACATATGTCCAAATGGTAAGTTCAAGGAAAATTTGCAATTTAATGGGGTTTTTGGTTTTTATGGTAGTGGTAAAGACTTTTACATCAGCTGCTTGGAAATGTTGATCATACCGAACCCAATATCTATATGGAAGAATAGAATGATTCATCATAGACATGTGAGCACCAGTATCTATGAGTACAATAATCTTAATGGGCTTGGCATATTTATGAGAAAAGACTGTGATTGAGACCAATGGAATTGGGTGTAGTGTTTGGGTAGAACATACAGTTGGGAAGGTAGATAAGGTTAAAGTTAAATCTATTGAGGGAATTTTTTCTGGAATAAGGGGAAATGTTCAATGGTATAAAGGGATGGTATATAGTGATATGGAAAGATTGAATTCTGAGAAGGTAATTCATCAAACAATTATTCATCTGTTTCTAATTTAGAGTCTGAGAATTCAGCTGCAAACAATGCTCTTGAATCTGATTCATCATCTTATGAATATAATGATTCAATGTCAGCATCCTCTAGATCCACTTGAGAAACCTGATGGATCTTCTGAATGATCTTCGCTGCCTTTTTTGGCTTATTAGGGCAATATTTTGCAAAATGACCCTTTTTCCTGTACATATAACATCTGTCACTCTTTCTGAATCTGTGCTTCTTTCTTTTAAAGAACTTAAACTTTTTTCTCTTGTGTCTTTTAGACTTGTAATCATCTAGAGGTCCCCATCTGTGATATTTCCTTGACTTTCTAGGAGGACATGTACAATTCTTATCTCTACACTTAATCTGCAAATCCGGTCTTTTGCATGCCATCTTCTAATAAGAATCATGATCAAAAGTCATCAGTTCTTTGACCATCTTTTTTTTAGCACAAATCTTGTCTACTGAGAACAACATTCTCTGATAAATTTCTCCAAGGCTGAGAGAATTCAAATCAATATTCTTCTCATGAAGTTGGAACTAAATATGATTAGAAATGCTTTTTGGAAAAGACATCATAAATGTTTGCTTCAAGTTTGCATCATTTGCCCCTTCAAGCAAATAAAATCTTTTCGTCATCCGCTGATAATGTCTGTCAAGATCTTTTCTCAGAAAGGAACAACACTTCATTTTGACATATTCATCTCTGGCCATATCATCATACTCTGTTGTACTGCCAACAAATTCTTGATCAAAAGTCATGAGTACCTCTTCAATTGATTGAGCATGATAAAATCGTAACATTGCTGCTTCTAGAAGCCTAACAAACCAATTTCTTAACGCTCCATAAATCTAGAAGTAAACTCTATTTTTATTGCCGAAAATCTGGAATTAGGGCATCTTTGTTGAACTTGAATCCAAGCATAGAATTCTTGGATCCTATCTCTCCATTTATGTGGAGGGATATCATCAAATGTCATCCACGGACCATTCTGTGGCATAGGAGGAATTCTAGGACCTTTCTCTAGAACATTTGTTTACATTTCTTCTTCAGGTTCTTCTGTATGATAAGTAGGTTGCTCATGAGTTGTACGACTCTGCTGTGAAGTGGCTGGGTCTGCCATAAATTGGATTGGAGGCATGAAATGTTTTGGATCTAACTCATTATCTGAGAATTCAGATTCTGAGCTTTCAGAAGAGAGGTAAGGTATTTCTGTAGATGGACTTTCAAGGTGGGGTAAAATTTGAGGTGTTTGTTTTTCCAGGAAATCTATGATGGTGTTTGTAGGCTTGGGTTGCTGTGGGGCCATATGGGAATGGGCTATTTCTTTTTGTTTTTGGGATTGAGAGGTTGAAATAGGAATTAGTTGATCTGATCCAGGGATAACAGTAGATAGGGTTTCAGACCTTATGACAATAGGTGTTTGAGCTGGAATAGTACTAGGCTGAGTTGAAACAGTACTAGGCTTAGGCTTAGGGATAAGTTTTGGTCCTAGACTTAACTGTTCCATAAACTATTTATGGAATAGTTCTGATGCAAGACCAAACCTTTCCAATTCTCTCTGTGAAGGCTGATGAATAGGTGGAGGTGTATACAGTGGTTGGTGAGAAGTGGGAAGATGCAGAGTGGTGAACAAACCCAGAGGATCTGAAAGTCCAAGGGACCTAAGATAGTCATGCCTAAGATCTTGCTTTAAAGAAGCAATCTCTCTTTCCAGCTTCTGTAATTTACTGCCTTCGCATCAAAAATTGAATCATACATCCTTGTGGAAATCATGTTCATCAATTCTCCTTTTAACTCTGTTTTCTGCCTTTCAAGCTATCTTAACAGCCAATACAATGCTTCGTATTGTGCTGTTTGTGTATTGTCCAGAACAGAGACTTTATTTGCTACCTTGTCAACCTTAGTCTCAATTCTCTGAAGTACCTTATTTTGCACTTATGCATTTTGAGTCTACCAATTCAATACTGACTCTGCTGCAGAAAAAGGCTTAGATGTTCCTTCAGGTATTACTATTGTAGGTCGGACATATGGAGCAGTCCTGACTTGTGAGACGGGATCTATGTGGTCTTGAAGAGTTGGAAATTATGTATCATAGGAAGTTGGGGAAGAAAGTGGTTGATACATAGCAATCATAGGTCTAGGTTTTGGTGTAACACGGTAAAGGTTTAGGCTTTTCTAGTGGTTTTGGTGGTATGGGATCTGGGTGATCATCCCATGAGGGTGGTGAAGGTGGTAAAAGATTCTTATAGTGAGAAGGTGGAGAATAAGAAACCACATAATCATATTTGCCTGACGGTTGTCCTAACATACCAACAGAAGGATCACCATCTTCATATTTCTCAAAGAATTGTCGTTCTAAATACTTTCCTTTTCTTTTGGACTTTCTGGCCTTTCTAGTCCAATTTTCATTTTCTTCTGCCATGTGATTTGCATAACAGTCATCACAATCACATATGTCAAAGTAATTGTGATTTTCATTATGAGACTGGTAAATTGGCTATGCTGAACTTGAGAAAGCAAGAATAGGAATCTTCTCATAGGAAGAGACATGTTGCATCATAAATTGAGTAGAAAACTCTACTGGTGTACTAGCCTGAGGTTCATTATCATTAGGAGAGAAGAACTGAGTCTCAACCCATCCATCCTTATGCTTTATGAAAAGCGACTTTGTAGAACTGGCTGGATGATTCTTCTGATGAAGAAGTTCATACTTTGTCAACTAGGATTGGGGAAAGATCTGAAGAAGATCTTCTTTGTTCATCTGTTTCGGAATTCGTACTACTTTTGGAACTTGGGTGGAATCCACCGTAATGCTTAAAGCATCTGCAGACACTAGAATACAAAGATCCATTGCATGGTTCTGGACTCTGTAAATCATATGGTAGTGAAGAGTAGCTATGTCTGTAGTAGCTACATTCTTTACTCTAGTGATCTGAACTTGCACCTTCAGAGTATTGAACATAAGCAGATCCTATAATCTTATATTGAAATTTGGATAAAAAGTACAGAGTACTGTCCCAACATTTAAAGTATTCTGAATTGTTCCAATGACTGCATGTTGATACTCTAGAAATCTGGTATCTAGAAGTGCTATATGAGCCACAACTGGTAACCCTTTCCTGCCATGATAAGTAAAAGCAAAACAAATAGCTCCAAAATGGATGTGAGTGTATCCATGACTAACTCACTGAGTAGGAAACTCAGAAGGTATCTCCAGGGTGATAAATTTATCTTCACCAGTACCTTGAATAGGACACTGGTCAAAAGAAAAAGACTGCATATACTCCTTTACAGATGAAGGTTTCTGAGGAATTAGAGACTTAATGGAAGTAGTAATGGAGGATTTATGCTTCTGAAAGGTGTGATAGGGATTTAAGAAGGGAATATTAGTTTCCTGAAATTTTTAATCTTTAGGAAGGAAGGAAAGCTCATAGAGATGACTTAGATTTTTAGAAGTAGAGGGAAAAGGTTGAAGAGATAAAGAAGAAGAAGAAGAAGAAGAACGTGACATTCTTATGAGATCTGCCATAATAGGAGAGAAAGCTTTTCATCACCATAAATCAAATCAAGACCAAACAGTCTATATGGCTCTGATACCACTATAGGGGTAATCAATACTAATCCTTATTGATTTGTGGCGTTGTTACACCAGTTCTATGCTGATATATTACAGCCTTTGGACCAGATGCCTGCAAGATCTGGTTTCCAGCCTATAAACCTCATAAGGACTAATACTAAGTCTGATTATGAAAACTGTAAGAGAAGACAATAATTAAGAATCAAAGTATGACTATCCCTGAAGGCTCACTCTTGGCCACTGGTGGTACTGTCCTGTTATGATACTTGATTCAAGAAATCTCAAATAATTTTCATACTAGTTTATGGAACAGTTAAGTCTAGGCCCAAAACCTATCCTTAAGCTTAAGCCCAATACTGTTTCAACTCAGCCCAGTACTATTCCAGCTCAAACACCTGTTGTCATAAGGTCTGAAACCCTGTCTACTATTATCCATGGACTGGATCAACCAATTACTATTTCAATCTCTCAATCCCAAAAATAAAAAGAAATAGCCCATTCCCATATGGCCCAACAGCAACCCAAAGACGATAGAGAGTTGAGTTAATGAGGTTTGTATATGTACGCATTTTAATTCAATTATTTTGTGCTTGTGATATGTGATATGAATTTTGAAATGTCATGTGACATGTAATTATTGATTTAGTAATGCTGGAATTGAGGTAATTGAGTTGTTAACTTCTAAAAATGTATAATAAAGTTGATATAATGGTAAATGAACATGTTTTGATGTTATGATATTGAAATTAAGGCATGGATCATAGTTTATATGATTGAGTATAATAATATGCATGGTTATAGTTGAAATAAAATATAAATTATTAAAAAGTATTGATAGGAGTGGCTAACATTGTTTAGCTTTAGTCTTAATGCATATTGTGTGTGATATTAGTTGAAAACAGTGCTGGAATCATGTTACAAACTGATATATCATGCCTGTTAAGCCAAGCTTCATGCCCATGAAGGTATATCACACTCGTGAGCCAATGTTCACATCCGTGAATGATCACAGAGCCAGTCACGGTTAGACAACCTGTGACTAAAGGTTTCATACCTGTGAATATACCATTCACGCCTATGAATGCCCTGTATTCATAATTTAGGTAATTGAGTTATATGATTGATCTACATGTGTACTATATACACACACTTGATACGTTTAAATGAGATTATAATCAGTATGATAATATGACTATGTAAAATAATTATGCACTTGGTTTTTTAAATTACATAATGACATGTGATGTTTATGTGAAACTATGAATGTGATATAATTGGTAACAATATTCAATATGTAAATAAATATGCCTATTCTCTTTTGAAGGATTAGTTAGGATAGGTGGCATACCATTGAGGGGGTTATAGTATCGTAGTATATTATTATTGTGTTAATTAGGGTGACCTAAGATCAGGTAAGAGTGTTTTTGATTATTTAGGGATAAGGTGGCTTAAGCTTGGGTAACAACGCTTCTGATTTGAGACATGAAATTTGCAATTTAAACAGACATAAATAGAGCATGGTGGCTTAAGCTCAGGTAATAGTACTCCTATTTTACAACCCACATCCAGATAGTCTGGGTCTAGAGTATAGGGTTAAAAAACTAGAAATTGGTAATGGAGTATATAGAAATTGAAAAGGGATCATTGTAACATAGTTAGACAAAAATCAGTGTATCAGATTACAGTTGTACCCTGGAAAAAGAATGTGTAAATCAGTAATAAGATATATAAAACCAAGAGCTAAATAATTAAAATTTATGATAAAATTTACTATGTATATGATGATATAGAAATGCTATGAATGATATGTATTATGATTTATGATGATATGGATTCATCTGTGCAATATGTGCAATGAATGTATTGAGATCAATTCAATTCAAAATGAATGAGCTATTATATGGATATTATTGTATATAATGATGTGGTTAAGCACAAAAGGTATGTTTCAGATTATGAATGTTATGCTAATATATGAATGCATGATAAAATTTCAATGTTTATATATACCATTAAGGTTTTAGTGGCTTAGTGTGTGAGTTTGTCTCCACATAGGCTTGGAGATATTAGATAGCTGAGTTGACAAGAATGAAAATTCAAGTCAGTCAAAACAGTCAGAGTTGACCTATGTTGGGGTCTGTTTTTATTATTTTTATTCATCTCATTCATTTATTTCTCATGTCATGGGATAGAGACAAATAAATTGGAATTTGTTTAATAAGGTTGATTTTATAATAAGGGCAGTAATTGCCCAAACCAGTTATTGTTCCAGTTGATAATTATTACTAATAATTCAGATGAGTTTTACAAAGTAAGTGAGATATGTTTAGTATAAGGATGCATGTTACACAAATTATGCTAGATGTGATTTTAAGGTTCCATGTTGAACATATGTAATATTGGCATCACAAAATAAGATATAAAAGGATTTAATTCAGAATATGTTCAGATAGATTCGGTCATATGACATTCATCTATACAATGACATTTTCCTTGACTGTGCAGAGGGGTGGTACATTTAGTGGTATCAAAGCTTCGGTTTAGGCAATTCTAGAACTAAGTGGATTATGGGGTTATCATGTGTACATACATGTGTCTCATCAGAAAATAACTTGAACTACTTCTCTATCAACTTATAGGACTAGAGTGAGATGACATCGAAATCGAATGACATAGATGAGAGCCAAAGCTCTGCATATAATAAGGCACCGAACTAGTCTAGTACAACTAGTATTCAGGGTCCAAATGCAGTACTAGTCCCTGACCAACAGGCTCCTGAACAAGTGCAGTAGATAGCTGGTGTTGTACCATCAACACCAGCACCAGCTCCTTCACCTCCACCACTGAGGCCAATGGTATAGCTAGACAAGCTCTATAAGGTTTGGAGCTACTAGTTTTCTAGGAACAAAAAATGATAATCCTATTGCTGTAGAATATTAGATTGAAAAGATTAAGAGGATTTGTGATAAATTTGAGGTGGCCATTGATTAGAAGGCCAAATATACTATCTCCTTGCTGTAGGAAGATGCTTATGACTGGTGGAAAATAGTGTTACTGAAACCAAATGTCCCTCAGCCAATAACATGGGATTTCTTCATAACTTAATTTAAGGAGAAATATGTCCCTCTAATTTATGTAGATGAGAAGAAGTGGGAATTCTTGAGCCTCAAGTAGAGCAATATGACTATGAAAGAGTATTAAAAAAAGTTTACTTGACTGAGTAAATATACTTTAGAGATGATTACAAGTGAGAGAAACAAATGCAGAAGATTTGAGTATGGTCTCAATGCAGAGATAGGTGACTTTATGACTACACTCCAATGTGTTAGCCTTACTCAGTTGATTGAATCTGCAGTTAGTGTGGAGTAGAGAAAGAGAAAGAGAGCAGAGGAAGCATCTAGACAAACAGTGAATATAGTGACCCATTCTACCTAGGATAGTCTCATGGCAAGAGTCGGGGATAGAGTAGGGGTTACACATATGATGGACCACATAGAAGGGGATAACCCTCTAGAGCTACATCTGTAGTTGGTAGCACTCATACACAGGCTATCCGAGAAAGTATTCTAATTTGTGGCACTTGCCACAAAAGTCACAGATGAGAGTGCTAGAAAAATACATGTGTTTGCTATAGATGCAGATCTAAGGATCATATGAAGAAGGATTGTCCTCTAATGATAGGCAGTGCCTCTGCCCAGACTCAACAGTCAACTTTAGCTCATACTAGATAGTAGACTAAAGGAGGTCGTATAGGACTTACTCAAGCAGTCTCTGAGATTGTCAATAGGCCTGGACCAGGCTGAGTACTAGCTAGAGCTTATACTATAAGGGCCAAAGAGAACTAGGAAGCTACTGATGTGATAATGGGTAAGTTTTCTTTACATGACACTGATATATGTGCATTAATTGATTCAAATTCAACATACTCTTATATATGCACAAGCACTCCTAAATAGCACAATATGGTTAGTGAAACCCTTGAATATGAAATTGAGATTATGAATCCTTTATGACACAGTGTGATAGTGAACAAAGTATATAGAGGATGTCCTTTGATTGTACATGGGAGAAAATTTCTGGCAGACTTGATAGAGTTTTCATTTCATGAGTTTGATGCCATTTTGGGCATAGATTGGCTATCACAGCATGGGGCAGTAGTAGATTGTAAGGAAAGTCTTGTAATATTGAAAACACCTGAATAAGTAGATGTAAAAATGGAAGGTGAGTTGTTTCCACAATTTCCATGAGTCATTTCAATGATGAAAGCTGAGCGAATGATGAGAAAAGGATGTGAATTCTATTTGGCTCATGTGGTTAATACTAGAAAGGGAGGTCCGGAACTTTAGGATATCCGTATAGTAAATGAATTTCCAAATATATTTCCTGAGGATATACTAGGTTTGCCACCTAACAGAGAAGTTGAGTTCTCTACAGAGCTTACATTAAGCACAACACCCATATCAATAGCACCATATAAAATGACACTGTCTGAATTGAAAGAGCTTAAGACTTAGTTACAAGAATTGTTATATAAGAGGTATATCATATCGAATGTGTCTCCATGGGGCGTGCCAATGTTGTTTGTGAAGAAGAAATATGAGTCTATGAGATTATGTATAGACTACAAACAACTGAATAAAGTGACAATCAAGAACAAATATCCATTACCACGGATTGATGACCTGTTTGAGCAGTTGAAAGGTGCAAGTGTGTTTTCAAAAATTGATTTGAGATTAGGGTATCACTAGTTGAGAGTTAAGGTAGAAGATATAGCCAAGATGGTGTTTAAAACTAGATACGAGCATTATAAATTTGTGGTTACGCCTTTTGGGTTAACCAATGCACCAACAGTCTTTATGGACTTGATGAACAGGGTATTCGGACCCTACCTAGACCAGTGTATTATGGTCTTCATTGATGATATTCTGGTGTATTATAAGACATCTGAAAAGCATGAAGAACACCTAAGAATAGTGTTACAAACACTTAGGGAGCAAATATTGTATGCCAAGTTCTAGAAATGTGAATTTTGGCTGGACGAGGTAGTTTTTCTTGGACACGTTATGTCTTTAGATGGTGTACAAGTTGATCCTAATAAGGTAAAAGCTATTATGAGTTGGAAGCCTTCCTATAATGTGACAAAAGTCATAAGTTTTTTTTTGGATTAGCTGGTTACTATAGGAGGTTTGTTAAAGGCTTTTCAATGATTACTTCTCTTGTCTTGACACAACCAATTCTTGATAAGGAATATATCATCTATATTGATGCTTCTCATAATGGATTGAGGTGTGTATTGATGCAAGAAGGAAAGGTAGTAGCATATGCTTCTAGGTAGCTAAAGCTACATGAAAAGAATTACCCCACACATAACTTAGAATTGGCAGCCATTGTCTATGCATTGAAGCTTTGACATCATTATTTTTATAGGGAGAAATGTTTTATCTATACATACCATCAGAGTCTGAAGTATCTATCTACATAAAGAGATATTAATTTCGATAGAATCGGTAGTTAGAGTTGATAAAAGATGATAACTATGTTAATGATTACCACCCAAGCAAGGCCAACGTAGTGGCTAATGCTTTATGTAAGAAGATTGTTGTGTATGGCTCATATACAAAGTAAGCAGACAGATGTTGGAGCATAGTGACGAATGTTAGTGAGGAATGGAGTGGAGCGAAGTGAAAGCATTGTTAGGGCAAAAATTTGGTATGAAAGATTTAAATGATGCAAAAACAATTCTTGGGATGGAGATTCATAGGGACAAAAGCTCTAGAAAATTGTGGGTATGTCAATAGAATTATGTTAAGAAGGTGCTAGACAGATTTGTTATGAGCAGTGCGAAGCCAATGAGTACTCCATTGGTAGATCACTTCAAGCTGAAGATATGATTAAAGTTCCATATGCATGTGTAGTTGGTTGTTTAATGTATGCAATGGTTTGTACTAAGCCTAATATGATTCATGCAGTTAGCAAAGTTGGCAAGTTTATGTCCAAACCAGGTAGACAACATTGGGAAGTAGTTGATGGATTTTTAGGTATTTGAAGGACACAATAAGCTATGGAATTATGTTTAGGAGTTAGCAAGATGATCCTTCAGTTGTAGGGTATGTGGATTCAGACTATGCTGGTGACTTAGATGATAGAAGGTTTACAACAGGGTATGTGTTTACTCTTGTAGAAGGGCCTATATGTTGGAAATCATCAATCCAATCTATAGTGGCATTATCTACATCTGAAGCAGAATATATGGCAGTAGCTGAAGGTGCTAAAGAAGCTTTGTGGCTTATAGGGCTGGTTAAGGAACTGGGTATTGAGCAAGGTGGATTTCAGTTGCACTGTGATAGTCAGAGTGTCATTTATTTGGCAAAGAACTAGGTGTATCATGCTAGAACTAAGCATATTGATGTGAGGTTTCACAAGATCAGAAAATTGATTATATCTGGTCAGATATTATTACTCAAGATCCACACTTCTAAGAAAACCTAGTTGCTCTACTCCCGAGGACATAAGCACATTGTCGAACCTCATTAAATCTTGTGTTCTTTGTGTTCTTGCTATTCTCTTTTATTTTCTTGCTATTTTTGTTATTTCTCAACAAAGATGATGGCAGAGTTGCACATCTAGCCTACACTTATCAGAGAATTATTGATTCGTAGAGGTAGGATAGTAAGTTTATTGAGACAATGTTGAGATAAATGGTGGGTTATACTATCAGAGTCGTTTATGCATGCCCAATGTTGATGAACTGAGACAGAGGACATTATAGGAAACACATGAAACCAAGTATACGATGCATCTAGGAATCACAAAGATGTATCATCACCTGAAGAGTAAGTACTGATGGACAGGCATGAAAAGATATATCACAGAGTATACAACTAGATGCCTAACTTGTCAGCAGATCAAGGCAGAACATCAAGTACCATCAAGATTACTGCAGCCTATCATTGTACCAAAATGGAAATGGGAGCAGATTATTATGGACTTCGTTACTCCTCAAAAATATGATGTTCTATGGGTTATAATGGATAAACTTATGAAGTCAGCTCACTTTTTGCCTATCAGGAGGAATTTTCTTTTGAACAGGCTAAGAAAGCTTTATATCATTGAGATAGTCCAACTATATTGAGTGTTAGTCTCCATTGTTTCAGATAGGGACCTTAGGTTTACTTCTCAGTTTTAGGGTAGTCTGTAGAGAGCCTTAGGTACCAGACTCAGTTTCATCATAACTTTTCATCCTTAGACTGATGGACAATCATAAAGGGTGATTCATATATTGGAAGCACAATAAAGAGTTATGTAATAGAGTTCAAAGGAAGCTAGGACAAGTACCTACTCGGTCATGTGACATCCATTTGTATAGTGAGATTTGCCCTAGTTGTATAGAGGGGTGTTACATGTTGAATGCAATGTTTAAGACTGTTGAAATGACATTTTTAGTTGTCATTTCCAACTTGATATTAGTTGATTTAATTTTCTTTTATTAAATGATTTTATTTGTTCTAGTTTTTTAGGAACTAGTTAATTTGTTTTTATTCTTGTTTGCCTTCATTCTAGAACTATAATTTAAGTAATTTGTTCTTTATCTATATATATCTGCTGTGAGTTTTGAATTGATTAAAGTTGTAACACCCTTTACTGTTCCGTACACTCATCCGTATACCGGACGGATAAGTGGTGCTACAAAAAATAGTAATCTTTTAAAAATAATATTCCTTTAAATTTTAAAATATATCTAATATAAGAAATTTAATATATATATATATATATATATATATATATATATATATACACACACACCGTAATTACAACCCGATTTTTTTCGTTATTATTATTAACATATGCATATACATGCCATAATGAACTTTTAAAAGTTTGTATTGATATATCAAAATACAGTAAAAAGACCAACCCGCTATGGGTGGCTATTACTGTTACTGATATGCTCCATTTAGCAGGTCCCAAGTCAGCATCCCTTATCTACAAATCCAGACGCTGCCTGCTACTCTTGTAACCTACGCAAGAAAAAACAAACTCTCGCGCTGAGTATATAACTCATTGGTGAAAACATTTTTATAATAATAGTCATTAAAACAAAACATACATTTAAAGTAAAACCAATTCAATATTTAAATCACTTTTTGTAATTTCAATAATATAATATCATTTTTTTTTATCCTTTTGAATTCATGATACATAATATTTCTTATTTCTTAATAATGTATTTTTCATATACCCACATATTATGACATTCTAGACTTGCTTCTATGGAATCAAAGGGGTATCATATTACATCTTAACTTAGGATCCACAAAAAATGCACAAGATCCAAATGTAATATGAATCAGTCCACAGAAATGCACATGATTGAAAAATATATCAGATGATCCACATAAATGAACATGATCACAGTATTTCATTGATCCATAGAAATGCATAAGACCATAATATTTCATCGATCCACATAAATGCACAGGATCATAATTTCTATCCTATTGGCATGCCAACAATACCTTAGCTCATGTCTAGGCTAATATGTGGGCAAAATTTCTCATATTCATAATTTAATTTATTTTTGATTTCAAAGCATAATAATAATTTCTGCAAAAATACTTTACTTATATTTTCTCAATCATTTTCCATAAAATCGATAAATATTATTTTCATGTCAAAATAAATATCATCATAAAGTATATCGAACTTTTAAATTTTTTTAAATATAGATAAAATATTTCAAACTCAATAATTGCAAAAACTTCAATTTTCACATAAAATATATAATATATTGTATGTAATATTATAAATCATTTGAATCTAATAATTTCCTTATTACTTCATACGTTTTTTTAATTACGTACTTATATATATATATATATGACTAATATTATAAGAACAATTACATTAACCTTTTTACGTTCTGCCGGTGTCTACCGACTATTTCCCTTTATCTCGCATTGACGTCTATCCCAACGTCGCACCTAGAGAAAGAAATTTTTGATTAGTTATTGAACCCCCTACGATATAAAATCTAGGAAAAATTTAAATTTTTCGCTCTCACGAATATCAAGATCCTATAATTAAAAATTTTCTTATTCTGCGTCTTTAACGCATAAATCACGATTTTGGTGGTCATTACGATTTCCGGTGCGACTAAATATTCCAATATTATTTTCCTTAATAATATTTTATTTTCTTTATTTTTTCCTCCAAAACTATTTTTCTCAATTTATTTCCCTTTAATTCCATTTCCAACTCAAAAAATCTCATTAATTAAATAATTACTCTAAAAATTCCAAATAAATTCCTATAATCGTTTTAACTCATTTTCTTTGATTCTCCATCACCAATTTCACTAAAATAATATTCAATAACTCCCAATAAAATTTTTCATAATTAGGCTAATAATCCAAAATTTCACCAAAAATTCTCCAAAAATTCTATTAAATATTGCTTCCACTCCAAAAGTTATCTTCTACTTCTAAACACTTCAATTAACTCCATAATTATTAATCGTCAATTATTAATTTAATTACCTAATATATTAATATTCTAACTTAACTAATAATTACCTCCATTTAATAATAGAAAATCCAATTATTCCTCAAATAATCTTCAATAACTCTAATAATTATGCAATTCAACTAAATTAATTAATCACTTTAATAATAAAAATATATTTAAACTTCACAAATAAATTTGTATCTCACTATCTAAAAATAACTAGGAAGTGCGGTTTATACCGGATGACTTGGTTTAACGAGCTAAAGATTCTGTCCAAAATACCTGATTAGTGGTCGTCGGAAAATTTTTGTGGCTTGGAAGTGGCTGAAAACGTGTAGATCTATAAAAGTTCGCACAACTCCAATGATGAATTCCGGTTCTGATCAGCCCTTAAACCGTGGTTCCCGAAACTCAAATGACACATACCAAGGTTTTTCGATGTACTGAGTCCATTTCCAGTGTCAGATTTAAGAGAATAAGTTGGAAAATACGTGAAATGGAAGGGCAGCCTGAAATCCAATTTTTAGTGCTTCGATCCCGAAAATCCGGTCAGGTTTTGGAAAATCAGACATCGCCGGAGTGATAAGGACGTGGAGAACTACTTCTGGTTCGAATTTGGTGAAGATCGGATGTCGTTTGGTTGATAAACAGAGATGATTATCGTGTAGAGAGAATGAGAGGGAAAATGAATTTCTATCGCTTTAATCTTTGAAATCTATATATATATATATATATATATATATATATATATATATATATATATATATATATATATATACTCGGACACAATTTTGTACTTTTTTACAAATCCCAATTTTTTAATAAAATTTTATTCAGATAAAATTATTAAGTCACCAAATAAATTAAGAAAAATCTTATTTGAGCAAAAATTAAAAATATGGGGTGTTACATTATTCCCCCCTTAAAAGATTTTGTCCTCAAAATCATACATGATAGGTTATTACTAAACAATTGAGGATGTTGACTCCTCATTATTTCTTCGTTTTTCCATATCACTTATTCAGCTGAATGTCTTCTCCAGAGGACTTTTACCAAAGGTATTTACTTATTCCGCAGTTGTTTCACTTCCCCTTGCCATAATAGTTATAAGCTCCTTCTCAAAAGATAAATTTTGTTGCACCTTGATTTCTTCTACTCGAATGACATAGGACGGATCCAACCTATATCTTCTAAGCATCGATACACGAAACACATTGTGAATTTTCTCCAACTCAGGAGGTAAAGCCAACCTATAGGCTACTGGTCCCACTCACTCAATTATCTCAAAAGGCCCAATAAATTTGGGGCTCAACTTGCCTTTCCTTCCAAAACGTAGTACTTTTTTCCAGGGAGATACTTTCAAGAACACTTTGTCACCAACCTCATATTTGATGTCCCTGCATCTCCGGTCTGCATAAGACTTCTATCTATCACTGGCTGCCTTAAGTCTATCTTTGCTAATCCTAATCTTCTTCTCCATCTGTTGAATCAAATCAGGTCCCACTATCCTTCGTTCACTAAGCTCGGTCCAACAAATTGGAGTTCTACATTTTCTGCCATACAGTGCTTCATAAGGATCCATGTCAATACTTGTCTAGTAACTATTATTATATGCAAATTCCATCAGTGACAAGTACCTATTCCAACTTCCAGTTAACTCAATCACACAACTCCGAAGCATATCCTCAAGCTACTGGATTACTCGCTCAGATTGTCTATCTGTCTGAGGATGGAATGCAGTACTGAAGTGAAGGCGAGTACCCAAAGATCTTTGTAGGCTCTTCCAAAAATGTGAGGTGAATCTGGGATCTCTATCTAAAATGATAGACAATGGCACACCATGCAACCGAACTGTCTCTTGTATATACAATTCTGCTAATCAATCCATAGAGTAGTCCATCTTGACTGGTAAAAGGTGTGCAAACTTTATCAACTTATTGATAATCACCCATACTGATCATGTTTTCTTTGAGTCAATGGTGACACGAAATCCATAGTAACTCTTTCCCATTTCCATTCTGGTATGGTAATAGGTTGCAGTAACCCTGATGACAACTGGTGTTCTGCTTTTACTTGTTGACACATTAGACATCTGGTAGTATACTCTGAAATGTCTTTCTTCATACCTGGCCACCAATAGTAAGACTTCAAATCCTGATACATTTTGTTGCTGCTAGGATGCATGGAAAAAGTCGATTCATGTGCCTCTTTCAATATCTCTCATCTCAATTCTGAAACATCAGGCATGCATAGTCTGCCTCTATAATAGATACCACCATCAGCTTCAACTGAGTATTCAGGTTTCTCTCCGTTGGAAATGGACTCTCTTATTTCAATTAGCTTGGAATCATGCTTCTGAGCTTCTTTGATCCGAAAGACTAATGTAAGTAGGACCTGAAGCTCTGCTAGAGTCTTTCGACTCAAAGCGTCAGCCATAGCATTGGCCTTTCCAGGCTGATAATTAATAACACAATCGTAGTCTTTAATAAGCTCTAGCCACCACCTCTGTCTCAAAATTAGCTCTTTCTGTGAAGGTAAATACTTTAAACTCTTATGATCTGTATAGATGTAACACTTCTCTCCATACAGATAGTGTCTCCAAATTTTCAAGGCAAAAGCAATAGCTGCTAGCTCCAGATCATGGGTAGGATAATTCCTCTCAAGCGACTTCAATTGTCTAGAGGCATATGCTATCACTTTATCCTCTTGCATCAGTACACAATCTAATCCATTCAGTGAAGCATTGCTGTATACCACAAACTCTTGTCCTGCAGTAGGATGGGTCAGAACTAGTGCCTCTGTCAATATAATCTTCAACTTATCAAAGTTTTCATGACACTTATCTGTCCACTCAAATTTAACATCCTTGTGAAGTAATCATTTTATGAGAGCGGCTATGGAAGAGAAATCCTTCACAAATCGTCTATAGTAGCCTGCTAATCCAAGAAAACTTCGTATCTCAATTATAGTTTGAGGCGGCTTCCAATTGAGAATTGCTTCGATCTTACTAGGGTCAACTTTGATCCCATTTGCTGATACCACATGACCTAGAAACCCAACTTCCTTAAGCCAGAACTCACAATTCGATAGTTTAGCATACAACTGTTTCTCCCTCAAACTCTGAAGCACAATACGAAGATGCTGATCATGGTCCTCTCTATTCTTGGAATATACCAAAATATCATCAATAAAAACTACAACAAATTGATCTAAATAGGGCCTGAAGATCCTATTCATCAGATCCATAAATGCTACTGGCGCGTTCGTTAGCCCAAATGGCATGACTAGGAACTCTAGTGTCCATACCGAGTCCTAAAGGTAGTCTTAGGCACATCACTCTCCTTGACCTTTAACTGATGATATCCTGATCTCAAATCAATATTGGAGAATACCGCTGCACCTTTCAACTGATCAAACAGGTCATCTATCCGTGGTAGTGGGTATTTGTTCTTCACTGTCACCTTATTTAACTGTCTGTAATTAATGCACAATCGTAGAGTGCCATCCTTTTTCTTCACAAACAATACAAACGCACCCCAAGGTGATACACTGGGTCTAATGAACCCCTTATCCAGTAACATTTGCAACTGCACTTTCAATTCTCTAAGCTCTACTGGTGCCATTCGGTACAGTGTGATGGATATGGTTGCAGTACCAAGTAACAATTGAATGGAAAAGTCTATCTCCATGTTAGGAGGCAATCCTGGTAAATCCTCAAGAAAGGCATCAGGAAACTCATAAACTGTAGGAATATCCTGAAGTCTCGAACTCTCCTTCTTGGTATCCACCACATATGCCAAATAAGCTTCACTGCCCTTTCTAATCAACCTCTGCGCCTTCATAGCAGAAATAACATTAGATGGAATTTTCATTCTAATATCTTTTACCACTATATCCTTGCACTCAGGCTTTTTAAAAATTACATTTCTAGTGGCACAATCTACTACTGCCCTGTGCCAAACTAACCAATCTGTCTCTAATATGACATCATATTCATGAAATGGTAATTCAATCAGATATGTGGGATATATCTCACCCTGACTCACTAAGGTTAGCTGTCGGCGCATTATATTAACCCTGGCACTATGACCCAGGGGATTCATCACTACTATATCAAATTATAAATTCTCAACCTCTAAATGCTCCCTAGGCAATAGTGTAGTGCATATATATGAATGTGTAGACCCGGGATCAATTAAAGCATATATATCCAAATCAAGTAAAGAGAATTTACCAACGATTACATCTGGGGCATCATGCTCCTCTCGTGCTCTCATAGCATATGCTCGGGCAGATGCAGTGTGGCTACCTCCTGGCCTACTAACAGTCTCCGACCCGGTCTGCATTGATCCAGTTCGACCTCCTCTGGCCTGACCTCTGCCTTGGCCTCTAACAGGTACTGACCCCTATGTCAAAACCAGTTTTTCCCCTGTAGGCTCTCCACTCTGGTCTCTATATGAGCAATCCCTCCTGAAGTGGCTTGTTGCCCCACAAATGAAACAGGCTCTAGATGTCAGCCAACACTCACTAGCATGATATCTTCCACACTGCTGACATTGAGGGGGTGAAATAAATCTTTCCCCTACTAAACCCGGGGTACTGGCAATTGAGGGTGCTGACCTTGCAGGCTGTCCTCGCCAGGCTGATGTGCCTGAACCTCTAGATCCCCTCTGGAATCTGCTACAAGAAAACCTGGTCTTCTTACTAGCGGATGAACTGGTACCCAGATGAAAAGATGGTCTCTTAGGGTGGCTCAGAACTAATGTCTTCATCTACTCAGCCATGGCCTCCTCAACTGCCTCAACAGTAGTTCTCAAAGCAGTAAACTTCTTAATCTGTGCTTCAGCCAACCTAGCTCTAATAAGGGGTCGCAGTTTCTTCTCAAACCTCCTACAACTATCAACCTCATCAACAATGATACCCTCTGCATATTTACTGAGGCGGGTGAACTCCTTCTCGTATTCCTCTACAGTCATGTCCCCTTGTCTGTAGTCTAAGAATTCTTGTCTCTTTCTATCAGTATAGGTCCGGGGAATATACCTCTCTCTGAACTGCTCCAGAAAGAACCTCTAGAAAGGTGGATCGGGTGTCTGAGGGTGTTGTAGTATTGTCTTCCACCAGTCATAAGCCCTATCTTGCAGTAAAGACTCTACATATCTATATTTGTCTCACGATGTGCAATCCATCTATCGAAACACTCTCTCTACCCTCTCCAATCAATACTCTGCAGCTACCGCGTCATCCTTCTTGTGGCCATAGAAATATGAAGCTCCCAATTTTTGAAGTCTCTCAAATCCCATCTCAGTAATGGCTGGTCTGGCAGAACGTTGTAAGATCTTAACCATATCCTCTAACAGCTCTTCTCTAGCTGAACCCGAGACCGACGCATGTCTCTCATCTCTCTGTGATCTATTCGATCCACGGGTGGATACAATGCCTTCAACTGTCCTTCGTCAAGATGAAGGGTATGAAGCATCAGTGTCAAGTGGCTCATAAGTATCTGGGGTTTCTTCCTTAACCCTCTGCATTTGAAATCTATAACCCTATAAAACACAATAGTGACCCACATTAGGAAGCAATAGCAGTTATATTTATACATTCAAATTATTTTTCAAAAACCATTACATGAGCAGACAATCTTGATTCTACCCCTCGTTATCCTAGAATCGCCTAAACCACTCTCTAATACTAATAAAATTGTAACACCCTTTACCGTTCCGTACACCCATCCGTATACCATACGGATAAGAGGTGCTACAAAAAATAGAAATCTTTTCAAAAAAAATATTCCTTTAAATTTTAAAACATATCTAATATAAGAAATTTAAAATATATATATAGTAATATATAATATATATACACACCATAATTACAACCCCCTTTTTTTCATTATTATTATTTACATATGCATAAACATGTCATAATAAACTTTTAAAAGTTTGTATTTATATATCAAAATACAGTAAAAAGACCAACCTGCTCTGGGTGGCTACCACTGCTACTGTTGTGCTCCATGTAGCGATTCCCAAGTCAGCATCTCTTATCTACAAGTCCAGACGTTGTTTGCTATATTTGTAACCTACGCGAGAGAAAATAAATTTTCGTGCTGAGTATATAACTCAGTTGTGTAAAAATTCTTATAATAATAGTCATTAAAACAAAACATACATTTAAAGTAAAACCAATTCAATATTTAAATCTCTTTTTGTAATTTCAATAATATAATATCATTTTTTATCCATTTCAATTCATGATACATAATATCTCTTCTTTCTTAATCATCTCTTTTTCATATACCCACATATTATGACATTCTGGACTTGCTTCTATGGAATCCAAGGGGTATCATATTACATCTCAAGTTAGAATCCACAAAAAATGCACAAGATCCAAATGCAATATGAATCAATCCACAGAAATGCACATGACTGAAAAATGTATCAGGTGATCCACAGAAATGCACATGATCACAGTATTTCATTGATCCACAGAAATGCATAGGACCATAATATCTCATCCATCCACAAAAATGCACATGATCGTAATTTCTACTCTATTGGCATGCCAACAATACCCTATCTCATGTTTAGGCTAATATGTGGGCAAAATTTCTCAAATTCACAATTTAATTCATTTTTGCATTTCAAAGCATAATAATAATTTCCGAAAAAAAATACTTTACTGCTATTTTCTTAATCATTTTCCATTAAATCGATAAATATTATTTTCATGTCAAAATAAAATATCATCATAAAGTATATCGAACTTTTAAATTTTTTTTAAATATAGATTAAATATTTCAAACTCAATAATTGCAAAAACTCCAATTTTCATATGAAATATATAATATATTTTATGTAATATTATAACTAATTTGAATCTAATAATTTCCTTATTACTTCATACTTTTCTTTAATTACTTACTTATATATATATATATAACTAATATTATAAGGACAATTGCACTAACTTTTTTACGTTCTGCCGGCTTTTTCCCCTTATCTTGCGGTGGCGTCTGCTCCAATGTCGCACCTAGAAATAGAAATTTTTGATTAGCTATTGAACCCCTTACGACATAAAATCTAGCAAAAATTTAAAATTTCCGTTCTCACGAATATCAAAATCATATAATTAAAAATTTTCTTATTATGCGTCTTTAACGCATAAATCACGATTTTGGTTGTCATTACGCTTTCCGGTGCAACTAAAAATTATAATATTATTTTCCTTAATAATATTTTATTGTCTTTATTTATTCCTCCAAAACTATTTTTCTCAATCTATTTCCCTTTAATTCCATTTCCAACTCAAAAATTTTCATTAATTAAATAATTACTCTAAAATTCCAAATAAATTCCTCTAATCGTTTTAACCCATTTTCTTTGATTCTCCATTATCAATTTCACCAAAATAATATTCAATAACTCCCAATAAACTTTTTCATAATTAGGCTAATAATCCAAAAATTCTCCAAAAATTCTATTAAATATTTCTTCTACTCCAAAAGTTATCTTCTACTTCTAAATACTCCAATTAACTCCATAATTAATAATCATCAATTATTAATTTAATTACCTAATATATTAATATTCTAACTTAACTAATAATCACCTCTATTTAATAATATAAAATCCAATTATTCCCCAAATAATCTTCAATAACTCCAATAATTATGCAATTCAACTAAATTAACTAATCCCTTTAATAATTAAAATGTATTTAAACTTCACAAATAAATTCATATCTCACTTTCTAAAAATAACTAGGAGGTGTGGTTTATACTAGATGACTCAGTTCAACGAGCTAAAGATTCTGTCCAAAATACCCGATTAGTGGTCGCCGAACTCCGGTCACCGAAAAATTTTCTACAACGGCGGATTGATGATCGGCTGGTACCAAAAGAAAGCTTGAGGTGCGAGAAGTCCAAGTATATAAGTTTCGTGACTTGAAAGTGGCTGAAAATGTGTAGATCTACAAAAGTTCGCACTACTCCGACGATAAATTCTGGCTTCGATCAGCTCTTAAACTGCGGTTTCCAGAGCTCAAATTACACATACCAAGGTTTGTCAACGTCTTGAGTCCATTTCCTGTGTCAGATTTAAAAAAAAAAGTCAGAAAATATGCAAAATGGACGGGCAGCCCGAAATCCAATTTTTGCTGCTCCAATCTAGAAAATCCGGTTAGTTTTTGGAAAATCAGACGTCGCCGAAGTGATAAAGACGTAGAAAACTACTTCTAGTTCAAATTTGGTGAAGATCAAATATCGTTTGGTTGATAAATAGAGATGATTATCGTGTAGGGAGAATGAAAGGGAAAATGAATTTCTATTGCTTTAATCTTTGAAATCCTTATAAATATGTATATATATATATATATATTCAGTGGCAATTTTGTACTTTTTTACAAATCCCAAATTTTTAATAAAAGTTTACTTAGATAAAATTATTAAGTCACCAAATAAATTAGGAAAAATCTTATTTGAGCAAAAATTAAAAATATGGGTTGTTACAAAAGTAATGTAATTATCATTTCTCTATTATTCCACCATTTCTCATTATTTGTGTTTTTTATTCTAAAAGTTAGCAATTGGTATCAGAGTCCCTTTTTTCAAGGGACCTTATGTTTATCTTCTCTGAATCTATGGAAGTTGAAACCAACTTTTATGCCATTACTTTATCATTGTTTAATGGAGCCAATTATCAAATGTGGGCAGTTCAATTGAAGGCTTACCTGGAAACTCTAAATTTCTGGGAAGCAGTGGAAGATGATCATGATGTTCCTAAATCCCACATTGGCTCAATTGAAGTCCTATAAAGAGAAGAAGACAAGAAAGTCAAAGGCCAAGACAACTTTATTTGCAGTTGTTTCTTCTACTATTTTTACAAGAGTTATGTCCCTAAAAATGGCTAAAGAAATATGGGACTATCTCAAATCAAAATATATAGGAGATGAAAGAATTTGGGACATGCAAATCTTCAATTTGATTAAAGAAAGTGAACTTCAGAGAATGAAGGAATCAAAGACTATCAAAAAGTATACTGACAATCTATTTGGAATTGCAAATAGATTGAGATTTCGCAAATGACATTTTACTGACTTAAGGCTAGTGGAGAAATTTTTGGTCATTGTGCTTGAAGGGTATGAAACAACTACTACTGCTCTAGAAAATAACAAAGATGAAAATGGTTATGATTTATTTAAAATTGAGATGAAAGGAAAAAGCTTTGCTCTAAATCCATTAGAGGATGAGCAAGTTGCATTTTCTTGAATCAAACACTACAAGAAAAAGGTCTATCGGCGACGCTATAACAGCGTCGCTAAATGTATAAATGGCATCGCTATAGTTGTTTAGCGACGCCTTAGCGACTCAAACGTCGCGTCTCAAAAAATATTGTCGCAACCAAGTTTTTGCGACGCTGAAAAAAAAAGCATCGGTAACCAGCGACACTAATGACTAGTCGCTATTTAGCGACGCTAAAGAATTGTCGCAACAAATAAAATGGCGTCACTAAAATTGGCGACAGAACTGGTGTTGGCGACAATATTAGCAACAAAAAATAGTATCGCTGATTTAGCGACGCCATTCTACCGTTGCTAATATGTGAAAAATAATTTAATTATTTATTTTATAGCGACAACGTTTTGCGTCGCTATGGGCGTCGCAATTTTATTTATTTATAAAAATATTATATTATTAATTTTAAAAAAACCTGTTTATAACAAAACCTGTTTATAACATATAAATAACTCAATTATAAAACTTTTGAATATCATGTAATTCATAAAATTCAGACCATTAAACATTCATTGTAATATAAAAATCATAATTTATGTCTAAAAAAGTCGTTATAAAAATAAAATCCCATAATAACTAGAAAAAATACATCAAAATGTAGATGGAGGATCTCTGTGTGAGGAAGAGTGAGGAGGTGAACCTCCAAATTGAGATTGCGTGCTTTGTGTCCAATCACGTATGAAATCACGCATCCGTTGCTCCATGATTGACTTTAATCGTTGCTCTGTTTGCATATCTCTCTCTCGTAAACGCTCCTCTAGTTGTTGATCACGATCCCGAATGAGCTGATGAAGCTGCTCAACCTCCTGATCCCGCTGTCGAAGGCGCTCCTGAAATTGCTCTTCTATTTGTTCCTTGATCGTCCTTTCCATCTCCTCACGTTGGATGCGAATAGCTTCTGAATTTAAATTTGAATTAACAGTGGAATGTGATGATGATCCTTGGTTAGAGAACAACAATGAAGGCTTGACACCTAATCCATAAACACGACGATCTTTAGGTTGGGCGCCTACTGCTTTTACGAATACACGCTGACTCTCTAGAGGTGAAAGTTCAGCAGGCTCAACTGGAGTCTCTGATCCTTCAGCAGGTGATCATATTGACTCAGAAATGATTTGCTCAACACGTTCCTACAATTAATAAAAAAATCGTTATTAAATAATACAATATTTTCTAGCTTTGAAGTTAATGAAAATGTATGGAAATTCTTACCCCAATTTGTTGTGCACGAGTGTCAATCCATCCACCATCTTTCTTCATGTGGCACTTTTGGAAAAGACGAATTAGTCCCGGATCCCTACCTTCCTTCTCAATCTGATGAATGAATGAAAAAATATACGTTATATATGTAAATTGTATACAACCAGATTATAAGATGTTTCTTACTATTCGGCGTCTGTGCTCCTCAATAGAAATGGATCTAGCAGTGTGCCGAGAGGGACCTATTCCAGGACCAGCTTTTTCGGATAATCGGTTTGCACTAGCTCTTGCTGATAATGCACGATATTCTGGTGAGTTCCACTTCTCAGTCCAGCGCTGCCAGATATCTTCCTGAATGTGAGGAGGACGACCTTTCTTTCTCCACTTGGTCATCATATCTGAGTATCGCCTCCCAGCTAGGGACTCCCAAGTAGCTTTTATGATGTCATTAAGACCAGCATCCCACTCAAAATACTTCTGCATAAGAAAAGAAAAGGAATTATGTTATCATAATCTATACATCAATAAAGTTTATACATTATAGCACATAACAAACATATTGATTAGTAATTCTCATCATGCCTCAATTTCCAATTAACCTAAAACTCTTATTTGCTCGCATTTACCTGAAACTCTCCAAAGTAGAAGTTCTTTGTCTCCTGGGACACGCCCTTCCATGTGGATCCCCCTTCGTCCACTTGTTGCTTCAAGATTTGAGATATCCGACCTGCCATTAGATGACTCTCTACAAACCTATGTATGCATAGTTAATGATATTAATATTACCATGTAAGATTATCAATATTTATTGTCACATAGTATACTCACTTTCCATTTTCCATTCTAAGCCTCTTTCGACTTGAAGAGCTAGATGTTCGTGATTCTCCTATCTGATTATAAGTAGAATGAGCTCCTGGCTGATTCTGTGTGGAGGAATCATCGGGCTGAGTATTAGTGGAGAGATCTCTATGTTGCGTACCAGTGGAGAGATCTCTATGTTGCGTACCAGTGGAGAGATCTCTATGTTGCGTACCAGTGGAGAGATCTCTATGTTGCGTACCAGTGGAGAGATCTCTTTGCTGAGTCTGAGGCTCTGGTGTCTGTGTAGTCAATCCTCGTCCCCTGCCACTACCCCGGCCTGAACGTATATCTCCTCGTCCTCGACCCCTCATCCTGCATGGAAAAAACAAGAAAAAATTGTTAATCAACATTCATTATGTCAAGCCCTATGCAACTTGAAAGTCATAAATATAAAGAACCTCTATTCATTATCACTTTCATCTTCATCCTCAAGTTGTGTTTCATCAGTATCAAGCTGTGACTTAAAATCAGGTTCTTGTTCTAATTCCTTATCCGAATCCTTTATTTCAATGAAATCACCATTCTTATCAACTAAGGATGTAACCATATCTTGTGTTCCATCCTCAATAGCATGTAATTCAATTTCTTCCTCTTGGAATGGCGGTGATTCATGTGTAATATTTGAAGATCTTTCAGGAATTTCCACAATAGTTCGTGGTTTGATCTTGATCACAACCCACCAATCTTGTTTGTCATGACGCAAGCTAGGGTATGTGGAGTAATACACTTGGCATGCTTGATTGGCCAAAATAAATGGTTCATATTTATAAAATCTCATTTTATGGTTCACTTCAACTATTTGATATTCGTCATGTATTTTAGTTCCCACATTTAATGTCGGATCGAACCATTCACATTTGAACAAAACTGTTCATTTTATTGGCCAATTAGGATATTCAACTTCCACTACCTCAATGAGCTTTCCATAGTAATCACTCTCAAATGCAATATAATTAGAGCCTTTAATGCACACTCCCCAATTCATGGTTTTTCTAATAGAACTTAAGCGTTCAATTTGGAACTTATATCCATTCACAATATATCCAGTGTATGTTTTGACAGAAATTAAAGGCCTTTTAGCAAGATCTTTAATGTAAGAATTTTCAACATTCGAGTAGTCATTGTTTACCTGCAAATGACAAGTTGTAATTAATTGATCTATTGGAATACAGAAAGAGGTAACATAATACTCATTTTAGCATACTCACATATGTGTTGAACCATTCTGCAAACTCTGTTTCAAGTTTAGTATCAACTTCCTTATCATCAATGCACGACCAGGATTGTCGCAACAAATCCTCATAGATTCTTTAAATCAAGAATTTAATTACAATGAGCTAAAAAATATTGTAATATGTTACCAGATTGAAAATTGAAATTGGCATCTTACTTGATGAAGGGTTGAACTTCCTTGCAATTGAGTATAATGTAAATGTGAGCAGCCTTATATTCTTCATTGAGAAGTATTCGTGTTTTTTCTCGTCCAATGGGTCGACCTGGATATTTAAAGATTGAGAGGAATTGATCATTTGTTTGTATTCCATTTTCACAAACATCAAAATTACGTGGCAAGTTTCGGTTCATTGTTGGAATATGATCCTCAAAGTAGTGGGAACAAAAGGTTGAAGCTTCTTCAACCAAATACGCATTACATATTGATCCTTCAACTTGCGCCTTATTCCGCACATTTCTTTTCAACTTTCCAAGGTACCTGTACATGGAATGTTATTGATTTAGAAGTAAATTTAATTAATAAGTGAAGCAAAAAAATCAGCCTTGTATACTAGCAGAAGCATTACCTCTCGAATGGATACATCCAACGGTATTGAATAGGTCCAGCTATCCTTGCTTCATAAGGTAAATGGATGGGAAGATGTTCCATTGAGTCAAAAAAACTTGGAGGAAAAATACGTTCTAGTTTACATAAAGTCAACGGAATTTGTTCCTCAAGTCGAGCCATATCTTCATTTCGAATCACAGTGGATGTTAAATCTTTGAAAAATAAACTAATTTCTATCAGTGCCTTCCACACATTCACCGTCAGTAATTCTCGAAAGACAATTGATAGTAACCTTTGCATAAATACATGACAATCATGACTTTTCATACCAAACAACTTAAGTTTATGCATGTCGACACATCTAGACATGTTGGATGCATATCCGTCTGGAAATTTTAAGTTCTTCACCCATTCACACAATACTGACTTACTCTGCTTGTCAAGAGTGTAGCAAGGTTTAGGATATTTACCATTTATATTTGGCCTTGCAAGTTCTGGTCGGCGACAGTAATCATTCAGTTCTTGTCATGATTTTGTGGTGTCTTTTGTTTTTTCGACTACATTCATGACTGTGTTGAATATATTATCAAAAAAGTTCTTTTCAATATGCATCACATCCAGATTGTGCCGAAGTAGTTTTGTACTCCAATATGGCAAGTCCCAAAAAATGCTGCGTTTCTTCCAACCATGTATTTTACTAATAGAACTATTAATTTGTGAAGCCCTCTCTTCAGTTACCTTCTTCAATCCCAAATGATCAATGATGTGTAATATTTATGTTCCAGACATAATTGGTGGTGCCTCTTTTGTAACAACTCGATTCTTAAGGAATGAATTCTTGTTCCTTCTAAACGGATGATTATGTGGTAAGAATTTCCTATGATTATCAAACCGTGATTGCTTACCACTTTTGGACAATGTAAATGCATCAGACTCTGTCATACAATATGGACATGCTAAACGTCCAGCAGTGGTCCATCCAGACAACATTGAATATGCAGGGAAGTCGTTAATGGTCCACAATAGTGCCGCTTTCAAAATAAAATTTTGCTTTAGTGAAATGTCATAAGCGGTAACCCCTTCATCCCATAACATTTGTAACTCTGAAACTAGTGGTTGTAGGAATACATCTAGTTTCTCTTTTGGGTTTCGTGGACCTGGAATCAGAACTGTTAAAAACATTGAAGAATCTTTCATGCATAGCCAAGGGGGCAAATTATAGACAGTAAGAATGACTGGCCAACAAGAATATTGTTGTCCCGATTGACCAAAAGGTTGAAATCCATCAGTGCATAAACCGAGTCTGACATTTCTAATTTCAATTGCAAATTCAGGGTGAATATCATTAAAATGTTTCCAGGCAATAGAATCTGATGGATGACGCATGACACCCTCTTCAACCTCATGCTCTGCGTGCCAACGCATTTCTCCAGCTGTGGCTTTTGATGCATACAATCTGAGCAAGCGTGGTGTCAAAGGAAAATAATGCATCTTCTTGCATGGGATAAGTTTATTCCTCATTTGATTACCATCATGTTCTTGATTCCTCTTGTATCGTGGATGGTCACATATCTTACATTGAGTCAGTTCCGAGTATTCCCCCCAGAATATCATGCAATTATTTTTACAACAGTGAATCTTTTCAACTGGTAGACTAAGTCCTTGCAGCAACCGCTTGGTTGAGTACAAATTTTCAACAGCTAAATTTTTTGGCGGTAAGGCTTCCTTTAATAATCCTGCTACTGCATCAAAAGCTCTTTCGGATATGTGGTGTTCTGCCTTAATATTCAACAGTCTTGCTACATAAGAAAGCTGCGAATGATTCTCACACCCGTCCCACAGTTTTGTATTAGTAGCATTGAGCATGTCATAAAAAATTTTAGCTTCAGGATTCGGTTCTTCCTCAGATGGAAATGGATTGAATGATTGACTTGTCGACTCCATCACCATTTCATGATATATATTTCCATAATTAGATGCATCATCTTGGTCAATCCAATTGTTGTGGCTCGACTCACCCATTATGTCTGTTTCACCATGTCTTGTCCACATATGGTAATCCGACACAAAACCGTTTCTAAGAATATGATACTTGACCGTGTCAGTGTCCCTAAAAGTTGTGTTTTGACACTTCTTTAGTTGACATGGACACTTAATCTTCTCACCATCCATCCAATCTGGTTGACTACATGCAAATTTCATAAACTCATCCAAACCCTTAATGAAATCCGGATTCAAAAGACCCTCTTTAAGTCTAGCATACATCCACTCACGAGTGTGACTCATTATTGGATACTTGGAATATAAAATTAAAAGATGGTTTGAGCACAACTACATATATCTAGAAATAAAAAATCATTATTACCTCTCAAATGAATTTTACATAAAGAAAGGAATATAATTAAGAAAAAGGACATTATTACCTCTCAAAGAAATTTTATAGTTGATTTGTAGTTTTGATTCAAAATGAAGTACAATATTTTCATTCATTAAATTTGATCGAATAGCATAGAAAATTAAGTTGAAGGGATAAACATTTTCAAGAATGTGAAAAAAAATGGGAAAACATGAAAATATTGAAATAGATAGTCAATAACAACACAAGGTTGGAAATTGAAATTGATGGAAAGTAAATGATTAAGCTGAATTGAGCAGGAGTAGAATACCTTTATTTTTTTGCATATGTTCCCTAAGAAATCCTGTAACCTTCAATGCTCAAACACCTATGGTTTCCACACCCACCTTGCGCATTACTTTGCCATGCAAAACTGTAAAGTACAGTAGCTATTGTACATAAATACCGAGTTACAATAATTTTGAGGATATAGCAGCTTCTAAAGGATAAGAGAATAGAACTGTAAATACAAAGGAAATAAGAGCAAATTAAGACTTGGACATTTAAGAACTATTATATTTTTCTTTCTCACCTACAGGCTCACCAATTCAACTAAAGTGTCTCTAAATAAATCCAAACTTGAATGAGTTTTCATTTATACTGAATAAAATATTCCCACTCAATGATTAAAGATGCATGTGCACTCATTAATTTTAATCACTAATATTCCCAAATCTCACAGAAGTTAGTTTGACCTAAACTCCTAAAATATAGACGAAATAAACAGAAAAAAAAAGATGATAAGTTGGGGACTTAGAACAGAAAAAAATATTTTTAAAATTTAGAAGTACACGAATATAAATTATTAGATAGTTAAAAATAAAAAAAAAAGTTATTATAGATAGTATTATAAAGGACATATAGCCCCAATTATTATTAAGCCTCCACTAAAATATGAAACAATTGGAAAATGACTATCTCACCATTTGTAATTGTATGCAGTAGGACCTTAGTCCTTTTCTTTTTCAATACTGTTTGAGAGAATATGAAGGAAATTTATAATCCTGTAGTTTAATAGTCACTGCAACTAGGTGGTAACAATTTTTCAGACATTACTAAAAATAAATAAATAAGTATTTATTGGTGTTTGTTTGTGTTTGATTAATACAAATAATATGACATATTTCTTTGTGACACCACTTATCTATATGATTAAAAATCTCTATTTCTGCATGCCTCTTTCACTGTTCCACTTTATACTTTTAACACAAGCACAAGCATTAAAAGAAAGCGATATTTTTATTTAATTCTTTAGGTGAGGGTACCAAATGGAATAAATTCATATATTTATGAGGAAGTAATTAAAATGTATAATTTTATTTATATATATATATATATATATATATATATATATATATATATATATATATATATATTTGAATTTATAATTTCATAAAATGGAAAAATTAATCGATACCACTAAATTAAATTTATTAATGCATGGATAAAAGTGGGAGAAATATGATATTATGGCTTGGAAATAATATAACCCATAATGGGGACTTAGATGATGAGTTGTAGATGAATCAGCTCATGGCCATGCTACCAAAATCATTGTACTCCTACTTTTTGAAAAATAAAAATCCGCATTTTCTGAAAGAATTGTATTTGTGCTGGAAAAATTAGATGCCTTATACATCTCAAAGTATTTGTGCTGAAAGAATTGTATAAATGGATTGGTATATGATTTCTAAGCATATTAGTTCCATGTCCCTCATTCAGTCCTAAAAGCATAATTAAAAAAATATATTAAAAATTACTGATATATATATGCGCACAATAACCTTGCCAAACTCTGCCATATATATACACAAAGACTTGGATCAAATTCATGAATAAATTAAATCAATATAATTCAATTATATAAACTGCTAAATACATAAATTAATTGGTCACTATATTATATACATGACAGTTTATGATTAAATTGATGTATCTGTTGGAGTAAAAAAATTAATAAATGGACCAGTTTTATAACCCCTCTCAAAAATAAACAAACTGAACCCATATTGTCTTTGGCCAACTTCTTTCCATTAAATCATAAAAAATAAAAAAAATAAAAAGAAAAAAGAAAAATATCATATAGTTAACTATGGTCTTTTTCTTTTCTCATCCGTATCAAAATATGCCCTAATGGTTTTTCTTTTATATTAAAGTATTACCTGCTACATGCCAAAAAAATTAAAAGTATATATTACTGTACATATATATACATAGATTGACATTATCATTTGAAATTTGATATTCACCAATTACAAACACATGGTAAATTATCACTTTCCAACAACTGAGGAGAAAATATAAAATGTGAAACCTGTAATTTCTTTTGACGAAAATACATAACATTAAAAAGTTAGAGGATATTTTATCTCAGAACAAATTATGGCTAGAATAAATTTAAAGTCTACCTCAGTAATCAAAACCATAGTTGAAACTTCTCCATATATATATATATATATATATATATATATATATATATATATATATATATATATATATATATATATATATATATATATATATATATATATATATATATATATAAGAGTTTTCAATTGTTACAGCTTTATAGTAATTCTTATAAATAGCATTAAATGATATAAAATTAAATTGTCATAGTTATTATAAAATTAATTAGGATCATTATATTTTTAATCTAACTATTGAAAAGTAGTACCCGTTGATGGATAAATAATGTAGTAACTATTAAAAATACACTTTTATATATATATATATATTCATTTATTCTCCCACTATCTGCGTCCATGGGAGTATGACAAAGTCTCCACTAACAGATTCTTTATCCCACTATCTGCGTTCATATATGTACTAATGATTATCAATATATTTGGTGCCAATTCTTTGAATTCAGGTGTACTTTATGACATAACAAAATGAAAGTGGCAAACAATTCAAATGGAATGATTACAATTCAAGATTAATTGACAAACATATCACAATCATTGAAAGAATAAAAAAAATGATCATATCAAAATTAAAGCATATAACTTTAGCTTTAAAGGGAAAAAGAAAGGAGGGGGGGACAGAGGGTGGGTGAAACCTGGGTTTTTGATGCTTCACTAGATTAGTTACTATTTCACTGTCTCGTCTTTGTTCCTCCAATTAAAAATCATTAATAAATTAAGGGACATTCTAAGCTTAATCATAAGATTACTGTAATTCATATATGGTGCAATAACAAATAGAGCAAACAAGTTTGGTACTATTTTCCACTAGGTGGGGTAAAAATAACTCACTTTGTGTCCCATCCTTAGCTCACCCACAAGATTTGTCAAATGGGTTGCCAGCCTTTGTATGGGTTTTTGTCCTGTAATCTCAGGACAAGACATGTATAACTTTAAATGACGCCTGTAAGAAATCTATTACTGGACGTAGTAAAGTTTTATTATCACATTTCAATTCAAAATGGCAAAAATAAATGAGTCGAAAACTTAATTGGTGTGCACATGTTGTTAAAGTGACAAAATGGTCCAAAGAAGCATCACAAAGGAATGGCAAGACTCCAAACAAACCAAAAAATGATCAATCTTAATTTTGCATCCTTATTTTAAGATCTATTTCAACTCTGGTAATTGGTAGGAACATTTAGTTCTCATAGGTCAAAGAGGTACGATCATAATTGATTCTGCTCATTAATTTGTTGAGAAAAAATGACAAAATTCTACATGCAAAGGGACATTGCAAGAAGACGAAAATATGCATGCAAAAGTTCCCTTGACACCTCTGCAAGATTGAAGGTTAAAAAGAAAATCAGAAGCAATAAAAAGAAACAAATGAGAAAACAGAAAAAGAATAAAAAATGTTTAAGATGTTGAACATTTAATCTTGCATTATAGATAGAAAAGGGAAAGAATCTGACACACTCTCACTTAAAAATCATGTAACTTGTTACAGCCAGTCCCAGACCCATAAGGAAGATAGCTACAGTAGGTTACACCCAGCAAAAGTTAAAGTCATGTTCAGAAAAAGATGAATATGGTCCTACATAGGGAAAATGGAAGAAAAGGTTTTGTGTTGTGGTCAACACGATCATAATGGGTATAGGATATTGGCCAGTGTTGGTCGCGTTGCGTTGAACACTCATTGAGACAAATTAGGAATTTCCTTAAAAATTGTTTCAGCTTTTGTTCATAAGACAATATTACAGAATTTGATCGCAATGCAATATGACATATAAAGCAACTCTTGTACTTCAGTGATGTTCAACACAAAACTGTTGAAACTTTTCAAGTTATTTCTGCATTTCAAGTGTTCAAATAGCTGCTACCAAGAAAGGGTAATTATATGTTGGGACTTCATCATAAAATAGTAAATAATGCAAAATTTGACTAAGTATTACCCAAATGACCATTCTTTGGCAAGAACAGCATAGTTTCCGATGTTATTGAAGAACAATCATATGAGATTTCTCCATATAAGGGTTCAGATGATGAAGAGGAAGAGGAAGACAAAAATATGCAAAATAGATACAACCAAATTTGATACAACCGAAAAATATACAAAACAGATGAAACTGCATAAGAAGACCCATATTTGATACCCATATGTATTGCAGAACAAGAAAACAAACAAATGACTATGCATTCCTCATATCTATTGCATTTTAGGCAGATACAATAAGAGAGAAAACAAATCCAGGTTTTAAAACGAAAATTACCTTGACAAAGCCAGCTCCAGCAAGAGGAATCAATAGCGATGTTGGATTTAAGCCAAGCATTAGCAGTGGCGCTGTGGAAAGGCAACAATGACTCTGCATTCAACAAAACAGATACAACCTAAAAATCACGTTCTCTCGGCGTGTGTGTGGGTGCTGACGAAGGCTGGCGAGGGCTGCTTCATGATTGTGGTTGGTGAGGAACCTGGTTTTGTCTCTAGTCGAAGGAGAAATGAGGGATGGTAGGCGAGGAACCTGATTAGGGTTAAGAACCTAATTTGAAATTAAATACTTAGGATCATTTTAATAATTTAAATTTTAAAATAATTAATTTATAAGTATAAAGTATATTTATATAACTATAAATATATAATTATAAAATATAAGTATGTAAGTTTATTGACATTTAATTATAAAGAATATAAATATATAACACATAAATTTATTAAGTATAATAATTATATATATTTTTCTTCATGGTTAATTTTCTTAATGGTTAATTCATTAATTGAATTTAAATTGAATCTTAATTGATTAAATTTAGTTGAGATTGAAATTCAATTAATTTAATCAAATAGAATTAAAATGGTGTTCATTTTGTAATTTAACTTAAATTGAACAAATTATTATTAGTTTAACACTCAATCAATTTAATTATACCAAAATAAATGGTTCATTAATTAAATTGAATTAAATTGGAGTTCATTTAATTAATTGAACTTTAGTTAGAGTTTTATTAAATTGGAGTTCATTCGATTAAATTGTACTTAAATTATAATTTTATTAATCAAATTGAATCAATTTTGTTTTCATGATTAATTGAAATAAATTTTAATTAATAAATTAATATTAAATTCAATTTAATTGATTAAATTATGCTTTAATCATGAGTTCAATTAATCAAATTGGAATTCAGTATTAATTTTAAACTCAATTGCACTTTAATATATTAAATTGGATACATTAATTATTTGATTATTCCAATGACAAAGGAAAGTCTTAATTACTATCATATATTATTATAAACTATATATATTAATAAAAATTATATTTTATTATTATATTAATATTAATTATTATATTTACATATTATATTAAATATATTAATAATTATATTGGGAAAATTTATGACTGTGGGTTAGGGATTAGAGAACTTTGGAAAATTTGGCATTAAGGCATGACTTGCGCGACGCCAAGTGGGCCTCCCTAAAAGCGTCGCTGAAATTTACTTATACTGTTGACAAAACATCACTATTTAGCGACTCTATTTGTTACGTCGCAAATAACTGAATTATTTAGTCTTAGCGACGCCAAGTTCCGAGTCGCTAATTAGCAACCCTTTTAGCGACCCTTCTTATCGCTATATCACCCGCCACTATGTTAGCGCCACAAATAGCGACGTTTTTAGCGTCGCTAAATGATTAAGTTGTCTGACGTCGCTAATTGGTCGCTAAACGCGTCGTGAATGTCAAAATTTTTGGACTTGTCGGTGACCGTCGCAATGGTGTCGCTAAATAGCGATGCCATATTGGTTGTCGCTAATTGGCGTCGTTAATGTATCATTTTCTTGTAGTGAAAACATCATTAGGCTATGGCACAAGACGGTGCCATCATTAAAGGCTTCTTCGTATGAAATCCAAAACGTTAGTAACTGGACTTCTAGAACTAAAGTTCAAATTCCTTATTACAAAGCATGTCAATCAAGCAAGCAAATTGAAAAACCTTTTCCCAAGTCAACATAGAGAGCAACTAGAAAACTCCAATTGGTGCACATAAATGTAGTTGTCCTTTAAAGGACTGTCTCAAATGGAAGTCTCTATTATGTCATATTCATTGATGACTTCACTAGAATGTGTTGGATTTTCTTTCTAAAGCATAAATCTAGAGTGGCACAAACCTTCTAGAATTTTAAAACTTAGGTGGAGAATGAGAGTAGTTACAAAATTCAAAGTGTTAGATTAGATAATGACAAGGATATACCTCTACCACATTCAATAAGTTATGTGGGAAAGCTGGAATTCAACATCACTTAACTACACCATATATTCCACAGCAAAATGGATTCGGCGAGAGAAGAAGTAAGTACATCTTAGAGATGACCAGATGTATATTGTATGAAAAAAAAATCTTCTAAAGTAACTATGGGCTGAGACTACAAACATTGTTGTTTTCTTATATAATAGGCTCTACACAAAATAGTTGAGCATAAGACCCCATTTGAGGCATGGTATGTAACTTCCTTGACCTTCCCCACATGCATACCCACATGCATTTCATTTGAACATATGCATCTTCCATATAATCCAATTGAACACATGCATTTCATACATATTTTCTTCAAAACAAGTTCATGGCACGCACTAGCTACGTGTCCTAGTATTTGGCAATTGTATCGAGTCACACGTGTATCCTTATAACCTAAATGATGATAACAAATTATTAGAAATAAATTGAATAAGGTGAATAAATTAAAGTAAATTAGATTAAGATTAGTAAACATTTATATTGTTAATTTAGTTAAATCGGGCCAAATGATTAAGCTGTATTATTGTGTGAATTAATAAAATTATAAATATATGTAAATAATAATAATAATAATAATAATATAGACAAAATAAAATGAAAATGACACAAAAGAGAAATACAAGAGAAGAGAAATGATAAATGAGAAGAGAAAAAGAAAAAAAAAAAAGAGAAAAGGACAAAAAACAAGTTGGCTTTATTTTCATGTTTCTTCCCCATTTCTACCTTCTTCTCCAGCCCGACTTCTTCTTCAATTTCCTTCATTTCAGACTTCAATTCTTCCTTGTTTCACCTAGTTTTTGCACCAAATTGATCCCTTGCAAGTTCGCTCTTGGTAAGTAATCAATTCTTATTGCTATAGGGTTGATTTGAGTTGCTTAGGTTCATTAATAGGCACTGATTTACAACCCGATTTTGATGCACATAGAAATTGATTATGGAAAATTTTAAAACACCAAAGTTGTTCCTTTATATCTTATATTTATGTATATGTAAACATTGTTTCATGGGTTGGTGTATAGGAAGATAAATCATCTCTCTACTGAAACTGGTCAGGGTGTGAACCCTAACCAAGTTAGCTACTGTGTTCTTTGATTTAGAATATGTTAAAGTCATTATTTGAAGTCTCTAAAAATATAAACATTGTAGATATATGTGTTATATATCTGTATACCAAATTTCAGGATCATAAGACTGGTATATTTGGAGTTATGGTGAATGGAACCATGACTGTTCCATGACTTGAACTGCCAACTGAGTGCCTTAGGCAGATCCAGTGACCTGTTTGGCCCATTTGAGCTCGTTAGAGCTAGTTTCGGTAATGTATCAAAACATAAAAGTTATAGATATATGTCTTAGATAAATTGGAGTACTAATTTTAGCTTAATTGGTTATGTATAGACTAAGTTATGTCCTTTTGCAATCATACGTGTCCGGAATCCAATTCTATTCTAGACCAGTAAAATGTTTGTTATAATTTGAAGACCTTAGAGACATAATTGATAAAATTTTAAAACCTAAAAAATTTTCCATATGAACCCATATAAGTGTCTTTAAATCTTCATTAAAATAGGACGTATATATTATAAGTTATGATGGACCAAAGTGGGTATCCTGAAACTGCCTAAAGGCAGAAAACAAAATACATTTAGAAATTCCACCAAACATTGTACAATGATCCAATTGGTCTGAAATTTTCATATGTTCTATAATTATATTTTTTTTAATTAGGAAGAATAATTAGATTAATTTTTCAAGTATAGAAAAAGTTATAGGCTAAACAGTCTCATAAGGTCACACTGCCTCATAGGAAAAATTTTAACTATTGATATGAACAATGCATATTAATTTGTTTAAGCCACATTAAGTCTCCCTAATCATGAGTTAATCAATTATGTTTTCATATTAGGCTCACAACATATTGGAGACCCACAAGGAGCGGATAGATAATAAGTTAAGGGTCAGAATCAAAGGAGAACGGGATAGACAATAAGTTAATGGTCAGAATCAAAGGAGAACAGTGAGTCCAATTATCAATTGAATTCTTTAGTGCAAATAAATGTTGCTTGCTTTGTGATTCATATGATTGTCATGATTTGTCCTTGATGATATGATGATGGATAATTTGTGACGTTTGTGGTACATATAAATGGTATACTTGTGTATATTTGAGGTATATGTTGACATATGTAATATATATACATGGTATATATATAGTATATGCAAGGTATATGTGTGGCATATGAGGTATATATGTGGTATATGTATATTATATGTGATAAGATACAATGGTTGATGAATGCTTAAGTACAAGTGCATATGCATATGGACTTAAAAGGCATTGTGACTAATTCATCGATATTGTAAAGTAAAAGAAGAGGCCTATGGCCCAACAAATGTGCAAATGAATAAATGATCAAGCTAGCTAGTAAATGCAAATGCAAATGTTCACATGACAAATGTTCACATGAAAACCCATGGTAATGTCTGTTAACTTGGTCACAAAAAAATGAAATAAGCAAAATATTTGCATCTGTAAGGAGTAATGATTATATGTTTCAACTTTATTGATATTTATATGATACTGATGAATGGAATGGAATACATGGTATGTATTGGATTTGTGAGTTATTATTATGAGTTGTTTGGTACTTTAGAGCTCATTTGATGGTTATTCTCACTGAGTCACAACTCATCAATTTGCATCATTTTTCAGGTAAAGAAAAGTGATAGCTCATTTTGAGTAGCGTATAGAAGACATGAAACACATGTCACTAGCCGAGCCTCATTACTCTCTCTCCTTGCATTCCACACAAGCATAAAAATATGTCATCTACATTTTGTATTTATATGGTTGAATATGTACAGTCAGTTTGGAATGGGTTTTAAAAATGTATAAACGAAATCAACTCGTAAATACTTATGTGTAAAGTTTATGTTTTAATATATGTGATATATCGTATTGTGGCGAAAGCCTCAGTGTTGACTTGCATAGTCATTGAATGAGATTACAGGATATGAAAAAAAAATTATTACCATTGTTAACAGGATATTTTGTCTTTCTAGAATGCTATATGTGATTAATTGATACAAGGATAGGTTGAACGCAAATGTATAAGATGTGGTGTTACATGGTATGACTTTAAACCCTCTTTAACATTTCTTAAAATATTTGGATATTTGTGTTACACACTCAAAGACATAAGCTGGATGATAGGGCAATCCCAAGAATTTTTATTGAATATAGCTCTACTACTAAAGCATACAAAGTTTATCAGCTTCATAACGCAAAGGTAATCTTTAGCAGATACTTTTATTTTGTTAAAGATCAAGAATGGAGCTGGGATATTGGAAATCAGGAAAAGTTGAAAGGCTAGGATCTCAAGCTTATAAATTACAATAATGTAGATCAGGATCTCAAGCTTATAAATTTCAATAATGCAGATCAGAATCTCAAAGATTGGGAACTAAAGATGACTAATGACATACCTATAAGGGGAACTAGACCTTTTACAGACATTCATCAAAAGTGTAATGTGGCTATCTGTGAACCTACTAGTAATGAAAAAGCTAAGTTAAGTCAAAAGTGGAGGGCTGTAATGGATGAGGAGCTGTTTATGATTGAAAAAAATAAAACATGGGAGCTTGTTGATAGACCTCAAGACAAAATGATGATTAGGGTTAAATGGATGTTTAGAACAAAACTAAATGTTGATGGAGCCATCAATAAACAAAAGGCCAAGTTGGTTGTGAAAGGTTTTGCTTAAGTATCTGGTGTTGAGTACTCATATACCTTTGCACAAGTAGTCAAACTTGATGTAATCAGACTCCTACTTGCAATTGCTGCTCAATTGAACTAGAAGGCATATCAACTTGATGTATAATCAACATTTCTGAATACTTTTCTTCAAAAATAGATTTTTGTTAAGCAACCAAAAGGGTTTGTCGAGAAAGGAGAGGAAGATAAAGTATATTTATTTAAAAAACACTTTTTGGCCTAAAGCAGACATTAAGGGCCTGACATAGTAGAATAGATGAGCATTTGCAAGGCATGAGGTTCTTAAAAAGTCTCTCTAAATCCACTTTGTATGTAAAAAAGAAGGTACTAATATTCTTATAATTTCATTATATGTTGATGATCTGTTGGTGACAAGAAATAATGTAAGTGTCATTGACAAGTATGAAATGATGAGAATTTTTGAGATGATTGATCTATGACTAATGAGTTACTTCCTTGGAATAGAGATTAGAAAATGTGAATATGAAGTGTTTATTTTTCAAAGGAAGTATGCCAAAAAATTCTTTAAAAAATTCAAACTTAAGGATTTTAAGGAATAAGCACTCCTATTAACTCAAAGGATAAGACTAATTATGCATATATAAGTAGTTTGATTGGTTGCCTCATATACCTCACTACAACCAAATTTGATATTTAAATGCAATAAGAATGTTTTTAAGGTTTATGCATTGTGCAAGTGAATCACACTTAAAGGCAGTAAAGAATATATTGAGATATGTGAAGCAAACATGTAACTTTTGGGCAAAATATGCTAAGTGCAAGGAATTTAAGTTGATTTGATATTTAGATAGTGAATGAGGAGGCTTTATTGATGATATGAAGAGCACTTCTAGCTATTGTTTTATCCATGGATTTTGTGTTTTCTCTTAGAGCTCAAAAAAGTAAGAAATTGCAGCTCAATCTACAACAGATGTAGAGTTCATTGCTACCACATCTACTGTGAATCAAATTCTTTGGTTGAGAAAAGTTCTAACAGATCTCAACTTAAAGCGGAAGGAAAGCACTAAAAGTTTTGTGGACAATCAAATTGCTATTGCAATCTCAAGGAACCCAATCTTTCATGGAAAGACTAAGCATTTCAATATCAAATTGTTCCTTCTAAGAGAAGTGCAAAAGAATGGAGATATTGAGTTGGTCCATTGCAAATCAGAAGATCAAGTTGTTGATATACTAACAAAGCCTTACCAGCAAGTAAATTTGAAGACTTAAGACAAAGACTTGGTAATTGCAGCTCCTAAACAAGAATAAGTGTTGAATGTAGTTTTTAGCATTGCTGAAGTGAAATTTTTAGTTGTTATTTTCAGCTTGTTATTAGTTGATTTAGTTTTCTATTATTAAATGATTTTATTTGTTCTAGAGTTTTAGGAACTAATTGATTTTATGACCATGATTTTAGTATTTTTTTTTTATCTATATCGATATATATTGTAAGTTTTGAATTAATTAAAGTAATAGAATTTTCATTTCTCCATTGTTCCACCATTTCTCATTCTTTATGTTTTTTATTCTAAAATTTAACATCATGATAAAAAAAAAAGAAAGATAATAAAAACCCAGAGGAATTCAATTATACAAACCATGATGAGGATAAAGAGTAACCCAACTTTAGTTAGCTTAAACATGATCTAATTTTTCAAGTATCTGATTTTCAAAGCTCACACTTCTAGACTAGGTAAAGTTGAAATCATTGATAGAAACCACACGTTATTACAGTGTTGGAAAATCCATGAATGAGAGATAGTGGTTGTTCTGCCCCTCCCTGGTTATCCTTTATCAAAAATAAGTCATTAACATCTCTTACAATTATCCACAATAATGAAGAGAGGTCAACTAGCTGCGATATAAAATTTCAAGAATCCTTACAACGCTGCCTCTCCAAAAAGCCATAAAAGCTTGTTAGCCTCCATTTTGTCGAAGCACCAGTGTTGACAAGTAGATTAATGTGGCTATTAAAGTAACTAGAGATGGAACAAAGATTTTATCCCTTCTATAGAAGGCAAACAATCCATATGATTTCATCAACACTGAAGCAACATTTAAATTATTAATGCAACTACCATGAACCAATTAAAGTCTCAATAAGAAAAAAGCTATATTTGGCTTATTTGAAAGGATTATCTCCTTCAAAGCATAAACTAACTGGGGGTTGCCTAGACCCTGACAATTCCAGCTAAGACAATTCATTGCTTCCATCTGGTCTGCTAATGAATCCAACCAATAATGAGTTTTTCAAAGAGAAAGTTGTATAGTTGTAGCTGAAGTCGAAGTCTCTGTCTTCACCATCCCATTAACTTCTTTCTGCAAATGTATATGTTTTTTAAAGTCATCAACATGCATTCCAGTATTTAGATTTTATGAAGTTTGATCCAATATTACTTGAGTCAGTATTAATTAGTAACCCATTTCTGGATCCGTTCACAATTGAATTATTTTCCACATCAGCATGAATGTTATTAATGGAACAATGATTATCATTAGGTTGACTTGCGATGTTTGATTACCACTTGGCTCTATGATTCTTGGTAATAATTTTTGCCATTGTTAGGCCTTTCAAATTTTAAATCCAATGATTATTGGATTTTTTCTTCGACAACTGATTCTCGGCCCTTTACCATGTACCCCAACAATTATTCTTTCTCTACCTCCAAATTCTAGAACAAAACTTCACAATCGACATCTTGATGCCCTAAGATACTATACATAAAATAGAAGAAAGGTAACTTCTCATATGTGAACTTCACCATCATAGTACTATCTTCTTTCTTAACTATCTTTCAATGCTTACATTGAATTTTGGCAATCTCCCAATCCCACATCGGAAGTGGGAGAGAGAGGAAGAAAAATATTAGCCTATAAAAAAGGCTCCATCCCCTCTTAATAATTTATCCCAAACACTAATCTCTTACTTCTAACATTGGTTGTATTTTTTTCTCTCTCTTGTAATATTTCTTTAAAATAGTGGAATATTATTTTAGCAGTGTTTGAAGACGTAGGTATAATTGGCTGAATCTCGTTAAATTCTAGTGTTCTCTTTATTGTCTATTTAATAGCTATTGTCAGGTCATTTATTTTAGTGATATATTGTGCTTTAAATTATCAAAAACAAAATTCTGTCAGTAAGACTCTATGAGTCTAAGGAATTTGGTTTTTAAGGGAGACTATTTGTGACTCCACCAACTACCTGGAAATTTTTCTTTGTCTTAATTTTTAGCACAATTATTCATTTGGTGGAAACTAACCCGATTTCCACAACAATTGGTATCATAGCCAAGGTTACTGAATTATATGCTATGTGGTTATGGCGTAAGCTGATCTTCCACATCAGAAAGGTTTCCTTAGATTCTTGGGTATTCTGCATTTGAAAGCTATTAAATAGTTTTAAAGAAGAAATGGCAAGAGACGGAAAAAAATCCACGATGGACACAACAGCTTCTACTTTATCAATTTTGGCAAGAACTGCTGTGGCAAATACGAGAATTGCAGTGGAGATTTTTAATGGTATAGGTCATTTCGGATTGTGTATATTTGCACAAGCTACGAGATGGTTCCTTTATTTATCTTCTCCTTTATGTTGATGATATGCTGATAGCTTCGAAGGATGAAGGAGAGATTCAGAAGTTAAAAGCTCAACTAAATCAGGAATTTGAAATGAAAGATTTAGGAGAGCTGAGAAGATTCTCGGTATGGAGATATGCAGAGACAGAAAATTGGGGAGACTTTGTTTGACTCATAAATAAGAAAGGTACTAAAACGTTTTAGGATTAATGAGAAGATAAAACCAGTTAGTAATCCACTTTCTCCTCCTTTTAAGCTCGGAGCATCTTTATCTCTGAAAAGTGATGAAGAACAAAAACATATGTCAAAGGTCCCATATGCAAATGTTGTTGGTAGCTTGATGTATGCAATGGTGTGTACGAGGCCTAACATTTCACAAGCAGTTGGAGTTGTGAGCAGGTACATGCATGATCCTGGTAAAGGACATTGGCAAGCTGTGAAATGGATTCTATAGTATATTCAGAATATTGCAAATGTTGGTATAATGTTTGAGCGGGATGAGAAAATTGGTCAGTATATAGTTGGATATTGTGATTTCGACTATGCAGGTGATTTAGACAAACGTTGATCTATTATCAGTTATATGTTCACACTTGCAAAAGCACCGGTTAGTTGGAAGTCCCTTTTACAGTCAACAGTTGCTTTGTCTACAACAGAGGCAGAGTACATGTGTAACATCCTCGACCTTCCCCACATGCATTTTCATTTGAACATATGCATCTTCCATATAATCCAATTAAACACATGCATTTCATACATATTTTCTTAGAAACAAGTTCATGGCACGCACTAGCTACGTGTTCTAGTATTTGAGAATTGTATGGAGTCGCACATGTGTACTTATAACCTAAATGAGGATAACAAAATATTAGAAATAAATTAAATAAGCTGACTAAATTAAAGTAAGTAAAATGGCTAGATTAAGATTAGTAAATATTTACATTTGTTAATTTAGTTAAATCGGGTCAAATGATTAAGTTGTATTATTGTGTAAATTAGTGGAATTATAAATATATGTAAATAATAATAATAATATAGACAAAATAAAATGAAAATGAAACAAAAGGAAAATAAAAGAAAAGAGAAGAGAAAAGAGAAAAGAGAAGAGAAAAGAGAAAAAGACAAAAACAAAAAGGTTGGCTTTATCTTCCTCCCCCATTTCTGCCTCCTCACTCCATCCCGTTTTCTTCTTCATCTTCCTCCATTCCAGAACTCAATTATTCCTTGTTTCACTTAGTTTTTGATGTCAAATTGATCCCTTGCAAGTTTGTTCTTGGTAAGTAATCAATTCTTATTGCTATAAGGTTGATTTAAGTCGCTAAAGTTCATTAATAAGCACTGACTTGTACCCTGATTTTGATATCAATAGAAATTGATTCTGGAAAAGATTAAAACACAAATGTTGTTCCTTTATTCTTATATATATATATATATATATATATATAATGTTTTGCAAGATTGGGTGTATAGAATGAGATATCCTCTCTCTACTGAAACTGGTCCGAATGTGAACCCTAAGTGAGTTAGCCAATGTGTTTGTTTGTTTTGAATATGATAAAGCCATTATTTGAAGTATCTCAAAACATAAAAGTTGTATATATATGTGTTATGTATTTGTATACCACATTTCAGGTTCATATGTCTTGTAGAGTTTGAGTTATTGTGAATAAAACCATGACTGTTCCATAGTTGAGCTGACTGCTTAGTGCCATGGGAAGTTACAGAAAATGGTGTAGCCATTTTGAGCTCCTTAGAGATATATTCTCTAAATTATCAAAACATAAAAGCTATAGTTATATGTCTTAGCTAAATTTTTGTACTAATTTCAGCTTAATATGTTTTGTATAGACTAAGTATGGCCTTTGGAAGTTGTACTGGACCAGAAGTCAATTCTATTCTGGACCAGTGAAATATTTCTTATAATTTGAAGACCTTAGAGACATAATTGATAAAAGTTGTAAACATAACAAATGTTCCTTTTGAACCCATATAAGTTTCTGTAAAGTTTAATTTAAATGTGACTTATATATTATAAGGCAGAAAATAAGACAGAAAATAGAACATACTTAGAAATTCCACAAAATATTGTACAATGATCCAATTGGTCTGAAATTTTAACATGTTACATAATTATATGTTAATGGTAATTAGGAATAAGAATCTGATTAATTGGTCAAGTATAGAAAAATTTATAGGCTAAATAGTCCCATAAGGTCACACTGCCTCATAGGAAAAATCTTAACTATTGATATGAACAATGCATGTTAATTTGTTTAAGTCACATTAAGTCTCCCTAATCATGAGTTAATCGATCATATTTTCATATTAGGCTCACAACATATTGGAGACCCACAAGGAGCGGATAGACAATAAGTTAGGGGTCAGAATCAAAGGAGAAAGGTGATTCTAATTATCAATTGAATTCTTTAGCGCAAATGAATGTTGCTTGCTATGTGATTCATATGATTGTCATGATTGGTCCTTGATAATATGATGATGGATAATTTGTGACATTGTGGTACATACAAATGTTATACTTGTGATATATTTGAGGTATATGTTTGACATATGTGATATATATACATTGTATATGTATAGTATATGCGAGGTATATGCGTGACATATGAGGCATATATGTGTTATATGTATGTTATATGTGATAAAATGCAATGGTTAATGAATGCTTAAGTACAAGTGCATATGCATATGGAGTAAAAAGGCGTTGTGACTAGTTAATCGATATTGTAAAGCAAAAGAAGAGGCCTATGGCCCAACAAATGTGCAAATAAAACAAATGATAAAGCTAGCTAGCAAATGCAAATGTTCACATGGAAAATATTCACATGGAAACCCGGGGCAATGTCTGTTTAACTTGGTCACAACAAAATGAAATAAGTAAAGCATTTGCATATGTAAGGAGTAATGATTATATGTTTCAACTTTATTGATATTTATATGATACTGATGAATGGAATGAAATACATGGTATGTATTGGATTTGTGATTTATTATTATGAGTTGTTCGGTACTTTAGAGCTCATTTGATGGTTATTCTCACTAAGCCGCAACTCATCAATTTGCATCATTTTTCAAGTAAAGAAAAATGATAGCTCATTTTGAGTAGCGTATAGAAGACATGGATCACAGGTCACTAGCCGGGCCTCATCACTCTCTCTCCTTACATTCCACACGAGTATGAAAATATGTCATCTGCATTTTGTATTTACGTGTTTGAATATGTATAGTCAGTTTGGAATGAGTTTTAAAAATGTATAAATGAAAGCAACTCGTAAATACTTATGTGCAAAATTTATGTTTTAATATATGTGATATATTATATTGTGGTGAAAAGCTCAGTGATGACTTGCAAAGTCATTGAATGATATTACAAGATATGAGACTTGCAAAGTTATTGAATGATACTACAGGATATGAAAAAAATGTACTACCAATGTTAACAAGTTATTTTGTCTTTCCACTCTGCTATGTGTGATTACTTGATACTGTGATAGGTTATACTTAATTGCATAAGATGTGGTCTTGCAACATGACAGTTTTAGAAGCTGTTAAAGAGACAATTTGACTTCAGAGATTGCTGAATGACTTAGGAATTGGTCATAAGCATGTCAAAGTGCATTTGTGATAGTCAAAGTGCTATTTGTTTACCAAAGAATCAAGTTTATCTTACAAGGACGAAGCACAGCGATGTTTGATATCATTTTGTACAAGAAATTTTTGAAGATGGTGAGATACTACTTCAGAAGATTCTAACTGCTGAATCGGTTTGACCTATGGACGAATATGCAAGCATACGTTTCATGCTTGTTTGACCTGCAGATATGGCAACAAAAGTTGTGATAGGTGTCAAGTTCCAACATTATTTGGACTTGATAAATGTGCTTAAAATTTGAAATTGGGCACTTCGAAGTGCATTTGGAAACATTTCTGAAATTTGTACAATAAGAGTTTAGAGAATATTTGTTTAGAATTGTAAGATCGCTAAGGTGGAGATTTGTTGAATTTTGGCAATCTCTCAATCCCACATCGGAAGTGGGAGAGGGAGGATGAAAAATATTAGTTTATAAAAAATGCTTCATCCCCTCTTAACAATTTATCCCAAACATCAATCTCTTACTTCTAAGATTGGTTGTATTTTATCTCTTTCTTATAATATTTCACTTTGTAATATTTCTTTGAAATAGTGGAATATTATTTTAGTAGTGTCCGATGATGTAGACATAATTGGTCGTACCTCGTTAAATTATGATGTTTTCTTTATTGTCTATTTAATAGTTATTGTCGGATCATTTATTTTAGTAATATATTGTGCTTTAAATTATCTGAGAAAAATTATGTCACCAACACTCTAAGAGTTTAAGAAAATTTTTAAGGGAGATCATTTATTACTCCACCAACTACATGAAAATTTTTTTTTATCTTAATTTTTGGCACAATTATTCAATTTGGTGGAAAGTAACTCGATTTCCACAACAACTTAAGGGGCAGAACATCCAGAAAAACCCTACTCCTCGTGTACCTTTATGTCATAGATGATTTGCTAGTAGTGTCATATTCAATAAATTGACCAATAAAATTGCCAAATTGCACCACTAGAAGATCATGTATTTGCACCCAAAATTCTGAATGAGTGAATTCAATCTTTAAAGGGTTTTCTCTGTCTTTAATCTTACTGGAAACTAAAACCAAAATATGGTTGCTAAAAGACTATGGGGTACCTGCAAGGACTTGTTTCATATTCTTTTCATGAAAAAACTAGAAGGCAATAGTGCGGGCCTCAATCTCCTTAATATACAGACCTCTGCTAGGTCTTCAAATGTTTGATATGGTATCATGGAAAGCACCAGAGTTCACTCTTCTATTAGTTAGAAGTTTGCAAATGAGGCAAAGGTCATAGACTAACTCGCATTTATATAATGTTTTTGGAACCGCTACAATGACATCAAGCTCATCCTCTTCTAAAACTTAGGTTTCTGAATTCTTCTTCATGGGCATGTAGGAAAAAACGAAGGAAACCCTATTGACTCAAACTTGCACTAGGAAAGAGAGAAAACTAGCATAACGCAAGAATGGACTTTTTTCATTACAATGCTTTTTATTTTTATTTTTTTATTTTAAAGTAAGGTGAATAAAACTCACAAAACAAATATCTTAACGAACACGAGAAACATTGTCAAGATAATGAAGGAGCCAGATGTACAGGTAATTTATAGTAAATATGAATTTTCTGTTACACTCAAAAAAGTTCATTGATTTCATAATACAAATTAAATTCAAGGGTATTTTTTCGGAAAATATTTTTATTTCTTTTCCAATATTTGGTTTGCCTTCGGAAAATAAATCAAAAAAAATATTATCCAATTCAACATAAAATATTTTCCAAGACTTATCAGATATAAATAAAGTATCACTTTACTTTTTATTTCCTAATATTACAGTCAAATATAAAAAAAATATTATATTTTTCTGAAAAATATTTATTTGAAAAAATATAAAAAAAATTTCGGAAACAAACGGAGTCTAAAACATTAAATTTTTTTATTCAAACAATTTTAGAATATTTTTTTTTGGTTTGTAGGGAGTCTCAAAATAAAAACTTTTCGTGAATGCCCTATACCACTACATGCTCTAGGCAACGATTTTAGAAATTTTTAATACTTCACAAATTTGAAGATGGAATTATTTGTTTGAATATGTAGTTATACGGGAGTAATATTCAACCGCAGTTCCTAAATTTAGCAGTTAGTAATAGAAATGCCCCTGAATTGCAATTCAAACAAAACAATATTCAAATTCTATTTTGGTAACAATATTGATTTTCCATCTAAACACCACATGTGTGAAAACAAAATAAAGATTTTTTTTTTTAAATTCAAGGCGGCATGCCCCGTCAAATATATTTGATAATTTGAATGGAAAGCCAATAGAAGAAGAATCTTGCAATTACAAAATTTAAAATTTAGGAATTTTTTTTAATAATTGAAATTCGGAGATATTACCATTGTTAAATGCAGAATTTAAAGAGGATGATTGAAAATTTATTCTTTATAAGGGCATACATATGATAACAAATTAATGATTTTATAATTAACCAAATTATTATGGATAATGAATTAAAGATTCCATATAATGAAGTGCAATAAATTACAGAGTTAGGCATTGCAAAATAAATAAATTTATCATACAAAGCACTTAATGCTTCTGAACCCAATTTTAACATTTGGTTAAAATTTTAGAAATATGAAAAAAAAATCTCTGTCAAGGAACTGGAGTTATCATGTACTGATGTTTTTGAACGGTAATTAACTATAAACCCAAACTGCCATCATAATATCTAACAATATATATTAGAAATTTAAACAAAATAAAAAAAAATCATCAAATCACGATATTCTATTGCATTCTTGTGGTCTGATTAGTCGGTTTTTGCTAAAATTAAACTATGCTTCATACAAGTAAGATTATTTTATTATTATACATTAACATGGACTATTTAAATTTGTAATTTAATTAGATTAAAAATTCTGTGAAATAGAGACAATAATTTAGAACCGGAACTGCATAACCAATTGATCAATTTATTCAAGTAAGAAACTTTAGGTTAAAGCCATCGATAATTCTGAATAATACTAGAGAAACTTGCTAAGAAGCTCAACATAAAAGAAAATAACATAGACACTCAATAAGCATCTTTATACCATGAGCCAGCGTTACTAGGAAAGTTCACAGCCATGAACAAACTTGAAAAGAAATGCCTGAAATCCAAGCCAATCTCCTCAACTCTGAACCACGATCTAATACTCATTAATCTTATTCTTTGCGCACTCAATCCTCAGGGTGATGTCTCTGATCTGCTCTTTCAACATGTGAGCAATGTCATTCACATTCTTCAAAGAATTCAAATGGTGCAGATTACTATCATTGATACCATCAGCAAAAATAAGTTCCAATTCAAGTTTTTGGTTTTTCTTCCTCTTTCTCTCCAATTTCTCATTCAATTTGGATATACTTGTCCTGAGAAAAGATTCTTGGTCCATCATGTACTTACCTTGTTTATCTGCAGGCAGACTCTTAAATTTTTCAAGCACCAGAGATGCCTCCGAGGTAGAAGGCCAAACATCCGGACAGGAACTATAGGGGCTGAAAATGATTGCGCACGCAACAACACCACAAAGAGTAGTAAGTTCACTCAGCTTCCTTAGCAAACCAGCTTTCCTTTTTCTAAAGGTCGCTCTCCTAATAGATTCATTGGCAATCAATACATGCTTCACCTTGCTCCTGGCCATGATAATGCAAATATAAGACAAACAGCATAATCCTTTAAATAACACTTGCATTGCTCATAGATGACCCAGAGATTTATAAGTGATAAGGGTAGGTCATATATGGTGAGATTGTAGAAAAAAGTAGCATATATGGTGAACAACTCATAATCATTTCGCGGAACAAATTTCTAAATAGAGACAAGAGTAAATGGTAACTGGAGACTTACAATTTGCTCACCTTTGGTAAACACGTAACGGTAACACGTCAACCACAATGAGTAAAAATCATATTATTGTTTTATTTAGCAATATCATGTGTTATATTTTGGTAGATGGCTAAATCTGACAATTGACAACGAAGGAAAGATTTCCTGCGTTTAATATCGTAAATAGGCTAATCTTTATTTAGGCAAGATGAATTATGCCTTGAATAAGGCAAATTTGCTTGTCCCTCTTACAACAGAACCTACTTCTTCAGATGCAGTGCATTTCTGTGTCTATCTTATACTGCAGGCATGCACGTATGCTAGTAACTTCAGAATAATTTGGAGCAGTTACCTTTTCTTTACCATTTAGTGAGCAATTTTTTAAAAGATCTGAATAGTGTAAAGAATAGGAACACGTTTCCTTTAAATTTCTTCTAAGCCAACAATTTTCCTCGTAAACAAGTAGCTTATAATTTTCTCTAGCGTTTATGAGCAATTTTTTCTAAGATCTGAATAGTGTGAATCACAGGAACATGCTTTCCTTTAAATTTCTCCTGAAGTAATCGATTTTCTTAGTAACTAGTAGCTCATGATTTTTATATTAAAAAGAGAGAACCATTTTCTTTCAACCTTTTCAAAATTAAAAACAGCAGTTTTAGAGAAGCAAAACTATTGTGAACACTGATCTGATTCTCTCATAGAATATGATTGCAGAAACAGAAACAGTTTCTTGCTTCAGACTAATCATCGAAATACGTTTTCTAAGTTTATTATACTTTTTGGAAGACATCAAACAAGCTAGCAATGAGTTTCAATCAATATTTAAATGCAAAAGAAAAGACAGTACTTTAAGTCTCCAAATGATACAAATTCAATAAGCAGAGAAGACATGACATAATAATTCCAAAACTAACCTGGGTACTTTTGCAACTTTTTGGTGACAGCAAGGTCTTCTAGCATCAAAAGGATTGCTCAAAAACCTATCCAACATAATAATAATTAGAGCTTTCAATTACTGAAGCATAAAACAAGAAATCATCTATTCCAACTTTTTTTATGACATATCTATTACAACTTTACCAGCTGTATTTTAAAGGTCCAACTGAGTAAAGCAAAACATTCTTCTCAAGCACTGAACAATCCCACCAAGTAAAAACATTAAACATTAAACTAGAAGATAGGTCAACTTGATCAGTTTTAGTCTACTATCCACAAGATACATCAAGCAAGGAACAAAGAGCTTAAGATAATAGCAATTTGAGGAGTTTTTAACTCATAGCAAACACTTGCAAAATACTAAAAGCCTAGATGATTAGATAGAAACTGAAGAGAATAAATTACATTGTCCATAATTAATATAAAAATGGCATGCAGCTTGTATTCATTGGTTAGTAGGAGGAGAGTAGAGCCTGGGCTGTAAAAGGAAGAAAAAAAAATGGGAATCCTTTGCTTACCTTAAAAAGTAAACACTGATAAGCAGTTGCCAATAGCCAAGTTTTCCATACAGGTAGTGCAATGTCATTCCTATCACTGCAGGAAATCTGAGCTAATTTCCATGATTGGGACTAAAACTCAGGAATCATGCTAATTTCTTAATTTCTATCATTCTTTGCATTATTTCCTCTGTCCTACCATTAATGCATAAGTAAAAAAGAAAAATGAAAAAGAAATGGATATATGTAATGAGCAAGTTAAAAAATTTGGACATTTTTCAGATGAAGTGGATTAACCTCTTCACAACATTTAACAACTCAAGTTGATATTTCATATAAAGATTGCTGCACTTTTTGATGTAAAGCAAAACAAGTCTCCTATTTCCATTTTAAAGTCAACTAATCCCAAACTAGGCAAGGTTGGGTATATAAATCTGTTCTCTTAATTCTACCCAGTTTAGGACGACATCTTTAGAATGATATGGGTTCACTACTTCCCTTTTATATTCAAAAGGAACATTTCCAAACTTGCTCATACTGCAAATATAGGAAGCTCATCAATCATATAATGAGCTTTGGGAGAGAGTAATGGGAAATGGATCAAGTGAACAACCATCTCCCAAAACTACTTTGGCTTTTTACAGCAAGAAGATCAACTAAGAAGGCAAACTTTAAGAGGATTGATGTAGAAGCTTCTTGAGAAGAGTAAAGACCTTCAAATGCTGTTCTAATTTTAATGTCAATTTATTACAAATAAGAGGTCAAACTCAAAACCGTTAAATCTGATAATTGTAAGGTCATAAAGTACTTCCCACATTGTTAAATTGTTGAAAACAAAGTTTACATTATCAATAAAAGCAAGCACAATGCTAGTAAACAAATTATTGCAGCTAAAAGCATTCACCTCAAGAACAATAAATTTTCTGAAATAATGCAAAAGAATTTGATCTCTCAGAACCAATTACCTCTTTTCAACATTGAAAAGGGGCTTTCCAACAATGAGTTTCCTGAATCCAGTGTTGATTAAAACTTGCAAAACTGTTGGTTAGAAGTAGTTCAATGCTAAGCATCACTTGAGTACAGATTCATCTCTCACAATTTTTTGGCAACTTTGGTCAATTTTCTGTAACTACTGTTTCATCCTGGCTTATATTATTCGATGTACCAGTGGCATGTACGACTCATCTCAAAAGAATGATTCAATTTCCTAAGTATCCCAACTTAGGTTTTCCCATAATTTTCTAATTTCCCTTGTAGGGTGTTTCTATTCCATCATCAACTTAGATGCCACAAGAGACTAAACAGGGGCTGGATCCCTTCCATCAGAGTCAAAAGGAAAAAATAAGATGTAGCTAGCTGCTACAAACAAAAGTTCAATTCTAGCCTATAGAACAAGCTTCACAGTCACAAAATCATTATCATTATCAAAAAGGGCTCAGAAAGGCTCCCCAAATAACTGGTTATCCTCAAAATAGGTTAGACATTATGCATAGCTTCAGAAGAGACAACACAGCCAGAGTTTCCAAAATTGGTAATCAACATGTGATCTTTCTGACTTTCTTCATCTCTTGGAAGTATCTGCATTTACAAAGAGTGCAACAGCTAGCTTTATTGACTTGGAAAAGGAGTAGATCAACTTGGAGTGAGTTGACTATCAAGGATTTTGGAAATGTTAAAGAATGCTGCAATTTTACTTGAAATGAAGAATTTCATATTCAGTAAAAGCATGGGCACGTTTTTTGATTATGCAGCTCAAAACTTGGGATAAAGCAAGGCACAGCCCATTTGAGACTATGCAAAAATGTTGTTAGTGAATTTGAACTTTATCATTGTTACAAATATAACTTCGTGTTGGACAAAGCAGTTAGAAACTACAAAAATTTTACAGAATATATTCATGAAAAAAACTAGATTATTGCAGTTTATAAAGTACCTGTATCAATGCAATATCCCAAAAGCGGAGTACAAATTCATTCATATGTAACAACCAACGATCATGCACTTCAAGCTGATAGTTATGACTTATGAAGGAGTTCAAAATGCAATCAGGCTTCTGCAAATGGCAATGGCATAATAAATGGATAAGATTGTGGTGAAGCCTCTTCTCATTTCTTTCTATCCATTAACAACTTTAACATCGTATTTTCATTCAATACTTCATTTTCCATTGCTTTCAGAATCCATTTTGGCTAAGCCACATCCCAAGCCCATGGCAGTCTATGAATCCAGATGCCTCTAGCTGTGAGGTTTTTAAACCTATTTTTCTAGGCTTTTTCCTTAAATAGGTGAAAAAAAAAATTACCAATATATGCTAAACAAAAATATATTTCCCTATCTATGTCATTTTTTGCCATGTGAACTTGTGGTAGCATTCAAACCCAGATAATCGTCAGTGTGATTAGCATTAGATGGTAAATAGTATGATCACAACTTACAGTAGCGACCATAATATATTATTAGTTTTTTTTATTTTAGGAAAAATGACAACCGATAATTTTTGCATCTCGGTTTTTACTTGTTCAAAGATCGCTAGTATAACTAGCGATCTATGAACAGTTAAAATTTATACTGTTCAATGATCGCTAGTCTAGCAATCTGTGAATAGTTAAAATCCTCCTACTCTGCATCTCATGAACAGTATAATCGCTATTTATATTGGCGATCATACATGATTTGATTTCAATACATTTCCACATGGCAATAAATAGCATAGATAGGAGAATATTTTTTTGTTTAGCATATACAGGTAAAATTTTTTTTCACCCATTTAAGTCAAAAGCCCTATTTTTCTTCATTTGATAGCAAACAGAATCCCTTCTGGGATCATATAAGGTGGCCACAGCCCATCTATGTTAGCTTACTGCAATGACCAATAATCTTTGCAAGAACAAAAGCCTTCTCTGAAATGATGGAAACGAAGTGGGTCTCTAAGAATTATTTCTCTCCTTTCCACTTTTGAGAAGAGCTTCATCATTGTATGACAATCTTGGCAGACTCTTAAATTTTTCATCACTTTCACAGGAGCTGACGGTGGCAAATTAATCATCCCAAAGGTCACAGCTAGCTTTTCACTGTGATGATTCACCACTGAGGAGCCTTTGGCCTCTGATTCAGACATTCTGGAAACAAGGTTCTGAACTTTCGGATCTTTATAACCTATTTTTCTTATCTTTTCTAATATCTCTTCCAATCTTTTATAAATTATCTGGTTCAATGGGTGAGAAATATCACCCACCACAAAAGAATGAACCTTGTTTCCTACCTCAATCCAACTCTGACCAGGTTCCTTCTTAACTCTTCGATCCTTCATTAGTTGTCTAACTTTTGTGGCAGGCAATTCAAGTCCTGCATCTGTGTAAATGTTGTAAAGAAGAACATATGATGAAGACTCCTGAGGTTCAAGCTCAATTACTTTCTCTGCAACACGTTTCCCTGAGATAGAGTCCTTATAAACCCTGCAAGCACTCAACAGGGTTCGCCACATCACTGGATTATGTTCAAAATCTGAGTTCAAAATGAAATTTTCAGCTTCTAGCAGCCTCCCAGCCCGACTGAGGAGGTCAACAACACAGGCACAATGACTCACAGAAATTTTAGTGCCATAATCTTTTGTCATGCTTTCATAGTATCTGTCAGCATGAAAGAAATAGATACCATTAGACAAGTGCATGTATAAAGAAAATGATTGAAGAAAATCTTCAAATACAAGAAAGATAAACTGACTTGCTGGTTTACAAACATTTGAGTTCATAGAATTCTTAAATGCCATAGAAGTGAAAGAAAAATTATAATCAATTTTTGACAAGCTTCTTTTTCCAAATTTTAAAATATATTTCGTGAATGCTTAACAAATCCTTGGTTAATCTCACCAACAAGTAGTTATTGACATTAATTTCCTAATTCAGTAGACAACCATTCAGATAATTCTGAAAGCAGACATGCTTACATATTCTCTCAAAGGATTAAACAGGTTTAAATCATTATTACCAAAAATCTGAAAAGGAAAAAAAGGCTCTCTGTCTTTATACCTTAGTCCTTTCTCTACAAGCCCGGCATGACTACAAGCAGTTAAAACTCCGAGATATGTAATAGGGTTTGGGTGAATTCCACAGCTCTCCATCAACTCAAAAAGGTTCAAGGCATCCTTTGCACATCCATGTTGTGCATTGCTACAGATCATAACAGACCAAGACACCACATTAGGATTCTCTATCTGTTCAAATGTCATTTTAGCAGCATCTATGTTGCCAGACTTTGCATACATGGAAATCTGTGAGTTCTGAACAATGGTGAAGAGCCCAACGCCGGACTTTGTTGCATATCCCTGGACCTGCTCCCCAGATCTTTCTACAGCCAAATCTGCACAGGCGCCCAACATGGATGATATTATGAACTCATCTGGTTTGTTTCCAGATGCCAGCAGTTCATAAAACAGAGCTGAAGCACTTTCAAATTGCCCATTATGAGCATAACCAGCAATCATGGAAGTCCACGAGACAATATCTAATTTGGGAGTTAAACTAAAACATTTCAACTGATCCTCAGTTGAACCAATCAAGGAGTACATCTCAATAAGTGTGCTACCAACAAACTCATCAGATTGAATGTTGTTCTTGCAGATAAGGGCATGAATTTGCTTTCCATACTCAAAGGCTTCAATAAGGTTGCAAATTTTTACTATACTTGAGAATGTAAAATTTGAAGGTTTTATTCTCTGCCTGCGCATCTGAGAGAAAATGTTAAATGCTTCATTTGCACATTCTTTATCAATAGCCTCAATTTGGATGAATCCTGCAATCATGGCATTATACATCACAACATTTTGATTAGGGAATATTCTGAAAATTTGAATTGCATCTTCTAAATACCCAGTTTTAGCATACATATCAAGCAATGCAGTGCCAACAACAACATCTAAGTCCAGTCCAAGTTTGACTGCATATCCATGAAGTGTTCTACCATATTGCATCATACTGATAAGATTTGAACAACAAGATTTCAAGGCACTTCCAAGTGTAAAAGCATTCATGCTTAATCCAGAATGTTGCATTCTTTTTAATAACTTCAACGTTTCCTCGTATGCACCAAGTCTGACATATCCAGCAATTAAAGAATTCCAAGAAACGTTATCCAATTCATCAGAAAGCTCCAACAAAAGCCTTGCCTGATCAACCTTCCCACATTTGGAATACATATCAATTAACAAATTGGTCAAGAAAACTTGCTGACATAATCCCCAAACAACAGCCATCGCATGAATTATTTTACCCAACCCGAGATCCACGGTTTGACCACAAGCACTTAGAACTCCAGCATAACTGAATTTATCAAGCTTCAAACGAGCCATCCTTGCTTCACTAAACATAGTAATGGCATTGTCATAAGAACCCATCTCGGCATACCCAGAAATCAAAAGATTATAAGAAATTACACTTCGTTCAGGCATTCTATCAAATAGTTTTCGAGCAGTACCCATCTCACCAAACTTACTGTACATGGTAAGGAGATTATTCAGCAGGAAGAGGCAGGGCCTGAAAGCCGTTTTTATAATATGGGCATGCGCAAGCTTGCCATGGATCAGGGACCTAGATTTGGCAGAAAATTGCACCAGTTTCGTATAGGCAACTGAGTCCAAAGAGAAATTTGGAAACATGGTCAAGAATGTAGAGGTGATAATGTTACAATGCAGGGTTTAATTGTTTAAGCGCAAGCAGCATGCTTTCTAATTATTTGCATGCATAGATACAAATTTAGCTTGTTTGTTGCAGGCAAAAATGACTCTTTTCCTCTGCATTTTTGAATTTTTATCGATTAATTTTCATATTTTTATTTAAGTAAAACTTTATAAAAACACCTAAGGTTTCACTATCTATTCAATTGGACACCTATCTTTTTTTCTTATCAATTGTATATTTAACGTTTGATTTTTTTTTTAATTTGGCATTTCCATTATTTTTTGATCCAAAATCTAACAGATAATTTTTGTAGCTAAATTTTCCATGAGATGTCAATAAAAAGTTTTACTAACTAAAGATTAATAAATTTTATTCTTTAACCCCATTAAATGTATTTTATTTGCTTTTATATATATATATATATATATATATACAGATCATGAATTTTCCGAACTAGATTGAAGAACCGAAAAAAAACATACAGAACCGAATTGTATTGTACCGTTAATTTTAATTTTAATGGATATGGATGTTTTAGTAATATCTACACTGAAAATTGTATCGAATTGTACTGAAAGAATTGATATTTAAATGTTTATAATTTTATTATATATAATAATTTATAAAAAAGAAATAATTTATATATAACATTATTTATAACTTTTATATTTTTATTATACAAATATAATATAACTTAAACTTATAATTAAATATACTTTAATATATAAAATTAAATTATAATAAAATTTATATGACATTTATAATAGTAAGAAATTCAAACAATTGAAAATTTTAAATTTTAAAAATAATTTCATATGCTAAAATTTTTATAATAGTGGTGTAGAAAATTTAATTCATTACTTTCATGTAAGCCTAAGATAAATTTATTATCAAGTTAATTAACTATTTTTGTTATTAATATGAAAATAAAAAAATATTTATAATATATTGTTAATTTCATTTTTTATTATAAAATTTTTATCACTAATTATATTTTTTAGCATTTATAATTTATTTCAATTGTATTATATTATAAATCTAAATTACATTAATTATTTGGTAAATTAATTTAAGTGAATCAATTATAAAGTAACCTAATTTATAATAAATGTACTATAATTATATGATAAATTAATATCAATTATGATTTGTTCTAATTATATTATATGATTTTTTATCAAAATAATTGTATTATTTTAAATTTAAATACTAATCTTTATTATATTATTAAATAAAAATTATATAATTGATATATTTAATAAACTTATATGTTTATATACTTTATAATTGGTGAAAATATTATAGTTATATATATATATATATATATATATATATATATATATTTATATTAAAATTAAATAGTCATAAACTTACATATTTTGTAATTATATACTTACAGTTATATATTTATCTTTATACATATGAATTTATATATCTAATAATTTAAAATTTTTAAATAACATTATATGCAAGAGTCAATCGATTCTTTTTCCCAATGTCCCAGATGAGAAAACTTTAGAAGAGTCGTTGATTCCAACTATCGTCTATATACGATCCTCAATAGATCTGACCAAATGTTCATCTTATCTTATTTACGTTTTTGACAGTTTATTTTTATCTCAGTAGAATCATTCAGTAGCATGTTTCAGTCATCTTCTCCATTATTTAGAAAAAATGAGTCACCGATTATATAATTTTTTTTTTATCAAAAAAATTGTCCTATGTTAAGTTTTTGTACTAATCTAAATTATATTAATACGTATATACTTTTATAATTAATGTGCACACTATAATATATATATATATATATATATGTTAAAATTAAATAATCACAAACATACATACTTATACTTTATAATTATATATTTATACTTTTGAGTTTATATACCTAATAATTTAAATTTTAAATATTATTATATGCATAGCTTACTATATATATTATATTTTTTTATCAAAATAATTATATTATATTAAACTTATATACTAATCTAAATTATATTAATAAATAATATATATAATTGATATACTTAATAAACTTATATATTTATATCATTTATAATTAGTGAAGATATTATAGTTATATATATACTTTAAAATTAAATAGTCATAAATATAACTAATCATACGTAACATCCTCAACTTTTCACATATGCATTTCTACATGCATTTCATTTGAACATATGCATTTGCATATATTTTACTTGAATACATGCATTTCATAAGTATTTTTATGGGCATAAATTCATGACACGCACTAGCTATATGTTTGAGTATTTTGCAATTGTACTGAATTTCACGTGTCCATTTTATAATTTAATGATGATGACATAAAATTAAAATTTATGTGAATAAAATTATTAGGTCGAATTAATAAAGAAAAATGAAAAGAAAAAAAAGGAAAGAAAAAGAAAAGAAAGAAAGAAAAAGGAGAAAATGACAAAAGTGATGAGGTGGGAGGTGAACCTTATTTTCCTTCTCACTATTCTGTCTCTCTCACTCTAATTCTATTTCTCCTTCTTTTTCCCTCCATTTTAGCCTTCTTTTCTTTCTTATTTCACTTAAGTTTTTGCAGAAAATTCATCACTTTCAAAATCTTTCTTGGTAAGTAATTTTCTCTCAATTGTTCTAGTATTGGTTTGAACTATTAGAGTTGTGTTGCATCAATGTTTTGCACTTTAATTTGGATGACCTTATGGACTGAATTTGGATGACCTTATGGACCGAATTTGGAGAAATTTTAAACATAAATGTTGTTCATTTATGTTTTAGATTTATGTATGTGTAAATAGTTTTTCAAGATTTGGTGTATATGAAAATATATTGGTATCAAATTGGAACTGGTTTGGGTGTGAATTCTAGCTAGGTTATCTATTATATTCATTTGTTTTGAATATGATAGAGTCCTTATTTTAAGTACCTTAAAATATGAAAGTTGTAGACACATGTGTTATATATCTTGATACCAAATATCAGATTCATATGTCTTGTGGATGTTGAGAAATGGGTAATGCAATCATAATTGTTCTCTAGTTTGAAATACTTGCTTAGTACCCTGGGCAAGTCCATAAGATTTTTTGGTCATTTTGAGCCACTTAAAGATAAAATATATAATTTATCAAAACTTAAAGTTTTAGGTTTATGTCTTAAATAAATTTTGTTATAAATATCACCTTAATATGTTATGTATAGAGTGAGATATAGCCTTCACAAATATTACTGGTCCAGAAGCTAACTCTATTATGGACCATTGAAATATTGCTTATAATTTGAGAACCTTAGAGACATAATTAATAAAGTTGTAAACATATAAAATGTTTCATTTTAACCTATATAAATTACTATAAAGGTTAACTATAATATGACTTGTATAATATAAGATATGAATGACCAAAATTAGGACCCTAAAACTGCTAAAGGGCAGAAAATAAAATACAATAGGAAATTCCACCAAATATTATAAAATATTCCAATTGCTCTGAAATTTGATTATGTTATATAATTATATGTTAAATTTAATTAGAAATATGATTCATATAGATTGGATAATTTTAAAAAAATTTATAGGCTAATTAGTCTCATAAGGTCATACTACATCATAGGAAAAATCCTAACTATCTATTTGAACTATGTACATTAATTTGTTTAAACCACATTAAGTTTCTTTAAGCATGAATTAATCAATTATATTCCTATATTAGATTCACAATAAATTAGAGATCTACAAGGAGATGATAAACAATAAGTTAAGGGTTTGAATCAAATGAGAAAGGTGAGTATAGTTATCAAATGATTTCTTTAGTGCATATGAATATTGCTTGCTATGTGATATGTGGAATGATTTATGGTTATGTGATTCATATGATTGTCATAATTTGACCTTGATAATGAGATTATGGATAATTTTATGTCATATGTGGTATATATATAAGCGGTATATTTGAGGTATATGTTTGACCTACGTGATATATACATGGTATATGTATAACATATTTGAGGTACATGCATATCATATATGGTATACATATGGTATATATATGAGGTATACATAATAAGGACATAATGGATGATGAATGCTTAGTCTTAAATGCATTTGCAAGTAAAAAAAAAGAGGCCTATAGCCCGACAAATGTATATATGAAACAAATAATCAAGCTAGCTAGCAAATGCAAATATTTACATGGAAATGTTCATATGGAAACTCGGGAAAATGTCTGCTTAATTAGGTCACAACAAAATGAAATGAGCTAAGCATGAGCATAACCAAAAATTGGTGATTATATGTTTATATTCTACTTGTAATTATATGATAATGGTGAATGTAGTGAGTTTATGACTTGTTACTATGAGTTGCTTATTACTTTAGAACTTATTACTTTAGAACAAAAGTCACCGATTGAGCCTCGTCACTCTCTCTCCTTGCATTTCACATGAACATGAAATCATTTCATCTATATTTTGGAATTATGTGAATATACATGTATATTTACTCATAATTGAATCTGAAATGTAAATGAATACAATTTGTAAACCTTTAGATGTAAATTTTAAGTTTTAAAATAGATATATTATGTTGTAGTGAAAGCCCTAGTGTTGAATTGCAGATTCATTGAATGATGTTATGGGATGTGATAAAAAAAAATTTTACTATCGATGTTTACAGGATATTATGTCTTACTAGCATACCACATATGATTATTTGACACAGGGATAGGTTGTGCTTAAATGCATAAGGTATGATGTTACATTTTTGGTATCAAAATTAAGGATAGGTTCCATAGGAACATGCATTTGCATAAGATCATGATAACATATGCATCCTATGTGTTGAACATTACGTAGTGGCATAATTCTATGAATTTTAGGGTCATCATAAGACATGATTCACCAAGAAGGGAGAGGCCAACCGAAATGCATTCTCATAAGGCATCACCTCATTCAAATAAAGATCAACCAACTTCAAAGGCTAGGGCTTCAGTACATGCATTGCAATCATCACATGCAGAAGTATCCTATGAAAATCCAGAATAGGAAGTATAAGGGCTTGAAATATATAGGGAAAGATATTATGACAAGTAAACAAGGTGCAGTTGATTTCAATGGTACAACAGACCTAGCAGAAGTAGAGATATATTTGAAAAGAACACAAAGGGTATTGAATATGATGAGATGCACTCTTAATGAGAAATTTGATTATGCAATGTCTTTGCTTCAAAGTAATACCTATGAATGGTGGGAGACAATCCCAGATAGTGATGCACAACTACTAGTCCTAACATGGAATGATTTTTTCTGAGAATTTTAGAATAATTACATGCCTGAGGCATATAAGGATGCGAAGAGAGAAGAATTCCTAAATCTAAAACAAGGGAACATGTCTATTGCTAATTATGAGGTGCAGTTTAACAAACTTTCTCACCATGCCATTTTCATGGCCTTTACTGAAAGAGACAAATGTAGAAAGTTTAAGGAGGGCTTCAAATATGAGATCAGAAATAGACTCACAACTACTAATCTAAACAGTTATACTAGACTCAGAGCTATAGCAATTAAAGCTAAAAGATTAAGGAAAGAAGTTGGAGAACAACAATTTAAAAAGGTGACATGAGAGTTTTCTAGAGAGTCTAGTAGAAGGCATGGAAAAAGAGAAAGATACATGCCAGTATAGTCGAGTAACAGAGGTGGATACTCGAGCTCTAGAGGTCATGTTATGACTTTTTTTTTATTCAGGCAAAGGGCAGAATCAATATGTTGAACAATGACCTACATGTACTTATTATGGTAAACAATATACGGGTGAATGCAGAAGACTCATAAGAGCATGTTATTTATATGGGTCAATGGAGCACATGTATAAAGACTGTCTAAAAAGAGCTATACTAGTAGAGAACAGTAAAGGCAGAGGAGTATCTGAGATTATAGTTGAGACATTAAGGGTCTACCCTACTAGTGGGACACAGGACAGAGGCAGAGGCAGGGGAAGAACTGGTACAACAGGAAGAGAAGTGACCAAATCTAAAGATCAGAGTTTTAAACCCTATACACAGGCTAGGGTGTTTGCCATGACTAGGTAGGAGGCAGTTGATGGTCTCAAAGTAGTCAATATTAATATTTATATTTTTGATATATTAGCATATGCATTGATTGATCCTGATTTCACACATTCATTTATATCATTGCATATGATATTCAAATTGCACAAAAAAACATGAGTCTTTAGGGATTGACATAAATGTGAGCATTCCATTAGAGACAATAGTAGCTATGAATAATGTCTGTCGTGATTGCTTGATATGCATTGATAAAGCTGAATTGATAGCTAATATGATCTTATTTCCATTATATGAATTTTATGTGATTAGGAATGAACTGGTTAACTAGACATCATGTAATAGTGAATTGCTTTACTAAGGAAGTAATTTTATAATCATCTAACTAGCCAAGGGTTGTATTTTTGGGTGAAAGAAAACTTGTACTTACATAGCTAATCTCAAATATAAGAGCATTTTGAATGATCAAATGAGGATGTGAGACATATTTGGCATATGTGACTGATACTAGCACCACTGATAGCTTGCTTGAAAATATACCAATGACGAAAGAATTTTCTGATGTATTTCTAGATGATCTACCTGGTTTACCACTAGATAGAGAGATAAATTCACTATTGAACTACTACTAAGAACAACACCAATACTAATGTCACCTTACAGAATGACCCCAATTGAGTTGAAAGAATTGAAGACCCAATTGCAGGAATTACTTGATAAATGGTATATCAGATCTAGTATATTACCTTGGAGAGCTCCAATATTATTTGTTAAAAAGAAAGATGGAACAATGAGATTGTACATTGATTACAGGCAACTAAATAAAATGACAGTCAAGAATAAATATTTATTGCCCAGAATAGATGATTTGTTTGACCAATTATATGGAACCCAAATATTTTCCAAGATTGACTTGAAATCAGGATATTACTAGCAGAAGGTAGCAGAAGCAGATGTTCTGAAGATTGCCTTTCAAACCAAGTATGGATATTATAAATTTTTAGTAATGCCATTTGGGTTGACTAATGCTCCAGTTGCATTTATGGCATATGAATAAAGTATTTCAACTATATTTGGACAAATTTTTGATAGTATTTATTGATGACATATTGGTGTACTCAAAGAATATGGGAGAACATGAACAATATTTAAGAATTGTGTTGCAGACTTTAAGGGAGAAACAATTGTATGCTAAACTGAGTAAATACAAATTCTGGTTGGTTCATTTGGTGTTTCTTGGACATGTGGTATCAGGCAAAAGCATAATGGTAGATCTAAAGAAAATTGAAGCCATAGTAAATTGGAAAGCTCCTATAAATATTTTAGAAGTGCATAGTTTTTTGGGCTTAGCCAGATGCTACTGCAGATTTGTAGATGGATTTTCCTTAATTGCTAACCCTTTGATTAAATTGTTAAGAAATAATGTATCTTTCAAATGGGCTCCAGAATGCCAAAGGAGTTTTGAGGAGCTAAAACAATGGTTAACCTCAGCAATAGTGTTAGCTATTCCTACAGTTACATGCATATTTATGATATATAGTGATGCTTCTCACTAGGGCTTAGGATGTGTATTGATGCAACATGGTAAAGTGATAGCTTATGCATCCAGACATTTGAGACCACATGAGATCTCATATACATTGCATGATTTAGAATTGGTTATAGTTGTATTTGCATTGAAGATTTGAAGGCATTATCTATATGGTGAGACATTCCAAATCTTCACATACCATAAGAGCTTGGTTATTTACTAACACTAAAGAGTTAAACATGAGACAAATATGATGGTTAGAGCTATTAAAAGATTATAACTGCATAATTGAATACCATCCAGGGAAAGCCAATATAATAGCAGATGCATTAAATAGGAAGTCCAGTAGCAATGTAGCTCACTTGCAAGCATCCCTTTTTCCATATTTGATTTAATTATGATCAATAAATATTGAATTGAATATGCATGATGGTGGATCACTGATTGCTACTCTTCAGGTTAGACTTATACTAAAGGAAAGAATAAAAAAAACACAGGAAAAGATTCTCAATTATGTGAGAAAATTGAAATGGTAAGGCAGGGAAATAGTACAAAGTTCTATTTGCAAGATGATGCACTGTTGTTAAAGTCACACATATGTGTTTCAAATCTTGACAACTTGTGTTAGGAAATAATGGAAGAGGCACACAATGCACCCTATGGAATGCACCCAGAGATGACCAAGATGTATCACAGTTTGAGACCTCATTACTGGTGGTCAAGAATGAAGAATGACAGAGCAGAATATGTTTCTATAAGCTTAACATGTCAGTAGATTATGATTAAACATCAGGCATCAGTTGATAAGTTACATTCATTGCCTGTGTCAGAATGGAAATACAAGAAGATAATGATGAATTTTGTTTATGGATTGCCAAGAACTCTACAGAAAAATGATGTAGTATGGGTAATTATTGACAAATTAACCAAGTAAACACATTTTCTACCTATCAGATAAGGGTGTACACTTGAGAGTTTGGCAAAATCATATGTGAATGAGATAGTCAAATTATATTGCATTCTAGTGTCTAGTGTGTCTGATAGAGATCCACGATTTACTTCACATTTTTTGGTGAGTTTACAAGATGCATTGGGAACAAAATTGAACTTCAGCACTGCATTCCACCCACAAACTTATGAACAATCAGAAAAGACTATACAAACATTGGAAGAAATGCTTAAGGCATGTTCTATGAAATTCAGAGGAGTTTGGGATGAATATATAACATTGATAGAATTTTCTTACAACAATCAATATCATAGCAGTATCCAGATGGCACCATATGAGGAATTGTATGGTAGAAAGTGCAGTAGCCCTATCACTTGAGATGAAGAAGAAGCACGTGTAATAGAAGGACCAGAGATAGTACAAGACACAATGGATAAAATTAAGGTCAATAACAAGTAAAGGTGGCACAAGACAGATAAAAAAATTATGCCGATCAACATAGAGGGGAAATAAAATATGAGTTGGGTGAGAAGGTATTTCTATGAGTATCTCCATGGAAAGGGGTAATGCGATTTGGTAAAAAATGGTAAATTGAGCCCAAAGTACATACGGCCTTATGAAATTCTTAAGAAAGTTGGTCCACTGGCATATAAGTTTATTTTACCACCGGAGATAGCTTAGATTCATAATGTGTTTCATGTGAGCATGCTTAGAAGGCACAGTTCAGATCCTACAATTGTACTTAAAGATCAAACCATTGAGATTACAGATGACATGAGTTATATCGATGAACCAGTAGAAATCATCAGATACAAGGCTAAACAGCTAAGAAACCAAGAAATACCTTTAGTTAAGGTATTATGGTGAAACCATTCACAAGAAAAGGTAACATGGGAAATGAAAAAACAATATCCACACCTATTTCTAGGTACTAAATTTCGAGTATGAAATTTTTAAAAGGAATGGAGAATTGTAACATTCTTGACTTCCCACATATGCAGTTCTACATACATTTCATTTGGATATATGAATTTTCATATATTTTACTTGAACACGTGCATTTTATAAGTATTTTTATAGGGATAAGTTCAAGACACACACTAGCTATGTGTCTGAGTATTTTTCAATTGTGTTGAATTACGTGTGTTCATTTTATAATTTAGTTAAGGATGACATAAAATTGAAATTTATATGAATGAAATTATTAGATCAAATTAATAAAGAAAAATGAAATGAAACAAAAAAAAAATGAAAAGAAAGGAAGAAACCAAAAGGAGAAAATGACAAAAGTGATGAGGTGGGAGGTGGACCTTATCTTTCTCCTCACTATTCTATCTCCCTCACTCCAATTCCATTTCTCATTCTTCTTTTACCATTTCAGCCTTATTTTATTCCTTATTTCAGAAGATTTTTTTAGCAAATTCATCCCTTTCAAGTTCATTATTGGTATGTAATCTTCTCTCAATTGTTCTAGTATTGGTTTGAACTATTAGGGTCATGTTGCATTAGTGTCTTGCGCTCTGATTTGGATGAACTTATGGACCGAATTTTGAGACGTTTCAACATAAATTATGTTTATTTAAGTCTTAGATTTATGTATGTGTAAATATTTTTGCAAGATTTGGTATGTATGAAAATATATTGCATTAAATTGGAGCTGGTCCAGCTATGAATATTACCTTGATTTACTACTGTGTTCTTTTGTTTTGAATATGATAGAGGCATTATTTTAAGTCCCTAAATACATAACAATTGTAGATATATGTGTTATATATCGTTATACCAAAGTTTAGGTACATATGTATTGTGGATGTTGAGTATGGTGAATGAAACCATGATTGTTCTATAGTTTTAAATGCTTGCTTAGAGCCCTAGGCAAGTCTAAAAAATTTTTTGGTCATGTTGAACCCCTTATAGATAGAATATGTAATTTATCAAAACATGAAAATTTTAGATTTATGTCATAAATAAATTTTGGTATAGATATCACCTTAATATGTTATGTATATAGTGAGATATAACCTTCATAAGCAATACTAGTATGGAAGCCAACTATGTTCTAAACCAGTGAAATGTTGCTTATAATTTGATGACCTTAGAGACATAATTAATAAAATTTATAAATATAAAAATGTTTCATGTTAATCTATATAAATTACTATAAAGTTTAACTATAATATGACTTGTATAATGTAAGATATGAAGGACCAAAATTGATACCCTAAAACTGCTAAATGGCAGAAAATAGGATAGAAACATATAACACAATTGAAAATTCTACCAAATATTGTACAATGCTCTAATTTCTCTGAAATTTGAATATGTTATATAATTATATGTTAAATTTAATTAGGAATAGAAATCATACAAATTGGACAATTTTACAAAAAGTTATGGGCTAATCAGTTTCATAAGGTCACATTGTCTCATAGGAAAAATCCTAACTATCTATAAGAATTGTGCACATTAATTTGTTTAAAATACATTACATTTCTCTAGTCATGAATTAATCAATTATATTTTCATATTAGGTTAAAAGTTGGAAATTATATTTTCATATTAGGTTAAAAGTTGGAATCAAAGGAGAAATGTGAGTATAATTATCAAACAATTTCTTTAGTGCATATGAATATTGCTTGCTATGTGATATGTGAGATGTTTTATAGTTATGTGATTCATATAATTGTCATGATTTGACCTTGACAATGAGATGATGGATAATTTGTATCATATGTGGTATATATGGTGGTATATTTGAGGTATATGTTTGACCTACATGATATATACATGGTATATGTATAGAATATTTGAGGTAAATATATAGCATATAGGGTATACATATGATATATATATGATGTATACATAATAAGGACATAATGGATGATGAATGCTTAGTCACAAATGCATATGCATAAGGATTTAAAAGGTATTGTGACTAGTTAATCAACATTGCAAGACAAAAGAAGAGGCTTATGGTCCAACAAATGTGAAAATGATACAAATGATTAAGTTAGCTAGCAAATGTAAATATTCACATAACAAATGTTCATATGGAAAGCCGAGACAATGTCTACTTAACTAGGTTACAACAAAATGAAATGAGTTAAGCTTGAGTATAACCAAAGATTGGTGATTATATGTTTATATTTTACTCATAATTATATGATAATGGTGAATGCAGTGAATTTATAACTTGTTACTATGAGTCGCTTGGTACTTTAGAACTTATTTAATGATTACTCTCATTGAGCCATAACTCATCAATTTACATCATTTTTTAGGTAAAGAAAAGTGATAGCTCATTTTGGTTGATATATAGAAGACATGAAACAAATGTCACCGGTTGAGCCTCGCCATTCTTTCTCTTTGCATTCCACATGAACATGAACTCATTTCATCTGTATTTGGAGTTATGTGAATGTATGTGTATATTTAGTCAAAGTTGATTTTGAAATGTAAATGAATACAACTTGTAAACCTTTAGATGTAAATTTTAAGTTTTAAAATATATATGATATATTATGTTGTAGTGAAAGCCCTAGTGTTGAATTGCAGATTCATTGAATGATGTTATGGGATGTGATAAAAAAAAATTTTACTATCGATGTTTACAGGATCTTAGTCTTACTAGTATGTCACATATGATTATTTGATATAAGGATAGGTTGTACTTAAATGTATAAGGTATGATATTACATCATATATTTAATAAACCTATATATTTATATACTTCAAGGGCATGCATGTCCTCTTTTCTCCAAACGATCCCACCATATTCAAAACTTTGTCATTTTACCCACATCATAACTTTTCATCGGTGTGAAAGCTTTCCATTTTAAAATTTTAACTTTAAACTTTAACTCTCCTTAACCCCAAATCTTTTCATCTCTAAACACATAACTCATAGGCCATACTTTACGGGTTACAATTCTCTCCCCTTGAAATAAATTTTATTCTAAAATTTACCTATTGTATCAGATGAAAATAATTGAGGATACTGCTTAACTCTAGTTGTAATGCTAGTTTATAAGTAACTGGTCTGATCCTTTTAATGATCTCATAAGGTCCAATGAATCTTAACTCAACTTGCCATTCTTTTTGAATCGAAGAACTTTCTTCCATAGAAAGACTTTAAGAAACACTTTGTCTCCCGCCATGTACTCAATATTTCTCATCTTGAGATCTGCATATGACTTTTGCCTAACTGAAGCTATTTTCAAATGATCTTGAATGATCTTTATTTTCTATTTTGTCTTTTGTACTAATTTTGGCATCATTAGCTTTCTCTCGCTAAGTTCAGTCCAACATAATGTTGTTTGACACCTTTTTACCATAAAGTGCCTCATAGGGAGCTATCTGAATGCTCGACTGATAGTTGTTATTATAAGCAAATTCCATTAATGGTAGATATCTCTCCTAACTCCTCTTAAATTCTATAACACAACTTATCATCATATCTTCTAATATCTGAATCACCCTTTCTGACTGACCGTTTTTTTAAGGATGAAATGTTATACTGAAGTTGAGCTTTGTAACCAACACTTGCTATAGACTCTTCCAAAACTGTGATGTGAACTTCGAATTTCTATCCGATATGATGGAAACTGGAACTCCATGAAGTCTTACTACTTCATTCACATATAGTTCTGCTAATCTATTCAACTGATGATCTCTCCTATTGGTAAGAAGTAAGCTGACTTCATTAACCTATTTACTATAAGCCATATGGCATCATAATTTCTCGGCATCAAAGGTAAACTAATCACAAAGTCCATTGTGATCCTTTCTCATTTCCATTCTAAAATAGTGATCAACTATAGTAACCCTTATGGTACTTGATGTTCTGCTTTGACTTGATAACATGTAAGACATTTTGTCATGAACTCTATAGTTTCTTTCTTCATTCCCGACCACCAATATTTTTTCTTCAAATCTTGATACATCTTGTTGCTTCTTGGTTGCATTACATATCTAGTCTCATATGCCTCATTCAATATCCTCTGTCTCAAATCTAGTACATTCGACACATATAACCATCCCTGATAGTACAACCCATTATCTGACTCAACTGAAAACTCAGGTCTCTCCCTCTTGGAAACTAACTCGATTAACTTAGCTAATCTGGCATCCTGCCTGTGTGGATCTCTAATATCCTGATTCAACGTAGGTCAAATATGCAACTCTTCCATGACCTTTCTACTCAATGCATTGGCTACAACATTAGGCTTGCTTGGATGGTAATCAATTACACAATTCTAATCCTTGATCAACTCCAACCACATTCTTTGTCTCAAATTCAACTCCCTCTGAGTAGGAGGATATTTCAAACTCTTGTGGTCAGTGTAAATGAAACATTTTTCCCATATAGATCATGATGTCAAAGCTTCTGTTAACAAAGTCTTAAGTTGGTCAACTCTATGCTGACACTTGTCTAACCATTCAAATTTCACATTTTTTCTCAACAATCTGGTCAATGAAGAAGATATCATGAAGAATCCTTTAACAAATCTCCTGTAGTAACCTGTTAAACCAAGAAAACTTTTAATCTTTGTCACATTCTTTAGAGGCTTCTAATCCAATATTGCCTTAACCTTGCTAGGATCTATTTTAACTCCATCCACTACTACTACATGTCTGAGGAATGCTACTTTATCTAGCTAGAACTCACATTTAGAAATCTTGGCATACAACTTCTAATCCTTGGGGATCTACAAAACTATCCTCAAGTGCTAATCATGTTCCTTTTTGTCCTTGGAATAAACAAAGATATCATCGATGAAAACCACTAAAAAATGATCTAAATATCCAATTTATCAGATCTATGAAAGCTGCAGGAGCATTGGTCAACCCAAATGACATAACTAAAAACTAATAGTGGCCATATCTAGTCCTAAAAGTTGTCTTTGCCACATCATCTGCCTTAACTTTCAACTGATGATACCTTGACCTGAGGTCTATCTTAGAGAAAACTCCTGCACCCTTTAATTGATCGAACATATTATCTATCCTTGGCAAAGGATATTTGTTTTTTATCGTAACTTTATTCAATTACTTGTAATCAATACACAACCTCATTGATTCATCCTTCTTCTTAATAAATAGTACTGGTGCACCCCATAGGGATATACTTGGCCTGATAAAACCTTTATCTAACATCTCTTGCAGTGATGTCTTTAACTTCTTTAACTCTGAAGGTGTCATTCTATAAGGTGCAGTTGATACTTGAGTTATACTTGGTGCAAGTTTTATAGAGAACTCTATCTCCCTATTTGAAGTAATCCTGGTAAGTCATTAGGAAATACCTCTCGATATTCTTTCATTTTTGAGAAATCCTGTATATCTAGTCCTTTGTATCAATCATATGAGTTAAGTTTCATACCCCTTTCTCATCATCTTCTGAACCTTCATCATGAAAATGACTTGAGCTGATTGAGGAAATTTCTCACCTTCCATTACTATCTCCTCTCATTCTGGGGTTTTAAGAATCAATTTCTTAGACCGGTATTCATTATCACCTCATGTTGAGAAAGCTAATCCATGCCCAGAATAACATCAAACTCATGGAAAGATAACTCATTCAAGTCTACAAGAAACTCTCTTTCATGTATAATTAACGGACAACCCTTATACACCCGGTTCACAATCCCATTGTGACCTAGAGGATTTATGACTTCAATATCATATTCTAAGTTTTCTACTATCATAATATGTTGGCTAGGTGTTCTTGTGTAAACATATGAGTGTGAAAATCCAGGATTTATTAAAGCACATAAACATAAGCCATAGAGAGAAAATGTACCCACGATAACATCAGTGGCCTCATGATCCTACTATGTCCTCATGGCATAAGCTTTAGTCAGAGTCTTACTGGGTCCTGGTCTATTGATTGTCTCTGATGTAGTATGACTAGGTCCTAATTAACCTTATCAATTTTGCTGTTGACTTTTCACTAGAGCCAATCCTACTATTTGTGTAGGCATTGTACTGCCCAAAAATGGACAATCCCTCTTCAAATGATCTCAGAACCCATATCTGTAACAAGCCATAACGACTGCCCAACATTCACCCTAATTGCTCTTACGAAAAATCCCATATACTAGTATAACTCCTCTCGAATTTTGTAGTTCTGAACTGGCAGCAACAGAAGTAGCTTTGGGGAATGGTCCTTTCTTATAGGAATTAGGCTATGAAAAGCCTTAACTGTTTCCCCTAAATTGTGACTATCTAGAGAAAAAATGACCCTTCTTGCATGAAGGTTGTGCCATGCTAACTGATGGCTTCCTGAAAGACTCATTTGTCTTCTTCCTCTTTTTCTTGTCTACACTGATGGTTGCAGATACCAACTTCGCAAAGTTCTAAATCTGAAGAGTTGTAACCTGATAGCTAATATCTTCATGTAAACCATCCTCGAACTGGCGGCATTGATTCACTTCATCCCTAAAAATCTCAGCTACATACTTACTCAGCCTAATGAACTTTCGCTCATACTCTGTAACAGTCAGATTTCCCTACTATAAATATTGGAATTTCCTCTTCTTCTAGTTCACATACACTCATGACACATATTGCTTCTTAAATTCTACCACAAATAAGAGCAATGTTAGCGGTTGTAATGTCTATGCTTCAACAAAACTATCTTTCACCAATTGTATGCATGATCTTGAAGCAAAGAAATTGCATACATCACCTTGTGCTCATCGGCATACTCTATCTCTTTGAAGGCTTTCTCGGACTAACCAAAAATCAGCAACTACTGGATCATCCTCGTTCTTACCAATAAAATTAGTAGCCCTATACTTGCTGAGCTTATATATATATATATATATATATATATATATATATATATATATATATATATATATATATATATATATATATATATATATGGTCTCGGTGGTGGAGGCAGTGGAATTAGAGGTGGTACTGGTTTTGGATCTGCCTGTGGCATATTCTGTACTAGCTATTTTAACAAGCATGCTATCTACTGCATAAATGGTATCTAGCCAAGCTCAGCCTATCCAACGTTCTACTAAGGAACTGGTGTAACACTTGGAATATGTATGCTAGCAATACTAGCCTGATCTTGAGCACGAGTATTGCTAAGACTGTTGCTTTCTGTAATGTCATAAGGATTTACCTCATCACCTTCCATAACCTTTCACTTACACCTACAAGTTGATAGAGAAGTAGTCCATGTCAGAGTCAGATGAGATACAATGGATGCATGATTAAAAACAAACCCCTTTACCCCACCTAGATTCAGAAATGCCTAAACTTAATCTCTGATACCAATAAATGTAATACCTTTTGATATAGCCGAGAAAACCTCCTAACTATACCGACTAATACTACGGATTATTGTGTTGAAAACTGACTAAATTAAAATTTTTCATATTTAAAAAAAATGTTCAACATAATTATGCATAAAACCTGATCCAATGATCATTGTAATAAAGACATAAAATATGTTTTTTCGACTTCACTAGCCTTAGTTTGCGAATACATCATAATAAATATCATTACATGTTCTTAAAACTATAGATATGTAAACCAAAATCAGATGAAAGAAATAAAAATACATAATATACCATAAATGTACACACACCCCGCTGGGTGCACTCTGACTGATATCTAGGTGCACTCTTCCAGTCAACTCATGTCTACTAGCTTCGAATCTGCGTGAAGGAAACCCACATACTAAGCAACCTAATGCTTAGTGGTACATATGTACACAAAAAATCTATATTTAAAAATAATATCATACAATGTCATGTCATTCAACTCATAATCATTCTTATAATCATACATTCTAGTCATTTCATTCTTTAATAATATACCAACATGTCTATCCTACCATAGACATGCTATAATACATATATATATATATATATATATATATACATATATATATATATATATATAATTACTATATCAATTACCTGATATAAACATTACATTAAAAGAATCTTTAAGCTTCCATTATTTCAACTGTTTCAGTCCCATAACTCTAAAATTATTACATTAATTTTACTTGGCCCAAGATTCTCTACGTTTGACTATTCGAATGTCAGATATGAGATAGAGGCACTCACAATCCGAGCTTAAACCACCCGACTCATAACTTGTAACAGCTTATTCAAGCCCTTCAAGTCTATGACACTCAACAACCCAAGCTTAAACTACATTGACTGAGAATAATATAGTATGCTAGCAAATTTAGGATCAAATGCATTTATATATCAAGCTTTAACCACTTATCTTTTTATCATGTCAAAATAACTCATATGGTATCGTTCACCTCCCTCAATGGTATACCATCTATCATATGAAAAGTCCAAGACTAGAGAACTGTGTATTTAACTCATAACATTTTATCTTTCAATTCATTTTATCAGATGTTATTACCACCATTATATATCATTCATACATTCTCATACCAATACATATATATCAAACCATATATTCCATATGTTATTTTCCATGTATACATACATCCCATAACATGTATTTAACAAACTAAAAATTAAGATTGTAAACCAAAATGTATATATATTACATTCATCATTTTTCACGAGCGTGAACCATCATATGAAATAAACAGAGCATTCACGGGAGTGAATTACCTATTCACAGCTCTGACATCATGTCATTCACGGCTTCCCAACCGAGACACTTAATTGTGAAATTCTAGGTTCGTGCAAGTTCATCAGCCTCGACATCCACAACTGTAACACCATTGTTCACCGGTATGAATCATACATTTCTAGCAACCCAAAACAAAGCAAACATACATTTCATGCAAAATCTATAAAGATTAACTAGTATTAATCTCTCCTATAAACACTTTTATACATATACCATGTCCACAACATGTTTAAACAACATTTAAGTCATTAAATATGTTTCTAGGTCATTTTAAACTATAACATATCTCATATGTCATTTTAACACTTAAAACCCTTTTTTCCATGTTATTGATTAACCATAACATTCCCATTTACAGCATACAAAAACATATCAAAATGCATGATAAATGAATTAATATGCCCATATGTACATACCTTTCACCAAAATAAAGTCTTAACTGATTTTACAAGCCTTTCAAGCTTGTTTTCCCTTTTGTGATGTGTTTCTTTACTAATTAATCGAATCTATTATCACAAAATATTCCTTTCAGAACCTTATAACCATGAACGAGCTAAACAAAACCTTAAAAACTAAGTTCTACCTCTATATTGGCAAAACTCTATCAAACCTCCATGTTTTTCAAGTTTTCAAGTTTCAACAATGGTGTTTTAGGGTTAAGATAAGTGGAGAAGATGACCAAGAATTCTCTGAGTGTGTCAGAGGATGATCTGGGACGGTGAAAATGATTTTAAATAAGATAAGATACATAAAAAAGAGAAATATATGGTTGCTCATAGCCAACGACCTACGTTGATGGGTGTGACACTTAACCTTACAAGCATGAAACACCATTCACAGTCATGACAATACTTCACGGGTGTAAATGTCCTATTTTCTCCAAATGATCCCACCATGGTCAAAACTGTATCATTTGAACCATAACACAGCTTTTCACGTGGGTGAAAGCTTTCTATTTCAAAATTTTGACTTTAAACTTTAACCCACCTTAATCTTAAATTTTTTTCTCTCTAATACTTTATGGGCATTATGCTACTATTCTTTGGCATGCTAGCATTCAACCAGCCTTTTTTTATCAGAGTAAGTGTATATATTCAATAGATAGGAAAGTTTTGTAATGTTTTCTGTCTTTTATCAAATGAAGAAATGCTTTTTCTCCTATATTTTTCTTAGCTCCATTTTCATGGAGTTTTGGTTTTTATTCATGGTATCAAAGCTTTAGGCTTATAGATCTCTACTCATCTTTATAATATTTCTTTACTTCTATTTTTATTCATAGTTCTCTTGCTCCTTTTATTTTTCATCCATTGCATCACTAAAATGGTTGATTCTTTTAGAGAAGCTAATGTTCAAGCTAAGAATAATGGAGATCAAATAAGCAATAAGGCTAATGGAAACATCATAGATGGTTTTAGGAAGAAAGAAAATTTGAAAAAGGAAGGTAGGTGTTGTGACTTTTTCAATGGAGGTGGGCATGTGGGAGAGACTTGTTTCAAGCTTAATGGGTATTTGAATTGGTATGTGAATCTAAAAAAAAAAAGGAAGAATACAACAAGGGTATTGAAAATATGTCAACTGCTACTCCAATCGATGCTGATCCAAAACTAAAGGATAAGAAAGAAGATTGGACATCAGCCATAATTGGGATTATTCAATAACATATCAACAAATTTATCAAAGGAAAGCAGCCTATGCACTGTAAGATTTACTGCTCCAAATTCTCATAAAGAATTAACTAATGGAACATAGATTGTTGATATTGGTGCAACTAATCACATGTGTAGTGATGAAATTTTATTTGATAATGTTGAACCTATGCCCTACAATAAACCTATTTTCTTCCCTAATGGAAATGCTAGATATGTGAAAAATTTAAGGGATAGTTTGTAATATCATCAGCCTTTCCCACATGTATTTTTTATAAATATCTCATTCGAATATGTTTATCTTCCATATAAACCACTTGAGCACATGTAGAATATGCATTTTTATTTGAATAAATTCTCGATATATACTTAATTTGTTTTTTTAAGTATTTTGCAATTGTACCGAGTTGCACATGTCTATTTTATAATTTAGATGAGGATGACATGAAATTAGTAATAAAGCTAATAAAGTAACTAGATTGAATTAATAAAAAATTGACTTGATTAATTTAATTAAATTAAAGTAAATGATTAAAATATATTTTTGCATTGATTAATAAAATGAGATAAATATATGTATGTTTGTATGTATGTATGTATGTATGTATGTATGTATGTATGATGATGATGAATATGATGTTGATAAAAATAAATAAATAAAAGGAAAAATAAAAAATGAAGGATGGGACAAAAGGAAAAAAAAGATAAGGGTGGTGTGCTTAGTCATTATTGCTTTAAAGCTTATTTTTCCATTACCTACCACTAACATTTCTTCGTCTTCTTCTCCTTCTTCTTTTTCTTTTTCTTCTTCTTCTTTTTTTTTTTCTTACTTTTTTTTTTCTTCTGCTTTCTTTCAAAGTTTCAGCCACAAATCAAGTAAGCAAATTAGTGGTGAGTTAATTATTTTGGAGGTATAAACAAATAATTCAAATTAAGGTCTAAATTTTGTTTTCATGGCAAGATATTATAGCTTAATTTTCATGGTCTTTGAGGAATAATTTAGAGAAGTTCCAAACATAAAACTTATAAATATATGTCTTATACATATGTTTTAAAACAGAGTTACAAAATTTGATGTATATAAAGAGAAATCATATTTTTACTAAAAAAACTAGTTTTGATTACCATTCTTGCAAATTATTCAACTTTATTTATTATTTTTTAGACCATCATAGAAGTTAAATTTGATAAAATATAAAACATAAAAGTTGTATATATATATGCCATATATATTTATGTAAAATGGGTTATCAAAATTCAGTATGGATAAGGAGATATCTATGAATGAATCATGACTATTCTTTTGATTAAAACTATTTCCTTTGTACATTTCTAGCTCCAAAATATTTATCTTAATTTTTGAGATATTTATAGACCAAATTGACAAAAGTTATAAATATGAATTTTTTTTTATTTATATCTTATATAAGTTATAGTGAAAGTATTACCTTAAGATATTGTGTATTTTGTAAGTTATAGTATAAATAATAAACTTGTCTGGATGTTATCTCTGTCAGAATTAGTCACATATTTCCTATTGTTCGAATGCCTTAGAGGCATAATTATAAAATGTAATAAACATAAAAAATGTGTTAAGTATTTGGAAAATTTCCTAATAATTAAAAATATATGTAATAAGGTATGAATTATTAAAATTTGTATCCTCAAAACCGTCTAAGGATAGGAAACAAGCATAATCTGAAATTCCACTAAATATTGTGTGATACTACTATTTCTGCAGGTTACTTGACTTTGTTTAATTTTTAGACCATCATAGAGTTCGAATTTGATGAAATATAAAATAAAAAAGTTGAAGATATATGTTGCCCAGATATTAAGCCAAGAAGGGGGGTTAAATTGGAGTTTCAAAAATTAAACTTTAAAGTGCAGAAATAAAAAATTAATTTTAGGAGGGATAGAGAAATTTTATAGAGGTTTGGGTGTTAATAAACCCTACTCCTCTCCCCAATCGCAATTGGAAGTTTCACTAACACACTAAGTGTTACAATTGAGTTTTACAAGCTCACTCCCAACTATGATGTTTCTCACAATGGTTCACACCTAACCCAGAAATCCCTTGTGTTTTAATGGCTCACACAATAACCAATTCCTTGTGTTTTACAGGCTCACAGAAACAACCTTTACTTTGTGTTTTTACAATCTCACACAAACAACCTTTTAATTTGTGTTTTAGAGGCTCACACAACTAACCCTTACAAGTGTTCTACTCTTAACCCAGAACTACCCAAAGCTCACTTAAGTAATGATTACAGAGAGAGACATTCACAAATCCTAATTGCTCAATAAATGAAGAGGAAAAAGATTTTTACAGAGAATAGATTTTGGTTCTCAAAGTATTGAATGTACAAATAGATTGTAATAAAATTTTTATTCAAAGTATTTGCTATCCTCTTGTATTGAATGCATAAATGACTTCCATTTATACTCTCATGGCTGATTATAGCCATTGGGGTGCATTAAATATGAAACTAGCTGTTGTACCAACCAAATAATCACGCCTGACATTTTTCTCTTTCATCATTCACCGGCGTGACTATGTTTGTCACGGGCGTGACATTTCTTCCCAAGCCGTGACTGAAGTGGTGACCTTGGTCATGAAGCTCTCTGGAATGTTTTGAAACATTGGGTCACGGGCGTGACAAACTTCCCAGCCGTGATCCAAATGGTGACTTTGGTCGTGAAGCTCTCTGGATGAAAATGCCATGAACATTCACGAGCGTGACATTTTGATTCACGGGCATGACTTAGATGTGGATTTCACGGTTTGTTCTTCTTTCATGGTCGTGAACTTCAAATATTAGTTTTGGTAACGGTTAGCTACTTCGCAGGCATGACACATAGAGTCACGGGCGTGAACATGCTACTTCCTTAATTTTGTCTTTCAAGGATTATTCTTCCAATCTCCATTCTTGCTATTTTATTCCATGTCCTGTTTAATAGACTTAGAAAACAAGTATGTTAAATACAATATTGCTATTTTATTTGTTATCATCAAAATGACAGAAATACCCCTCAACGTTTAACAATCTTCCCCTTTTTGACGGTGACAAATAATCTAGCAATATGTGCTTTTGATAAGTCTCCCCCTCAAAATATACTTAGGATAAAAAATTTATAAAATGCAAGAATTGTAAAGAATTATATAGCATTGAAATAAACTTACTAGTTTTTAAGTATATGCAAGTTATATGTGAAGTATATTCAATATATACCATAATTCCTTTTTAAGACATGAAGTATATGTAAGGTATACTTAAGGTATATTATGGCATAATTATTTTTGTAACTTGTTTATAGGTATATGCAAAGTATACTTAAGGTATATCTAATGTGTATAAAGCTCAATTTCTCAATTTTATTCGTTGCATATTAATTTTGAATCAAAGTTTCTAATCCCTTTTAACCTATTTCAATGTCAATTTTTGATTCAAAATTCATTTATCTTAATATATTGTTATATTGCTAGTTTTTCCCTTATAATATATTGCTAGTTTCTCCCCCTTTTGTTATCAATCAAAAAGGATATAAAGATATCAAAAAGACAAACAAAAAAAAAATATTAAATAAAGGAAAATACAAACAAAGTTAAATAAAGTTCAGAAAGGAAATTTAAAATTTCCTACAAAAAAAGAAATAAACAAGCAAATTTAGGCTACAATCTAGCCTAACACCTAGCCGGACATCCTATCTCAAAGCCTAGCAACTTCTGCCTCAAGGCTGTCCATCCGAGACTCTATGAAGTCTTTGAGGTTCTCCAACCTCTCATCCATCGAAGCCTACAGCTGCTCCAAACGTGGTGCCAAGAGGTCAACCACCTGCTGCGCTAAATTCGATGAGGAAGCCGAGGACTTACTAATGTCCTGCTCAGCCACTGGAGGTTCTTCCTCAACCTGAGCCCTTTTCTTCTGCTAGATTCCTTGGAAGCCTGCTTTAAAGTCCTCCGTGTCATTGTCTTCCCAAATGATCTCCCCAGCAGTGTCAGTGAAGCGGTAGAAAATATCGTTCTCGTAAACGATTCTGACAGCCGCTCCTATCTTTATGAATGACTCGACATCCAAGCGATCTCGAGGATGCCCAGGGATGAGGTTGAAATGATGCTCATTCAGTTTCAAATAGCCAAGCTTCAAGGCTATGTGGGTGACATATCCACCGATCAGTATATCTCTTGTGGGTTTGGTGGCAATGGATAGAAGATGGTTTGCAAACCATCTAGAAAGTGCCACGGTGAGTCCTCTACGAGCCATCTCAAATAGGAAGAGCTTTGATTTCCTGATGGTCCCATTGCTTTCTCCCCTAGCGAATATGCTATAGGTCAAGAACCTATGCAAATATTTATGTACTTGGGATAGGAGATGAGTGCTCTTTGTCTTCTTACCATCCCAGCTACAATCATAGCTAAAATGAGTCCAAGCTCGAAGGGCGGAGAATTCTACTTCACTGTCATTTAGGATTTCATCTGATGGTAGATTAAACAATTCCCCAAATGCAATGGCATTTAGGGTGTTTGGATTGTCACAGAGTTGGAATTTCACCACTCCAGTAGGTGACATTTGCAGAGTGCTAAGGAATTCCAGTGTTGGCTCCCTCAAAGTTGGTTAGTGAATCTCCATAAATTCTTTTAAATGACAGGTCTAGAGTTGCTGTCATAGCTGTTTCGAGTCCAAGACTTCGGACCGTTTGCCATTCGAAGGACCTTGATGACAGTAGAGGCCTTTTCTTCAAAATGGAGTACCGGGGATGACATTGCTCCGGAATTCAGTTCATGAGGTAATTTGAATACCTCATTGGAGCATGAGACTTTTTTCTCTTTCCTTTTGATGAGGCATCTCCATTTGAATTTGAAGAAGTAGACTTGTGATGGATTGAGAAAATTTTGACAGAAAATATTTTTAAGGAAACCCTAAGAATGTATGATTTTTGATGAAGAATTAAACTTTTTGTGGTTTTTATTGGTAAAGTTTGTGACTTGGGGGCCGGAATCTTCAATGTTTCAGTGAATGTGTAATGAGAGCAGTTTTAGGGAGTTGAAGAGTTGAAATGAGAAAATAACCGACTGTTCTTTTATATGCTCGATGCATTCACGGGCGTGAAACGTGTGTTCACGGACGTGAATGGTCGTGTTCACGGTTTGCTGAAGGAGTGTTCCACCCGTGAATGAAGGCATGAATATATTCACGGTCATGACCTTTGAATGTCACGGGCGTGAATGATGAACTGTCACGGGGGTAAAATAATAGTCATGGGTGTGACATGTTGAATTTCACTGCTTATGCCCGTGAAGCAAGCCGTGACTCAAGGCATGAATGCCTCTGTGAGTTTTGGGGTGAAAAAGTTCACAGGAGTGAAAATTTGTCACGGGCTTGAAATGGTCTTTTCACGGGAGTGAATGAAGCCGTGCAAATAAGTTTCACCACTTGAAGCCATGAACCATGTCATGAATCAAGTCGTGAACGACACTGCCTCTTTTGGTTATTTAAGTCACGGGCGTGACTCCTCTGAAATTTTTATCAAATAAAATTAAGTCTTAAAATCAAGACTAAATCATTTCAATAAAGATTTTATCCCTTAAAACATAAATTTTCATCAAAATTTCTACCTTAAATTTAGTGATATGATAGAAAATTAAGATCATCAATTAAGATTTCATAATTTAGCAATTACAAGGTTAATCCATCAATCATACCAAGTTCTCTTCTAATGAAATTAAATCTTTCCTCATTTAGAGACTTAGTGAAAATATCTGCTACTTGATTTTCTGTACTTATGAATTCTAATGCAACATCTCCATATTGAACATGATCTCTAATAAAGTGGTGTCTTATGTCAATATGCTTATTTCTTGAGTGTTGAATAGGATTCTTTGAAAGCTTTATAGTACTTGTATTGACACATTTAATATGTATATGGTTAATTTCATTACCATAGTCCTTAAGTTATTGTTTCATCCAAAGAATTTGAGTACAACAACATCCAGCTGCTATATACTCTGCTTCAGCAGTTGAGAGAGCAACTGAAACTTGTTTCTTGCTAAACCCTGAAACTTGTTTCTTGCTAAACCAAGAAACTAAGCATTCTCCAATAAAGTGACAAGTACCTGAAGTACTTTTTCTATCTAAAAGACTACCAGCATAGTCTGCATCTGAATATCCTATAATATAAAAGGATGTATTTCTAGGATACCATAAACCTGGATGCAAAGATCCATGTAAATATTTTAGAATTCTTTTTACTGCATTTAAATGAGATTCTTTAGGACATGATTGAAATCGTGCACACAAGCAAACACTATACATTATATCGGGTCTAGAAGCAGTAAGATATAAAAGTGATCCGATCATACCTCTATAAAACTTTTCATTAATGCTCTTACCCTTTTCATCCTTGTCCAATTTTGTTGATGTTCTCATAGGAGTCTTAGCATTCTTGTATCCTTCCATACCAAATTTCTTAATTAAATCTCTGGCATATTTGGATTGGTTGATGAATATGCCCTCATTGCTTTGCTTTATTTGTAGACCAAGGAAATACTTAAGCTCTCCCATCATGCTCATTTCAAATTCCCTAGTCATACACTTAGCAAATTCTTGACAAAAAAACTCATTAGTAGAACTAAATATTATATCATCAACATAAATTTGAACAATTAGTATATCATGCTTATGCTTTTTAATGAATAATATGGTGTCAACATTTCCCGTTGTAAAGCTATTTTCTAATAGAAAAGAACTTAGCCTCTCATACCAAACTCTTGGGGCTTGTTTCAAACCATACAAAGCTTTTGAAAGTTTAAAAACATGATTTGGCAAATCATAGCTTTCAAAGCCTGGTGGTTGTTCTACATACACTTCTTCTTCTATATAACCATTTAGAAATGCACTTTTCTCATCCATTTGGAAAAGTTTGAAATTCATGTGACATGCATATGCTAAAAGTATTCTTATGGCTTCTAATCTAGCTACAGGTGCATATGTTTCATCATAATCTATACCTTTTTCCTGATTATATCCTTTTGCAACTAATCTAGCCTTCTTCCTAGTTATTGAACCTTGTTCATCTAGTTTGTTTCTAAATACCCATTTGCTACCTATAATTTGATGATCCTTGGGTCTAGGTACTAAGGTCCATACCTTACTTCTCTCAAATTGGTTGAGTTCCTCTTGCATGGCAATTACCCAACTTTCATCATTAAGAGCCTCATCAATATTTTTAGGCTCAATTTGAGAAATAAACGCAATGTCAGTGACTAACTGTTTGAAATGAGAACTAGTACTTACTCCCCTTGAGAGATCACCAATGATTTGCTCTTTTGGATGATCTTTCATCATTCTCCATTCTTTTGGGAGTTCTTGTTCGTTTTCTTCTTCAGTTTGAGGTAGAGAATCATTTTGTGGTGAATCATCTTGATCATTTTCTTCTTTCCCATTTCCAAGATCAAGTCTTTCCATATTACCTACAACATCATCAAGAACACTACCTTTCACAAGATCAAGTCTACTAGATTCATTAAAGACAACATGTATGGATTCTTCAATAGTTAATGATTTTTTATTAAAAACTCTATATGCTTTGCTGGTTGTAGAGTATCCTAAAAAGATACCTTCATCAGATTTAGAGGCAAATTTTCCAAGATTGTCCTTGGTGTTAAATATAAAGCATTTGCATCCAAATACTCTAAAGTATGATATCAAGGGTTTTCTTCCATTCCATAGCTCAAATGAGGTTTTGTTTAAAAGAGGTCTTTTGAAAACTCGATTTGAAATATAACATGCAGTGTTTGTGGCTTCTGCCCAAAAATAAGTTGGTAAATCATATTCATTGAGAATTGTTCTAGTCATTTCAATTAAAGTTCGATTTTTCCTTTCAACTACCCATTTTGTTGAGGTGTCCTAGGAGATGAGAAATTATGTGAAAAGCCATGTTCAAGACAAAAGCTTTCGAAGTTTTCATTTTTAAATTCTTTCCCATGATCACTTCTTATTTTTGAAATATAGTACCCTTTTTCATTTTGAACTCTTTTAGCAAAGTTTTTGAAATTTTCAAAAGCATCACTCTTTTAAGCTAAGCAAATTACCCAAATAAATATAGAGTAATCATCTACGATGACAAATGCATAATGTTTTCCTCCTAAGCTAGCAATTCTAATAGGTCCAAACAAGTCTAAATGTAGGAGTTGAAGAGGTTTTGAGGTACTTACTATGTTTTTGGCTTTGAATGATGACTTGTGTTGCTTTTCTCTTTGGCAAGGTTCACATGTCTTGCCTTTTTCATATTTAACTCTTGGCAGTCCTTTTACTAGTTCTCATGTGCTGAGACTTTGTATTAAGTCCATGTTAGCATGACCAAGCATTTTATGCCATAACCAAGTTTCATCACTAGTAGTCACAAGACACTTAGAGGAATGGTTAGATAGTTCATGTAAGTTTATTATGTATGTATTTATATCTCTATTTCCTTTAAATATCTCCTGACCATCGATAAAGATCACAAGACATTCATTTGAAGTAAAGATTACTTTGTTTCCTTTATCACATAATTGACTTACACTTCACAAGTTATGTTTCAAGCCATCAACAAGTAAGACATCTTTAATAAAAATAGTACCATTAATACCAATAGAACCAATGCCAATTACCTTACCCTTTGCATTGTTTCCAAAGGTAACTTTACCTCCATCAATACTTTTGATTTCATTGAAGAGTTCTTTGTCTCCTGTCATATGCCTTGAGCATACACTATCTATTAGCCAAGCATTTTTGTTTATTATGGACTTGAGGCATACCTATAAAATCACAATTCAAGTATGATTTTTAGGTACCCAAATGAATTTGGGTCCTTGAGGGTTAGCACATGAAGGTTCCCAATGAGCCTTCCTTATCCAACAATATTTATTTATTTGACCCATTTTCATACAATAATTACATTGTTTTGGTCTAAATTTGTTTTCTGGTCTTTCAATATTTTTGAATACCATTTTTCTATCAAATTTATTTTGAGAATGATGACGTGCATAGTTATGATTAGTTGTAGATTTTCTAGATGCATGCTTCCTATATATAAAGGCATGATTATTCTGTTTATGTATAGAGGGTTTAATATGCTTATTTCTTGGTGTTGTTCTAACAGGTGTGAAGATGTGAGGTTCTCTAGACTTAACAAAGATGGTTTTGTGAGAAGATGACGATGTGTCCTTAAATCCTAGACCATGCCTAATTAAGGGTGATCTTTGAGATACAATGAGAGTATCTAAGCTCTCTTTACCTTTGTGAAATTTAGAAATGAAATTTCTAAATTCCTCAACTTCATTTTTCAAAGCATTATTTTCTTTTAGTAAGGAAGCAGTTGAGGGTCTTGATGAGTATTCATCTAATGACTTTTGGAGAGATTCATTAGATGATTTAAGTTTTATGTTTTCCTTTTCTAAACCATCTATATTATTTTTTAAATTAGAGATGTTATTTCTATAGGTACTAAATTTATTTCTATATTTCTCTAATTCTAGATTTAATTCTTCAATTAGGCTTTGCTCATCATCATCATCATCATCACTATCATCATCATTATCACTACTATCATTGTTCAAAGAGTATGAGTGTAGTGATCTTACCTTATTCGAGACACGATCTTCAATAGCCACAAAGCATAGGTTGACCTCTTCGCTTTCATTATCATCTTTTTCACTTGAAGACTTTCGTCATCCCATGTGGCTTTGTGACCTTTCTCCCCATTGTTTCTTTGGTATTTGCTCTTATGCTTTTTGAGCCTTGGACATTCTGGTTTGATATGTCCTTTCTTTCCACACTCATAATACTTTACCTCTTCCTTACTTCTTTGTGCATCATTAGAAGTTTGTTTAAGGTTTCTTTGCCTGAATTTTCTAGAGTTGCTCATTTTCTTCTCAATGATTTTTTTTAATCTTCTTTAAAGCATAACAATGTCCTCATATTCATCATCGCTCATTTCTTCATCATCTTCACTTTCTTCTTGAGATTTTGAAGTAGAGGCTTTGAGTGCCAAGGGCTTTCTTTTCTCTGGCTCTGCTTCAAGCTCTCTATCTCTTTTCACTGCCATCTCATGTGTGAGAAGTTTGCCAATCAGCACATCAGTATTCATGATGCTCATATCTTCATTTACTTCTTCTATGCCAACAACTCTTGAGCTATAGTCTTTAAGAGGAAGACTTCTCAGGATTTTGTTGTTTACATCCTCCAAACTCAGATGCTTCCCAAGTTTCCTCATTCCATTTATAATGGCTAGTAGACGGTTGGTCATGTCAGTGATTGACTCATTGGATTTCATCTTGAAGAGCTCATATTCTGAAGTCAGAATTTGAATCTTTTTGGATTTGACTTGCTTAGTTCCTTCATGATAATTTTCCAATGTCTTCCATATGCTGTATGATGTTGGGCAGTGTTGTATTCTCCCACATTCTTCAATGGATAATGAGTTTGATAGGATTTTCATTGCCTTCTTGTTTTTGAAATTTGCTCTTCTTTGAGGCTCTGTTCAATCATTTCTTAATAGGATTTCTTCTTCACCATCAGCTCCTCTTCTGGTTGGTGGTGTCCATTCTTTTCGTACACTACCCCAGACTTCAATTCCTTCACTATCCAGATATGTCTCCATCCGAAACTTCTAATGGGCATAATTTGCACCATCAAAGTAAGGTTTGAGACTTTGGAATCCTTCACTGGCCATATCTTAATCTTTACTAGTGCCTTTTAGGCTTCGATGCTAGACTAAACTCTGATACCAATTGTTGCCCAGATATTAAGCCAAGAAGGGGGTTGAATTGGAGTTTCAAAAAATTAAACTTTAAAGTGTGGAAATAAAAAATTAATTTTAGGAGGGATTGAGAAATTTGACACAATGATTTTATAGAGGTTCGGGTGCTAACAAACCCTACTCCTCTCCCCAATCGCAATTGGGAGTTTCACTAACACACTAAGTGTTACAATGGAGTTTTACAAGCTCACTCCCAACTATGGTGTTTCTCACAATGGCTCACACCTAACTCAAAAATCCCTTGTATTTTAATGGCTCACACAATAACCAATTCCTTGTGTTTTACAGGCTCACACAAACAACCTTTACCTTGTGTTTTTACAAGCTCACACAAACAACCTTTACTTTGTGTTTTTACATGCTCACACAAACAATCTTTTAATTTGTGTTTTAGAGGCTCACACAACTAACCCTTACAAGTGTTCTACTCTTAACCCATAACTACCCAAAGCTCATTTGAGTAATGATTACAGAGAGAGACACTCACAAATCTTAATTGCTCAATAAATGAAGAGTAAAAAGATTTTTACAGGGAATAGATTTTGGTTCTCAAAGTATTGAATGTACAAATAAATTGTAATAAGATTTTTATTCAAAGTATTTGCTATCCTTTTGTACTGAATGCATAAATGACTTCCATTTATACTCTCATGGCTGATATAGCCGTTGGGGTGCATTAAATATGAAACTAGCCATTGTACCAACCAAATAATCGTGTCTGGCATTTTTCTCTTTCATCATTCACGGGCGTGACAATGTTTGTCACGGGCTTGACATTTCTTCCCAAGCCGTGACTGAAGTGGTGACCTTGGTCGTGAAACTCTCTTGAATATTTTGAAACATTGGGTCACGGGCTTGACATACACATTCACGGGCGTGACAAACTTCCCAGCCGTGATCCAAGTGGTGACTTTGGTCGTGAAACTCTCTGGATGAAAATTCCATGAACATTCACGGGTGTGACATTTTGATTCACGGGCGTGATTTAGATGTCCATTTCACGGTTTGTTCTTCCTTCATGGTCGTGAACTTCAAATGCTGGTTTTGGTAACGGTTAGCTCCTTCACAAGCATGACATATAAAGTCACGGGCGTGAACATGCTACTTCCTTAATTTTGTCTTTCAAGGATTATTCTTCCAATCTTCATTCTTGCTATTTTATTCCATGTCCTGCTTAATAGACTTAGAAAACAAGTATGTTAAATACAATATTGCTATTTTATTTGTTATCATCAAAATGACAGAAATACCCCTCAAGGTTTAACAATATATATGTCATATACATGTCTGTAAAATGGTTTATCAAAATTCAGTATAGATAAGGAGATATCTATAAATCAATCATGATTGTTCTTTTCATTAAAATTGTTTTCTTTGAACCTTTTTAGCTCTAGAAAGTTTATCTTAATTTTTGAGATATTTATAGACCAAATTGACAAAAGTACTAAACATGAAAATTTTATAATTATATCTTAAATAAATTCCAATGAAAGTATTACTTTATTATATTGTGTATTTTGTAAGTTATAGTATTAACAAAAAAAACTTATCTGGATGTTATCCCTGTGCAATATTAGTCACATATTTCCTATTATTCAAAGGTATTAGAGGCATAATTATAAAATGTGATAAACATGAAAAATGTGCAAAGTATTTGGAAGTTTCATAATAATTAAGAATACACGTAATAAGATATGAATTATAAAAATTGGTATGCTCAAAACTACCTAAGGATAGAAAACAAGTACAATTTGAAATTTCATTAAATATTGTGTGATACTTCAAAATTTTTGAAATTACAATATGTTATAACCTCATATGTTATATTTAATTATAAATAAGAATCACACAGTTTGGTCAATTATAGAAAAAATTGTAGTTGATCAATATGGAAAGGTCACACTATCTAATAGAAAAAATATTAATTATTTGCTTATACCATATTAAGATTGAGTTTCTCAAGCCATGTATGGGTCAATTATAATACCAAATAGGCTCAAAATAAGTTGGTGACATACAAGGAGGAAGTGAATAATAAGTTAAGATTTGGATATTAAAGAAAACGTGAGTATAATTATCAAATGATTTTCTTTAGTGCATATGCATATGAAAGTGGCTTACTATGTGTAATGTGAATTGACTTTTGTTATAAGATTTACACAATTGTTATGATATGACTTTGATGTGAGATGGTGATGAATGATTTAAGTACATGATTGTGTTATATGTATTTGTTTTCATTACATAAAGTGATTGATGAATGAAAGTGCAAAAATTGATACAATGGCAATAGTTGAGCAATGATTGGTTACAAATGCATATGCATACGAACTTAAAAGGTGTTGTAACTAGTTAAATGACATTGTAAAATAAAAGAAGAGGCCCAAGGCCAAACAAATGATAAAATGCAAATGAATAGCAAAAAAGGAGTCATGTGGTCCAACAAATGTACAAATAAAACATACGATCAGATTAGCTAGTAAATGTAAATATTCACATGAAAATCCAGAATAATGTTTGTTTAGCCTGTCACAAAAAAAAAAGAAATGAATAAAGCATGATCATAAATAAAGAACAATTATTATATGTTTTGATTTTTACTTATATCCATGTGATATTGGTGAATAAAATGGAATATAAAATATGCATTATCTGATGATTATTCTCACTGAGTCTCAACTCACCGAATTGCATCATTTTTCAGATAGAGAAGAGTAATGGTTTAGATTGAGTTGCATATAAAGATATGGATCAAAAGTCATCGACTGAGTCTTCTCATTCTCCTTCTCTTTGCATTTCACATAAGCATGAAATCATAACATCCACACTTTATGCTTAAATGTTTGCACATGTATAATTACTATAGTTTTTACTAGTATGTGTTATATATATATATATATATATATATATATATATATATATATGCCCAAATATCACAAAAGATATAAACAACAAAGAAATGGAAGATAAAAGAAGTAGAAGAAGAAATAAATACTAGAAAATTAAATGCAAGAATTTAAAAGTAGAAAGTAAAATTTAGCACAGAATTTAAATTAAAAAAGTATATAAAATCTTACTAGGTATTTTTAGTAAGATATGAGATGCAGAGTTATGCTTCATTTGGTGTATTTCACCTTCTAATGGGTTGTCTAGTATATTGAGAAGTTTGAGCGGCAGCAGGGAAGAGGATAATCAATAATTTTATGGTTATTATTTTGCTCTCGTTAGTTTTTGTTATGTTAGCTGAATTGAGAGATAGTTACCTACATTGACGAGTTTTGTACTCTTTTCACCTTTCGAGTCTTTGATGATCTTGAAGAGTATACATGAGACTGTAAATTTTGCTAGTAATGAAGTTATTTAAGGACCAATAAAGCAAAAGCATAGAAGGTTGAGCGTGTTGAAGTTGCAAGAGGAGAAAACTGGAGTAGACTTAAGATGAAGTATAGAAAAAGGACTTGGCGGTATTTAGATTTTTCCATGTAGATGGCCCCAGAATGAACTAAATGGAGGGAAATGATCATATAACCAACCCCAATTAGATGGGGATTGAGGCATGGTTGGGGTAAATTGATTTAAAGCAAACACTTCAATGGATTTGCGGTTGATTATTGTGTGTTTCACTCATCAATTGACACCAGTCAGTCAAGTTCTTCTAGGAACTCTTTGGAATCTGCTCATAAAAGGTCAAATGTATAGACCATTTCTTGTTTTAACATGTGTGTTTGAGTTATGTGTAATGTTTTTATTTGTTGGTTCATATTGTGTAGATATTTAGTTGGCAACTAGGGTGATGTTTTCTGATTGTAGGCACTTATTCTATTTACGTTAATGTTTTCTGATTGTAGGCACTTATTCTATTTACGTTATTCTTTATTTTAATGATTATGAAAACAAATTGTTTATGTATTGAGTTTTATATTGTCCTTTTTTGTGTGGAATTCTTGCAGAAATGGTTGAATCCATGAAGAAAGTTGCTAAGTTGGATGTAGAATTGACTGTGGAGGAGCGAAACCTGGTGTCTGTGGGTTACAAAAATGTCATTGGTGCAAGAAGGGCATCGTGGCGGATACTGTCTTCTATTGAACAAAAGGAGGAAGGAAAGGGAAATGAACAAAATGTGAAGAGGATAAAAGAATACAGGCAGAGGGTTGAAGATGAGCTATCAAAGATCTGCAATGACATATTATCAGTAATTGATCAACATCTTATTCCATCCTCCACCACAGGGGAATCAACTGTTTTCTACTATAAGATGTAAGATGTTCATCACTCATTGTTTGACCTTAAGGCTATGTTTGGATTGAGGAATTTTGAATGAGGGAAATAGAACAATTTCTGAATTTATGTCAAATTCATTGTTTGACTACTTAAAAAGGTCAAAATGTATGTATTTTAGAAAATTCCTCATTTTTTAAGGATTTGATCCTCCTAGGTGAAAAAGTCCAAAATCCACAATTTTTTATCTTTAATGGATTGTTGTTAGTTTTTTTATTCCAAAATTGTCTCTAATAAATTAATAGTATTCCAAAACTATTTTTAAGCCTAAAAATACAATAAAAACAATTTACCAATTTTTTTTGTTTTATTTTCACTTATCGTGAAACATGCATTTCCAGCAACCTTAAAAAAAGAGCATTTCATGCAAAAATTCTAAGATTAACCAGTGCTAATCATTCCTATGAACACTTTCATACTCATATCATGTCTACTAGATGTTTAAACATCATTTTTCTCATCAAAACATCATTTATGGTCATTAAAAACATAATATCTCATATATGTCATTGTCACCCTTATAACCCATTTAACCATATTATCATCAACCATAACATGCCTTTATCATTCATTCTCATTTCCAGAAACACAACATACATTAATATGTATGAAAATTAAATTAATATGTCTATATGTACATACCTTTCACCAAAATGCAGCTTTAATTATCCTTTCAAGTTTTTTATGCTTGATTTCCTCTTTGATATGTGTTCCTTTGCCGTCTAGCTAAACCCAACATCACAAACATGTTCTTATTAGAATTTTATAACTATAAACAACCTAAAATAAACCTTAATAATCGAGTTCTACCTTAACTTTGGCAAAACTCTAACAAAACTCCATGTTTCTCAAGCTTCCAAGCTACAACAATGGTGTTTAGGGTTTTCAAGGCTGGGGAAGATGACTAAGACATCTTGGAGTGTGTTAGAAGTGATAAGGGGCAGTGGAAATGATTTTAAGGCAATATTTAGTGTAGAAAAAAGAGAAAAGTGCAGTTGGTCATGACCAACCGACCTGCATTTCACGGGCGTGACCCTTACTTCACGAGTGTGAAATGCCTTTTATGACTATGCCTTTTATGACTGTTTTATTTTCTCAAACACTCCCACCGTGTCCAAAACTTTGTCTTTTGAACTATAGCATAACCTTTCACGAGCGTGAATAATTATTCATGGGAATGAACAATTATTCACCAATTATTCATGGGCGTGAAAACTTTCCTTTTTAAAATTTGAACTTAAACTTTAACATACCTTAAACCCCATCTTTTCCCACTCTAAACACATATATAAATTATTGGCCCTATTTCACGGGCATTACATTTCTCTCATTTTTAAAGAAATTTTGTCCCGAAATTTACCTGTTGTGTCGGGTTGAAACAATTGAGGATACTGAGCTCTCATAACATCCTCACTCTCCTATGTTGCCTTTTCGATAACATGATTCAACCATAACACTTTAACTAGTGTTATTTGTTTGTTCTTTAACTCTTTGACTTCTCAAGCCAAAATATCAAATCATTCTTCTTCATAAGCTAAGTCTAGTCGATTTGTATCATACATTTGACTAGAATAACATGAGAAGGATCCGATTTGTACCTCCTCAACATAGATACATGAAACAAATTATGTATCCTATTTAATTCTGGTGGTAACGCTAGTCTGTAAGCAAATGGTCTAATCCTTTTTATGATTTCATAAGGTCTAATGAACCTAAGACTCAACTTGCCCTTCTTTCCAAATCGAATAACTTTCTTCCATGGAGAGACTTTAAGAAATATTTTGTCTCCCATGTTGTACTCGACATCACTACTCTTTAGATCAACATAAGACCTTTGTTTGTCTGAAGCTGCCTTTAAATGACCTTGAATGATCTTTACTTTCTCTTTTGTTTCTTGCACTAGCTCTGGTCCCACTAGTTTTCTCTCGCTAAGCTCAGTCCAGCATAACGGTGTCCGACACCTTCTACCATAAAGTGTCTTGTAGAGAGCCATCTAAATGATTTACTGATAACTATTATTATAGACAAATTCCATCAATGGTAGATATCTCTCTCAGGTACCCTTAAACTTTATGAAATAACTCCTCATCATGTCTTTTAGAATGCGAATCACCCTTTACAAATGATTATCCGTCTGTGGATGAAAAGTTGTACTAAAGCTGAGCTTTGTACCTAAAGCTCATTGTAGACTTCCCCAAAACTATTATATGAACCTCGGATCTCTATCCGATATGATGGAAACTAGAACTCTATAAAATCTTACCACTTCGTTCACATACAATTATGTTAGTCTATTCAGACTTTGTTAACCTATCAATAATTACCCATCTGGCATCATCCTTCTTTGGTGTCAGAGCTAAACCAATCACAAAATCCATTATGATCCTTTTCCATTTCCATTTCGGAATAGTGATCACTGTAGTAACCCTAATGGTACTTGATGTTTTTCCTTGACTTACTGACATGTCAGACATCTTGTTGTAAATTTTGTAATTTCCTTATTTATTCCTGACCATTAATATCTTCTCTTCAAATCTTGATACATTTTTTACTTTTTGGATGCATCACATATCTAGTCTCATATGCCTCCTTCAATATCCTCTATCTCAAATTTAGTACATTTAACACACATAATTGTCTCTAATAGTACAACTCATTATCTAACTCAATTGAGAACTTATGTCTCTTCCATTGGAGACTAACTTGATTAACTCAACTAATCTACCTTTGTGCATCTCTAATCACATGATTCAAAGAGGTCGAATATGCAATTCTGCCATGACCTTTCTGCTTAATGCATCAACCACAATATTAGCCTTGCCTAGATGATAATCAATTACAAAATTGTAATCCTTGATCAACTCTAACCACCTTCTTTATCTGAAATTCAACTCCCTTTGAGTAGGAAGATAATTCAAACTCTTGTGGTCTGTGTAGATGAAACACTTTTTCCCCATATAGATAATGACATCAAATCTCTAATGCAAATACTATGACTGCCAATTCTATATCATTAGTCAGATAATTCTTCTCTTGAGGTTTCAATTGCCTGGAAGCATAGGCATAAACATTTTCCTCATGCATTAACATTCATCCCAATCTGTTGTGAGAAGCATCATTGTAAACAACATACCTTTTGTCATGAACTGACTGTGTTAGAATTATAGCTTCCGTTAACAATGTCTTAAGCTGATCAAAACTATGCTGACACTTTTTTGACCATTCAAATTTCACATCATTTCTCAACAACCTGGTCAATGGAGAAGCTATTATGGAGAGTCGTTTAACATATCTCCTGTAGTAACTCACTAAACTAAGAAAACTCCTAATCTCTGTCATGTTCTTTGGAGGCTTCCAATCCAATATCGCTTCAATCTTACTGGGATCCACTCTAAATCTATCTGCTGATATAACATGTTTGAGGAATGCCACCTCATCTAGCTAAAACTCACATTAGAGAGTTTGACATACAACTTTCAATCATTGAGAATCTATAAAATTGTCCTTAAGTGTTGATTATAATCCTCCCTATCCTTAGAATAAACTAAGATATCATCCATAAAAATCACAACGAGCCGATCTAAATATGACCTAAAAATTTGATCCATCAAATCCATGAAAGTTGTTGGAGCATTGGTTAACCTAAATGGCATAACAAAAAACTCATAGTGGCCATATCTAGTCCTAAAAGTTGTCTTGGCAACATCGGTTGACTTAATCTTCAACTAATGGTACTCTGACCTGAGAAAACTCCTGCTCCTTTTAATTGATCGAACATATCATATATCCATGGAAATGAGTATTTGTTCTTGATAGTATCTTTGTTTAACTATATATAGTTGACACACAACCTCATTGACCTATCCTTCTTTTTAAAGGCGCCCTATAGGTATACACTCAGTCTGATGAAACCTTTATCTAACAATTCTTGCAATTGTGCCTTTAACTCTTTTAGCTCAGAAGGCGTCATTATGTATTGTGTAACTGATATTAGAGTTGTACCTAGTGCAAGCTTTATGGAGAACTATATCTCCCTATCTGGAGGTAAACCTGGTAAGTCATATGGAAATACCTTTGGATATTCCCTCACTGTCAGGAAATCCTGAAGATTTGGTCCTTTTTTCCTCATATTGATCATATAAGCTAAGTAAGTCTCGCTCCTTTTCTAATCATTTTTTGAGTCTTCATCATGGAAATGACTTAAGCTGACTATGGAAATCTCCCACCATCCATTATTATCTCTTATCGATCCAAGTTCTTAAGAATAAACTTCTTAGACCTGCAATTCACTTCAAGAAAGTCAATACATGCCCAAAATGACATCAAACTCGTGAAAAGGTAACTCGATCAAGTCTGTGGGAAACTCCCTTTTGTGTACAACTAACAGACAACCCTTATACACCCAATTCACAATCACAGTGTGACCTAAAGGGTTTGTGACTTCTTTTACTATGTCTCTTTCTTTTGAGGAGTATTCAATCTTCTTGCTTAAAAATCAAATATATCTCATTTCAATATTAGATTCTATTGATCCATACATTATAAAGAGATAAGATTTATTTCTTGATTTGAAAGAGACCATATAAATATCATGAGTTAATTTTAATTAGTTTATATTCTTACCTACATAGAAAGGAGTTCTAATGAAATATATAAAGGCAAAAATCACTTTTTAATCCTTACTTTTGAGTTTTTTTATTGAGTTTCTACACTTTTATTTTTTACTATTAACTCTTTGTATTTTTATTGTTTTTTCTATTGAATTCTCATACTTTTATTTGCTACGATAAAGTTATTAAACTTTTAATCATTTTTTTATTGAGTTCTTTTTTTAATAGTAAAATTGCATTTGTATCACATACGCCAACAAAAAAAAGACTAAATATGAATATTGAAAAAAAAGTAAATATAGAAATTAATACTAAAGATAGTTAATACAATTTCAAAATTTTAATGCTTTAACAAAGATCATGATATGCGTCAATATCAATTAATAAACAATGATGGCAAAGAATACATACTTAAATTCAATATGGACTAAAATTAAAGTTTAGAAACATAGTAAAAAACAATTAAAAATTATTTTAATTTATACTAATTTATGAAGCTGTGAAATGATTTCAATTTATGCTAATTTATGATAAATTGTTTTGAATTTTTTCTTTCCTACAGTTTGATTAATTTTAAATTAGCATATAACTTCGTACTTCTTATCTGCTTATGCAGATTAAAATTTAGTTAACAAGTAAATGCATATATGGAGATTAAAAATTGTCATCCATGTTAGGTATTTTCCACTTACTATATAGTATTTAGCATTGTTAGGAGAAGCAAATAGGCAAATATTAACTATGATAAGTAAAGAATGAATAAAGTGATGCTTGGCATAAAAACCAAATGTTAATTAAGAAGAATGAATACAACCCATCAACCATACCTATCTATTTTCTAAATCAATGAAATTAACTAAAGTAAAGGTACACAATTGTATGATAACATGCAAATATTGCAACCCATAATTATTTGGTCTTTTCTGCTAGTAGGTTAGGAATCACTACATTATCAAGACTTAATTGTTAGACAACATGGGTGATATCAATGTAGCAAAATTCAAGTATAATAATCGACCAATAAGACATTTATATTTTTTAGGATTAGGTAACAAATTCTCTGTGTCAGTTGCAAACTTATGGCCTTTTTAGCAAAAAGGTTATTGCTTCTTTTGTTCTTGAAAGACCAGTTTCATCAATAAGGTCCAACACATATTTTCTTTGGTTAACATTTAAACCAAAATCTGATCTAGCAATTTCTAAAACAAGGAAGAATTTTTCATAACCTAAATCTTTTATAGTGAACTTCTCATCAAGGAATTTCTTCACAACATTCAATTCAATCTCTAAATTCCTAGTTAATAAAAAAATCATCAACATAAACTAAAAGAACCATAAACACATCACCTTTATTGTATATGAAAAGACAATTGTTATAAGCACTTTGTCTAAAGCCAAAAAATTATAAATGTGAATTCAGTTTAAAATTCCATTATCATGACACTTACTTAAACCATATAAAGACCTCTTCAATTTTCAAACATATCCCTTTTTAGTTTTGAAATAACCATAAGGTGGTTCCATGTAAATTTCTTCATTAAGATAGCCATGATGAACACATTAGTTATGTCAAACTGGTGTAAAGGCAATGATTTTAAGGCTAGAATAGCTAAAAGAATTCTTACTATGACATTTTTGGATACTGGAGAGAATGAATATATAATCTACACCTTCTACTTGGTTATAGCCCTTAGCCACTAATATGACTTTATATCTATTAATGGTTCCATCTTTATTAAGTTTAATTTTATAAACCTATTTTTATCTAATTGTTGTCTTTCCTGTAAGCAAACTTGTTAACTCCCAAGTTTGATTTTTTTTCCTAGTGCATCAAGCTCAAGTTGCATGGCTTCAATCCATTCAGGGTTTGCTTTTACTTCAAAGTAGTTAGCAATTCATGGATTATTGATATATGTGCTAAAAATGAAATGTATGCACATGTAAAAATAGATAGAACATTGGAATGTAATGTTTAACATTCTTGGATGATGGATTAGTATGATATTGTGATAAAATGGTAGTGCTTGCAAAATCATTTAACTAATATGGCTTGTTTTTAACCCTTTTGCTCCTTCTTAATATAGGTAATTCAACATCATCACTATTCCTATCATCACCAATATTAGGTTGTTGCATCTTAAGTGAATAGGAATAAGATTTTAAAGAGTTTCTTATGGTAGGTTTAGGTGTTTGTAAAATCATGTTTACTTGTATAATTTTGATCTTCTACAACTTCATCAGTATAATCATCCTTATTATTACCGAGTACTGTAGATTAAAATAATTGGAAAATTAGAATCTTGTGTGTCTTTCTTATAAGGAAATATCCCTTCAAAAAATTTCACATCCCTAAACACTATCGTGGACTTGGTTTCTAAATTATATGACTTATATCCCTTTTGACCAACATTAAAACTAAAAAAAAATACATTTATATGACCTTGCCTCACAATTATCCTTTTTAGCTTTATATTTGTAGCATATGATTTTAGAGAGGTTTCCTAAAGGAAATCACCTTAGACACTTGATATACTCATTTATTATTAATAAAAAGGCATTTTCGTTATATGGTATTCCTTTCATATGAATTGATATATATCTTAGACTGTTTAACGAAGTCCTTGGTATGTAACACAATATGAAGAAAATCATAATGAGATCATGATAGTGAGATTCTTATAATGTGTAATTGTATTTATACCTAAATTGTCTCTAGTCATATGATTAACAAGATGCAACATTGTTAATCGAGATAGACTAGCAAATGTTATATCCCATTTCAAAAAACCATCATTATAAAAATTATTTTTACTGTCCATTTTGGACAATATGAATAGAATGTAATGCTCTTTTGTTTAAAAAATGTCCCTTCTGAATTTCAAAGGATTATGAATGACATTTTCAACGAATATTCTAAATTTTGTATTATTTATATTTATGATATTTTAATATTCTCAAATTCCTTAGAAGAACATTTTAAACATCTCAAAACCTTTTTCTATATTGGAAAAAAAAATAGTTTAGTAATTTCTAAATAAAAAATGTCATTATTTCAATTAAAAATTCGATTTTTAGGTCATTACATCTCATAAGAATTAATGACCTTAATTGAAAAATCGCTTTAATTTGCAAATAAATTCCTTGATAAAATTATTAATAAAACACAGTTACAAAAGTTTGTAGGACGTCTTAATTATATTTTAGATTTTTGTCCAAATATCAATAGAATAATTAAATCCTTACATGATAGGCATATGAAAAACATTGTCCCGTGGTCAAATACGCATACCACTTTCATTCAAAAAATTAAAAAATATGTTTTAGAAATCCCCTATCTACATATTGTTGATCTCAATCTCTCTAAGATTGTAGAAATTGATACTTCTAATTTAGGTTATGGCAGAATTCTTAAGCAGAAACAGGGGAAAATAATGTATAGCACAATATACCAGTGCACAATGGAATGATATCTAGAAATATTATTCTACTATTAAAAAAGAAATTTTAAGTTTTGTTTTATGTATACAAAAATTCTAAAGTGACTTATTGAATCAAAATTTTCTTTTTAGAATTGATTGTAAAAGTGCAGAAGATATTTTATAAAAGGATATTAAAAACCTTGCATCTAAATAAATTTTTACACGATGACAAGCTATTTTAAGTATTTTTTTATTTTGATATCGAATATATTAAAGGAGATATAAATTTCATCTCAGATTTTCTAACTCGAGAATTTTTGCATTCCAGGGACAATGCCTAGAAATAACAAAAATAAAGGCAAAAAATATCCAAAAATTCTCCGAAACACAAATCTTATTTTGATGCCTTTATTGACGAAGAATTTTAATATACTGCTTCTTCAAAAATACCAACCTCACAATCAAAAATCCTAGCTTTTGCATCCGCTCAGAATATTCTAGTTGACTTTTCTAAATTAAATTCCATGAATATTGAAACATTCAATATCTCCAGAAAAATGCTAGAATTATTTTAAAAAACATTGTGGGAATCTCTTTAGACTCAAATGATCCATTCAAAACAAAAGGAAGAATGAGAGATTAAACTAACAATTGATTCCTTCTAAGGTAAATTCCTCAAACTCACTTTCAAAATTCGAGAAAATGTGATTTCCAAAAATAATTTTCAAATTCTCAATTAATTTTGTCACAAAAATCCAAAAATCCTTCTAATTTTATTTTAAAAGATAATTTTCTAAATATAGTTATTACAGAAAAATGATTTTATGATCCAAATCCCTTTGACACCTTGGAAATATTCTTTGGGAAAAGATGGTTTTACAAACCAACTGATTTGATAAAAACTCCAAATTTTTATCAAATAAATTTAGAGATAACTGAATCTGCTATTTTAAAATTTTTTCTATAATGAACAACAAATTGATCATGCATATGTCACCTATAAAATTCATAAATATATTGTCTTAGGTGACTGGAAATTTGGCCTTAGTCAACCTCTTCACTTTCTAAATATCTCAAAAAATATGCCATTTTTTAATATCTCTTATAACTATTGGGATTTCCAACAAACCTAGTTCAATGCCTTTTCGATTAAAAATTTCAGAAAAAATCTCATACCTAGTTATGCTATTTTGATACCACTTGTAATCCTTCTACTTTCCCTTCATGGTGGCCCATGTGGTAGGAAACGTTTGGCACAAACATGGATTTTCTAAAACCCAAGTCTTTTATTCTTAAATCCTTCAACCTTTTTAAATCCCTTTACAAACCACGCCCGAAAGAAAAAAGGTTTTTAGCTCTATGTCTTTTTCATTCCATGTTCTATTTACCTTTTGTCTTTGCCTGGACCTTAGATTATTCTGACCATTCAATTTCTTTGATCAGAATGAGATTTAAAATAAAATGGTGAGATAAATTTAAAATTCCACAGTCTAAATCCCAATGAAGTTCAAATTTGAATAAATGAGCAAAATAAAATTGCTTATAAAAATAACCAACCAATTCCCATTCAAATGAAAGAATATACTCTATTTCTTATCCAAAAAACTCAAATGGTTGCCTAATTAGTAACAATAAGAACCCTAGAAGAAGTGCAAGCAATTATCCAAAAGTTTGCACCAAGTTCTTCTGTACCAATTTCTTCCTCCTCTAAGTCTTCTTCAGATATCGAACCAACTTTTCCTATGAGCCATAAAGATTTGGAAGACTTCTATGCTTGTTTTGGTAGTAGTAGATATTAAAAAAATATTAAAAATGAGGTCGTCACCAACATCGGTATGACATCAACCCTAGACCACGAGTTACTGTTCAAGCACTATTATGGCACGCGTCACCTATAGCAGTAGTATTCAAAATTCTAAATACACCTCTGGTTACTATTCAAGTTTACTATTTTTCCCTTTATATTCCTATATAAGGAATTAAAAAGAAGAAGAAATTTTTTTTTGGTTTTGAAGAATTCATTTTTCTCTCTCTCTCTAAATACTTGTATTCAAATTCTCTCACTGGGAAAATCTTGTAAATACCTTAACCCAAATTGAATGTCAAACCCAGATGAACTGCATGAACCCAGAATTCCAGGGTTTGGTATCACAATTGGAAAGTCATGATAATATGGTGTCATGGCTATGAATAAGTAATTCACGCCCGTGATGATTATATGTGATTCACATGACGGTTCACGGGTAAGATAACCGTAAAAGGTTCCTTCATGGCTGTGAAAAAATAGTTCATGCCTGTGAAGCTGTGTGAATGTATAATATGTACAATTGTGATTTACAATATATTTGTTAAAGGGATTGATGACATGTTATAGAATGTGTATACATGGTAAATAACATGTGAATGGTATGATATGATATTTATGTATTGAATATGATAATGCATAAATGGAAAAGTAAATGCTAGTAATAGCATGTGACAAAGTAAATATTGGTAAGAGCATGTGTCTTAAAATGAATCGAAAGATAAATGGTTATGAGATAAAAAGCTTAGTTCTCTAGGCTTGGACTTGACATAGGATAGATGGTATACCATTGAGGGAGGTAAACGGTACTGTATGAGATACTTTTACATGAAGACAAGGTGACTCAGGTATTATGAGCACTTGATCCTGGATATGCTAGCATGTATTATTATACTCAGTCAATATGTCTTAAGTTCGGGTTATAGAGCGTCATTGACTTGAAGAGCTCGGTGTGAGCAGTTACAGATTGTAAGTTGGGTAGCTTGACCTCGGCTATGAGCATCCCTGACATACTGCATCTGGATAGTCAAGTACATAGCACATATATGCTACTAAATATTAGTTTGTTTAGCGTGTATATTTTCTGCATGCGGATTCGGAGCCGGTAGAAAGGAGTTGACTGGTAAAGCAGCAAGCCACTAGAGTTTAGTCAGAGAGCACCTAGTTAGGGTGTGTACATTCATGGCATAATTATATTTTGTTTATATCATGAGATATTTTGGGATAATGTTTTACATGTCTATTTTGGGATAACGTTTTACATATCTTTTGCTTTTAAGAACACGTAATATTATTTTATAATATATTTTTATAATATGAGTCTAGTGAAGCCGGAAATAAATTTTATGTTATTGTATCGATCATTGGACAATGTTTTATTTATACTGATTTTATTCATTAATTGCATTATAATAATTGAATAGGTTTTAAATGTAAAACTTTTAATTTAATGAGTTTTTCTGCAAAATAACATTGTGACATCTATCGATATAATTGGTGAGGGTTTCCAGACCGTATCGATAAGTGCTACAATTTCTTGTTCATCACGAAACTAAATATAGAAGTAAAAGAACTACATTATATCAATTGAAATGGATAGGTTATAGTTTGTCTGATTTTGGAATTAATATTTCATTACCTAATCCACTATAGTGTTATAACCAGACTACCTTGTATATCACAGTCAACCCTGTATTTCATAAGCATACCAAACATCTCGAGATCGATTGTCATTTGGTTAGAGATAGCTATAAAGAAAATTTCATCAATCCTAAACACATTTCATCCAATTTACAACCTACATACATCTTTATCAAATCCTTGGCCATTCCATCTTTCTTTAGCTTATTGTCCAAGTTGGGATTGGTTGAGTTCCATCAATCTCCAACTTAAGGGGGGCATGGGTGAAGAAACTATTTTTGTAAATAATGTATATTTTAGGAGTATATTAGTCGTACAGAGACATCTTATATTTCATAATTATTTTTTTTATTTTTTCTTTTATATTATTCTTTGGTGTGCTGGCATAACAACCACCCTTTTTTCATCAAAATAGGTGTATATATTCAGTAAATAGGAAAAGTTTTGTAACATTTTGTTGCCTTCTATCAAATGAAGAAATACTTCTTCTTCATTGTTTTTATTAGCTCCATTTTCATGGAGTTTTGGTTTTTGTTCAAGTTGTTTAAGAATCAATTACCATTAAAAACATCTTTGATCTTCCATTGTTTTTCCATATCGGTGGGTATTACTTTGTTCTTTGTTCTTTAATTCCCATTTTATCAATAAGAAACAAGCTCACCCAAGGATGCTCAAATTGCACGAGAAGTATGTCCTCTTTCTTTCTCTCTCTGCTTTTTTCCTAGAATGAAATTCCCAGGGTCTCTTTAGTTGTGGAAAAAAATGCTTATTTTCCAAAAAAAACTTACTCCAAGAAAATTAGAAAATGGAATTACTTATTTAGTTGTAGAATTTTCCTATTTAGAAAATTAAAGAACTATTTTCAAAAGTTTTCCAAATTATAAGCATTATCTAGAAAACGGTTTTCCAAATTATAAGCAACATTGAACGGTTCTATCTCCACAACCCTCATCTAATCCTATAAGTTGATAGAGAAACAACTCATGTTAGAGATAAATGAGACACACTATGCATGCATGGTAAACCATTTTAGCTCATTTAAGTTCAGAAGTAAACATAAGCTCTGATACCAAAATGTAACACCTTCCAATGTAATCGAGACCATCCCATACATGACAAAATGATATGAAATCTTTTTGCAAAAACAATTGTTTTAATTAAAAACTTTTCCTTTTTTTATTAAATCTGTAACTCAGTACATCTTTTTCCATATAAAACCTATTAAAAATGTTCAAATTCACAAACATGCATAAACACACTTTGATCCAAAGATCATAACTTTATAACAAAAAGTATGTTAGGCTTTCACTAGCCCACTGTTTATAAAATACATTATTTTCAACTAAAAGCCAATTACATATTCCAAAACAAGATCCCATATCCCATGACATATACAAAAATAACTAAAGAATGCCATGAATGAATCACCAACCCAAAAATGGGTTTGTTCTGACTAGTCTCTATATGGGCTTGCTTCACTTTACATTAACACCATTACCAATTAGGCTCTAAAATATGCATGCAGAAAAATATTCATATGCTAAACAACCTAATACTTAGTGATATATTGTGTATAGAAAAACTCTACATACAATCATGATGTGTCATATCACAAAATACCATGCTCATAAACTTTACATAGTGATAATGCATAAGGCATACATTAATTGTAATCCTTACATTTATAATAGTGTTCGCATACATACATACATAATACATTAAAACCCATAATGATACCAACATGTATCTATATTCATTTTGTACATTTATATAAACATCAAGATATTTCTTTTAATTAGTTTCCTTATCCTTATTACCTTGCTTCACATATAAACCATCATAGGCAAATAATCCATATATCACATATATCATTTCCATATAGCAACATCAGAAGCCAAATCATCATATTCTTCTTAATACATTTACTTATCAATTGTATCATTATTCTATATTTTCCATATATCTAGTTTACCACTTCCATATATCACAAACAACTTCCATATAAGATTTACCAACCCCTTTGTATTTCACTTGCCCAAAACTTACCATTTCATTATTATTTTTCTACATAAGACTCTAAGCTAGACTATCTAGATGCAAGTTATGAAATATGAGCACTTTCACCCGAGCTTAATGTAACTCTCGTATATATGGTCTATAGGTTATGTCAATAGTTGGTGAGAGCTAATAGTTAAAAATAGTATTAAAAGGTTTTAAAGTTTTGGTTTTTTCTTTTTCATGCCCATAACAAATGGTGTCACAGCCGTGAATGTCGGATCTTCAATGAACAAACCGTAAATATTAATCACGATCATGAATGGGTGGATTACGCTTGTAAATGATGAGTCACAACCGTGAATTCTAGGCAAACATGGCAAGTGAGACAGCTGCAATTTTCTCTCTCTGCCATTCCCTTTAAATTCACCTCACCATACTCTAAAACCCAACCTAACACGACATATAGTCTTCCTCTACCTTCATAACAACTTTTTTTTTCCATTTTTAGAGATTCAAAGAACAAGTTCCACCTAAGGAAAGGTAGAGAGAAGAGTGAGAGAGAGAGAGGTATGTGAGTTGTAAGGGAAGAGATTATTTTAGAGTGTTGTAAGCTCAGTTCATGTTCCAAAGGCTAAGGAGACATTTTCTTATTGCTAGGGGCTGGTAAAGGTGTTGGACATCCATCTCAAGGAAGAGGACAAGCGTAGAGAGGTAAAGTTTTGGATATGTTTCATCTTAGGTGAAAGGTTTGTACATAGCCTCATTCAAAGACTCGAATAACATGTTTATGTGCTATTTATTATTGATGCATGCTATAAATGGTATAAGGTTGATTATATGGCATGATTTTGGGTTAATGGCATATTAGAGGTTGAATATGTTATTGTTGTTTTAATGGTAATTTTGTGTTGGAAATCACAAGTTGGATGCTTATTAAAGTGTTGTTGTTTGGTTTTTGATATGCTACTAGTTGAGATACCATGTTGGATTATTAATAGGAGGATTGACATTAGTCAATCGTAATGATATTACATGTGAAAGTTGGATGTTATGTTGATACTCTATTTTTCTAGAAATTTTCCAGATTCAAGCCTGTGAACTGGTAGTTCACTGGTGTAAATGTCATGAAAATAAGTTTTTTTGTTGCAGACTCATTCACGAGCAGCTTCATAGTTAAGATCACAGTTTGGTCCACATCCGTGAAGGGTGGATCACGATCGTAAACAAGTGTTGATTCCCAGGTGAATCATGTTTTGAGTCATGGGTAAACTACCCATGCAGAGGTTCTTCACGACCGTGAAAGTGTATTCACTAGCATGAAACTACTTAATCTTGTGGAGTACCTCTTTCGTATGGTTATAACATGTTATGAGAATGCATGTTATGGTTATGATTATGAGAATCATGGATGATGTACATTATAAAAATGGTATGTGATGTGATAAATGGTTAAATCCAATACTCTAACTATGACTAGAGCTATGAGAGATGACATACCATTGAGGGGAAATTGGTACTAGGTGACCTAGGTTGGTCACGTTCGAGATTCTTGAGGCCAAGGTAAAGCCAGATGTGCTTCCCTCGATGCTTGATATGTGCACACTTTTTTTTTCTCACACATGTATTTTAGGAAGCTTGGATAGGCGTCTTAAGGGCTCGAGAGCCATAGATTACCCATATCCAATTAGTCTAGTTAAGGGTAAAACGAACAACGAATAAGGTAATTAATAATTTCTATGTATGGTATATACTTGTATATTTGATGAGTGTTTATATTATTATGTTATGCATAATTGAGTATTATATTAAGAATATTGAGGCATGACATCAAAAATACATGGTATGTTGTATGGGCGGACGGCGAGGTAAGTCATATTGGTATGACAATAAGTGTATCATGCATTTTGTACATATATGTTGTGTTTTGCATGTTGTTATGTGCCACTAAACATTAAGTTGCTTAGCGTATGGGTGTTCCCGTGCGTAAGGTTGGAGCCTAAGTCTTGATCGACAAATGAGGATGCCCAAGTGCAGAGTCAAGGATAAATACTTGGAGTGGATGATACAACTATTGTATTTTGTTATTTTTATTTGGTTTGGGTAGTTATAAATTTATATACTTTTATTTTCAGAAACATATAATTTTATGACTATCTATTTTATAAAATTGTTAAGCTAATACATTGTCTATCTATTATTGTATTATATTTTTATTTGTATTTAAGTCTTTTAATGATGTTTTATAATTTTAATAAGTTATCATGATCATGATGCATCAATGTTTTAATTTATGACATTGTTTTAGATTTAATGTTATGAAATTAAATAGCCAATTTGACTTTTATACCATAATTAGTGACTAATAAATATTAATTGGCTTAATCCTTACTCCTATTGGCTAATTAAAATTAATTAAGAAGATATTTTAGTTTTTATATAATTTAATTCAAAAAAAACTTTGACTTTTAACTTTCTCCCCCAAACTTTCCAATTTTTCAATTTAATCATTGAATAAATTTATTTTCTTAAATTTCATGTTCCAAACTTAATTCCGCCAAATTGAATATACCAAAATTTATAAAATAATTTTCTTTTCAAATGCTCTTTCCGATTTTGAAAAAATAACTACCGGAGTGAAAATTAGGCTTTTGCGATTTAGCCATTTTTTAAATCAAACTCGTAAAAATTTATTCGATAATCGATTTTCAAATTCTTATTTTTTAAAATTTTAGAATTTAATTGTGATTGCATTGATACAATTATGATCGTGAACACATATCTCTAGCTCTCATTTAGAAAATTGGACCGTAAACCCTCACTAAAGACCGTATGTCTGCAAATCGGAGCTCTTAATCTTAAAATATCTCCATATATTTTTGTGGCACTGTGGATTTATCTATTGGTAGATCTGATAGATCGGAAAACTCAGTTTCAATATTTTATTAATTTATTGATATTTATATAGTGTTTTCATGGCTAAATAGAGGATATTACTTCATTACTAATTGAATCAACTAACACCATATGTTATAACAACTAACATTCTACTTATTGTAGATGATAAAGAATGATAATTCTCACATTTTTGGACCAAATATCATTGACTATTTGTGGTACTCAATGTATTGCAGGGATATAAATCCTATTTGATTTCTATAGTGCAAAATATATAATTTTGTATGGTTCCCTTAATCAAATTTTTGGTTCAAGTAAGTCTAAGAATTTAGGTTGTTTGATTTAAAACTCGGTTGAGATGATATGAGATTTCATATCATTATCTCAATTATATTCTACTCTGTCATTTTTTTCACTCACTATTTGTTATGGTTTTAGAGTGAGTTATTGCCATTGATTTGTCATGATTACTCTTTTAGGCAGATGAAGAAGAGGTTAAGAAGACAGAAAGCTACCTCCTAATGAATCATCACATGTTTTTTACTCTAAAGTTATTACATTTGGAACTGAATTTCTGGTTGTTCTATCGAATGCACTGGAGAACTATGGACTTCATTGCACTGGTATTCTCGTGAATGTATTTTATTTTTTTATTCATATCTTCTAATGTGCAAATATGTATTTCCATCATAAAAGAAACATTTTTTTTTAACAAAAAACTTGATTAATATTGATGAAAAGGTCTAGTGTGTCTGTGGGGATAGTGACTACAGAGTGGAATGAGAATTTGGGAAAGTTTTATGGAAAGATTTTAGGGAGATAATTAATTCAGCTTAGGTTCTCAATTAATTACCTAATAGTGAGAGAAAAAAAATTAATAGGCCAACAACTATATGCATTTTGTTTAATTTGATATTTGATTCGGTAAAAATTGAGGTAAGACTCAAATTCCTTCAGGAATATTTTGTTTTACTGCTACTCGCACTACTATTTATGTTTTGTTGCACTGCACTTTTCTTACACAGTGCTCATTTCTGTTCTCTGCGCTGCACCATTTTATTTTCTGCATTATTTAATTTCTGCACTCTGAACTATTTTTTTTATACACATAATTATTTTCTTTACTGCACTTTCTCCTGAATTTTTTATATTAGAACTTATATAATATGGTCTTTTTTACTATTGGCTCTCTCATTTGACAACTTAATGAAATGCATTTTGGTATATCATATGATAGTTTAAAATGTTTGAATATTTATTTAAAGTTGCGTTATGCTTTTTAAATGTCAGAAGAACTGACATTGAAGGAGAACTACTTAAATCAGTTAAAATTTCCATCATAAAGTGCAGTGAGGTGCTCTAACATATGAAAACAACAAAGGAAACATTGAAATAAGTTGAGATGTCGAGCAGGAAGAGCATGGGGAGCTTGAGGTTATGAAGAAACAATTGAGTGTCATTAGAAGGCTCCAAAAGGTAGATCTTATTAATGACATTCACAAAATAGTTGCCATTGTATTTATTTTGACGACTTATTTGGAGTATTTTATGATAAGAATAAGAGAAAAGAAAATTTAGTGGGATTGTTGTAACACCCCCTTAGATAATTAAATCAATTCCAATTATATAAGAGAATATTACGAAATTTTGTATTTAAAATTCGTATAAAAATGAAACATCTTTTATAAATCATTTAATTTGTATCATGACTATGATGATTGTTTTAAATTTTATATGAATTAAAATAAGAGAGAAAACAAAATAAAATTTAATATTTCATTCCAATACTATATTAGGCTTCAAATAGCCTCAAGATTTACAATCAAAATCCCAAGGGGATATATAGACATGACTTTTAAAGCAAGAAATCAAAACAAGTGACATTTTTAGTGTATCACATATCCCAAGTGTGCTATGTCTTGTGACTCTTTCTTCGGACTCCAATTTTTTGTCAGCAAACTACTATCTGGTATTAATCTACGTGTGAAAAATACTCACACACTAAGCAACTCATGTTTGGCAGTATATATATACACACACGCATATAAAAATACCATATGTATACTAATACATTTATCCAACATCAATATATATTATATCACAAATCATCATAATGTCATAATGTAATTTCTAATTATTCAATTTATCCTAACATTCCTTCTTTTAATCTCTTCAAGCTTATTTTATTCCACATGCAATGTCATTCATTTTATATCTTAGCTTACATTCATTTGCATTCATATGTTTACTGAGTTTCACATACAATAATATTCAATTTACTACATAATAATGATTCACAATATTAACTTTATTTATCCCATAATATCCTAAACCTGGACTGATTAGGATACGGAAACAACTGATTTGGAGTATTTTATGAATAAGAATAAGAAAGAAAATTTAGAGAGATTTTTGTAATACCTTCTCAGATAATCAAATCAATTATAATTATATAAGAGTATTACGAAATCCTGTATTTAAAATTCACATAAAAATAAAAACTTTTATAAATCACTTAATTTACATCATGATCATAATGACTATTTTAAAATTTATATGAATTAAAATCAGAGAAAAAATAAATAAAATTTAATATTTCATTCCAATATTGTATTAAGCTTTAAATAGCCTCAAGATTTACAATCAAAATTCCAAAAGGGATATACTTGACTTTTAAAAGCAAAAAATCAAAACAAGCGACATTTTTAGTGTATCACATATTCCAAATGTTCTCTATCTTGTGACTCTTCCTTTTGACTCCAATTCTCTATCAGCAAATAACTATCTAGTACTAATCTGCATGCGAAAAATAATCACACTAAGCATCTCATGTTTGATAGTGTATATATATATATATATATATATATATATATACACACACACACACACACATATCAAAATATCATATGTATACTCGTATATTAATCCAACATCAATATATATTATATTACAAATTATTGTTGTAACATCCTCAACTTTTCCCACATATATATTTTCGTAGGAACAAGTCCATGACATGCACTAGTTACATGTCCTAGTACATTGCAATTGTATCGAGTCGCACATGTATATTTATAATCTAAATGAGGATAAAAAGTATTAGAAATAAATGAAATAAGTTGACCAAATTAAAGTATGCAAAATGACTATATTAAGATTAAATTGCATATTGTGTTGATTTGTGTAATAATAATAAAAATAATTAAAAAATAAAAATAAATAAAAATAAAAGTCAGAAAAAAAAAAAGGAAAAAAAAGAAAGGAAAAGGGACGGATGGAAAAGGGAAAGACAAATGGTGGTGCTGGCTTTTAACCTATTAGGCTGCCATTATCTTCCTTCTCTTTCCTTATCTTTTTCTTCTTCTTCTTTGCTTCATTTCTTTAATCCATTTTTTTGTGAAGTTCCAGCCATCTTTTTTTCTCTCTTTCACTCCAAAAATTGCAGCAACAAGATTAGCCAAAAGTGATTATAGGTGAGTAAACATGTATTTTTGTGTTAAGCTTGATTATGGTATTTAGAGTTCATAAATAGGCAGTGTATTGTGCCATGGTTTTGATGATATTAGAGATCAAATATGGAAAATATTATGTCTTATATTTATGGATATGTAAACCTTTTTGCAAGATGTGGTGTATAGAATGAGATATCCTCTCTCTACCGAAACTGGTCCGGATGTGAATCCTAAGTAAGTTAGCCACTGTGTTTTTTAGTTTTGAATATGCTAACGCCAATATTTGAAGTATATCAAAACATAAAAGTTGTAGATATATATATTATGTATCTGTGTACCAACTTTTAGTTTCATATGGCTTATAACTTTTGATTTATGATGAATGGAACCATGACTGTTCCATAGTTTGAACTGCCTACTGAGTACCCTGGGCAGATCCAGCAACTTGTTTGGCTAATTTGACTCCTTAGAGCTAGATTATGTACATTATCAAAACATGACAGTTATAGGTATATGTTGTATCTAAAGTGTGGTACTAATTTTAGCTTAATAGGTTATGTATAGGCTACGTTATGATCTTTAGAAGTCATACTAGTCCGGAAGCCAATTCTATTCTGAACCAGTCAAATGTTTCTTATATTTTGAGGACCATAGAGATATAATTGATAAAAGTTGTAAATATTAAAAATGTTTCATTTGAACTCATATAAGTGTCTGTATAGTTTCATTAAAACATGACTTATTTATTGTAAGTTATGATGAACCAAAGTTGGTACCCTGAAATTGCCAAAGGGCAGAAAACATAACACATTTAGAAATTCCACCAAATATTGTAAAATGCTCCATTTGGTCTGAAATTTTAATATGTTACAAAATTATATGTTAATTTTAATTAATAATAAGAATCATATTAATTTTTAAGTATAGAAAAAGTTATAGGCTAAACAGTCTCATAAGGTCACACTGCCTCATAGGAAAAATCTTAGCTATTGATATGAACAATACATATTAATTTGTTTAAGCCACATTAAGTCTCCCTAATCATGAGTTAATTGATTATATTTTCATATTAGGCTCACAACATATTGGATGCTCACAAGGAGCGGATAGACAATAAGTTAAGGGTCAGAATCAAAGGAGAAAGGTGAGTTTAATCATCGATTGAATTCTTTAGTGCATATGAATGTTGTTTGCTATGTGATTCATATGATTGTCATGATTTGCCCCTGATAGTATGATGATGGATAATTTGTGACATTGTGGTACACATAAGTGGTATACTTGTGATATATTTGAGGTATATGTTTGACATATGTGATATATATACATGGTATATATATAGTATATGTGAGGTATATACGTGTCATATGAGGCATATATGCGGTATATGTATGTTATATGTGATAAGATGCAATGGTTAATGAATGCTTAAGTACAAGTGCATATGCATATCGATTTAAAAGGCGTTGTGACTAGTTAATTGATATTGTAAAGCAAAAGAAGAGGCATATGACCCAACAAATGTGCAAATGAAACAAATGATCAAGCTAGCTAGCAAATGCAAATGTTCACATGGAAACCCGGGGCAATGTCTGTTTAACTTGATCACAACAAAATAAAATAAGCAAATCATTTGCATACGTAAAAAGTAATGATTATATGTTTCAACTTTATTGATACTTATATGATACTGTTGAATGGAATGGAATACATGGTATTTGTTGGATTTGTGATTTATTACTATGAGTTATTTGGTTCTTTAGAGCTCATTGGATAATTATTCTCACAGAGCCACAACTCATCAATTTGCATCATTTTTTAGGTAAAGAAAAGTGATAGCTCATTTTGAGTAGTGTATAGAAGACATGGAGCACAGGTCACTGGCCGAGCCTCATCACTCTCTCTCTTTGCATTCCACACGAGCATGAAAATATATCATCTGCATTTTGTATTTACGTGTTGGAATATGTATAGTCATTTTGGAATGAGTTTTAAAAATGTATAAATGAAAGTAACTCATAAATACTGATGTGCAAAATTGTTAAACCTTGAGGGGTATTTTCGTTATTTTGATGATAACAAATAAATATAGCAATATTGTATTTAACATACTTGTTTTTGTAAGTATATTATACAGGACATGGATTAAAATAGCAAGAATGGAGAATTGGAAGAATAATCCTTGAGAGACAAAATTCAAGTAGTAGCATGTTCACTGTCGTGACTCTAAGAGTCACTCCCGTGAAGGAAGTTAACCGTTACCAAAACCAACATTTGAAGTTCACGGCCATGAAGGAAAAACAAACCGTGAAGTAAGCATTTCAGTCACCCCCGTGAATAAAGGTGTCACCCCCGTGAAGATTCATGCAATTTCATCTAGAGAGCTTCACGCCCAGAGTCACCACTTGGATCACGGCTGGGAAGATTGTCACGCCCGTGACTCAATATGTCAAAACATTCCAGAGAGCTTTACGACCAAGGTCACCACTTCAGTCACGACTTGGGAAGAACTGTCACCCCCGTGACAATCATAGTCACGCCCGTGAACAATGAAAGAGAAAAATGTCAGGCACGATTTTTTGGTTGGTACAACGGCTAGTTTCTTATTTAATGCACCCCAACGGCTATATTCAGCCATGGGAGTATAAATGGAAGTCATTTATGCATTAAAAAAAAGAGAATGATAAGAAAAACAAAAGAATAGCATATACTTCGAATTTAATTCTTATTACAAGCTATTTGTACTTTCATACTTTGAGAACAAATCTATTCTCTGGAAAAATCTTTTTGCTCCTCATATTTGAGCAATTAAGATTTATAAGTGGTTCTCTCTGTAATCTTTACTCAAGTGAGCTTTGGGTATTTCTTGATTAAGAGTAGAACACTTGTAAGGGTTAGTTGTGTGAACCTCCAAAACACAAATTAAAAGGTTGTTTGTGTGAGCCTGTAAAACACAAAGTGAATGTTGTTTGTGTGAGCCTGTAAAACACAAAGTGAAGATTGTTTGTTTGAGCCTGTAAAACACAAAGTGAAGGTTGTTTGTGTGAGCCTGTAAAACACAAGGAATTGGTTATTGTGTGAGCCATTAAAACACAAGGGATTTCTGGATTAGGTGTGAGCCATTGTGAGAAACACCATAGTTGGGAGTGAGCTTGTAAATTTCCATTGTAACACTTAGTGTGTTAGCGAAACTCCCAATTGCGATTGGGAAGAGGAGTATGGTTTGTTAACACCCGAACATCTATAAATCTTTGTGTCTGATTTTCTCTATCCCTCCTAAAATTATTATTTATTTTCGCACTTTAAAGTTTAATTTTTTTTTTAACTCCAATTCAACTCCCCCCCCTTCTTGGCTTAATATATGGGCAACAAAAATTTATGTTTTAATATATGTGATATACCATATTGTGTCGAAAGCCTCAACTTTGACTTGCAAAGTCATTGAATAATATTACAGAATATGAAAAACAAATTTTACTACCATTGTTAACAGGGTATTTTGCCTTTCCAGTATACTATGTGTGATTATTTGATACAGAGATAGGTTGAACTTAAATGCATAAGGTGTGACGTTACAATTGTAATGTCATAATGTAATTTATAATTATCCAATTTATCCTAACATTACTTCTTTTAATCTCTCCAAGTTTATTTTATTCCACATGCAATGTCATTTATTTTATATTTTAGCTTACATTCATTTGCATTCATATGTTTAATGAGTTCTATATACAATGATATTCAATTTAGTACATAATAATGATTCACAACATTAATTTTATATGTCTCATAACATCCTAAACCTAGACTAATTAGGATATGGGTTGGCTGTCGCAACCTAAAAGTTTGTTGGTCGTCGACTAAAGTTAGAATATCTATCATAGGCTATGATGACAAATGTCATAATTGATTTTTTTATATTTGTTGTGTCGTCTATGCCTTTAATGGCATGTCATCTATCATGACGTTAGTCTAACTTAAATGTTATGAGCAATTATAATTAGATTCATTTGTGTTATCACATCATTTACAAATAGGCTCTATAAGCTTAAAGTTAAAAAAACAATTTATCTTAACATTATTATTATAATACACATTAATATCCCATACTTAGTTTAATTCACATAACCAATTATCATGCAAAAGGTTTCAAATAGTGGGATGATATTAAAGGCTCATTATATTTGTGCCATATTATTTATTTCATATATTAAATGATGCCTAACATTTTTTACACCATTATCCAAATAATTGTTCATTAAAAAGCCACATACCTTGTTTTCATATACTTAATTCCATTCACACACTTAGAATTTTAGAAACATGTTATCAATGTTGGATTCCAACTTAGGTTACTTGAATTCAAGTTTTATATTTTGATTTCTCGGCATTCACGGCCATTAACCTATGGTTCACACCCTTGAACATAGCCTTCACGGTTTTCAACCTGTGAAGGTGGTTTTAAATTTGCTAGTGAATGCTTTTGTCCAAAACTTGCATTATCATGAAAATGTGATTCATGACCCTAAACACTTATTCACATGTGTAAATCTGGAAATTCCAGCATCCCCAATTCGTGCCAAAACAGAACACACAATAGCTTGTATACAAAAAATTCTAAAATTGGCCAGTGTCAATAATCTCTATTAACAATCATTCACATATTTAACTTAAGTGTATGCCTTTAATACATTTTAACACATTTAATTCCTCAAACATGCCATTATTATTATTTCAACTTATCTATCACAATAGGTAGCATTTATGGTGTAGGTCATTAACTTCACTTATTACTAATTTATAACACTTCAAGTTCATATCTTTACCTTACTAGAAAGTCGATAAAGCATAATAAATTTCAAGTTTGTGAAGGGATATATATATATATATATATATATATATATATATATATATATATATATATATATATATATATATATATATATATATATATATATATATATATATATATACTAACCTTAATTTTAGAGCTTTTAAATCACTTCTTCTTCCTAGTTTAAGTTTCACTTTCCTCTTGGAGAGTTTTTCCTCCTTTATATCTTCTTTCAATCTTATAAATTTGAAAATAAGTCTTTTAGTGACCTCATTTTTTCTCTTTCTCTTCTTCTAAAACTTGCTTCCCTAGTTTAAGTTATTTTCTTTCCTTCTTCTTTTTCTAAAAAACTTGATCAAATCTCACTTTATAACTACACATTTGGTGTTTAGGACTTAGAATCAAAGAAAAGTGTGGGGTACTCTATGGTATGGAGAAGGATGAATGGAGGTTAGAATTTCTTTTTACAATATCATGTGAGAGAGAAAGGAGTTCATTTTAAATACCTAAATCAAGATTCATGGGTGTGACTATCACTTCACGGGTGTGACTGTCACTTCATGGACGTGAATTTACTGAAATTTACAAATCCATCTTGCGATGTTTCATGGCCATAAAACTTCAGTCACAGGCATGAAACCTATGACATCTCATTTTTTTTTTTTATCTTTGCTCATCTTTTTTTATACTTTTTTTTTATATATCCACAATCTTAATCACATACTTATTTTTCTTAATCCAGATTATCCATTAGGTCCTAATTGGCGGGCATTACAATTTTTAATTGTAATATTTTGTTAGCCCCTTAGTTAAAATTAATCCTCAAGATTAGGAGATATAGTGTGATTAGCCAATGCCATTTTCTAATTTTACTTTGGTAAGGAGAATGCTCGCAAAATTTGGTGGACAGACTTAAAAAGCCACCTACAGATGCTTTATGCACTATCATTCTAGATAACGCTCGCATCCTTTGTATTACCACTACTACTGGCACAAAGTTAGTCGATACTTATTCCTGATATCGTCATTGCTTCTTCTCTAGGAAAATTTTATGTCTAAACTATCTAAACACAATTGTAGTGCATTATTCCATTAGATATGGTTACAAAACTATTCTAGTTGTAGCAATTTATTTTTTCTTATGTTACAAAACCAAATGATTATATAATATAATTGTTTTTCGATGCAATGTAGATTTTCATTGTTTTTTTCCTTACTCGAAAGGCATGATGTTTCAGGAAACTATTTTTTCTTTATTTTTTTTTAACTTGAATTTTCCTATTGGTCCACATATATATGAGGTGGCTGATAGCCATGGAGCGATATCTAGACCAATTATACAAGATATGTCAATATATATCCAAGATGTTTTGCCTCTTTGCTGATTGAGTTTTCATGAGTCAAACTAGATTATAAGAGTGAAATACATGATTGAACTACAACATTGAAAAATAGATGAGATTACTTTTGGGTTCTATCTTTTATTACTTTTATAGTCTTATCTATAGTTCTTCTTGCATGACTCTCCATCTACACAAACATAAACTCTAAGCAAGGCAAGAATAATCTACCCAGTGAGAGATGCTCTATCATATGCTTCTATCACAAGTTGCAGCTAGCTTTAGAATTTAATCGTAAAGTCAGTGATGCTCCATTATCTGCTCCTGTTAGATTGAGTATGATTGTAGTTGCTTCTAAGGCCCTATGGATGCAAGGAGAACAAGCACGTTCTAAATAGATTATGTCACATCCGCGAGTTAGACCCTGACCGTATACGTGTACTGCGGTCATTTATACTGCAGTATAGAGGCATACGATCAGAGTCTAAATACGGATAAATATATAAAAATTTAATTGCATTAATATTATAAAATGAATAGAAATTTTATCAAATGAAACAATGCAATTTCGTATTATGCACGCAAATTGAGACGACAGCCCAGGTTGAAAATTAGATTTTTTGCTCGGTAGTGAAATTATAATTTAAGCATACCAAAATATGAAAAATATTATTTTAAGATCATAGGGGAGTTATAAGGTAAAATTTTAAGGTTAAGAGTTTGAATTATGGAGATATGATCCTTAGTACAAGTTTACAGTCTGATATTTCAGATCAGAAACTAGAGAAATGTGATTACGATCACAATGGAGTCGATGTGATCGAAATTTAAATTTAAGATTTTTAAAACTGATAAATTAGAAATTGGATGGCGGATGAAGTTTTACGGATCAAATTAAGAAAAATAATTAACCCGTAAAAACTTGATTTTTGCACTGGTGGTCATTTTGTAAAATTGAAGAGACAGTTTTGAAGAGAAAATTATTTTATAATTTTTGGAATATTTAATTTGATAAAATTGAGTTGTTTGGAGATTGAATTTTTGAGAATTAAAATTAATTATGAAGAAAAATGAAGAAAAGTTTTGATTGGTAGGAAAATTTTTAAGTCAAAATTAATGGAAATGTGATTGGGCTATGTGTCAATATTATGGGATAATTAATTATGCTATTGGCCAATAAGGAGATGGATTAAAGAATTAATTGTGATTAATTAAGTTAATTGGGGTATATATGTAAGAATAATTAGAAATTCAATAAAAAAATCAGAAAACTCATCTTCTTCCTTCTCTCCTCCATGGCCGAGAACCTCCAAGCCCCAAATTCCTTAAGTTCTTCAATTGTTCTTCTTCCAATCATATTAATCACCAATTAAAATGATAAAAATAAGATTGGTGTGGAGAAAAAGAGATAAAGGGTGGAATTTTGGCAAAAAGAAATAAAACAATTCTTGATATCCATTTGAAGAAGGTGAGATTTTGTTCCTTTCTCCATGTGATTTTATTGGGTTAATTATTTCCATAATTATTTATTGAATTGTGGTGTGATTTTGTTGATATTTGGTTGATGGAAAAATTAGGGTTTATGGAAAAAATCTTGAAACAATATAGAAAAATAGGAAATGAAGAGAATAAGGCTTGAGGATGATGGATTGAGTGAAGAATTGATGAAAATAAATTTTAGAAATTTTTGTGGAATTTTTAGAGAATTTCCATAATTATGGTTAAATTTTGGAAAAATTATTTTGGAGGAATTTTGCCTTAAATTGAAGATAATAGAGTTAATTGGAGTGTATGGTAGTAGAAAATAAATTCTGGGATGGAAGAAAAGTTTAATAGGATTTTTGGAAAATTTTTATATTTTTACCCCAATTATGGAAAATTTTATTGGGAGTTGTGGAATATTATTTTGGTAAAATTGATGATGGAAAATGAAAGAAAATGTGTTAGAGTGATGATAGAAATTTATTTGGAATTTTTAGAGTATTTATTGAATTAATGAAAATTCTTGAGTTGGAAATGGACACTAGAAGAATAAAAGAAATAAATGGAGAAAAATAGTTTTGGAGGCAAAACAAATAAAGAAAATAAAATATTATAATAGAAATTTTATATTTGAATTTTTGGTTGCACCGGAAAGCGTGATGACAACCAAAACCGGAATTTATGCATTAAACATGCATAATAAGAAAATTTTAAATTATAGGATCTTGATATTCGTGAAAGCAAAAAATTTAAATTTTGCTAGATTTTATGTCGCAAGAGGTTCAATAGCTAATCGAAAATTTTCTATCTCTAGGCACGACGTTAGACCAGGCGCCAACCCGAGATAAAAGGAAAGAGTCGGCCGATACCGGTAGAGCGTAAAGAGATTAGTACAACTACCTTTATAATATTAGCCATATAAATATAATTTATGTAAAAATTAGAATTTTTGCAATTATTGAGTTATATATATATATATATATATATATATATATATATATATATATATATATATATATATATATATATATATATATTTGTATTCCAGAAAATTTAAATGTTAAAAATTATCTATGATGATAATTATTTTGGTATTGAAAGAATATTTATTCATTATCTGAAAAATGAAGTGAATTATGATTTTGAGAATTTTTCCCATATGTTAGCCTAGACATGAACTAGAGTATTGTTGGTCCTATGCATTTCTGTGGACCAATGAAATATTGTGATTATGTGCATTTCTGTGGATCACCTGATACATTTTCAGTCCTGTGCATTTCTGTAGACTGAATCATATTACATTTAGATCATGTGCATTTCTATGGATCCTAAATTGATATGTAATATAATACTCATTTGATTCCCTAAAAGCAAGTCTAGAATGTCATAATATATGGGTATATGAAAAAAAAACTATTATTTTATTTATAAAAAGGAGATTCAAAATTTGAATTGATTATATTTTAAGAATATATTTTATTTTAATGACTATTATTATAACAATTTTTGCACCACTGAGTTATATATTCAGCGCGGGAGTTTATTTTCTTTCGCGTAGGTTACCAGGTTAGCAGAGAGCGTCCAGACTGGTAGATAGAGACACTGATTGGGGGCCCACATTATGGAGCACAGCAATAGCAGTAGTAGTCACCCAGAGCAGGTTGGTCTTTTCATTATATGTTGATATGTATATATACAAGTTTTTAAATTTCATTACAGTATGTATATAAATAAAATTAAAAGGTGTGTATGTATAATATTTTAGTATATTTTTTTAAAACTTTCTTATATTAAATATGTTTAAAATTAAAAAAAGTATTTTTGGAGAGTTTTATTTTCTATAGCACTTTTTATCTGTCCGGTGTACGAATGGGTGTACGAAAGGGTAGGGGTGTTACAAATTAGAATAAAAACCTAATGAACTAAATATTATGCTTTAAAGATAAATCAACAATTATTTTTAGCATTTACAACCATTTTAAAAAAATGATATATTGATATGCTTAAGTTTTTTCAATAAGGTCAAATACTTGCATTTAGGAATTTCTCTATTTGAGATTAGAGGTATATATGAAAATGAGATTTTTTTTCTTTTATACATATGCTATCATGTCTCATGAAGTAAACAGGCCGTATGGATATACACTTTACAATGGTTAATGTGTCTTTCTACTTGATTTATTTATTATATTAGTATTTGGCTTTATCTTTTTTGTGGTATTTGTTAAGATATAATGAAAGAAATATATGATCTTACATAATTTGTCTCTATTGACTTCAATAAAGATTTCTTTTTTGCGATTTTTAGGTTTTTCTAAAATTTTAATTGGTCATTTTTTATGATGTAGGCTTCATGTTGTTAGTAGTAATTATTTATACAGTATACTCTACATTGTTAATCTTCTTAATGTAAACAATATTTATTTTGGTATTTCTTGAGGAGTACTTTGGTTTGAATTTAGTTTTGTTCATTGTCCAATGAAGTATTAGTTTAGGTGAATTTGGTAGTGTTAGTACAAATAGAAGGCAATGCTGGATTGGAGTTGCCATATTACATTCGCTTCTCTATTTTAACAGAATTGTTGTAGTTCAAACTGTTTCAGAGTTGCTGATGGAGTACATGGATTATGTTTGTTTATAGATATATTTTTGGGCTACTATTGTTATTATATGTGATTACTGGTGTTGAAAATAAGTGAGGATTTTGAGTTATTTTAGGTTCTGAAATTTGAGGTTGATTTTCATATTATACTCATTTCAATCTAAGTTTCATTTTAGGCTTTAAAACCATTAATTAGTAAATTTTTTTTTTGGGTGCCATGTAAGACGATTTAAAGGATCATCAAGGTTTACTCCTAAACTAAAGGTCGTCTTTGCATGGTGATCTTCACATCTTTTACCTGAAAGGCTGATTGCATGATTCATGAGTTCAGGCTTGGGTTAATCTCAAAGAAAGAGTAAAGGCGGTTGGCGATGAAAATTCAATGATACCAGGATACGTTCAGGCCTGATGGTGTTCCAACAACTAGGAGGTCTAAACAGTTTTCTATTTTGTGCAAGCACTGTCTTTTGACTTTGCATGTAAATTTTAAGATTTTTTTTCTTGTGCTGACACATCAATGAAAAGAAAAAAAATATATAACATAAATTATATATATGCCATTTAAATCTTTAGTTCATTAAAATTATATATATGAATCCTTAAGATAATTGATTGAGTTCTAAGAAAGTGAATATTCTTTGCACATTATAATGACTACCTTTAGAGCATATTTGGTATTCTCAATTTTGGAATAAAAATGGAATTTTCATTCTAATTTTAGGTTTGATATTTATTCCTATGGGAATAGAATTTTGATTGCTCAATATTTTAGAATTTCTATTACCTTGTTTTTTTTTTTATAGTATTTGAAATTCATTTTCTAATTTTGAAAGCTACAATTATTTGCATGTAAGTGTTTTTTTAACTGCATTAAGTGTTTTTTTAATTGCATTTTTTAACCTTTATATTTTCTGAATTTATTTTATAAAAGTTCTCGATTATTTTTTTAATTCTCAATTAAATTTTATTTATTGAGATTTTATATTTCAATTTTTATTGGAAGATTTTTCAGTAAAAAAGTCAATTTTTATTATACGCACCATTGGATATTTTGCTAACAAAAGAAAAAAAAATACATATTTCAAAAGTCAAAAAAATAAACTCAAAAAAATTATAAATAGGAATATTATTTTATTCATGTTTAATTTCACATAGCTCAAAAGTATTAATTTATTTTTTGTTAAATAAGTTCTGAATATGATCAAAATTTAAATTTAAATAGATTTGATAGAATAAAATTTTTAATTGAAAGTTTTGATAAAATAAATTTAAAACTTGAAAATATTTTAGATTTTAACTAAATTAACCGAATTGTAAAATACATTATTTATGGAATCACATCAAATATAATATGATTTCAATTTCAATTACAATTACATATTATATCAAAGAAAAATATTGGAATTACAAATCACCATCTTAAAAATAGAATTTCATTTTCTATTATTTTTATATACCAAATATGACCTTAGTGTAAAATGTATGTTTATATTTAATGGTTTTGGTTTGATGGTATTCCAATAGCTGGGTATAAAATTAGATTGCTAACAACAAAACTATCTATACAGTGATAGTTACATTTGTTGAAAGGAGAAAATTTTGATAAAAACGCTTAAGGTTAATGTTAAGGTTAAGCAAATTTATTTAATAGTCACATTTTGATCAATTAAGGATAAATTTTGTGTTTAAACATGAACTTATTTTTGTTTGTTTATAGATATTTTTTTTTTTTTTTTTTTGCTATTGTTGTTATTATATGTGATTCTTGTTGTTGAAAAGTTAAAAGTTAAGATTTTGACATATTTTAGATTTTGAATTACAAGATTAAATATATTTTGTATTATACTCATTTCTAATCAAATTTTGATTTTAGGTTTTGAAACCTTTAATTAGTAAATTATTTGTTCTTTTTCTTTAACAACAAAATTATTTAAGAGAAAATTATACGGGTGATTTTCATATCTTATAAATGTAGCTTATAACTAAAAATTGAAAATGACGTGACTTATTACTTCTATATTGACTTATTCTCATATAAGAACATTATGGTAAAATAATATTAACTCTAAGAGTGTGTGGATAAATTACCACAGAATTTTTCTAGGTTAATTAAAAATTTGAAGTTTGAATTTTGAGTGTTTTAAAATTTTTGAGTGAGTGTTTTGCCACTATTTAGAGTATAATCCAATATGAATATAATTAGTTTAAATGTATTGACATATATACCGAAAATACTTGTAACTTCGAAAAAAATATTATTGAATATAATATTAGAAATGCATGATATTACCATTCTTTTTTTGTAAGAAACATCTTGATACATTCAACAAATTTATAATTAACAATTCATAAAAAAAATTTACAATACTTTTAACATGATCTCTAGACATATTGATATAAAAACTTTTAATAAAACAAATTAACAGCCTTCCGTGCAACGCGAGGGTGAGCCGATAAGTGTGTGAATACAGTCAACAAGATAAAGCAGCAGATATGACTGAAGAGACAACAAATAATAATTAATAACAAACTATTTTGAATTGATTTGGTGAGATTTATCTTCTAACTAGTTTTGGAATCATAATTAGGAAAATAAGGATATAGTGATTTAATTGAAATATGATTAAATCAATCGAAGGCTATAGCTAATTATAAATTAAATAATTGAATTTATGAAGTTATAAAAAAGTTCTTACTTTAAAAACTATCTAACAAAATCTCTAATATAATTGCTGTTAGAAATAAAATAAAAAATATTTAAAATTTTTTTGATTTAATTTATTGATTTTTTTAATTTTTTATAAACCGTTTTTTACAAATATATTTTTAACAAAATAAATCTATTTATTTACTTTTCTTCAAAAACGGTTTTCAAAAATCAAAAAATTAAAAATATTTTTTCAAAATCATTTTTTCTAGACGCAATATCAAACAAGCACTTATTGGATAAAATTTACTACGAATCTGAATTTGATCAATTTTTTATATCTCTTTTATCCATATTTGACCCAATATAATTTTTTTTATAATTATTTAGATTATTTTAGAATAAATTTTAGTTAAATTTTTTTATTGATATGTTAGATTATTCTAGAATTTTGATGATTTGCTTAATTTTTTAATTTATTTATAACATGTTCGATTATTTTAGTTTTTTGTGGTTGATAAATTATTTTTGCACTTAAATAATTTTGGATATATACAAAATTATTTTCAATTTTGATGATCTATATTTTACATTTTATAATATAATACATATTTTTATTTAATAAATTTATGGGGTAAAAAATAAAGACAAAGAAGCTAAAATCTGAGCTCTCTTTTCATATAATTGGGCTCAGACGGGTTGCAATATGAAATTAATTGGATATTGCCCAAATTCGGCCGATGACGAGATCTGGTTAGAGAAAGGCTGTGAAAGCCCAAACCTAAGAGAAGCAGGTGGCTGCGTGGCTGAGCTTTTATAGCTAGGAGTAGGGCTGTACACGGATCTTTAATATTTCCGAATTTGACCAAAAAATCAAAAAAAAATTCAAAATCGAATTGTATTGTTGACTTTTTAACTAGAACCGAACTGTATTGTACCGTTAACTATCATTTTGAATAATCTGGATGTTTTAGTGATATCTGAACCGAGAACTGTACTGAATTGTACCGAATTATTTTATAACCGAACTGTACTGACAGAACTGATATTTAAATATTTATAATTTTACTATATATAATAATTTATAAAAATGAAATAATTTATATATCATTATACAAATATAATATAACTTAAACTTTTAATTAAATACACTTTAATCCATAAAATTAAATTATAATAAAATTATATGACATTTATAATAGTAAAAAATTCAAATAATTGAAAATTTTAAATGCTAAAATTTTTGTGATAATTGTGTAGAAAATTGAATTCATAACATTAATGTAAGGTTAAAATAAGTTCATCATCAATATAATTAACTATTTTTGTTATTAATATATAAATTAAAAAAGTATTTATAATATATTGCTAGTTTCATTTTTTACTATAAAATTTTTATCACTAATTATATTTTTAAGCATTTATAATTTATTTTAATTGTATTATATAATAAATTTACATTATATTAATTATTTGATAAATTAATTTAAATGAATCAATTATAAAGTAACTTAATTTATAATAAATGTACTATAATTATATGATAAATCAATATAAATTATGATTTGTACTAATTATATTATATGATTTTTTGTAAAAATAATTGTATTATATTAAGTTTTTGTACTAATATAAATTATATTAATAAATAAAACATATATATAATTAATTATACACTTAATAAACTTCTGTATTTATATATTTTTATAATTAATGTGCACACTATATATATATATATATATATATATATATATATTAAAATTAAATAATCACAAACATATAAACTTATAATTTATATTATATACTTATGGTTATATACTTATACTTGTACTTCTAATTTTATATACCTAATAATTTAAATTTTAAATATTACTATATATATTATATTATATAATTTTTCTTTCAAAATAATTATATTATATTAAACTTACATACTAAATAATATATATAATTGATATACTTAATAAGTTTATATCTTTTTTATAATTAGTGAAGATATTATAATTTTATATATAGCTTAAAATTAAATAGTCATAAATATAGCTGATCATATATTTAATAAATTTATATATTTTATATATTTTTATAATTAATGTGCACACTAATATATATATATATATATATTAAATAATCACAAACATACATACTTTTACTTTATAATTATATACTTATGCTTTTGAGTTTATATATCTAATAATTTAAATTTTAAATATTATTATATGCATAGCTTATTATATATATTATATTATTTTTTTCATCAAAATAATTGTATTATATTAAACTTATATAGTAATCTAAATTATATTAATAAATAATATATATAATTGATATTATAATACGTTTTATTTATCGTATACATTATCGTATACGGTCAGATAAAAAATACTACTAAATATATTTATTTAAAATAATATATTATTTAAAAAAATTTATATATATATATATATATATGAATAAAACTTAATAAAATAATATATTAATTTAACAAAATAAGATAAAATTTCGTTTTCTCACTATTCTTATATTATGGTTTTAATTTATATGCTCATGCAAATAACTTTTATATATATATATATATATGTCATTATCGATACAATTTTTAAATATTGGATTTTTCGATATTTAAATCGTGTATATTCGTCACTTGTAGTGATTTATCATTCAATGAATCACTGAAAAATGATCCATATATTAAAATACATCAAGTGAAATATATAAAATACATATATAACAAAAATCGATGCTTATGGGGTGATTGTTATTGTTGCTTGGGTCTATAGGTGAGATCCACCGATACTATCGACGAATTTTATATACACGTCTCTCGTTGTTTAATTCTATTAAAAGCTACGCAAAAGAAAACAAACTCTTGTATTCAGTATAAAACTAAATGGTGCAAAAAACTTATAATAAAAGTCACTTTAAATGAAAATATACACTAAATCAACAAAATTCTGAAAAAAAAAATTCATATATCAACACTATTAATAAATTATTTACTTATATATAAAAGTATATATATAAATATTAAATAAAAATTTACCAAAATCAAAGTCATTGGTATTAATACCACAGGTATGTAATAAATGAAATAAAAATTTTAATCATTTATTAAAATAAAAATTTTATCCAACTCATATATTAATAAACCATAGACCTATTACTAGGAAAACAAAAGGTATCGTCAAATAACAGAAATCTCAATATTTTAGATAACCACAAGATTATGGTTAAAAATAATCACATAACCCCAAAATAATATCATCTGATTCAAAATAACCACATGACCAGTTTCAATATAAAATAACCACATGATCGATAATTAAATAATATATATGGTCTAAGATAACCACATGAGCCATATAAATATTTCTCATGATCAATATATTCACAAGTCATGAAGTTTTTACTTTATTGGTATGTCAATAATTGTCTAACTTATTGTTTAGGCTAATATATGAGTTTATCAACATACATAAAATATTAAATCATTTATATTACCAAAAGTTTTATAAATATAATCGTTATCAATTTCTTATATAATTATTTAATAGCATAAAAATTCAACACATGAAAAAAATAAATTTATTTTATTAAAATCTGATATTAACGTATTTATTTCATACCAATACACTTTTTTTACCAAAATATTTTATTTTTATCATAAACTATATTTCCACGAACTTTCTAAATATTTAATATTCTCATAAATATTATATATAAATATTTTTCTAAAATATAAATCAATTTCATATCAAAAAACATATAAAAATTAATTTAAATTGCAATAAACTTATATTATAAGTTAATACACATATCTTTATAGTAATTTATCGGAGACTGTCGGCTCGTTTTCTATTCCAACTCTTGGTATTTGCTTTGACGATGCACCTGAATAACCATTAAATTTCTAATTGGTTATCGAGTCAATACAAATTACTAAATTTAAATAAAAATTAAACTACTTATTTAATTTTTCCGACTTTCACATTTACAAATATTTTTCTACCGGTCTTATTTTATCCTATACACTACTAACGCGAAATTTCCAAATTAATTAAATTTTTCTCTTTTTTTCTAATTTTTTTCAATATATTTACTTTTTCCTTCATATTTTTGTTTTCCATTTTTTCCTTCAAAAATCTATTTCCAACTCAAAATTTTATATTAATTCAATAAATAGTCTAAAAATTCTAACTAGATTTTTGTAATTACTATGACCCATTATCTTCTAGTTTCCATCACCAATTTTACCAAAATTACATTCAATAATTTCTAATAAATTTTTTAATAATTATGCAAAAAATCCAAAAATTCACCAAAATTTCGATTAAAATTTTCTCACATTCCAAAAATTAATTTTCATATATCTCCATTATCATCATTTTAAGGCATAAATCATGCAAAATATTTTTTTCAAAAATTTGGCTATAATTATGGAAAATTTCCAATAATTCCATAAAAATTCCTAAAAATTATTCTCATTAATTTTCCATCATATCTATCATACTCAAATCTTATTCTACTTATTTTCTATTTTTATCTAATTGATCATTTTTTATGAGAATTTTTATGTGATGATTAAGAATTTTTTATAATACTATTAAATACTAATTTTAGATTTTATGCACTTTTTTTAGTTCAAAATATCTGAGTATTAGATTGTTTTATACTGTATTATTTAGTACCGAAAAAATCGAATAACCGTACCGAATTGTTCTGAATTTTCAAGACAATACAATATGAAGATTTTTTATTTTCAATACAATACAAAATTTAAATTTATAAATATCTGAATTTTCAAAATAATATGGAAAATTTATTGGACTCACCGTGAACACCATATGTACGAGACGTCTAATGAAATTTCACAGTTACTCTCCGAACAAAGAATATCAGGCAATGGCAACCTTTGTTATGATCTGATTCTAAATACGCAATCGAAAAGGAAAATTCACCCAAAAAGAAAAAAAAAATGGTGGCCATTTCGCTCTACAGAGGGAATCTGCACAGAGTCCCAGATGTACCTCGCCGATGGCTAATGCCTAGCAGGAAAATCTCTCTCAAAGAATTCAAGTCCTTGTTGCATCGCCGTTCCAAAGCCCTTTCTCGCCTCCGCTCCTCCGCAGTTGCTGTTGCCTCTCCAAACCCTAATTCAAAGGACAAGGCCACTGCAATTGACTTTCAATTGAAGTTGGACAATGAAACTAATCGTGGAGGTGAAGGCACCTCCATCGTTGCATCTTGTAAAGATCAGGGAGGATTGGACGTTGGTCAGTGCTCGGCCTCATTGAAGCCTTCTGACGTGTCTAATTCGTCTCCGGCTGGTAAGAAGCCTGAGGTTGCTGAGAAAGTTGGTGATGAGGGCCATGAGGCAAATGAGAATTTGCAAGATTTGAAGCTAGAAAAACAGGATGCGTCAACTAACCCTAACACGGAGGTATTTAATTGGAAAATAATTTGTTTAATTTGATCTTCACGTCTTAACTTTTCTATATATATATTTTTTATAAATAATCTGTTATCAAAATGCATAAGCCATTTAGGATCGGAACTATAAAATAGTGTAGGAGACTTATGATTTGCTGCAGGAAATAATGTGCTTAAATTCATATTCCCTCTTCTTGATGATCAATATATATATATATATATATATATATATATGTTTTTCATCTTCATTATAATAGCTTTATATTTGTTGTATGCTTTTATGAGTTATGCCTATTTATTGATTAATACTTCTTCTTCTTCTTCTTTCTCAATGAATTTCTTAGTCCGGTGGCATAGCTGATGCGATGAATGATAGAGAGAAAAGGAAAAAGGAAGTTGAGGAGAAGTTAGAAGTTTTGAACCAGAAGAAGCATAATCTGGTACAAGTGCTCAAGCAGGTAAGCTTGTTGCCTTACCCTTTTCTTATGTGCCATTGGTTATAGATTATTGAATTGTTAATGTTGAATTGTTGTTGTTGGTGGTGGTGTTGTTTTATTTATTTATTTTTTAATATTCTGCAATGCGACTCCTTTTCAAAGATTCTGAAGAACCTGGGATTATTTGTGGTACTTGACAGATATTGAATGTGGAGGAGGAATTAAAGAGACGAAATATCTTGGCTAATCGCTCAAATGTTCCTCTTCAAGTGGATGTCCCAAATGATTCTGGGTCAATGAGTAGGCAAGCTACTCCTAGGATGGGCTCAGAGGCAAATGCTGGTGGTGATGTGGAAGGGGGAGAAAATGAAGATGTTCCAAATCAGAACAGTCATTCTCGACATATGCTTAGGATGAGCAGTACTTCTCCATCATCAGAATCTCCTCTAAGAAAGCCTCCATACATTCAGAACAATGTGGTAACGCCTGCAGTTTATTTAATTCTAGTGTTATGTGTATCATGTTCCAGTTTAATTTTAATTTCTGTAAGTTTTCATATTTAAGTGAACTTTTAACCATGTTGATAGTTTTATGGTTTTGGCCTTCAGTTAATCTAGATTTGAGGGGTTTTCTCAACCACATGTTCAATAGACTTTCAATCCATTTGCTCAGAGCTTATTTAGATACTATTGCCTTTCATTTAGCAATTTATATTGATCCAAGGTGTACTATTCATATTTCATTATCGTAATTATTTGCAGGTTGCATCTCGAACAAGTTTGGCAACTGGTAGCCCATCTCGCTTTGCTCCAATAGGGCACCAAGGTGCTGCGGCAAACCCACCTACAGTATCTGTATCAGGAACAAGTTACATTGCATCCTCTCCTTCCCCAGCAGCATCTGGTGGCACTTCTGCTTTTCGAGATGCTCGGCAGCCAAGTCCATGGAATTAGAATCTGTGCGGTAGCATAATTCAACATGTGTCTGAATTTGACATCCGCTCTGCTTTTGGAATTGCAGTTTTCCTGTCCAATTTTGTACACATCAAGCTAGGATAGGTTGTATCCTCGTTTGCTTTTTGTTATATCCTATGGCCAGCTGAGTGTTGGACCATTTTAACATTTTCCATCCATTGATCCTCCCTTTGTTTTGCCAGTCTAATCAATTCATTGACGACAAGAATCCAATTGGCGCCAGATGTTTTTTCATTTTCCCGTTATCTTCAGTGCAAATGGAATTTGATCTATTTATCATGGGTTGGGGCGTTGATGGCAATGTTAGAAATTCGAGAACACTGAAGATTCTTACTGGTTTAAGCCGTAAATTTGTTGAACAAATGAAAATAGAAGGGACCTGAACTTTCATTTGTTGATTATGTTGTGAAGCCCAATATTTTGAAGACCGAATGCTGTTAATTACCTAGTCATGCTACTGTAGCTGCTTTTGTGGGCAATTTCGAAAGGTGAAAGTGTATAGTTCTATTATAACAATAAGAAGCATTATCTGAGGTAGCTGAAGAGATCTGAAGAGCATAATTATTTTGTTGGAGATAGTATTCAGAGAACTATGGTGCACGAGTGAATGTTTGCATTGAAGAAAAGTGATTCCCGACGAAGAAGTTATGTAAGATTTTGTTTTGACTTTTTATGTGGAAGAAGAGTTTGGATTAAGGCCACGTGTCCCTCCATGCGAGCATTGTGAAATAAGAAAAGGTTGAGCATTCCCATCCTCCAGCCGGCCAAAAGAACATAAATAATGGAGTCTCTCATTTTTAAAGTTGCATAGTCAGAACACACAAGCCTGCATGTGATTACTAGCTACTGGAATCCTTTTTTGTCATATACTATTTCCCCTTGCATAATATCACAATGATGATCATAAATTTGTTTGTACTCATAATAATGTATAATTAGTTATGGTTTTATTCCCAATTTATATGAAAGAATAAGAAGATGGAATATTGGAAGGTAGGAAACAAATGAGTTGGATGCTTCCATAGAATTAAAAACGCATTAACGAACTTACTTGGATGGTATGTCGTTTGCAGTGCTGGCTATGCTTTTGTTTACAGTTTTCACTATTGATATAGTTACAGGAAAAACACATTTTTTTTTTGTTTTTGTTTGCATTTAAAAAAAAAAAAGATAGCAATGTTATTGGAATTTGAACTCTCACAGCTTAATCTTTAAAATAATATCAATACCATACCATATATGATCATTACACTAGTATCAATATACCATTAAATTAAGTCTCACTGGTATAAAAATTGCACATTATAGATATCTAATTCATTAATAAACTTTTCAATAAATAAGGTGACTATTCTAGAATTCTTAAAGACAATTTCTTTATTCTCTTTGTTGCAGGTTCAAACAGATTCTCATGGTTTTCTTGGTAAGAAAATTATATCAAGTTTTCCCTCGAAGAAGATCAATGGTCAACAAAACCTCCAACTCTTCCGCCTCTTGCACATGTTAGCAAAAGAAGACAACACCAGATCTCACCACACAAGTCCCCATCCAAGGAACCCCCACAACTCTATATATGTCATGTCAATTCAATTAATATTTGTATCATCGTATTGATTCAATTAATATTCATGCTAATTTTTAGCAATTCGTATATAATTTATTTATTGTCATATTATAAATGGATTGACTTGTTTAATAATATAAAATAACGTTATTTTAAATTATTTATCATTTTTATATTTTTAAATAAGAAATAATGAGTCTCAATAAAAATGGATTTAGAAGCCTGTGTTTCTCGATCTATTACTAATATATGATAAGATCCTATCTCTATTCCTGCTATATGCATGTTCCAACCATAGGAACATGATTTTCCACGTCTCTAAGAAACTATTGATCAAGATAAGCAGGTTAAGAAGACTTCATAGATTAAATCTCCTGGTCTTGATGTCCATGACAGACCAAGAGAAATTATTGTTGGTGAATATGTCCTCAATTGACAAACAGATAATGCTCTTGCTCAAAATATAGTACTTGAAAAGATTGATCGAAAGCAGATCAAGTGTCAATAAAAATGAATCAGTTGGCAACCAGTGTCAATACTAAATTTAGTTGGCAATAAGAGTTCATACTTAAATTACAAAAGTTAATCTTGTCTCTACATCAAAAAATAATGCAAATAATATAACATCAAATTTTTGGGTTTCTTTTGTAGAAAATGTAGGAAGAGATTACAAAGTTCAAATAACTTTCTTAGATTGAAAAAAAGTTGCATGTTACAACCCTTTTGCTTTTATCAGTACAAAACCTTTGTCATAATCTATTGTTCCAAATATTTAGCAAAACCAAATACAAGCACAATCTTTCTTCAACATGAAAACTTTCAGAAAATAATAAGAGCTAAAATTGTATCCTCTAAGCCACCAAAGAAAAAATCTACCATATCTACCTCCATAACCCCTCATCTAGAACTAGAACCAACACCTAGAAGATCTGATAAATAGTCAACCTTAGATCCTTTTTAGGATTTCTAATATCCTTATCAGTATATGGTCCAAACAACACCTCCCAACTAGATCACTAACTTTTTATCTTCCTATACAGAAAATCTTCAACCAGTCCATCATATTAACATGTAAAAAGAGTCTTCCTCAAAATCATATTCGATTCTCTTTGAGCATTCAGATTTTGATTCATTGGTTCCATCCATAAGAATGGCAAGTCCAAGTGCTATTACTATAATACAATATAGTCAAATAAAATCTCATGCTCAAGATTCAACTCCTATCGTTCAGGAATCATGACCCTCTAGAAGATACAATAAGTGAATCATTTTACAATCCTAAGGTATCAAATGATCCTTAATTTATAATGGATGATGTGTTGCCACACCAAAGATGAAAAAGGTTGTTTGAGATGTATGCCTGGATGGAAATTAAGATTCAATAAGGAACTACAATTGTAGAGGTACTACAAGAATTTACTATCAAATTTGTTGGTAGTCTGAGAGAATGATGGATGCGAGTAGCATAATACAATAAGCTACAATTTTACCAGCTCACCACTCTTGTTGATGTGTTATCATTTATTGAGGTTGAATTCATTGGTACCTTAGAAGATTTAGAAGAAATAATAAGTGAATTCTTTCAATTAAGGGTTGCTCATTACAGAGAAAATATCTTAACTACATGCGTGTTGCAAACAAATATTATTAAGTTAGTATAACACTCTCTTACCCTAGCAACTAGTGCATAGATAAATGGATGTTACGTTAGTTCTTCAAATAAAATATTTATAAATCAAAGTAAATTGAATATATATATATATATATATATTTATTTATTTTTCTAAAATCAACCATATCATAATATTATGATAAAAAGATAATTACATACTTTATATACAAAAGTATTATTTATAAAAAAAATGTTCATCTTTGCTTGAAAGCTGAGTTTAGTTCACATACATCATAAAAGGAAATACATTTAAAAAAAAAACAAAAACACAATACCCATTGTGTCAGAATATAGTTGTTGTACTAGATTAAATCTCTGTTAGATTTTTCCACTATCCTTTAACTATTCTTTGTTATATCCATATGAGAGAAATTTACGCACTAAGCACTAAGTTTAGTAGTGCATATAAATAAGACAATATATTATATTACATGCAATATGCAACTATACACTATTTACATATGTTTCATACTATTAAATTTTTTTATTCTTTCTCTACCTATATGGATCATGTAATAATCTTATACAAATACTTTACTTTATCATATTCTTTTGTAGGTATAAGGAAATGACATATATAACATACACATAATATTCTTCATTTTGTTCTCAATGTAATTTTATCTATAACACCTATGACTAAACAAATAATCAAGATAATGGGGTTGATAATCCAAATATAATAAAATTACCACCCAAACATAGTAGTATGCATGTATAATTACTATCATCGGCATAATATAAGTGTATCATCACCGGCATAATATGAGTGTCACCACCGACATAATAAATATATCATCACCGGTATAATATGAATGTATCATCACGACGTAACAAATAGATACCTGATTGACATGTCAAACTATCCAATACTCTAGTTTTAGAATAGGTGTTCTAAAACTTATTTTTGTCGTTATAAAATTCAATAACAAAGTCCAATATAATTTACACATTAACTCCATCAACTTAAATTATGTCATGTTATTGGCAGATTTCATGCTCTGTATTGTATTTTAATTTTTGACCTATTACCATCAAAGTTAAATTATTAAGATCTCCTAAGAATTTTATCTATGGATCTTAACTTTAATATACAATTTCAATCACTTAATTTGGAGTTCTATAGCAAATGATATACTTAGTTAAATACTGACTGCTCATTAAAAAATATTGCCTATAATGTTTTGGATAGTTTTTTGGTCCAATATTTGTGCCCCAATTAAGCATAGTTAAAATCAAAATTAGATTTTATGTTATTATGAAAATTTTAGCCATATGTCTTAGGTTTCAAACCCAATAAATAATACTTTAATCTGAATTTTAGAACTTAAGTTATGGTAATATACGTACTGACTACTCCACAATATCTAACAAAACACACACAATCAACATAACTCAATGTTTATCAAATATCATTCTAAGTCTAGCAAATATGTATGTCATATCCGCCAACTTAGGCACTGAGTTGCACGTATTGCGAAGTTGATGCGTTTGACTGACTAGAGTTTAAATTCGGATTTTGATCAAAATTAATCAAGATGATGACTAATAATTATGATATTTGCCTAATAAAGTATTTATAAAGCTTAAAGAAGGTGATTTACTGCAAAGGTCAAATTTTTGAGGATTTAATGAGATGTTTGCTATTTAACATATTAAATTTGGACATCAAATATGGGTTGGCTAGCCATATAATGATGGAATAAGAATAAAATGATAATTAGGCTAACTATCAAAGACATGGTTAAATAAGTGGGTCCCATATGAGGACTTTTATGTCTTTTCCTTTTTTTTTCCCTTTTCTTCTTCTCCTTATTTCTTTTTTACCAAACCAGTCATGCCAGCCACCCACACCATTCTCCATAACCAACCTTGAATTCTAGTAGAGAGAAAGGAGGGGAAAAGAGGGAAAAGAACAAGACAAAGTGATTTTCATGATCTATGAGTCTTAAAAAAACTTGGAAGAGCAAGAAGGAGGAAGAACAAACAAGTTTAGTGGAGAGAGAGAATCTCCAAGGTTGTGATCAAGTAAAGAAAAGTGTAAAGGTAAGATGATTTTCTTCTTCTCTTTCATCTTTTCTTAAGGAAGTTGGGGTTTTGAGCTTATTTAAAGCTTATATGGAAGGAGAGAGAGTTTAGGGTTTAGAAAGTTTTGAGAGAGTAAGGTTTTGATGATGATTGTATGATGTTGTAGGAGTTCCAAGTGACAAGGAACTCATTGTTGAACCTTGAGGGGTATTTCTGTCATTTTGAAGCTAACAAATAAAATAACAATAATGTATTTAACATACTTGTTTTCTAAGTTTATTGAACAGGATATGGAACATGATACAAGAATGGAGAATGGAAGACTAACCTTAAAAAGACAAAAATTGAAGAAATAACATGTTCATGCCCGTGCACATGCCCGTGACCTTGTATGTCACGCCCGTGATAAAGCTTAGCACCAACTACCCAATATTTAAAGTTCACGACCATGAAGGATCATATGAACCGTGAATGATCATATCAATCATGCCCGTGAAAGAAAGTCACACCTGTGATAAAACATGTAAAATTCCTCAAGAGAGCTTCACGGCCAGAGTCACCACTTGGACCACGGCTTGGAAGGATGTTCATGTCCATAAAAGAATAATGTCACGCTTGTGATCAAACACTTCAAATCATTCCAGAATGCTTCACAGCCAGAGTCACCACTTAAGTCATGGCTTGGAAGAACATTCACGATTGTGACACACATATTCATTACCGTGAAATAGGAAAAGAGAAACATGTCAGATGCGAAATTAAGAGTTAGTGCAACGACTATTTTTGCATTAAATGCAACCAAACAGCTATAATTCTCTATGGAAGTATAAATGCAAGTCATTTATGAATCCAGAACAAGAGCATAGCAAATACTTCGAATCAAAATCTTGTTGTAGCCATTTTGTTCCTTTACTACTTTCAAACAAACATTAATTCTCTGTAAAAAATCTTTTTGCTCATTATTTTCTGAGCATTATAGATTTGTGAGTGTTTCTCTTTGTAATCTACTACTCAAGTGAGTTTGGGTATATTGGATTAAGAGTAGAACACTTGTAAGGGTTATTTGTGTGAGACATTAAAACACAAGGAATTGGTTTATTGTGTGAGCCATTAAAACACAAGAGATTTCTGGGTTAGGTGTGATCCATTGATAGAAACACCATAGTTGGGAGTGAGTTTGTAAAACTCCATTATAAGTCTTAGAGAAACTTGGAAGAGCAAGAAGGAGGAAGAACAAACAAGTTTAGTGGAGAGAGAGAATCTCCAAGGTTGTGATCAAGTAAAGAAAAGTATAAAGGTAAGATGATTTTCTTCTTCTCTTTCATCTTTTCTTAAGGAAGTTGGGGTTTTGAGCTTATTTAAAGCTTATATGGAAGGAGAGAGAGTTTAGGGTTTAGAAAGTTTTGAGAGAGTAAGGTTTTGATGATGATTGTATGATGTTGTAGGAGTTCCAAGTGACAAGGAACTCATTGTTGAACCTTGAGGGGTATTTCTGTCATTTTGAAGCTAACAAATAAAATAGTAATAATGTATTTAACATACTTGTTTTCTAAGTTTATTGAACAGGGTATGGAACATGATACAAGAATGGAGAATGGAAGACTAACCTTAAAAAGACAAAAATTGAAGAAATAACATGTTCATGCCCGTGACCTTGTATGTCACGCCCGTGATAAAGCTTAATGCCAACTACCCAATATTTAAAGTTCACGACCATGAAGGATCATAGGAACCGTGAATGATCATATCAATCACGCCCGTGAAAGAAAGTCACATCTGTGATAAAACATGTAAAATTCCTCAAGAGAGCTTCACGACTAGAGTTACCACTTGGACCACGGCTTGGAAGGATGTTCATGCCCATAAAAGAATAATGTCACGCCTGTGATCAAACACTTCAAATCCTTCTAGAATGCTTCACAGCCAGAGTCACCACTCAAGTCATAGCTTGGAAGAACATTCACGACCGTGACACACATATTCATTACCGTGAAAGAGGAAAAGAGAAACATGTCAGACGCGAAATTAAGAGTTGGTGCAACGACTATTTTTTGCATTAAATGCAACCAAACGGCTATAATTCTCTATGGAAGTATAAATGCAAGTCATTTATGAATCCAAAACAAGAGCATACCAAATACTTCGAATCAAAATCTTGTTGTAGCCATTTTGTGCATTTACTACTTTCAAACAAACATTAATTCTCTGTAAAAAATCTTTTTGCTCATTATTTTCTGAGCATTATAGATTTGTGAGTGTTTCTCTTTGTAATCTACTACTCAAGTGAGTTTGGGTATATTGGATTAAGAGTAGAACACTTGTAAGGGTTATTTGTGTGAGACATTAAAACACAAGGAATTGGTTTATTGTGTGAGCCATTAAAACACAAGGGATTTCTGGGTTAGGTGTGATCCATTGATAAAAACACCATAGTTGGGAGTGAGTTTGTAAAATTCCATTGTAACACTTAGTGTGTTAGTGAAACTCCCAATTGAGATTGGGGAAATGAGTAGGGTGTGTTAACACCCGAACCTCTATAAAAATTCTTGTGTGATATCTTCTTATCCCTACTCTACTTACCTTTTCTTTCTGCACTTAAAAGTTAAGAATTTTTAATAACCAATTCAACCCTCCTTCTTGGTTCAATTTATAGGCAACAATTGGTATCATAGCTTAGTCTAGAATCTAAGCATAAACAACGCTAGCAAAGATCAAGAAATGGCCAATGAAGGATTCCAAAGTCTCAAGTCTTACTTTGATGGAGCAAATTATGCTCATTGGAAGTTTCAGATGGAAACATATCTGGATAGTGAAGGAATTGAAGTCTGGGATGGTGTTCGGAAAGAATGGACACCACCAACTAGAAGAGGAGTTAATGGTGAAGAAGAAATCCTGTCAAGGGATGATTGGACAGAGCCTTAAAGAAAAGCAAATTTCAAAAACAAGAAGATAATGACAATTCTCTCAAGCTCATTATCCATTGAAGAATGTGGCAGGATATAACATTGTCCAACTGCATATAGCATGTGGAAAATATTGGAAAACTTTCATGAAGGAACAAAGCAAGTAAAATCCAAGAAGATTCAACTTCTTACTTCAGAGTATGAACTCTTCAAGATGAAATCCAATGAGTCAATCACCGACATGACGAATCATCTTCTAGCCATAATAAATGGCATGAGAAAGCTTTGGAAACACCTGAGCTTGGAAGATGTAAATAACAAAATTCTGAGAAGTCTTCCTCTCATAGATTACGGTTCAAGAGTTGCTGGTATAAAAGAGGCCAATGAAGACATGAGTATCATGAATACTGTTATGCGTATTGGCAAACTTCTAACACATGAAATGGCAGTGAAAAGAGATAGAGAGCTTGAAGTCAAGCAAGAAAAAAGAAAACCTTTAGCACTAAAAAGCCTCTACTTCAAAATCTCAAGAAGAAGTTGAAGATGATGAAGAAAAGAGTGATGATGCAAATGAGGACATTGTTATGCTCTCAAGAAGGCTGAAAAGAATTATTGAGAAGAGAATGGGAAACTCTAGAAAATTCAAGCAAAGAAATTTTAAACAGACCTCGAATGAATCTCAAAGGAGTAAAAAGGAAGTAAAGTACTATGAATGTGGGAAGAAATGACATATTAAACCAGAATGTCCAAGGCTTAAGAAGCACAAGAGCAAATACCCAAGAGACAATAGGGAGAAAGGCCACAAAGCTACATGGGATGATGAAAGCTCTTCAAGCGAAAAAGATGACAATGAAAGTGAAGAAGTCAACCTATGCTTCATGGCTATAGAGGATCATATCTCGGATAAGGTAGGATCACTTCACTCATACTCATTCAATAATGATAGTAGTGATAATGATAGTAATAGTGAAGATGATGATGAGAAAAACCTAATAGAAGTATTAAATCTAGAACTAGAGAAATATAGAAATAAATTCAATACTTATAAAAATAACATTTCTAGTATGAAAATCAAAATGGACGTTTTAGAAAAGGAGAACTTTGAGCTTATATCATCTAATGAATCTCTTCAAAAATCATTAGATGAATACTCTTCAAGGCCCTCAACTAAATCCTTGCTTAAAGAAAACAATATTTTGAAAAATGAAGTTAAGGAACTTAGAAACTCCATTTCAAAATTTCACAAGGGAAATGAGAGTTTAGATACTCTCATTGTGTCTCAAAGACCACCCTCAATTAGACATGGTCTAGGATTTAAGGGTACATCATCTTCATCTCACAAGACTACTTTGGTTAAGTCAAGTGAACCCCACATCTCCACATTTGTTGTAACAGCCCCAAGGGCTAATTGCACAACATACACTAAACCTTCTATGCATAAGAGGAATGATCAAGGGTTGGTAAGCCTAAGAAGGAAACCTCAAAATGCTAATCATGCTTTTATGTACAAGAAGCATGGACCTAGAAAAGCACCAAGTCATCATGTTTGTGCATGACATTGCTCTCAAACTCTACCTAATAGAAACATGGCATTCAAAAGCATTGTAAGATCAAAAAGCATGTTTAGAGCTAAACAATGTAACTATTGTATGAAATTTGATCACATAAATAAACATTGCTGGATAAGGAAGACTCATTGGGAACCTTCATGTGCTAACCCCCATGGACCCAAGCTCATTTGGGTACCTAAAAACAATACTTGAATTGTGATTCTATAGGTATGCCTCAAGTCCACAATAAACAAAAATGTTTGGCTAGTAGATAGTGGATACTCAAGGCATATGACCGGAGACAAAGAACTTTTCAACGAAATCAAAAGTATTGATGGAGGTAAAGTAACCTTTGGAAACAATGCTAAGGGTAAGGCAATTGACATTGGCTTTATTGGTATTAATGGTACTTCTTTCATTAAAGATGTCTTACTTATTGATGGTTTGAAACATAACTTGTTAAGTGTAAGTCAATTATGTGATAAGGGAAATAAAGTAATCTTTACTTCCAACGAATGTCTTGTAACCTCTACTAATGGCCAAAAGATATTTAAAGGAAGTAGAGATGTCAATACCTACATAATAGACTTACACAAAATATCTAACATTTCCTCTAAGTGTCTTGTGACTACTAGTGATGAATCTTGGCTATGGCATAGAAGGCTTGGTGATACAAGTATGGATCTAATTTAAAGCCTCAATAAAGGAAAGCTGGTAAATGGGCTACCAAAAGTCAAATTTGAAAAGGACAAGACATGTGAACCTTGCCAAAGAGGAAAACAACACAAGTCATCCTTCAAATCCAAAAACATAGTAAGTACCTCAAAACCTCTACAACTCCTGCATCTAGATCTTTTTGGACTAACTAGAATTGCAAGTTTAAGAGGTACACACTATGTTTTTGTCATCGTCGATGACTACTCTAGATTCACTTGGGTAATTTTCTTAGCTCAAAAAAGTGATGTCTTTGAAACTTTCAGAAACTTTGCTAAAAGAGTTCAAAATGAAAAAGGATATTGTATTTCAAAGATAAGAAGTGATTATGGCAAAGAATTTAAAAATGAAAACTTTAAAAATTTTTGTCTAGAACATGGCATTTCAAAAAAAATTTCCTCTCCAAGGACACCTCAACAAAATGGGGTGGTCGAAAGGAAAAATCGAACTTTAATTGAAATGGCTCGAACAATGCTCAATGAGTATGGTTTACCAACTTACTTTTGGGCCGAAGCCACGAATACTGCATGTTACATTTCAAATTGAGTTTTCAAAAGACATCTCTTAAACAAAACCTCCTTTGGGCTATGGAAAGGAAGAAAGCCAATGATATCATACTTTATAGTATTTGGATGCAAGTGTTTCATATTGAATACCAAGGACAACCTTGGAAAATTTGTCTCCAAATCTGATGAGGGTATATTTTTAGGATACTCCACCACAAGTAAAGCTTATAGAGTCCTTAATAAAAAGTCATTAGCTGTTAAAGAATCTATGCATGTTGTTTTTGATGAATCTAGTAAGCTTGATCTTGTGAAAGGTAGTGTTCTTGATGATGTTGTAGGTACAATGGAAAGACTTGATCTTGAAAATGAAAGAGAAGAAAATGATAAAGAAAATTCACATCAAGATGACTCTCTACCTCCAGCTCAAGAGAAAAACAAGTAAGAGCTCCCAAAGGAATGGAGATTGACAAAAGATCACCCTAAAGAGCAAATCATTGGTGATCCTATAAAGGGAGTAAGTACTAGATCTCATCTCAAACCTTTAGATTCTAATCTTGCCTTTGTCTCTCAAATTGAGCCAAAAAATATTGATGAGGCTCTTAATGATAAAAGTTGGGTGATTGCTATGAAAGAGGAACTCAACCGATTTGAGAGAAGTAAGGTATGAACCTTAGTTTCTAGACCCAATGAGCATCAAATCATTGGAAGCAAATGGGTATTTAGAAATAAACTAGATGAACAAGGTTCAATAATTAGGAATAAGGCTAGGTTAGTTGCAAAAGGATATAATCAGGAAGAAGGAATAGATTATGATGAGACCTATGCTCCTGTAGCCAGATTAGAATCCATAAGAATACTTTTAGCATATGCATGCCATATGAATCTTAAACTTTTTCAAATGGATGTCAAAAGTGCTTTTTTAAATGGTTTTATAGAAGAAGAAGTTTATGTAGAACAACCACCGGGTTTTGAAAGCTATAATCTTCTCAACCATGTATTTAAACTTTCAAAAGCTTTATATGGTTTGAAACAAGCCCCAAGAGCTTGGTATGAAAGACTAAGTTCTTTTCTTTTAGAAAATAATTTTACAAAGGGGAATGTTGACACTACTTTATTTATTAAAAAACATAAGCATGATATTCTAATTGTTCAAATTTATGTTGATGTTGGGTCCACTAATGAATTACTTTGCCAAGAATTTGCTAAGTGTATGACTAGGGAATTCAAAATGAGTATGATGGGTGAGCTCAAGTTCTACCTCGGTCTACAAATAAAACAAGGCAATGAGGACATATTCATCAACCAATCCAAATATGTCAAAGACTTAATTAAGAAATTTTGAATGGAATGATGCAAAAATGCCAAGACTCCAATGAGCACATTAACAAAATTGGACAATGATGAAAAGGGTAAGAGCATTAATGAAAAGCTCTATAGAGGTATGATTGGATCACTCTTATATTTTACTGCCTCTAGACCCAATATAATGTATAGTGTATGCTTATGTGCTCACTTTCAATCATGTCCTAAAAAGTCATATTTAAATGCTGTAAAAAGAATTTTAAAATATTTACATGGCTCATTGCATCTAGATTTATGGTATCCTATAAATTCATCCTTTCACATTATAGGATATTCAGATGCTGATTATGCTGGAAGTCTCTTGGATAGAAATAGTACTTCAGGTACTTGTCACTTTATTGTTGAATGCTTAGTTTCTTGGTTTAGTAAGAAACAAGTTTTAATTGCTCTTTCCACCACTGAAGCGGAGTATGTGGCTGTAGGATGTTGTTGTACACAAATCCTTTGAATGAAACAATAAATTAATGATTATGATCATAGTATGGACCATATACCTATTAAATGTGACAATACAAGTGTTATAAATCTATCTAAGAATCCCATTCAATACTCTAGAAGTAAGCATATTGACATAAGACATCATTTTATTAGAGATCATGTTCAAAATGGAGATGTTGTATTGGAATTTATAGACACAGACAATCAATTGGCAGATATCTTCACTAAGTCCCTAAATGAAGAAAGATTTAACTTCATAAGAGAGAGCTTAGTATGATTGATGGATTAACTTTATGATTGCCAAATTTGTCAAACCTTGATTGTTAATCCTGTGTTATTGTCTCATTTTTTTAAGGTATGAAGTGACTAACTTGATAGAAATATATGTTATAGGAGATAGAAGCATCTTAGAAATCCATTGGTCTTGTTTTAAACTTAGTTTTATTTAAATAAGGATTTTAGGCAGTTCACACCCGTGACATATATTCACGGTCGTGATCATAATCGCCAAAAGCTCCAGTAGCTTTCACGCCTTGCTTCACGACATGCTTCACAGTTGAAAGTAGTGAAGACTACGCCCATAACCTTTTTCTGCCACCACCATGAAACCTTTTTGTTCACGACCGTGAACATTTCCACCAAAAACTTACAGAAGCATTCACGTTTTGTGTCATGCTCTGTCTCACAGTCACAAGTAGTGAAGATTGTACTTCACGAACGTGACTCATTTGTCACTACTGTGAAATTTCATCATTCATGCCTATGACCATTAAATGTCACGATGGTGAATCGTTTCACATTCCTCATTAAGGGTAGAGCGCCTTTTCAGCAAACCGTGAATATGACATATCACGCTCGTGACTTAGCTTTCACGCCTGTGAATATGTCAGATATAAAACATTTTCTGTCGTTATTTCTCTCATTTCCAACTCTCCAACTTCTCTCATTTATCACCATTCAATACCATTTCATAGATTCCAGCCCCCCGACAACTCTCTCCATCTATAAATACCTTCAAAAACTATTTCCATCATCAGAAATCAAAACTCACTAAGTTTTATTCAAACATCCCATCAGATTTTCTCTCTTCAAGAATCTATTTCTCAATTATTAATGGAACCCGACTCCTCTAAAGGCACCAGAAAGAAGTCTCATGCTCCAAGAAGGTACGCGGACTACCTTCTAAACATTATTCTAAAGCACTGTCATCCGAGATACTCTGTTCTCAAGCAAAAACCACTCATTTCCTCTCGATCATTTGAGTGGCACACTGTCAGGACCCTTGCTCTCGAGACAAGTATGACGGAACAACTCCAGGCTTATCATCTAAAAGATTTTATTGATATCCATCAACTGACGCTAAGGGAACCAACTCTCAAATTTCTTAGCATCCTGCAAGTCTCTCCCACCGGCACGGTAAAATTTCAACTCTGCAAGCATCCAAACACCCTCACTGCAATGGAGTTTGGTGACATGTTCAACCTTCCCTTTGACGGTATCCTCAATGAGAGTGAGGTGGAGTTCTATGCCACTCAAGCATGGACTCATTTCTGGCTCGACTGCAGCTGGGACGTCAAAAAAATGAAAAACACCCACCTTCGATCACCAGTGCATAAGTACTTATATAGGTTTCTAACCTATAGCATTTTTGCTAGAGGAGACAACAACAGATCGATTCAGAAATCCGAGCTCTTTCTCCTAGAGATGGCCCGAAGAGGCCTAATAGTGGCTTTATCTCGATGGTTTGAAAACCATCTACTGTCTATTGCCACGAAGCCCTCCAGAGACTTTTTGATTGGTGGGTACATGACTCACCTTGCTATAAAGCTTGGGTATTTGAAGCTAGAGGAGCACCACTTCAACCTTATACCATCACATCCTCGAGACCAACTAGACATTGAGTCGTTTATCAAAATGGGATTTGCGGTTCACATAGTTCATGAGAATAACATCTACTACCACTTCACCAACACAACTGGTGAGATTATTTGGGAGGACAACGATTCAGACGACTTCAAAGCTGGCCTCCAAGGAATCCAGCAGAGGAAGAGAGTTTGAGTTGAGACAGCGACCCCAGAAGTTGAGCAGGAAATTGGACAATTCTTGGCCTCCACACCGAACTTGGCTCAGCAAGTGGTTGACCTATTGGCATCACGTTTTGACCAATTGCAAGCTTCGATTGATGAGAGGTTAGAGAACTTCAAGGATTTCATGGAGTCTCACATGGAAAGCCTCGAGGCGAAAGTAGCTCACCTTAGAGATGGGATGTCCGGCTCCAAATCTAGCTAGACTATTTTATTTTTTCTCGCTATGTTAATTTCTAGTCTTTCTAATGTAGGATTTTGAGTTACTTTTCAAAAACTTTGTACTTTTTTATTTGATCTCAATATAATTGCATTAGTATTCCCTTATGATTTATCTCTTATGTTCTTTTTGTTGATGACAAAAGGAGGAGAACCTAGCAATATAATTGAATTAAATGAATATGCAAGTTATACTTTGAATATACCATCAATAGACTGCTTTACTTAATGAGTTATAAGCAATAATTTGGTATACTTTGCATATACCTTGCATATACCTAAACTAGGAAGAAAACATCCATGCTATACTTCATCATTCTTAACAATTTTTGCACTTCAGTAATTTTTTTATCTTAAGCATCTTTTGAGGGGTAGACTTCTCAAAAGCACATATTATTAGATTATATGTCACCATCAAAAAGGGGGAGATTGTTGAACCTTGAGGGGTATTTTCATCATTTTGATGCTAACAAATAAAATAGCAATAATGTAATAAACATACTTATTTTCTAAGTTTATTGAACATGGTATGGAACATGATGCAAGAATGGAGAATGGAAGACTAACCTTAAAAGGACAAAAATTGAAGAAATAGCATGTTCACGCCCATGACCTTTTATGTCACGCCTATGATAAAGCTTAGCGTCAACTATTCAATATTTAAAGTTCACGGCCATAAAAGATTATATCAACTGTGAATGATCATATCAATCAAGCCTGTGAAAGAAAGTCACGCCTGTGATAAAACATGTCAAATTCCTCTAGAGAGTTTCACAGTCAGAGTCACCACTTGGACCACGGCTTGGAAGGATGTTCACGCTCGTGAAAGAATAATGTCACACCCATGATCAAACACTTCAAATCCTTATAGAATGCTTCACGGCCAGAGTCACCACTCAAGTCATGAGTTGGAAAAACATTCACGACCATGACACACATATTCAAAACCGTGAAAGAGGAACGAGAAACATGTCAAGCATGAAATTAAAAGTTGGTGCAACAACTATTTTCACATTAAATGCAACTAAATGACTATAATTCTCCATAGAAGTATAAATGCAAGTCATTTATGAATCCAAAACAAGAGAATACCAAATACTTCGAATCAAAATCTTGTTGTAGCCATTTTGTGCATTTACTACTTTCAAACAAACATTAATTCTCTGTAAAAAATCTTTTTGCTCATTATTTTCTGAGCATTATAGATTTGTGAGTGTTTCTCTTTGTAATCTACTACTTAAGTGAGTTTGGATATATTGGGTTAAGAGTAGAACACTTGTAAGGGTTATTTGTGTGAGCCATTAAAACATAAGGAATTGGTTTATTGTGTGAGCCATTAAAATACAAGGGATTTCTGGGTTAGGTGTGATCCATTGATAGAAACACTATAGTTGGGAGTGAGCTTATAAAATTCTATTGTAACACTTAGTGTGTTAGTGAAACTCCCAATTGAGATTGGGGAGAGGAGTACGGTTTGTTAACACCCGAACCTCTATTAAAATTTATGTGTGATATCTTCCTATCCCTACTCTACTTAACTTTTCTTTCGCACTTAAAAGTTAAGAATTTTTAATAACCAATTCAACCCCTCTTCTTGGTTCAATTTCTGGGCAACACTCATGGGAGTAAAGGATAAGAGAAAGCTACCTAGAAGAGTGAGGGAGAAAAATAGAGGTTTGTGCATAATTTAAGGTAATAGTCTATCTTTGTTTGAAATAATGCATGTTTAGCATAATAATCAATGATTGAATTGCATTAATGATAATTATGGCATAAAACCATAGGTTTAGATATAAAGAATGAGATTTAATGATATGTTGAGTTAAGTATGTATATTAGTGAATTGAGTTATGATTAAGGCATTTATATGTTTTAGAACATGATATGTTGAGTAAAGGATCTCAGAAATGCATGAGTTTGTATTTTGGCATGACTTGGTGCAACTAAAAGTGAATAAGGAAAGAGAATATGCAGGTTTCCTGCAGATAGTCATGGGCGTGACTTTTAGATCACGCGCGTGAACTTGCTAGTTCACGGGCGTGATTGAATTGTATCACGGTTGTCACTTCTGTGTGGTAATGGCATGATTCATTTAAGAAGTGTTCACGACTTTGAATCACGGATGTGAACTAATTCACGGACGTGAGTTAGTAATCATGGTCGTGAATGCTCTATTTTTAGTAATTATGAATATTGTTAAATAATGAAGTATTTAGGTAAGTAAATGAAAAGATATTATTATTATTTATCCAGTAAAAATAAGAATATTGATATGTTTGTAGAATAAGAATGTTGATATGTTTGAAAAATAAGAATGATGATATGTTTGTAAAAGTAATTAAATAAAGATATATGAATAATGTGGAAATACGGATATGCCTATTAGTCTAACTCCGGACTAGAAACAGGATAAATGACATGTCATTATGAAGGCGATCGGTACCCTACTATATGAGATATTGCTCAGTCAATGTGGCTTTCTCTCTGGAAGCACCATTGATTTGAGAAGCTCTATTGAGCATACATAAATTGTGGATAAGGTGGCTTTAGCTTTGTGAGCTCCCTTGGTTTGATAATTCATCTATGATGATATATTACTCAATCAATGTGGCTTTAGCTCTGGGAGCGCCATTGATTTGAGAAGCTCTGTTGAGCCAGATAGTGGACAGGGTGGCTATAGCTCTGGGAGCACTTCTGATCCATAACTCGTATCTAGTTAGTCCAATTTAGAGTGATGTGGGCGAACTAATGAAGTTAAGTTGAAAGATGAGGCAAAATGATATGATGTTGATATAGAATATTAAAGAGATGAAAAAAGTAACTTATAATTAGAGATAAATGAAAATAATATTGTACATGTATGCATAATGCTCAAAATCATATATAATAGGGGCATGAGGAGAAGAATAGTATGAAAGATATTAATGCATAAAATGACATATGTTAATACTTGTTGCATAACATAGTATATCTCCTTATTTATATGCACCACTAAGCCTATAGCTTAGCGTGAAAATTTCCTTTCGCACAGATATAAATAGGTAGCTGAAGGTGTAGATAATCCAAGCGATGATCTTAGTCAATTAAAGTAGCCGATTTTGAAATAGTGGGTCACAATCTTTTGAACTACTGTATTTTGCTTTTCATATTATATGCTTTTAAGTTGTAAATTAATTTTCAGTCTGTTAATAATTAATTTGATATTTATAATTACTATTTTATGTAAATAAAATGTACATTAGTTCTTGTATATATATGAGCTTTGAGTTTAAAAACAATTATGCATGGCTTTCTAGCAATTATTAAAATAGTGAGTTGAAAAAGTCAGTGGTAGCGCTCTTTCATCCGGGCACGTGCTGTTTGGGTGAGGAGGTGTTACAATGTATCCTCAAAATTTTAACACAAAATATTATTACTTTAGAATCATTTATATGTCAAATGCTCAAATCATGCAACTTGATGGTAAAATATAGGTTATTATTTTAAGTTATGCACTTACTTCTTTGTCTTTCTTCCTTTCTCTTCATTTTTTTCTCTCTTTTCCTTTACTCCTTTGAATTTGTTCCTTATCCACTTGAGCTCCTAAAATATATAAAAATATCATAAAAAATCTTCCATTCATCACATATCTCTATACCTTATTTTCTCTCTCTTAAAATCCTAAACTCTTTATCCTCCAAAATATGTTCCAAAAGAGTTCAAAATCTTATTTTCTTTTAGAGAAACCTAAAGAGAAGTGAAGAATACTTTGCCTCAAGCTTTTTTCTTCTATTTCTAAAACTTTAGGGATTTCTCTTTCCTATTTTTCTTGCTTATTTCTATTCATTTTTGCTTCCCTAAGCTTTCTCAAACTTTTCTATGCATCAAAATAGCCTTATTTTTGTCTTTCTCTCTCTCTTTTTCTCTCTTTCTCTCTCTAACTCAAGGTGTGGTTATAGTGGAAGATGGAGAAAATGGGGTGATAATTTTGAGTGCAAAAAATGAAATAAAGAAGAAGAAAAAAAAGAAAAAATGAAAAAGAAATAAAAATTTCAAAGGTGGGACCCATATACCTAATAAAAATCTTAATATTTTGACTAAATATTACCCTAAGTATCTTTACCTCTTATTTTAAATCTCATGGAAAGCCATCATATGATAACTATGTCCAAATATATATTTAATTGGCAAATATCTTATTTGATACTCCAATTTTCAGTAAATTATAAATTTATCTCAAAACTTTTCAAATTTTGCATTTTAGTCTCTTATTATAATCTAACATCTTTAAGCACTTGAAACACTTATTAGGAATTATTTCATAATTATTTATTATTATTTTAATTATTTTTCGGTCAAATTCTGAATTTACATTGTAGTCAATTCAATGTGTTGATTTTACATCACATGTGACTTGGGGTCTAAATAAATGAATATGACATCCTTTCCCCCTTAAAATAAATTTCGTTCTTGAAATTTTACCTAAATATTCCATAGTGAACAACTGGGGATATTGCCTCTTAGTAACATCTTTGCTTTCCCACGTGGCTTTTTCAACATAATGGTTTCGTCATAGTTCTTTAACTAAAGGAATTCTTTTGTTTCGTAAAAGTTTCTCTTCACGTGCTGAAATAGTCACTATATCTTCTTTATAGGTTGGATCCATATGAATCTATGCTTTTAGCTGGAATAATATGAGTTGGGTCCCATATATATATATCCTTAGCATAGAAATATGAAACACATTATGAATTCTATCCAACTCTAGTAGAAGGGCCAATTGATATGCCACAGACCCAATTCTTTCCAAAATCTCATAGGGACTAATAAAACTCAGACTTAACTTCCCTTTCTTACCAAACCTCAACACTTTCTTCCAAGGTGAAACCTTTACAAATACTTTATCACCTATGACATACTTTATGTCTCACCTTTTCAGGTCAGCATATGATTTTTTTTTTATCTTGAGTTGCCTTCAATCTTTCTTTGATAACACTAACTTTCTCTTCTATTTTTTGTACTAGATTTGGACCTATCAGTTTTCTCTCACTTAGCTTTGTCCAACAAACTGGTGTCCTACACTTCATTCCATACAATGTCTCATAAGGAATCATACTAATACTTGTCTAATGACTATTATTGTAGGCAAACTCTATAAGAGGCAAGTATCGACCCCAACTTCCTTTAAACTCAAGCACATAGCCGCTCATCATATCTTCTAACAATTGGATTACCTTCTTTGATTATCCGTTCATCTGCGGGTGGAAAGCAGTGCTAAAATTTAATCGGGTTCCCAAAGCCTGCTGTAAGCTCTTCCAAAACTTGGAAGTGAATCTAGGGTCTTTGTCTCATATAATAGAGACTAGAACTCTATGTAACCTCACAATCTCATTTATATAGATTTCGCATAGCTTGTTCAACAAATAGTCCTTTCTGATTAGTAGAAAGTGTGTTGATTTTGTCAATTGATCTACTATCACTTACATTATGTCATGTTTTCTCTGAGTCATTGACAAACCTAAAATAAAATCCATTGTGACTCTCTCTCATTTCCATTCTTGCATTGGTACTGGTTGTAGCAATCCTATGGGTAACTGGTGTTTAGTTTCACTTGTTGACATGTCAAATAGTTAGCAACATACTCTGTGATATCCTTCTTCATCCTTGGCCACCAGTATTATGCCTTCAAGCACTGATACATCTTGTTTCCTCTTGGATGCATAGTATATATCATCTCATGTCTTTCTTTCAAGATATCTAGCTTCAGTTTTTCTACACTTGGCATACAAATCCTATTCTTGAAGTATATTATGTTATCTTTTGCCAATGAAAACTCAGGATTTTCTCATTTTTTCACTATCTTTACTACATTTTCATCTTGCTTCTGAGTATCTTTGATCCTCTGCATCAAGGTGGATTGTACTTGCATCTTTGCCATTATTAAGGTTAATTATAGGTACCATCATGCTGTAACATCCTCAACTTCCCACATATGTATTTTTACATTCATTTCATTTGGATATATGCATTTACATATATTTCACATGAACACATACATTTCATATGTATTTTTATAAGAACAAGTTTATGACATGCACTAGCTATGTGTCTGAGTATTTTGTACTTGTGCTGAATTGCACGTGTGCATTTTATAATTTAGATGAGGAATATATGAAATTGCAATTTATGTGAATAAAATTATTAGATCAAATTAATGAAGAAAAATTAAACGAAACAAAATAAAAAGGGGAAAGAAAAAGAAAAGAAAGGAAAAAAAACAAAAGGGAGAAGATGACAAAAGTGAGGAGGTGGGAGGTGAAACTTATCTTCCTCCTTACCATTTTGCCTCTCTCGCTCCAATTTCGTTTTTTCCACCATTTCAACCTTCTTTTCTTCCTTATTTCATTTAATTTTTTCAGCAAATTCATCCCTTTCAAGTTTGTTCTTAGTAAGTAATATTCTCTCCATTGTTATAGTGTTGTTTGAGCTGTTAGGATTAAGTTGTAGCAGTATTTTTCACCTCGATTGTGATACATATAGAAACTTATTCAGGATAAGTGTAAAACATAAAATTTATTCCTTTATGTCTTAGGTTTATGAATATATAAATACTTTTTAATTCTTTGATGTATATTAAAATATATTAGCATTTTATTGGAAATGGTCCGGATGTAAACTCTAACTGAGTTAGCTATTATGTTTTTTGATTTTGAATATGATAGAGCCCGCATTTTAGGAAGATCAGAACATAAAAGTTATAGAAACATGTGTTATATATATTTACACCAAATTTCAAGTTCATATATCTTGTGTATGTTGAGTTACGGTGAATGAAACCATAACTATTCTATAGTTTGAACTGCCTACTTAGTGTCCTAGGTAGATACAACAAATTATTTAGCCATTTTGAGATCTTCATAGATAGAATATGTAATTTATCAAAACATAACAGTTATAGGTTTATATTTTAGCTAAATTTTGGTATACATTTCACCTTAATGTATTATGTATAAAGTAAGATATGGCTTTTACAAGTCATACTGGTCCGGAAGCCAACTTTATTCTGGACCAGTGAAATATTTCTTATAATTTGAGGATCTTAGAGACATAATTAATAAAAGTAGTAAACATAAAAAAAATTTCCATTTTAACCTATATAATTTTCTAACAAGTTTAATTATTCAAATTTAATTTATGTACATCTATTTCATATTTACTTTTAGTTACAAAGAAATTTCGAAAAATATAAATGCAAGTTTTAAAAATATTCATATTATTGCATTATGATTTTACTCACTAGCATATTCTCTTAATTTTTCTATAACGTAAAACTAATGGAGATTACACAATGGCATGCACTTAAACCAATGAAGCCTATTGAAAAAATTAGAGTTCTTGTGTAATAAATTTGGAAAACTAAAAGTATCACTACAGACAAATTAATCAACTAAGATTTTATTCTCTGTATTGGATCTTAATTTTGGGCTTATTACCGTTAGAATTAAATTATAAGGTCCTTTAAGAATTTTATCCCTAGATCTTAACTTTAATATGCAATTTAAATCACTTAATTTAGAGTTTTGTAGCAAAAGATATGTTCATTTAAATATTGACTGTTCATTAAAAATATTGCATATAATTTTTTGGACAGTTACTTGGTCCAATATTTGTGCACAAATTAAGCATAGTTAAAATCAGAATTAGGTTTTATATCATGAAAGTTTTAGCTCTAAGTCTTAGGTTTCAAAACCATTAAAGAACATATTAATATGAATTCCAAAACTTAAATTATGGCAATATATGTATTGATTGCTCCACAAAATCCAATAAAACACACACAATCAATATAAATTCAATTTTTACCAAATATCATCCTAAGTCTAGCAATCATGTATCCTCAGAATTTTAATACAAAATACTACTACTTTATAATCATTTATATGTCAAATGCTCAAATCATACAACTTGATAATAAAATATAGTTTATTGTCTTAAGTTCTACACTTATTTATTTGTCTTTCTTCCTTTCTCTTTTCCTTTGCTCATTTGAGCTTGTTCTTTATCCACTTGAGCTCTTAAAATACATAAAAATATCATAAAAAAACATCATTTTCATCACATGTCTCTAAACCTATTTTCTCTCTTAAAACTGTAAACACTTTCTCCTCCAAAACATGCTCCAAAAGAGTTTGAAATCTTATTTTTTTTAGAGAAACCTAAAGAAAAGTTGAAGAACATTTTACCTTAAACTTTTTTCTTCTATGGCTGAAACTTTGAGGGTTTCTCTCTCCTATTTTCTTGCAAATTTATCTTTATTTTTTCTTTTCTAACTTCCTCAAACTTTTCTATGCATGAAAATAGCCTTATTTTTTTTTATCTTTCTCTCTCTTTCTCTCTTTTTTCTCACTTCTTCTCTCTATCTCAAGGTGTGGCTATTAGGCTGTCACTATCCTACCAAGGAAGGAAATTGTTGAACCTTGAGATATTTTCATAATTTTGATGCTAACAAATAAAATAGCAATAATATATTTAACAATGCTTGTGTTCTAAGTTTATTGAACAAATTATGGAATGTGATGCAAGAATGAAAAACAACATTTGAAAGTCAAAATAAGAAAAAATAACATGTTCACGCTCGTGACTGATTATGTCATGCTCGTGATATAGCTTAGCACCAACTCTCCAACATTTAAAGTTCACGGCCATGAAGGATCATATCAACCGTAAATGATCAAATCAGTCACGCCCGTGAAAGACAGTCACGCTTGTGAGATATCATGTCAAATTCTTCCAGATAGCTTCACGACTAGAGTCACCACTTGGACCACGACTTGAAAGATTATTCATGCATGTGAAAGTATAAAGTCACGTTCGTGATTAGACACTTCAAATTCCTCTAGAGAGCTTCACAGCCAGAGTCACTACTTGAGCCACGGCTTGGAAGAACATCCACGGCTGTGACACATATATTCACGACTGTTAACCTTGAGGGGTATTTCCGTCATTTTGATGATAATAAATAATATAGCAATATTGTATTTAACATACTTGTTTTTGTAAGTATATTATACAGGACATGAATTAAAATAGCAAGAATGGAGAATTGAAAGAATAATCCTTGAGAAACAAAAAGCAAGAAGTAGCATGTTCACTGTCGTGACTCTAGGAGTCACTTCCGTGAAGACAACTAGCCGTTACCAAAAACCAACATTTGAAGTTCACGACCATGAAGGAAAAACAAACTGTGAAGTAAGCATTTCAGTCACCCCCGTAAAGAAATGTGTCACCCCCGTGAAGCTTCATGCAAATTTCATTCCAGAGAGTTTCACGACCAGAGTCACCACTTGGGTCACGACTGGGAATAGTGTCACCCCTGTGAATGAAGGTGTCACCCCCGTGAAGGATTCATTCAATTTCATCCAGAGAGCTTCACGACCAGAGTCACCACTTGTCTTACGGCTGGGAAAAAGTGTCATGCCCGTGACTCTATATGTCAAAACATACCAGAGAGCTTCACGACCAAGGTCACCACTTCAGTCACGGCTTGGGAAGAACGGTCACCCCCGTGACAAGCATATTCACGCCCGTGAACAATGAAAGAGAAAAATGTCAGGCGCGAGTTTTTGGTTGGTATAACGGCTAGTTTCTTATTTAATGCACCCCAACGACTATATTCAGCCATGAGAGTATAAATGGAAGTCATTTATGCATTAAGAATAAGAGAATGAAAATAAAAACAAAAGATTAACATATACTTAAAAATCACAAGCTATCTTGTACTTTTATACTTTGAGAATAAATCCATTCTCTGTAAAAATCTTATTGCTCCTCATATTTGAGCAATAAAGATTTATAAGTAGTTCTCTCTGTAATCTTTACTCAAATGAGCATTGGGTAGTTCTGGGTTAAGAGAAGAACACTTGTAATGGTTAGTTGTGTGAACCTCCAAAACACAAATTAAAAGGTTGTTTGTGTGAGCCTGTAAAACAAAAAGTATAGGTTGTTTGTGTGAGCCTGTAAAATATAAAGTGTAGGTTGTTTGTGTGAGCCTGTAAAACACAAAGGAATTGGTTATTGTGTGAGCCATTAAAACACAAGGGATTTCTGGGTTAGGTGTGAGCCATTGTGAGAAACACCATAGTTGGGAGTGAGCTTGTAAAACTCCATTGTAACACTTAGTATATTAGTGAAACTCCCAATTGCGATTGGGGAGAGGAGTAGGGTTTGTTAATACCCGAACCTCTATAAATCTTTGTGTCTGATTTTCTCTATCCCTTCTAAATTAACAATTTTATTTCCGCACTTTAAAGTTTAATTTTTTTTTAAACTCCAATTCAACCCCCCTTCTTAGTCTAATATCTGGGCAACAACGACCGTGAATGAGGAAACAGAAACATGTCAGATGCAAAATTAAGAGTTGGTTTAATAGCTATTTTTGCATTAAATTCATCCAAATGGATATAATTCACCGAGGAAGTATAAATGCAAGTTATTTATGAATTCTAAACAAGAGAACAACAATTACTTTCGAAATTAAAAATTTTGTTATAGCCATTGTGCATTAATTACTTTCAACAAAACTTTTATTCTCTGTGAAAGCCTATTTGCTCATAAATTCTGAGCATTATAGGTTGGTGAGTGTTTTTATTGTAATCTATTACTCAAGTGAGTTTGGGTATATTGGATTAAGAGTGAAACACTTGTAAGGGTTAATTGTGTTAGCCATAAAACGCAAGGAATTGGTTTATTGTGTGAGCCATTAAAACACAAAGGAATTTCTGGGTTAGGTGTCAGCCATTGATAGAAATACCATAATTGGGAGTGAGCTTGTAAAACTCCATTGTAACACTTAGTATGTTAGTGAAACTCCTAATTGAGATTGGGGAGAGGAGTAGGGTTTGTTAATACCTGAACCTCTATAAATCTCGTGTGTGATATCTCTTCATCCTTACTCTATTTAATTTTATTCCGCACTTAAAGTTAAAAATGTTTTTATTTAATATCCAATTTAACCCCCCCTTCTTGGTTCATTATCTGGGCAACATTTGATATTAGAGCTTCGTCTAGCATCAAAGCCTGAAAAGTGCTAGCAAAGAGCAAGAAATGGCCAATGAAGGATTCCAAAGTCTTAAGCGTCACTTTGATGGAGCAAACTACACTCATTGGAAGTTCTGAATGGAGACATATCTCGATAGTGAGGGAATTGAAGTATGGGATAGCGTTCAAAAAGAATAGACACCACCAACCAGAAGAGGAGTTGATGGTGAAGAAGAAATCCTTTCATGAGATTATTGGACAGAGCCTCAATGTAGAGCAAATTTCAAAAACAAAAAAGGCAATGAAAATTCTCACAAGCTCACTATCCATTGAAGAATGTGGCAGAATCCAACACTGACCAACCACATATAGTATGTGGAAAACATTAAAAAATTATTATGAAGGAACAAAGCAAGTTAAATCGAAGGAGATTCAACTTCTGACTTCAGAGTATGAACTCTTCAAGATGAAATCCAATGAGTCAATCACCGATATGACAAACCATCTTCTAGCCATCATAAACGACATGAGAAAGCTTGGAAAACACTTGAGCTTGGAAGATGTAAACAACAAAATTCTGAGAAGCCTTCCTCTCAAAGATTATGGTTCAAGAGTTGCTAGTATAGAAAAAGCCAACAAAGACATAAGCATCATGAATACCGATGTGCTTATTGGAAAACTTCTAACACATGAAATGACAGTAAAGAGAGATAGAGAACTTGAAACTGAGCTAGAAAAAAAGAAAGCTTCTAGCACTAAGAGCCTCTACTTCAAAATCTCAAGAAGAAGTTGAAGATGATGAATAAAAGAGTGATGATGCAAATGAGGACATTGCAATGCTCTCAAGAAGACTGAAAAGAATAATTGAAAAGAGAATTGGTAACTTTCAAAATTTTAAGCAAAGAAATCTCAAACACTCCTCAAATGACTCTTAAAGGAATAAAGAAGAGGTAAAATGTTATGAGTGTGAGAAGAAGGGACATATCAAACCAGAATGTCCAAGGCTCAAGAAACACAATAACAAATATCAGAAAGACAATGGGGAGAAAGGTCACAAAGCCACATGGGATGACAAAAGCTATTTAAGTGAAAAAGATGACAATGAAAGTGAAGAGGTCAACCTATGCTTCATGGCTATAGAGGATCACGCCACTAATAAGTTAAGATCACTTTACTCATATTCATTCAATAATGATAATAGTGATAATAATAGTGATAGTGAAGATGATGATGAGCAGAGTCTAATAGAAGTATTAAATCTAGAATTAGAAAAATATAGATATAAATTCAATACTTATAAAAATAACATTTCAAGTTTGAAAAACAAAATGGAAGTTTTAGAAAAGGAAAATCTTGAGCTTAAATCTTCTAATGAATCTCTTCAAAAATCATTATATGAGTACTCATTTAGACCCTCAACTAAATCCTTGCTTAAAGAGAACAATGTTTTGAAAAATGAAGTTGAGAAACTTAGAAACTCCATTTCAAGATTTCATAAAGGCAAGGAGAGTTTAAATACTCTCAAAGTGTCTCAAAGACCACCTTTAATAAGACATAGTTTAGGATTTAAGGGAACATCATATTCATCTCACAATACCACTTTTGTTTAGTCAAGTGAACCCCACATCTCTATATTAGAGGTAATAGAACCAAGGGCTAAGTGCACAACAAACATTAAATCCTCTATATATAAAAGGAATGGTCAAGGGTCAGTAAGCCTAATAAGGAAACCTCAAAAGGCCAATCATGTTTTTGTGTATAAGAGGCATGCACCTAGGAAAGCACCAAGCCATCATGCATGTGCATGTCACTGCTTACAAACTCAACCTAATAGGAAAATGGTAGCTAAAAGCATGGTAAAACCAAAAAGCATATTGAGAGCTAAACAATGTAATTATTGTATGAAATTTGATCATATCAATAAATATTGCTGGATAAGGAAGGCTCATTGGGAACCTTTATGTGCTAACCCCCAAGGATCCAAGCTCATATGGGGTACTTAAGAACAATACTTGAATTGTGATTTTATAGGTATGCCTCAAGTCCACAATAAAAGAAAATGCTTGGCTAATGGATAGTGGATGCTCAAGGCATATGACCGGATATAAAGAACTATTCAATGACATTAAAAGTATTGATGGAGATAAAGTAACATTTGGAAAAATGCTAAAGGTAAGGTAATTGGCATTGACTTTATTGGTATTAATAATACTAATTTCATTGAAGATGTTTTACTTGTTGATTGTTTAAAATATAACTTGTTAAGTGTAAGGGAAACTAAGTAATCTTTACTTCTAACAAATGTCTTGTAACCTCTTTTAATGACCAAGAGATATTTAAAGGAAGTAAAGATGTTAATACCTACATAATAGACTTACACAAAATATCTAACATTTTATCTAAGTGTCTTATGACTACTAGTGATGAATCTTGGTTGTGGCATAGAAGGTTTTGTCATGCAAGTATGAATTTAATTCAAAGCCTCAACAAAGGAGAGCTGGTAAAGGGACTACCAAAACTTAAATTTGAAAAAGATGAGACATGTGAACCTTGCCAAAGAGAAAAACAACATAAGTCCTCCTTGAAATCCAAAAATATTGTAAGTACCTCGAATCCTTTACAACTTTTGCATCTAGATCTTTTTGGACCTACTAGAGTTGCAAGTCTAGGAGGTAAACACTATACTTTTTTCATTGTCAATGATTACTCTAGATTCACTTGGGTAATTTTCTTAGCTCAAAAGAGTGACGCTTTTGAATCTTTTAAAAACTTTGCTAAGAGAGTTCAAAATGAAAAAAGATATTGTATTTCAAAAATAAGAAGTGATTAAGGCAAAAAATTTGAAAATGAAGACTTTAAAATTTTTTTATCTAGAACATGGCATTTTACAAAATTTTTCATCTCCTAGGACACCTCAACAAAATGGAGTGGTCAAAAGGAAAAACCGAACTTTAATTGAAATGACTCGAACATTGCTCAATGAGTATGGGTTACGAACCTACTTTTGGGCCGAAGCTACCAATACTGCATGTTATATTTCAAATCGAGTTTTCAAAATACCACTCTTAAAAAAAACTTCTTTTGAGTTATGGAATGGAAGAAAGCCTATGATATCATACTTTAGAGTATATGGATGGAAGTGTTTCAAATTAAATACCAAGGACAACCTTGGAAAATTTGCCTTTAAATCTGATGAGGGTATCTTTTTAGGATACTCCACCACTAGCAAAACTTATAGAGTCTTTAATAAAAAGTCATTAGTTGTTGAAGAATCTATGCATGTTGTTTTTTATGAATCAAGTAAACTTGATCTTGTGAAAGGAAGTGTTCTTGATGATATGGTAGGTACAATGGAAAAGCTTGATCGTGAAAATGAAAAAGGTGAAAATGATCAAAAAAACTCACATCAAGATGACTCTCTACCTCAAGCTCAAAGGGAAGACAAGCAAGAGCTCCCAAAGGAATGGAAAATGATAAAAGATCACCCCAAGGAACAAATCATTGGTGATCCTACTAAAAGAGTAAGTACTTGATCTCATCTCAAATCTTTAGATTCTAATCTTGCTCTTATCTCTCAAATTGGTAAAAATATTGATGAGGCTCTTAATGATGAAAGTTAGGTGATTGCTATGCAAGAGGAACTTAACCAATTTGAGAGAAGTAAGGTATGGACCTCAGTTCCTAGACCCAAAGAACATAAAATCATTGGAAGTAAATGAGTATTTAGAAATAAACTAAATGAACAAGGTTCAATAACTAGGAATAAGGCTAGGTTAGCTACAAAGGATTATAATCAAGAAGAAGGAATAGATTATGATGAGACTTATGCTCCGGTAGCTAGATTAAAAGCCATAAGAATTCTTTTAGCATATGCATGCCATATGAATTTTAAACTCTTTCAAATGGATGTCAAAAGTGCTTTCTTAAATGGTTTTATAGAAGAAGAAGTTTATGTAAAACAAACACCGGGTTTTGAAAGCCATACTTTGTCTGATCATGTGTTTAAACTTTCAAAAGCTTTGTATGGTTTGAAACAAGCTCTAAGAGCTTGGTATGAAAGACTAAGTTCTTTTCTTTTAGAAAATAATTTTTCAAAGGGAAATGTTGATACTACTTTGTTTATTAAAAAACATAAGCATGATATTCTAATTGTTTAAATTTATGTTGATGACATCATATTTAGGTCTATTAATGAATTGCTTTGCCAAGAATTTGCTAAGTGTATGACTAGGGAATTTGAAATGAGCATGATGGGTGAGCTTGGTACGACCATGACTCATTTTGTCACCATCATGAAAATTCACAAGTAAGCTCCGTGACTATTAAATGTCAAGACCGTGATTCGATTCATATCCTTCATCATGGCTAGAGCGCCTCTTCAACAAACTGTGACCACAATATTTCACGCACGTGATTTAGTATTCACGACCATGACTATGTCGATTGTAAAACAGTTTTCTACCGTTTTCTCTCATTTCCAACTCTACAAATTCTCTCATTTATCACCATCATTCAATATTTCTCACAGATTCCGGCCCCCTCATATCCTTTTCAATCTATAAAAACCTTCAAAACTCCTTTCTTTTTTCAAAAATCATAACATCACAAGGTTATTCTCAAAATCCTTGATCAGAAACTCACTCTCCAAAAACCCATTCCAAAATCATAAATGGAACCCAACTCAAAAAATGGCACAAGGAAGAAATCTCATGCTTTGAGATGCTACACGACTACCTTTTCAACATCATTCTGGAGCATTTTCATCCGAGATATATTGTTCTTAAAAAAAGCCCTTACTTTCATCTCATTCCTTTGAGTGGAATGTTGTCAGAACCCTCGGTCTTGAGACAAGCATGACATAAAAACTACAAGCTTTTCATCTCAAGGAGTTTGTGGATATTATCGGCCAACGCTAAAGGAACCAACTTTCGAGTTCCTTAGCACTTTGCAAGTCTCTCCCACCGGAACAATCAAATTCCAACTTTGTAAGCATCTGAACACTCTCACAATAGTGGAGTTTGGCACAATCTTAAAACTTCCCTCAGATGGTATCCTCAATGAGAGTGAGGTGGAATTCTATGCCAATCAAGCATAAACTCATTTTAGATTAGATTGTAGCTGGGACGTGAAGAAGACTAAGAGCACCCATCTTCGGTCTCCCATGCATAAATATTTACACATATTTCTTATATATAGTATCTTTGCAAGAGGCGATAGCAATGGTGCAATCCTAAAATCGGAGCTTTTCCTCCTAGAGATGACACGAAGAGGTCTAACCGTGGCCCTGTCTCGATGGTTTGCAAATCATCTTCTCTCAATCGCAACAAAGCCATCGGGAGATATCTTGATTGGTGGGTACATCACTTACTTTGCAATTGAGCTCGGGTATCTAAAGCTCGATGAGCATAATTTTAACCTCATTCTAGCACATCCTCGAGACCGGCTAGATGTCGAGTCTTTTATAAAGATGGAAGCAGTTATTCGAATAATCTATGAGAATAATGCCTTTTATTGATTCACCACTCAAGCTGGTGAAATTGATTGGGAAGACTAGGATTCAGATAAATTCAAAGCTGGCCCTCTAAGGAATCCAGCAAAGAAAATGAGTCCGAGTCGAGACAATAACCCAGAGGTTGAGCAATAGGTTTGTCAATCCTCGGCTTCTACACCTAACTTGGCACAACAGGTAACTGATCTTTTAGCACATTGCTTTGACCTATTGTAGGCTTCCATCAATGAGAGGTTGGAAAACCTCAAAGATTTAATGGAGTCTCACATGGATAGCCTCGAGGCGGAAGTAGTATGCCTTAGAGATGGATTGTCAAGCTCAAAGCCTATTTAGAGTCCTAGCTTTTTCATTTTGTTTACTAGTTTCTAGTATTGTGAGTGTAGGATTTTAATTCACATTTTCAAACTTTGTACTTCCTCTATGTGATATTAATATAATTACATCATTTTTACTTTATGGTTTATTTTTGTTGATGACAAAAGGGGGAGAACCTAGCAATATATGAATACAAATGTGTTGATATATTTTGAATATACTTTGCATACACTTAACTAGTTAAGCAAACAATTTGATATACTTTGAATATACCTTGCATATACCTAACTAGCAAGCAAAGGTACATGCTATACGTTGCTCAATTCTTGCACTTTATTATTTTTTTCTTAAGCATCATTTGAGGGAGAGACTTCTCAAAAGCACATATTGCTAGATTATTTGTCACCATAAAAAAGGGAGAGATTGTTGAACCTTAAAGGGTATTTTCGTCATTTTGATGCTAACAAATAAAATAGCAATAATGTATTTAATAATGTTTGTGTTCTAAGTTTGTTGAACAGGGTATTGAATGTGATGCAAGAATGAAAGACAACATTTGAAGGCCAAAATAAGAAAAAATAGCATGTTCACGCCTGTGACTGATTATGTCACTCTCGTGATATAGCTTATCGTCAACTCTCCAACATTTAAAGTTTATGACCATGAAGGATCATATCAATCGTGAATGATCAAATCAGTCACGCTCATAAAAGATAGTCACGCCCATGAGATAACATGTCAAATTCTTCCAGAAAGCTTCATGACCAGAGTCACTACTTGGACCATGGCTTGGAAGAATATTCACGCCCATGAAAGTATAAAGTCACACCCATGATTAGACACTTCAAATTCCTCTAGAGAGCTTCATGGCTAAAGTCACTACTTGAGCCATGGCTTGGAAGAACATCAACGACCGTGACACATATATTCACGACCGTGAATGAGGAAAGAGAAACATATCAGATGCAAAATTAAGAGTTAGTTCAATGACTATTTTTTCATTAAATGCATCCAAACAACTATAATTCGCTGAGGAAGTATAAATGCAAGTCATTTATGAATCCTAAATAAGAGAACAACAATTACTTTCGAATCAAAAATCTTGTTATAGACATTGTGCATTAATTACTTTCAACAAAACTTTTTATTCTTTGTGAAAACCTATTTGCTCATAAATTCTGAGCATTATAGGTTGGTGAGTGTTTTCATTGTAATCTATTACTCAAGTGAGTTTGGGTATATTGGGTTAAGAGTGAAACACTTGTAAGGGTTAATTGTGTGAGTCATAAAACACAAGGAATTGATTTATTGTGTGAGCCATTAAAACACAAGGGAATTTCTGGGTTAGGTGTTAGTCATTGATAGAAACACCATAGTTGGGAGTGAGCTTGTAAAACTCTATTGTAATACATAGTGTGTTAGTGAGACTTCCAATTGAGATTGGGGAGAGGAGTAGACTTTTTAATACCCGAACCTCTATAAATATCGTGTGTGATATCTCTTCATCCCTACTCTATCTAATTTTATTCCACACTTAAAGTTAAGAATTTTTTTATTTAATATCCAATTCAACCCTCCTTCTTGGTTCATTATCTGGGCAACATAAATGTTTCCCAATTTTGCTAGAATTTCCTTGCTTGACACAAGGTACTTGCAGTTCCAGCATGCAGTTATTGGTAGTGTAGAAACAACATTGAATGTGAGAACATTAATGTTCACTTTATTCCCTAACTTCAATCTAGCTCTGGATGATCCTCATGTGCTTTCAACCTTGAAAGTACAAGTTCAAATCATAGGTGCACCACAAGTGATGACAACTATAATAGCAACTGTTCATTACTAGTTTATTTACAGGGTATAAAATTATGCCCTGGATTTTGCTGTTCTAGTCTCAAATGGTGCTTTATTAATTGTAGCAAATGTTCAAAAAGTCCCACCTTGTGTTCATATGCCATGACAAATTTCTCGTACTGAGCTTGTAAAATTGTTACATGTAAAATTGTAAAATTGTTACAATTTTATTACATGTAAAATTGTTCATATGAAAAAGTTCAAAGTAATTACATGTAAAATTGTTACATGTAAAATTTTTCATATGAAAAAGTTCAAAGTAATTCTCAGTCGATTCAAATACCAAGAATCCCAATTTCTAAAGAAGGCAAATGGCACTGTTGAAACAAAGTTTGTTAGATCTTTTGAACTGGGTCCAAGTTCTTCTATGTTTACTACTCAGTTTATGGTTAAGCCATATGAAGTAGAAAATTGTCTTCTTATTACTGGTTTTGACTCCACAGGCAAGCCAATTTATGTCATGTATCAAGGAAACCATAAGGTACTAGATGTAGACTGTACTTGTGAAGATTGCTTACATGATGTTTGCTATGTCTCTTATGATGAAAAAGAGTCCCAGACTTGCAGAAGGAGGAAAAAGAAAAACCCATTAGAAAATAAGCTAAAGAAAAGATTTGACGATAATGATCCCTCAGTAGGATTACTTAGTCGGCTATTAGGAAAGTATGACTATATAGTCAACTATTCCGAGCCAATATCTTTCAAAACTCCAATGCCAACTCCAAAAGTGTCACAGTGGGATGAACCTACAACAGGACCACCTGAGCAAGATTCACTAATGTCATTTCCTTTTCCAATCTACAAGAAATGATTGGAATGGATAATTCTTTCTTTGCTCTTTATTCAGTACCTTTACCTCCTCTGGAAGGTGAGGAAAACTTAAACTAGTCATGAAGATTAACGGAATTACTTGGATTTCAATGACTAAGTTCTAAGGGTTTTGAAAGAGGTCTGGATAAGAAATTAGATACCGAGATCTTATCTCCTTTTACATGTTCGATTGTGAAAACTGTATTTTGAAAATCAATTATTTCATTTAAATAATTGTGCATTCAACACTTACTTTTGAAGTTAAGAATATTTAGAAAAAATGAACAATTCAGGACTGTAAAGTGGTGATAAATAAGGTAAAATTCAAAATTATTTATTCCATATTTAACTGCTAATATTTCTTTAAAACTATAGTGGTAGTGATATCCTAATCCTTGAAGCAACCACTCACATAAATACAAATTTGTCCCTTTCATTAAATAATTATAAATATATATATATATATATATATATATATATTTTATATCTTATATAAGATTATTTAAAATTATTAAAAATGCCATTTTACATATTAAAGTGAATTGTGCCGCTTTTATGTCAAGCAATTTAATTCAAAATATATTTATTAATTGTATTATTTTAATGTATCTTATTAATTAGATGCCGTGTCAAATTTTAACATATCTAACTCAACGCAAAACCATACTTCCCTTTACTTTTCTTCTCTTCTCTGTCGCTCTTCCACCTCCTTCATTCCCTTATCCCCAAATTCCCACACCACATTCCAAAAAATTAATATGGCACACCATACCACCCACAGGCGCATTTTAGCATCATCGGACCCCTCTCCTAATCTATCTGCCATGGATCCCACCCTCAAAACCAGCCACTCAACCCCCAAAAACCGAGATCATAATTTTCCTTCTAAACCCTTCTACATGTCAAACCCCTTATCAAAATTATACCCAATTCATAAACTCAGTTCAACTAGCCACAAGTCCACCAAGAATCAACCCCCAACTTTTGTAGATACCCATTTGCAAGGTAAAGCCATGACCTTGTCCGCTGATTTTGATGGCTCTAGGCTTTCAACCATCAAACCAAAGCACCAACCGCAAAAAAGCGTTGAAGCAGAGAAGGTCAAGAAATCATCCTCCAAAGGGTCGGCGGTGCAGAAGGTTCAACAAATGACAGTGAAGGAAAAGAAGAAAGAAATACATAGTAATACTGTGAAAGATAATAAGGACGTGAAGGAGGTATTTGAAGGGCTTGATATTAAGAGAATGGTAGTTTCTGTAGGTGGTGGAAGGAGGAGGTTATGTGGCTCACAAGTGGAGTTGGCTGATTTTTTGGCTCATAATGGAGCTAAAATTGTCTCAGTTGATATGCCACCATTTATGCAGATCCATGCGGTTGATTGTGCCAGAAAGACTCATGATAGTCTTGAAAAGTTCGCCTCCAAGACTCTTGCACTCACTCTGAAAAAGGTAATTACCGCTAACTACATTGTAATTTATTAATATTTTTTTGCTGGGTTGGTTGATTTTGGTCATTGAGAATTGATATAATTTCTTTTTATTCTTATCTTTTTTACAGGAGTTTGATGGGGTTTATGGGCCGGCATGGCACTGCATTGTGGGGACAAATTTTGGATCCTTCGTGACACATTCTGTTGGAGGTTTTCTCTATTTCTCAATGGATCAAAAGTTGTATGTTCTCTTGTTTAAAACTACAGTACAAAGAGCTGATTGAATCATTGAATTGAATTTGGAAATCGAACCATATGTAGAATACATAGTTTTAGTGAAGCTAAAAGTTAAAAGCAATTGTTGCCCCTGTTGTAGCTTGTATATTGATTTTGCTTAGGAATGCAGCATATTATATGGAAGAAGTTTTCACCTTTCAACTGTTCAAATGACCTATTTTTACCAGTTCTCTAACTTCTATGACATTCTTTAGCAACTGAACTGAGGTCTAGGAATAGGCATTGCCATTGGGACCCTGCGTTTTACAATATTTGCTGCAGTATTTCCTGATTGTTCTTCTTATTTCTCTTTTTAAAGGATTATTAGATGCTAACTGCCTTGTTTTGTCCATTAGAAGTCTAGATTAGCTTTTTCCTAAATGGGTAATCGTCTTAGTATCATCTGTCTTTGATACTAACCTAGAACTATGCATTAAAGGAATGATGTTTTGGGGTCATTAGCTTTTGTGTACGATATCTTTAGAGTTGTATAATGGTCAATTGCTTTGGGAATGGAATGTGGCATGCTGTAGTTGGGACCAGTGTGGCAATGACTTCTCACTTCACTTGATCTGTCTAAAAACTAATTAAATTTCTCTCTTATTGTAGTGAAGTGGTATCTTGAATTAATTTTGTATGTACTAGATAAGCCCTAGAATCTAGTGAAAAATACACCAAAATTTAAAGATTCACACAAAAGAATTGTCTCGGAATAATCTAGTTTGACGATCCAACTTTTATTAGTTAAATGCCATTAGTCTTAGCTTGGCGGTAATTTCCTCTCTTCCATCACAAACAAAAACATAAAAAGCTATTATTTATCAAGAAGAACAAGCTACGCACATCCATAAGTTGATTATAGGAATTTTCTTGCTTATATCAGTTAATCACAACATGCCATTTATATAAAATAATAATTACTGTGTACATGGTAGGTTTGATTGGATTGATTCATAAATTTGTTTATAGACCTGATTTATACAAATATTGCCCCTTATGGGAAAGCATATTGTCATTTAATTAGAATCTAATATATATCATAAGATAGAAAGGAATATAGTATTTCACTTTCTTTTCCTTTATTTGTGCTTATTGGACCGGAGTTGCCAATATCTGAGTATGAAAAGCATTCCATTTTTCCAAGCACTTAATTGCAAATTTTCCACACTTTGAGGCATTGCAAGTAGCCCATTACTTTACACGATATTAATTATTGTTTGGTCAAAAAGTGTTATTTTAAAATATTTCTCAGAGCAGTGTTTCCAAAATTTAATTTAGATATTATTATTATTGATGACTTGACAAAAGAAACATCATCAAACACTTTTAGCCAGTTTTAGGGTCCCCCAATTAATTTCTTTCCCTTAGAGGAGAAATGGGGCCTTTTGTGGCGTTCCATTCTTTTAAGGGGTGGTGTATTATTGTCCCCCTTGTTGCATGAGGATCTCAAGGCCATATCTTGATTTTGAGAGAAGTATTATCTTTTTAAAGCTTATAAATAAAAGGAAAAAAAAATTGTCCTTTGAATTTTAGAAATTTATGCACTTAAGTCCTTTAATTTGTTTAATTTGATTTTTTTAACTATCAATATTGAACTAATTTAACCCTGGGATTAAAAATTTGTTCAATTTAAATATCATTGATTAGATTTAAATGTTTCAAAAATATTGACTAACTAAAAATTGTTTGGTTGATTCCTTAACTGTCATTAATTACAACTAAGAGTTTCATAAATATGGTTAAATTAGATCAAAATTGATGGTTAGAAATAAAATTTCAATTGATAAATTAAATTATAGAAATGGTAAAATTCAGGGACCAAAATATGAATTTTCCCAAGTGAAATAAATTTGTAGGGTTAGGCTGATTCATTTGTTTTTGTCTATATCTAATTTAAAGATTAATAGTGGTCACTATCCACTAGGTAGGCAAGCCCCATAGCAAATCCAAATATTGTACTTTTCATTTTATTTTGGTGGAAAATTTATGATATTCGAATTTTGACACCTCTTTAGTAGAATTTCGTTATTATCATCGAATTAAAGACATCAGTTTTCAAGATATGTTATGTATTAATTGCTTTGTTTGTAACAAAGTGGGAGTCACCTGTAGATAATCACTTTGGATGATTGAAATAAAACATCCGATATTGATAATTTAATGGGAGCTAAATGCAAATTAAGTACTGAAATATTAAAAGTAATTGACTTGCAAACACTGCATGCATAATTATGTGGTATAAATAATGATCTCTTTGCAAAATTAATTTTTTTAATAGAACAAATTTAAAATTTTAAACAATGCAATTCATGTGGGGTGGCGTGGGTTGTTGGATCAGGTGAATCTCACCTATGTATAAGTATACGTAGGTTTTATCTAATCTGACGATTAACATGAATTTATGTTGGTAGGAATTCATGTTGCATATCATTTTTCTAAAATTTTATTTTTTTGATTATTGGAAAATGTGTTTGCTACACCCCAATCCAATGTTAATTCTTAATAGAATTGGATTGGGTAGGATTCCATTAGTTTATGCACAACTTGAAGGTGGATTTGTGAGAAAATGAGCTTATAGATCATGTGAAGTAAAATTTAAGAATTCGAAATTTAAGTTTAAAATTGTATCTCTTTTGGATAAGGTCATAAACAAGTCGAGTCGAGTTGAATATTGGTAAGTTTGAATTCAACTAATTTAAGTTTATCAGGCTTAAATTTGATTCGAACTTTTATATTTGAGTTCGAGCTCGACTTGTTTGAAATTATTAAGTTCATGAGCAGCTCGAATTCGATTCGTAAAAAACTCATTTATTATGCTTAACAAGTTTAGTTCAATTTCGACTTGTTAACTAATAATGATAAAAATTCGAGTTTGAACTCGAGTTTAATAACAAAATATAATATAAATGATATCTGAATGAACATGTTCATAAGTTTTTAAACAAATACGTTTTCAAACTTTTAAACGAACATATTCGCATGCTCGTAAACAAACATGTTCGCGAGCTAACAAACAAAACAGTGTTGAGCTTGAGTTCTACTCGTTAATAATAATAAATAATTTCAAATGAGTTCTTTGCAAACCCAGATCTGAATAATTTGTCAACTGCTTAGTTCATTTATAGTCCTACTTTTGGGTTTGAAGAATGAGCATAATGAAACTAGAAACTTCAATGAATCTAAAGTATGAAAAATGCAAAGAGCTAAAAATTGTCTAGCATTTATGCATGAACAAGAGTTGAACATTAAATATTGTCCCAAAGTAAAAGATTTGAACTTTTATACTTGATCTCAAGCTCGACTCGTTTGAAATTATTAAGTTTGTGAGCAGGTCGAACTCGATTTGTAAAAATCTCGTTTATTATGCTGAACGAGTTTAGCTCGAATTGAACTATATAACTAATAAAGACAAAAACTCGAGTTCGAGGTTATTAACAAAATATAATATAAACGAGCCATAAATGAACATGTTCGTAAATTTTTTAAATGACTACATTCGCAAGTTTTTAAGCGAATATGTTTGCAAGTTAATGAACCAAATAGTATTGAGCTTGACTTGTTAACAATAATAAACAATGTTGAACGAGTTTTTTTCCAAACCGAGATTTGAATAACTCACGAACAACTTGATTCATCCATAGCTTGATTCATTTACAACCTTACTTTTGGGTTTGAAGAAGAATGAGCATAAAGAAATTAGAAACTTCAATGAATCTAAAGTATGAAAAATGCAAAGAGCTAAAGATTGTCTAGGATTTATGCATAAACAAGAGTTAAACATTAAATATAGTCCTAGAGTAAAAGATTCGAGATTTTATACTTGATCTCGAGTTCGACTCGTTTGAAATTATTAAGTTCGCAAACAAATTGAGCTCGGTTTGTAAAAATCTCATTCATTATGCTAAACGAGTTTAGCTCGAGTTGGACTCTATAACTTATAATGACAAAAACTCGAGTTCGAGCTCCATAACAAAATAGAACATAAACGAGCTCTAAACAAACATGTTCACAAGTTTTTAAACCACCATGTTCGCAAGCTAAAGAATCAAATAGTATTGAGTTCGAACTTAACTCGTTAACAGTAATAAATAATCTTGAATGAGTTTTTTTTTTTTTTTCTAAATCGAGATTTGAATAGCTCGAGAGCAGCTTGATTTATTTACAACCCTACTTTTGGATTTGAAAAAGAATGAGCATAAAGAACTTAGAAACTGCAACAAATCTAAATTATGAAAAATGCAAAAAGCTAAAGATTGTCTAACATTTATGCATAAACAAGAGTTGAACATTAAATATTGTCCCAAAGTAAAATATTCGAGCTTTTATACTTGAGATCGAGCTTGACTCGTTTGAAATTATTAAGCGCAAGCAGTTTGAGCTCGTTTCATAAAAATCTTGTTTATTATATTGAACGAGCTTAGCTCAAGTTGGATTCGTTAACTAATAATGACAAAATCTCGAGTTCGAGTTCAATAACAAAATATAACATAAACGAATTTTAAACAAACATGTTCGTGAGTTTTTAAACAACTACATTCGCAAGCTTGTAAAGGAACATGTTTGCAAGCTTGTAAACGAACATGTTCGCAAACTCGTAAATGAACAAATTCGCAAGCTCGTAAATAAACATATTCGCAAGCTAACGAACCAAATAGTATTGAACTCAATCTCAACTCGTTAACAGCAATAAACGATATCGAATGAGTTTTTTTTTTCAAACTGAGATCTGAATAGCTTGCGAGTAGCTTAATTCATTTACAACCCTATTTTTGGGTTTGAAGAAGAATGAACATAAAGAAACTGGAAACTTCAATGAATCTAAAATATGAAGAATGCAAAGAGCTAAAAATTGTCTAACATTTATGCATAAACAAGAGTTGACCATTAATTATTGTCCCAAAGTAAAATATTTCTCAATGCCCATTCAATCTTTTCATTTGCCAAAAAATCAAAAATTAATCAATCGCAATATACTAAAGAATGAACAAAAATGTCTATTCATTCTAAAAATAAATAAATTTATATTGTCTTTTGGGTTTGAATAAATAAATTTGAAAATAATCAATTCATTTTCCTCATTTTTCATAAATTTTTAGAAATAAAAATATACAGACTTGATATACTAAACTCGTGGTCATTCAATTTATACCTAAACGAGTGACTAATCTTAGTTTTGCGTCGGATAGAATGTCATACGATTGTCAACAATAATTAGTAGATTAAGATATTATAAATTTCATATATAGTAAATATGATATTTATTAAACACATGCAAAATATAATATACTTAATGTAAATTTGCATTGTGTGAAGTAATAATTAGTTTAAAGTAAGGAATATACAAAATGATGTTTTGATAGTTTTTGCATTGTTCATGATTATTAGTATAATTTTGGAAAAGCAAAAGAGGCAATTGATTGTAGATATTAAGCGCTAGCAATTGAAGCAGACTAAGCCATGTATTTGTTCAATAACATTGTAAAAAATAAATAATAATTTTAGATTAATAATATGTGTTTTATGTGAGTAATATTATGTAAATCAATAATAATTATAGCAATTAAAAATAAATGAATACCTCAAAAAGTATAACTATTATATCACTCATATTTTTCTTTACTAGATGAGTAATGATAAGATCTACACATTGAAAAATTACTTTGTTATTGTATTTATAAAACTTTTGGTTAGTAAAGATATATGTATATTTGATGAATAATATATATTTACTTTACATAGTTTTTTTCATGGATGATTCTTCAAAAGGTGTATATACTAGGAGTTGATTGGTTTATGTTAAATATTTCACATGGATTTGCTGGTTGTACATCACACATGTATGAAGAAGTAATTTTTCTTCTTTTATCAAAAGATTTTGCAATAATACAATACTTGTTGATGATGATTTCTCAGTAGATGGGCTCATGGATAATAATGAGGGATTTGTCTTTAAAAATATGAGTTAATTTAAAATATAAATTGTAAGGATTTTCAACTCCATTGCTTATTACCATTTGAAACATTTTTTCCATTCCATAAATCTTACCAATAATTGATGGGAGTTTGTACCTATTTTTTAAACTATGTACCAGGTAATCCAATTAACTCTATAGCTAACCTTCCAAATATGATAAATATTGTTCCAGTACCATATTCAATTATAATACTCAATTTATACTTGTTTTATCTTGCAAATATAGTACATGACAATACATACACTCGTTACTTGGAATCTCTAGGTCTGATTTTTCAAGATAGACTCCTATGCAAAAGTAAAAAGAAAGAAGTTAAAATTGAACGTTTTGAAAGTTGATAAGGAAATAATTTAAAAAAATTATAGAGAGAAATAGTATGATGAAAGTTCATACTCAAGGTATAGAGGCTAGAGAGGTCGGATTGTTCATTGTAATTACGGTTTTCATTGGATATAGATGATAAACTAATAGATTTTTGTTTATTTGTATTAGGTTGCCTAATACAAATAGACGTTGAACTTTGATCTAACAACAAATTAAATGCAATGAATATATTTATAATTAAAGCATTTGGTTATTTAAATATGAATATTAATTACTTGAATAAGTTTGATATGATGCATTAAAAAAACCATATCGTCTTGTTTATATATTTTCAATATTAAAAAGTCTAATTAAATGTATGGAAATGAAACTTAATAATAGATAACATGTTAATAGAGAATATATTCAATTAAAAAAAATTGTCGTATCAAAAAAACATTATCTAATTTTTTTTATGGATTTAGGCACATTGACTTTTAAAATATAAATAATTTAAAAAAATATATAAATGTATTTTTATCTAACAGTGAATGCTATATAAATTAAACTTGTTGAGCAGTTAATATATAGAAAAGAATCAACAAAACATTGACAAGCTGGAATAACATAGTAAAAACTCCAACAAAATATATAACAAATATATTGTCAAATAGTTATTTATATATTAGAAACAAAATTATAAATATATAACATTGTGGAAAATCAACTAATATTTTAAATAATTATTTTTTGCAAACATCAATATATTTTAATGGGGTGTTTTTTTTAGTAATTAATCAAAATAATATAAAAAATGTTAATCTTAAATAAAAGACATGAATATAGTTTATTAGCATTTAGTACGTAATTAAATTTAGTTTTTTACAGTGTTTTATATGTATTTTAATAAAGTATTTTTTTAAATATGAAAATTTAACAATTAATCAAAACAATATTAAAAAAAAAAATTAAACTCACAATCTTAAATAAAAGGCATGAATATAATTTATTAGCATTTAATATGTTATAAAATTTAATTTTTTCAATGTAACATCTTTGGTTAAAAGCTTAAAGAATTTTTTTTTTTTCCTAGCTGATTACCTCACTCTCAGAGGTCAAAAAAATTGTTTTTCATTTTAAACCATATCATTTAGATGTCTTTAGAGTTGTTTTATTTTTAGATAAAATAAATAATATCAATATTTATAATATTATTTTTCAATATTATTAATTGTTTTATTGAGTAAATCTATACTTTAAATTTTAATAAAAATTTCGGGAGAAATAATTAATTTTTTCATACAAATAAAACATTTTTTTTTGGTTACATGAGTAATTATTATAAGTTATTGTGAGACATTTTTTTTAAAATTAAATTGAAACCTTGTTTTTTTAATGAATAAAATAAGTCATGAACTAAACATAAGTTTATAAAAAAGAATCATCTAGCTGTCAATTTAATTTTAAAAGATTATACTTATCGGTTGTCATATCATTACATATAAAATTTATATTCTTACTTCAGTAAATATTTATTGATCATAAACAATATTAGAATACTGTGTCAAATTTCTCAAGCCAAACATTCATTAACTAGAGTTAATTGGAGTCGTATCGAAAAAAGTTCTGGAATAATCATGAATTTTCTGAAACTTAGGTAATTTATAGTCTAGGCAAAGAACTTATCAAGGGAACCTTGCATTAAATAATTACATAAATTTGAAACGGTCAAGAAAAAAGGTAACATGTTTAGGAGGTAAGGGAGAAGGAAAATAGAACAAAGAAAAAATAACATTCTTGGGATTAACCATCGACATAGGAAATTTTTTGTAACATAATACAGGTAATCTAAACTAAGCCTGAAAGTTATCCAAAGTGAAATAACATGATAACAACATTAAAGCTTGAAGACATACAAAAGTTGACTAAAATGAATTTATACAGATTTTTTATTTACATTAAGCAGAAGGATACATATAACAGTTAACTAAACTGAACTTATACAGATTTTTTGTTTACAGTAAACAAAAAGATAATACATAAGAGGGTAAAATGCAGTGCATGAGCTCAAACACCCATAATAGTCTAACCACCAATTGTCCAAAAAAGAGACAGTAAAAAGTTCAACAGTCGAGATTAATATTGTGGTTGTCCTAAATCAGCTGGTTGATACATTCAAGGACAATTTTAAGCTGTTTTAATATTTTCATTAGGTTTCCATATTTCCTAGTGAGTACAAAATAGTCAGCGGTCGATTTTTCGTGTGCAGTTTTGAGGGTTGCAAGTTCAGCATTGGAAGCAAACTTAGCATTTAACTTGCAGAACATAAGCTCACGGTGATTATAATCAATTATTTCAATATCATATAGAGTCCTAAGATGATCTAAGGCAATCATTGTGGTCATGTTCTTAGCTTCCGAACTACTTTAAGTACTAATACCAATACCATAAGAGATATATTTAGATCCAAAATTGTCTTGGTGTAGATAATAAAGTGTGCAAATAAACGTGTCTTCAGATAAAGTTTGGCAGTCACATGTAGCAGGAGGCATTTCTAACTACTCTAAAATAGAAGGCAAAGGTATTTGAACAACATATATCTATAAAATGATCAAATAAGGATAACACAATTAGTAAATTATCATATCAACAAAATTAGAATACATTACTTTAAAAGAAAATATTCATTTCTTAATATTTTTTTAAAAAGAAATTTGATAAAGAAGCAGTTATTAAATTTTAAAAAATTTCAATTGGTTTATCAATCATTATATAAGTTTTAAATAAGTCAAAGTTCTTTATAATTATCATATTCATATTGTACACGAAATAAAGATATTTAAAGCAATTTGATGAATACGGTAACAGTGAGAAAATATCTTTGTAATAGGCTGCATCAAATTGAAAAAATATTATATGCAAACACCACAATATAAATAAACGGAAAAAGGTCCAAATTAATTAAAAGATAATTTTTTTTTATATAGAAAACAGGTTTACAATAACTGCATATAAAAAAATTTATGATAAAAATAATACCACATAAGTAACTACCTTAAAGCAGAGTGGACAAAGACATAAAAATGAAAAACCCAACAATACATATATATACATATAAGAATTTATATTGAGGAAGATGGAGATACAAAAGTCTGATACTATATGTTCTATTTATATGAAATATAGAATGCATATCGGGGTAAAAAAGTAATTTATGCAGAGGTATAGATGCACAATCATTAAATACTCTAAAATTATGAAAATTTATTGCACAACAAGATTATGACTAATGGGTCTAGGAGACATGTACATTAACACATAAATATAAGTCATGCACTATTATCAAAAGGAAAAAATAGAGTATGGAATAATATTATCATGACGTATAATACTATATATTCTGCATACATTATCATCCATGTAAAACAATTAAAAAAAAAATTATAAAATCAAACAAATCAATACTCGGCCAACCTTGTATTAAATGAATTAGATTTGCTAGATTTGCTTACCAAATATTTTGAGCATAGTACAAAAAAGCTTTAATAGAAGTATGATATCCACCATTGGATATGTAAAAACCATATCAGACTGGCCACCTAGACAAACTAGAAAGAAGGAATCAATTAGTCCAACCCTGTATTAAATGAATTAGATTTGCTAAGTTTGTTTATCAAATATTCTAAGCATAGTACAAAGAAACTGTTAATAGAAGTATGATATATACCATTGGATATGTAAAAATCATATCAGACGGACTACTTGATAGCCTAGAAAGAAGGAATCAATAAGTTATAATTTTATTACTTTAAAATTAACTACAAAAGGAAAAACACCACTTGGATATGTAAAAACTATTTTAGTCTAGTCATCTGGATAGTCTAAAAAGAAGAAATCAATTAGTTGTAATTTTATTAATTTAAAATTAATTACAAAAGGAAAACAACCACTCAATAGAAAATATCTACATCATGCAATAAGAATGTTAAATTGAAAGGCAATGAAAATTGAAATTTAAAAGGAAATCAATGAGATATCATGTTTGCTATATAAACAAAATACTAATTAGTATGTAAACCACATAAGATAAATTTAATTCAACATAATTTAAAAAAGATAAAAATCCAATATATGGACATACTATGAGAGAAAACAATTTTAAATCAATTTATTTCAATTAGCTAAATTTGCAAAACTAACTAATTATATGACAATCATATAGCAAAGAATATAAAAAAAATGGTCAATAACAACAAGAACTCAATAATCTAATAGAGAGAACCAAAATAGTAAGAGACAAAGACATTTTTTCTCAATAATAGAGAATAAATCAAAACAATTTCTAAGTTATAGCATATTAATTAAAAATAATGCACAAAATATCAGTCAAAAAGTTTCAAATCCAAATAGATAAGATTCAATATATTAGCAATATTTATATATTAAGAGTCAATTATAGAGCCAATAACAAATAAATTGATAATCAACAACAATAAGCAAATAAATTTACATTAATAAGAAAAATAGTTATAGATTAAGAAAATAAAATTTGATTTTTCTTTTTGACCTCTTTGAATATGAAGGCCAAAATGTCATAATAACTTTTGAAATACAGATGCAATGTATAAGATAGAGTATATACAACTTTTATTTTAAAAAATAAGAAATGAATGGAGCAAGAAAATAAGAGTATAAAGATTGAAAAAAGAAAATAAATAAGCTTGAGAACAAAAATGAAGAACAAATATAAGGAGAAGTAAGAGCTTAAATTAAGACAAATACAAATGCAAGAAAAAATAAAATATTATGCTAAAGGATTGAAATAGGCAAGGGAAAAAGACAAAAATAGAGTTTTCATTATCCTAGCTTGAAGCTATGTAAAGGCTAACACAACGGACAAAAGTATAAAAATATTTATAAACCCTATTAAAAGATTACCAACCATTTGCTTCAATAATAAATTTTTGCAACTATAAAATGACATATGAACTAATATATTACAGTTGGTGACAGTGCACAAATTAAGGTAAAAGCATTGTCTATCATACTCAAACATGATTTTCTTTTATTCATATTTAATTAAGATTTTTCTCATCATTTTAAAGAAGTCAGACTTAAGACTGGAACAAAGATAAAAATAGGAGATCATAATGTATTTCTATCACTCATTAATCATACTATAAAATTTTATCAATAATTAAAATTTAACTTTAATGATCAAATATTATATTGAGCATTGAAGATATTAAAGATTTCAGACATATCCAATTTAGTGAAAAAATGCAAAAAAGTGGCAGAAAAAGCCAAAAAAATAAAAAAAAATATTAAAAAAGAAATAAATTAGATTTGAAAGATAAAAAGATGAAAAAATAAAGATTAGTTTCAATATAATATCACCAACCACAACAAATTGGCTATAACAATGTGTACATATAAATATAATTATAAATTGGGTATGACAATGTGTATATATTATCTAATTTTACATAATTATACAACAAATGGAGGTTGATGGCTTGAAAAGTTATGATCAATAAAGTAGTGAATTATAAATATTGATACCTCTAAAAGAAAATTCATTAGCTTTACAATTTGCAAGTTTGTTCTCCTTTGCAGCTGCCAACCTCCTAAGCTTTGCTGTCTAAGCAAATATTGATGACCTGTGATAAATAAGGAAGCCAATCACACATATGAATAACACATTTTCCTACTAAAACAGTGAACTCACATCAACAAACATAAATTGCTATTCAAATGGCTTTATGAAACTCGACATATTATATATATATATATATATATATATATATATATATATATATATATATATATATATATATATATATATATATATATATATATATATATATATATTATAAGCTTTTGAGCACATTGTTATTATTAAATAACATGAAGCATAACATTCTATGCAGACAAATGTATTAAACCCTTTATAATTAAAATAATATTCCAACCACCAATTTGGCAACAAAAATATCATATTGTAATTCGATTTGCTATTTACTATGAAAGCCAATTAGATGTTTACCGATGGATGAGAAAACACCTTTTGTCTTTATTAGTGTCGCAACTAACAGGCCTGAGTAACTATGTTGTAAAAAACAATTGGACCAATGTAATTGATAAGCATTTCCACTTAGAAACCAAACTGGCATAATAATAAGTGATAACAAAATATAAAGACATGCAAATCCATTCATTATAATGAAGATTCAAGCGCATATGAAATGTCTCACAATCATGGTAAGCAAAATTGGCATATTACATCAAATATATCTGAAATTATTGGGCAAATGTCAAGTCAATCACTTTAAAAAATGAGAAAGAGCCCAAACATATAAAACTTATTACCTCTAACCATATGTAGACTGTCAATTCAAATATTGTAAAGCCACCATCATTATTAATATTCTGTAGTAGTTCCACATATATGAAAGTTTAGGAAATCAATAAAATGCTATCTAAAGCAAGAAAAGCATATTTAACATATGTAAAAATGAAAACCAAACAAACAAAATTACTTGTAAGGAAAGTATAACATTTATGGCATCATATAGCAGCTTCACAGGCAATGGTTCCCTTACTATTTTCATTGGGTGAATTACATACATGGTGCCTCAAATATTTAACACGTAATAACCCAGTATTCGAATTATTATTTATAACTACAAAATGCATAAACTATTATTTTGTAACCGTAAAATACCTCCGTCATATGCCATCAACTACCCTTAACGAAAATCTGAGTTGGAATTTCCATGTCACATAGTGAATTTTTAAATAGAAATGATGTGTATATTACAAGTCAAGGCATATTAAAAAAAACCATAATGATGTACAATCCCCTTCTTGTGCTTCTTATTCTTCTTCTTCTTCTTATATCATTCTGCACTTTGTTCCATGGAAAATGAAATCGATTCTATTAACATCGTTGAAACTTATAGTGGCATCAAAGTGCATCACGATGTATGCTGTTTTTGTGGTGTGCGAGAAAAAATATGGCTTTTATGGACCGAAAATAACCTTGGAAAAAGGTTTTTGAGGTGAGGTAATTAGGTATGCTCATTTTTTCAGTCAGTGTTTTTATGTAATGGAAAAATGTTATGGGTTTTCAGTGAAATGGGTAATATATAAATATTGTTTTATTACCTCATTTGTGTAGGAAAGTCAATGCTCATTTTTTAGGTGGTAAGGTGAGCCTTATATCCCTCATATTAAGTACATGCTTGTGTCTTTGAAGATGAGAGAGAGTGTTCTCAGCTATGAGGTTGATCGTCTGAATTTTATTCTTGAGCGAATAAGTGTTTCTGATATCCTAAAGCTAGAAGATGACTTTAATGCTTTAAAGGTCAAGTGTGAGAAGTAATGCTGATAAGAAAATGAAGTCTATTAAGCACAAGTACCAGATATTGAAGTTTATTGTGGCTGCTTACATAGTTGTAACTATTGCAATTGTAGGTGGGAAATTGTTACGTTCCATTTAGAGTTTGTGTATTATATGTAGGTTATATTAATGTTTATATGATTTGAAGAATGTTGAATTTTATGATTTTCAAAATGTTATGTTGAAGGTTATGTACTTTGTTTAGTTTACTTGAATTAGGTTGGGTTGTGAACTTTATAAAGTGTTGATGTGAATTATGTAATGGTAGATTACTATTAATTAAAGTATCATGGTGTTGAATTACTATTAATTGGTGTACTATGATGTTGTATTACTATTAATTAGAGTACTAAGATGTTGCAATACTATTAATTGGAGTACCATTATATTACAAAGTTATGAATTGAAGAACTTCAAAGCACTGCAAATTGACCATGATATGTATTGAAACTGCAAATGTCTTTTTACCTGCAAATGCAACTGACATTTCACCTTGACCTATTAATTCTTATTGATAGACATTTCATCAATATATATTACCCATCGAAAATGATAGTTTAAAATAAGAATAAATTTCATGCAAATAGCACATAATAAGGATTCAATGTCACACAACACAACAACTAAATGTTCCAAGATCACAACTTGGATACAAAATATTTTTAGCAAGTTACAAAAGTGAAAAGTTACAGCAACGACCTACTTAACATTCCAGCAAGTTACAAAATCAATATCAATAGCCAACTGAATGTTTCAACATCTAAAATGGCATTTCAAAACGACAAGCTTAATCAATATCACATCTTAATTTGGCTTCAAAATCAATAGATTGTCAGTTTTAGCAACTAAAACAACTTAATCACAGCTTAATATCGACTAGCTTAATCCATATCAGTGCTAGTTTTTCTTCTGATGCAACTATCGAAAAGTTATAGATTGCCTCTTTCTTCTATTGTAGTGTAGGTTAACAATTGTTTTCGTGGGACCAAATGTAGATGCATTGCTTCTTTGGCTTTTAAATGCTTCATCAATCCTGCCAAAAATCCTTTAACATTGAAGAAAATACAATATATTACTTAAAAGCCATCAATGGAAGTGATACCAAATAAAATTCAATCATTGAACTTCTTTGAAGGCCATCAATAGAAGTGTATGCATTGGCCATATGTTGACTTGGAATTTCTAAGTGTGCAATTGTTTGACTTCCTTGAGGTGGTTCATTTGCATTGTTACTTTTAACAAGAGAACAACCTTAAAAGAGCAAAATTCAATACTTAAAATGAGCAAGGGTATTAACATATGTGTATATATATATATATATATATATATTGGTCACTTACAACCTCTATTGACTTTCCATGAAATCTCTTATTATGGTCTATTGATTGACATACACTACATCTCATGATAATTCTGCCAGACCTTGATAGCTTTTTTACCCTCTTATTCTTTTCCCTCTTCTGTTTGATCTCATCAGAGTCCTTTCTCCTAGCTTTTTGCTTCCTCCCTTTCTTTTTTATGGATAGGTGATGGTGGTGTAAAAATTCTAGGCGAATATGGGTGTGGTTCCCATATAGCAGGTCCATTTACAGGCTAAATCACATTTGAGTATACTTTTCTATACATATCCACACTATAACCAGTGTCCACGTACTGCTCAGGCAATTCATTATTCTTAAAAATGCATGCACATGTAGGCATACAAGGGATACATGTGAGCTGCCATTTCCTACAAGTGCAAGTCCTCTTCTCTATATCAACTACAGACTGTCCATCCATTCCATTTACTTACATTTGAGGTCCACCTGATGGCTCAACTGTCAAATTGAATGATTTTTTAATTTTTTCTAGCTTTTTCTGCACCTTAGAACATATCAGCCCCTTCTATCTCCTAGTCATCAAACGCTTATTGTTAATCCTCTTCATCAATTGAGTTCTGATCATTTCAAACATGGTGAGTATAGATTATTCCCTTGCAGCCAGTATGTACTTATTGAAACACTCACTCAGATTGTTCAAAATGATATCACACTTGGTCGTAGTCTTGAAACTTGCCCTACTCTAATGAATATTTGGTCTTTCATCTAACCATTATTTTTCTTCTAGGCTTTTCTCCCCAATTCCCTTATAAACTTATTTTGATCTACTTGAGTTGTTGATCTGGCAGCTAGTTTCAACAAATCAATTAGATTTATGTAACATTCTCGACTTTCCATATATGCATTTTATTTGGACATATGCATTTGCATATATTTCACTTGAATATGTGCATTTTATATGTATTTTGATAGGAACAAGTTCATGACACGTACTAGCTACGTGTCCTAGTACATTGCAATTGTATCGAGTCGCACGTGTGTTCTTATAACCTAAATGAGGGTAACAAGATATTAAGAATAAATTGAACAAAGTGACTAAATAAAAGTAAGTAAAATGACTAGATTAAAATTAGTAAATATTTTACATTGTTAATTTAATTAAATTGAATCAAAAGATTAAATTGCATATTGTGTTGATTTGTGTAAAAATAATAAGAATAATTAAGAAAATAAAAATAAAAATAAAAGTCAGAAAAAAATAAAAAGGAAAATAAAAATAAAAAGAAAAGTCAAAAAAAGGAGGGAGAGATGAAAAAAAAAGGAAGACAAAATGTGGTGGCTTTTAACTTATTAGGCTGCCATTATCTCCATTTCATTTTCTTATTCTTCTTCTTTGCTTCATTCCTTCAGTCCATTTTTTTGAAGTTCCAGCCACCTTTTCTTCTCTCATTCACTCCAAAAATTACAGCAACAAGATTAGCAAAGAGTGATTATAGGCAAGTAAATATTTATTTTTGTGTTAATCTTGATTATAGTGTTTAGGGTTCTTAAATAGGCAGTGATTTGTACTATAGTTTCGATGATCTTCGAGATGGAATTTGGAAACATTTGAAACATGAAAGTTGTTCTTTTATGTCTTAGATTTATGAATATATAAATAGTTTTGCAAAATGTTGTGTGTATGAAAAAATATTGGCATATTATTGGAACTGGTCTAGGTGTGAACTCTAGCTGAGTTAATTACTGTGTTATTTGGTTTTGAATATGATAAAACTGTTATTTGAAGTAACTCAAAATATAAAAGTTGTATATGTTATGTATATGTATACCAAATTTCAGGTTCATATGTCTTTTATAGTTTGAGTTATGGTGAATGGAACCATGACTATTCCATAGTTTGAACTGTCTGCTTAGTACCCTGGGCAGATCCAACAAAGTATTTTCCAATTTTGAGCTCCTTAGAGATCGATTTTGTAAATTATAAAAACATGCAAGTTATAGGTTTATGTCTTAGATAAATTTTGGTATGAATATAACCTTAATATGTTATGTATAGAGTGATATAGAGCCTTCACAAGTCATACTGTTCTGGAAGCCAACTCTGTTCTGGACCAGTCAAATATTTCTTATAATTTGAAGGTCTTAGAGACATAATTGGTAAACATGAAAAATATTCATTTTAACCCATATACGTTTCAGTAAAGTTTCATTGAAATATGACTTATATATTATAAGTTATAAAGAACCAAAGTTGGTACCCAGAAACTGCCCAAAGGTAGAAAATATAATACATTTAGAAATTCCACCAAATATTGTACAATGATCCAATTGGTCTAAAATTTTAATATGTTATATAATTATATACTAATTACAATTAGGAATAAGAATCAAAATAATTGGTCAAGCATAGAAAAATTTATAAGTTAAACAGTCCCATAAGGTTACACTGCCTCATAGGAAAAATTTTAACTATTGATATGAACAATGCATATTAATTTGTTTAAGCCACATTAAGTCTCCCTAATCATGAATTAATCGATTATATTTTTATATTAGTCTCACAACATATTGGAGAACCATAAGGAGCAGATAGACAATAAGTTAGGGGTCAGAATCAAAAGAGAAATGTGAGTCTAATTATCAATTGAATTCTTTAGTGCATATAAGTGTTGTTTGCTATGTGATTCATATGAGTGTTATGATTTGTCATTGATAATATGATGATGGATAATTTGTGACATTTGTGGTACATATAAGTGGTATACTTGTGGTATATTTGAGGTATATGTTTGACATATGTGATATATATACATGATATATGTATAGTATATGTAAGGTATATGCATGACATATAAGGTATATATGTGGTATATGTATGGTATATATGATAAGATACAATGGTTAATGAATGCTTAAGTACAAGTGCATATGCATATAGACTTAAAAGGCGTTGTGACTAGTTAATCGATATTGCAAAATAAAAGAAGAGGCCTATGGCCCAACAAATGTGCAAATGAAACAAATGATCAAGCTAGCTAGCCAATACAAATGTTCATATGACAAATGTTCACATGGATACCCGGGGCAATGTCTGTTTAACTTAGTCACAAAAAAATAAAATAAGTAAAGCATTTGCATACGTAAAGAGTAATGATTATATGTTTCAACTTTATTAATATTTATATGATACTGTTGAATGGAATGGAATACATGGTATGTATTGGATTTATGATTTATTACTATGAGTTGTTTGGTACTTTAGAGCTCATTTGATGATTATTCTCACTGAGCCGCAACTCATCAATTTGCATCATTTTTCAGGTAAAGAAAAGTGATAGCTCATTTATAATAGCATATAGAAGACATGGAACACAAGTCACTGGCCGAGTCTCATCACTCTATCTCCTTGCATTCCACACGAGCATGAAAACATGTCATCTGTATTTTGGACTTATATGTTTGAATATATATTGTCACTCTAGATTAGTTTTGAAATGTATAAATGGAAATAACTCGTAATCCTTCAGATGTAAAGTTTAAGTTTTAATAGATATGATATATTATATTGTAGTGAAAACCTTAATGTTGATTTGAAAAGTCATTGAATGATATTACAGGACATAATAAAAAAAATTTACTATCAATGTTAATAGGATCTTATGTCTTGTTAGTATGCCATATGTGATTATTTGACACAGGAATAGGTTTTACTGAAATGCATAAGGTGTGACGTCACATTTTTGGTATCAGAGCAGGGATAGTTCCATGGGAACATACATATGCATAAGAGTATGATAACATATGCATCCTATGTGTTGAACATTATATAGTGACATAATTCTATATATTTTAGGGACATCATAAGACATGATTCTCCAATGAGGGAGAGACCGGCCGAAATGCATTCTCATGAGGCATCACCTCATTTACATAGAGATCAAACAACACCAGGAGCTAGGGCTCCTGCACATGCATCATAATCATCACATGCATAAGTACCTTATGAAAACCCAGAACAGGAAGTGCATGGTCCTGCAATGTACAGGGAAAGACGATATGACAAGTTGAGGAAATAAGGTGAAGTTGATTTCAATGGAACCATAGATCCAACAGAAGCAGAGACATGGCTAAAAAGAACACAGAGGGTACTTAATATGATGAGGTGCAATCCAGAGGAGAAATTCGATTATGCAGTATCTTTGCTTTAAGGCAATGCCTATAAATGGTGGGAGACTATCCCCTACAGTGACGCACAACTATCGGTTCTGACATGGAATGATTTCTTTCGGAAATTTTAGAACAATTACATGCCTAAGGTATATAAAGATGAGCAGAGAAAGGAATTCTTGAATCTAAAATAGGGGAACATGTCCGTTATTAAGTATGAGGTGCAGTTTAACAAACTTTCCCATTATGCCACCTTCATGGTCTCTACTGAAAGAGACAAATGCAGGAAGTTTGAGGAGGGCCTCAAATATGAGATCAGAAATAGAATCATAACTACTGATCTTGATAGTTATGTTAGACTCAGAGCTACGACAATTAGAGCTAAACGGTTAATGAAAGAAGCTGGGGAACAATAAATTAAAAAGGCAACACGTGAGTTCTTTGGTGAGTCTAGCAAAAGGTCGGGAAAGAGAGGTAGATATATGCCAGCACAGTCTGGAAACAAAGGTGGGTACTCAAACTCTAGAGGTTGTGCTATGAATTCCTTTTATCCAGGCAGAGGGCAAAACTAATATGTTGAACAGATGCCTATATATACTCATTGTGGTAGACAACATACGGGCAAATGTAGAAGGCCCACAAGAGCATGTTATTTATGCAGATCAATGGAGCATATGTATAGAGACTGTCTAGAAAGAGCCAAACTGGCAGAGACTAGTAGAGGTAGAGGAGTATATGAGACTACAGTTGAGACATTGAATGCAGTGACCGCACCTCCTCACCCGAACCGCACGTGCCCGAATAAGGAAGTGTTGTCGCCTGTCTTTCTCATACTTCATTTTTTTTTTACTCATGTATATATGGATATAAATAAAAATCAGAGTATAATTTATTTACATAAAATAGTAATTTTTAACATCAGAGTAATTCTTAACAAACTTTAAAAGTAAGTTTTTACAAACTCAAACATTTCTTTAATATAAAAGTCAAGTACAAAAGTTTCAAAACTTGTAACCCACTTTCTCAAGATTCGGCTGCTTTACTTGAATGGGATCACCGCTTGCTTTATCTAGCGTCTTCAGCTACCTCTCTATATCTGCGTGGAAATTAAACTCCATGCTAAGCTTTAAGCTTAGTGGTGCATATAAAGAAGGCAATATACTATATCATGCAACAAGCATTAACAATTATCATTTTGTGCATTATAATGTTTGCATGCATGACTATCAACATATTCCTATTTCATACAAGTATAAATGTCATGCTCATATAGACAATGTTATTTTCATTTATCCTTAATGACAAATTATTCTGTAAATCTCTTTATCATTACATTTCAATCTTATATCATCATCATTTTCTTATTCTTTCTTTTTCTTATTTTTCCGACATATCCTCATTATCTTGCCCACATCACTCTAAATTTTTTTGGACTGACTGGATATGGGTTATGGATCAGGAGTGCTCACACAAGCTTATGCCACCCTGTCCATTATCTGGTTCATAAGAGCTTCTCAAATCAATGGCACTCACACAAGCTTATGCCACATTGGTTGAGTATAATTTCATCATAGATGAATAACCGGATCAAGGCTGCTCACACAAGCTTATGACACCTTGTCCTCATTTATATGTACTTATCGGAGCTTTCTCAAGTCAGTAGCGCTCACACAAGCTTTAGCCACACTGACTGAGCATCCCAGACCAATGGCGCTCACACAAGCTTTAGCCACATTGGTTGAGGTATGGTACGATACCGTTTGCCCCCTTAATGACATGTCATCTATCCTGATTCTAGTCTGCAAGTAGAGTAATGGGCTTCTTTATATTTTCACATCAATCATAATTTCTCAAATTTCAACACATCAATATTCTCATATTTATCAACATCTCAATTTTCTTATTTTGCAAACATATAGTCATACTCATACATCTTTTCATTCATTTACTAGATTCATCAATATTCTCATGTTTATCATCTGCATAAGATTTCATATATCAACCATGACAATTCATTTTTCTTCATCAATTCATTTTTCTATATCATAACATATCACATTCTCACATCAATATATATATACATATATCTATATCGATATTATTCTTATTTCACTGGATAGACAATGACTTTCATTTACTTACCTGAATTATTCATTTGATAACCACATTCATAATTTCAAATACAGAGCCTTCACGGCTGTGATTACTAATTTCACCCCCACGATCCCAAGCTGTGAACGCTACTGGAATGAATCGCCCAAAAGCATTCACGGTCGTGATTACTCATTCACGCCTGTGAATAAGTTTACTGCCGTGATTCCAACCCGTGAACGCTTCTGGAATGAATAGTACCATTTCCACCCAAAAATTCACAACCGTGACACAATCAGTCGCAACCGTGAACCCTCAAGTTCACGCCCATGACTCAATAGTCACACCCGTGACTTTCAGCAGGAAATCTGCATATTCACATTTCATTCATTCTAACATCATCCAAATCATACCAAATTCTATTTCATGCATTTCTAAGGTTCTTCACTCCACTTATTACTTTCCAATACATGTAAATGTCTTGATCATACAAAATTCTCTAACATGCATCCTTAATTCAATGTCACAATTATCTCATTCATATATGTCTAAACCTATGGTTTTATGCCATAATCATCATCATTCTTGAAATTTGCATTTATCAAAAATCATGTTCAACATGCATTATTTCAAACAAAAATAGGCTATTGCCTTAAATTATGCACAAACTTTAATCTTTCTCCTTTACTCTTTTAGGTAGCTTTCTCTTTTCCTTTGCTCCTTAGAGCTTGTTCCTTGTCATTTGGAACTCCTACAACATCATAAATCATTATTTCCATATGATTTTCTCAAGACCCTAACTCTCTTTCTCTCTTTCAAAACCCTAGTTTCTCTCTCTTTCTATATAAGTTTTAGATGAGCTCAAAATTCGAACTTCCTTTAGAAAAGATGAAGAAGAAGAAGAAATACTTCTTACCTTACACTTTTCTTCACTTGATCACCACTTTGGAGATTTTCTCTCTCTACCAAACTTGATTTTTCTTCCTCTTTCTTGTTCTTTCCAGCTTTCTTATGAGTTATGGAACATGAAAATCACCTTGTCTTGCTCTTTCCCTTCTCTTCCCTTCCTTTCTCTCTCTAGAATCAAGGTGAGCTATGGAGGAAAATTGTGGCTGGCGTGACTGGTAAAGAAAACAGAGAAGGAGCAGAAAATAAAGAGAAGAAGAAGAAGAAGAAGAAGAAGAAAAGAAAGCCTTAAATAGGGTACCCAAAAAGTCTTCATGTGGGACCCATCATTTGACCATTTTCTCCCAATTTTTCACTTAATCAATATTAATCATCTTCCTTTAATATCATGGACGGCCAACACTATCAAAATGTACCCAAAATTAATATGTTGATTATCAATTAATCTCATTAATCCTCTAATTTTTGGTAAATTGCAATTTGACCCCAAAACTTATCAAATTTTGCAAATTAGTTCTTTACCGTAAATCAACTTCTTTAAGCTTTAATATCCATTATTTAGGCATTTATCATTTAATTTATCCATTTCTTAATCAATTTTTGTAAAAATTCGAATTTAGACTCCGATCGGTCAAACACGTCAATTTCGCAACACGTGCTACTCGGAACCTAAATTAGCGGATATTACATTCTCTCCCCCTTCAAATAATTTCATCCTCAAAATTTACCTGTTGATTCGGGATTGAACAACTGGGGATACTGCTTCTTCATCACTTCTTCACTTTCCCACGTGGCTTCTTCAACTGTATGATTCTGCCACCAAACTTTAACTAGAGGGACTCTCTTGTTTCGAAGAACTTTCTCTTCATATGCTATTATAGCCACTGGTTCTTCCTCATAAGACATGTCTGTCTGTACCTCTATTTCCTCAATCGGTATAATGTGGGTTGGGTCTGAACGATATCTTCTTAACATTGAAACGTGGAACACATTATGAATTCTGTCTAGCTTCGGAGGAAGAGCTAATCGGTAAGCCACTGGTCCTATTCTTTCCAAAATTTCATAAGGACCAATAAATCTTGGGCTTAACTTTCCCTTTTTACCGAACCTCAATACCTTTTCCCACGACGAAACTTTAAGAAATACTTTGTCACCTATAGCATATTCTATATCTCGCCTATTTAAATCGACATATGATTTCTGTCGATCTTGTGCTACTTTTAGCCTTTCCTTGATCACTTTAACTTTCTCCTCAGTTTGTTGAATTATTTCTGGCCCAATCAACTTTTTCTCGTTCAACTCGGTCCAACATATCGGTGTCCTACACTTTCTTCCATATAAAGCTTTATAAGGAGCCATGCTTATGCTCGTTTGATGACTGTTGTTATAGGCAAACTCCATAAGAGGTAAATGTTGATCCCAACTTCCCTTAAATTCAAGTACACAACATCTCATCATATCCTCTAGCAACTGTATAACTCGCTCTGATTGTCCATCCGTTTGCGGATGAAATGCCGTGCTAAAATTTAGTCGAGTTCCCAAAGCCTGTTGTAGACTCTTCCAGAATTGCGACGTAAGCCTGGGATCTCTATCAGAGATGATAGATACAGGCACTCCATGAAGTCTCACTATCTCATTCATATAAATCTCAGCCAGCTTATTCAAAGTATAGTCCATTCAAACTAGTAGAAAATGTGTTGACTTCGTCAATCGATCCACTATCACCCACACTGCATCATGCTTTCTCTGAGTTACCGGTAAACCAGAAACAAAATCCATCGTGATCCTTTCCCACTTCCATTCTGGTATGGGAATCGGTTGTAGTAATCCTGTGGGTAATTGATGCTCAGCTTTCACTTGTTGACAAATTAGACATTTAGCAACATATTCAATGATATCCTTTTTCATCCCCGACCACCAATATTGTCCTTTCAAATCTTGGTACATCTTGTTCCCACCTGGGTGCATAGTATAGACCGTTTCATGAGCTTCTTTTAAAATATCTGTCCTCAACTCTTTCATACTTGGCACACAAATCCGGTTCTTGAAATACATAGTACCATCTTCTGTTAAAGAAAATTCTGACTTTTCTCCATTTTTCAAGGCTTCGACCATCTTTACTAACTTCTCATCTTGTTTTTGGACATCTTTAATTCTTTGCATCAATGTGGATTCCACTCGCATCTCAGCTAAAATCTTCCTGCTTAGTGCATCTGCAACCACGTTAGCCTTTCCTGGATGGTAGTCTATCACACAATCATAGTCTTTAATCAATTCCAACCATCTTTGTTGCCTCAGATTCAAGTCTTTCTGTGAAGGAAGATACTTAAGACTCTTGTGATCTGTATAAATGTAGCATCTTTCTCCATACAAATAATGTCTCCAAATCTTAAGAGCAAAAACTATCGCTGCAAGCTCTAAATCATGCGTCGGATAGTTAAGTTCATGAGACTTAAGTTGTCTGAAGGCATATGCAATAACTTTTCCCTCTTTCATCAGAACACATCCTAGCCCATTGTGACTTGCATCACTGTACACAACATAATCTTTTTCTGGAGTAGGCTGAGTCAAAATTGGTGCTTCAGTCAATATTACCTTCAATTGATCAAAGCTTGCTTGCCATTTATCTGTCAATTCAAAACGGACCTCTTTTCGCAGCAGTCGTGTCAATAGATTCGCTATAGATGAAAATCCTTTCACAAATCTCCTATAGTATCCTGCTAATCTAAGAAAACTTCTCACTTCTGTCACATTTCGAGGTGGTTTCCAATTAAGAATAGCCTCGATTTTACTAGGATCAACTCGAATACCTTCTGATGAAATTACATGACCCAGAAAACTAACTGCTTCTAACCAAAACTCACACTTAGATAGCTTTGCATACAATTTTTTTTCCCTCAAAGTCTGCAATACTTTTCTAAGATGTTGGTCATGTTCTACTCAATCTCTTGAATAGACAAGAATGTCATCAATGAATACAACTACAAATTGATCAATATATGGCCTGAACACTCGGTTCATCAGGTCCATAAAAACTGCTGGTGCATTCGTCAATCCAAATGGCATCACCAAGAACTCATAATGACCATAACGAGTCCTGAATGTCGTCTTAGATACATCTGACTCTTTGATCTTCAGTTGATGATACCCCGATCGAAGATCTATCTTTGAAAATATACTTGCACCTTTCAGCTGATCAAATAAATCATCAGTCCTAGGCAGTAGGTATTTATTCTTAATAGTAACCCTATTAAGCTGTCTATAGTCAATACAAAGATGTAAGGTACCATCTTTCTTCTTCACAAATAGTACTGGAGCACCCCATGGAGATACACTAGGTTATATAAATCCTTTATCTAACATTTCTTGTAACTGTATCTTCAATTCTTTCAATTCTATGGGTGCCATCCTATATGGTGTAATAGATATAGGAGCGGTGCCAGGTACTAATTCAATAGCAAACTCTATCTCTCGATCAGGTGGTAGTCCTGGTAACTCCTCAGGAAATACATCTGGAAATTCACTAACAGTTGGAATGTCAGCCAACTTCAGACTTTTCTTTCGGGTGTCAATCACATACGCTAGGTAAGTCTCACATCCCTTATTGATGAGTTTTTGAGCTTTCAACGCTGATATCACATTATCTGGGTATCCTCTATACTTACCCATCACTACTATCTCTTCTTGTTCTGAAACTTTAATTCTCATCTGCCTCTTTCCACAATCTATTATCACCCCATGGCAAGCTAGCCAATCCATTCCCAAGATCACATCGAACTCGCATAATGGTAGCGCTATTAGATCTACTGGAAATTGCCTGCCTTGAATTTCGACTGGGCAACCTCTAAATACTTTACTAACCCACACACTGTGTCCTAACGGGTTAGTCACACATATCTCATATTCTAGAGTCTCTGGTTTTAGACCCTCTCGACCCGATGGTGGTGTGCATATGTATGAGTGTGTTGACCCAGGGTCTATCAATGCATGTATACAAGAGCCAAAGAGAAGGAATTTACCTGCTATGACGTCAGGTGCATCCTGCTCCTCTCGGCCTCGCATGGCATAAGTTCTTGTTGATGCAGCTCTACTGCCTTCAGGTTTCTCTACTGTATCTGATTTGAACTGGCTTGGCCCTGCACGGCCTCCTCTTCCTTGTCCTCGGCCTTGTCCCATAGTCTGTATTGGTACTGACTCAACACTCCCTGAACCTCTGCCAAACTGTAGCAATGGACAATCTCTTTTAATATGGTTCTTAGAGCCGCATCTAATGCACGCTTCTGTCATCGACCAACACTCTCCTTGATGCGTACGACCACAATGCTGACACACCGGTAGAGTGGTAAACCTACGGGATGCTTGTGTCGGTGCACTGGCTGCCGATGAAGTAGATCTTACGGGCTGTCCCCGTCTATAAGAGTGAAATCTGTTGGAACTCCCAGCTTGGAATCGGCCACCAAAAGATCTGGCTCTTTTGCCACTAGACTGTACTCCATTTGGTTGTGGAGCTGGTCTACTAGCCCCACTAATTTGTACTGACTGTTGTGTTGCCATGACTCTTTCAACTATTCTAGCATATGCTAGTAAATTAGGAAAACTCATCAGTCGTAGGGCTGAAACTTGTAACTTGATTGTATCTCTTAATCCATCTTCAAATCGTCGGCACTTATCTGCCTCAGTGGATACAATGCCACCAACATACTTGCAAAGATGAGTGAATTCTCTCTCATATTCTGTTACAGACATATCCCTCTGTTTTAACATCAGAAACTCTCTCTTTTTGTCGTCTGTGTAAATAGGAGGAATATACTGCTCCTTAAACTTCTCTAGAAAGAATTCCCATGTCATAGGGTTAGGAGCCTCTGTACTCTGTGATTCAGATCGCCACCAATCATATGCATGCTCCTGTAGCAGAGATACTGCATATTCATATTTTTGTTCATTTATGCAGTGCAGTTGATTAAATACTCGCTCCGCTCATTCCAACCAAAATTCTACCACTGAGGGGTCATCTTCCCGTTGTCATCTTCCCGTTTACCATAGAAATCAGATGCCCCTAATTTCCTCAGTCTCTCAAACTGTAATCCAGACGAATCTAATCATGATGCTTTATGCAGCAAATCTATCATATTTATCATGAGCTCAGTCTGACCCATATTAATAGCTGAATGTTCACGAAGTGAGCTGGCACTATATCTCGATGCCGTAGCTCGACGACGATTTGGTTGCGACGAAGCTCTTGCCTCTGAGGGCTTATTACTCTCAGCTTCTTCTATTACTATTCGTCTTGATCCTGAAGCCATATCCTACTTATAACATAAAGACAACGACCCTAATCAATAATGCAGCAACTCCAAAAATGCAATTGTGGGTACATTTAAGAAAAACATTTTCAAAATTCACTTTAAAATCCAAACCGGCTTTAATATCAATATCCAGAAACACCACACCTGGTGCTTTGATACCAAAAACTTGCAGCGACCGCACCTCCTCACCCGAACCGCACGTGCCCGAATAAGGAAGCACTGCCGCTTGTCTTTCTCATATTTCATTTTTTTTACTCATGTATATATGGATATAAATAAAAATCAGAGTACAATTTATTTACATAAAATAGTAATTTTTAACATCAGAGTAATTCTTAACAAACTTTAAAAGTAAGTTTTTACAAACTCAAACATTTCTTTAATATAAAAGTCAAATACAAAAGTTTCAAAACTTGTAACCCACTTTCTCAAGATTCGGCTGCTTTACTTGAATGGGATCACCGCTTGCTTTATCTAGCGTCTTCAGCTACCTCTCTATATCTGCGTGGAAATTAAACTCCACGCTAAGCTCTAAGCTTAGTGGTGCATATAAAGAAGGCAATATACTATATCATGCAACAAGCATTAACAATTATAATTTTGTGCATTATAATGTTTGCATGCATGACTATCAACATATTCCTATTTCATACAAGTATAAATGTCATGCTCATATAGACAATGTTATTTTCATTTATCCTTAATAGCAAATTATTCTGTAAATCTTTTTATCATTACATTTCAATCTTATATCATCATCATTTTCTTATTCTTTCTTTTTCTTATTTTTCCTACATATCCTCATTATCTTGCCCACATCACTTTAAATTTTTTTGGACTGACTGGATACGGGTTATGGATTAGGAGCACTCACATAAGCTTATGCCACCCTGTCCGCTATTTGGCTCATAAGAGCTTCTCAAATTAATGGCGCTCACACAAGCTTATGCCACATTGATTGAGTATAATTTCATCATAGATGAATAACCGGATCAAGGCTGCTCACACAAGCTTATGATACCTTATCCTCATTTATATCTGCTCATCGGAGCTTTCTCAAGTTAGTAGCGCTCACACAAGCTTTAGCCACACTGACTGAGCATCCCAGACCAATGGCGCTCACACAAACTTTAGCCACATTGGTTGAGGTATGGTATGGTACCGTTCGCCCCCTTAATGACATGTCATCTATCCTGATTCTAGTCCGTAAGTAGAGTAATGAGCTTCTTTATATTTTCACATCAATCATAATTTCTCAAATTTCAACACATCAATATTCTCATATTTATCAACATCTCAATTTTCTTATTTTGCAAACATATAGTCATACTCATACATCTTTTCATTCATTTACTAGATTCATCAATATTCTCATGTTTTTTATCTACATAAGATTTCATATATCATCCATGACAATTCATTTTTCTTCATCAATTCATTTTTCTATATCACAACATATCACATTCTCACATCAATATATATATACATATATCTATATCGATATCATTCTTATTTCACTGGATAGACAATGACTTTCATTTACTTACCTGAATTCTTCATTTGATAACCACATTCATAATTTCAAATACAGAGCCTTCACGACCGTGATTACTAATTTCACGCCCGTGATCCCAAGCTGTGAACGCTACTGGAATGAATCGCCTAAAAGCATTCACGGTTGTGATTACTCATTCATGCCTGTGAATAAGTTCACTGTCGTGATTCCAACCTGTGAACGCTTCTGGAATGAATAGTACCATTTCCACCCAGAAATTCACAACCGTGAACCCTCAAGTTCACGCCCATGACTCAATAGTCACACCCGTGACTTTCAGCAGGAAATCTGCATATTCACATTTCATTCATTCTAACATCATCCAAATCATACCAAATTCTTTTTCATGCATTTCTAAGGTTCTTCACTCCACTTATTACTTTCCAATACATGTAAATGTCTTGATCATACAAAATTCTCTAACATGCATCCTTAATTCAATGTCACAATTATCTCATTCATATATGTCTAAACCTATGGTTTTATGCCATAATCATCATCATTCTTGAAATTTGCATTTATCAAAAATCATGTTCAGCATGCATTATTTCAAACAAAAATATGCTATTGCCTTAAATTATGCACAAACTTTAATCTTTCTCCTTTACTCTTTTAGGTAGCTTTCTCTTTTCTTTTGCTCCTTAGAGCTTGTTCCTTGTCATTTGGAACTCCTACAACATCATAAATCATTATTTCCATATGATTTTCTCAAGACCCTAACTCTCTTTCTCTCTTTCAAAACCCTAGTTTCTCTCTCTTTCCATATAAGTCTTAGATGAGCTCAAAATTCGAACTTCCTTTAGAAAAGATGAAGAAAAAGAAGAAATACTTCTTACCTTACACTTTTCTTCACTTGATCACCACTTTGGAGATTTTCTCTCTCTACCAAACTTGATTTTTCTTCCTCTTTCTTGTTCTTTCCAGCTTTCTTATGAGTTATGAAACATGAAAATCACCTTGTCTTGCTCTTTCCCTTCTCTTCCCTTCCTTTCTCTCTCTAGAATCAAGGTGAGCTATGGAGGAAAATTGTGGCTGGTGTGACTGGTAAAGAAAAGAGAGGAGGAGCAGAAAATGAAGAGAAGAAGAAGAAGAAAAGAAAGCCTTGAATAGGGTACCCAAACAATTTTCATGTGGGACCCATCATTTGACTATTTTCTCCCAATTTTACACTTAATCAATATTAATCATCTTCTTTTAATATCATGGCCGGCCAACACTATCAAAATGTGCCCAAAATTAATATGTTGATTATCAATTAATCTCATTAATCCTCCAATTGTTGGTAAATTACAATTTGACCCCAAAACTTATCAAATTTTGCAAATTAGTCCTTTACCGTAAATCAAATTATTTAAGCTTTAATATCACTTATTTAGGCAATTATCATTTAATTTATCCATTTCTTAATCAAGTTTTGTAAAAATCCGAATTTAGACTCCGATCGGTCAAACACGTCAATTTCACAACACGTGCGACTCGAAACCTAAATTAGCGGATATTACACTGAAGGTCTGCCTTACTAGTGGGATATAGGGCAGAGGAAGATGCAGGGGCAGGACTGGTATGACAGGTAGAGGAGTGATCAGATCTGAAGGTCAGAGTTCTATGCCCCCTACTCAGGCCAAGGTGTTTGACATGACTAGATAGGAGGTAGTTGATGCTTCCGAAGTAGTCACTGATAATATTTATATTTATGACATGTTAGCATATATATTGATTGACCCAGGCTCCGTTCGTTCATTTATATCATTGCATATGACATCTAAACTGCATAAAAAACATGAGCCTCTGGAGATTGACATAAATGTGAGTACTCCATTGGGAATATAGTAGTTATGAAAAAATGTCTGTCGTGATTGCTTGACATGCATTGATAAAACTGAGTTAATAGCACATTTGATTTTATTGCAAATATATGAATTTGATGTGATATTGAGAATGGATTGGTTAACTAGATATCATGCAATAGTGAATTGCTTTACTATGGAAGTAATTTTAGAATCACTGAACCAACTAAGGGTTGTATTTTTGGGTGAAAGAAAACTTGTGCCTACATGTCTAATCTCAGTTGTAAAAGCATTTCGGATGATCAAAGGAAGATATGAGGCATATTTAGCATATGTGACTAATACTAGAACCACTGATAGCTTGCTTAAAAATATACCAGTGGTGAGAGAGTTTTCTGATGTATTCCCAGATGATCTACCTGGTGTACCACCAGATAGAGAGATAGAATTCACTATTGAACTAGTACCAAGAACAATGTTGCCCAGATATTAAGCCAAGAAGGGGGGTTGAATTGGAGTTTCAAAAATTAAACTTTAAAGTGCGGAAATAAAAAAATTAATTTTAGGAGGGATAGAGAAATTTGACACAAGGATTTTTATAAAGGTTCGGGTGTTAACAAACCCTACTCCTCTCCCCAATCGCAATCGGGAGTTTCACTAACACACTAAGTGTTACAATGGAGTTTTAGAAGCTCACTCCCAACTATGGTGTTTCTCACAATGGCTCACACCTAACCCATAAATCCCTTGTATTTTAATGGCTCACACAAACACCAATTCCTTATATTTTACAGGCTCACACAAACAATCTTTACTTTGTGTTTTTACAGGCTCACATAAACAACCTTTACTTTGTGTTTTTATAGGCTCACACAAACAACCTTTAATTTGTGTTTTAGAGGCTCACACAACTAACCCTTACAAGTGTTCTACTCTTAACCCATAAATACCCAAAACTCACTTGAGTAATAAATGATTACAGAGAGAAACACTCACAAATCTTTATTGCTCAATAAATGAAGAGCAAAAAGATTTTTACAGAGAATAGATATTGGTTCTCAAAGTATTAAATGTACAAATAGATTGTAATAAGATTTTGATTCAAAGTATTTGCTATCCTCTTGTACTGAATGCATAAATGAATTCCATTTATACTCCCTTGGCTGATTATAGCCGTTAGGGTGCATTTAATATGAAATTAGTCGTTGTACCAACCAAATAATCACGCCTGATATTTTTCTCTTTCATCATTCACGGGCGTGAAATTTCTTCCCAAGCCGTGACTGAAGTGGTGACCTTGGTCGTGAAGCTCTCTGGAATGTTTTAAAACATTTGGTCACGGGCGTGACATACATCTTCACGGGCATGACAAACTTTCCAGCCGTGATCCAAGTTGTGACTTTGGTCATGAAACTCTCTGGATGAAAATGCCATTTTAATTCACGAGCGTGACTTAAATGTCCATTTCACAGTTTGTTCTTCCTTCATGGTCGTGAACTTCAAATGTTGGTTTTGGTAACGGTTAGCTCTTTTACGGGCGTAACACATAGGGTCACGGGCGTGAACATGCTACTTCCTTAATTTTGTCTTTCAAGTATTATTCTTCCAATCTCCATTCTTGCTATTTTATTCCATACCCTGTTTAATAGATTTAGAAAACAAGTATGTTAAATACAATATTGCTATTTTATTTGTTATCATCAAAATGACAGAAATCCCCCTCAAGGTTTAACAATCTCTCCCTTTTTGATGGTGACAAATAATCTAGCAATATGTGCTTTTGAGAAGTCTCCCCCTCAAAAGATACTTAGGATAAAAAATTTATAAAATGCAAGAATTGTAAAGAATGATGTAGCATTGAAATAAACTTACTAGTTTTTAAGTATATGCAAGTTATATGTGAAGTATATCCAATATATACCATAATTCTTTTTAAGACATGAAGTATATGTAAGGTATACTTAAGGTATATCATGGCATATTCATTTTTGTAACTTGCATGAAGGTATATGCAAAGTATATTTAAGGTATATCTAATGTGTATAAAGCTCAATTTCTTAATATTATACTTTGCATATTAATTTTGAATCAAAGTTCCTACCTAATTCAATGTCAATGTATTTGTAGGTTCTTATTTTTGATTCAAAATTCATTTATCTTAATATATTGCTAGGTTCTCCCCCTTTTGTCATTAATAAAAAAGGATATAAAGATACCAAAAGATAAACAAAGCAAATATATTAAATAAAGTGAAATACAATCAAAGTTAATTAAAGTTCAAAAAGGATATATAAATTTCCTACACACAAACAAAAAACAAGTAAATAAATAAGCAAACAAGAAAATTTAGGCTACCATCTAGCCTAACACCTAGCCGGACATCTTATTTCGAAGTCTAGCAACCTCTACCTCAAGGTTGTCCATCCGAGACTCCATGAAGTCTTTGAGGTTCTCCAACCTCTCGTCCATCGAAGCCTGCAGCTGCTCAAAATATGGTGCCAAGAGGTCAATCACCTGCTGCGCTAAATTCGATGTGGAAGCTGAGGATTGTCCGATGTCCTGCTCAGCCACTGGAGGTGCTTCCTCAACCCGAGCCTTTTTCTTCTGCTAGATAGCTTAGAGGCTGGCTTTAAAGTCCTCTGTGTCATTGTCTTCCCAGATTATCTCCCCAGCAGTGTCTGTGAAGCGGTATAAAATATTATTCTCGTGGACAATTCTGACAGCCGCTTCCATCTTTATGAAGGACTCAACATCCAAGCGATCTCGAGGATGCCCAGGGATGAGGTTGAAATGATGCTCATCCAGCTTTAAATAGCCAAGCTTCAAGGCTATGTGGGTGACATAACCACCAATGAGTATATCTCCTGTGGGTTTGGTGACGATGGACAGAAGATGGTTTGCAAACCATCTAGAGAGTGCCACCGTGAGTCCTCTTCGAGCCATTTTGAGAAGGAAGAGCTTTGATTTCGTGATGGTCCCATTGCTTTCTCTCCGAGAAAATATACTATAGGTCAAGAACCTATGCAAATATTTGTGCACTGGGGACAAGAGATGAATACTCTTTGTCTTCTTCACATCCCAGCTGTAGAATTATACTTCACTGTCATTGAGTATGCCATCTGATGGTAAGTTGAATAATTCCCCAAATTCAATGTCACTGAGGGTGTTTGGATTGTCACAGAGTTGGAATTTCACCACTCTAGTAGGTGACACTTGCAGAGTGCTAAGGAATTCCAGTGTTGGCTCTCTCAATGTTGGCTGGTGAATCTCCACAAACTCTTTCAAATGATAGGCCTGAAGTTGCTCTGTCATAGCCATTTCGAGCCCGAGAGTTCGGACGATTTGCCATTCGCAGGACCTCGATGAATGTAGAGGCCTTTTCTTCAAACTGGAGTACCGGGGATGGCATTGCTCCAGAATTCGGTTCATGAGGTAATCTGCATACCTCCTAGGAGCATGAGACTTCTTTCTCTTTCCTTTTGATGAGGCAGTCTCCATTTGAGTTGAAGAAGTGAACTTTATGAGGGTTTGAGAAAAGTATTTGACAGAAATTTGATAAAACCCTAAAAGAGTATGATTTTTTATGAAGGAATGGACTTTTAATGGTATTTATAGGAAAATTTTGTGACTTGGGGGCCAGAATCTTCAATATTTCATTGAATGTGTGTAAATGAGAGAGGTTTCAAGGAGTGGAAGGGTTGAAATGAGAAAAATAACTGGCTTTTCTCTTATATGCCCGATGCATTCACGAGCGTGAAATGATTGTTCACGGGCGTGAATGGTTGTGTTCACGGGCGTAAATGGTCGTGTTCACGGTTTGCTGAAGGAGTGCTCTACCCATGAATAAAGGCATGAATATGTTCACGGTCGTGATGTTTGAATGTCACGGGCGTGAATTATGAACTATCACGGGGGTGAAACACTAGTCACGGGCGTGAAAGGTTGAATTTCACTACTTATGCCCGTGAAGCAAGGCGTGAATGCCTCTGTGATTTTTGGGGTGTAAAGGTTCACGGGTGTGAAAATTCATCACGGACGTAAAAAGGTCTTTTCACAAGAGTGAATGAAGCCGTGAAAATAAGCTTCACCACTTCAAGCCGTGAACCATGTCGTGAATCAAGTCATGAACGACACTGCCTCTTTTGGCTATTTAAGTCACGGGCGTGACTTCCCTAAAATTTTCATCAAATAAAATTAAGTCCTAAAAACAAGACTAAATCATTTCAATAAAGTTCTATCCCTTATAACATAAAATTTCATCAAAATTACTACCTTATATCTAGTGATATGATATAAAATTAAGATCATCAATTAAGATTTCATAATTGAGCAATCACAAGGTTAATCTATCAATCATACCAAGTTCTCTTCTAATGAAATTAAATCTTTCCTCATTTAGAGACTTAGTAAAAATATCTGCCAACTGATTTTCTGTGCTTATAAATTCTAATGCAACATTTCCATACTGAACATGATCTCTAATAAAGTGGTGTCTAATGTCAATATGCTTACTTCTTGAGTGTTGAATAGGATTCTTTGAAAGATTTATAGCATTTGTGTTGTCACATTTAATAGGTATATGGTTCATTTTATGACCATAGTCTTTAAGTTGTTGTTTCATCCAAAGAATTTGAGTACAACAACATCCAGCTGCTACATACTCTGCTTCAGCAGTTAAAAGAGCAACTGAAACTTGTTTCTTGCTAAACCAAGAAACTAAGCATTCTCCAATAAAGTGACAAGTACCTGAAGTACTTTTTCTATCTAAAAGACTACCAGCATAGTCTGCATCTGAATATCCTATAATATGAAAGGATGAATTTCTAGGATACCATAAACCTAGATGCAAAGATCCATGTAAATATTTTAGAATCCTTTTTACTGCATTTAAATGAGATTCTTTAGGACATGATTGAAATCGTGCACACAAGAAAACACTATACATTATATCGGTTCTAGAAGCAGTAAGATATGAAAGTGATCCGATCATACCTCTATAAAGTTTTTTATTAATGCTCTTACCCTTTTCATCCTGGTCCAATTTTGTTGATGTGCTCATAGTAGTCTTGGCATTCTTGCATCCTTCCATACCAAATTTCTTAATTAAACCTCTGGCATATTTGGATTGGTTGATGAATATGCCCTCATTGCTTTGCTTTATTTGTAGACCAAGGAAATACTTAAGCTCTCCTATCATGCTCATTTCAAATTCCCTAGTCATACACTTAACAAATTCTTGACAAAGCAACTCATTAGTAGAACCAAATATTATATCATCAACATAAATTTGAACAATTAGTATATCATGCTTATGCTTTTAAATGAATAATGTGGTGTCAACATTTCCCTTTGTAAAGCTATTTTCTAATAGAAAAGAACTTAGCCTCTCATACCAAGCTCTTGGGGCTTATTTCAAACCATACAAAATTTTTGAAAGTTTAAAAATATGATTTGGAAAATCATAGCTTTCAAAGCCTAGTGGTTGTTCTACATACACTTCTTCTTCTATATAACCATTTAGAAATGCACTTTTCACATCCATTTGAAAAAGTTTGAAATTCATGTGACATGCATATGCTAAAAGTATTCTTATTGCTTCAAATCTAGCTACAGGTGCATATGTTTCATCATAATTTATACCTTCTTCCTGATTATATCCTTTTGCAACTAATCTAGCCTTATTCCTAGTTATTGAACCTTGTTCATCTAGTTTTTTCTAAATACCCATTTGCTACCTATAATTTGATGATCCTTGGGTCTAGGTACTAAGGTCCATACCTTACTTCTCTCAAATTGGTTGAGTTCCTCTTGCATGGCAATTACCCAACTTTCATCATTAAGAGCCTCATCAACATTTTTAGGCTCAATTTGAGAAATAAAAGCAATGTCAGTGACTAAATGTTTGAAATGAGATCTAGTACTTACTCCCCTTGAGAGATCACCAATGATTTGCTCTTTTGGATGATCTTTCGTCATTCTCCATTCTTTTGGGAGTTCTTTTTCATTTTCTTCTTGAGTTTGAGGTAGATAATCCTTTTGAGGTGAATCTTCTTGATCATTTTCTTCTTTCCCATTTCCAAGATCAAGTCTTTCCATATTACCTACAACATCATCAAGAACACTACCTTTCACAAGATCAAGTCAACTAGATTTATTAAAGACAACATGCATGGATTCTTCAACAGTTAATAATCTTTTATTAAATACTCTATATGCTTTGCTGGTTGTAGAGTATCCTAAAAAGATACCTTCATCGGATTTAGAGGCAAATTTTCCAAGATTATCCTTGGTATTCAATATAAAACACTTGCATCCAAATACTCTAAAGTATGATATTAAGGGCTTTCTTCCATTTCATAGCTTAAATGAGATTTTTTTTAAAAGAGGTCTTTTGAAAACTCGATTTGAAAAATAAAATGCATTGTTTGTGACTTCTGCCCAAAAGTAAGTTGGTAAATCATATTCATTGAGCATTGTTCTAGCCATTTCAATTAAAGTTCGATTTTTCCTTTCAACTACCCCATTTTGTTGAGGTGTCCTAGGAGATGACAAATTCTGTGAAATGCCATGTTCAAGACAAAAGCTTTCAATGTTTTCATTTTCAAATTATTTCCCATGATCACTTCTTATTTTTGAAATACAGTACCCTTTTTCATTTTGAACTCTTTTAGCAAAGTTTTTGAAATTTTTAAAAGCATCACTCTTTTGAGCTAAGAAAATTACCCAAGTAAATCTAGAGTAATCATCTACGATGACAAATGCATAATGTTTTCCTCTTAAGCTAGCAATTCTAGTAGGTCCGAACAAGTCTAAATGCAGGAGTTGAAGAGGTTTTGAGGTACTTACTATGTTTTTGGCTTTGAAGGATGACTTGTGTTGCTTTCCTCTTTGGCAAGGTTCACATGTCTTGCCTTTTTCATATTTAACTCTTGGCATTCCTTTTACTAGTTCTCCTGTGCTGAGACTTTGTATTAAGTCCATGTTAGCATGACCAAGTCTTTTATGCCATAGCCAATATTCATCACTAATAGTCATAAGACACTTAGAGGAATGGTTAGATAGTTCATGTAAGTTTATTATGTATGTATTCACATCTCTATTTCCTTTAAATATTTCCTGACCATCGATAGTGATCACAAGACATTCATTTGTAGTAAAGATTACTTTGTTTCCTTTATCACATAGTTGACTTACACTTAACAAGTTTTGTTTCAAGCCATCAACAAGTAAGACATCTTTAATAAAAGAAGTGCCATTAATACCAATAGAACCAATGCCAATTACCTTATCCTTTGCATTGTTTCCAAAGGTAACTTTACCTCCATCAATACTTTTGATTTCATTGAAAAATTTTTTGTCTCCTATCATATGCCTTGAGCATCCACTGTCTACTAGCCAAATATTTTTGTTTATTGTGGACTTGAGGCATACCTATAGAATCACAATTCAATTATGATTTTTAGGTACCCAAATGAGTTTGGGTCCTTGGGGGTTAGCACATGAAGGTTCCCAATAAGCCTTCCTTATCCAGCAATATTTATTTATGTGACCCATTTTCATACAATAATTACATTGTTTTGATCTAGATTTGTTTTATGGTCTTACAATATTTTTGAATACCACTTTTCTATCAAATTTATTTTGAGAATGATGACATGCACATTTATGATTAATTGTAGATTTTCTAGATGCATGCTTCCTATATATAAAGGCATGATCATTCTGTTTATGTATAGAAGATTTAACATGCTTATTTCTTAGTGATGTTCTAACAGATGTAGAGATGTGAGGTTCATTAGACTTAACAAATATGGTTTTGTGAGAAGATGATGATGTGTCCTTAAATCCTAGACCATGTCTAATTAAAGGTGATATTTAAGACACAATGAGAGTATATAAGCTCTCTTTACCTTTATGTAATTTAAAAATAGAATTTCTAAGTTCCTCAACTTCATTTTTCAAAGTATTATTTTCTTTTAGCAAGGAAGCAGTTGAGGGTCTTGATGAGTATTCATCTAATGACTTTTGGAGAGATTCATTAGATGATTTAAGCTTTATGTTTTCCTTTTCTAAATCATCTATCTTATTTTTTAAATTAGAGATGTTATTTCTATAAGTACTAAATTTACTTTTATATTTCTCTAATTCTAGATTTAATTCTTCTATTAGGCTTTGCTCATCATCATCACTATCATCATCATTATTACTACTATCATTGTTCAAATAGTATGAGTGTAGTGATCTTACCTTATTTGAGACATGATCTTCAATAGCCATGAAGCATACGTTGACCTCTTCGCTTTCATTATCATCTTTTTCACTTGAAGAGCTTTCGTCATCCCATGTGGCTTTGTGACCTTTCTCCCCATTGTTTCTTTGGTATTTGCTCTTATGCTTCTTAAGCCTTGGACATTCTGGTTTGATATGTCCTTTCTTTCCACAGTCATAGGACTTTACCTCTTCCTTACTTATTTGTGCATCATTAGAAGTTTGTTTGAGGTTTCTATGCTTGAATTTTCTGGAGTTGCTCATTTTCTTCTCAATGATTCTTTTTAATCTTCTTGAAATCTAGCAATGTCCTCATTTTCATCATCACTCATTTCTTCATCATATTCACTTTCTTCATGCAATTTTGAAGTAGAGGCTTTGAGTGCTAAGGGCTTTCTTTTCTCTGGCTCAACTTCAAGCTCTCTATCTTTTTTCACTGCCATTTCATGTGTGAGAAGTTTGCCAATCAGCACATCAGTATTCATGATGCTCATATCTTCATTTGCTTCTTCTATGCCAGCAACTCTTGAGTCATAGTCTTTAAAAGGAAGACTTCTCAGGATTTTGTTGTTTACATCCTCCAAACTCAGATGCTTCCCAAGTTTTCTCATGCCATTTATAATGGCTAGAAGACGGTTGGTCATGTCAGTGATTGACTCATTGGATTTCATCTTGAAGAGCTCATATTCTGAGGTCAGAAGTTGAATCTTCTTGGATTTGACTTGCTTAGTTCCTTCATGATAATTTTCCAATGTCTTCCACATGTTGTATGCTATTGGGCAGTGTTGTATTCTTCCACATTCTTCAATAGATAATGAGCTTGATAGGATTGTCATTGCCTTCTTGTTCTTGAAATTTGCTCTTCTTTGAGGCTCTGTCCAATCATCTCTTGACAGGATTTCTTCTTCACCATCAGCTCCTCTTCTGGTTGGTGGTGTCCATTCTTTTCGTACACTATCCCAGACTTCAATTCCTTCACTATCCAAATATGTCTCCATCTGAAACTTCCAATGGGCATAATTTGCTCCATCAAAGTAAGGCTTGAGACTTTGGAATCCTTCACTGGCCATATCTTAATCTTTACTAGCGCTTTTTAGGCTTCGATGCTAGATGATGCTCTGATACCAATTATTGCCCAGATATTAAGCCAAGAATGGGGGGTTGAATTGGAGTTTCAAAAATTAAACTTTAAAGTGCGGAAATAAAAAATTAATTTTAGGAGGGATAGAGAAATTTGACATAAGGATTTTTATAGAGGTTCGGGTGTTAACAAACCCTACTCCTCTCCGCAATCACAATTGGGAGTTTCACTAACACACTAAGTGTTACAATGAAGTTTTACAAGCTCATTCCCAACTTTGGTGTTTCTCACAATGGCTCACACCTAACCCAGAAATCTTTTGTGTTTTAATGGCTCACACAATAACCAATTCCTTGTGTTTTACAGGCTTATACAAACAACCTTTACTTTGTGTTTTTACACACTCACACAAACAACCTTTACTTTGTATTTTTACAGGCTCACACAAACAACCTTTAATTTGTATTTTAGAGGCTCACACAACTAACCCTTACAAGTGTTCTACTCTTAACCCAGAAATACCCAAAACTCACTTGAGTATTAAATGATTACAGAGAGAAACACTCACAAATCTTTATTGCTCAATAAATGAAGAGCAAAATGATTTTTACAGAGAATAGATATTGGTTTTCAAAGTATTGAATGTACAAATAGATTGTAATAAGATTTTGATTCAAAGTATTTACTATCCTCTTGTACTGAATGCATAAATGACTTCCATTTATACTCTTTTGGCTGATTATAGCCGTTAGGGTGCATTTAATATGAAACTAGCCGTTGTACCAACCAAATAATAGCGCCTGACATTTTTCTCTTTCATCATTCACGGGCATGACTATGTTTGTCATGGGCGTGAAATTTCTTCCCAAGTCGTGACTGAAGTGGTGACTTTGGTCGTGAAGCTGTCTGGAATGTTTTGAAATATTTGGTCACGGGCGTGACATACATCTTCACGGGCGTGACAAACTTCCTAGTTGTGATCCAAGTGGTGACTTTGGCCGTGAAGCTCTCTGGATGAAAATGCCATGAACATTCACGGGCGTGTCTTAAATGTCCATTTCACAGTTTATTCTTCCTTCATGGTCGTGAACTTCAAATATTGGTTTTGGTAATGATTAGCTCTTTCACGGGCGTGACACATAGGATCACGGGCATGAACATGCTATTGCTTTAATTTTGTCTTTCAAGGATTATTCTTCCAATCTCTATTCTTACTATTTTATTCCATACCCTGTTTAATAGACTTAGAAAACAAGTATGTTAAATACAATATTGCTATTTTATTTGTTATCATCAAAATGAAGGAAATACCCCTCAAGGTTTAACAAACAACACCAATATCAAGGTCACCCTACAGAATGGGTCCAGTTGAGTTGAAAGAACTGAAGGTTCAATTGCAGGAGTTGCTTAATAAAGGGTATATCAGACCTAGTATATCACCTTGGGGAGCTCCAGTGTTATTTGTTAAAAATAAAGATGGAACAATGAGATTGTGCATCGATTATAGGCAACTGAACAAAATGACAGTGAAGAACAAATATATGTTGCCCATAATAGATGATCTGTTTGACCAATTGCAAGGAGCCCAAATATTCTCCAAGATTGATTTGAAATAAGGCTATTACCAGCTGAAAGGTAGCAGAAGCGGATGTTGCAAAGACTGCTTTTCGATCAGGTATGGACATTATGAATTTTTAGTAATGCCATTTGGGTTGACTAATGCTCCAGCTGCATTTATGGCTTTAATGAAAAAGGTGTTTCAACCATATCTGGATAGGTTTGTGATACTATTTATTGATGATATATTGGTGTACTCAAAGAATAGAGGAGAACATGAACAACATTTAAAAATTGTGTTATAAACTTTGAGGAAGAAACAATTGTATGCTAAATTGAGTAAATGCGAATTCTGGTCAGATCATTTAGTTTCTTAGACATGTGGTATTGAGCAAAGGCATAGAGGTAGACCCAAAGAACATAGAGGCCATGGTAAATTGGAAAACTCTTAAAAATATTTCAGAAATGCTTAGTTTTTTGGGTTTAGCCGGATACTATCGCAGGTTTGTTATGGATTCTCCTTAATTGCTAGCTCTTTGACTAAATTGTTGAGAAAGAATGTGTCTTTCATGTGGACTCCAGAATGTCAGAGGAGTTTTGATGAACTAAAACATAGGCTAACCTCAGCACCAAAGTTAACCATCCCTACAGGTATATGTGGGTTTACAGTATATAGTGATGCTTCTCACCAAGACTTGGGATGTATATTAATGCAACATGGTAAGGTGATAGCTTATGCATCCAGGCAACTGAGACTACATGAGATCTCATATCCAATGCATGATTTAGAATTGGTTGCAGTTGTATTTTCATTGAAGATTTGGAGGCATTATCTGTATGATGAGACATTCCATATCTTCACAGACCATAAAAGCTTGGGTTATTTACTGACACAAAAAGAGTTAAACATGAGACAAAGATGATGGTTAGAGTTGTTAAAACATTATGACTGTACAATTGAATACCATTCAGGGAAAGCCAATGTGGCAGTAGATGCATTGAGTAGGAAGGCTAGTAGTAGTGTAGCTCACTTGTAAGTATCCTCTTTTCCATATTTGATTCAATTATGATATATGAATGTTGAATTAAATATGCATGATAGAGGATCACTGATTGCTACTCATCAACTCAGACCTATACTAAATGAGAGAATTAAAGAAGCACAAAGCAAAAATCCTCAATTATGTGAGAAAATTGATATGGTAAGACAGGGAAATAATACAGATTTTCATTTGCAGAATGATACACTGATGTTAAAGTCACGCATATGTGTTCCAAACACTGAGAACTTGCGTCAGGAAATAATGAAAGAGGCACACAATGCACCATATACAATGCACCCAAGGATGACAATTGTATCACAATTTAAGGCCTCATTATTGGTGGCCAAGAATGAAGAAAGACATAGGAGAATATGTTTCCAAATGTTTGACATATTAGCAGATTAAAATTGATCAGGCACCATTTGGTAAACTACATCCATTGCTAGTGCCAGAATGGAAATGAGAGAAAATAACGATAGATTTTGTTTATGGATTGCTAAGAACTCCATGGAAAAATGATGCAGTATGAGTAATTGTTGATAGATTAACCAAGTCAACACAGATTACATGGTATTCCATTGTCCATTGTGTCTGATAGAGATCCACAGTTTACTTCACATTTTTTGGGTGAGTTTACAAGATGCATTGGGAACAAAATTGAACTTCAGCACTGCATTCCACCCACAGATTGATGGACAATCTAAAAGGACTATACAGACATTGGAAGAAATGCTTAGGGCATGTTCTATGGAATCCAGAGGTGCTTGGAATAAATATATAGCATTGATTGAATTTGCTTACAATAACCAGTATCATAGCAGTATCCAGATGGCACCATATGAGGCATTGTATGGAAGAAAGTGTCGAAGCCCCATCATTTGGGATGAAGAAAGAGCACATGCATTAGAAGGGCCAGAGATAGTACAAGACAGTGGATAAAATCAAGGTTGTCAAGAACAAGCAAAAGACAACACAGGATAGACAGAAAAGTTACTTTGATCAACATAGAAAAGGACATAAAATACGAGTTAGGTGAAAAGGTATTTCTACGAGTATCTTCATGGAAAGGGGTAATTCAATTTCACAATAAGGGTAAATTGAGCCCAAGATACATAGGGCCTTATGAAATTCTTGAAAATGTTGGTCCACTGGCATATAGGTTGGCTTTACCACCCAAGATAACTCAGATTCATAATGCATTTAATGTGAGCATGCTTAAAAGATATAGGCCAGATCCTACACATGTGCTTAAAAATCAAACCATCGAGATAGCAGATGATATGAGTTATGTAGAGGAACTAGTGGAAATCATTGGATGCAAGACTAAACAGCTAAGAAACTGAGAAATACCTTTAGTTAAGGTATTGTGGTGTAACCATTTACTAGAAGAGGCAACATGGGAAATAGAAGAAAATATGAAAAGGCAATATCCACACCTATTCCCAGGTATTCAATTTCGAGAATGAAATTTTTAAAAGGAAGGGAGAATTGTAACATCCTTGACTTCCCACATATGCATTATTACATGCATTTTATTTGGACATATGCATTTGCATATATTTCACTTGAACATGTGCATTTTATATGTATATTGATAGGAACAAGCTTATGACACGCACTAGCTACGTGTCCTAGTACATTGCAATTGTATCGAGTCACACTTGTGTTCTTATAACCTAAATGAGGATAACAAGATATTAAGAATAAATGAATAAAGTGACTAAATAAAAGTAAGTAAAATGACTAGATTAAGATTAGAAATATTTTACATTGTTAATTTAATTAAATTGAATCAAAAGATTAAATTGTATATTTTGTAATAATAATAAGAATAATTAAAAAATAAAAATAAAATTCGGAAAAAAATAGAAAGGAAAATAAAAAGAAAAAGAAAAGTAAAAAAAAAGGGACGGATGAAAAAAAAAGAAACGAAGACAAAATGTGGTGGCTTTTAACTTATTAGGATGCCATTATCTCCATTTCCTTTTCTTTTTCTTTTTCTTTTTCTTCTTCTTCTTCTTCTTCTTCTTCTTCTTTGCTTCATTCCTTCAATCCATTTTTTTGAAGTTCCAGACACCTTTTCTTCTCTCTTTCACTCCAAAAATTACAGCAACAAGATTATCCAAGAGTGATTATAGGTGAGTAAACATTTATTTTTATGTTAATCTTGATTGTGGTGTTTAGAGTTCATATATAGGCAGTGATTTGTACTATAGTTTAGATGATCTTAGAGATTGAATTTGGAAAAGTTTGAAACATGAACTTATTCCTTTATGTCTTATATTTATGAATATATAAATATTTTTGCAAACTTTTGTGTGTATGAAAAGATATTAGCATATTATTAGAACTGGTTTGGAAGTGAACCCTAGCTAAGTTAGCTACTGTGTTCTTTAGTTTTGAATATGATAAAACTATTATTTGAAGTATCTCAAAATATAAAAGTTGTAGATATATATGTTATGTATATGTATACCAAAGTTCAGGTTCATATTTCATTTATAGTTTAAGTTATGGTGAATGGAACCATGATTGTTCCATAGTTTGAACTGCCAGCTTAGTACCCTGGGCAGATCTAGCAAAGTATTTTCCAATTTTGAGCTCCTTAGAAATCGATTCTATAAATTATAAAAAAATAAAATTTATAAGTTTATGTCTTAGATAAAATTTGGTATAAATATAACCTTAATATGTTATGTATAGAGTGAGATAGAGCCTTCACAAGTCATACTATTTTGGAAGCCAACTCTGTTCTGGACCAGTGAAATGTTTCTTATAATTTGAAAGCCTTAGAGATATAATTAATAAACATTGTAAAATGGAAAATGTTCATTTGAACCCATATAAGTTTCAGTAAAGTTTCATTGAAATATGACGTATATATTATAAGTTATGATGAACCAAAGTTGGTACCATAAAATTGTATAAGGGTATAAAACAGAACACATTTAAAAATTCCACCAAATATTGTACAATGATTCAATTGGTCTTAAATTTACATATGTTACATAATTATATGTTAGTTTCAATAAGGAATAAGAATCAAAATAATCGGTCAAGTATAGAAAAATTTATAGGCTAAATAGTCCTATAAGGTCACACTGCCTCATAGGAACAATCTTAACTATTGATATGAACAATGCATATTAATTTCTTTAAGCCACATTAAGTCTTCTTAATCATGAGTTAATTCATTATATTTTCATATAAGGCTCACAACATATTAGAGACCCACAAGGAGCACATAAACAATAAGTTAGGGATCAGAATCAAAGGAGAAATGTGAGTCTAATTATAAATTGAATTTTTTTGTGCATATGAATGTTGCTTGCTATGTGATTCATATGACTGTTATGATTTGTCATTAATAATATGATGTTGGATAATTTGTGACATTTTTGGTGCATATAAGTGGTATACTTGTGGTATATTTGAGGCATATATTTGACATATATGATATATATACATGGTATATGTATAGTATATGCAAGGTATATGCGTGGAATATGAGGTATATATGTGGTATATGTATGGTATATGTGATAAAATACAATGGTTAATGAATGCTTAAGTACAAGTGCATATGCATATAGACTTAAAAGGCATTGTGACTAGTTAATCGATATTGCAAAGCAAAAGAAGAGGCCTATGGCCCAACAAATGTGCAAATGAAACAAATGATCAAGCTAGCTAGCAAATGCAAATGTTCACATGACAAATGTTCACATGGATACCCGAGGCAATGTTTGTTTAACTTAGTCATAACAAAATGAATTAAGCAAAATATTTGCATACGTAAAGAGTAATGATTATATGTTTCAACTTTTTTGATATTTATATGATACTGATGAATGGAATGGAATACATGATATGTGTTGGATTTATGATTTATTACTATGAGTTTTTTGGTACTTTAGAGCTCATTTGATGATTATTCTCACTAAGCCGCAACTCATCAATTTGTATTATTTTTCAAGTAAAGAAAAGTGATAGCTCATTTTGAGTAGCATATAGAAGACATGGAACATAGGTCACTGACCGAGCCTCATCACTCTCTCTCCTTGCATTCCACACGAGCATGAAAGCATGTCGTCTATATTTTGGACTTATATGTTTGAATATGTATTGTCACTCTAGATTAGTTTTGAAATGTATTAATGGAAGCAACCTGTAATCCTTCAGATGTAAAGTTTAAGTTTTAATAGATATGATATATTATATTGTGGTGAAAACCTTAATGTTGACTTGAAAAGTTATTGAATGATATTACAAGACATGATAAAAAAAATTTACTATCATTGTTAACAGGATCTTATGTCTTGTTAGTATGCCATATGTGATTATTTGACACAGGAATAGGTTTTACTAAAATGCATAAGGTGTGACGTTACAATTTATATCTCTGATTTTTTTTCACATATTCATCTCCATATGTCTCGCACACAATCAATGTTCAAACTCAGAAAAGTGCTTTGACACAACCTTAATCAATCTTTACACAGTGAAGGCAGTTAACTGTCAAATATCATATTATTTTGAAAACAATATTAAAAGTTTTGACTGGATAACAAAACATTACCTTTTGTCTGTTACTCATAAAGACCCAATGGTGAGGGTTGTTCATTTTAAAGTCTTCTTTAACAAGTTCTACAAACCATTCCTAATTATCTGTATTCTCCACTTTGCATTAAGGCCAGGCCAAAGGGAACATAAAATCATTTGGATCTATTGTTATAGTTGAGAGGAGTTGACCTCTAAAAGTCCCTTTTAAGAAACATCCATCTAAAAACAATATTAGTCTTATTCCTGCATCAAGGAAAACCTCCTTTATACCTCATAAACAAAAATACATCCCTTCAAACTTTCCTTTTGGTTATTTAAATTCAACAGTTGTACTAGGATTAGTCCCAATCAGCTCCAATTTATAATCATACATCTTTGCAAATTGTACATCTTCTAATCCAGTAATAGCCTTTAAGGCATAGTCTTTCGCTCTCTAAGCCTTCATTCTATCTATGTTCAATTTCATATCCTTTTTAACTCTATTTAGGGTTATCTCTGAACTTATCCAAGTATTTTTCAGCAAGGTATTTGGATGTCAAATGAAAGTTGGAGCTACTTTTTCCATAAGTATGCTTCGGTCGAAAGTTTTTACTTGAAAAGTAAGGTCTTATGGGTCTTTCATGTGCATTTTTCTTGTAAAAATATAGAAGTCATACTCCAGCATGTGGTACTTGCACCTAACCCTTCTCTTGTCATTTATTGAAAAATGAACCTGCCACCTATGTTTGATACCTTACCATTCATTTCTATCTTTAAACATAAGCCCACATTCCCTTTTGGGATTGTCCAAATTTTTGCCTGCATGAAATCTAGGATAATGTTTCCATTTTTTTTTTGTAACAATAGCTTCCCCTTCTGTAACATCCTTCACCTTCCTCATATGCATTTCATTTGAACATATGCATCTTGCATATAATTCAATTGAACACATGCAATTCATACGTATTTTCGTAGGAACAAGTCCATGACACGCACTAGCTACGTGTCCTAGTACATTGCAATTGTATCGAGTCATACATGTGTATTTATAATCTAAATGAGGACAAAAAGTATTAAAAATAAATGAAATAAGGTGACCAAATTAAAGTATGCAAAATGACTATATTAAGATTAAATTGCATATTGTGTTGAATTGTGTAATAATAATAAGAATAATTAGAAAAAAAATAAAATAAAAATAAAAAATAAAAATAAAAATAAAAGTCAGAAAAAAAAAGAAAAAAAAAGGGAAGTGGACGGATGAAACAAAGGAAATGATGGTGCCTTTTAACTTATTAGGCAGCCACCATATTCATTTCCTTTCCTCATCTTCTTCTTCTTCTTTGCTTCATTTCTTCAATCTATTATCTTTCAAGTTCCAGCCACCATTTCTTCCCTCTTTCACTCCAAAGATTGCAAAAACAAGATTAGACAAGAGTGATTATAGGTGAGTAAACATTTATTTTTGTGTTAAGCTTGATTGTGGTGTTTAGGGTTCATTAATAGGTAGTATTTTGTTACATGGTTTTGATGATCTTAAAGATCGAATCTGAAAAAGATTAAAACACAAACTTTGTTCCTGTATGTCTTAGATTTATGGATATATAACTATATTTTCAAGAGATGGTGTATAGAATGAGATATCTTCTTTGAACTGAAACTGGTCAGGATGTGAATCCTAAATAAGTTAGCTACAGTGTTTGGTAGTTTTGAATATAATAAAGCCACTATTGGAAGTAACTCAAAACATAACAGTTGTAGGGATATGTGTTATGTATCGGTATACCAAATTGCAGATTTATATGTCTTGTACATTTTGAGTTATAGTGAATGGAACCATGATTGTTCCATAGTGTAAACTGTTTACTGAGTGCCCTAGGAAGATCTAGCAACTTCTGAGCTCCTTAGAGCTAGATTATGTAAATTATCAAAACATAAAAGTTATATATATATATATATATATATATATATATATATATATATATATATATATATATATATATATATATATATATATATATATATATATATATCTTATCTAAATATGGGTACTAATTTCAGGTTAATATGTTATGTATATACTAAGTTATGGCCTTTGGAAGTTATACTGGTCCAGAAGCCAATTCTATTCTGGACCAGTGAAATATTTGTTATAATTTGAAGACCTTAGAGACATAATTGATACAAGTTGTAAACATGAAACCTGTTCCATATGAACCCATATAAGTTTATGTAAAGTTTCATTAAAATAGGACTTATAGAGTATAAGTTATGATGAACCAAAGTAAGTACTCTGAAACTGCCTAAGGGCATAAAACATGGCAGAAAATAAAACACGTTCATAAATTCCACCAAATATTGTAAAACGCTCCAATTGGTCTAAACTTTTAATATGTTATGTAATTATATATTAGTTTTACTTATAAACAAGAATCAGAGTAATTGGTCAAGTATAGAAAAAGTTATAGGCTAAATAGTCTCATAAGGTCACACTGCCTCATAGGAAATATCTTAACTATTGATATGAACAATGCATATTAATTTGTTTAAGTCATATTAAGTCTCCCTAATCATAATTTAATTGATTATATTTTCATATTAGGCCCGCAACATATTGGAGACCCATAAGGAGCAGATAGACAATAAGTTAGGGGTCGGCATCAAAGGAGAAAGGTAAGTCTAATTATCAATTGAATTCTTTAGTGCAAATGAATGTTGCTTGCTATGTGATTCATATGATTATCATGATTGGTCCTTGAAAATATGATGATGGATAATTTGTGACATTATGGTACACATAAGTGGTATACTTATGATATATTTGAGGTATATGTTTGACATATGTGATATATGCAAGGTATATGTATAGTATATACGAGGTATATGTGTGACATATGAGGCCTATATTCGGTATATGTATGTTATATGTGATAAGATGCAATGGTTAATGAATGTTTAAGTACAAATGTATATGCATATGGACTAAAAAGGTGTTGTGAATAGTTGATCGATATTGTAAAGCAAAAGAAGAGGTTTATGACCCAACAAATATACAAATAAAACAAATGATGATTTCGTGATTTCTGGAGAAAACTTTTTGGCTTTAGTTTTGAATCGATAAAAGAGAAGTGGCTTAGGGTTTTCAAAATAGAAATTGGGGTAAAGTGGACGAAAGTCATAATTCATGGGTCCTTTAATATTTTTTAATGTATGCTTACGTGGATATTAGTTTAAACTGCAGTGTCCTTTTATTTAATTACATGTCAGCATATAACGGAGGTATTTTACCATTATAAAATAATAGTTTAGATATTTTATAATTATAAATAATAATTCAAATATTGAATTGTTACGTGTTAAATATTTTAGATACCGTGTATGTAATTTACCTTATTTTTACCGGAAGTTCTGATAATAGTAGAATAGACTGTAAAAAGAAACATATGAGGAAATTGAAATTCAACAACTTAATTTAAGATCCACACTTGCAAAGGGAAAAAAAATGCTTAAGCTAAATTCTAATGATGCTTCAAATTTACCCTCAAACTTAAATTAATAAATTTGGTTTATATTCTACAATCTATATATCTAGTAAGCTAAAGATAAATTGTGTGTTAAAAATTCGCAATTTCCTACAAATATTGATACTTCAATATATATGCAGTAAGAAAAAAAATTTAGTTACATTTTCTGCTCAGCAGTGTTTATTTTTCCACCAATAATGCAAAGAATATGAAATTGAAGAATAAGGCTAATCAGATTGTACTTTCTTCGAGCAGCTAATCTGCAAAGAATATGAAACTGAACAATAAGGCTTCAATGGATCCAAAAAAAATTGAAGGGCAATGACATCAAACACCTTTCGAATATACAATAAGCAATTATGGGCAAGTCTAAACGCAAATTTAACCTGAATTTCTAATTGTTAATGAGAAAGTGAATATCAAGTTTGGTTACCATTACCTTCATGAAACTCAAAACTTATAACATCAAAAGTAGATTGACAAAAGTTTTGAATCAATCTAAATTAATTAGAGTCTATACCATCATTCATTAATGGTCTAGATATAAGTTTTCAAGTATTAAATAGAAAAATATGATACATGAAGATATTTCACCAAAATTAGCATGACTATAGAATTTGATGGCCTTTTCTCTAGAGCTGTTATCGTTAAATCAAGGAAAACACCAAAACTGATTTGTTTCGAAATAAAACAATTAATTAAATTAGATTAACAGAGACCAACTTATTAAGAAGATTAATTGCCACCATGCTTGTGAAGGTAATGTTGACTGAACTTGATATAAGTTTTCTAGTAAAGTATAAAATAGAAAAATAGAATACATGAAGATATTCAACTAAAAATTAGCTTGACTAAGGAATTCCATGACATTTTCTTTAGAGTTATTTTCATCAAATCAAGCAAGGCATCAAAGTTGATTTGTCTTGGAAAAGAGCAATTTACTAAATTAGACTAACAAAGACGAACTAACTAAGAAGATGCCCACCATGCTTAGGTAATCATACCTATGGAAATAAATATAAGTCAAGAAAATACAATGATTCATATAAATTGTGTTAAAAATATTACGTGTAGCAAAATTTAGTAGTCAATATTTGCAATCGTAATAAACAAATGATTTTCATCATTTAGGATGTGTCAATGTGTTAGGTCGACTTGTTCCATATACTCACAATTTAAAGAGCGAGTAATTATTTTTTACTAATAAAATGGTTATAAGACCGTAGAAATTATATTTACATATCCATTTTTCTGGTGCATGAAGGTGAGCAGAACTCAAAAAAAATAACTAACGAATATAAGTTTAGCCACAAACATCATGAATACGCCAATGGTAAAGCCTCTGAGGTGGCTCCCAAAAAACATGACATCCTAATCTGAATTTTTGAGCTTCACTTGCCCTATAATTCGCAACAAACATAGCTTCTCTGAAAGTATGAGAAATTTGAATAACCCCAAATTACTGCATCTAGTTTTTGATTACATGTATCAAAGCATGACAATTAGCCAAAACATTTCATTTTCTTTTAATTGACATAATATTACCTGAATTCCTACATGACTGTTAAGTTCAGAGTCAAAATCCAATGTGACTATTAAGATTGATGTCGAACTCCACTAAAGATAATTCCTTAATTATGTGAATTACAGTACCTTGAGCATGTGTTCAATAACCATGAATCACTTAATATTTAAGCAAATTAGAATTCATACGAAAATAAATTTTCAACTCAAATCATATATAAGCATCTATCTAGATAATTCACTGCTAAACCATATCATAAACTAGCCTTGTTTGAAAAAGAAATGTAACATTTACAATACAAAAATAGCATTGACTATCCAAAAAGGTCAGTGTCTGGTATAACCTATTGCTTTATCAAATGCAGTGAATACTTAATCTCTTTTTGCTACATTAATTAGTTAATCATATCATCAAAAATTGAGCAAAATTAATATGAGCCACCATAAAAGGGATTTGCAAGAACTTTAGAAATAAAACATGACATCTGTGCTGTGACATTATCTTTGATCATAAGAATATGCTTTATTCTACTGCTCCAACTTGAACTTTAATTGGTTCGATCACGGTTAACGTTTTGACCAATTTTGACCAATCTTGATTAGAATTGAAATTTATCCTCTCTATGCATATATAGTTTTGGGTGGTTAATTTAATAGACTCAGATCATACCAATGAAAATAAATATAAAGTAAAAAAAAACAGAAAATTTAATTGTCAGCATTTGCAATCCGGGTAGACAAATAATTTCCATCATATAGGATGGAATAATGTTTATGTCGACTTGTTCCCTACACCCACAATTTAAAAAGCGAGTAATTATTTCTCTAATTGACAAAGTGGATATAAAACTTGTGGGCATCATTTTATTTATGCATCATATTTTAAATGACATAATATTACCTGAATTTCAACATGACTGTTATGCCTGAAGTCAAACACAACTAGCGACAATTATTTATGTCAATTACAATAGCTTAAGCATGTGTTCAATATCCATAGATGGCTCAACATTAAGCAAATTAGAAAATACACGAAAATCAAGTTTCAACTCGAAGCATCTATAAACATCTATGTTTAATTTGCTTCTAAACTATATAAAAAAACAAGCCTTGTTGGAAAAAGAAATGTCGCACTCACAGTTCAAAAATAGCATTGGTATCAAAAAAGGTTAGCAGTCTCGTTGCTTTATCAAAGGTGATGAATACCTAATCTCTTTTTACTTCATTAATCAGTTAATCGTATCATCATAAACTGAGTAAAATATGAGCCACCACAAAGGGATATACAAAAGCTTTAGCAATAACAATGACATATGTGACATTATCTTTGATTATAGAAATATGCTAGACTTCACTAGTGCTCCCACTTGCACTTTGATTGGTTCGATCACAGACGTTTTAATCAACTTTGATCACTCTTATTTAGTGTTGAATTTTTCCTTTGCTATGCCTGATTATGGGTGATTCATTTAATGAATTCAAATCATACCTATGGAAATAAATATAATTAAGTGGAGAAAACAAAATGCATGGTTCATACAAACCGTGTTAAAATATTACGTATCGCAGAATTTATTAGTCAACATTTGCAACCCTAAAAGTGAATGATTTTCATCATATAGGAAGATGAATTAATATTTATGGTTCTTTGATTAGGAGCATCAAGTTCATTTGCTATCCAAAATGCATGGGGAAATAATTCTCTAATGCATATCTGTGTATGATTTTTGAGAAATACTTGAATTCTAGAACCATTACCATGGAGTCCTCTTCTAATTTGTTTTAAAAGGGATAATGTGTTTGAGAGATTGCAGAGGTATAATCATCTTCTTCTGCGATATTTTGCCTCTGATCCATGATTTCAAAGGCGCTCACAGATAAAATTTCATGGATTTTCTTAATACAGACTGTCACCTCAGCACCTAAAACCTTTCCTTGATTTATTTATAAAGTTATTCATAATAATAATTCAGGACATTTTTTTGTCACAATTTAAAATATTTCCTTGATTTATATTAATTATGTCTTTATCAAAAAAATTTTTTTTTATAAACTTAAGAATTTATCTGATCATTATAGCCCCCAATAAATTTAAAAACTTATATTTTAATTTTTTTTAGTGAAAGTAATAGAGTACTTTTTAACAAATAAAATCTATCTATTATGCATACTAAAGCTAGGGCATGAAAAATTTTGAAAGACTCTCTAATGCAAGATATATGCCTTTTAAATTGTTTTCACAATTTTACAATTAAAAAAAAATTATATTTTATAATTTAAAAATTGTTAATCTCTTATTTTTTTTTTTAATTTGATATCATCTTTCTATAGAAATTCATTAGGAATTGAATTCTAACTCAGAGAAATATTAAGGATATTTTCTAATACTCATTTTCTAATTGATTGGTAATAAACAAGAAAAATCTAAAAATAATGAGAGGAAAAAAAAAAATATTTTTTCTTCTAAGCAACTAATCAGAAAGTGGATGTTGGAGAGTGTCTAAAAATAGAAAGTATCATTAACATTATTCTTCTTACTTATGTTGCCTCTTTCTTCTAACACGCTTCTTTCTATTCAGGAACAGAACAATAGGTAGAGTTTTTCGAAAGATTAGTCAAATGCCAAAAAGAGAAAAAAAGAAAGTAAAGCTCATTGTTATCTAGTGAAGGTGATGTTCATAGAATCATCAAATATGTGGAGTGTGGCCAAGCAAGCAGGCCTATTGGGAATAAGAAGCTGATGCTGATAAAGTTATGCCAAGATTACCCTGTAATTTTACCATATTTTTCCAGTATTAGTAATTCAAGATTACCCTGTTATTATTATTATTATTTAGTTTGTTCTTTTAGGTGCAAACGAGTGGACATTGCAGTTAATTTGTTGGTTTAGCAGAGATGGTGGGGCCTTTAGATTTTAACATAGCTGTGGATTATTGGCAACATGAGAAATGGTAATTGGTTTGTGCATCTCATTGTCATCTTATCCAATATATGATTTACTTGATCAAGAAAATTTCTTTTTTCTTAGAAGATTTTATGGCTTTTGATTAGTAGTTCATTACTTGATCAAAAATTTTCTATTAATTATTTTATTGGAATTTCAGTTGAAATTATATAATTTTCAAGTTTTTGATAATAAATTATGTTCATTTTCTTTATATATATATATATATAAGGGAAGAGTGCCACCCCAGCAAAACCCAGAAAAACTAGATACCCGTCTGCCGGCCTTGCCTAGGCCAAATTATCCCTATCTGATCATTCTTCAAAAATTACCCAACTCCAGACGGAGGATCTTCAAGAATGTTAATACCCCTCAAATGCTTAAGGGATTCATTAGCTAGAAAATCTGCCACCTGATTTCCTTTTTTATGAATATGCCTTAACTGAAACTCTGACTCCCTTTTAATCAAATTCTTACAAACATACACCAAGTAGCCAAATAATCACTACAAGAAAATTAACATTTACCAACGGATTTTATATCCATTGGTAATTACCAACGGATTACTGATTGATTAACAACGGAAATGCTATTAAAAATTTTTAAAAAATTACCGACGGATTACGAACGCAATTTTACTAACAGAAAAAAATTTCGTTGGTAAACATGGCGCGCATCTTTACCAACGACATTTACCAACGGAAACTATGCCGTTAGGAATCTATTGTTTTTGTAACAATACCAACGGAATATTCCGTTGGTATTTACCAACGGAATCATTCCGTCGGTGAAGTATAAAAATACCAATAGAATCAATCCGATGGTAAATACCAACAGATTATATTCTGTTGGTAAATACCAACGACATATAATCCGTTGGTAATCTATTGATATAAATAATTAAATAATTTGAGTTGAAATTAATTAATTATTGATTAATCAATTTAACTCAATTAAATCAATTAAATTATAACCTGAGTAAATTTAGTTAAATAAATGTCAATTTAATCAATTGATTCATAATTTAATAAATATAAGTATAATTAAAATTAGTTTAATTAAACACATAAAGTCAATCTTAATTTAAGTAAATTAATTAATTGAACACCAATTTTAGTCAATTGAATCGAATTATTTTGTTGAATTTGAATTTAATCAATTGAGATGCAATTTAAAATTTGTATAATCAAGTTAAGTTTAATTTATCAAATGAACTCAAATTTAATATTCAATTTATGTTCAATTTAATAAATTAAGTTCAATTAATAAGTTGAACTATAATGTAATCCCTTGAATCCTATTTTGATAAAATTAAGCTAAATTTAATCAATTTAAGTTAAATTAATAAATTAAATCTAAATTTAAGTAAATTTAATCAAATTATTTTGTTGAGTTTCAATTAAATTTAAAAAAATTATTTAGTTGAATCACGGAATTATTCAATTGAGTTTAATTTAAAAATGATGTAATCAATTTATTAATAATTAATCAACTGAACTCGAAATTAATAATTTGAAGTTCAATTTATGTTCAATTTAATAAATTTAAATTCATGAATAAATGGAATCTCAATTTAATTAATTGAACTCCAATTTAATTAATTAAATTCTAATAAATTATATAAATTTCAATTTAATTAATTGAACTCCAATTTAGTCATTTAAGAATTATTTTAATCCATTAAACCCTAATTTACATTATTTGAATCAAATTATTCAATTAAATCTTAATTTAATCAATTGAAAATTAATTTAAGATTAATTTAAGTTCAATTTATCTATTGAATCTCAATTTAATTGGTTAAATTTTAATTTGGTGAATTGATTCCTAATTTCATAAATATAAGTACATATTAAGTTAGAATTGTATAAATAATTAATCAATTAAAGTATAATTAAAGCTCAATTTAATCAAATAATTCATAATTGATTACCAATTTAATCAATTGAAGTCCAATTAAAATTAAGTTAATGAAATTAAATAATTGCTCCTCAATTTAAGTTAATTTAATTGAATTAATCAATTGAACTCCAATTTAATATCAATTTAATCAATTTGAGTTTAATTCATCAATTGAATCCCAATTTTAGTTAATTTATGGTCAATGTAATCAATATAAGTTAATTAATAAATTGAACATAATCTAATCAATTGAGCTATGATTTAAGACAATTAAATCAAATGAATCAGCAAAAGTTTAATTTAAGTTCAATTAAATCTCAATTTAATTAATTATTTTATAGCTAATTGATTCTCAATTTAATCAATTGAAGTCCAACTAAAATTAATTTAATCAAATTAATCAATTGAATTCCAATTTGAGACTTAATTTAATTAATTGAAGTTAAATTCAATAATGATTTAATCAATTTAAGTTCAATTAATATCAATTGAACTCCAAATTAATTAAAGTATGTAGTTGAATCTCAATTAATTAATTGATGTTTAATTTAAAAAAATTTTAATCAATTTAATCAATTGAAAATCAATTTATGTTCAATTTAATCAATTGAACCTCAATTTATGCTTGATATAATCAATTTAAGTCAATTTAATCAATTAAAATATAATTTGATTTAATTTAGTTAATTAAATCTCAATTCAATTAATTGATTTATAGTATAATTAATATAAGTAGAATTAAATTAAATTAATCAATTGAACCTCAATTTAAGTTAATTTTATTTTTCATATTATTTAAATATTTTAAATATTATTATTATTTAATATTTTAATAACATTATATATAAATTAACATAATCATAATATATAATTTATTATGTCTTTTTCTTGAATGAAAAGCGCCACATCTTGAAACGGTGTCGTAAATTGGAATAGGTTAATAGCTAAGACTTTGATTATATGCTAACTATTTCTATCTCCCTTGCCTCTTTTCTTTCATTTTGTATGGAAATGAAGGATTTCTTTATCTCTTAGTCATATTTCCGGCTTGGGTTGGTGTCTTCTTTTCCTATTCTAGGAATTCCTCCTCGAGTTGGGTTTATGCATTGTTTTGTTGAAAACATTGTAGGAATTTCTTCTCGGCGTCGATGAAAAATCCAACAACAATAAGCAGAGTATCCAGCCTCCAAAGCAGCAGACTATCATCGTCGCTTAGAGCTAAAATTTGAGGTTTTTCCTTCTGAATATTTTGTCGTTCACGAATTCCTAGAATATTAGAGTGTCAAATTCCTATTATGTTCTTTCTTGTATAGTATTAAGTTTTCCTATATACTGCTTTACTTGTTGTGTGTATAAGTACGTGATTGATCAATAATATTTGAGCTATTGAGCTTTTGAGCTTTTGAATTCTATCAATTATTTCATATTTGAAGAAGATATTTCTTATTTTTTTCCCTTTATTTATAATGTTGGGCATTTTTCATGTCTTGCAGTTGGTAGTCAATAGATCTTGTAATGGGAACTTCTTAAGGATTAGGATCAGGGAATCTTGCCTTTGATAGACATGCATTCTTGAAGATTATCAACAATTTGCCTCATGTATTTATACTAAAATATTCCTTTGGCTCCCTCAATTTTCAATTTTACGAAGACCTAATACTATGCATCATGTTTTAGTTCACTTTTTTGCCCAATACTTTTTATTCCTATATTTATTATTGTCTTAATGAATGCAATTCACAAAATTTTATGAAATTCGTATGCATATATAGATGTTTATTTGTTCAATGCTAAAGTGTTAATTTCAATCCTAAGAATTCAATTCTATGGAACTGAATATAACTAAACCAGATTCTACCAAAATATATTGAATTTCAATATATATTTCATGAGACTTAACCAATTAGAGCTCCAATGATCTAATTTGGGCCTGTTTTTGATAAAAGATCAGTTTTGATACGTTGAAATGTTTGTGAGAGATTTTTTAAAATCTCAATTTCATATTTTCATGTCTTATGTTCAAGATAGAGCATAGCTTCATCAAGTATGCATTTGATGGTTTAACGTTATGTATTCATGTTATGTGTTCATGTTTTGAAGAAAAGAACTGTGTTTGAATGGGACCAACAAGTCCAGAACTGGAAATTGCCTCAAAACTATTTTTGAAAGGATGTTTTCATAATTGTGTTTTGATAAACTTGTTTCTTGAAATTTGGTGAAACATTGAAAGGACCATTAAGTCCATAAACTAAATTTTGGTGAAACATTGAAAGGACTATCAAGTCCATAAACTGAGATGGTGCTGCAAAACAAGTCAATAAGATTAAGGCTGGTAATGAAAATGTTTTAAGGTTGCAGAAGTTCAATCTCCAACAAAAATCTCATCAAGGAAGAGTGTTGGAATTGCTGCTGGAAAATAGTGAGGGGGAGGAGTATCTGCTGTAATCATGAAGAAGGGAAAAAAAAGAACAACTTTGTTTTATCAATATCAATGTTCTGTTTTTTATGTTAATTTTCTGCAAGTTCTACTTCTTCATGTTTGATCTTTCATGATAATGTTTTTGTTTTTATTTTAATGTTTTTGTTAATTTTGTTTTTATCAACTTTGTTTTTGCCACTCCTCTCCAAATTCCAACACTAATCTACAAGTACTTTATTAAAAGTGTACTTGACCATGTTTACTAAATAGGTGCCATCTATAGAAAGAAAGTATCAACAAAGGCAAACTTGTATAGGTGATTTTTGAGGTGCAAAAGAGTGATAAATCAGAAGCCAAAAAGGAGGAAGCTCACCTGCATGAGTTGGAGGTAAGAAAGCAATAATCTTTTCATTTTTCTGATGCAGATATGCTTTTTAAAAAAACTTGAGATACTAATTGGTTCTTATCTCCTTCATTTCCATGGAATACTTCACATTATTTTTGGAACTAAATAAGGATAATCATTTTAATTTTTCCAGTAGCTGTAATTTTTTGAACAGTTATATACTCACTACATATTATTTCCAATCTATCATTTTGCATTACCTTGTTTATGATTCGATGAAATGCTTCTTGAGTGTGGGGTTGTGGATGCTACTTGTTGTTGTTAAATAAAATGTGAGAGATTAAGAATCTAGAAATAATTTTCTACCCTCACTTTTCACTCTAAGAAATGGTTATTAGTATTCAAACCATTCAGTTCAGATATCTTTTTAGAGTAATATTATTTGCAGGAGGTCATTGTTTGGTGGTTGATTAGTTCAAAATGAAATGTATAGCTATAATCTTTGGTTGTTGCCACTATAATGAATTCTGTGATCTAGATATAACCTTTTTGTTTCTTCTAGCTTTATCTGACTTCCCTATGTACACTTTTCAACACTTTCTACTGTTTAATGCATTAGGAAATGCAAGATTATTTGGGTTATGATACTGTTTAATGCATTAGGAAATGAATTATGTGATCTAGATATAACCTTTTCAGCATTATACCAACTAATCATTTCTGAAAATCAGTTCTTGCAAATACTTTAAAATTTTATTATTGGAATATTAAGCTATTAATTTGTAGCATCATAGTCCTTAATACCACAGACACTTAGTGATAAGAAAACCAAAAATAAAATTTACCTTAAAATTCTGAATGGCATTCAAAAAAAAAACTTATTTTTGTTAAGAATTGGATATGTACTAACATGTCTGCATTGTAGGGAAAAAAAAACGTTTTAGAGTATTAATTCCATTTCCTTCTTCCTTATGTATTTGGTTGATAGTGGTTTCCAAAGGTAGATTGCAACTAATGAACATTTTTTTTACCAATTTTTCTATATTATACTTGTCTTTTTACGTTATCTTATCTTAAATGGATTGCTCGATTGTGTGCATATGGCTCATTTTCTTGAATGGTAGGAAATTAAATAAAATGATTATAAATGAAATGTTATATATTAATTAAATTTGATGCAATCCAATAGGAATATTTGCTTCCTTAAATCTCATTTACCTCCACAAAATAATATGCTCATTTAAATTGACAAATAGTAATTAGTAACATAAGACTCCAAAATATTCAAAAGGGTTCACCTAAGTGTATAAAATTTGGATCAATGCAAGAGATTTGATTTTGTTTGTTACTTACCTAAAATACAATGACTAATCTTACCATTTTTATCAATATTCAAACTATATAAATATAAATAGGTTAAAAATGAGTTCAGATCGTCGGTGGATGTATAATAGGTTAACAAATGGTCGTTTGAACCAAGAATTTGTGGATGGTTTGGGACAATTTATTAACTTTGCTATTAGTCAACCAACATGGATGGATGGGAATAAGATCAAGTGTCCATGTAATGGTCGTAAGTGCCAGAATCGTGTATATCATGATTCTGAAACAGTAAAATTCTATGTGGCTAAAAATGGATTTGTACCAGACTATTATGTTTGGGATTGTCATGGGGAAACCAATGTGGATGTTAGCAATAGTCAAAATACAGTTTTTAGCCAAGAATTTGATAATGCATATGATTTAACTGCATACCACTCTATGGTGTTTGATGTTGCTGGTCCTTAATTTACTCCTCAACAGTTTGAGGAACCTCCAAACCCGGAAGCAAAGCAATTTTATGACATGCTTGGTGCTGCAGATAAGGAATTATGGCCTGGTTGTAAAAAACATACGTTGTTGTCATTTGTAGCTCGAGTAATGACCATGAAGTCTGAGAACCATATGACTGTAAAACATTTTGATCAAATGGTTCAATATATGAAGGAGATCCAGATTGAATCAGATGAAGAAGATTCAGATTCGACTGAAGAAGAAGAGTTATATGATGAATTAACTAATAGCTCGAATAGTGACTAGAGTTAATATCAGGTTACATTTTTAATTTATGTTCACTATTTAATCTGGCTCTAAACGTAAGAACAAATGCGATACTTCTTAATGTTTATGCAATATTAATTTAATTTGTTGTGTGATTTTTACTTTGTTTTATCTATCATATAGTTGTTATTAGGATACTAATTATGAAGTAGTTTTCCATCATAGATTGTGTGACTTTTAGTTTGTTGCATACTTTTTATCCATTTGTTAAAATATACTAATTATGATGTAAAAACTTATTGTGAGTGTTGTTTTTGAATTAATATAATGAATCTATATTTTTGAACTTTCTTGAATCAATCTTAGTCAAATATGTATCATAGTGTTATGGCTATGGGTCTTCTGGTAAATGAGTTGGTCATGGCAGAGGAAATGGACGTGGAGGGCGTTTAGTTGCAGGTGGTAGAGGAAATAAAACTGGAGAGCATACACCAGCTATATCATAACCTATGACACCTTCAGATGGGAGTGGTACAAGAGATGTAAGTGGAGCAAATATATCGGTTGTTGATACATCACCACCTGTCACACCTACATGTGGAGGACGCACAGGTTCATCATCATCAGCACCACCACTAGTAGATAATTCACCACGATCATCTGCCACTCCAGCTTCTGGATCAAGTCCTACAGATCATATACTGACTTTATCATCAAGAAATGATATAACTTCAAGTAGTGCTAAGCCACGTCTCAATATACGCTTTGGATGGTTATGTTCAACCCTAATTTTTCTTATTTGTCATCCAATTATTATCAATACATATTATTTATTTGTATATTGTGAATTATTTGCATATGGCTAAATATATTTATGCTTTTTTGTGCAATCAGCTTTACTCCATCTCATAAGGCTTTGGCACAAATTACAAAATGCATGAAACAACGATTTCACAAAGATGGATATACTTGGTCAGCAGTGCCCCAAGATATAAAAGAGTATTACTGGAATGAATTTCAGGTTTTTTGTATTATCCTTATACTGTTTTGAATAGAGTGCAAAGTGATAAAAATCAAGTTATTATTCAAATATGACTAACACAAATGAAAATATCTTGTATAAATATTTTTCATTTGATACATCTTTAGAATCCGTGATTTGGACTATATGGGAGCGGCAGGCTAGTAAGCGCTATTCTAACACACTCTCTAACTAGAGGAAATCAGAAAAGAAGCCCCAAAGTATTTCAGAAGAGATAAGGGACAACTGGCATCATAGTTGAAATTCTCCAGATTTCAAGAACAAATGTAATATTGCATAAAAAAATAGGTTGAGTGAGGTTGGAGGACCTGACACTGGATTGTCTAGGCACACTGGGGGTTCTAAATCTGCTGTAGATCACAGTATTGAGTTGGTATAACAAATTGTAAACTTACAGTTTAAATTGATTTAAAAATTTTGAAAAATATATTCTATTTTAAGCAACATAATAATGTGTTATGTTTTTTTTAGGTTAAAGAGCGTTCTGGACAACCCGTGACTGATTATGATATATTTGAGAGGATTTATAAGACTAAGAAAGATGACAGTTTTGTTGATCAACGGTCAAAGAATATTGCGGTTAGTTAACTCAACATCATTAACTCAATGTAAATCATTTGGTTGTAGTATGTTTTTCTTTTTTTCATATTGATGGCCTAAACTTTATATAACCATAGGAAACATATTGCTATTATTTAGTTTTGAAATATTTGGCATTGTTAATATGGACGTTGGTCTCTATTCCATGAGTTTCATTATTTGCTTGTAAGATAAAGTGATGGAACACTATAATATTGCTACTGAAAATCAGTCTGACGGAACTTCTTCGGAGAGTGTTGACATGTCTAAGATTTATTATGAAGTTGTTGGACCATCCAAGAAGAAGCGGTGTTATGGGCTTGGAGGTAAACCTTTTGCAACTGCTATTAGTTCTTCTTCTACATCTGCATAAGTAGAATCTCATCAACTGCGGACAGAGATTTATGAGGAGGTTCGAGATGCAGTCCGAGATGAGCTTCGAGAGGAGATGAGGCAGAGAGAGGAGAAGATGGAGCGACAGATGAAACAATGACAGGAGCTAATGGAGCAAGAGCTGAAGAAGAAGCAGCAGGAAATTGAGGCTATGATCCAAAGGCTTTTGAGTGGTGTTGCAGACACAGTGTTATCTTCTAATCCTCCACCTACCAATGATGATGAAGAAGCTAAGGATCATGACTAGGACTAGATCAATATGATACTAATAAAGTATTAGTTTTCAACTTTATTAATATACACTATGTTTGTATTAAATTTGATAAATACAACCTAAATATGTTATGTTTAATATTTATTATTTAATATTTCGCATTTGATCAATTCTATATAATATGTATTATATTTATTGCTTTCATTAACAGGTTAATCAAATTAATTCTTTATATAATTAAAATATAAGTTTTTAAATAAATCAGTAAATTATCAACGGAATTTTTCCGTTGTTAAATTACCAACGAATTTTCCTGTTGGTTACCAACGACATTTTTCCTTTGGTAATTTACCAACGACATTTTTCCGTTGGTAATTTACCAATAGATTACCAACGGATTCTCACCAAAAATAAAATCATTCTTACTAATGGATTTAATTTAACAACGAAAATATACGTTGAAAATCTATTGGAAAATTTACCAACGGACATTTTTTTCCATCGGTAATCCGTTGGTAATTTTACTAACGAAATATTTTTTGCATTGGAAAATTTAATGACGAGCGTTTTACCAACGGAATTTTTCCATTGGTAAATCAATTTACCAATGGATTTTTTTGTTTACCAACGGAAAAATTCCGTTGGTAAGTCTTGATTTTCTTGTAGTGAATGGATTTTATATAAATCTATGGATTTGACATAAATCCATGAATTGTTTTAATCTCATCATTCAAAATCTTTCGATCCAAATAGCTTTCATGTAAAGGTAAATTATTTTTCTTCTATTTCACCTTATATAATTTTTCTCATACACCCCTTACCTAAACAGTATGTGTCCGGATAAGAGAGTGCTATACTGATTTCTTCAAATTACTATTTTAATAATGCTAGAAAGTCATACATAATTTTTTTAAAAAAAAAAACTTAAAGCTCATAGCTATATAAGAAATAATATACAATTTATTTACATAAGATAGTAATTATAAATATCAAGTTAATTCTTAATAAACTATGAAAATCAATTTACAAATCTGAAAGTATATAATATGAAAAGCAAAATACAAATGTTCAAAAGATTGCGACCCACTATTTTAAGATCAGCTGCTTTAATTGACTAGGATAACCGTTTGTTTTATTTACAACTTTTAGCTATATTTCTATATCTACGCGGAAGGAAAAGACTCGTGCTAAACTCTAGGTTTAGTGGTACATATAAATAAGACAATATACTATGTTATGCAACAAGCATTAACATATGTCATTTTATGCATTAATATCTTTTCATGCTATTCTTCTCCTAATATCCCTCATATCCCTATTTCATATGATTATGAGTATCATGCATACATGTACAATATGATTTTCATTTATCTCTAATTATAAGTTACTCTTTTCATCTCTTTAATATTCTATATTATTTTTATATTATTTTTCATTATCTTTCAACTTAACTTCATTAGTTCGCCCACATCACTCTAAATTGGACTAACTAGATACGAGTTATGGATCAAAAGCGCTCCCAGAGCTATAACCAACATGTCCACTATCTAGCTCATCCGAGCGTCTCAAATCAATGGCGCTCCCAGAGCTAAAGCCACATTGATTGAGTAATATATCATCATATATGAATTACCGGACCAATGGCGCTCTTAAAGCTAAAGCCACATTGTCCTCGATTTATGTATGCTCAACTGAGCATCTCAAGTCAATGACACTCCTAGAGTTAAAGCCACATTGACTGAGAAATATCTCATATAGTTCGGTACCGATCGCTCCCATAATGACATGTCATTTATCCTATTTCTAGTCCTAAGTTAAAGTAATGAGAATATCCATATTTCAACATTATTTATATATTTTTATTTAATTACATTTACAAACATATCAATATTTTTATTTTACTGGATAAGTAATATCTTTTCATTTACTTACCTGAATACTTTATTAGTTAACAATATTCATAATTACTAAAAACAAAGCATTCACGGGTGTGAATATTCACGGCCGTGATTACTCATTCATGCTCGTGAATTAGTTCACGTCTGTGAATTAGTTTACGTCCGTGATTCAAAATTGTGAACGCTTCTGAAATGAATAATGTCATTACCACATAGTAGTCACAACCGTGATACAATTCAGTCATGCCCATGAACTAGCAAGTTCACGCCCGTGATCCAAAAGTAACGCTCGTGACTATCTGCGGAAAACCTGCATATTCACTTTCCTTATTCATTTCTAGTTGCACCAAGTCATAACAAATATAAACTCATGCATTTCTAAAGTCTTATACTCAACATATCATGTTCAAATACATATAGATACATTTATCATAATTCAATTCTCTGACATATATTACTTAATTCAACATATCACAAAATCTCATTTTTTATATCTAAATCTTTGGTTTCATGCCAAAATCATCATTAGTGTAATTCAATCATTAATTTTCATGTTAAACATGCATTATTTCAAACAAATATAGGATATTGTCTTAAATTATGCACAAACTTTTATTTTCCTCCTTCACTTTTCTAGGTAACTTTCTCTTTTCCTTTACTCCGTTGAGCTTCTTCCTTGACCCTTGGAAATCCTACCACATCATAAAATTATCATCAAAATCTTATTTTTTCAAAACTCTTATGAGACCCTAAATTCTCTCTCATGAAACTCTGAACTCTATCTACATAATCAATCTTTAAATGAGCTCAAAACCCCAACTTCCTTAAGAAAAGAAGAAAGAGAAGAAGAAAAGCTTCTTACTTTTACACTTTTCTTCACTTGATCACAATCTTAGAGATTCTCTTTCCACTAAACTTGTTTCTTCTTCCTCCATCTCGCTCTTTCAAGCTTCTTTAAGATTTGTAGATCATGAAAATCACTTTGTCTTATTCTTTTCCCTCTCTTCTCTTTCTTTCTCTTTCTAGAGCTCAAGATTGGTTATGGAGGATGGTGAAAGTGGCTGGCATGACTGGTTTGGGCAGAAAAGAAAGAAGATAAGAAATAAGGAGAAGAAGAAAAGGAAGAAAGAAGAAAAGAAACAAAAGTATTCATATGAGATCCACTAATCTTTGACTATTTCTTTAATACTTAGCTTAATTATCATATTAATCTTATTCCATATACTATGGCTGGGCAACCCATATTTGATGTCCAATTTTAATATGTTAAAAAGCAAATATCTCATTAAATCCTCAAAATTTTGGTAAATTGCAAATTGACCTTCAAACTTATTAAATTTTGCAATTTAGTCATTTATCATAAATCAACTCATTTAAACTTTATAAACACTTTATTAGGCATATATCAATATAATTAAATCATTACTTGATTAATTCATGTCAAAATCTGAATTTAGATTCCGATCGGTCAAACACATTAATTTCGTGACACATGCGACTTGGTGCTTAAGTTAGTAGATATGACAATTTTAGGATGGTATGATCATATCCAGCTTGATATGTAACATAAATCAGTAGAAATAATGAAATTGAATTCGACTAATATTAAAAGATGCTTGATGGCATAATTGGAGCATAATGTTTGTTTCAATAAATTCTAATGGCAGCAAATATTGATTATGATTTTGGTAGTTGTTGATATAAGGTTGTCACTGATGAGAAGTCAATTTTGTATTTGGATTTCAAGTAAGTCTATTTTTGTAGTTGCCATAATAAAATGAGATTGATTTTTTTTTTTAATTTTTTTGTCTAATGCAGGAGATGTTAATTTAATGGAGAGATACTATAGAATGGTTTTAACGAAAATGACAGAGAAGCTCTCTGATTCTTTTTTCCCGATAATTTGGAGTCTAAATGAGATTTTTGACGCAACTAATTCTAATTCTACCATATTAAAATATTTTATCCTAATCTCATTCTTTTTTTTTTAACAAATATTTAATTTTTACCACCGGTCATTATATATATATATATATATATATATATATATATATATATATATATATATATATATATATATATATATATATATATAATAGTTTTAGTCTTATTGCAATGCAACATATTTAAGAATTTTTTTATTTTAAATTATATTTATATAAACAATGCTCAACCAAAATGGCGAAAGTAAGTGTGCTCTTAGAGATCCAAATCCCAACTTACTCTTCAAAATTGCATAAACCATGATAGGATTAAAAGGTTGATAAAAAAAATTATTAATATTAATTACTTGTACACAATAAGTGAGTTCTATATAGGAAAACCTAATAGGCTAATACTATGAGAGAATAATAAAGCAATATAAGAAAACCTATTACTATACAAGAATCCAATCCCTAATGAATTTTTGATAGAATCCAATTTATTATAATTAGTAAATATTATTTTATTTTAATTTAATTAGGGACCGGATTCTAATTTAAATATAAATAGTAAATATTTTAATATTGTAGATAAGAATAATATTTACTAATTATATTTAAATTTAGATATGTAATATTTTATATCAAATAAAACTACAATGTATTCAATAATTTTAATAAAATTTTATAAAATTATGAGAAAAGAAATTCATACTCAATCTGATAAGTTGTCAGATTTATTTTCACATCACTGAGCATGATTTTTTTTAATTATTCATTATACTCAATTTTGTTTTTCTGTTTCCCTCAAGTGGGGAGTCATTTGCTGGACTTTGGTTACATAGAATCAGAGGGAGTGTAAAAACTGACATAAAGGAAGGCGATATTGCTTGGTGAACCGCATTGTTTAAAACCATTTTGTCGGCTTGAGAGGAAAGTCTATTCTTCCACCCTTGCGCCTTCAATTTAATCCTTTCCAACAAATAAGAGGCAGATTTAACCGCGAAGGACCCCAGCTAGAAAGAGTTCTTAGATACATGTCTTGATCTTCAGTCTCTTTGACACCAAGGATTGAAATAGGGCTCTGCTTTTTCCTAAAAGGACACATGCAAGCTTGCTAAACTGAATTGATGATTTATTGAAATTCATTACCTTACTGGAGGCTTGACGATAAGCTTCAATTACTTCTTTAAACCTCCTTACAATCCTTCACGGCTGTTGTTCCAAAGAGAAGCTTATCATCTACAAAAAGGAGGTGGGTACGAGTTGCGCACCTTTTATTGAGTCTCATGCCAATAACACATTTTAGCAAACACATTGGAGACAAGAATACAGAGGCAGGGGGAGGGGGTCACCTTGTCGGAGACCTCTTCCTAGCTGGAACCAATCAAATTGAACACAAGCCATTTACCAAAAATGAGGATGGCCATTTACCAAAACTGAGTACTGCACAGACTGAACACTAGCCATAACTCTGTCAACCACCCACCCACAAAAGCCCATTTTGTAGAAATAATTCTTAAAAAAAACTTTAATATGAATATGCTGCTGGGATGGGACCAAATTTTGGGAGTTTTTATTTTCCTCTCCTCTTTCTATCTTTATTTTTTTTTAATTCTCTCTCCTTCCACTTGCCATATACTATAAAAACTCATATTTACGTTAAAATATGTACACATGACAAAGTGAAAATGTGAATTAGGGAAAAAGTATTTTAAAACATAAATCAAACATCATATTTACGTTACACAGAATAAAATTAAAGCTTACAGAAAATAAAAAAAATAAAAAAAACAAAGTAATATTTTAAATTTAAAAGTATCCAAATGTTTAATTTTTCTTTACAATTATTTTATATTCCTAAGGAGGCAAACTTCCCTTATAGAGTTTAGCATGTGCAATTTTAATTGAGATAAGCAAGATCCAAACAGAGCTATCAAATTCCATCGAAGATCCAAAGTTCCAAAAGAAAATTCCTAGTAATTTAAAGCACGTGTCGCAGATGATTTTTATTCCGACTCAGTTCACAACCACGTAAATTCATTAACCAAAAGCACTTGAAAATCTTAACTGCTAAACTAGCAAATATATAAAAGCTTGAATTAGATGATACATGTCACAATAAAAAGTGTTTGTTATTCCTTTAAAATGTCAATCTTCTTAAAAGAAGGGGCGGACATGAAGAATTAAAAAGGTGAAAATATAATTAAAAAAATCTAATTTCATGTTTTAATCTCTTAATTTAAATTGATTAAATATATGGAATTATTTCATAGAAATGGACTCTCTTCCTCTTTTGTTTGTTTATCTGATCAAGATAAATATTTATCCACCTACAGGGCTGAGTATCGAATATGAGACTCTTTTATCAAGGGCAAAGCCCTGGTAATTATTCTATCACGAATGAAGATGGTGAAATTGAGTACTTATTAAATGTTGGGAAGTAATGAGCAGGTGAAATTTTTTTAAGTTTTAAACTTAAATCCGTTAGTTAATGTATATAATTCAGCTAATTTGTACATTAAAAATAAATTGAGTAAAATTTTCATCAAATTTAATATTTAAAATAACAATTAGAAAAATGGTATCTTAAATATATTGCTGTAATTATAGCCATTAATATAGTCATTAATAATAAGTGGAATCTTTAAATTCTTATAAAAAAATTATTAGACTGTAAATAAAATCTTAAAAAGTTTATATGAAAATATTTTAAATATAAAAAAATTATATATTATATTATATTATTTAAAATTTATATATTATTAAATAAATGAAGAATATCTCAAAAAAGGGTAAATTATTAATATTTTAAAAATTATTTTTCTAGAAAGAAAGATTTTGTTGATTAAAGTAAAACCATCCACTTGATCCCATAATGCATTGATTATTCCTTTATTTCTTAATATTACTTTGGTCAAAATCTCCCACTTTTCCTTTCCTGAAGCTATTTATAATTTTATTATAGGATGTATATATGCTATTTATTTACTTCTTCCCCTTCTATTCAATTAGTATAAAATGGTGCTATTCACATATACATCCGGTCACGGCTAAAATGCGCCGGAGGGAATAGTGCGCACACCTTCCTCATCCTCAAGCTCTGCATCTCACTCTCTGTTTAGACCAGCTTCGATAATCTGTCAAAGCTGCTAAATTCCTCAACTTCTTCTCTCGCCAGCTTAAAATCCCATTCGAACCATTTAGCAAAAGGCACAATTTTGCCTTTCCAGTTCAAAAATTCGCCCAATTCGGATCCCGAACTCTTAGAGACCAGCTCCCGCTTTCTTGAATGAGCTCGAATTTGCGAGAAGATTATGGATCCTCCATTGATAAATGAGACGTCTTTCTCTGCTGCTAACCTATCTTCCTACACCTTGACGGAGATTTGGCCTTTTTCTTCCATCAACGGAGAGGCTAGTGGTGGTGCTTTGGGGCTCCGAATGGGGAATTTCGGAGGTGGATTAGGGGAAAGAGATATTTCGACGGAGGAATCTACGGTGACGGAGCAGAGTGGTGGAGGAAGTGGGAATGGGAGAAAGAGGGGAGATTTAAGTTTGGAGGATGAATCATCTAAGCTGGTTTCTACTACTAGCAGTGGCAATGAATTGGTTTGTTCTTTTTCGAAATTTTTTTTTGTTAATTTTTTTTTAACTCTCCCCTCTTTTGTCATTTAAATGAGAGAGAGAGCTTATGAAATTCTGTTAGACGAGAATTACAATGAAGGTAATAATTATTTTCATTTTTCTGCTTTTTTTTTCAGAAATTTGAACTAGTATTTGAGTTCTCGAGCATCATCTTTGAACATTTGATCTAATAAAATTTCTTGATATCCATTTACAATTGTGGCTTTTTAGTATTGTTTTCTAATTCATTGAAAATTGGGTTTGTAAATATAGATATTATTATATATGGTGCGAAAATATTTAGCTTTACAGAATTAAGATCTGAAAAGCTAGAAAAGATTTGTTTTTTGAGTTGAAAATGATGTATGTCATTGTTGTGTCTGTATTTGTCTTTTTCAACGGCAATCTATCACTTCATATATTAAAATTGGCTATGGTGCTTTATTTTGAATTTTTAACAGAATAAATCAAATGGTAAGCGGATGAAATTATCAGGATCCAAAAATGAGAATGGCAATTTTAAATCTGAAATAGAAGCAAGTTCTGTTGCCAATGACAGACCTGCTGATCAAAGCAGTAAACCATCTGAACCACCAAAGCAAGACTACATTCATGTGAGAGCAAGGAGGGGTCAAGCAACTGATAGCCACAGTCTAGCCGAGAGAGTAATTTGCTGACAACTTTGCAGTTTCATTAATTTCTCGATTCATAAATAATGAATCAAAACTTAATATGGCAAATTAATCTAGTTTTAGATGATACTTTCTTTTTCTGAAAGCAGCATATTAAATTCATTCTTTATATGCATTGCTTAATATACCCTTTTTATTGGCAGGCTAGGAGAGAAAAGATAAGTGAGAGGATGAATATTCTCCAAGAGTTGGTCCCTGGGTGCAATAAGGTACTCGTTCTTTTGTTGGTTATACTTGGTCTTGTAATGCCAGTTCTTTAAAACTTAGCCTAGATGCATATGGTGAATATGGCGTGAACTCTCTATCTTATTTCATGGCATTATTAAGACTAATTCATAATAGACATCAATGAATATCTGCTGCTTTGCATAAGTTTCTAATTGAGCCTTATTTAACTTATAATATAATGTTTACTTTGTGCTACCAGGTTATTGGCAAAGCACTTGTTCTTGATGAGATAATTAACTACATCCAATCACTACAATGTCAGGTTGAGGTAGTATTTGCTTTCCTTGTTTGTCAGTTTAACTTAACAATTTAGTCTATTTATTGTGTTGAAGCTGAATGTTAATCTATGCTATTTTTTCTTTATTTTATAGTTCCTGTCAATGAAGCTAGAGGCAGTTAATTCGAGAATGAACATTGCCCCTGCAATTGAAGGTTTTCACCCAAAAGATGTAAGTGTATCTTGATTGGTTACTTGGAATTTCCTCAGCCCTCAGTATAGAAGTAGTAAATTAGTTTCTGCTTGATTTCCTGTACAGTGACATATAAGAAATAAGCGCAATAGTGATGCTGGACTGGAATTTGTAGGTTTTAAAAATTTGTCTAATTTGGCTGGCAAGTGAACCTTTAGGGAAACTTTAAATATATATTGACCAGAACTTTTTTTTTTAATTATAATTGTGAATATTGAGGGATGTATCTGTAGAAAACTTGTTATTGATATACATATTCCATGGGAAATCTCAATCAAATGCCTATTGAGAAATAGTCTTACCCTCCCACCTAGAACTCTGATTAAACTGCAATGCTGTTCCCACTGTGATAACATGTTTTGCTTGCTTGACAAGTTAGCAGCTTTGATATACAATTTTTCTGACTTGGCTAAGAACTAAGATTCTAGTAATCTCACATATAATAAATGACAATAGTAGGAAAAAAAAAGTAATAAAAAAAGCTTTGAGGAAATAACAATCTCCCGTTGTTATTACCCTCATTTTCTATGTGTTAATACAAGCACTTCAACATGTCTCCAATATTCTTAATTACTTGATTGCTTATGTGCTTGCAGTAAATCAAAAAGAATTTATGATTACCAAAACTTGAAGCTCTATAATTGCTGATATGCTCTTTGTTTTCCAATTCAAAATATCATCATACTGCCTTTTTTTTTTTTCAATTTAAAATGTAGCCTCATTTATGTTGTATATTTAGCAACTTGTACTTTTTATTTTTTACAAGTTTCAATTTTATATCATATTAGTTCATTTCACAATTTTTTTTAACAGCTTCAACTGTTCATTTCATAATTATGGGATCATAAGAAAATTCATATTTTCCTCTTGTTATGCCATTGGTCCGCTGGGATACATGCACATATACAATGAGTGGACTTGCAGCAATATGCACCAATTTGATGTGTACAATAGGTTCAATGATGCTAGAAATCCCATGTATATGTCTATCTGTGAGTCTGGATGTATAAACAACTCTCTTGGGAGCCATGCAAGTACTATTGTTCTCTGATGAGATTGAAAAATAGTCTCCTCGTGCACATTATTTTTCCTTTAACAACTAGCAAGATGATTATGCTATACTGTTTTCCGACCAGTCAATTTCTCCTTGTAGCTTGGCGGACAGTCATTTGATGCTACGGGGACGATGTTTGGACCTCAAGCAGCTAGAGACTATGCTCAAGCATCACAACCTGAATGGTTGCATATGCAAATTGGTGGAAGTTTTGAAAGGTCAACATAATAAACTAGAAAGTCTTCTTGTGCTTCTTTACTTGAATTCTCTCATTGGGTTCTGCATCGAGTGCAAAAAATTGGTTATCTGCACAGATGCTCTTATTGAAGTTGTAATCTCATTTCATTTGTAGAAAATGCATCTAATCTTACATGTACCATCTGACTGAATTCCCTTTACTCATCTGTAATGAATATCTATTTAAAGTAATCTCTCAAATTGTTTAACTTAATGCCAAGTGTTTTTTTATGGGTTTAAACACTTTGTGGGATTACTTTGTTGAAAAATTGCTGGACTTTATTTTGGAGAATTTGTCGCAATGAATTTAGAGTGACAGCTCTCCAAATCTTAAACCTGTCAATAAGAAGATTAAATTGATAATGAGACTGCTTGTGGGACATTTGATTTAGAAGGAAAAGTACTATTATACTCATCCATAATACATAACATAGAAGGATGGTATATGACATATCAAAATGTGTGAAGCATAAGAATGGTACGCAAGGCATTATATAATGGAGAACAATTTCAGGCAGAAATTTCAGACATCATTCTTGATGGAAGAACTATGTCCACTTTGATCATCATAATACTTGGATCATAGTATCACACCTCCATACGGGGAAGAATCTTTAATAGCAGGAAGCACCTTTGATGTGAGATCAGGTACAGGAGTGAAGCCACTGTCTGCCGCTTCAGGAGATGCAGGCAAACCCAAGAAAATCTTGGTGGCTGGAATATCAAAAACCCATTGCTTCAATGCATCTTCAAGATTGGTAATTGCACCAGAGTATTGGCAAGGTGGGTTGTTGTAGAATGGGACCTAAACGTAGTCGAAAATACCTGTTTTCAGGGCTTTTCCTACCCAAGCATCAGGGAATGGGCCTGGGGGGATGCAGTTATACTTTCTTACCTCTCTTGTTGTATGCTGAAGGTAGCTTGCAAGATCATCCCAGTAAAGATCTGGTCCTCCTTCAATGAGTTGTTATATCATTGACCTGTCTTTATGTTGCATTATAAATCTTATTATATTACAAAAACGAATGAATTTTGATAAAGTAATGAATATAAAACAGTTTTATCAGTTATAACTTACAAATTTATCGTTTTTGAATTTATAGGTTTATCGTTTTGGACTTACAGATTTATCGATTTAAAGTTCATTATTCAGAAGTTACCAATTTATCATTTATAAAATATATGTTTTTCGTTTTGAACTTACAGATGCATTGTTTAGAAGTTACAGGTTCACAATTTAAAATTTACAGATTTATCATTTACAACTTACTGTCTCATCAGTTACAGATTTATCATTTACAACTTACAGGTTCATTATTTTAAACTTGCAGATTCATCCATTTGAAACCACATATTTATTGTTTAAATTTTGTAGATTTAATATTTACAGATTCATCGTTTACTTCTTACATATTGATTATTTTGAAACTATAGGTTCATAATTTTTAAACTTATAGGTATTACTTGCAGGTTCGTCTTTTTTGAAACTACTGGTTTATCGTTTAAATTTTGCAGGTTCAACATTTACAGGTTCATTTTTTACAACTTGAAAATTTATCATTTTGCACTTATAGGTTTATCTTTTTCAAACTACAGGTTTATCATATTTAAACTTACAGGTATCACTTTCAGGTTCATCATTTCTGAAGCTACAGGTTCATCATTTAGATTTTATAAGTGCATCATTTATAACTTTCAGGTTTATCGTTTTTGAACTTTCAGATTCATCCTCTTGAAACTACAGATTCATCATTTTTGAATTTATATATATCACTTACAGGTTCATCATTTATACCTTATAAATTCATCACTTATAGGTTTATTATTTTTACCAAATTTATCGTCTTTAACCTCCAGTAATTCGATATTTTCTCTTTATATTACTCATTTTTAATTCAAATATCTTCACTTTTAACCATTTTTCTTCACAAAAAAATTAAAATTAAATATTTTTATCCCAAACTATAATAACAATCATTATAATATTCAAAAATACTAAAAATAAAATAAAATATGCAAATTAAAAAATTCTCTCCCTAAAAAAAAAACTTAAAATGTATGGAATTTTTTTCTATCTCTATGAATAAGAAGAAGAAAAAAAAGAAGAAAAAGAATATGAAGAAAAAGAATATGAAGAATACAACCAATACATAGTTAAAAAATTATGTCATACTAATTAATGGTATATAAAGTATCATGCACCTGGGTCCATAATATAATTTGCATCCTTCAATATCGAAGTCGACTTCATCAAGACAACAAGGCCAAGTGGACGAGATGAAGATGTTCCACCCAAGAAGTTGTTCCAGAGTTTAGTCGCAACTTGCCTAGCATCATAAGTGGAGGCTAAGGAGTAGCTACTCGTACCACCTCTAATAGAAAGTATTACTTTAACCTTTGGATTGACATGATTTTATATAAGAACTTAAGTCAGTGCAACCATTGTTGTAGGGATCGCAGCGACTTGTAAGATTAATCATCGGCATTTTGCCATTGCCACATTCTACTAGAAAAGCTAAGCTCACAAAATCCTAATTTCTAGAGGCACATGTCTTTACTAGGGTGCCCTCATTTCCATTCTAACCCCAATAAATGGAAATGCTACCAGCATAGGAACTAGTTGTTAAAACTAACGTTACCAATACAAGAAATGGAACAGAAGTTGCTATTTGCTTTGTAACATCCACCCAGTTAATTAGGATTACTTTTTATTAATTAGGCGGATGCTACCGGATACCGTAATAGAAAATCTGTGTAATTAAATCTTTTCTTTTCTTTTCTTTATAAAAATTTATCTTAAAACATATTACCAAAAATAAACTTCATATATAAAATTGTACAGCTTGCATAAATCTCGACCTCAAATGACCACTCTTATATATACAAACCTAGTCTTAACTAGCCTACTGTTTATAAAAATATAATTTTAAAAAAATAAATACATATACATCTTTTAAAATAGAAGTCTACACCATAACTCATGACAAAAACAAAAAGAACAAAAAAAAATGCCATGAATGATTCACCAACCCCTAAATGGGTTTGTTCTTATTGCACTTTATATGGGCTCTGTTTCATGACCTATCAACCTTTATCTACCAGCTCTAGGAAATATCCACATTCTAAACAATATAATACTTAGTAGTACATATGTGCATTAAAATTCTTCATACATTCATGAAATGTCACAATATCACATTCATCAAGATATTTAAAGATTATGCACTCAAAACATATAATTTTTGTGATCTTGACCTTAATTGTCATGTTCACATGCATACATTGAACAATAATTTACTTGTCGAATTAATGTGAATTCATAAATCATTTTATAAATATTTTGACTATATTCGATTATCCAAATTACCATTTTCTTTTTACTTTACATGCCCAAAACTCTAAACCAGACTATCCAAATGAGGGTTGTGATACAATGGCGCTCACAACTCGAACTTAAGCTACCATATTACTACCTATATCAACTCATATGAGCCCCTTCTGTCAAGAGAGCTAACAATCCGAATTTAAACTACCTTGATTGAGAAATAAAAATAGAATTAAAGGCGCTCACAACCCGAGCTTAAGCCACCTTGTCCATTATCTAGGTATGCTCAATTGAGCCCCTCAAATCAGGAACGCTCACAATCCAAACTTAAGTTACCTTGATTGAGTAAAAAAAATCTACAGTATCGTAACCCCCTTCAATGGCATGTCATTTATCACATATCAAGTCCTGGATTAAAAAAAAACAGACATTTAACATCATTTATGTCATTTCCTTTTTAATTTAGTTATCATAACATTCATGTCTATAAGCACATAATAATATCATATCTACTAATTATACATAATCACATATACCATTTATCACATTTATATTATCCATATGTGATTAAAAGTAATCACATCACAAATAGATCAAAAATCATAAACTGCATTTGTAAAATTAATAGGATTTACGCTTGTGAACTACATGTTCACGATCGTGAAGGACATTCACAGATACTCCCTTACCCCTGAGCCAAACTGTGATCGTTCATGTGAAAGCTACTATCCATAAGATATATTTTATTCAGAATCGTGACTATATGTTCACGAACGTGAAACCAAACATTCATGATTATGGATCGAACTGTAAAAAACTAAAAGTGAAAATTGGATATCAATGTTCACAGGCATAAACTCATGCATTTATGACTTTCTTAGCTATGAAACAAGGCGTAAAAGCTTTTTCCCATTTTATGCATTAAAGCTTTTGCCCATTTTAGGCATTTTCTGGGTTCATGTTTCACGGGTGTGACCCCCCTTTATCACAGGTTTGAAATGTGTTTGTGTGCAATATTTACGGACGTAACAACTATGTCATTGGTGTGAATTTTTGGGATTTTCAGAATAAAAAATAGAGCATCACTAAACCACATGCAAGGGTCTCTAAGATTGACCAATGTCAATCACTCTTATCAATATTCAACAACCTATTATGCTAACAACATGACTTTAACATAAAATGAAACATTCCAAACACGAGTCATGCAAAAACTCCAAACAAAATCTCATCATCAACCCTACTTGATTCCATGCCTTATCAAACATACAAATCCTACTAGAATCATGCCATAAACCTTATTTTCATGCCTACATACCCTTACCACATATTCACATCATTTCATCATGCAAAACATGCCAAAATGCAAAAAAGTAGAATTAAAATGTTCATATGTACATACCTCTAAGCAATGGAGTCTTAACCCTTACGAGTGCGAATATGCCATTCATTCACTTTTCACACAAAAAGTTCCCCACCTCATTTTAAATTGTTGTTTTGGACTTATAGGAAGACTTTTCACGAGTGTGAAAGCATTTTTATCACTATTATCAACTTTTAAACCATAATTTACTCATTCTCTCTATTTAATTATCAACATATTTTATAAGCCCCAATTAATAGGCATTACAAATATTTTTTTCCAAATTTCCAATCTCAATCAACTTTTTCTCCAAAGTGGAAATCTCATTGATATCTCCATCAAAATCATCCTGCCCATACAGATATATATTCGAGTTTTTTTAAAACACTCTCCAATACTTACCTCTCGATTGGCTTGTAAGAAGAGAAAAAAATCTTAAAATAATGAGAGAAAAAATTTATCTCTCCTCACCAACTAATTTGGTGGTAAGTGTTGGAGAGTATCTTTAAAATGAAAGTGTCCTTAACATTCCTCAAAATAAAATTATTTTACCTTGTTTGAAAATTTTATGAAGGAAAGAAAATTATAGTATTACAATTGTATTATTTTAACCTTTATAGTTTATAAAATAAAAAATAATTATATTATGACAATATTATAATTGTACTGTGAATAGTCATTTTTTTCTCTCATCTCATATTTTCCTCTCATTTTGAGGAAAAATGAATAAGGAAAAATAAAATTTATTTTTCATTCCCCTTCTTAATTTCTTTTTATTTCCAAACAAAATAAAGTTATTTTTCTCTAGTATTTTTCTCTCTTATTTTCATTCCTTATTTATTTTCCACCCGATATAGTTGAGGAGAGTGTGATCTTGCTGAGTTGTACGCATCCACATAAAAGAAAAATGGAGTAAGGCAAGGTTAAGACTAAAAATATGGACAACTTATACTTTTTTTTTCTTAATATATGTTATGTTTTGTCGTATGTAGTAATTTTATGTATAAATTGTTATTTATATTTATTCTTTTATTAAAATTAATTTTTATTTTATAATTTAATTAGTTTTATTTATTTAATATAGTGGTTATGTAACACTCATAATTAGGGCCTAGTAATTAATACGGATTTAGAAAAGATAAGTATGTTTAAAAGTTATGGGACAAGAATTGAAAAGAAACCAGAAAGTGAAATGTCACAAGGTTCACGCCCGTGACTGCTTTTTCACGACCGTGAACCATCATGAGATAGAATTTTAGGATTTAACATATTCATGTCTGTGACAAGAGTTGTCACTCCCATGAACATTGTCAAATATAAAAGTATATCAGTTGTTCTTTCTTCCATCCACGACCTAAAAATCAAAAAAAAAACCGCAAAACTTGAAGATTTCTCCTTTCAGTGGCCAATGCTTATGTTTTTCTTTTGATTCCTATCCCTAAACACCTAAACCAAAGTAAAAGATCAAAGATTTAGCAAGATTTTAGGCAAAAGGAGCTTTAAGAAGAGGTGTTATGAGGAGGACGAATCGTATGAGGAAGATAGAAGTCGAATCTTCAATCTCATCTATATTTCCTTCGAGTAAGGTAAAGAATCATGTTTCTCCTTTTTCTTTACAAGCTTTCATAGCTTTAATCATGTATGATTCATTTATGATAGAGACTCATGTCCAAATGGGTTAGGTTAAGGCTTAATCTTTAGAGATTAAGATTAAAGACCCCTCTTTAAGTTGTTTAAAAATTATAACATGTGTTAGTAAGGGGTTATATGAGTTTAAGGATGTTGAAAGGGTTAATGTTAGGGTTTTATGCTTTATGGATTTAAAGGCAAGGTTCATGGTTTATGGATTTTGATATACATATGTTATATGTGATAGGAAGTAAAAGAGGAGGTGGTGGAATCTACCGTAAGGATAAACAAGCTTGAAAGAAGCTTGGTTTTTTAGGCTCTATTAGAGTTATGAACATATATACATTTAAATTCCAAAATATGACATATGTGGTAAATGTGTAATAAATGAATTGAAAGCTTTAAATGCTAGTTGATGACTATAGTAAGATAAAAAGTAGTAATGAATGTCATGATAAATGTAATTGAATAAATGTTATGAGCATGAATCCTAAGTTAAGCAAGAATTGCATTTATAAAGAATGTTAATGTATATGTAATAAATGTGCCTAAAAAGGCATTTATGAGATAATAAATGATGATGCCTAATGGGTGAAAGAGATAAGAAAGAAATGATTAAATGTATACGGAAGTATAAATGATTGAAAAGAATAGTTGGTGAATAAGAAAATAGTAAGTGTAATGATTATGTATATTAAATGATTATTTAACATGTTTTAATGCATGATGTGATGAAAATGTTGATAGGAAAAGATTGTCATGGGATAATCCATTGAGCCTTGCATATGACTTGTAATTAATGCATATTTTTAATGTCGTCAACTATTGGAAAACCCAAATTCACGCCCGTGACTAGATGTTCGTGATCGTGAATCTCATCTTACGAACAATATCACGCTCGTGATTATATTCTTCATATCCGTGAAGAAAATGCACAAAATGGATAGAAGCATTCACGATATAATTTACGGTATGGTCCATGGGTGAGGGTGCTCGTGAATGAACCTTCATGGTCGTGAACATGTAGTTCACACCTGTGAAGTTTGCTTTAAATGAGATTTACAAATTTTTTTAATGCAATGACATGTTTCACAATGATAGATTAAAATATGCTCATATGATTTCCACAACGAGAATGTTACATGATGCATTTTCACATGAACCAAGTATACATGATATATAATATGAATGTTATATTGAAGTGTAATAAAGACAATGTGAACAAGTTAAACCCAGACTCGATACTAAAACTAGTAGTAGGATAGATGATGTACTATTAAGGGAGCGCACGATACCATACATGTCATAGTAAGAGGGTTGTTTACTTGTATATATGTCAATGTTGAAGAATTATGAAATTTCTAATTAAGAACATGTATTTTTGTAAACCTCTAGTCAAGAATTAACATGTTTTATTGTGAAATGGAATTTAAATAAGTCAAACATTTTTTTTACTGTATGATTTATGCAAGTCATCATGACCATGATATAAATAAAAATTTTAAATTTTTATAGATTTTTTGTATATAGGACATGTAACATCTGCTCGTTTAATCGGATTTATCTTGTTTAGACAAGAGGGCACTGTAGATTATTATGTGAATATCTATATTTCTTTCTTGTTATTGTCACATCAAATTAATTGAAGTAAAAAATAAAAAAAAAATTAGGAAACCGATTATATTAGGTACAAATCACAAATTGTAGCAAAAATGACAGAAAAAAACAAATAATAAAACGTGACATATACAAGGGACTATATATAAAGATGTTTTTTATTAAAAAATTATTATAATCACTTATTATCCTGTAATCAATATCCATGATCAGCTGTTAGAATTTCATTTAACTGGATAAATCTCACAATTTTTTATTCAATTCACAAATTTAACTTTTACTCATCTCAAAAAGAAAAATACTTTTAAAATTGCAAGTTTACAACTTTTTTTTCAATATTAAAAAAAAATTAAAATAAAAAAATTCTGATATTTGTGTTAAAATGCAACCGTTTTATCTTGGGTTATTTAACTATGCCAGTAAAATAGTATCATCTCAAGCCTCTACCGTCCGATGTTAGTATTTATATTTGCTAAAATTATTTTCAACTAATTATAAAACTTTCACAATACAATAATTTATGATATTTATAAATTTTAATTTTAATTTTGCATAATTTTTAATTGAAATTTTTTATTTAATGTATTAAAAAAAATTATCTGATTCCTGCACTGTACAACAATTCCAAGCAAACTTACATTTATCTGTTCAGAAAAAAAAGGCAATAATTTATAACGTGATATGAAGAGTTAAATTTGATTTCAATCATTTTTACTAAATAATTTTTTTAAAAATTTGATTTCAATCATTTTTACTACATATGCTTTTTTTTAGTTTGATTTCAATCATCCAACTAAAGTAAATAAACTATATTATTTTTCTAAATATCGCTACCACAATTTTTTTTAAGAAAATTGATTAAAAATAATCCCAGATGAATGAATATATGATAAATAAGTTGAGTCTAATGATAAATAAGTTGAGTGGACTCGAGAATTTATCCAACTACACTCCAGAATTTAAATGGATTGAAAAATATTTAAGTCTGAAATGTTCTAACTCGAACTCGCTTCATAGGTCTAATCAAAACTTAATTAAATTTTAGATAAAAATTTAGGGAAAAAAAAACAAACTTTTCATCACTTTTTCAATTGGACACTTTTCTTTTTTCATATTAATTATATACACATTAACGTTTAAAACTTTTTCAATTGAACAACTCTGTCTATTTTTCATTTAAAATCTATTGGTTAACAATTTTAAAATTTTTGACTGATTTTCCCAAGGAAATATGTCATAAAAATTTAATAATTTAAAAAATAACAAAATTTCAATATATATGCATGTGTGTACACACACAAAATGCTTGATGAGAAACCAAATTAATGAAATTTGTCCTGATTTCTTGTTGATATACTAAAGAAAATTAAGAATATTTTCCCCCATTTTCATAATTTCTAAATGAAATTTTTTATTATTTAAGTTTGAAAATCATCAGTTAATCTTAACCATGTTTTCAGCTAATTGTAAATGAAGAACTATAATTAGTTTTAGATCAATTTGATAAAAATGAATTTCATAAATTTATAGAATTTATTTGCAAATTATTTCTAAAATTTAGTCTAATTATATATTTCTTTTTTTATATTTACACATTTATTTCTCCTTATTAAAAATATTGCATTAGATATATAAGGAGAGTTTTTCTTGAAATTTTGTTGGTATGCTAAACGTGGGGTAAAGTCTTGAAGAACAGTTACCAAAGTCAAATTCAGTTTAATTAAGTAATTAAATGTTTAGAAGTGGGTGAATTTTGTCGGGTATAAATGAATTCCACCTTCTGTAGTTATCAATCTAGGTGCTGGAAATTGAAAACAGGGTTTGCATTAATCATAGAATTGCAAAAACTAGATTTATCCCTTAACTGGTTAATTATGTTCGCACATTAATATTATGCTTGGAAAACCCAAAACTGTAATATTTCAATTCCATTGAATTTTAGTTATTTATTTATTTTTGTGAAATCTCGTCTTAAGAAAGCATATAAATTAGTAGAATTCATTGTTTTTTAAAATAAGAAATAAAAGATTTTGAATAAACAAAATCATGCCAAATAAGTCATGATTTTATAAATTTTTTTTAATTGATTTATGAGTTCTATCGATTGCCTCCAGTTCAGAAAGAAAGGCCAAATGAGCATACCAATTCTAATTGAACAAAAAATGATTTTTTTTTTTAATTTCACATTTTATCAAACGAGAAAATAGAAAATAGGAAATATAGCCAAGTGACTTGGAGAAGAAGATTCTAATAGTACAGGCAAACTAATTATACAAACTATCGTGAAATAGTCGTGACAACGGAGAGAGAATATGAGTTAGATATTCAACTTCTACAATATCTATTTAAAAAAAACATAAACTGCTGTTATTGTTCTATTAAAATGGTGCAATTGCAAAGGAACATGATCGGAAAAACATCTCTTTTCTGTCTTAAAGAGTTTTATATTCTAAAATAGCAAACGACAAGTAGTGCATAGCTAGTCTTTTCGTTTTAATTAGGCAGGCTTACAGAGAATAGAAGTACCATCAACAAGGTGAAGGGTGCAATTCTTTGGAGCTAAGCAGCAATTGCAGGCAGGGCTAAGCTTCTTATCCCCCGAGGAAGAACAAGTCATGTACTCAACATCCAGGCAATAAAGAGGGCAAGCTTTGGCTCTCATATAAATATTCTCTGCACTATTCATCCCTAACAAATCACAAATCAAATAATTGATAGTTATTGTTGAATCATACAAATTCATTAATGAGATACATATATTTTCATCAAGAAAAAATTGGAAAGAAAAATTAAGTAATACCATTAAAGCTTAGAACATACCATAGAAAAGGAGAAGAATGAAAAGAACTCTATAACCAGGCATGCTTAGCCTTACCACCAATATTTTCCAGGATTGATTTATCAGTCCAATACATGGTATTTAACTATATATTTTGTGTGCATGACATTTTTGTCAATTGCAAAACCAACAGCATCTAATCTAAGTGGGCTATAACTGAAAATCAATTGGCTAAATATCAATGATGTTAAAGTCAAACTTTCAAAAGTCCATTAAAAACTTCTTTAATGCCAATAATTGACTACAACATAGTGCATTCACAAGATGCAATTTTCTTTTCTTTTCTTTTTTTTGAGCACGAAATTTTATCAAAAGAAAAAGAAAATGCCATCCAATGTGTATTTTATATTCCATAAGGTTAGTGGTTGATATTTAAAAAATAAATAAATTATCTATCAACCCTTTAAAATTCCCTTCACACCAAAAATTAACAAGCTTATTCAAGAAATAAAGTAGAGAATATGAAATATTTTTAAAAACAAATCTGAGATTCAGGCTAGTTTCCTAACAATGAAGCAAGGTATTATCTCCAAGACCGAATATATATGTGTCAAAAACTCAATTTTTATTCCACACTATGAAAGTTACAAACTTTCCTGTATTGTATCAATTCAACATAAGAAATTGAAATTTTTATTGCAATTTTATTAGAGAAAAATGATACGTGATTTTGAGGAATTAAAATTAACACTAAAAACTGAATTTTTTTGAGAATAAACATAGTAATTTTCATTTGTTCTCTTTTATACACCATCCAATCATCAATTTAACTAGTTAATAAACGTGATTATGAATTTTAATTTTGTATGGTGAGATAGAAATATAATAAATATTTTTACATAAGAGATCCGCCAGAATTTACTTGATACCTTATAGTTCTAGACAGTGGTAGACCCATGAGCTTAACTTAGAGGGGACCAAACTTAAATGTACCAATAGAGATTGGTGATCTCTATCTGAGGTGCCAAAAATGGTTTTGGATATTATATTATGCCATATTTGGTCTAACAATGTAACTACGTCATTTCTTTTTTCATTTTTTTGTACAATTAAAAAAAAGAGTTATTTTGTTTGGTTTTGTACAATAATAACCATTTTTTTCTTTCATATAATTGCTGACAATTATATATTATTTTGTATGTATAAATATATAATTATTAGTAATTATATAATTTTTGCAATATTTTTCATATAACTATTGACAATTATATGTCATTTTCATTGTATTACAATTTTGTTTTATATAATGTCATTTTTATATATTATCATGCTAGCAATTATATGACTTTTGCTCTGTTATTTTAATTGTTTGCTATTATATGCAATTTACTTTGCATAACTTTCTCATTTTTTAGAAAAAAATTAAAAATCTATTATATGCTGATTGTCAATCTCTTTTTATGACATGTGATATTAAAATTAATTTTTATTTTTGTAATATAATTAAAAATAAAATTTATTGTATTGGGTGAATATGTAAAAAAAATATAGGATTTATTTTCTAAAATAATTAAATAGTATGAAAGTAATAAAAAAGAATATAAAATGAAGTATAAATAATAATATTTATAATATATTTATGGTGTTATGAGTTTGAGATAAATTTAATATAGTTAAATCATTTTGATGTAAAAATTATACAAAAAAAGATGTTTTAGGTTAGAGATGGTTGGGAACAGTTTTTTTGTTTCTTTTAAGAAACAATGCTTCCTAAATAGGTTAAAAAATTAATAAAAAAAATAAAAGTTTAAAAAAGCTAAAAATAAGGTGGATTATCCAAGACAAAACAATAAAATTTGGAGAAAAAATAGGCTTAATTAAGAAAATAAAAATCTAAACATATTTATTATTATTATTTTTTCACATAGCAGGACTTGGACCCCTAGATGGCCCCTTGAGTTCCGCGCATCACTGTTTCCAGACTCCGTAGTCACTAAATTAGTAATACCAAATTTCTTTTTAATCATTAAGTTAACAAAACTGATGGACTATGTGAGTAAAACTCGAAACAATTACACGTATTTGTTTGTGAAAAAAATTAGCAAAAACTAATCCCTTTAACTTTGGAGTTAGGGAACTCTCTCACTATCTCTTTCAAGCCCTTGTTTGTGAAAAAAATCACTGTCACCCTTTTCATCTTTCTTGGAAACAATTCTTTCTTCTGTATTCAGGTAATCATTTTCATTCAAAACAATTTTATTGCATTAAATTAATCAAATCTGATTCATCTTAACTATAATTTTTTTTATTCCTTTTTCCTTATTTTTGTTCATCTAGGTTTATAATTTTTGAATTACGAGTATTAATGTGTTATAAGCTAGCTTATAATGTGAGTGTGATTGAAAAATCAAGAAAAATCACATATTTTTATGTTTTTATTAAATCATTGGGCAGCTTCTGAAATATTATTATTGATTGGTAATAATTAATAAAGAGAATGAAAATGCAGTGGGGATGGATTCAAGGAGGGGTGAAGGAGGCATTCAGATGCTGCTAACTGCAGAACAGGAGGCCCAACAAATTGTTTCTGCTGCTAGGAACTGTAAGAGCTAACCAATCATGTAATAAATTTTTATTTAATCAAATTAATTTTCACTGGTTCTAATTAATGGCATATAATATGTTGAATGTTTGATTTCTTGTTCTACTATTAATTTGACAGTGAAGATGGCAAGATTAAAGCAAGCTAAGGAAGAAGCTGAGAAAGAATCTGCAGATTATCGCTCCCATATTGAATCTGAGTATCAAAACAAGCTCTCTGAGGTATCTCAATCCCTTTATTTTCAACTGCATAGAATTATTTTCAGGAATTGTATATTTATTTTGATTGAATATGTAGACAAGTGGGAATGCTGGGTCCACTGTGAAAAGACTTGAGGACGAAACTGATATCAAGATAACAAAATTGAAGGAATCAGCCTCAAAGGTTCAGCCAGATATTGTAGCCATGCTCATGAAATATGTTACTACTGTTTAATTAGAACTAATGCTTCAATTTCAAGTTGTTTTTGCTACTTAATCATGCAAAATCCCTTGCTCTTTCTTTATATTTTGGTACGAGAAAATAGAGATGAACAGATGCAACTGCAGCCATGGAAGTCATAGCTGGCGTTATGAATTGAATAATTACTTTGATGTGTTTAGGAATTTTTTTTTTTAAATCTTCTAAACTATTTTTGGCCACCAATGGAGCTTGACAGCTTGGGTTTTGGAATTTCATTTTAAAGCTGGATAATTGCTGTAGATTGGAAATTTTTAAATGTCATCAAGTTGCAACTTTCACTATAATCCTGGAATTTCTATCTTAATTTCACCAATCTTCAACGAGGGTGCTTATGCTATGTGAGTTGTTGAGTCTATAAATTTAGAGCGTTATTATTATGAATCTTCTAAATAGCAATACTACATTTTTGCTGTCTTCCTTATTCTGCTTGATATGTATAACATGTATGTATTAGTTAGTAGGAATGCAACAAAAATGCTGTAACAAAACCCACTATAATTGAAGAAAACTAATAATTTGAGGAAAAATGGATATGCTTGGACTAAATTTGACACTAATAACTACCAAGCATGAATTATAACTAGTTCTTTTACGAGGAAATATACTCTCATAATTAATCACAGCTGACCTTATGAATTGATAATTATGTGGCACACTAAGCTAGATAAATATAAACATTCTTATAGTAATTTGTTGAACTTTGAGAGATATTTCCGTTATTTTAATGATCATAATTAATTAGTCAATAAGAAATGTAACCATATTTTGTATTCTAAGTGTGTTAGATAGGTTACACATTTATAAGACCATGAAACAAGTTGATTGAAGTTGTTTGAAATTTAAAAGAATAAAAATCAGCAAAGGTTCATGCCCGTGAAGTAGATATTCACGCCAGTGAACATTGTCACGCCCGTGGTGAAAAATTGCCACAACTGTGAAAAGTGAACTTCATGCCCATTACAACTGTGAATGAGTTAGCGCCAATATTGTTCTTGCCAACGAAGCATTGGACCACCCGTGAAGCATGATTAATTCACGCACATAAAGAGATACATCATGCTTATGAAAGACTTCTTATTTATGGACAGAACCGTTCACGGTCAACTTCACCATTTCAGTCATGACTACAAAAAATAGTCACACTCGAGAAGATTATGTCACGCCCATGAACCAGAAAAAAAAAAGTTGTCAAGTGCGAATGAAAATATTGTTGAACAGAGATTTTTACATTAAATATATCCCAAATGACTATTTTTGTTAGGAAAATTATAAATACAACATATTTATGACTTCCAAAGGTTAGAAAACAAATGAAAATGTGCATTAAATCTTTTAATCTTGTATAACCTTGTGCATTTAATTCACTTCACTATTTTTATTGTAAAAACCATAATTGCTCAGAATTGTTGAACATTTTGGTTGGTGATTGTTTCATTCTTGTAATCAATTACTCAAAAGTGAGTTTGAGTGAGTTGGGTTGTGAGTGAAATATTTGTAAGGGTTCTTGCGTGAGCCATCAAAACACAAGAATTTGTTTGTTGTGTTAGCCATTAAAATACAAAGATTTTTCTGGGTTAGGTATTAGCCAAGCGAGAAACACAATAGTTCGGAGTGAGTTAGGAAAAACTTTATTTGTAACACTTTGTGTATTAGTGAAAGACTCAATTGAGATTGATGACAGGAGTATAGTTTGTTAATACTCGAACCCCTATAAATCTTGTGTGTCAAACTTCTCTTTCTCTTTTACAAATTATTCTTTAGTAAAATTGTCTGAAGCAAAATTTTTTATACCCTTGGCAACTTTCTCTTTCCAAGTTCACAGGCATGACTGTTCTTCATAGCCGTGACTGAAGTGGTGAAACTGACCATGAATGGTTTTATCCATAAATGGGAAGTCTTTCATGAGCGTGATACATCTTTTCACGGGCGTGACTTAGTCATAATTCACAAGTGGTCTAATGCTTCATTGTCATGAACATTTGAAAAAACAGTCTTAGCGCTAACTCATTCATGGGCATTACCCATGAGTAATAGGGGTGTGAAGTTCACTTTTTACAGTTGTGGCGATTCTTCATTATGAGCATGACAATGTTCATTGGTGTGAATATCTATTTCACGGGCATAAACCTTTGCTGATTTTCATTCTTTTGAACTTCAAACAGCTTTAATCAACTTGTTTCATGGTCTTAGAAAATGTGTAGTCTGTGTAACACACTTAGAACACAAAATGTAATTAAATTCCTTATTGCCTAATTATTTGTGATCATTAAAATAATGGTGATACCTCTCAAGGTTCAATGGTCTCTCCCTTTTTTATGGTAACAAATAATTTTGCAATATGTGGCTTAAGGAGAAATGAATTTCTCTCCCTCAAAAGATGCTTAATAAATATGAACTATAAAGAGCATAAGGATACCACATTTTCAAGCCATAAGCATATATGAGGTGAAATTTCAAAAGAAATTCAAATAAAGAATTTGATCATAACATTTTTGCCAAGTATATGGAATGTATATTTCAAGTATACTTTATGTTAAATGGCATTTATGTTAAGTATATGCAAAGTATATATCAAATGTATGTTATGTCAAATATATGTGAAGTATGTTAAGCACATTCATTGAATTTCTTCTTCCCTTTTGTTACAATAAAAAAAAAAAAGACAATTAAGAAAAGAAAATAAACAATATAAGGCAAACCTCATATTCCATTATACAATAGAAGTTTAAGTACAAAAAAGGATTTCCTTAATGATCCTAATGATCCTAAAACATGATTTTAATGCAGGAATCTAAAACTAAAGTATAACTCATGGCTTGAAGCCAGATACTTGCTCGTGAAGATGAGATACCTCCTTCTTAAGGCTATCAACTCTCAAGTCCATAAAATCCTTAAGATTCTCTAACTTCTGATCAATGGAGTGCTGAAAAAAATCCATGATTACTTGAAGCATGTCAAAACAAGGAGTGATAAAATGTGATAAGCTATTGAGACATGTCCGGTTGTGATGAAGATGCTTCACCAATTGCTGGGGCAACCGATATTTCTATCGTAACTTCAATAATCTCAACTATAACTCTCTTTCTCTGTTATGGCCCTTGAAGGTCAGATTTAAAAGATTTTGAATCCTCTGATTCCCATGCAATTTTACCTGCACAGGTGATAAACCTATAGTAGGTGTTATCCTGAAAGAGGATTCTCAATACGGTTTCCATCTTAATAAAGGATTCAATGTCCAGTCGATCTTTAGGGAATGTCGGATGATGGTGAAGTTATGATTATTGAGATCCATCAACTTAAGCTCAATTTTTAGATGAGTACTGTAGCCACCTACTAGAATGTCACCCGATGACTTCGAGGCAATTGATTAAAGATGGGTTCCAAACCATCTTAACAGGGCAACTAGCTCATTTTTTTAAGCCATCTCGAATAGAAGAAACTCTAATTTCCTATCCCATCGCTATCTCCTCAGGAAAATATTGAATAAGTCAAGAATCGATAAATGTAGCGGAGGACCGAGCTCTTCAAGTGAGTGTTATTTGTTTTCGTGACATCCCAACTACAATCACTACCAATGTTATGCCAATTTGTAGAGCGATTAAAGCTTGTTGCCTCACTCTCATTAATCAAACCCTCATAAGGTAGCTTGAAGATTTTTGAAACGTTTGAGGTAGTGAGTGAATTTCTTGCCTACAGAGCTGGAAGGAGACCTTTCTGACAGGAGATACTTGCAAGGTGCTTAAAAATTCAAAGTTTGGCTCCTTGAACGTGAGTTTGTAGATGTCTACGAATTCCAGCATTCCACATTATCAAAGCCACACTTTCATATATGATTCAAGGCTAAGAGCCTTGACGCAACTCCAATCAAATGTCTAAGTAGACAAAATAGGCCGCTTCTTGAGAGAAGTATACTTCTGATGGAAGTGTCAGGGTAGAATATTTAGAAGATGGTCGACATAGATATTTGGGGTCATGCTTTTTCTTTTCCTTTTGGAGGAACCAGCTCTCGAAGCTATATTGGTGGTCAAAATCCTTGAAGAAAAAGGAAAGTAATGAAAAAGAGAACCTAGGGTTTGATTATCGCCTGAAAACTCAAAGAAGACTTGAGGTAAAATAAATGAAATTGATGATTTTGATGCATAAATGATGAAACCATAAAAGATTTTTGATGAAAGGATATTTGGAAGGTCGTATTTAGCTAGAAAAAGGGAGAGGGGTGCAGCTGTCGTGTTTTTGAAGAGAGAAAAATGAGAGAAACAGTGAAATTTCATAATATTTCACAGGTGTGAATAATCGTATTCATGAGAAGACCAAATGGTGACCCATTATGTGACCAAAATTGTGAGCAATTCTATCGTTTGAAGCATGTTAAGTTCACAATCGTGACATAAAATAGTCACGGGCGTGAAAAAAGATATTCACAACATCAAACTGTGACCCAAGGCGTGAGCCAAATACACACTGAACAGAGTGAATACAATTCTTAAACATAATTTTAAGATAATGTGCTTCCATCAAACATACTAAGCTCCCTTTTTATAAAACAAAACCTTTCATCATTAAAAAGCTTAATGAAAACATTAGCTAATTGATTGTTTATGTCAATAAATTATAACACAATATCACTATTTTCGACATGATCTCTTATAAAATGATACATAATGTCTATGTGTTTGCTCCTAGAATGCTGAATGAGATTTTTAGAAAAGTTTATAGCACTCGTATTGTCACATTTGATGGGAATGTGATCAATCTCTTGACCATAATCCTTAAGTTGTTATCTCGTCCAAAGAACTCGAGTGCAACAACCCGCTCCTACATATTATTTCAGTAGTGGACAAGACAACTGAAATTTATTTCTTGCTAAACCAAGAAACTAAGCATTCACTAATGAAGTGACAATTTCCGAATGTATTTTTTCTATCTAGAAGACTTCTAGTATAATCAGCATCCGAAAAACCAATTATATGAAATGAAGTATTTTTAGGATACCATAAACCTAAGTGTTGTGTCATATATATATTTTAAAATTCTTTTCACAACATGCAAATGAGATTTTTTATGACATGATTGAAATCTAGCACATAAGCATACACTACACATTATATCATGTTTAGAGTGGTAAGATATAAAAGAGATCTTATCATGCCTCTATAAAATTTTTCATTTATAGTCTTACCCTTTTTATTTTTGTCCAATTTGGTTGATGTGCTCATTAAAGTCTTGGCACTTTTACATCCTTTCATTCCAAATTTCTTTAATAACTCTTTGGTGTACTTGGATTGGTTGATGAATATGTCATTTTTCTTTGCTTGATTTGAAAACCAAGGAAAAATTTAAGCTCTCTCATCATGTTCATTTCAAATTCTCTAGTCATACATTTAGAAAATTCTTGATAAATAAATTCTTTAATAGATCCAAATATAATATTATCAATATAAATTTGAACAAGTAATATGTCATGCTTATATTTTTTAATGAAAAGAGTAGTGTCTACATGTTCTTTTGAAAAATCATTTTCTAAAAGAAATGCATTAACTGTAATACCCTTTAATATAGCATAATTTACGTCAGATTAAGAGATGTTTTCAGCTGACTTAGTAAAGCGACTATGCAAGACTTGCAATATGTACCAATATATGCACTTATACTAATTAAATATGCACACATAAAACTTTTATATTTCATAAAAGTTATTCAATGTCACTACTGATTTTTTTTTAAAATACAACATAGATCATTTAGAAACAAAATGTTAATACTCAAGTTACTGCTGTTATGCTCTTTTATGGGTCTCACTGGTTCTGCGGTGCTAACTATAACTCTTATCGTTCTATACCCTTCTATTTACAACCTGTGCGAGAAAAAAATACTTCCACTCTGAGTATAACCCTCAGTGGTATATGCTTTATAATGATAGCCTCATAATATTTATGTTAACCTATTTAATATTATTATATACATTTATTCTTCTAACATATATTTCTATCACATACATTTATATACCAATATATATACATCATTTAAACTATTGTAACATATCATTTTAGATCATTAAAGTAAACATGTTTTACATTATATTCATATTCTATAAATATAAATAACCAAAATAGTTCAATATATATATGTATGTCACATTCATAGTTATCATGGTAACATGTTAATATAACATTATATGCTCATATACCATGTAACATTTATATAAAATATACTCATCACATCAAGCAATTTCATATGTTAAAATTAATTTACCACTATATTAGCATTCGCATAACCATATTAATTATTAGTATTTAATAGAAATCATATTATATTTCATATGTTATTAAGTATTATTATTATTACCACCACGATTATTACTATAAAGTTTGTACAAATCTGTTTATGTCATTTCTGATTTATCGGATCCTTACACTTTTCTACTCTTGTCGTTGTATTTGACAATAATTAAATTTTTAATTACTTATTTTCATCAATAAATATTTATATTTCTTTTAAAAATTAAATCTCCTAATAAAATTTTTTCAGTTACCACATGCACATTTAATATGTAATTCACCATTCTCAGTCGCCCAATTCCTATTACAGTGAGACTACTTATTCCCTAATAATATTTCCTTTTTTCTCATCTTTTTGCCTTGTTTTCCTATAATTAACCCATTATCCAACAATTCATCTTCAAAAATTCTATTTAATTCAATTTTCTGATTTTCCTTCTCCATAATTTCCCTCAGTTAATTTTCCCTCTTCTCAATTATTATTATTTATTGTTTTTATATTTCAATTTTCCACTTAAAAATTTTCATTAATTAATCAATTTCTCTAAAATTTCCCAATAAATTCCTATAATTATTTCAATCCATATTCTTTAATTTCCAACTACCAATTTTACTTAATTAAGTCCAAATATTCAAGAATTAATTCTTCAATAATTCGGCCATACTTTTAAAAATTCTCAAAAATTATTTCTTCACTCCAAAAATTATTTCACATCTCTAAATATCCCAAATAACTCCAATTTCAACAAATCAAGCTATGGTTCACTCAATTTATTCATCCAAAATTTCAGACATAATTATGAAAAATTTTTAAATATTCCACAAAAATTTCTAAAAATTATTTTTACCCATTTATCATCACTTCTCATCAATTCCATCTCTAAATTCCTCATTTTTCATTTTTATACAATTTTCATATTATCCCTCCGTCAAATCCTAATTCTCCATATTTCTAATCCAATACAAAGTTTACAAAAATCTTAAAATCAATATAAGGTAATCACCCAATCAACTCAAATCCATAAAAATCTAAAAAAAAAAAAGTTAAAGAATCTCACCACTAAAAATTTATGGAATTTCAGCCAATGGTAATTTTTCCACCAAATTACTTTTTTCTCCTCTTTGTTGCTCCCTTATACTCGGATAATTAATTATTGATAAGAAAAATGAATGAAAGCTTGAAGACTTCATCCATGGTGGCTCGGCCAAGTGGGGAGGAAGATGAGGGCTTTTTATTTGATATTTTTGGTAGAGAATTCTATATTCATGGAGAAATATGGGCATTTGTCCTTATATAGCTTAATTAATTCCTTAATCTTCCCTATTATTGGCCAACTAACATTTAATTAGGAGATTAAGTTGAAAAATGGTCAAATTGCATCCTAAATGAATTTGACTTTAATCAAAACTTTCACCAATCACATCATTTTCTTCAAATTAATTTATGAATAAATTTAATTTTCCAAAATTCAACCTCTAAACAATTTAATTACTTCAAATTAAATATACCAAAAATTATAAAATAATTTTCTCTTCGAAACAGTCTTTTCAGTAGTATGAAACGATATCTAGTGTGAAAATTACATTTTTACGGTTTAGTCATTTTTCTTAATTCGGCTCGTAAAAATTTATTCATCGTCTGATTTCTAAATTATTAGTGTTAAAAATCTTAGAATTCAATTACGATCACATCGATAACTTTACGATAATAAACATATATCTCTAACTTCCAGTCAAGAAATCAGACCGTAAATCCGTAACAGGTACTGTATTTTTGCAAATTGAAACCCTTAACTTTAAAATTTTTCCACTTAATTTCACCAATAAACTTAAAATATTATTCTCTATATTTTAGTGTGCTTAAATCATATTTTTCTCATTGGAAAAAATATATATTTTCCTTCTGGTATATCACATCGATTCACATGTCAAGCACGTAACCGTAATAATATGTCCTTATTCTCTAGTCTTCATATCGCTTATAACATTTTCAACTTAAATTATATTTTTTTATACCTATATGACCATATTTAAATCCGGATAATAATGTCCTTATACTGGTCAACCCTTGTTGACTTAACTGTGCCGATCACAGAGCGCACCCACCATATAAGGTCTAAATCATTAGTCTTGATACTAAGTCTTTCATACCAAGCTTTTGAAGCTTGTTTTTTTTTACCATATAATGCCTTAGTTTAAATACATAATTTGATAATGTATGACTTTCAAAACTGGGAGGTTGTTCAATATAAACTTCATTCTCTATAAAACCATTTAAAAATCACATTTGACATCCATTTGAAAAGGTTTAAAGTTTATATGGCATGTAAAAGTTAAAAAAAAAATTAATTGCTTCTAATCTAGCCACTAGAGAATAAGTCTCATCATAATCTGTCTTCCTTTTGGTTGTACACTTTGGCAACCAATCTAACTTTATTTCTAGTTATATGACCTTACTCATCCAACTTGTTCCTGAAAACACATTTACTATCAATGATTGGATAGTCCTTAGGTCTTGAAACTACGGTTCAAACCTTATTTCTCTCAAATTGGTTGAGTTCTTCTTGCATGACAATCAGCCAACTTTCATCACTAAGATTCTCATCAATGTTTCTTGACTCAATTTGAGAGACAAAAGCTAAATTAGAATCTAAAAATTTAAGATTAGATCTAGTACTTACACCTTTAGTGGGATCACTAATGATTTTCTCCATGGGATGGTTTCTTATGAATTTCTATTCCTTTTAGAGCTCTTTGGTGTCTTGCTCTTGAGCTTGAGGTAGTAGATTATCTTGATGTTCCTCTTGATATTACTCATCTTGATCATCATTATCATCTCTTTTTAAGGTCTCACCATCCTTTTCATGATCAAGACCAACTTTATCCATAGTACCTATAATATCATCAAAAGTACTACCTTTCACAAGATCAAATTTACTATATTCATAAAAAATAACATGCATAGATTCTTTTACAACTAATGATCTTTTATTAAAGACTCTATAAGTTTTGCTAGTTGTGAAGTATCCTCAGAAGATACCTTCATCAGATTTAAAGGCAAATTTTCTAAAGTTATCTTTGGTATTTAATATAAAACACTTGCATCCAAATACTCTAAATGATAAGATAAAGGGTTTTCTTCCATTTCATAGCTCAAAAAAATTTTATTTAAAATTGGTCTTTTGAAAACTCAATTAGAAATGTAACATATGGTATTAGTGCTTTCGGCCCAAAAGGAGGATGGCAAACCATACTCATTGAACATTTTTCTAGTCATCTCAATTAGAGTTCTATTTTTCCTTTCAACAACCCCATTTTGTTGAGGAGTTATTTGAGTTGAAAAATTATGAGAAATATCGTATTCTAAACAAAAATTCTCAAAATTCTCATTTTCAAAATCTTTGTCATGATTACTTCTTATTTTAGAAATAAAATATTTTTTTCATTTTGAATTCATTTGGAAAAAGTTTTTAAATGATTCAAAGGCATCACTCTTTTGAGCTAAAAAAAATTACCCAAGTAAATTTAAAGTAATCATCAACAATAATAAAAGCATAGTGTTTACCTCCTAAACTAGCAACTCTAGTAGGTCCAAAAAGATCTAAATGCAAAAGTTGCAAAAGGTTTAGAAGTACTTACTACATTCTTTGACTTGAAAGAGGTTTTGTGTTGTTTTCCTCTTTGACATGGTTCACATGTTTTATCCTTTACAAATTTAACTTTTGGTAGTCCATCCACTAGCTCTCCCTTGCTAAGGCTTTGAATTAAGTAAATGCTTATATGATAAAACCTTCTATGTCATAACCAGGATTCATCACTAATTGTCATAAGACACTTAGAGGAAAGGTTGGAAAGCTTGTGTAAATATATTATGTAAGTATTATCATCTCTATCTCCTTTGAACATCACTTAACCATTTAAGGTGGTCATAAGTCATTTGTTAAAGGTAAAGGTGACTTGGTTTCCCTTATCATATAATTGACTTACACTTAATAAATTATGCTTTAAACTATCAACAAGTAAATATTTCAATTAAAAAGATATTATTTAAACCAATGGAATCAATGTCAATTACCTTACCCTTGGCATTATTTTCAAAAATTACCTTACGATCATCAGTTCTTTTGATTTGAGTGAAAAAGCTTCTATTTCCGATCATATGCTTTGAGCATCCACTATTCACTAGCCAAGTATTTTCCTTTGGTGTGGACTTGAGACATAACTACAAAATAACAATTTAGGTTTGATTTCTAATTACCTAAATGAACTTGAGTCCTTAGGGGTTAGCCGTAGAAGGTTCCCAATGGATCTTCCTTATGAAACAATATTTGTTTATATGCCCTAGCTTCATGCATTAGTAGCATTATTTGGATTTAAATATGTTTTTCCACTTGCAATTGGTTTAGGCTTTATTACTCTCATAGGGGGAGTATATGCACAATGACATAAACATTCATGTGTTCTAGGTGTTTTCTTAGGTGCATCTTCTTATATAGGAAAGCATGATTGGTCTTTTGAGGTTTCCCTCTTCGGGCATGTGACCCTTGGTTACTTTTATTTTGAGTATAGGGTTTTATGTGTGCTTTGACATAGCCCTTGGGGATATTACTTTAATAGTAGAAGTTTATGGTTTGTTTGATTTAACAAAGATGGTTTTAGAAGATGATGATGCTCCATTGAATCCCGAACCATGTCTTACTAATGGAGGTCTTTGAGATATGATTAAAGTGTCTAAACTCTCTTTCCCTTTATGAAATCTAGAAATAGAATTTCTAAGCTCTTTAACCTAATGTTTCAAAACATTATTTTCATTTAAGAGAGAGCTTATTGAAGGTTTTGAGGAAATCGCATCCAATGACTTCTTTCAGGAGTCATTTGAGGTTTTTAACTCTTCAACTACCTTTTGAAGTTCATTAAAATCATTTTTTAGTTTAGAGATATTTTTCTATAAAGATCAAGTTTCATTTTGTATCTTTCTATTTCTAGATTTAGTACTTCAACTATATCATCATCATCATCAATTAAATCACATAAATCATCACAGTGTTGGGAAGTAGAGCATACCTCATCATTGGAATAGTTCTCAATAGCCATGAAGCACAAGTTAGCCATCTCCTATTCTTCTTCTTCTTCAATGAGTGATGAGGTTTCATCGTCCTAAGTGGCTTTGTGATCCTTTTCTTCATTTTTTTGTTGGGTCTCCTTTTATACTTTTTGACCATGGTGCACTTCTATCTAATGTGTCCCTTTTTCCAACATTTATAGCACTTGATTTCCACCTTGCCTTTGTTCGATGAGGAGTTTCTAGATGGGAATCTTGAGGCTCTTTACTTGTAGTTCTTAATTAAGTCATACTTGTGAGTGATCAACCTCTTGATTCTCCTTGAAAGTAAGGCTATTTGATCATCCCCTTCATCAACTAACTCTTCATCACTAAGGAAATCTTCATTTATAGGCATTGAGGTTGAAGCTTTAAGTGTTAGAGGCTTTATCTTCTCCTTTTCTCCTTCAAGCTCTTTTTCCCTTAATAAAGTCATTTCATGAGTGAGTTTGTCAATAAGTACATCGATAGGAATTACGCTCAAGTCTTCATTGGCTTCTTCAATACTTGCAACCCTTGAGCCATAATCTTTCATAAGAAGACTCTTTAAAATCTTGTTATTTACATTTTCCAAATTATAGTGCTTTCCAAACTTCCTCATGCCATTGACAATAACAAGAAATCAACTTGTCATTTCAGTTATGGTCTCATTTGGCTTTATTTTAAAGAGTTCATATTTGGTGATAAGAAGTTGAACCTTCTTGGACTTTACTTATTTTGTATCTTGATGGTAGTTTTTCAACGTTTTCCAAATGGAGTATGCAGTTGGACAATGTTGGATTCTATCATACTCTTCAAGTGATAGAGAGCTTATTAGAATGATCATGGCTTTCTTGTTTTTGTCATTAGCTCTCTTTTGAAACTCGGTTCAATCATCTCTTAGAATGATCTCATATTTTCCTTCGGCATTCATTCTTGTTAAAGGCGTCAATTTTTTTCAAACAATATCCCAAACATCTACTCCCTCACTATCAAGATAAGTTTTCATCTTAAATTTTCAATTTGTATAATTTTCTCCATCAAAGAAAGTCTTGAGGTTGTGAAACCCTTCGTTGACCATAATTTGATCTTTGTTAACACTTGTTAGGCTTGAATGTTAGATCTTGCTCTGATACGACTGTTACCCAAAACAATAACCAAGAATGGTAGTTGAATTGGTTGGTAATATAATTAAACATGTAAACTTAATTTAAGAAGAAAGACTAATGTGTGTCGTAATTGGGGAGCACCAAACCAACCCTTTAGAAAAACTAATTGACAAATGCTTAGCAAATTATGCTTCTTTTATAAAACACAAATTAAAAATTAATTTGTGTAAATAATCATATTGTTTTTAGCAAAATTACCTCACCCATTCCCCTATTCACAATTGCTTTGAACTTCCTATTATTTGTCTAACTTAGTTACTTCTACACCTCCATACATAGACTTTGCAATTTTGGACACAATATGATACGGACTTGTCATGACACAATATAATACAGACTTGTCATGACACAATATGAATGCATCTAACTTATATATAATATGATTAAACATGTTTAAAAATATATAATAATTAAATTATTCAATTATATATTAATATTTTTAAATATATGTATAGGTTTATATATCAATAAATTTATAATATATTAAATTAGTAAATTATCTATAATTTGTATTAGTAATAATCGTATTAATAATTAAATGCTTAAATTTTATTATAATAATAAATTTTATTTTGCAAACATAAATATATATTTATATATATGTTATACCATACCAAATTATTAATACATTATAAATATTGTCATATATTGATGAAATATTAATTTTAGTTATTTGTAATTATATACGTGTGTGTATATATATATATATACGATTACATGATACGAAACTAACACGTTTAAATCAATAGAATAGCGATATAACATAATTACACACCATAAGATATAAATTGTCAACTCTATCTATACATGATAAAGAGAAAAAGAGAAGCAAAACAGCTTCAAAAGGATTGGACCAGGAGTTCCATTCTCATGTCTGACCCTCTTTTGAAAAACTGAGACATAAAGACGAGCTATTTACAAAACGATATGTATTTATTTTTTAACGTCCTGTTTACAATTTGGACATTTTTAAGTTCACCCAAAATAATTTCACACTTTAACGCTTCCACCTTCTAACATCGATTATTCATCTACTGCCAAATTCATTTCCTTCTCCACTCTCCCACTCCTCTTGACACTAACCACTTTTCTATTATTTTAATCCACTATGGCAAAGAAAAGGTGAAGAAAACGAGAGAGAGAGAGAGGAGGATACCGGCTCTGATTCGCATATTGTCGATACCAATATGCAACCTCTTGGAATAGCCATCACAGCTTTTTGGCTCCTCACAACAGCTTTGGTCATTGAAAAAAAATATGCAACCTCTCCCTCTGTCCTTTTCTCTATCTTCTTTTGTGCCATCTTTCCATCTTCTTCTTCATTTTCCTCCCTCTCATTCTCCCCCCTCCCCCCCCCCCCCCCAACTCCACCTACGAAGTTGTCGGTTATGGCAAATATCCACATGGAAGAGATTATGAACAATGCTGGAAAAGCCTTTAAGAATTATTACATTGGGACTAGAAAGATGTGGGACTAAAAAATCTAGAAATTTCCATTAATGGCAGTGTGTGGCCGAAATAAAAATACATATAAGATATACGTAAGTTATGTGTGGTATAGTGAGATATAAGTGAAGTATATGAAAAATATATGGTGCTGAAACTCCATGATGATCCACATGAATCCTGATTTTTGACACCAGTAAGAGCTCCTTTCTCTCTCCAGACAAATCATCAGAGAGAACTGATTAACAACGTGGCTAATCTACTGGTCCAAAAAGAAATTCTCTTGCCGATTTACCATCCTAGCGTCCAACACTCACTGACAAGCGGCTCATCAGAGTCCAACAACTAAGTTTACAAGAGGAGAGAGGAAAGAGAGAGAGACGCAGAAAAGAAAGACACGAGAGAAATATGCAGTTAACAAGAGTTAATAGCGAAAGATAATAAAAGAAAAAATTAAAAAAAAAAACGTAAAAAAGTTAGAACAAAATAAAAAAGCGTAAAAATATCTTATGCTATAAAAAGGCGTTAAAAAGTCAAATATTTGGAGAAGAGCGTACTCGGTGTATATTCTTCCATACATAACATAAAGAAACTACCTACTTTCTCATCTTTGGAATCAAAGGAATAAGCGCAAGGTTTTTTTTTTTTTTGTCTAAGTTTTCATTTTTTAGCAATCAGATAGAGAATGACAGCGAAAAAATGTCTTAGACAAGGTATACACCTGTAAACAAAATATATACAGAAAAGCCTGAAATTAACATCTCCAGGCATCTAAAAATACAGAGGCCACAGTTCAAGATACAAATTTTCCAAGGTTACAGGCTTCGTGGGCAATACCCGTACACCCCAAACTCAAAATTCACTTGTCAGCTAAGCACCCATTATGGGGTTCCCACCAAAGCACATCAGACTGCTTCCCACCATAGCACACCAGACTGCCTTAACTGATCCCTCGAATTGCAGTTCCGGAAAAAGTCAACTGGGCATATGAACAACAGAGAAAGATGGACGGCACAAGAAAGAGATTGTATTTAGTTAGCACTTGGGCTTCTTGCCACTGTTAAGTACTCTGTGCAAATGGAAAGCTTCACCTTGATCCCCATTCAATGACCTCCTCTCCAAACAGCAAACTATCAGCTGCCTGAGCAACCTCTCGAGATATGAGCGCAAGCAGCCCTGCAAATCCTTCAGATTGGGATTTGTTGATAAGATCATAGCATTCACAGTGTCTGCCACAATCTCACGCTGTGACTCTTCAAGAAGATACCCCACTGAGGACTCCTGTGGTTTCTCATATGCCAGCAAAGCAACACAGTCCTACAGAGGAGAAGAGAATTCCAAAGATTATTTAGCTTTAGAATCCAGCAATGTGAAATGAAAACACTCTTCTTGATCTAACCTACACCCCCACCCTCCACCCCATTCTTCTCCGGATAGAAAATGCCATTACGCAAAGATGATCACCACCCCAATTTGAAACAGCCAGCAGATACGTAAGGTAACATGTATCGCCCAAATAGTAGAAGAATAAACAATTAATTAGACAACAATAAACAAGGACCCCAAATCATTATCTTTATGATAAGCTACTGAAAGATTCTGTTTTATCTTATTATTTCACAAGTGGTGTTTTATTTTATTATTTCATAAGTGAAACAAATTAGTTTCCTTCTGACTATAATCAAACTGCAAGAGGAAAAGTTTTCTGAGAATAGGGAACAAATGCCTTCACAAGAAAAAATCGCTTTTCTTCTGGCAACAATCAAAACTCTCTTTCTCATAGATGAGTAAGAAGTGAAGGATTTCTCTTTTGATCTCTTTAGCCTCGTTCCAAAGAGCATGAATGAATAAAACAATGAAAAATAGCTTTTTTTCTGTCCATGTTTCACACTAGAGAGTATTTTTCTCAAATCAACAGAAGTTGAAGCAGTGGCATTCATGCTATTTTTTTCTGTCCATTTTTCACACTAGAGTATTTTTCTCAAATCAACATTGAAGCAATGGCATTCATGAATTTCATTCAATAATTTCGAGAAGTCTTAAACCTGAAAGGGAGCAGGGTGCTTTAAAATTTGACTGCCATCGGCCATTTACACCTTAACATCTTAAACTTAAAGACAGTGTCAATCACATACAGAATTACAATTTCTCATAGCATAAAGATAGCCTAGTTGCTTACAGTCACAAAAGGTGGACTCACCAACCCCCATTATCAGAACATGTATCTCAGACATATGAGACTATTATTATTTGACAAATGAAACTTGCTAGTACCTGAACTAGATCAGCAAACCCAGGCAGCTCAAAGAATTTTGCCAATTCAATCCTTCCATATCTCACAGCCTCCTCCAGTGCTCCAACCTACACGTTACATTAAGTTGCATGTGAATAACCTTGTCAAAATATGCAACATCAACTACAAATAGCATCAGTTGCAACATATAGACAATAACGGTTTGTAGAGAGAAATTTATACTTCAAGGCATATTGGAGCAGTAACATAATTATATTATGAAAAAGTGTAGACGTTCATTATACCATCATAAAATAGCAGGTAAAAGCTTCCCCACATTAAATACATACACTACCATTATCACCAATAAGAGATTGAAATTTTCTATTTTGAAATATACAAAGACTAAGCAAATTAAATAAGCAAGAAAATATACCCGAACCAGTTCAATAAATTTTTGACAGTGAAGCAGAAAGCAGGTCGCTGATCTTTCATCCTGCATAAGGCAAAATAAAGAGTCAATACTTGAACAATACAAAGCAATTTTTTAATGGGAACATGCTAAACAAGAAAAGAAAACTATGGCCAAAGATGCCCCATTATCAATAATAGTAAGAGCAGAGCTTGAACTGCAATTCCAGAAACAGGAGTGATTGTAATCATATACAAGATCTCACTAAGTCTTAAATAAATAAAAAAACTTAAAGGAAAAGGTAAGCCTAAAAGATTACAAAATATTGAGACAAAGCAAGAATCCGATGAGTAAAATTCTCCACAACGAAACAAAAACAATATTGATTTTGTTTTCTTTCTTTTTCTTTTTTCACAAAATTTTTTTTCCATTGCATATTTAGAAAATTCACTTTTTAAGTTCACAAAAATAGAGTTTGCTTTTGGGGAGTCAACCTGTATAAGCCCACAATCAAATATTTAAAAAATATTTTTGAAATCCCCCCATCCCCCCACCCCAACCAAACCCCAATCCCCCTCTTGCAAAAGAGAAGCTCTGTGGATCACTGAATAAATGGTGATACAAAATGTCACTAACATGTGTTCACCTGAACAATCTGGGGATACCAGTCACGAAGTTTACTGACTGCAGCATCAATATCGCCATTCCTGATTAGCTTCATCAATAAAAATAAATGTCAGTACACCCAATCTTCATTTAGAGCAGAGAGAGAGAGAGAGAGGGAAGAAGAAAAATAATATCAGCTTTTTTAGAATACTAAACGCAACAACTTCATCTCAGAGATTGAGGAAATATGTTCAGTGGCCATTGAAGAACGAACCAGATCTAGAAGAGAGAATTTGATTGCGAAATGCATAATGATAAAAAATAAATCAAGAAAAAGATTTATGATTTCTTCCAACATAGCTTCTGTGAAAACAATGTCTCTAGAGCTGTTTTAAGAATTTATCACATTGAACAGACTTGAAAACATTTCACATTAAATTGGAACATGATCATGGATTATGAAACTCCATTGACCAATCTTTTCATAAATGAAACACAGAAAGTGGGATTTTTTTTTTATGAAAAGGGGAAAGAAAAAGGCATAGTTGATTGACACCACCTCACCGAGCATCTTTTTTAGAAAATTATATCACATGCCAAAGGCCTGCACAAAATGTGATCTTAACTAAAAACTAAAAACCAATTCTTTTGCTTTTTGCTACTGTGAGAGCGAAAAGCAAAATCCCTGTTTGATTGACTAGTGAAAAGCAACTCTGGCGAAAAAATAAAAAGGAGAAAAGTTGCTGTGCAAGAAGGAAATAAATTAACTTTTTGCTTTTCTCATGCGAATTGCCGCTCTGATAGTGTCATAATCACCACCGCAAGTATGGAACATACACATAAAAATAATTTTTTTTTATAGATATTTTTTTTTTTTTTTGCTAATAACAATAGCAACAGGAGAAATTATATATTTACCAACCATGTTTTTTTACGATTACTTTAAAGCTTATATATTTACCTAACATGTTTTTTTTTTTTATCTCTAGTTCACTACAAAACAAATTTTAAATCAGAACAAAAAAGGCTATGTAGTTTTCTTTCAAAAAAAACAAACAAATAAACAAAGCAAAAGGCAAAAAGTTGAGCCAAATGGAGCATTATGTTATATCTAAATAATATTTGCATTCACCAGAATTTGTGAAACCCAAATACACAAGGTGTACAAAGGACAAATGCCTAATAAAGATTAGAACATGGAAAAAAAACACAGGTAATGGAAACAGAGAACACCTAAAAGCTTGCTAAACTTCCAGAAGTAATCAGACCATGTAAAACCTAGAGCAGAAATGCATAAGGACACTAAGGTACATTGCTCTCACAAATACCCGACTAATCCTTTCAAACCTGTTGAATAATCCATTGCCACAACAGAGCTGCTCCCCAAACCAAATGACTCTGCTGTTCCTGTGCCCTTCTCTTAACGCCTATAACAGATTTTGGCATGACTCACAACTAGGCCTTAATCTCAGACTAGGTGGGGTCAGCTATATGGATCCTCTGTTTCCAAATCCATCTGTCCAAAGCTAGACCCACCTCAATATCGAATGATTTTAGATCTCTAGACCTATTTCTCTCCACATGATCCTAGGCCTAACTTTTACTCTTCTTTCTACCTTCAACTACTAAACTATCATATTTTCAAACTGGGGCATAAGGGGATCTACATAATACGTGTCCAAACCATCTTAAACATCCTCTCATTTTGTCTCCAATGTGTGCTATACGCAGCTTCTCTTGGATGCATGATTCACACAGTGCAAAAATAAAGGAATACAATCACCACGCCGAGGAAGCTGGACAGTGAGCAAAAGCTAGCCAACCATTTTCCCATCATTTCCAGAAAATAACTATTTTTACCTTTCCATAAAAGTTTTTGTTGTCAGTATATGTGAATATGAGCTTCCAAATATTCGCTGTAAAAGCTCTAGCTCTAACCCCATACAAACTCTAAAATCAAGCAAGTTCCATTACTGTGTCATTGCTGCCGCACCACATCTTTAACCTAGCATGATGATTCAAACAATGCACCCTTAGAAGCCATCTCCTAATAGTTAGCTGCTTCATTAACAATTACACCTTATAGTAGCTTTCTATTGTAGCCAATCTGAAAACAATCTAAAGACCCATCTTTTGAAGTTTCTTTTTCTTTAGGGAAAATAACTAAAGAGAGAGAACGTTCTTCATGCAATTATAGTAATGATAAGCAAAGTTCTTTGTGCAATTGTAGTAATGATAAGTTTATATATTTCGAAAGTGAATCAAAGAAAAATATCAACCTGGACTATAAGTACAAGTACTGAACAACCATATCATGCAAAAGAGAGCCAAGGTTCTTCAGGTCTTTCAAGCCATAATATAAATGAAAAAAAAAATGAAGTTGCTTTGAACTGCAAATTGGATGCATTAAGAGACCCCCAACAAGAGACATGACTTCAGGAGGGGGTCAGCTGGCCAATTACTGGAGATATTTCCTGATAAGAAATAGTGAGCTCCCCAATTATTACCATACTTACCAGAAAAACGCATTAATCTTTCTGCTAAAGAGCCATCAGCATTTTGCTTAAATAAAATATTGCTACATTTAGTATGAATTTCAAATAGACACTCCCATCATCAAACAAATGCATACCTGTCGAAGAGTTCTTCTCTCATTTAATGCATACATAATATCCTGCTCACAAAAGCCATTCTCTTGAGCTATATATACAGGAAGAACTGTACTTTTACCAGCCAAATCAAATGAATTAAGAGTCTCCTCATAGCCATAATGCAGTAAGTAGGAGCGAACAAGTCTGCTTATACAATACAAATAAACAATCAAGTAAAAGAAAAAGATAGGGAAAATATACAAGAACAACAACAATTCTAGCCTCTCAATGCAAGCTGACAAGGATCAATGCAGTAATATAGTCTGATATGTTGATAAAATAGGGGAAACAATAGGAAGCTCAGTGTGAGCTATCAAACTGGACATCCATCAGGTTCCCACCAACGACACCTAAGTCCATGTATTTAGCAATGGAGTTTAACAGCTTGTCCAAAAGTACTTTTGCACTTCTTTGAAACAAAAGCTTTGTACCACATTATTTGATCCAAACATATGCCAGATCATCCAATATGAATTTTAGAAATACAAAATTTAAATTTGAGAAAGATCAAATCCATAAAGAAAGCCAGAGTGACAGGAGATCTGCGAGAGGACTTGATTGCCTTGGTCCAATAAGCAAATTAAATATTCTAAAATATTTCTTTTAGCACATAGATCGTATTGCTCACAACCAAAAAGAAAAGATCATGTTTGAAAAAGCATCAATAATTTTTTAACTTACTCAAAACTGACATTTGGCGGAAAGGATATTTTCTCAATTGTTGCCTGCTGCTTCATCCGTTCCTGTGTTTCATATTCCTAACAAAAGAACATACATGAGACAGAAGGTAAAAATTAATAATTACACGCACTTGTATTTACAATTGCAAGAATTTCAACACAACTAAACAAGCTAGGTTCGCTACTTTCTTTTAAACACAAATTTATACACGAGAATGAAATCATATAGTAAAAGTCAAGCAAACCAACCCAATACTTCAAATCAAATTATTAAAAAATACATATGACAAGAAACAAGTGAATTTATAACTTCACAAAAAGTTTACAAGCAATATTTCAGCTTGACAAATGAAGTTTTACTGCCCTCAAGCAAGATTAAACATATGTTTCATGAATATCCATCACTTAACAAAACAAAATTGCATTTTACTCAGTTACAACTATAAGATGCAGCATAAAATGACTTTTAGAATAGCAAGAAATAGTGATGAATTAATAAAAAAAACTTGTCTGCTACTCCAGGACAATAACACTGCACCACCTAAATGCAACAAGACTTTGCCACCCAATCGTATCACTTAAATGGCCAGCAGAAGGACAGACACTTTACCTTATCATCTATTCTATATATACAACTTAAATTTATATGCTTCAGCAATGATCTCATAAGATTGAGAAGAAAGAAAAAATTAAATGCAAGCACATTTTTACAACAAAAGAATACACAGAAAGGAAGAAGACAACACAAAAATCTCTTGCCTTAAGATCAAAAGCAAATTGTTTCTGCCCAAAGTTGACTTCAATCCTGCTTGATTGATATAAAATATGCATATTAGGAAATCATAATATTTATTGAAATAATAATATCTGCACATTTAGCAAATAAAAGGTAACATACAGAGAAACTTTAACATGATTATTTTAGTGCCATGGCAGAGAGGAAATAAACCTTGAGAGAAAACGGGGTGTATCTGTGATGTATTGAATATATTCACAGTTTGTAAGTCGAGGAATACATTAGATGAGGGAAAAAAAAAAATTGTCCACAGCCCATATCAAAATGTTTAATACACTCCCTCCGTCCCATAGAGATAGGCCTACTTCTAGTTTCACACAGATTAAGAAAATTTAGTTAATATGGTTGTAACTATAAATTTTTTCTAGCATACCCCTATATTAGTTAGGGGCATATTGGGAATCTAGGAAATAATAATTCAGATTAGTCGATAACAAGAATCATTAAATAGATGCATAATAGAGAATTAACAAACGAACTACATTTTTAAAAAAGGAAAGTGGGCTATAATTTGAGACAAATGAAGAAGTATGTAAGTCAATCTTTATCAGACAGCGGGAGAATAAAGTCGTAAAGTGCAGAAACTAGATATTTTTTAATCATAAAGCTGCACAGCTTTTGATAGATTTCATGGAGCAAACAAGTACCTTTTACAAATTCAAGAGAAATTGAAGACATTTCTATTTCTTTTTCTAAAATAAATTATGTCAAGAAATGAGTTTTACAAACAGTAATTTATGAGATAGAGGACATTTCACAGTGTATCACAACCATCTATCATATAACAAGATCTTTCCTAGGATCCCAATGCTCCAAAATCAAATGCATGCATCTTAGGTTCAGTATCACCTCCAACACACGCGCATGCACAAGCACAAAAACAAAGTGATGCACTAAGATCAAAAGGTCCTCACAACTCATAATGCAAATATGGTTAAAATGTGTACTTTACAATTACTTCATAAACCAACTACTTTAAGAGACCTTTAAATTTAGTTTTGAAAGCCATAAGGGGCCTTTGCCAAGCATGTACTCAAACTGGCAGAAAAATCAATACTAATGATCCTCAAGATCATGCTAAAACTACCCATTTCTCATATTATTAAAAAGTGAAAATATTTGTTCTCGCACAAATTCTTGTTTGTGACGAGTTGAAGCACAAAAAGGCTGTCATACTGTCACTTCAACAATATGCAAAATTGCAAATGCAACTAAACATTCATTTAACTATTCCACTTTCGCTTTCTTTTGTTTGTTCTATGTCAGAGAAGTATACTTAGTGACATTCCATATCAAGCAAATCATTTATTGCAAAGAAGTTGGATGTTAAAGCTTGACTGAACCAGATTCTTATTCTCCATAATCATTGAGTTTTATAAAGGAAGAATTATCTAGATGGCTTTACAAAATAAAGAGCTGCAGCATAAAATATAGTGACTCAAAATGTCAATTTACTTTAATCAAACTAGATTATCATTAACCTACATCAAAAGTCACCTAGAAGACAACACCACATCTGAATTTCTAATCTTGCACAAGAATTAGCAAGCAAAGGGTACCAAAATATTAGCTAAACATAACAAGTATTTAAGAGTTACGACGTACTCTTCATTCCGACTGTGAACAGCAACTGTAGGGAATAAGGGACCTTTTATGTCCTTGTTCACTGCCCCAACCACTGTTCCATTTTTGCTACACCAACATAGGAGCATGTATAAAAATAAAGGTTTTCATGATTAATACAAGGCAAATTCACAATCTCAAAATTAACACCGGCAGCAATACTTTCAACTCAACACCAAACATACTGACCAAAGTGAGCTGTCTTACGTGAAAAACAATTCTTGTGAAGCATAATTAATACCAGCACCAATTGTATCCTTGGCTGTAAAGGTTGGCCCAAAAGGCTCTCCCTTTCCAAGTCCACGATACAAATAGCCGTCATCTCCATGATATCCACAACTGTTTGATTCCCACCTGCCACAAGGATTGAAAAGGATAAGCAGGGTTAATAACAATTACAGTATAATATACCAATATATCTCACTGACAAGGCATGACAAATACTTGAAGCTGCTCTCCCAACCAAAAATCTTTCTCCCTCACGAACTCAGAAGCACGTTTAAAAAGGCCATCTCATAGCTCTTCACCAGATCCTATGTTACTCCGACACTTCATTTTTAGAGAAGTACTCATACCCTTCGGGTATGATATTGGTATGGGTATGAAATTCTTACCAGATTTTTCATTTTAAAAGTGGGTACTCATAATTCTGGTTTCATTTAAATTACAGGTGTAGATCAAATGGATTTGGAAGAAAGTGATTTTGTGGAGTTAGAAGAATTATCTCTTAATGACTCACAATTGGAGACTATGATTTATGGTGTTGACAAACATTAATATAGATTATATAGCAAACTTGAGCTGATTTACAATTTAAATTGACTTAAAATTATCGTTTTATTATTTGTTTGTGATTTGAATTTTAGAATTTAAGTTTGTAATTTAAAATATTTTATCTAGTTTTATTTTATTTAGCAATTTGATGTTATAATTTGATCTATCTTTTAACTTAAATTATTATATATAAAAAGTAAAATATTTACAATTATATATATATATATATACACATGTATCCTCATACCCTAATTTTGGATATTTTTTAGTCATACCCACATATCCTAAAATTTTAAAAATAAGAAATCAAACTTCTAAATACATACTCGTATCAGATACTCATACCCCAGTCCAAGCAACATAGACCAGATCCACCAATTTTAATCTTCCTAATTTAATGGAACCTTCAAAAAGAAAATATTTTTTACTTTTTATTTTGAAGTTACAATAGTGCTCCAGGTTCAAAGGTCAGCAAATACAAATTTTTGAAGCCACACTTATGCAGACCAGCTAAACACACATGCCTATACTTGAAGCTTTAGGCATCAAAGGTGCAATTAAATGATAAAGCACTAGGTCTGGGAATCTATTGAACTTTTATCCGATTTTTATGATATACTAAATCACACCAAATTATTTTCTCAATTACATAATAGCAACTGAAAGTCAACAAGACTTGCACCAAAGAAATAAATAAATAGAAGGCCTTAAGGGAGCCAGGTATTAATTGTATGACCTTGCACAATAGGATAAATCTCAAGAATTAAAGATGATAAGATAGTGTTACAAGTTGTAAATAGGTATTAATATCTTAATTAGTCTAGTATCCTAATTAGTATAGTTTCCTAATTAGAGAATAGTTTTTGTATATAAATATGTAACCCTATTTATCAATTGAAAGGTGATATAATTCATTCCCTTCTCCGTTTCATGGTATCAAAGCATTAGAGAGTGGGATTTGGTTTTTGAATCGAAATTCTACAGAATTTGGGTTGTCTGCAATTTGGTAGATTAGGGTTCCAATTTTTCTTGAATTGGGTCATCCATTTAAAGGCATCCATTGTAGCCACTGCCGGCCTCCTCTCAGAAATCAGCATCCAACAGGTCCACACATGAGCCACATGCACTGCCACAAGTTTCTGCTTTCAGATCCACACGCAGCACATGAGAGTGCATATATTGTCGCCATCCTCTCCAATCACCATTGTTCGTCTCACCTCCATCTGTACAACACGTTTCCGTGCTTGGTTGAGATTATTTCCTCTCGATTTGGTTGCTTAAATAAAGACAATTTCTGATTGTTACTTAGAAACCATGTTTCTTCATCTTCCATTTATGTTTTTTTCAAAGTTGTCAAACCCGGCCTGACCAGTAAACCAGAATAGACAAAGCGTCAAGGATTAGAGGTTCAACCGAGATTGAACCGGTTAAATAAAATTCTTTCAAAATATAATATTTAACTAATTTCATATAAAGTAAAATGTGAAAATTACTTATACTACACATATTTCGCACATAATAATATGTTCAAAATAACATTTATAATTCAATTTAATACATATCTATATTAAAAAAAATTCTAAATTATAATTACAATTAAATTTATATTTTTTACTTTAATAAATAATAAGATTTATTTATTTATATATTTTTTAATTTTAAAATATTAAAATAGTTAAATAGATAATAAAAATTACATATTTGAAAATACATTATTCATTTATTAATTAAAATAATTCTAAATATAATTTATAAGAAATTTTTTTAATATATTTATTAATAATGAAAATGCTAATAAATAAATTCAACTAGTTATATAAGTTTTTTCAATAATGTGAGTAAATTAAAATTAATATATAACCATACATTGATAAGTAATAGTCATAATTCACATTAATATATAATCATGTTCAAAGATATTCTTAAATAGTAATATCTATATTCTTATATTTAATTTTTTATAGATAATAGAATAAATTATTTAGTACGGTAAAAATTTTCAAAATTAAAATAAATAACTTGTTTAAAATTATAATCATATTCAAAGATATTCTTAAATAATAATATCCATATTCTTATATTTAATTTTTAATAGATAATAGAATAAATTATTTAGTATAGTAAAAATTTTCAAAATTAAAATAAATAACTTGTTTAAAATTATGTTATAACATATATTTATTTTTCAATTAAAATTATTTTCTATAGAATTAATAAAAAATTTAATAATTAAACTCTACTTATATGTACCAGACTTCATTAATTTTATATGCATATTGGATTGATTATAAATAATAATTAAACCCATTACCCTTTTTATAAAAATTAGAACAATTTTGATCACAATCACTCATTAGGCTCAATGAGCTATTTGGTGCGAGTTCAATCCTTGGCATTAGCATTTAGAAACATTTTTTCAAATTTTTCCAATATTCCAACCAATTGAATAGGTCAAACCCGTCCAATTCGGATGGTTTCCAGTTCAACCGGCAAGTTGACTGGTTCTTCTACTGGTCTAATATATGCCCGGTTTATATATGTAAACTAGCCTTTAGAGGCCGATTACTGAACCGGCCAAAATGAGCATTTAGAAACATTTTTTCAAAATTTTCCAAATTCCAACCAGTTGAATCGGTCAAACCAAGCAAGTTCGGACAGTTTCCGGTTCAACCAGCAAGTTGACTGGTTCTTCTACCAGTCTAATATATGCTCCATTTATATATGTAAACCAGCCCAGTTTAGAGGTTGGTTACCAGTTGAACTAACCAAGTCGGGCCAGTTTTGACAACAATCGTTTTTTTTCATTTGTGCTCTATAGCTTCTGTTTTTTGGGATAATTTTCTATGTTACACTATTATTTATTAAATGATGGCTGACAATGATTGTCTCTAATGTAATTCCAATAATGTTTAAAACTAACAAACACAAGCTCAATGGCTCTAATTATATGGATTGAAGCAAGGCGGTTCGTCTTAACTTATGGAGTATTGATAAAAACCAACATATGACTGACGATCAACCTAAAGATGAGTTTGGATTAACATGGTTACAGGAGAATGCTCGGTTGTTTTTGCGAATTCGTAATTCTATTGACCGTGAAGTTATTGGCTTAATTAATCACTGTATGTCAAGAAATTAATGGATTATTTAGATTTCTTATATTCTAGGAAATGGAATATTTTCCGGATTTATGATAAATGCAAAGCATTTTATCATGCAGAAAAACAAGATCGGTTTTTTACTAATTATTTTAAGGATTTAAAGATACTTGTGAGAAATAAAGGTTCAACAAAGTCAACGGGAACAAATGGCAGTTATGAGTTTTCTAGCCGGTCTCCCTCCCGAATTTGAGATTGTTAAGTCTTAAATACTCTTGAGTTTTGAGATTTCTTCCTCACAAGATGTTTTTAGCATAATACTCCACACAGAAGGAACTTCATCTATTCAATACAGTATAGTGCGCCTTAAAAGGGGATATCTTTCTTAGATTGCAAGTAGTGTCAGTTTGCTAAACATCGTCATAGTTCAAGTCCAAGAGTCCATAAAAGAGCAACTTTTCCTTTTCAATTAGTTCATTTTGATGTTTTAGGCCACTGTCCAATTCAGTCTAAATCTGGATTTAAGTATTTTTTAACTTTTGTTAATGACTATTCATGTATGACTTAGTTATATCTAATGAAAAGTCATTCATAATTGTTTTTTTCATTTTTGTGCTTTTTGTGTTGATGTTAAAACTCAATTTAATGTTTTTGTTCATATACTGCAAAGTGATAATGCCAAAGAGTATTTATCAACCTCATTTCAGACTTATATCTTTTAAAATAGCATCCTTCAACAACATCTTGTGTTGATACCTCATCCCAAAATAGAGTAGCAAAACAAAAGAACATACATCTTGAAACAAGAGCCCTTTTGTTCCAAACGAATGTACCTAAAACTTTTTGGGATGATGCAGTTTCAACAGCATGTTTTCTAATTAATCGCATACTTTCTAATTAATCGCATACTTTCTCTGTTCTTCATGGTGAGACTCCTTACTTACAGTATCCTCTTTTCTACTAAATCATTGTTTCCAATTGAACCTAAGATATTTGGTAGTACTTGTTTAGTTCTGGATGTTTGACCACATATCACTAAATTAGATCTCAAGTCATTGAAATATATCTTTCTTCGATATTCTCGTTTGCAAAAAGGGTATAGATGTTATTGTCATAATCTTAATAAGTACATTGTATCTACTAGTGTTACTTTCATGGAAGAAACACCATATTTTTCATCTTCTGTTCCAACACCTCAGGGGGAGGATAAAATTTGTTAGTCTACACTATCACATCCTCTAAACCAGTTTCTAACTCAACTCCCGCCAAGTCCCCCATTTTTCAAGTCTACTCCAAACCACAGCATCTCCCTCTTCCTTCGCTTAAGAAGTTGTATCCATAGTTTAGTAGGATATCTTTCTTAGATTGCAAGTCGTGTCAATTTGCTAAACATCGTCTTAGTTGAAGTCCAAAAGTCCATAAAAGAGCAACTTTTCCTTTTGAGTTAGTTCATTTTGATGTTTGGGGCCACTGTCCAATTCAGTCTAAATCTAGATTTAAGTATTTTTTAACTTTTGTTAATGACTATTCATGTATGACTTAGTTATATCTAAAGAAAAGTCGCTTAGAATCATTTTTGTGCTTTTTGTATTGAGGTTAAAATTCAATTTAATGTTTTTGTTCATATATTGCAAAGTGATAATGCCAAAGAGTATTTATCAACCTCATTTCAAACTTATATCTTTCAAAATAGAATCCTTCACTAAAAATCTTGTGTTGATACCTTATCCCAAAATAGAGTAGCAGAACAAAAAAACATACATCTTGAAACAAGAGCCCTTTTGTTCCAAACGAATGTACCTAAAACTTTTTGGGATGAAACAGTTTCAACAGCATGTTTTCTAATTAATCGCATACTTTCTAATTAATCACATGTCTTCCTCTGTTCTTCATGGTGAGATTCCTTACTTACAATACCTTCTTTCCTACTAAATCATTGTTTCCTATTGAACCTAGGATATTTGGTAATACTTGTTTAGTTCTGAATGTTCAACCATATATCACTAAATTAAATCTCAAATCATTAAAATGTATCTTTCTTGGATATTCTCGTTTGTAAAAAGGGTATGGGTGTTATTGTCATAATCTTAAGAAGTACATTGTATCTGCTGGTGTTACTTTCATGGAAGAAACACCATATTTTTCATCTTCTATTCTAGCACCTCAGGGAGAGGATAAATTTTGTTAGTCTACACTATCACATCCTCTAAACCAGTTTTTAACTCAGTTCCTGCCAAGCCCCCCCCCCCCCCCCCATTCTTCAAGTCTACTCCAAACCACAACACCCTCTTAATCCATGTCCTGCACTAGCTCTTTCGCCATCAAATCTTGTATCAAGTGATGATCTTCCCATTACCTTTACCTTGTTTCATCTTTTGTTTCTTATCATCACTTGTCACCCTCTTCTTGTTCCTTTGTTGCATCTATTAATTCTATCATTATTCCTAAAATTGTTCGTGAAGCCTTGTCCCATCTTGGATGGCATAATGCAATGCTGGAGGAAATGAATATTTTAGATGACAACGGTACTGGGACTTTGGTTGATTTACCTTCAAGGAAACAAGTTATTGAATGCAAGTGGGTGTTCACAATTAAGATCAATCCTAATGGGTCAGTTGCTCACTTAAAGGCTTGTCTTGTTGCTAAAGGCTATGCTCAGACCTATAGAGTGGATTATTCTGATACTTTTTTTTTCATATTGCTAAATTGACATCTATCATATTGTTTACTTCAATGGCAACTACTCATAATTGGCCTTTGTATCAACTTGATATTAAGAATGTTTTTCCCCATAGTTATCTCTAGGAGGAAGTTTATATGGAGCAATCTCAAAGGGAGTATGGGAAAGTCTATCATCTTCACCAATCTCTATATCGTTTGAAACATGAGTCATCGAGCTTGGTCTGGCAAGTTTAATCAGGCAATTGAGCCATTTGGAATGTTGAAATGTAAATCTGATCATTGTCTTTTACAGACAATCTAAAGCTAAGATTATTCTGTTAGTTGTGTATGTTCATTACTAGAAGCGGCAGTGTGGGAATCTTATCTCTGAAGTCTTTTCTTCATACTCAGTTTCACACTAAAGACTTAGGGATGCTAAAGTATTTCTTGGGTGTTAAAGTTACAAGGAGTTAAAAAACTATTTTCCTATCTCAGAGAAAATATGTGTTTGACTTGTCTAAACAGGAAAATTGGAGGCAAAGTCATCAAATACTCCAATAATTCATAATGTGCAACTTACAAATGATGGTGAACTATTTGAAAATCATAAGTATAGAAGATTGGTTGGAAAGTTAAATTATCTTACAATAGCTCGTCCAGATATTGTATATTCTATTAGTGTTGTGAGTAAATTTATATCATTACCAATAGTTCACTACCGGACAGCCTTAGAACAAATTTTGTGTTACTTGAAAGGGGCTCCTAGAAGTGGTATTTTATATGGGAATCATGGACACTCATATTAAGTGTTTTTCAAATGCAAATTGGGCAAGTTCAAAGGTAAATAGAAGATTTACATCAAGCTATTGTCTTTGTTGGAGGAAATTTGGTTTCATGAAAGAGTAAGAAGCATAATGTTATATCACGTTCGAGTGCATAATCAAAACATCATGCTATAGCACAATCTGTATGTGAGATCATGTGGATATATCAACCTTTGACTAAGATTGAGTCTCAAGACTACAGTACTGACAAAGTTGCGGTGTGATAACCAAGTTGTCCTTCATATTGCATCTAATCCTGTTTTTGATGAACGAATAAAACATATTGAAATTGACCACCACTTTGTTCGTGAAAAAGTACAGCAAGGTTTAATTTCCATATGATACGTGAAGACAGGAAAACAGTTGGGAGATCTTTTCATTAAAGATTTAAATTGGGCAAGGGTTAATTATCTTTGTAACAATCTAGGCATAATTAATATATAATCTCCAACTTGAGGGGGAGTGTTACATGCTATAAATAGGTTTTAAATAAGTGTTAATATCTTAATTAGTGTAGTATCCTAATTAGTATAGTTTCCTAATTAGAGTATAGCTTTTCGTATATAAATATGTAATCGTATTTATCAATTGAAATGTGAAATAATTCATTCCCTTCTCTGTGCTTCAGTTAGAAAACTAATATTTTAATTTTACTTTCTTTGTTTTCTTTTAATAATTGTTAGCATATCTACATCGTATAAACTATTATACATTTTATTTAAAAGACCTAATCCAAGCAGACACTTATATTACATGCCTTGTCCCTAAGGTGCAAAAAACCATAGTGCTAATAATAATTGTTGGCCTATCAGACTTATCAACTGTGTGGTGCCTTTTACATTCAAAGTTCAATTAGACCTTAAGGCATGTGATTCAAGTGGCCTCAAGAAAGGCACCATTTCCAATGGCAAGTACCCAACACACACCAATCACAAGAAACTAAACAGAATCATCTGGAGCTTGAACAATATTTTTTCTCTTTATCAGTTGGTTTACTAATTTTATGACATTGGTTAATTTTACTTATTTAAACTACTGAGTAATTTATTTATGTCTATAGAATAAGAGCAATTACATGAAATCAACTCTTAAAAGGTGAATAGAACTACACAATCACTTGCCCTTATTCCAAAATATTAAAGCTACATTTATGCCTCTGATAGAGAATAGCTAAATAAGTAGGAATATTCTAGAATTAAAGAGGAGGGACATGTAAATGATGAAGAAGGGTTGTTAGATAATAGAAAACAAAAGAATTTTGTTATAAAAAGGTGGGAGTAGAAAGAATCATTTGGGTCTTCAAGTTGTTTTGACGTAAAGAAGGGGATTGAGTCCCTAGGCTGTGCATTCTACGCAAATTTCCTTTTATTTTGCTTTTTGTTGTTAATTTCTCTTTTGTCATTCTCTAGTTATTAGTAGAAGAAGAAGAATTAACCAATAGAAGTTCCTTTCTCTTGTTTCTTTGAGTTCCTTTGTGATATTGTTTGTCTTTCTCTGAAAACATTTGTGCAGTTGTTAACATTGGTCTAACCTACCGAATCCGATGGGGAAGAATGATTCTACCATGGAAACAAGAACTCAAGCAAGGCTAAATGCCCAAGAAGAACAACTCAATAACCTCACCGAAAATTTTGCATCCTTAACTCAAGAAGTGGTTGCGATACAAGAGGGTCAAGACAAGTTCCCGACGATGGTGCTTCAATGGATAAAAAGGCTGGAAAAACAACCGATGATGACATAGGAATAGAGCACAATGGATCAATCCATGGACTCACCAAGAATCACTAACCAATAAGTAGCCAATCCTTTTTTTCATGTTGATGACTATCCTCCTTCAGGATTTGGACACACTATACCATTTGGAGATGCTTCGCTCATGACCAAAAAGGTGAAACTTCAATCTCTCTCTAGGCTTGATCCTCGAGGTTGGTTGACACGCCCAGGGACTTATTTTCAAATTCATGGAACCCTAGAGCAACAGAAAGTCCCTTTAGCTCATGTGTGCATGGAAAAGGTAGCAATGCACTAGTTTACGACGCTCCGTGAGTTGCACCTAGAGCTTGGGTGGAATCAGTTTAAACAGGAACTCATGAATCGATTCGAAGGCATTGCCAACTACAGCCCTTACAAACAATTAGTTATTCTAAAACAAAAGGGGAGTAAAGATGAATATGTAAATGAGTTTGAACTGATTGCTTCTATGGTCCCTATAGAATTTGAATCCCTTTATTTGGAATATTTCATGAATAAACTCAAGGAGGAAATCAAGAACTAGGTTAAATTATTGAGATCGGAAACTCGTCTAAATGCTATAAATATTGCCCGGAATATGGAAATGGCGCTTGCAAAAAAAAGGGTTTTTTGGATCTGGTACATGACATTAGAAAGGGAAGGAGAAGGGGGTGAAGGGGGTCACATGCAAAGTACATTCCCACTTAAACAATCAACTTTGGGGGCCCGGTCCACTAAAATAGATTTTGAACCATGGCTTAAGGATCAATCTGTCCAGCTGAGATTACTGTGGGCCCAACTTTACCCAACCCCATTCCAACCCTAATCAACCTTCTACCATCTCCACAGCTCCTACTACAACTTCGAATCAACGCCGCAAGGAAGCCTAACATTTGACTTATGCCGATATGGAGGAGTGCCAATGGAAAGGGTTGTGTTTCAAGTGTGGCCATATTTATTCCCCTCATCACCGATGTCCCAAGGGCTAGCTACGTGCCATCCTATTGAGTGATGATGAAGAGCCGGTTAAGGTAGGTCAATTTGTGTGGCTAGAGTAGGAGGATGTCATGATTAAGTCACCGGAAAAAGGCCCACCAATTTTAGAGTCTTGAGGACAAGACTATTGTGGAGGAGGGAGTAGTGATAGAGAATAGCTAAATAAGTAGGAATATTCTAAAGTTAGAAGGCAGGGGCATGTAAGGGAGAAGAAAGGTTGTTAGGTAATTGAAAAAAAAATCTATTATAAAAAGGTGGGAGGAGAGTAGGAAAGGCATGTTGAATATTTTGGAATCATTTGGGTCTTCAAGCTGTTTTGGCATGAAGAATGTGAGTCTTTGGGCTGTGCATTTTGCACAGATTTCCTTTTATTTTGTTTTTTGCTATCAATTTCTCCTCTGTCATTCTCTAGTTGTTAGTAGAAGAAGAAGAATTATTCAATAGAAGTTCCTTTCTCTTGTTTCTTTGAGTTCCATTGTTGTGATATTGTTTATCTTTCTCTGAGAACATTTGTGCAGTTGTTAATAGCCTCCTAGTGATTTTGACTATTTATGGCACCAACAGAATGAAGTAGCATAATAAATAGGATTGTAAACGAACCAAATCAAGCTGAATATTGGTGAGCTTGAGTTCAGCTCGTTTAATTTTATCATAGGCTCGAGCTCGATTTGAGCTTTTATATTGAAAATTATCAAGTTTGTGAGCAGCTTAAGCTCAGCTCATAAAAAGCTCATTTATTATGTTTAATGAGTTTAGCTCAAGCTTGGCTCGTTAACTAATAATGACAAAAACTCAATTTCAGCTCATTAACTAATAATAATAAAAGGTCAAGTTCAAGCTCAAGCTCAATAACAAAATATGACATAAATGAGCCCTAAACGAACACGTTCGCAAGCTTTTAAACGAACACGTTCGCAAGCTTTTAAACGAACACGTTCGCAAGCTTTTAAACGAACACGTTCATGAACGTATTCGCAAGCTCATAAACGAACTTGTTCGCGAGCTAATGAACCAAAAAGTATTAACCTCGAGTTTGGATTTGAGTTCGAACTCAGCTCGTTAACAGTAATAAATGATTTTCGAACAAGCTTTTTTCCGAACCAAGACTCGAATAGCTCGCAAACAGCTTAGTTCATTTACAACCCTAAAATGAAGAACTTTTGCTTAGCATAACAATGATGAGGATTGTCATTATATTTCAAGAAGTAGCTTGCAGAGCAGAATTTAGGATATCACCTCAGCATATCTCCTCCCATCTACAACTTGCATATGCATTCAGCAAAGCTGTATCTTCTCCTCAATTCCACAATATCCTGTCCAAGTCGGGCTTGAATAATCTACATCAAGCTCCAACTTGAGGCGGATGGAAAGACATTTTTACCTAGTAGTATTAGTTTATTTTAGCTCAGTTTAGCTCTTTTAGCTTCCTGTTAATTGCTGCATTTTAAGTAATTGTAGTTAGTTTTTTAGTTGTTAAGCTGGCAGTATTCTGTCGGTACTAGCCTTGTATATATAGCTGAGTAACCAACTTCCTAAAGGCGATTAGTGAGAATGATATCTCCAATTTCAAGCTTTGCTCTCTGTTCGAGCTTGAACAGTCTATCCAAACTTTGGGATGATAGTCCCTGGCCCTAACATTGTCATTGGTTAATTATGGAGAATATATTTGTATACACATCACAGCTATTCCTTTTGCACTGTCTCTGAGTCAAACGGACCCTAATACTACAGACCTCAAAGACATCCTCTACCTATTTCTTTAGCTGTATTCTGACAGAGGATCTCTTCAGAAGTTCTTTCATTTCTAACAAATTTCTTGCCAACCACACAGACGTAAAAGATTCATCAAATCTAAAAACCTCAATGCACCTACATTGGCTTAAATTTCCTTTCATTTCCATCATACACTCAGGACCTCAGCAAAAGAAGAAAAAATAAACCTTCAAGCGCAACTGTTAAATTGAATAAAACCCAAATTTGAAAAAGAAACCTTACCCGGGCTGCCTCCGCATCTTAAAGCTCTCACTAGTGAATCCAATTGCAATCTGCCCCTTCTCCCCAGAATTCTTAACATAAATCTCGAAGTAATAAACAAGGCGCTTAACAGGAGCAGGCTTATTAGCTTGAACAGCACCTACGTCGTGGCCGTGAAGGTTAACACTTGTGTACTTAACAGACAACTTATCTGTGGATATCACAAGAAACCCTCCAGAACTGTTGATCGTGTTAAGCTCTGTTGGCTCGTCTTCCCGCTCGTCGTCCTCTATCATAGCCATCGGCGTCGCGGAAGGGCACCCAGGGACCGACAAACACTGCCGCGCAAACTTCAAAAAGTAGGAGGCAGGATCTTGCTGATTGCCGGGATTGGTACTGTTGCTCCCATTGGATGTGGTGGTGGTGGTGGTGGTGGCGGTGCTCATTTTTGAAACCCTAGCGTTCTTAATGGATCATTCAAAATCGACAATTAGTAGATTAGAACAGTAGAGATAGAAAGAAAGCGAGGGATTTTGCTTTTGGTTGAAGAAAATGGTGGAGAGGGGAAGAGGGAAGAGAAGAGAAGTATCTTTCCGCAAGCGAATTGAGAGTGGTTTGATTTTCTGCCGTGATCTATCTATGTTAAGGTTATGATACGAGACATGACGTGGTCGAATCAGGTTGCTTTTAGCGTATTTTTTAACGGTTCTGATGGCCAGACCAATTTTTTTCCCCGAAACAAAAGCTTTCCTTTGAGGTAAAAACTAGCTAATGATTTTGCACTTTTCCCGTGATGTTTTATTTACAGAGGAAAAAGAAAAAGATTTTTAATCTTCTTTTTCTTTTTTTCTAATTTTTTGTGTATCATAGTACAGTAACAACATGAACATTTCTTGCTCAGATTTTTAAATGAGTCCGAAATGGAACTCGAAATCTTACAAGCCCCGTCACTAATTTTTTACAGAGAAAATGTTTATAAAAATTAAAAAACTCTATGGAACAAATTTGAACGATAAAAAGCCAGGGACACAGGAACTTGTATTAGTGAAAATATATATATAATAGAATTAGATATTCTTCCTTTTTCATCTTGTACGTTTAAATACTTACAATCAATATAGCAGAAAGATGAATCGCACCAAAAATTATGGCATTGATTAACCGAAAATTGCATTTCAGCAGCTAAAAGCCATATGTTAAAGGCTACATTATACATATAATTACAAGAAACATTAGTATGCTATAAAATAAGTTCACAAATTAATTCTTGAAGGCAGGTATATCCCAGGAGCTCGATCTTCCACCAAAATCCCTTCACAGGTTGCTAGTTTTACAACATTTTGAACATTAACTTGGTACTTATGCCGAGCTTCAGCGAAAGCTCTGCCAAGGACTCTTACGACCCAGTCCTCCGCTGCTGTGCTCACATCTGATGACCAAGAAGCTGCTAGTATTTGTACCATGACTTCCTCATCAATCTCTAGGAAAATCTCAGATCCAAATGCCTTCTGAAATTGCTTGCTGATTTGTCTCACTATCTTGTCAGCAAAAGCATCAAAGTCAAATGGCTTGAATAATACCTTTTCATCCACTTGATCAAAGAAATCTTCCAGCCAAGCTTGTGAATTTTCAGAGATGGAGTCACTGTCAAAACTATCCGAATTGGTGCACTCTTCTGTCTCATCTACAGGGAGATTCAAATCAAGAGAGGATCCCAATGCTTTATGAGCCCGTTTCTTAGCCTCGTAACTAAAATCTAGCTCTCCAGAGTCGGTGGTTCCATCTAGCTTTCTTTTATTCATAAACGATACATTGGAGGTTATTTTTCTTGAAATCTTGACATTGATTTCATTGTTTCTGCTGAAATAATCAGAAGCATGTTGAATTATTAATTGCATTTGCCAGCTTTTCGCACCAAGAATGCTTTCCTCAGAGAATCTAATAACTTCCTTCTGTGGCCGAATATTCATTTTACCCATTGCAATTTTTGATGTTGTCACAAAAATCATATTTTTTATGCTGATTTCCCTCCCAATTGAATCTGAAAATTTACCTGTCGCCACAGCCTGGCACAAACTAGTCTGGGCCAGAAAATCACACTTGTCTACATTCTCAAGGAGCACTACAGAAGGTGGTTTCTTGCGCAACTCCATTGAAATATAATCAACTACTGTCTTCCCCCTAAATTTCACATAATAATCATTGGATTCTTGGCATTCAAACACAGAGTTTGATGGGCTAATCCCATCATGGAAGCTCAGATCCACAGAGACGAAGTTTTCCTGGCTACCAAATAGTGTCTCAGCAAGAATTGAAGCAACTCTTCTCTTTCCAACCATGTCAGGTCCAATAAAAGTGAGCCAAATATCTCCTCTTGCAGTTGAGCCACAATGTCTTCCGTATCCTGCCCTGCAACGAGATATGGCTTGACTAATAGCACATATAGCTTCCTCTTGCCAGCCAACTTTTTCAATTAGAGCTTTCCTGATTGATTTGTAATCTTTTGAATCAAATTGCTCCCCCAGCGAAGCGATAGAACGTGAAGAAGACTCAATTATCTGATGTGAAGTATCCTCACTTGTTCCAAACTCAGCAAAATTCGAACTCGAAAACTGCTGAAAATAATCTTTATGTTCATTTGATTTTGGAGTATTTGGCAACTGGGAACTAGATGCAGAAAGTGTGGCCAACCCCAAATCTGTGGTTACAGGAGAGATCCTAGAAGATGATGTACGGTCTGCAGGCAGACTCATATTGGGCAGAGTGAAAGAAGTAAACCAAGGACCATCCTTCTCTTTTTGCTGATTTATTGATGCACCTTTTATTTGCTTGGGTTGGTTGTTAACATTCTTAGCTTCAGGAGAAAATGGTACCAGCATGTTATGTTGAGCTGGCAAAACATTTTGTGAGTCATGAGCATGCAGACTTAGATTTGCACATCGACTCTCATTAAGTGATGAACCTTTGCTGCTACAGCTGCCTTCCTTCATATCTGCAACACATTGAAAGCCTTCTGTATATGATGTCTCAGACCTATTTGATGAAATATCAAATTTGGAGAATGGCTGAGCATTATGAAGCTGTTGGCAAATATCATTCCATTTCTTTTGCAGCACTGATATTTTAGAGTTCAATGTTGTTCCGTCATTTTTGGTCTGCACTGAAGATGAGCCGCATTCTTATTCATATATATAGCCAAAAACCAACAAATAAAATATAGAAAAAATAAATATTTTAAACCAATCAATGTAGAACATAGTTTAGAAAAGAAATGATGTTATGTACGTGCACAATAAGCTTAGTCAAGGATTTCCAACTATTTAGGAATAACAGACCTTAGCTGCATCCAACCCCAAGCCACTGTCAGGTTGAGACATTTGTAACCAAGAAGGTAATTTCTCCGAGTACTGATCTGAAACTGAAATTTTTGAGCCCATGTTCAGCATTGTGGCAACTTCTTGCTCATACTTTGCAGTGCAAAGGTGACAGCGAGTGACAGATTGATTTATGTTGCTCAATGGATTTTTGAAATCAGTGGGTGAAGAAAAGAATCCACCAAATGGAACAAAAGACCCCATCAAGCTGTAAGTATGTCATGAGCAGTGAACTGTGAGATTCAGTAGTTAGAACCAGTCAGAAGCCAAACTGTATATGAGACGGACCGGAGCACAACAGATTTTGGAACAAAAAACTAAGCAAAGCGCCACCTTATGCTACACATTAAATAAATAAAATAATATCTAAGGTGTTACATAAAAAACTACGTGAACATGATAAGTGTGTGCCAGATGTGGTCACTAGTTACCAAATTAGTTAATGTTATAGTTATGAAATCGGTGGCCAAGCTATAATAGTTCCATTACCAACCCATAAATGCCACTTAAAAAAAAGACAAATTGTGTTCATTCTAAAGAAATAGCCAATTAGTTTGGATGTTCTTTTTGTAGATCCACTAAAATTTTAATGCATTCTACTCTTGCCAAAGTAGGAAATTATAGACAAAGCAAATAGAAGAAAAAAAGAAAAAAAAAGTAGAATTTGAACCGTTTAAGAACAGAACGCTGTGATTAAAAAAAAAACAGAGTAATAAAATTCTCAAAACATAATAAACATAAACATAGCTTAGAAAACGAATCTATGAACAGTATGCCACATACTAAACGAATATAAAGAAGAAATAAACCACTAAAGTTCAGAAGAAAACGACAGTCCAACAGCAGCAGCAGCACATCGTCAATCTCAGAGATGGAATCATGGAATACAAATTCATATAGCTCTGTTCTTTTCTAGTTACAAACTAGAATGAATTATGCATGAGAAGCTAGTATGCCATTCCCCTGATAGTAATCCTTAAAAATGACACACTTTAATAATAATAATCTAATAAACCCTAATATCTACATCCCACATGGAAAAAAAAAAAGAGACAGAAAGACAGACAAACAAAACTACTCACCCAGATTTGGAGCCGAAACAATCAATAGGAGTTCTAGAAGAAGTGATGGGCATGAGATGAAGATCCCAATCCCTTTCTATACCTGGAAATTGCCCCAAAAACTTGGAATACGTTTCATATCTAGCTGCAGCTCCAATCAACCATAACTTCTCTCTAAAACCCTCCAACAAAGCCGTCAACTTTGACACCAAATAACTCACAACTTGATCGGAAGCATTTTCATCCATTAAAGCCTTCAGTTCTCCGATGTTCAACAAAATACCAGAGCAAGAACACTGCTCCAATTTATGTCTCAGCTCCTCAAGCTTCAAAACCACCTTTTGTTTATCCTTTCCTCCTTCACTAACGAACTCAATAATCTCCTTTTCAATGGAAATTAAGCTTAACCCAGCAATCTCACTAGGCAAAACTCCTGAATCTCTATTTACACGTTTAATAAATTTACTTAAAGCATCAGTGGCACAAACACCAAGAAGCAACAGGTTTTTTCTCTTGCCATGTCTTTTCACTAAGGCCTCAGCAATTCTCCTCGAGTTGTCATCCCCATCCTCGAGCCCAGTGAACGGGAAGCTAAAACCAGGTCGACCTAGATCCGGACCTGTCAAATTACAAAGGAAAATTGGCGGGCATCTGGTCCGCGATAATTCCGGAGTTTGCGTCAGGGGCGGGTGGATAATGGCTAACTTAATATCGCAACTTCTGAAGCTGGCCTCCCCCAGTACCCGACTCACAATCGGATCGTCCAAAATCGACAGAATAAAATGCTTAAGCTCAACCTTCAAAACCAAAGCCGGTTGCTGATTACAGTGTAATTGCTGCAAGTGAAAGTTATCAGGATGCCTCCGTTGATTAGCCTGCGACCGTTTAATCGCGGCCATAAGTGAATTAGAAATAGGAGGCTCATCTAGGGTTTTCGACGACGGCAAGCGATCAAGTGAAACCCCCACACAGAGCTCCAACGCGCGAAACTGAAGGCGGGAAGAACAAGGACTGTTCCTGGCACGTGCACAGGCGTCGCGGAAAATAGAAGACGGCAAAGCAAGTAAAGCAGAAACAGCATGAAGAGAAGTAGTCTGGGCATGACTCCGGCGACGCGCCACAGCCACAGCATCGTCGAGAGCACGCGCAGCCTCTTCCGTTAAGCATTGCCTGGCCACGCTAACCGGCGTGGGCATTGCCGGCGAGTAAAAGAAAAGAAAAAGACGTTGAAGAAAGAAGATATATAAGTGTATGCGTAATTAGGACGGTCGTTGCTGTCTGTTTGGTGGTGTAGTTATGGGAGTGGACGATAAAAGGCAATAAAATAATAGCGAACAGTTTCACCTCAACTTTTAGAATTATTAATTGAGAAAAATAGAGAGGGGATGTTTTGTCTGTTTGTCTTATTGTGGGTCCTTCTCTGTGGCAATGGAGCAAACACATGGTGAGCGAGGATCAATCCATCTCTTCTGCATAATCTCTAATCAGAGAAAGTTCCATTATTTGCTTTTGCTTTTGCTTTTGCTTATGCATATGCAATTTTTTTTTTTTTCAATTTCTTTCTTTAAAATTTTTGAACTGGGGGAGAGAGAGATGCGGTGGCCACTGAAACAAATGGGCCAACCATGGCAGTGGAGTCACTGTCCAGCATTTTCAGACGAACTTTTTAGACAGAGAGAGAATAAATAAGAATTTCTATAAAAAGCCAAAACAGAAAGTTTGAAACTGGCTTTAAACCAAAAACAGAATATCATTAATTATTTTATTTTTATTTTTATGACAGTCTCTTGATTTAGTCTATATGAAGCTTATCAATTATAACTTATTTGGTAAAATAAAATTTGTAAATTGATAATTTAATAATCTAGTAGCTTAAAATATAATATCTAATTATTTAATTATTAAATTAAAAATATTTAGTAAAATTAGTTAAAAATATAAAATTATAATAAAATATATGCTTACATTAAAACTATGTTTGGTAAACTATATGATAATTTAGTTTCAACTTAATAATATTGTCATATCCGCTAATTTATACCTAAGTCACGCGAGTTATTAAATAGATTCATCGGTTTGACCGAAATCTAAATTTGGATTTTTATCGAAAAATAATTAAAATAATGACAATTAATTATGGAAAATACTCAATAAAGTTTTTAAAGTAAATAAAGATGTTAAATTTTGGTAAATGACTAAATTGCAATTTTAAAAGTTTATGAATTAATTTGTAATTTACCGAAAATTAAAAGATTAATTGGAATAATCATCAATTAAATGCATGAATTGAAACATTTTAAGCATGTGGATACTAGCTTAACCAAGTGGCACATTTTAAGAATCCAATTAACATACATGAACACATTAATTAATCATTAAATTCGTAAGGCTTATGTATCCCCCTTTATTAATTAACTTTGTCATCTTTCTCTTAATTGCTTTCTCATTCTTTCTTATCACTTAACATCTAAAACACTCTATTCTCTAAACCAGCCAATGTTTCCTCCATCTTCCTCCATAGCCAAGCTTAGTTCTAGTGAAAGAAAGTGAGAAAAGAGAGAAAAAGTAAGGAAAAATTTCATTTTCATGCTCAAAGAAGCTTAAAAGAGTAAGGAAAAAAAAGATTAGGTTTATGAAGTTTTAATAATCTGATTATAAATTTTAGGAACTCAAGTTGATAAGGAGCTAGATCAAAAGAGCAAAGGAAAGGAGAAAGAAAAGTAAAGAGAAAGAAAAGAGAAAAAGAGAGGTTTGTGCATAACTTAAGGCAATAGTCTATTTTATTTTTTTTATTTGCATGATTTGATTATTTGGCATGTTGATAATTTTGAATTAATAGTATTTTGTGATGAAAATCTTGGGGATGCATGTTTGCTAGACTTAGGATTTAATTTGGTAAAAATTGAATGTGATTAGTTTGTATATTTCTTGCTGGAAATGGATGAGCAGTGAGCACTTAAACTGTTATAACTTAATTTATGAAACTCAATTTGCATGTTATTTGTTGGGTTTGAAAGCTAAGACATAGGATTATAACTTTCATTTAGATCATAAAACCTGAATATATCTATAATTATCCAGAAAAATTTATAAAGCTTGAACTTAGAATATGTCCAAAAATTTTATGTTGAATTGTTAGTGACCAGTCGGTGTTCACTTTATTATATCTTTTGATACAGAACTCCAAATTAAGTGATTCAAGTTGAACATTAAAGCTAAGATCCAAACCTAAAATTGTTAAGAAGACCTTGTAACTAAATTCAGATTTTAATATGACCAAAATTAAGGTCCAAAATAGAGAACAGAATCTGTCAGTGACAGGATAACATATGAGTTAAGGAATGAAATTAGTAAAATGATGTGAACCTTGTTATATTATGTAAATATTATTTTAATTAAGTGATTATGTAATTATTTTGAGACTTTAAATGCATGAAAAGTGTGAATTTAATTACAATGAATTTTAATGAGATAGTATAAGCCCTAGAATTTCTAACTGGAACCAACTTAGGATAGTTTAGCATGCCAAGCAGGAAGGGAGTATGATGAAAATAATTAAATCCATTAATGGTATGATTTATCTACGCAGGATTTGGCATTGTTATTTACGCCGAAAATGACACAGTTATCTACGCTGGTAATAACACTATTATTAAAGTCGGAGATGACACGATTATCTACGCTTGTAATGACATTGTTATCTACGTCGGTAATGACATTTATATGCGCACATCATATTATCCGGGTGACACTTCTAAGTGCCTGGATGACAACTTCATTATCCTAGTTAATGGTTCAAAGGTGTTATGGGCAACGAAAAGCTATGGATAATAATGAGTTGATAAAGTAACATAAATATAAGATATAAAAGAATAAAATTTATAAAATGTAAATTGCATGAAAAAAATGATTGAGTATGATTTGTGACATGCATTAATAGATGATTGAGTATTGTGGATATAAATAAATTATTGAAAATAAAAAGGGAATCATGAATTGTAAAATAAATAAGAATGATGATTTGATTATGTTAAACAAAAATGAGATACAATAAAATAAATTGATGTTATGCATACTAGAATATTATGAAATGTATGTTTGTATGATTTGATCATAAATTGATATATGACAATGCATGTGGCATTAAAATAGTTTATTGTCTTATTTATATGTACCACTAAATCTAGAGCTTAGCGTGAGAGTTTTTCTCGCGCAGGTATAACAAAAAATAAGTAGACAAAAGTAAATAAAGCTAACAGTGGCCTGATCCGTAGAGCAACGTATTTCAACCACCGTGGGTCACACAACTTTTGTATATTATCTTTTGAATTTTATTTTGTAGTATTTGTAAAATAAACAATATATTATTTGTAAATAACATGTTATTATAAAAAAATGTAGTTTATCTTTCATGTATATTTCTTTTATACTGCAAAATAAATAAATAATAAATAAAGAAAAAAATATATGAATGATTTTCATGTATACAAAATTTTAAAATGACATTTTAACCGATGAAGTCAGCGTAGCACTCACTTATCCAGGCACAAGTTGCTGGGGTGAGGGGGTGTTACAGTTTTTGGTATCAAAGCACCATGTTAATGTTTCTGGATTTTGGTATTAAGGCCCAGTTTGGGCGGTTTTGGGATTTTAAAATGGTTTTCAAAAAAAAAAATTATGATATGTGTGTACCCACAATTAAGTATTAAAGTTGTTGCTTATTGATTGGGGCAGTTATTTTATGATATAGGTAGAGTATGACTTCAGAGTCACGACATATTATGGCTGAAGGAGGCGAAAGTAATGAGCCTACTGAAATAGAGGCTTCATCGCGACCCAGTCATCTCCGAGCTACTGTATCTAAATCCAGTGCTAGCCTATCAAGAGGGCAGTCTATTGCCGACACATGACAAATAAAGCTTATGAGGAATATGATAGATTTGTTACAAAGAGCATCACAACCAGCCTCAATTGGGTTACAATTCGAGAGGCTGAGGAAGCTAGGGGCACCCGATTTCTATGGTAAACGGGAAGATGACCCCTTAGTGGCAGAGTTTTGGCTAGAATGGGCAGATAGAGTTTTTGATAAGCTGCATTGCATAGATGAGCATAAATACGAGTATGCAGTATCTTTACTACAGGAGTATGCATATGACTGGTGGCAATATGAGTCACAGAGCACAGAGGCTCATAACCCTATGACATGAGAATTCTTTCTAGAGAAGTTTAAGGAGTAGTATATTCCTCCTATCTACACAGACGATAGGAAAAGAGAGTTTTTGATGTTGAAACAAGGAAACTTGTTGGTAATAGAATATGAAAAAGAATTCACACATCTCTGTAAGTATGTTGGAGGCATTGTATCCATGAGGCAGATAAGTGCCGACGATTTGAAGATGGATTGAGAGACCCAATCAAGCTATAGGTTTCAGCCCTACGCCTGATGAGTTTTTCTAGTTTGCTGGCATCTTCCAGCACTATTGAAAGAATTCTAGCGGCACAACAACAAACACAAGATAGAGGGTCCATGAGACCCATGCCACAGCCAAGTGGAGTACAGTCAAGTGGCAAGAGAGTCAGATCTTGTAGTGGTCGATTTCAGACTAGGGGTTCTAACAGGCCTTCTTCTTTTAGACGGAGACAACCCGCGAGATCTGTTTCTTCAACAGCCAGTGCACCAACACAGAAATCACATAGATCTCTACCTTTACCAGAATGTCAGCATTGTGGTCATTCTCATTCAGGAGAGTGTTGGTGGATGACAGGAGCATGTTTTAGATGTGCTCTAAAGAGCATATGAGGAGAGATTGTCCCTTGCTACAGTATGGCAGAGGTTCAGGGAGCATTGAGCTGATGCAAACACAGGCTTCTGGGCAAGGCAGAGGCCGAGGTCGAGGGCAAGGCAGAGGAGGCAAATCAGGGTCCAGTCAGTTCAGATCAAAGATAGTTGAGAGGCCAGAAGGTAGTAGAGCTGCCCTAACCAGGGCATATGCCATGCGAGGCTGAGAGGAGCAGGATGCACCTGATGTCTTAATTGGTAAATTCTTTCTTTTTGGCTTTGATATACATGCATTAATAGATCCGAGGTCAATGCATTCATACATATGCACACCACCACCGAGTCGAGAAGGTTTAGAACCACAGTCTTTAGAATTTGAGATTCTTGTGATTAACCCGTTAGGGCACAGTGTGAGGGTTACCAAAGTATTTAGGGGTTGGCCTATTGAAATTTAATGTAGGCAATTCCCAACAGACTTGATAGAGTTACCATTCCATGAGTTCGATGTGATCTTGGGAATGGATTGGTTGGCTCATTATGGAGTGGTAGTGGATTGTGGAAGAAGACAAATGATCATCAAAATTCTAAAACAAGATGAAATAGTGGTGATGGGTGAGAATATAAGATATCCAAACAATGTGATATCTGTGTTGAAAGCTCGAAAACTCATTAGTAAGGGGTGCAAAACATACTTAACGTATGTGGTGGATATAGAAAAAGCAAGTCCGAAATTGGTGGATATTCCTATAGTTAGTGAGTTTCTCGATGTATTTCCAGAGAAGTTGCCAAGATTACCGCCGGATAGAGAAATCGAATTTGCTATCAATTTGGTACCTGACACCACTCCTATTTCCATTACACCATATAGGATGGCACCAGCATAGTTGAAAGAGCTGAAGATACAGTTGCAAGAACTATTAGATAAGGATTTCATACGACCCAGTGTATCACCATGGGGTGCTCCAGTATTATTTGTGAAGAAGAAAGATGACACTCTTCGTCTTTGCATCGATTACAGACAGCTTAATAAGGTGACTATCAAGAATAAGTACCTGCTGCCTAGGATTAATAACTTATTTGATCAATTGAAATGTGCAACCATATTTTCAAAGATAGATCTTCGATCGGGGTGTCATCAACTGAAGATAAAAGAGTCAGATGTACCTAAGAGGACATTCAGGACTCGTTATAGTCATTATGAGTTCCTGGTTATACCCTTTGTATTAACAAATGCACCGACAACTTTTATGGACCTGATGAACTGAGTGTTCAAGTCATATCTTGATCAATTTGTAGTGGTGTTTATTGATGATGTTCTTGTCTACTCTAGAGACCGAGAAGAACATGATCAACATCTCAAAATATTGCTGCAAACATTAAGGGAGAAGCAGTTGTATGCAAAGCTATCTAAGTGTGAGTTTTGGCTTGAAGCAGTCAAATTTCTAGGTCATATAATTTCAGCAGAAGGTATTCGGGTTGACCCTAGTAAAATTGAGGCTATTCTTAATTGTAAACCACCATGAAATGTGACATAAGTGAGGAGTTTCCACGGATTAGCTGGATATTATAGGAGGTTCGTGAAGGGATTTTCATCTTTAATGACTCCTTTAACACGAATGCTATGGAAGAGGTCTGTTTCGAGTGGACAGATAGATGTCAAGCAAGCTTTGATCGACTGAAGGCAATGTTGACTGAAGCACCAGTTTTGACCTAGCCTACTCCAGGAAAAGACTTTGTTGTGTACAATGATGCTAGTCATAATGATTTGGGATGTGTTCTTATGCAATAAGGAAAGGTGATTGCTTACGCCTCAAGACAACTTAAGCCTCACGAGTTTAACTATCCGACACATGATTTGGAGTTAGCTGCGATAGTTTTTGCTCTCAAGATCTAGAGATATTATTTATATGGAGAAAGATGTTATATCTATATAGATCACAAAAGTCTTAAGTACATTCTCTCACAGAAAAAGTTGAATCTAAGACAACGAAGATGGTTGGAGTTGATTAAAGATTATGGCTGTGTGATTGGCTACCAGCTAGGCAAAGCTAATGTGGTTGCAAATGCACTAAGCAAGAAGATTTTAGCTGAGATGCGAATACAATATACTTTGATGCAGAGGATCAAAGATGCTCAAAAGCAAGATGAGAAGTTAGTAAATATAGTCGAGGAAGTGAAAAATGGAGAAAAGCTTGAGTTTTTATTGACGGAAGATGGCACAGTATACTTCAAGAATAGGATTTGTGTGCCTCGTATAGAAGGGCTAAAGTCCGAGATATTAAAAGAAGCACATGAAACAGTGTATACCATGCATCTAGGCAGGAACAAAATGTACCAAGATTTGAAAACTCAATACTGGTGGCTAGGGATGAAGAAGAATATCACCGAATATGTTGCTAAGTGTCTAACTTGTCAACAAGTGAAAGCAGAACACCAATTACCCACAGGATTGTTACCAATACCAATTCCAGAATGGAAATGGAAAAGAATCACGATAGATTTTGTGTCCGGTTTACCGGTGACTCATAGAAAGCATTATGCGATGTGGGTGATAGTGGATCGATTGACAAAGTCAGCACACTTCTTACCAGTCAGAATGGACTACTCATTGAACAAGCTAGCCAAAATTTATGTAAGTGAGATAGTGAGGTTGCATGGAGTGCCAATGTCCATCATATCTGATAGAGATCCCAGATTTACTTCACAATTCTGGAGGAGTCTACAGCATGCTTTGGAAACTCGACTCAGTTTCAGCACGACCTTTCATCCGTAAATAGATGGACAATCAGAGCGAGTTATACAGTTGCTAAAGGATATGATGAGAAGTTATGTGTTTGAATTTGAGGGAAGTTGGGATAGGTATCTACTTCTTATGGAGTTTGCCTACAACAATAGTTATCAGACAAGCATAGACATGCCTTCGTATGAGGCATTATATGGAAGGAAATGCAGGACACCAGTTTGTTGGACCAAATTGAGTGAAAAGAAGTTGATAGGGCCAGAGTTAGTGCAACAAATAGAAGAAAAAGTTAAAATTATCCAAGAAAGATTGAAAGCAGCTCAAGATCAATAGAATTCATATGTTGACCTCAAGAGGCGAGATATAAAGTATACTGTGGGAGATAAAGTGTTTCTCAAGGTTTCTCCTTGGAAGCAAGTATTTAGATTCGGTAAAAAGGGAAAGTTAAGTTTGAGGTTCATTGGTCCTTATGAGATTTTGGAAAGAATCGGACTAGTGGCATATCGGTTAGCACTTCCATCAGAGTTGGATAAAATCCATAATATTTTTCATGTGTCGATGCTAAAGAGATATAGGTCTGATCCGACTCATGTTATTCCAACTGAGGAGATAGAAGTGCAGACCGACTTAACATACTAAGAGGAATCGGTGGCTATATTAGCATGTGAAGAAAAATTTTTACGAAACAAGAAAGTTCTATTAGTTAAAGTACTATAGTAGAATCATTCTACAAAAGGATCCACATGGGAGAGCGAAGAAATCATGAAGAAGCAATATCCTCAGTTGTTCAACAAAGAATGAATAGGTAAAATTTCGATGATGAAATTTATTTTAAGGGGGAGAGGATGTCATATCCGCTAATTTAGACCTAAGTTACGCAAGTTGTTAACTCGACTCATCAGTTTGACCGAAGTCTAAATTTGGATTTTATCGAAAAATAATTAAAATAATGGAAATTAATTATGGAAAATACTCAATAAAGTGTTTAAGTAAGTAAAGATGTTAAATTTCAGTAATAGACAAAATTGTAAATTTTAAAAAGTTTTAGGGGTTATTTGTAATTTACTGAAAATTGGAGGATTAATTGGGATAATCATCAATTAAATGCATGAATTGGGATATTTTAAGCATGTGGAGGCTAGCTTAACCAAGTGGCACATTTTAAGAATCCAAGTAACATACATGAACACATTAATTAGTCATTAAATTCATACAGCTTATGTGTCTTTATTAATTAACTTTGTCATCCTTCTCTTAATTGCTTTTTCTTTCTTTCTTATCACTTAACATCTAGAACACTCTATTCTATAAACAAGCCAATGTTTCCTCCATATTCCTCCATAACCAAGCTTAGTTCTAGTGAAAGAAAGTGAGAAAAAAGAGAAAAAGTAAGAAAAAATTCCATTTTCATGCTCAAGAAAAGCTTAAGAGAGTAAGAAAAAAAAAAGAGAAATTAGGTTTATGATGTTTTAATAATCTGATTATAAATTTTAGGAATCCAAGTTGACAATGAGCTAGATCAAAGGAGCAAAGGAAAGGAGAAAGATAAGTAAAGAAAAATAAAAAAGAAAAAGAGAAGTTTGTGCATAACCTAAGTCAATAGTCTATTTTATTTTTGTATTTGCATGACTTGATTATTTGGCATGTTGATAATTCTGAATTAATCGTATTTTGTGATGAAAATCTTAGGGATGCATGTTTTCTAGACTTAGGATTTAATTTGGTAAAAATAAAATGTGATTAGTTTGTATGTTCTTTACTGGAAATGGATGAGCAGTGAGCACTTAAACTGTTATAACTTAATTTATGGAACTCGATTTTGCATGTTCTTTATTGAGTTTGAAAGTCAAGACATAGGGATATAAATTTCATTTAGACTATAAAAAATGAATATGTTTGTAATTGTCCAGAAAAATTCATAAAACTCGAACTTAGAATTTGTGCAGAAAATTCTGGGCAGAATTGTTAGTGACCAGTCAGTGTTCATTTTATCATATCTTTTGATACAGAACTCCGAATTAATTGATTCAAGTTGAATATTAAATTTAAGATTCATAAATAAAATTGTTAAAAAGATCTTGTAACTAAATTCAGATTTTAACAGGACTAAAATTAAAGTCCAAAACATATAACAAAATATGTCAATGACAGGGCAGCATATGAGTTGAGGAATGAAATGAGTAAAATGATATGAACCTTGTTATATTATATAGATATTATTTTAATTGAGTAATTATATGATTATTTTGAGACTTTAAATGGATGAAAAGTGTGAATTTAATTACTATGAATTTTAATGAGATGGTATAAGCCCTATAACACATAACTAGAACCAACTTAGGATAGTTTGGCATGCCAAGCCGGGGGGAGTATGATGTAAATGATTAAACCCATTAATATTATGATTATCTACACCGGATTTGACATTGTTATCTACACCTAAAATGACACGGTTATCTATGCAGGTAATAACACTATTATTAAAGCCAGAGATGACACGGTTATCTACGCCGATAATGACACTGTTATCTATGTCAGTAATGACAGTTATATGTGCACATCATATTTTTTGGGTAGCACTCCTAAGTGCCTGGATGATAACTCTGTTATCCTAGTTATGGTTCAAAGGTGTTATAGGCAGTGAAAAACTATGGATAATAATGAGTTGATAAAGTAACATAAATATAAGATATAAAAGAATAAAATTTATAAAATGTAAATTTCATGAAAAAATGATTGATTCTGATTTGTGACATGCATTAATAGATGATTGAGTGTTGTGAACACAAACAAATTGTTGAAAATAAAAAGGGAATCATGAATTATAAAATGAATAAGAATAATGATTTAATTATGTTAAAAAAATGAGATACAATAAAATAAATTGATGTTATGCATAATAGAATATTATAAAATGTATGTTTGTATGATTTGATCATAAATTGATATATGACAATGCATGTGATATTAAAATAGTTTATTGTCTTATTTATATGCATTACTAAGCCTAGAGCTTAGCGTGAGAGTTTCTCTCGCGTAGGTGTAACAAAGAATAAATAGAAAATAGTAAATAAAACTAACGGTAACCTGATCCATAGAGCAGCGTATTTCAACCACCGTGGGTCACACAACTTTTGTTTATTATATTTTAAATTTTATTTTGTAGTATTTGTAAAATAAACAGTATATTTTTGTAAAGAATATGTTATTATATAAAAATGTAGTTTATCTTTCATGTTATATTTCTTTTATACTGCAAAATAAATAAATAGTAAATAAAAAAATATATGAATGATTTTCATGTATATAAAATTTTAAAATGATATTTTAACCGATGAAGTCAGCGTAGCACTCCCTTATCCGGGCACAAGCTGCCGAGATGAGGGGGTGTTACAAATATAGTTGTAACTGAAAATCTAATAGTTAATTTAATTAAAAGTATTTGGTAAAACTAGCTGATTAAATTAAAAATATTTGATAAAACTAGCTAAAAAATGTAAAATAATATGTTTATATTAATCAAAAATATTATATAAAATTTATTAAAATACATAATTCAAATGAATTATATAATATAAAAATTATGTTAAATATTTCATCCTAATATAATAAATATGTTTATTTTTATTATCTAACATTCCATTTATTATTATTATTATTATTATTATTATTATTATTATTATTATTATTATTATTATTATTATTATATACACATTAAATACTTTAATTATTATATTATTATTATTATATAATTTAATAATTATATTACTATTATAAAAATAATAAAAACTACGAAAAGAAAAAAAAACTAGTTCTACTAACTTTTTATTTAAGATACTATAATCTACTTTTTTTTTTCCAAATAAGTTACTTTACCAAACAAAAATTATTAATCAAACTATATTATTTTTATGGTCAAACTATATTATAATTTAGTTTGATTTACCAAATAGTGGCTAATTAAAAATTTTATATGAAACTTATTTAAATACATAATATAAAATAATTATATAATATATATGTATATTAAATAATATAAAAAATTATATTAAACATCTCAACTTAATATAATAAATATGTTTACTGTTATTATCTAACATTCAATTATTATATGTACGTACATATTAAATAATTTAACAATTATATTATATAGAATTACCCACAAATTTTGGGTTAAGAGATATAATCTGTCGTTTGGCAAAAAAATAAGAATATAACGGAAAATAAAAATTAAAATCTATTAACTATAAGTTGAACGTTAATTCTACTAACTTTTTATGGAGAATATTGCAATCTAACTTTTTTTCCACATAATTTACTTTAACAAACAAAAATTATTGATCAAACTAAATTAAATTTACGATCAAACTGTATTATTTTTGTGTTACCAAACAGTGTCTATAATCAACAACCATGTATATTTTGTATTTGTTATATTTTTTAATTTAATTTCTTAGACTTTTATTTAAATTTATAAGATTAATACTTTTAGTAAATTTACTAAAACATCATTTTCTAGTAATAATTTTATTTTAATTTTTTAAAAATAAAAAAGATTAAAATCTTAAGAAAAATCTAAAAATAATAATAATGTAACTACTTGTTTCCTCTGTATCAAACAAACAATTGATGTTAGCAGGTTGCTATCAATTGCACTAGTCCCACCCACAGTTATGAACCGGCTGTCGGTTCTACTATTCCAAGAAATAGGGATCGGACCGGAACCAATGAATGACCGGTTCTGGTTCATGAACCGGCCATTCGACCGATTTTTTTAATTAATAACACAATAAATAAATACAATTAAAATTATTAATTTGTATAAATTATAAATTTGTACTACTAATATGTTATAAAAAATGAAAACTTTGAGAAAAAAATAACTTATTGAATATTAATTTGTAACTTTGTGTAATAACTTAAATTGTTATAACAAAAAAATTTTGATTTAGAGAAATTATAAGTTGAAATTATAAATGATTATATTTATTTGATAAATTAATAAATTATACAAATTATAACTATGTAAAAACTTAATTGATTTAATCTTTTTATTTTAAAAAATAATTTTAATTATAAATATTTGAATTTATATTGAAAAAATTATAATATTAATGATTGAGCTTGTTAACTTTTTTACCATTAATTAAGTTATCTACATATCTTTTTAGAGTCTAGAAGAATCAAAATTTATGTAGTTCTCTTACCTTTTAAATTTTAATTGTTAACTCCTTTTACTTTTTTTTTACTCAGAACCGTCGGTGATGAATGTGTCAGTTGTTCCTTCAATGGTGAAGTCATATTAGTCATCAAATTGATTTTTCTCTTTTTTTGTTGTTTTAATGTCGTTTTAGTCCAATCCTCAATATAAGCTTGAGTTTCTAGGAATTCGGAAGTAAAGCTAGATCATGTTTCATCCAAAATATAACATCCCGCACTAAAAACTTATTTAGCCGCAATAGTTGAAACTGGACTTGCAAAAATTTATTTTATAATTTGAAAATGTACTGGATAAGTATTTTGATGTCGATTCTACCAATCAAAAACTAAAAAATCTTTACATGTCCTACTGTCATTAAACTCAAATGTAGTTGTTAGATAAATGTCAAGTTTGAATGAACCAGATGATAATCTTGATTTTTAATATTTTTGCATCATCAAACGATCACTCCCTCTAATTTTTATCGATTCATCCGAACTTTAATTAATAGTACCACTACTAGTAGTAATAGTAGTAGAAATATTATAAATCAAATTAAATATCATAAATAAATTACAAGTTAATTTTTTAAATCATTAATTATAGCTTTAACATTAATATCCTCACTTAAACTTAACATTGAATAATAAAGATTCAAATAATAAAATAAGCCTTTTATTTTGCATTTAGGACCAAAAATACAACATACAAAATTATTCAAAAGAATATATTTAAAATAATTAAATCATTTATTTTTCATCATATAAATAAAATCATGCAAAATAAGATTATTAATATAATATTGAAATGTATCAACAATATTAATACATTCACACAATAATAAATGACATGTTGGATGATAAATATCACTTAAAATATATGCTGTATCATTAAAAAAAATTTAAAATATTTAAAAGTTATTGACAAATATTCCAATGTTGTGGATATAAATTAATTTATGGTACATTATTAGAAATAAATATGCACAATAATTGTTTATATCCATTTGACTCATTGAGTAATTCATATGTTGAATTCCAATAAATAGGAATATTTATTGGAAATCTTTTAGGTTTTTTGTCATTTTCACAATAAAATCGAGTGCATAATTTCATTGTTTGTGGATGTGACTATAAAAATAAAATTACTTCTTTAATTTGAGCAATTATATCATTAAAAAATTTTAAATCATCTTGAACAAATAAATTTAACACATGATGTGCATATCTAACATGAAAAATCTACCTCCAATATTAGGTTGACAAAATATTTGAAGGTCTTGAATTGAGGCAATATTTATCGTCGCATTATCAAAAATAATTGAACCAATTTTATGAACTTAGTCATATTTTTTAAAAATATTTTTTATCATTTTAAAAATATTATCAACGGTATGTTAATTATCAAATATTCTAAATGCAATTAATTTTTTTAATTGTCATTAACCATCAATTCAATGACATGTAACACCCATGTAAGAACGCATTTATCAATGATAACTCCAAATATTACTACAAATACAAACACGTTCATTCAAAGCAGAAAATATTTTGAGCAATTCTTTTTTATTTTATTTATATAAATTATATAAAACACATTTAAGGGTATTTCTAAGTACACGTTTAGCAGATGAATTTAATGTATTTTAACAATAATTAAAAAAATATATTTTTTCATCAAAACTAAAAAATAAATGTTTCATACTTATCATTTTTGTCAATTTTTTTTATTTTTTTGAATCATTCTATTGAAATAATTGAGATGAAGAAGAAATATTGAGTACCTGGAAATTTGATTTTGCCTTTTATATATTCCAAATTGAGCCGCATATTTATTTTACAAATGCTTTGAAATATTTAATAATTTAGATGTTGAAATATATTTAATTTATAAAATAAAAGGTATATCCATTTTCATTGGTTTGCAATTGCAAACAGCTGTCTCCACTGTTACAGTAGTAAAATTTCAATTAAATTTTTAAATAACAATTTCAATTCCAATTTTCCTTACGCACTAAAAAAAATGGATAGTAAGTGGGTCAATCAAGTGTCCGAACTCTGAAGAAAAATCATTATTGATGGAGTATGACATGAGTTACTTCAGCGTCATAGCGCCAGGTACTATGAATTAATCAATCAATTTGTTGTCGATGATTTATTTTGAATTATATGTTATCTCTGCAATTGATATCAATTTTAATTTGTAAGACCTGTTAATACTTTAATATATCATATTCACTATTAACAATTAAAATGTTATATTTTTTAATTGTAAAATAAATTGGATTTTATTGTTATAATTAATTAATATTTGCATTGGTTTGCAATTACAAACTATTGTCTCCACTGTTACACTAGTAAAATTTCAATTAAATTTTTAAATATATTTTATTCTTGCAATTGACATCAATTTTAATTTGTAAGACCTGTTAATATTTTAATATATTATATTTACTATTAACATATAAAATGTTATATTTTTTAATTGTAAAATAAATTGGATTTTATTGTTATAATTAATTAATATTAAAATTAATAAATTGCATAGAAAAATTAATTATGAAACTTCATGAAAATTAAACAATATTAATAATATTGTTGCTCTGTCAATCATAAATAAAAGTAGATATAAGAGACAATACTTATAGAGGTTCAAGTGTTAATGAGCTCTACTTCCTCTCTCCAATTGTAATCGAGTATTTTACTAACTCAAACGAGTTACAATGAAGTTCTATCTAGTTCACTTTCAACTATGATATTTTTCACTCTTGGCTAATACTTAACCTAAAACTTTTGTGTTTTAATGGCTATCACAATAATAAAATCATTATATTTTAATTGCTCACAAAAAAATCCTTTCAAATATGTTTCACTCCCAACCCAACTCACTCAATTTCACTATTAAGTAATTGATTACAATAAAAATAAACTCAACTACTAGAAAGCTCAACAACACTTGAGTAATAATGGTTTACAACATAAAATATAATAAGGTAGTTGGAGATTTTAAATGCACAAGACTTTCCAAAGATTGAATGTTTGATAATGAGTTTTCTAACATTTGAAAGTTATAAATGTATAGTATTTATACTTCATCTGATAAATAAAATCATTTGGGGTATATTTAATGCTAAAATAGTTGTTCAACCACTTTTATTGTTCACACTTGATAACTTTAACTCTCCAGCTTTACGGGTATGGCTATTGCTTTATAGGCATGAATGTTCTTGATAAGTTGTGAACTAAGTGGTGAAACTGGCCATGAATGAATCTAGAGGTTTTGGGTATGATCTTTCATAAGCGTGACTAAAACCTTACGGATATGAAAAACTTATTTTCACATGTCATTTTCTTCACAGTCGTCAATGATTGAGTTTGAATTTTTAGTGACACAAGTCTTCATGGGTGTGACACTGTCTTTTCTAGGCGTGAATGACTTGACTAACGGGTGTGACACTTTTTTTAATGGGCACGAATCACTTCATTCACAAGCATGACCAATATATCACAAACGTGAATGTCTTCTGAATTTCATACTTTGAACTTTAAATGAGTTGATCCAACTAGCTTTGATGGTTTAAGGCTTATTTAACATGTATAATCACTTAAAATACAAAAGTATGGTTAAATTCTTTATTGCTCAATTATTTATTATCATCTAAATGAGAAAATGACCTTCAAAGTTCAACAATCTCCCTCTTTTCGATAGTGATAAATAATTGTGCAATATGCAGCTAAGAATAAATGATTTTCTCCCCCTCAATAGATACTTATAAAAGATTTAAATTAAAGAACATAAGCATGCCACAAACTCAAGCCATAAACATAGAATCAATCAAGTTCAAAAAGAGTGCAATTAGCCCAATGAAATGCATATGGCATACCAAAAGCAATGAAATTCATATTAGCCATATTAGATGCCAATCATATACATAATATATACTAATTATAGACCAATCATAAGTTATATGTATACTAAACAATTCATAATACTTTCATACCAAAGAATTCACATGTACTTTCAGACTTAAGCATATGTATCATTCATATATTGCATATTTTTTTCTCCTTTGTCATAATAAAAAAGAAACAAACAAAAGGAGAAATGACAAAAGCAAATAAACTCATTAAAAGGTTGAACGTTTGAAAACCAAATACATTAATACAGAAAAAACTACAACTTTAAAGCTTATCCAAAAGTTTTGATGAACAAAAGTTTCCTAAAAATGATTCAAAAGGTTCCTAAGACAAAGGAAATGACAAAATAAAAGAGAACATTAATGTTAGTCTCTAGAAAGTTGATCTTAAAAGTGAGCAACCTCGATCTTAAGACTAATTATGCAAAAATTGATGTTATCTTTAAGGTCCTCCAGCTGTTACTCGATACGATGTTGAAAAGAAATAAAACCTTCTTGGAGCATGTCGCAACGTGGATTAAAATATGCAATCAACGGTCGCACTATGTCTAGAGTGGATGAAGAAGATGCCCCACCACCTACTGTGGCATCAAAAATCTTAAATCAGGATCTCTTCCACTACTGGTTCCCTTGCAAACGAACTTTGAACTCATATGAATTGCCTTCCTCCAATGCAATCTCATCCTTATGTGTCTTAAACCTGTAGAAGATGTCATCTTTGTAGATAATTCAAACTGCAGCTCTTATTTTGATTAAAAAAAAAGTTAACATCTAAATGATCTATATGAGATGTCGGGATGATGGTGTAAATGTGATTCTAAAGGATCAGAAGATTGAGCTTCACTGTTAAATGAGTGATATAACTCCTAATAATATGCCATTAGTTGGTTTCATCGCAATGGTGAGAATATGAGATGCAAACCATCTCGATAAGGCAAATAGCTCACATTTTCGAGCCCACTCGAATAACAACAACTCTAATTTCCTCACTGCACTATTGTTATCTCCTCTAGAGAATATACTTTAGATGAGGAACCAATGAATGTACTTGTGAACCAGTAAGATAAGGTGAGTACTTTTGGTCTTCTTGACATTTCAGTTGCAGTTACTTTCAAAAAAAGACTAAGTGGTGTAAGGATTGGAGCTTTTTGTCTCACTTTCATTTAGTAACCCTTCATGAGGCAATTTAAATATTGTAGCAATCTTAGCAACTTCTAACAACTTTGCCAATTTGTAGAGCTAAAAAGTTATGGTGCCTATTGGTGAGACACTTATAGAACTTAATAACTGATATGTTAGTTCTTTAAAAGAAGGTTTGTAAATTTTTACATACTTTAGCAGGCCAAAATCCTGCAGTTGTGACTTCATATCTTTTTCTAAGTGCAGGGCTTTGATACAATCCCAATCAAAAGGTCCTATGGGATGGTGTTTGAGAGTTATATACGTAGAACTGTAATTTCCGTGCAAGATAGCGAACATAAAGTCTAAAAGAATTGTGCTAGTTGAAACCTTAGTGCTATTCACTTTTCCTTTTAATGAACTAATGTTAGAGGCCATGCTAGAGATTAAAGAACTAAAAAATGCACCCAAAAAAAATGAAGAAGTGAAGTTATTTCGAGATAAATAATAGATGCAACTTAGGGGTTGATAATTTCCCTTGAATAACTTGATTTTAGCTAAGGAAACTCATAGAAATCTTGTATAAATGATGTTGAATGATGAAAAAATAGAGGAATTTTTAGGTATAAAGTTCAAAAATCAATCGAAAACAATTGGAAAATCAGAGAAATTGAAGTTGTCAGTGAGAAAGAAAAAAGAAAGTTAAAGAAAAATAGGGGAAATATGTTTTATATATCTCGATTCACAAGCATGAATTTGAGTATTCACTGGCAGATGAATATGTGACACAAACCGTGAATAAAGGTGTGAACAATTCTTCCTTCTAAGGTGCATATATTCACAGCTCTGATAAAATATCCACAGATTTCAACACTTGCTGTCACGGGCACCAAGCCATAACATAAGACATGAACCAAAATATGAATGTTTCTTCCTTTTTTGCTCAAAGTTTTATAGTCGTGACTACTTAGTCCCAGGCATGAAACCTTAAAACACATCAATAAATAAAACATAGTTTAAAAGAATTTTTGTGCCGCAAAACCTTTTTTCTAAGCAAATTAAACATACTTTTTCATGACATACAAATATATATCACATCATTAAGACAAATATATCATCAAAAACATGGCATAACACTTAAGGATCACAATGAGGATCATAATGAAAACAATTATAATACATGTGAAGCATATAAACATCTAATATCATGCCATACACAATCAAAACATTAAATATGCATGATGAATGCAATGCATAACTTTAAAAACACTTTTCAAGCCAATGTGCACCTATCAAGCATATCAACATTTCTTTATTGAGAGACTTGGTAAAAATGTCAGCCAATTGGTTGTTTGTATGAATGAAATCTAACACAACATCACTATTTTGGATATGATCTCTAAAAAAATGATACATGATATTTTTGTGTATGCTTGTAGAATGCTGAATAGGGTTTTTAAAAAGATTTATTGCACTTGTGTTGTCACATTTAATTGGAATGTAATCAATCACATGATCATATTCCTTGAGTTATTATTTCATCCAAAGAATTTGAGCGCAACAACCCGCACCACATATTCTGCTTCGGAGATAGACAATCTAACACAACATCATAATTTTAGATATAATCTCTAAAAAAATGATGTTTGATATCTATGTGTTTGCTTGTAGAATGCTGAATGAAGTTTTTAGAAAGATTTATTGCATTTGTATTGTCACATTTTGATAGAAATGCGATCAATCACATGATCATATTCCTTGAGTTGTTATTTCATCCAAATAATTTAAACGCAACAACAACTCGCACCACATATTCCGCTTTGGTGGTGGATAATACAACCAAAACTTGTTTTTTGCTAAACTAATAAATTAAGTATTCACCAATGAAGTGACAAGTTTCCATAAATATTTTTTTCTATCTAAGAGACTATTGACATAATTGACATCCAAAAAACCAATTATATGAATTGAAGTATTCCTAGGATACCATAAGCTTAAGTACATTGTACCACAAATGTATTTTAAAATCCTTTTTACAACACTTGAATGAGATTCCTTAGTATATGATTAAAATCTAGCATAAAAACATACATTAAATATTATATCCGATCTAGAAGCAGTAAGGTATAAAAGTGATCTGATCATACCTTTATAGAGCTTTTCATCTATAGCCTTGTCCTTATCATCTTTGTCCAATTTTGTTGATGTGTTCATTAGAGTCATGGCATTTTTACATCTTTCCATTCCAAACTTTTTCAATAATTATTTGTTTTACTTGGATTGATTGATGAAAATATCCTCTTTGTTTTACTTGATATAAAGATCATTAAAGAATTTGAGTTCTCCTATCATATTCATCTCAAACTTCCTAGTCATACACTTAACAAACTCTTGATAGAAAGATTCATTAGTAAACCAAAAGATGATATTATTAACATATATTTGAACAATTAAGATGTCATGCTTGTGCTTTTTAATAAAAAGAGTAATATCTACATGTCTATTTGAAAATAGATTTTCCAAAAGAAATGCATTAAGTCTTTCATACTAAGTAATTGAAGCTTGTTTAAACCATAAAAGACTTTAGTGAGCTTAAAATATAGTTTAGAAATGCATGACCTTCAAAATCGGGAGATTGTTCAACATATACTTCTTCATCTATGAAACCATTTAAAAATGTACTTTTAATATCCATTTGGAAAAGCTTAAAGTTCATGTGATATGCATATACTAAAAGAATCCTAATGAATTTTAATTCTACAATCGGAGCACATGTTTCATCATAATCGATGTTGCCTAGATATTGAACCAAGAAGGGGGGTTGAATTGGATATTAAAAAAAAAAAATTAACTTTTAGGTGTGGAAAGAAAAGTTAAGTTGAGTAGGTATAGGAAGATATCACTAATGAATTTTTATAGAAGTTTGGGTGTTAACAAACCCTATTATGGTATTTCTAACAACGTATCACACCTAACCCAGAAATATCTTGTGTTTTAATGGCTCACACAATAAACCAATTCCTTGTGTTTTAAAGGCTCACACAAATAACCCTTACAAGTGTTCTACTCTTAACCCAATATATCCAAACTCACTTGAGTAGTAGATTACAAAGAAAAATATTCACAAATCTATAATGCTCAGAAAATAATGAGCAAAAAGATTTTTACAGAGAATCAATATTTTTTTGAAAGTATTAAAAGCACAAAATGGCTACAACAAGATTTTGATTCGAAGTATTAGCTATTCTCTTGTTCTGGTTTCATAAATGACTTACATTTATACTTCCATGGCAAATTATAGTCGTTTGGTTGCATTTAATACGAAAATAGTTGTTGCACCAACTCTTAATTTCGCGCCTAACATGTTTCTCTTTCCTCTTTCACGGTCGTGAATATGAGTGTCACAGTCGTGACTGTTCTTCCAAGACGTGACTTGAGTGGTGACTTTGGGCATGAAACATTTTGGAAGGATTTGAAATGTTTGATCACGGGCATGACATTATTATTTCACGGGCGTGAACATCCTTCCTAGCCGTGGTCCAAGTAGTGACTCTTGTCGTAAAGCTCTCTGGAGGAATTTGACATGTTTTCTCAAGGGCGTGACTTTCTTTCATGGGCGTGACTGATATGATTATTCATGGTTGTTAGGATTCTTCATGGTCGTGAACTTTAAATGTTGGATAGTTGGCGTTAAGCTTCATCACGGGCGTGACATACAAGGTCACAGATGTGAACATGCTATTTATTCATTTTTTTTTGTCTTGTTAAGATTAGTCTTCCATTCTCCATTCTTGCTATCATGTTCCATACCCTGTTCAATAAAATTAGAAAACAAGTATGTTAAATACATTATTATTATTTTATTTGTTAGCATCAAAATGACGGAAATACCCCTCAAGGTTCAACAATCTCCCCTTTTTTGATGGTGACAAATAATCTAGCAATATGTGCTTTTGAGAAGTCTTCCCCTCAAAAGATGCTTAAGATAATAAAAAAAAATTACTAAAGTGAAAGAATTGTAAAGAATGATGAAGTATAACATCAAAATATGCTTCTTAGTTTAGGTATATACAAGTTATATGCAAGGTATATCCAATGTATACCAAATTTTTACTTAAAATAAGTTAAGTATGTGCAAAGTATATTTAAGGTATATTCAAAGTATATCAAGTGCATATTCATTCATGTAACTTGCATCAAGGTATATGCAAAGTATACTTAAGGTATATTCAAGGTATATCAGCTCATTTGCATACTTGCATATTCATTTGATTCAAATAAGTATTTTAAATATATTGCATTTAACTTTAAATATAATATATTGCTAGGTTCTCCCCCTTTTGTCATCAACAAAAAGAATAACAACAAGATAAATCATAATGGAAAACAAAAGAAATTATATTAATATTAAAAGAAGAATACAAGGATTTGAAAAGTGATTGAAAGTCTTACATCAAATAAGTTAGAAAATAACATAGCTAAAATATAGTCTAGCTAGATTTGGAGCCGGACATCCCATTTCTAAGGCGAGCTACTTCTGCCTCAAGGCTCTCCATGCGAGACTTCATGAAATCCTTGAGGTTCTCTAACTTTTCATCCATCGAAGTCTGCAATTGCTCAAACCGTGGTGCCAAGAGATCAGCCCCTTGCTGAGCCAAGTTTGGTGTGGAGGCAGAGGATTGTCCATTTTCCTGCTCAATCTCTAGAGTTTCCATCTCAACTCGAACTCTCTTCCTCTGCGGGATTCCTTAAAGGCCAACTTTGAAGTCGTTCGAATCATTGTCCTCCCAAATAATCTTACCAGTTGTGTTGGTGAAACGGTAGTAGATGTTGTTCTCATGAACTATACAAACAACCGCTCCAATTTTGATAAATGACTCGACGTCTAGTCGGTCTTGAGGATGTGCTGGCATAAGGTTGAAGTGGTGCTCTTCTAGCTTCAAATACCCAAGTTTGATAGCAAGGTGAGTCACGTACCCACCAATCAGAATGTCTCCGGAGGGCTTGGTGGCAATAGACAGTAGATGGCTTACAAACCATTGAGATAAAGCCACTGTTAGGCCTCTTCGGGCCATCTCCAAGAGAAAGAGCTCGGATTTCCAAATCGATCCGTTGCTATCTCCTCTGGCAAAAATGCTATAGGTTAGAAACCTATGCAAGTACTTGTGCATTGGGGATCGAAGGTGGGTGCTTTTCATCTTCTTGACGTCCCAGCTATAGTCAAACCCGAAATAAGTCCATGCTTGAGTAGCATAAAACTCTACCTCGCTCTCATTAAGGATACCGTCAGAGGGAAGTTTAACATGTCACCAAACTCTATGGCAGTGAGGGTGTTCAAATGCTTGCAAAGTTGGAATTTTATCGTGCTGGTAGGAGAGACTTGCAGGGTGTTTGGAACTTTAGAGTTGGTTCTCTCAGCGTCGGTTGATGGATATCAATGAAATCTTTCAGATGACAAGCTTGGAGTTGTTCCGACATGTTTGTCTCGAGACCAAGTGTTCTGATAGTTTGCCACTCAAATGATCGAAAGGAAATGAGTGGTCTTTGCTTGAGAATCGAGTATCTTGGATGACAGTGCTCCGAAATAATGTTTAGAAGGTAGTCTGTATACCTTTTTGGAGCATGAGACTTCTTTCTGGTACCTTTGGAGGAGCCGATTTCCATTTTTGATTGAGAAATATATTTTTGAAGAGAGAAAAATCTGATGGAATTTTGGAATAGAACCTAAGGTGTTTTGATTTCTGATGATGGAGACAACTTTTGAAGGTATTTATAGATGGAATGAGTTGCTAGGGGGCCAGAATTTTCAAAATGGTATTCAATGGTGATAAATGAGAGAAGTTGGAGAGTTGGAAATGAGAGAAATAACGCAGAAAATGTTTTATAGCCGACATGTTCACGGGCGTGAAAGCTAAGCCATGAGAGTCAAATGTCGTGTTCATGGTTTGCTAAAGAGACGCTCTACCCTTGATGAGGGATGTGAAATGATTCACGGTCGTGACAATTAAAGGTCATGGGCGTGAATGATGAAATATCATGGTGGTGACAAAAGAGTCACGGTCATGTAGTACAATCTTCACTACTTGTGACCGTGAGACAGAGTGTGACACAAAGCGTGAACGCTTTTGTAAGTTTTTGGTGGAAATATTCATGGTTGTGAATAAGCGTCACGGGCATGAACAAAGGGTTTCACGGGGGTGATAGAAAAAGGTTATGGGTGTAGAACATAAACTTCACTACCTTCAATTGTGAAGCATGTCGTGAAGCAAGACGTGAAAGCTACTGGAGCTTTTGGCGATTATGATCACGGTCATGAATATATGTCACGGGCGTGAATTGCCTAAAATCCTCATTAAATAAAGTTAAGTCTAAAACATGATTAAAGCATTTCTAAGGAGTTTCTATCCCTTATAACATATATTTCTATCAAGTTAGCTACTTCATATCTAAAAAGATTACACAAAAAACACAAGATTATCAATCAAGGTTCGACAATTTTGGCAATCATAAAGTTAATCCATCAATCATACCAAACTCTCTTCTTATGAAATTAAATCTTTGCTCATTTAGAGACTTAGTGAAGGTATCTGCCAATTAATTATCTGTGCTCATAAATTCCAATACAACATCTCCATATTGAACAGGATCTCTAATAAAATGATGTCTTTATGTCAATATGCTTACTTCTAGAGTGTTGAATGAGATTCTTAGATAGATTTATAACACTTGTATTGTCACATCTAATACGTATATTGTCCATACTATGACCATAATCCTTAAGTTATTGTTTCATCCAAATGATTTGTGTACAACAATATCCTGCTGCCATATACTCCGCTTCAGCGGTAGAAAGAGCAACTGAAACTTGTTTTTTGCTAAACCAAGAAACTAAACATTCTCCAATAAAGTGACAAGTACCTGAAGTACTTTTTCTATCTAAAAGACTTCTAGCATAATCAACATCTGAATATCCTATAATGTGAAAGGATGAATTTCTAGGATACCATAAACCTAGATGCAATGAGCCATCTAAATATTTTAAAATTCTTTTTACTGCATTTAAATGTGACTCTTTAGGACATGATTGAAAACGAGCATATAAGCATACACTATACATTATATCGGGTCTAGAGACAGTAAGATATAAAAGTGATCCGATCATACCTTTATAGAGCTTTTCATTAATGCTCTTACCATTTTCATCCTTGTCCAATTTTGTTGATGTGCTCATTGGAGTCTTGACATTTTTGCATCCTTCCATTCCAAATTTCTTAAGTAAGTCTGTGGCATATTTGGATTGGTTGATAAATATGCCCTCATTGCCTTGTTTTATTTGTAGACCGAGGAAGAATTTTCATGCTTATTTTGAATTCTCTAGTCATACATTTAGCAAATTCTTGGCAAAGCAATTCATTAGTAGACCCAAATATGATGTCATCAACATAAATTTGAACAATTAGAGTATCATGCTTATTCTTTTTAATGAATAATATAGTGTCAACATTCCCCTTTGTAAAATTATTTTCTAAGAGAAAAGAACTTAGTCTTTCATACCAAGCTCTTGGGGCTTGTTTCAAACCATATAAAGCTTTTGAAAGTTTAAATACATGGTTAGGAAAATCATAGCTTTCAAAACCTGGTGGTTGTTCTACGTAAACTTTTTCTTCTATAAAGCCATTTAAAAAGGCACTTTTTACATCAATTTGAAAGAGTTTGAAATTCATATGACATGCATATGCTAAAAGTATTCTTATGGCTTTTAATCTAGCTACAGGAGCATAGGTCTCATCATAATATATTCTTTCTTCCTGATTATATCCTTTTGCAACCAACCTAGCCTTATTCCTAGTTATTGAACCTTGTTCATCTAGTTTATTTCTAAATACCCATTTGCTTCCAATGATTTGATGCTTCTTGGGTCTAGGTACTAAGGTCCATACCTTACTTCTTTCAAATTAGTTGAATTCCTCTTGCATAACAATCACTCAACTTTCATCATTAAGAGCCTCATCAATATTTTTAGCTCAATTTGAGAAACAAAGGCAAGATCAGAAACTAAATGTTTGAGATGAGATCTAGTAATTACTCCCCTTGTAGGATCACCAATGATTTGCTCTTTGGGGTGATGTTTTTTCAATCTCTATTCCTTTGGGAGATCTTGCCTGTTTTCCTCTTGAGCTGGAGGTAGAGAATCATCTTGATGTGAATCTTCTTGATCATTTTCTTCTCTTTTATTTTCAAGATCAAGTCTTTCCATGGTACCTACAACATCATCAAGAACACTACCTTTCACAAGATCAAGCTTACTAGATTCATCAAAAACAACATGCATAGATTCTTCAACAGTTAATGACTTTTTATTAAATACTCTATACGCTTTGCTAGTTGTAGAGTATCCTAAAAAGATACCCTCATCAGATTTAGAGGAAAATTTTCCAAGGTTGTCCTTGGTAGTCAATATGAAACACTTGCATCCAAATACTCTAAAGTATGATATCAATGGCTTTCTTCCATTCCACAGCTCAAATGAAGTTTTGTTTAAGAGAAGTCTTTTGAAAACTCGATTTGAAATATAACATGCAGTATTTGTGGCTTCAACCCAAAAGTACGTTGGTAAACCATACTCATTGAGCATTGTTCGAGCCATTTCAATTAAAGTTTGATTTTTCCTTTCGACTACCCCATTTTGTTGAGGTGACCTAGGAGATGAAAAATTCTGCGAAATGAAGTGTTCAAGACAAAAATTTTCAAAGTTTTCATTTTCAAATTCTTTACCATGATCACTTTTTATTTTTGAAATACAATATCATTTTTCATTTTGAACTTTTTAGCAAAGTTTCTGAAAGTTTCAAAGGCATTGCTCTTTTGAGCTAAGAAAATTACCCAAGTAATTCTAGAGTAGTCATCGATGATGATAAAGGCATAGTGTTTACCTCCTAAGCTTGCAATTCTAGTAGGTCCAAAAAAAATCTAGATGCAGGAGTTGTAGAGGTTTTGAGGTACTTACAGTGTTTTTGGATTTGAAGGATAACTTGTGTTGTTTTCCTCTTTGGCAAGGTTCATATGTCTTGTCTTTTTCAAATTTGACTTTTGGTAACCCCTTCACCAGCTCTCTTTTGCTGAGGCTTTGAATTAGATCCATGTTTGCATGACCAAGCCTTTTATGCCACAACCAAGATTCATCACTAGTAGTCACAAGACATTTAGAGGAAATGTTAGATATTTTGTGTAAGTCTATTATGTAGGTATTAACATCTCTATTTCCTTTAAATATCTCTTGGCCATTAATTGAGGTTACAAGACATTCATTGGAAGTAAAGATTACTTTGATTCCTTTATCACATAATTGACTTACACTTAACAAGGTTTGTTTCAAGCCATCAACAAGTAAGACTTCTTTTTATGAAAGTAGTATCATTAATACCAATAGAGCCAATGCCAATTACCTTACCCTTAGGATTGTTTCAAAGGTAACTTTACCTCCATCAATACTTTTAATTTCATTGAAAATTTCTTTATCTCCTGTCATATGCCTTGAGCATCCACTGTCTACTAGCCAAACATTTTTGTTTATTGTGGACTTGAGGCATACCTATAGAATCATAATTCAAGTATGATTTTTAGGTACCCAAATGAGCTTGGGTCCTTGGGGGTTAGCACATGAAGGTTCCCAATGAGCCTTCCTTATCTAGCAATGTTTATTCATGTGACCAAATTTCATACAATAATTACATTGTTTAGATCTAAATATGATTTTTGGTCTTACAATGCTTTTGAATTCCATATATCTATTAGGTTGAGCCTGAGACCAATAGCATGCACAAGCATGATGAATTAGTGCTTTTCTAGGTGCATGCTTCTTATACATAAAGGCATGATTAGCCTTTTGAGGTTTCCTTCTTAGGCTTACCAATCCTTGATCATCCCTCTTATGTATAGAAGATTTAGTGTATTTTGTGCCCTTAACCTTTGGGGCTGTTACAACAAATGTGGAGATGTGAGGTTCACTTGACTTAACGAAAGTAGTATTGTGAGAAGATGATGATGTACCCTTAAACCCTAGACCATGTCTAATTAAGGGTGGTCTTTGAGATACAATGAGAGTATCTAAACTCTCATTTCCCTTGTGAAATTTTGAAATGGAGTTTCTAAGTTCATCAACTTCTTTTTTCAAAATATTGTTTTCTTTAAGCAAGGATTTAGTTGAGGGTCTTGAAGAGTACTCATCTAATGACTTTTGAAGAGATTCATTAGATGATTTAAGCTTAAATTTTTCCTTTTCTAAAGCATCCATTTTGATTTTCAAATTAGAAATGTTATTCTTATAAGTATTGAATTTACTTCTATATTTCTCTAGTTCTAGATTCAATACTTCTATTAGGCTTTGCTCATCATCATCTTCACTATTACTATCATTATCACTACTATCATTATTGAAAGAGTATGAGTGAAGTGATCATACCTTATCCGAGACGTGATCCTCTATAGCCATGAAGCATAGGTTGACCCCTTCACTTTCATTGTCATCTTTTTCACTTGAAGAGCTTTTGTCATCCTATATGGCTTTGTGACCTTTCTCCCCATTGTCTCTTTGGTATTTGCTCTTGTGCTTCTTGAGTCTTGGACATTCCGTTTAAATATGCCCTTTCTTCCCACATTCATAGCACTTTACTTCCTTTTTACTTATTTGTGAATCATTAGAAGTCTATTTGAGGTTTCTTTGCCTGAAATTTCTAGAGTTGCTCATTCTCTTCTCAATAATTCTTTTCAGCCTTCTTGAGAGCATAAAAATGTCCTTATTTGCATCATCACTCTTTTTTTCATCATCTTCAACTTCTTTTTGAGATTTTGAAGTAGAGGCTTTTAGTGCCAGAGACTTTCTTTTTTCTGGCTCTGCTTCAAGCTCTCTATCTCTTTTCACTGCCATTTCATGTGTAAGAAGTTTTCCAATAAGCATATCGGTATTCATGATGCTCATATCTTCATTTGCCTGTTCTATACCGGTAACTCTTGAACTGTAATCTTTGAGAGGAAGACTTGTCAGAATTTTTTATTTACATCTTCCAAGCTCAGGTGTTTCCCAAGCTTTCTCATGCCATTTATAATGGCTTGAAGATGGTTGGTCATGTCAGTAATTGACTCATTGGATTTCATCTTGAAGAGTTCATACTCTGAAGTAAAAAGTTGAATCTTCTTGGATTTAACTTGCTTTGTTCCTTCATGATAGTTTTCCAATGTTTTCCATATGCTGTAAGCAGTTGGGCAATGTTGTATTATGCCACATTCTTCAATGGATAATGAGCTTGAGAGAATTGTCACTGCCTTCTTGTTTTTGAAGTTTGCTCTTCTTTGAAGCTCTGTCCAATCATCTCTTGACAGGATTTCTTCTTCACCATCAACTCCTCTTCTAGTTGTTGGTGTCCATTCTTTTCGAATTCCTTCATTATCTAGATACGTCTCCATTCGGAACTTCCAATGAGCATAATTTGCTCCATCAAAGTAAAACTTAAGACTTTGGAATCCTTCATTGGCCATACCTTGATCTTTGCTAGCGCTATTTAGGCTTCGATGCTAGACTGAGCTCTGATACCAATTGTTGACCAGATATTGAACCAAGAAGGGGGGTTGAATTGGATATTAATTTTTTTTCTTAACTTTTATGTGTGAAAAGAAAAGTTAAGTTGAGTAGGGATAGGAAAATATCACACAGGAATTTTTATAGAGGTTCAGGTATTAACAAACCCTACTCCTCTCTCCAATCTCAATTGGGAGTTTCACTAACACACTAAGTGTTACAATGGAGTTTTACAAGCTCACTCCTAACTATGGTGTTTCTAAAAATGGATCACACCTAACCCAGAAATCCCTTGTGTTTTAATGGCTCACATAATAAGCCAATTTCTTGTGTTTTAAAGGCTCACACAAATAACCCTTACAAGTGTTCCACTCTTAACCCAATATACCCAAACTCACATGAGTAGTATATTATAAAGAGAGACACTCACAAATCTATAATGCTAAAAAAATAATGAGCAAAAATATTTTTTTAGAGAATTAATGTTTGTTTTGAAAGTATTAAATGCACAAAATGGCTACAATAAGATTTTGATTCGAAGTATTAGCTATTTTCTTATTATGGATTCATAAATGACTTGCATTTATACTTCCATGATGAATTATAGCCGTTTGGTTGCATTTAATGTGAAAATAACCGTTGCACCAACTCTTAATTTCATGTCTAACATGTTTCTCTTTCCTCTTTCACGGTTGTGAGTATGAGTGTCACGGTCGTGACTGTTCTTCCAAGCTGTGACTTGAGTGGTGACTTTGGCCATGAAGCATTCTAGAAGGATTTGAAATGTTTGATCATGGGTGTGACATTATTATTTCACGGGCGTGAACATCCTTCCTAGTCGTGGTCTAAGTAGTGACTCTGGCCGTGAAACTCTCTAGAGGAATTTGACATGTTTACTCACGGGCGTGACTTTCTTTCACGAGCATGACTGATATTATCATTCATGGTTGCTATGATCCTTCATGACTGTGAACTTTAAATGTTGGATAGTTGGATCTAAGCTTCATCACGGGCGTGACATACAAGGTCACGAGCGTGAACATGCTATTTCTTCATTTTTTTTGTCTTTTTAAGATTAGTCTTCCATTTTCCATTCTTGCTATCATGTTCCATACCCTGTTCAATAAACTTAGAAAACAAGTATGTTAAATACATTATTGCTATTTTATTTGTTAGCATCAAAATGATAAAAATATCCCTCAAAGTTCAACAATCTATGTATTCCTTTTGGTTGTATCCTTTTGTAGCCAATATAACTTTGTTTCTAGTTATATTCCCTTGCTCATCCAATTTATTCCTAAATATTCATTTACTACCAATAAGTGGATATTTTTAGGTCTTGGATCTAAGGTCCAAACCTTATTTTTCTCAAATTGGTTGAGTTCCTCTTACGTAACAATCACCAAACTCTTATCACGAAGAGCCTCCTCAATGAACCTTGACTCAATTTGAGAGACAAAAACAAGATTAGAATATAAAATCTTAAGATGAGATCGAGTACTTATACCCTTATTGGAATCACCAATAATTTGCTTCATGGGGTGGTTTCTTATAAACTTTCATTCCTTTGGTAGCTATTGGGTATCTTGATCTTAAGTTTGAGGTAGTTGTTCCTTTTAATGCTACTCTTATTGTTTCTCCTATTAGTCATCATCATTTTTATTTGAAGGCTCTTCATCATTTCCATATCATCAAGAGCACTACATTTCTTAAGTCTATTAGATTTATAAAAATAATATGCATATACTCTTCTACAACTAATTATCTCTTATTAAAGAATTTATAAGTTTTATTAGTTATGGAGTGATCTAAAAATATTTCTTCATCAAAATTTTAGATAAATTTTCAAAGGATATCCTTAGTGTTCAATGTAAAACACTTGCATCCAAATACTCTAAGGTATGAGATTTTGGGTTTTCTTCCATTCCATGGCTTATAAAGAGGTTTTATTAAAAATAGACATTTTAAAAATATTATTTGAAATATAACACGTGGTATTGGTGGCTTTAACCCAAATGTAAGTTAGTTAACCATATTCATTTTCAACAACTCCATTTTATTGAGGTATTCTAGGAATAGAAAAATCATGTGAAATTCCATTTTCTAAACAAAAAATTTCAAAATGTCCATTTTCGAATTCGTTGTCATGATCACTTTTTATCTTTGAAATAATTTTTTTTTTCATTTTTAACTCTTTTGGCAAAAGTTTTTAAAAGATACAAAATCATCACTCTTGTGAGCTAAGAAAATTACCCAAATAAACATAGAGTAATAATCAAAAATTACAAAAGCATAGTATTTGCATCCTAAACTAGCAACTCTAATAGGTCTAAAAAGATCTAAATGCATAAGTTGTAGAGGTTTAGAGGTACTTACAACATTCTTGAACTTGAAATATATTTTGTATTGTTTTCCTCTTTGGCATGCTCATATGTCTTATCTTTAGCAAATTTAATTTTAGGTAGTCCATTTACTAGTTGTTACTTGATAAGACTTTAAATTAAATTCATGGTTGCATGCCTAAGCTTTCTATGTCATATCCAAGGCTCATCACTAAGAGACATAAGATACTTAGAGAAAAAGTTAGTTAACTTGTGTAAGTTGTTTATGTAAGTATTGTCATATCTATCTTCTTTAAATATCTCTTGACTGTTTAAAGTGGTCACAAGACATCCATTAAATTTATATGTGATTTTGTTTCCTTTATTATATAATTGACTCGCATTTAAAATATTATATTTTATAATCCATCAACAAGCAAAATATCTTCAATCAAAAAAATATTATTTGAACCAATAAAACCAATGTCAATTACCTTACCCTTGGTATTGTTTTCAAATGTCACTTTCCCATCATTAATCATTTTACTTTAGGTGAATAAGTTCCTATTTTTGATCATATGCCTTAAGCCTCATCTATCTACAAGCCAAATATTCTCCTTTGATATGAACCTAAGATACATCTACAAAACAATAATTTAGATTTTGTTCTTAGGTACCCAAATAAACTTGAGTCTTTAAGGGTTAGCTTTAGAAGGTTCTTAATGAGTCTTCCTTATAAAATAATGAATGTTTATATGTCCAAACTTCATGCAATAATGACATTGTTTGGTCTTAAATTGGTTTTGCCACTTTGCATGCGGTTTAGGCCTCATTACCTTGCTAGTGCTAATATAAGAGCATGTACAAGTATGTATAGTGGGTAATTTTCTAGGTGCATGCTTCTTAAAGAAGAAGATATGGTTGACATTTTAAAGTTTTCCTCTTGAGCCATATAACCTTTGCTACTCTTTTTTTTTGAGTAGTGTGTTTTGTGTGTGTTTTGTATTTAGCTCTTGGGGCTACTACCTCAATAGAAGAGGTTTGTGCTGTGTTAAACTTTACAAATATAGTCCTAGGTGGGGAGGATAATAATGCTCTATTAAAGTCTAAACCATGTCTCACTGAAGGAGATCTCTATGATACAATTAAGGTATTCAAACTTGCAAAATTATCCAAATTAATAAAAAAAATGAACAAAATTTAATATATAATATATTAAGTTAATAAACATTTAAATAAATATTATTTTATTTAAAAATCTAAATTAATTTATATTTTCATAATAATAACGTAATAAATACTATTAAATTAAACAACTTTATTATAAAATAATATTTTTTAAGCAAATAGATATTTCATTGAATATAAAGGGAAAACCCATATTTCTAAAAAAAATGATGAAAAAACATCTTCTTATAACTAAATAATATAAAATTAAATTAAAATTAAAATTTGTAAAAATATATATACTATAGAATTAAACAATCACCACTACAAAAAATGTCATAGATGACTATTAATATTTTGTTCTGATGAAAAAAGATCAAAAGATAAACTTGTTTCATCGAATATATTGATTTCATAATCTTAAGGAGTGTTGCTCATTTCAATCTCAAATATTGTAGAATAAATTTGTCTGAAATGTGATTCATTCCAATGATCATGCAGATATCCATAATAAGATTTGACAACAAATATATCAATATGAGAATTGACTCCATATTTATATTTTAAATTAACAATAATTTAATATGAAACAGCCAAACTCAATATATTAAGTGTAAAAATTTAAAGTGTCCTCCTTTCCCCCACCCCCAACACACACACATATATATTACTAAGTATAAACTTAATTACAAATGTTATAGGTAATCTTAAAAAAAAGTTACATCCATAATTTAAATTAATAATATTTAAATAAATTTTAATATTTTTTTGACTGTTATGTAATATTCGTATTAATTTATATTGTCAATGTCGCTTATAATAGATGATACATTGGTGTTACAATATTATTTCAATTAACATGGGTGTATCAGTCTCGTACCGTAATATAATTCTAAAAAAACGTTACTTAATGTATGAGATGATATTTAAAATCATAGTATATATATATATATATATATATATATATATATATATATATTAAATTATTACTTATCATTAGCTAGAGTCATGTATAAAATAAAATAAATTACTAAAATGCATATTTTTAGTCAATAATTAATTATTAACATAAGTATATTATAAGAAATACATTATATATAAACGTTTTTATAAAATTTAAAAATTATATATTTTTTCATGTAAATTAATATTTACATTAATTTTTTCAGTTTTTAATAATAAATTAGATAATTTTTGAAAATCTTCATAAGTTGATATAAATAAAAATAAATAAATAGAAAGATTGATTTAAGTATAAAATAAAAAAAAGTTAGTTTTATTTTTAGCCTTTAGCCTTTTTCAGTTATTAAAAGCTGAGATATTTGCTTTTATAAGAAAGTAATATAAATTTAAAAAGTTAATAACTAATATTTTTAGTTGTTGTTTTTATTTTAAGATATTTTATTAATTTCAAACATCACCGTTTAAAAGCAAGTGACCATCAGTAATAATAAATTATTAATGATCAAAGATTGAAATCTTCATTTTTAATTATAGATTATATTTTTCAATTATTATATATAGTATAGTATTTAATAATTAACTGCTAGTTTTTTAATCATGAAAATTGGGATTTTCTATATATTTATTAACTAATGAATTTTTTAATCGTTTGCTTTTTTATTTGTTTTATCAAGTTAATATTTCTTATTGGTGATGGAATTTGTTAAATCACTAATCATTGACTTTCAAAAACTAAATCAAATTCTAATTAATTACTTTATCAACATTGTAACAAAAATTATGAATTAAAAATAATTCTCTCCCTTATGGAGTGTATATCTGTTTCATACAAGTGGATACCATAGAGATCATTGACCTTTCTCACTTGTTAAACAATAATAAAAATACATTTTTTAGAGATTTAGGCTTTGACCCCATTTAAAATAATTAGTGGTCCTATCCGAAATTATAAATAAAAAAAACAACTAAATTAATTATTGATGTAATGTCCTCTGTTTTATTGAAGTTGGTCGTTAATTTTCAAAAAAAAAAAAATTCATTCGCCTAAAAAATTGACACGGAAAAAAAAGTCTAGAAGATTTTTCTTAATTTATATAATTTTAATTTAATTTAAATTGATAAAAAATCTAAATGTATTTTTTTCCTACTCTGTTATCATAGTAAAGAGATTTGATAAATAAAAATATGGTAAAGTTATCAGAATAATATAATTGAATAAAAAATAATTCTAAATTTCTTAGACTAAAATAATCCTGAATCTATATAAAGAGGTAGCCTAAAAAGTAAAAAAAAATCATTATCAAAATATATTCATAACATTATTAAAATATTTTATTTTTTATATATTAAAAATTATCATATTTCTTCAAAAATATAAAGAAGATAAAATAGGTAATGATTGTCTATAATATAACAATAATACTTATAAACAAATAAGTTAATAGAAATTTTTTATTTTTGTTAATATGGCAATGTTATTAAATTATTTAATATATGTATATATATAATAATTGAATGTTATATAATAAAAGTTGACGCTTTTATTATATTAGATTGAAATATTTAATATATTTTTTATATTATTTAATATATTTTTATTATATATTTAAATATATTTTATATAAAATTTTTAATTAATATAAATATATCTTTTATATCATTTTATATTTTTAACTAATTTTATTAAATACTTATAATTGATATTTTGAATCCAATTCGAATTCCGAATTTGGAAAGAGTCCAACAAACACCTTGCAACTTGCAGATGTAATTTTTGCAGATAAAGACTGCAACTCTATCTAGTATTGCATTGCCGGCCTCGCAATTGGACCACCACCAGCCCTTGTTGTTCCTTCACTATCATCAAAAAGTTGTATCAATTCTTTGTGGGGGCTCTTTCTGATTTCATCTTTTTCCAAAACTTTGATTGGGTCCAATTTATGGGTCATTATATGATATTTTCTCTAATATCAAATTTTTGGGATCCAGAAAAAGATAGATTCATTTTTTTTATTGTAAAAAATTATAGTCTAAAATCTTAACTCTTAATAAATTTTGGCCAACAAAAATAAATTATATTTTATTATTTTTCAACATGCAATGAAAATATATTTAAAAAAGTGCAGTCTCAATTATTTAATTAATTTCTTTAATTTATATAAAAATGAAAGTCTATATATATATATATATATATATATATATATATATATTATGACAGAAGAAACTAAACAAAAGAGAAACAGCCTAATGCGATCCTTCACCAAATTATCAGTGATAAAGTCTAAAGGACTGCTCAAAATATGGAGACCCATCGTCATATTGAAAGTCGGCTTATATGCACTTTAAAAATAAGCAAGTGATACTAAAACAACAAAAAAATATTGTCCTCTTTTATATTTCATTTAAATCAACAAATTTTTATAACAGTTCTCAATGAGTTTTCATATTTTGAAAACAATACATAATTGTATTACTACTAACACTATCAAATATATATATTTTAATATATATCAATAAACAATTATTGATCATTTATTTTATTTTGTAGATCACTCTTTATTATTTTCATCATGGAAAATGTTCGCTCTATAATTATTGTAGCTATAAGTAAGATTAATGTCCACATCAACAATAAATATATCGATGGATAAATACTATATTTTTTAGTATTTGTCATCCTCTTTGAAAGCTCTTATATTTCATTTAAATCAGCAATTTTTTCATGTTCACGTACATCTATAATATAATTTTTGAGCGCAATAAGTTCAACTTTAGAAAACTCACATAGATAAAACTTAGCCATCTTCAACAATTTTTCCTCATCAACTGCACTAAATGAATTATTTAAAGTAAAGCAAGCAATGTAGAAAAATAATTTTGTATTAACCTCTTTAAAACAAATATTAAGTTCTTCAAGCTATATATCAATCACTACATAAAATAAATCAACTTGATAGTAACATATGTATTTTACATGTTTGGCATCTGAATTTTTAGTATATTGCAAAATGAAGAAACATTATTCATCAAAACATCCCATCCATCATCCATTGTTTGTTGCAATTTTCCTTAGTAGTTCTAACAAGTGTCATGACATTTACAATCTCCTGATCCTTTTTGTGTAAAGTAAAATTCAATTTAATTGTAATCACTAAGATTGCCACTGTTGCCCAAAATAATAACCAAGAAGAGGGAATTGAATTGGTTGACAATTGAAATTTTGCTTGAAGGAATATGCTAAAATAATAAATTGAGAAAGGAAGAAGGATATTATGCACACAAGATTTATAGAGGATCGGGTATTAACAAACTCCACTCTTCTCTGTAATCTCAATTGGGTGTTTTACTAACACTTGAAGTGTTACAATGAAGTTTTTTCTCTTGGCCCAGAAAATCCCTTGTGTTTTAACGGTTAACACAACAACTAAATCTTTGTATTTTTATGACTCACACAATAAAATCTTATAAGTGTTTTACTCACAAACCAACTCACTTAAAACTATTTTTGAGTAATTGATTATAAGTAGAAAACACTCACCAACCATAATGCTCAACAATTATGAGCAATTATAGTTTTACAATCAAATAATAAAAGTTTGTTGAATCAAAGTAAATGCACAAGATTATACAAGATTAAAGATTGAATGATTGTATATCTTACATATGGAAGTCATTTATGTGTTATTTTTGTGCTTCCATATCAAATATCGCCGTTTTGGGTGTATTAAATGCAAAAATAGTCGTTCACACCTGTCAAATTTCTCTTTTTAGGGTCACGAGTATGATTGATTCTTCACGGACGTGACTTTTCTTCGTAACCGTGAATGAAAGTTATGACTCTGGCCGTGATTCATTCTATCTAAAAATGAATGGTTGTTCATGGGCGTGACAAAATCTTCACGGGCGTGACTTTATCAATCTTCACGGTTGGACCAGTGCTTCACTGTCGTGAATGTTTGAATGAACAGTCTTAGCGTTTACTTATTTCATGGTCGTGATTTGGTATTCACGGGCATGAAGAGATATTTTCACGGAGGTGGTGATCTTTCACCAAGAGCATGACTTTTTGAATCACGGGTGTGACACTTTGCATTTTATCACTATTTTGATCTTTAATTCTTTTTTTTCAACTTGCTTCAAGATTTTAGGAATGCATTACCTGTCTAACACACTCAGAGCAAAAAAGTGATTAAATTCCTTGTTGCCTAATTATTTGTTATCATCAAAATGGCGAAAATATCCCTCAAGGTTCAACAATTTTCCCTTTTTTGATGGTGATAAATAATTAAGTAATATGGTGGTCTAAAGAGAAAATAAATTTTCTTCCTCTCAATTGGTGCTAAACATGAACCAATAAGAAGTACAAGATGCTTCAAAAGAGATTGAAATAAGCAATAGACATAACATTTGTATCAAGATAAACAAAGTATTCATGCAAAATATATATAGGTTATATTGCAAGTTGATTAGGCCAAGTCATGTTTCCATTAACATTTTTATTTGCTTACTTATTCTCCCCCTTTGTCACAATAAAAAAGGAGATAAGAAAAGAGAGAATAAAATGAAATATATGTCATTGCATATATAAAAGTTTTACAAGTCACATGAGTTGTAAAAAAAATAGACTTGCCCAAACATAAAAGATTACTGTGATAACATGATCCTAAAGATCCTAAGACATAAAAGTAAACAAAAGTTAATGATAGTCATGGCTTAAAGCTAGATATCTGCTCGCAAAAATGAGCTACCTCCTCCTCGAGGCTATCAATCCTGGACTCTACAAAGTCCTTGAGGTTTTCCAGTCTTGCATCAATGGACTTGTAGCGCTGCCCCCACCCGACCAGCACGTGCCTGGATAGGGGAGCGCTACAGATTGTGTCTGTGTCTGTCCGTCTTCCTTACTTCTTTAATTTGCTATTATTATCATTTTACAATTTTTTTAAACATTCATGTATATATAGATATATACAAAAATCAAGTATAATTTTATTTACATAAGATAGAAATTTTAAATATCAAATTAATTCTTAAACAAACTTTAAAAGTAAGTTTTACAAACTCTAAAATTATTTAATATAAAAAGCCAAATACAAAAATTTCAAAGCTTGTAACCCACTTTCTCAAGGTTCGGCTGCTTTACTTGAATAGGATCACAACTTGCTTTATCTAACGCCTTCGGCTACCTTTCTATATCTGCGTGGAAAGAAAATTTCACGCTAAGCTTTAAGCTTAGTGGTGCATATAAATAAGGCAATATACTATATCATGCAACAAGCATTAACATGTATCGTTTTATGCATTAAAATGTTTGCATGTTATTTCTATCCACATGTTACTATTTTATACAAGTATACATGTCATGCTCACATAGACAATGTTATTTTCATTTATCTTTGATGGTAAATTACTATGTTAATCTCTATATCATTATATCCCAATCTCATAGCATCATCATTTTCTTATTCTTTTCTTTTCTTATTTTTCGACATATCCTCATTATCTTGCCCACATCACTATAAATTTGGACTGACTGGATACAGGTTATGGATCAGGAGCGCTCTCCGAGCTTAAGCCACCCTGTCCACTATCTGGCTCAAAAGAGCTTCTCAAATCAATGGCGCACTCCGAGCTAAAGCCACATTGATTGAGTATAATTTCATCATAGATGAATAACCGAACCAAGGGTGTTTTTCGAGCTTAAGCCACCTTGTCCTCATTTATGTGTGCCCATCAGAGCTTCTTAAGTCAATAGCGCTCTCCGAGCTTAAGCCACATTGACCGAGCATCTCAGACCAATGGCGCTCTCCGAGCTTAAGCCACATTGGTTGAGGAATAGTATGGTACCATTCACCTCCTTAATGACATGTCATCTATCCTGTTTCTAGTCCGCAAGTAGAGTAATGGGATTTTTTTTTTACATCAATCATAATTCTCAAATTTCAACATATCAATATTCTCATGTTTATCAACATCTCAATTTCCTTGTTTTGCAAACATATAGTCATACTCATACATACTGGATAACATCTTTTCATTTATTTAACTAGGTACATCAATATTCTCATGCTTATTATCCGCATCAGATTTCATATATCATCTATGACAATTCATTTTTCTATATCATAACATAATACGTTTTCTCATCATTATATATATATATATATATATATATATATATATATATATATATATATCCACATCATTCTTATTTCACTGGATAGATAATGACTTTCATTTACTTACTTGAATTCCTCATTTGATAACCACATTCATAATCATAAATACAGAGCATTCACGGCCGTGATTACTAATTTCACGCATGTGAATTAGTTCACCCCCGTAATCCCAAGCTGTGAATGCTACTGGAATGAATCTCCCAAAAGCATTCACGGTCGTGATTACTCATTCACACCCGTGAATAAGCTCACATCCGTGATTCCAACCCGTGAACGCTTCTGGAATGAATAGTACCATTTCCACACAGAAGTCACAACCGTGATACAATCAGTCACAACCGTGAACCTTCAAGTTCATGCCCGTGACTTTCAGCGGGAAATCTGCATATTCACTTTTCATTCATTCTAACATTATCCAAATCATACCAAATTCTATTTCATGCATTTCTAAGGTTCTTTACTCAACTTATTACTTTCTAATTCAGGTAAATGTCTTGATCATACAAGATTTTCTAACATGCATCATTAATTCAATGTCACACAAGGATCTCATTCATGCATGTCTAAACCTAAGGTTTCATGCCATAATCATCATCCTTCTTGAAATGCATTTATCAAACATCATGTTCAGCATGCATTATTTCAAACAAAAATAGGCTATTGCCTTAAGTTATGCACAAACCTTAATATTTCTCCTTTACTCTTCTAGGTAGCTTTCTCTTTTCCTTTGCTCCTTAGAGCTTGTTCCTTGTCACTTGGAACTCCTACAATATCATAAATCATTATTATCATCTGATTTTCTCAAGACCCTAAACTCTCTTTTTCTCTATCAAACCCTAATTTCTCTCTCTTTCCTCATAAGTTTTGGATGAGCTCAAAATTCAAACTTCCTTTAAGAAAATATTATGAAGAAGAAGAATCACTTCTTATCTTACTATTTTCTTCACTAAATCACCACTTTGGAGATTTTCTCTCTCTACCAAACTAGATTTTTCTTCCTCTTTCTTGCTCTTTCCAGCTTCCTTAGAAGTTATGAACCATGAAAATCACCTTGTCTTGCTCTTTCACCTCTCTTCTCTTCCTTTCTCTCTCTAGAAATCAAGGTGAGCTATGGAGGAAAAGATGTTGGCGTGACTGGTAGAGAAAAGAGAGAAGAAGACAGAAATTGAAGAGAAGAAGAAGAAGAAAATGAAGTCTTAAATAGGGTACCCAAAAAGTCTTCATGTGGGATCCACCATTTTGACTATCTTCTTCCAATTTCATACTTAATCAATATTAATCCTCTTTCTTTAATGTCATGGCCAGCCAACCTATCAAAATGTCCCCAAAATTTATATGTTGATTAGTAATTAATCTCATTAAACCTCCAATTTTTGGTAATTTGCAATTTGATCCCAAAACTTATCAAATTTTGCAATTTAGTCCTTTACCGTAAATCAACTTCTTTGAACTTTATAATCACTTAATTAGGCTTATATCATTTAATTTAGTCATTACTTGGTCAATTTTGTGTAAAATCCGAATTTAGACTCCGATCGGTCAAACGCGTTAACTTCGCGACACGTGCGACTCGGGGCCTAAATTAGCGGATATTATAGGACTCCTAAAAAGTGTTCATGTTTTCTTGAAGCATATCAAAATGAGGATTCAGGAGTATGAGAATCTATTGTGCCAAGTTTGGCGGAGGTTCCGAAGAGGTCTCGGTGGTAAGAGGATCATTTGGAACAGTTGGAGGTGGAGTCTCAACACAGGCTCTCTTCCTCTACTATAACCCTTGAAGTATCACTTTGAATTCCTCATAGTCTTTAGGTTCCCATGCCACTTCTCCTGCTGGGGTGATAAAGAGGAAAGACAGTTCATCCTTATGATGGACTCTTACTACTACTCCCATCTTGATAAATGACTCAATATTGAGTCGATCTCTAAGAGAAGCTGGAAGATATTGTAAACATGATTATTAAGGTCCAAAAGTTTCATCTCTATCACCAAATGAGTCTCATATCCTTTAATAAGAATATCTCCTGAAGGCTTAGAAGCAATGGATTGTAGGTGAGAGGCAAACCATCGGGATAATGCCACGAGTTCACTCTTTTGAGCCATATCAAACAGAAGCAGTTCGGACTTTTGAATTTTTATCACCCTGAGCAAAGATGTTGTAGGTCAGAAGTTGGTGAATGTAGCGAAGCACTGGTGTTATCAGGTGTTTACTCTTCGTCTTCTTAACGTCCCAGCTACAGTTACTGCCAAAATAGGACTAGACATCATGAGGGTAAAATCTAGCTTCATTGTTATGGATCAATCCCTCATGTGAAAGCTTGAAAATCTCCCCAAATTCAGTGGCAGTTAGGATTTTTTTCCTGCTTGCAAAGCTGGAAGGAGACTTTGCTAATCGGAGAGACCTGGAATGTGCTAAAAAATTCCAAATTTGGCTCTCAAAAGGTGGGTCGATAGATGTCAACAAACTCTAGCAAGCTGCAGTTGGTGGTGAAATGGTGATTTGGAGGTCGGAAGTTGGCCAGATAGGGTAAAAATATGTGTTCGTTAGAAAGTTGAAGAGAGAGAAAATGAGATAAAATAGTGATTTTTAGGCTTTATTTCGATCAATTCACGACCGTGAATAAATATTCATGGGTGTGAATGATCGTGTTCACGGTTATAGGTAGGAACTGAAATCGTGACTCAAGGTGTGAACGATACCGCCTAAAAATTAAGGCATTTTCATGGTCGTGATACTGAATAATCACAAGCATAAAACAGACCTATCACGGGATCAAACCGTGATCCAAAGCATGACATAAATCGTGATCGATTCTATTAGTTTTGGCTACCATTTTCACGACCATGAAGATTTATTTAGGGGCGTGAATACCTAAAAGTTTTCAAAAAAATAAACCTAAGTCCCATTCTAAATTATGTGATATCTAAGGGATTCTTAAGAATTTTAAACATGTTTTTCAATAAAAAATAAACACTCTATCACACAATGTGATCATGTAAAACATCAAACAATCAAAATATCACTCAAGGTTCACAATTAATCAAGATATACATAAAAAATATCATTTAAGACAATATGGTGCCATCAAGCATTCCAAGCTCTCTTTTTATAAAATAAAACCTTTCATTATTAAGAGGCTTGTTAAAAATATTAGTCAATTGGTTGTTTGTGTCAATGAATTCTAACACAATATCTCCATTTTGAACATGATCTCTTAGGAAATGATGTCTAATATTTATATATTTGCTCATAGAGTGCTAGATAGAGTTCTTAGAAAGATTTACAACACTAGTATTGTCACATTTGATAGGAATATGATCCATAATTTGACCATAATCTTTAAGTTGTTGTTTCATTCAAAGAACTTGAGTGCAACAACACTCTACTACCACATATTCTGCTTCAGCGGTAGATAAAGCAACTGAACTTGTTTTTTACTATACCAAGAAACTAGCCATTCTCCAATGAAGTGACAAATACTTGAAATTCATTTTCTATCTAATAGACTATCGGCATAATCAGCATCCGAAAACCAATGATAAGAAAAAAAGTATTCCTAGGATAACATAGACCTAGATGTAGAGAACCATGTAAATATTTTAAGATCCTTTTAACAACATTCAAATGTGATTCTTTATGACATGATTGAAATCTAACACATAAGCATACACTATACATAATATCAGGTCTAAAAGTAGTAAGGTATAAAATAGATCCAATCATACCTCTATAAAGCTTTTCATCTATACTCTTACCCTTCTCATATTTGTCCAACTTGGTTGATGTGCTCATTGGAGTCTTTGTAATCTTACATCCTTCCATTCCAAATTTATTTAATAGTTCTATGGTGTACTTGGATTGGTTGATGAAAATGCCATCATTTCATTGCTTGATTTGAAGACCAAAAGAACTTGAGCTCACCCATCATGCTCATTTCAAACTCCCTAGTCATACACTTAGCAAATTCTTGGCAAAACAATTCATTAGTAGACTCGAAGATGATATCATTAACATAAATTTGAATAAGTAATATATCATGCTTGTGCTTTTTAATAAAAAAAAATTGTGTCTATATGTCTTTTTGAAAAATTGTTTTCTATTAGAAATGCACTAAGCTTTTCATACTAAGCTCTTGTAGCTTGTTTTAAATCATATAAGGCCTTAGTGAACTTAAATACATGATTTAGCAATGCATGACTTTCAAAACTGAGAGGTTGTTCAACATAGACTTCCTCTTCTATAAATCCATTTAAAAAGGAACTTTTGACATCCAATTGAAAATTTTTAAAATTCATGTGATATGCAAAAGCTAAAAGTATTATAATAGCTTCTAATATAACGATTGGAGCATAGGTTTCATCATAATCTATTCATTCTTTTTTATTGTACCTTTTGGCAACTAATCTAGCCTTATTTATAGTTATAAGACCTTGTTCATCTAACTTGTTTCTAAACACCCATTTACTCCCAATAATTGGATAATCCTTAGGTCTTGGAACTAAGGTCCAAACCTTATTTCTCTTAAATTGATTGAGTTCCTCTTGCATAGAAATCACCCAATTTTCATCATTTAAAGTCGCATCAATATTCTTTGGCTCAATATGAGAGACAAAAGCAAGATTAGAATCTAAATGTTTAAGATTAGATTTAGTACTTACACCTTTAAAAGGATCACCAAAGATTTGTTCTATGGGGTGGTTTCTTATGAATTTCCACTTCTTTGGAAGCTCTTAGGTCCATTGCTCTTGAGCTTGAGGTAGAGATATATCTTGTTGTTGCTCTTCTTTGTCATCATAATCTTTCATTGAGGTTTCATCATCCTTCTCATGACTAAGATCAAAATTTTCCATTATCCCTACAATGTCATCAAGAGCACTACCTTTCACAAGATCAAGTTTACTAGATGTATAAAAAATAACATGCATAGACTTTTCTACAACCCTATGGCCTTTTGTTAAAGACTTTATAAGCTTTGCTGATTATGAAGTCGTTGAACCTTGAGGGGTATTTCCATCATTTTGATGATAACAAATAAAATAGCAATAATTTATTTAACATACTTATTTTCTAAGTCTATTAAACAGAGTATGGAATAAGATAGCAAGAATGGAGAATGGAAGATTAATCTTTGAAAGATAAAATTGAACAAGCAGCATGATTAACGCCCATGACCATATGTGACACGCCCGTGATTAAGCCTAGCACCAACAAACCAACATTTAAAGTTCACGGCCATGAAGGAAGACAACAAACCGTGAATGAACATTTAAGTCATGCCCGTGAAAGAAATGTCACGCCTATGAAAAGACATGACAAATTATTTCAGAGAGCTTCACGACCAAAGTCACCACTTAGACCACGACTTGGAAGGTTGTCACGCCCATGAAGATATATGTCACGCCCGTGACCCAATATTTCAAAACCTTCCAGAGTGCTTCACGACCAAGGTCACCACTTCAGTCATAGTTTGGAAGAACAATCACGACCATGACACACAGAATCACGCCCATGAAAGATGAAAGAGAAAAATGTCAGACGCGATTATTAGGGTTGGTGCAACGACTAGTTTCATATTAAATGCATTCTAACAGCTATAATTTGCCATGGAAGTATAAATACAAGTCATTTATGCATTCAGTACAAGAGGATAACGAATACTTCAAATCAAAATCTGTTTGTAAGCTATTTGTGCATTTAATACTTTCAAAACAAACATTTTATTCTCAGTGAAAATCTTTTTGCTCATCATTTATTGAGAAATAAATATTTGTAAGTGTTTTCTCTCTATAATCATTTTTACTCAAGTGAGTTTTGGATATTTATGGGTTAAAAGTAGAACACTTGTAAGGGTTAGTTGTGTGAGCCTCTAAAAACACAAAGAAAGGTTGTTTGTGTGAGCCTGTAAAACACAAGGTAAAGATTGTTTGTGTGAGCTTGTAAAACACAAGGAATTGGTTATTGTGTGAGCCATCAAAACACAAGGGATTTCTGGGTTGGGTGTCAGCCATTATGAGAAACACCATAGTTGGGAGTGAGGTTGTAAAACTTCATTGTAACAGTTAGTGTGTTAGTGAAACTCCCAATTGCGATTGGAGAGAGGAGTAGGGTTTGTTAACACCCGAACCTCTATAAAAATCCTTGTGTCAAATTTATCTATCCATACTAAACTTAATTTTTATTTCCGCACTTTAAAGTTAAAGTTTTAAACTCCAATTCAACCCCTCCTTCTTGGCTCAATATTTGGGCAACAATTGGTATAAGAGCTTTGTCTAGTATCGAAGCCTAAAAAATGCTAGTAAAGATTAAGATATGGCCAGTGAAGGATTCCAAAGTCTCAAACCTTACTTTGATGGAGCAAATTATGCCCATTGGAAGTTTCGAATGGAGACATACGTGGATAGTGAAGGAATTGAAGTTTGGGATAGTGTACAAAAAGAATGGACACCACCAACCAGAAGAGGAGCTGATGGTGAAGAAGAAATCATATCAAGAGATGATTGGACAGAGCCTCAAAAAAGAGCAAATTTCAAAAACAAGAAGGCAATGACAATCCTCTCAAGCTCATTATCCATTGAAGAATGTGGAAGAATACCACACTGCCCAATAGCCTACAGCATGTGGAAGACATTGGAAAATGATCATGAAGGAACTAAGCAAGTCAAATCCAAGAAGATTCAACTTCTTACCTCAGAATATGAGCTCTTCAAGATGAAATCCAATGAGTCAATCACTGACATGACGAACCGTCTGGAATGAGGAAACTTGGGAAGCATCTGAGCTTGGAAGATGTAAACAATAAAATCCTGAGAAGTCTTCCTCTTAAAGACTACGGTTCAAGAGTTGCTGGTATAGAAGAAGCAAATGAAGACATGAGCATCATGAATACTGATGTGCTTATTGACAAACTTCTCACACATGAAATGGCAGTGAAAAGAGATAGAGAGCTTGAAGCTGAGCCAGAAAAAAGAAAGCCTTTAGCACTAAAAGTCTCTACTAAAAAATTTCAAGAAGAAAGTGAAGATGATGAAGAAATGAGTGATGATGAGAATGAGGACATTGTTATGCTCTCAAGAAGGCTGAAAAGAATCATTGAGAAGAAAATGAGCAACTCCAGAAAATTCAGGCAAAGAAACCTCAAACCAATTTCTAATGATGCACAAAGAAATAAAGAAGAGGTAAAATGCTATGAATGTGGAAAGAAAGGGCATATTAAACCAGAATGTCCAAGGCTTAAGAAGCATAAGAGAAAATACCAAAGAGACAATGGGGAGAAAGGTCACAAAGCCACATAGGATGACGAAAGTTCTTCAAGCGAAAAAGATGACAATGAGTGACAATGAAAGCGAAGAGGTCAACCTATGCTTTATGGCTATAGAGGATCACATCTCGGATAAGGTAAGATCACTACACTCATACTCTTTCAATAATAAATAGTAGTGATAATGATAGTAATAGTGATAGTGATGATGATGATGATGAACAAGCCTTATAGAAGAATTAAATTTAGAACTAGAGAAATATAGGAGTAAATTCAGTACTTATAAGAATAATATTTCTAATTTGAAAATCAAGATGGATGCTTTAGAAAAGAAGAACCTTAAGCTTAAATCATCAAATGAATCTCTTCAAAAGTCATTAGATGAATACTCATTAAGACCCTCAGCAAAATCCTTGCTTAAAGAAAATAATACTTTGAAAAATGAAGTTGAGAAACTTAGAAATTCCATTTCTAAATTTCACAAAGGGAAATAGAGTTTAGATACTCTCATTGTGTCTTAAAGACCACCTTTAATTAGACATGGTCTAGGATTTAAGGACACATCATCATCTTCTCACAAAACCATTTTTTCTTAAGTCTAGTGAACCTCACATCACCACACTTACTAGAACAACATCTAGGAATAAGTAGACTAAACCTTCTATACATAAAAAGAATAATCATGCCTTTATGTATAAGAAGCATGCATCTAGAAAAGCACTAATTAATTATAATTGTGCATGCCACTGTTCTTAAAATTAGTTCAATAGAAATTTGGCATTCAAATACATTGAAAGACCAAAAAGCAATTTTAGACCTAAACAGTGTAATTATTGTATGAAAATTGGTCACATAAATAAACATTGCTGTATAAGGAAGGCTCATTGGGAACCTTCATATGCTAACCCCCAAGGACCCAAGCTCATTTGGGTACCTAAAAATCATACTTGAATTGTGATTCTATAGGTATGCCTTAAGTCCACAATAAACAAAAATGCTTGGCTAATAGATAGTGGATGCTCAAGGCATATGACATAAGACAAAAAACTCTTCAATGAAATCAAAAGTAATGATGGAGGTAAAGTTACCTTTGGAAACAATGCTAAGGGTAAGGTAATTGGCATTGGTTCTATTGGTATTAATGGTACCACTTTTATTAAAGATGTCTTACTTGTTGATGGCTTGAAACATAACTTGTTGAGTGTTAGTCAATTATGCGATAAAGGAAACAAAGTAACATTTCCTTCCAATGAATGTCTTGTGACCTCTATCGATGGTCAAAAGATATTTAAAGGAAATAGAGATGTCAACACATACATAATAGACTTACATGAATTATCTAACCATTCCTCTAAGTGTCTTGTGACTATTGGTGATGAATCTTGGTTGTGGCATAGAAGGCTTGGTCATGCTAACATGGACTTAATTCAAAGACTCAGCACAAGAGAACTTGTAAAGGGACTGCCAAGAGTCAAATTTGAAAAAGACAAGACCTGTGAACCTTGTCAAAGAGGGAAGCAACACAAGTCATCCTTCAAAGACAAAAACATAGAACTATGGAAAGACTTGATCTTGGAAATGGAAAAGAAGAAAATGATCAAGAAGATTCACATCAAGATGATTCTCTACCTCAAGCTCAAGAGGATAACATGCAAGAGCTTCCAAAGGAATGGAGATTGACAAAAGATCACCCCAAGGAGAAAATCATTGGTGACCCTTCAAGGGGAGTAAGTACTAGATCCCATTTCAAACATTTAGCCACTAACCTTGCTTTTATTTCTCAAATTGAGCCTAAAAATGTTAATGAGGTTCTTAATGATGAAAGTTGGGTGATTGCAATGCAAGAGAAACTCAATCAATTTGAGAGAAGTAAGGTATGAACCTTAGTACCTAGACCCAAGGATCATCAAATTATAGGCATCAAATGGGTATTTAGAAATAAACTAGATGAACAAGGTTCAATAACTAGGAATAAGGCTAGATTAGTTGCAAAAGGATATAATCAGGAAAAAGGAATAGATTATGATGAGACCTATGCTCCTGTAGCTAGATTAGAAGCCATAAGAATACTTTTAGCATATGCATGTCACATGAATTTCAAACTCTTTCAAATGGATGTGAAAAGTGCCTTTCTAAATGGTTATTGTAACACCTAACACCTTATATATCTACATACCGCATATGTTGTTTTATATTAAATTATCATGTATGAAACAAGAATAAAATAAAATTCATGTTTACAACGAGAGTAATTTTTTTATTTAACTCATCTCATATTATCAACAACAATTTCACAATCAATACGGATGCTTTAATCATAGCTTATAACATCACATATATTAATAAATTAAACATTAAGTTGAATCCATTTATATATATATCTTAGTACACATTCATTGTAATTATACATATGCAAGTATTCAACCCCCAAACATAAATGAAATGTTCTTATGCTTATGTGGAATGCAAGAAGAGAAAATGAGGAGGCTCGGCCAGTAACCTTTGATCCATTACTTTTATATGTACCTTAATATGAACTATTAATCTTCTCTACCTGAAAAATGATGCAATTTGGTGAGTTGAGACTCAGTGAGAATAACTATTAAATGAGTTCTAAAGCACCAAATATTTCGTAATAGCAAATAACAAGTATAATTAATACATACTTTATACTCCATTTCATCAGTCAATAACGTATAAATATAGATAAAATCAAGTATTCAATAATTGCTCTTTACTTATGCTTATGCTTATTCATTTTATTTTGTTGTGACTAGGTTAAAAATACATTGCCCCGGGTTTCCATGTGAACATTTGCATTTGCATTTGCATTTGCATTTGCTAGCTAGCTTAATCATTTGTTTCATTTGCACATTTGTTGGGTCATAGACCTCTTCTTTTGCTTTGCAATATCGATTAACTAGTCACAATGTCTTTTAAGTCATTATGCATATGCACTTGTACTTACATATTCATCAACCATTGTATCTTATCACATATACCATACATATTCCACATATATACCTCATATGTCAACACATATACCATACATATACCACATATATACTTCATATGCAATACATATACCATACATATACCACACATATACCACATATATACTTCATATGCAACACATATACCATACATATACCACATATATACCTCATATGTCAACACATATACTATACATATACCACATATATACCTCATATGTCAACACATATACCTTGCATATACTATACATATACCATGTATATATATCATATGTCAAACAATTACCTCAAATATACCACAAGTACACAACTTATATGTACCACAAATGTCACAAATTATTCATCATCATATTTTCAAGGAAAAATCATCACAATCATATAGCAAGCAAAATTCATATGCACTAAAGAATTCAATTGATAATTAGACTCACATTTTTCCTTTGATTCCAACCCTAAACTTATTGTCTACCCCTTTCTTGTGAATCTCCAATTTGTCTTGAGCCTAGTATTGAAATATAATTGGTTAATTTATGACTAGAGAAACTTAATGTGGCTTAAAAAAATTGATATACATTATTCATATCAATAATTAAAATTTTTCCTATGAGGTAGTGTGACCTTATGGGATTGTTTTAACTATAACTTTTTTTGTACTTAACTAATTAATCTGATTCTTGTTCCTAATTAAAATTAACATATACATATATAACATATTAAAATTTTAGACCAATTGGATCACTGTACAAGTTTTGGTGGAATTTCTAAACATGTTCTGATTTCTGCCCTATTTTCTGCCCTTAGGCAGTTTCAGGGTACCAACTTAATCTCCTCATAACTTATGATATATAACTCATATTGCAATGAAACTTTACAGAAAATTATATGGGTTCAAATGGAACATTTTTTATGTTTACAACTTTCATCAATTATATATCTAAGGTCCTCAAATTATAGGCAACAGAGTTGGTTTTCAGGACAATATGACTTGTAACGGCCATAACTTACTCTATACATAACATATTAAGATGAAATTAGTTCCAAAATTTAGATAATCCATATACCTATAACTGTTGTGTTTTGATAATTTATAGAATCGATCTGCAAGAAGCTCAAAATAATTAAACAAATTTATGGACCTGTACAGGGCACCCAGTAGGCAGTTCAAACCATGGAATAGTCATGGTTCCATTCACCATAACTCAAAATTTACAGGACATATGAACTTGAAATTTGGTATACAGATACATAACATATATCTACAACTTTTATGTTTTGAGGTACTTCAAATATTGGTTTTAACATACCCAAAACTAACAAACACAATAGTTAACTTACTTAGGGTTCACATCCAGACCAGTTTCAGTACGAAGAAGATATCTCATTCTATACACCAAATCTTGCAAAATATTTAAATATCCATAAATCTAAGCCATAAAGGAACAACTTTCGTGTTTTAAGCTTTTCCAGAATCAATTTCTATGGATATCAAAATCGGGGTGCAAATCAGTGCATATTAATGAATCTTAGCAACTCAAATAAACCTTAGAGCAATAAGAATTGATTACTTACCAAGAACAAACTTGCAAGGGATCAATTTGCCTTAAAAACCAAGTGAAACAAGGAAGAATTGGTGGCTGGAACTTGAGATAAAATAGGTTGAAGAAATGAAACAAATAAGAAGAAGAAGATAAGGAAAGAAAAGGAAGATAATGACAGCCTAATAAATTAAAAGCCCCCACATGTTTCCTTTCTTTTTTTCTTTGCCGTCCTTTTTCTTTTTTTCTTTTACTTTTCTTTTTTCTCTTCTTTTGCTGAATTCTTTATTATTATTATTATTATTATTATTATTATTATTATTATTATTATTATTATTATTGTTATTATTATTATTATTATTATTATTATTATTATTATTATTATTATTATTATTATTATTATTATTATTATCATCATCATCATCATACATACATACATACATATACATACATTTATGTATACATATATACATTTACCCAATTTTACTAACCAATAATAAATAAATATATAATTTAATCACTTATTTTAATTCAATTAAATTAATCATGTCAAATTTTTATTAATTCAATATAGTCTCTTTATTCACTTATATATTAATTTCATGTCGTTTTCATCTATATTATAAAACAAACATATGCATTTCTACACAATTGTAAAATACTTGAAAATAAACTAATTGTATGTCATGAATATATTTAAATAAAAATGCATGTATTCAAGTGTTATAGATATATGCAAAATGCATATGCACAAATGAGATGCAGTAGAAATGCATATGAAAAAAGTCAAGGATGTTACAGTTATATAGAAGAAGAAGAAGTTTGTGTAGAACAACCACCAGGTTTTGAAAGCTATGACTTGCCAAATCATATTTTTAAACTTTCAAAAACTTTATATGGTTTGAAACAAGCCCCAAGAGCTTGGTATGATAGACTAAGTTATTTTCTCTTAGAAAATAACTTTACAAAAGGGAATGTTAACACAACATTATTCATTAAAAAGCATAAGCATAATATTCTAATTGTTCAAATTTATGTTGATGATATCATGTTTGGTTCTACTAATGAATTGCTTTGTCAAGAATTTGCTAAGTGTATGACTAGGGAATTCGAAATGAACATGATGGGTGAGCTTAAATATTTCCTTGCTCTACAAATACAACAAGGCAATGAGGGCATATTCATCAACCAATCAAAATATGCCAAAGAATTACTTAAGAAATTTGTAATGGAAGAATGCAAGAATGTCAAGACTCCAATGAGCACATCAACAAAATTGGACAAGGATGAAAAGGGTAAGAGCATTAATGAAAAAGTCTATCTGACATAATGTATAGTGTATGCTTATGTGCACGATTCCAATCATGTCCAAAAGAGTCTCATTTACATGCAGTAAAAATAATTCTAAGATATTTACATGGCTCATTGCATCTAGGTTTGTGGTATCCTAAAAATTCATCCTTTTATATTATAGGATATTCAGATGCAGATTATGCTGGTAGTCTTTTACATAAAAAAATTACTTCAGGTACTTGTCACTTTATTGGAGAGTGCTTAGTTTTTTGGTTTAGCAAGAAACAAGTTTTAGCTGCTTTTTCAACTGCTGAAGCAGAGTATGTAGCAGCAAGATGTTGTTGTACACAAATCATTTGGATGAAACAACAACTTAAGGATTATGGTCATGATATGAACCATATACCTATTAGATGTGACAATACAAGTGCTATAAATCTATCAAAGAATCCCATTCAACATTCTAGAACTACACAAGAATTTTTTTAGAGGTTCGGGTGTTAAAAAACCCTGCTCCTCTCCCCAATTGCAATTGAGAGTTTTACTAACACACTAAGTGTTACAATGGAGTTTTACAAGCTCAATCCCAACTATGGTGTTTCTCACAATGGCTCACACCTAACCCAGAAATCCCTTGTGTTTTGATGGCTCACACAATAACCAATTCCTTGTGTTTTACAGGCTCACACAAACAACCTTTACTTTGTGTTTTATAGGCTCACACAAACAACCTTTCTTTGTGTTTTACATGCTCACACAAATAACATTTCTTTGTGTTTTAGAGGCTCACACAACTAATCCTTACAAGTGTTCTACTCTTAACCCAGAAATACCCAAAACTCACTTGAGTAATAAATTATTACAAAGAGAAACACTTACAAATCTTTATTGCTCAATAAATAATGAGAAAAAAGATTTTCACAGAGAATAAATATTTATTTTGAAAGTATTAAATGTACAAATAGCTTACAACAAGATTTTGATTCAAAGTATTAGCTATCCTCTTGTTCTGAATGCATAAATGACTTGCATTTATACTCCCATGGCGAATTATAACCGTTAGAATGCATTTAATACGAAACTAGCCGTTGCACCAACCCTAATAATCGCGCCTGACATTTTTCTCTTTCATCTTTCACGGGCATGACTATGTTTGTCACGGTCGTGACTGTTCTTCCAAGCTGTGACTGAAGTGGTGACCTTGGCCGTGAAGCATTCTGGAAGGTTTTTAAATATTGGGTCACAGGCGTGACATATAGCTTCACAGGCATGACAACCTTCCAAGCCGTGATCCAAGTGGTGACTTTGGTCGTGAAGCTCTCTGGAAGAATTTGTTATGTTTGTTCACGGGCGTGACTAAAAAGTTCATTCACGGTTGCTATCTTCCTTCATAGCCATGAAATTTAAATATTGGTTTGTTGGCGGTTAGCTCTATCACGAGCGTGATACATAGGGTCACGGGCGTGACACATAAGGTCACGGGCGTGACACATAGGGTCACGGGCATGAACATGTCACTTCTTCAAATTTTATCTTTTAAAGATTATTCTTCCATTCTCCATTTTTGCTAACATATTTCATACCCTGTTCAATACACTTAGAAAATAAGTATGTTAAATACAATATTGTTATTTTATTTGTTATCATCAAGATGACAGAAATACCCCTCAAGGTTCAACAATCTCCCTTTTTTTTTATGGTGAAACATAATCTAGCAATATGTGCTTTTGAGAAGTCTCCCCCTCAAAAGATGCTTAGGATAAAAAAATGATGAAGTGCAAGAACTGTAGAGAATGATGAAGTGTAGCATTAAAATATATTTTCTAGTTTTAAGTATATGCAAGTTATATGCAAAGTATATCCAATATATACCAAAATTCTCTTTAAATCATGAAGTATATGTAAGGTATATTTAGAGTATATCTAGTGCATATTCATTTATATAACTTGCATCAAGGTATATACAAAATATACTTATGATATATTTAAGGTGTATAAAGCTCAATTGCATACTTGCATATTAATTTTGAATCAAATTTTAAGTATTGCACTTAACTCAATATATTGCTATTTTCTCCTACTTAACTCAATATATTTGTAGGTTCTTCATTTTTATTCAAAATTAAGTATTGCTTGCACTTATCTTAATATATTGCTATTTTCTCCCCTTTTTGTCATCAACAAAAAGAATAAAAATTAACCATAATAGAAAACCAAAACAATTATATTAATTTATGAGAAGTGAAATACAAACAAAAGTAAATAAAATTCAGAAAGGAAATTAAAATTTCCTACAAACAAGCAAGCTAGAAACAGACATAGGAAGGCTAACAGAGACATCTAGCCTATCATCTAGCCAGACATCCTATCCCTAAGATGAGCAACTTCTGCCTCAAGGCTGTCCATCCGAGACTCTATGAATTCTTTGAGGTTCTCCAACCTCTCGTCCATCGAAGCCTGCAGTTGCTCAAATCGTGGTGCTAAGAGGTCAACCACTTACTGAGCCAAATTTGGTGTGGAATCCGAGGATTTTCCGATGTCCTGCTCAATCGTTGGAGGTGCCTCCTCAACTCGAGCCCTTTTCCTCTGCTGGATTCCTTGGAGGTCGACTTTGAAGTCCTCCGAGTCATTATCTTCCCATATGATTTCACTAGCAGTGTCGATGAAGCGGTAGTAAATGTTGTTCTCATGGACAATTTGAACAACCGCTCCCATCTTGATGAAGGACTCTACATCGAATTGGTCTCGAGGATGCCCTGGGATGAGATAATAGTGATGGTAATCTAGCTTCAGATATCCAAGCTTTAAGGCTATGTGGGTTACATACCCACCAATAAGTATGTCTCCGGAGGGCTTAGTGGCAATGGACAGGAGATGGTTCGCAAACCATCGAGAAAGTGCCACTGTGAGGCCACTTCGGGCCATCTCCAAGAGAAAAAGCTCAGAATTTTGAATGGTGCTATTGCTGTCTCCTCGGGAAAATATGCTATAGGTTAGAAACCTATGCCGATATTTATGCACTGGGGACCGGAGATGAGTGCTCTTGGTCTTCTTTACATTCCAGCTGCAATCCGTATCAAAGTGAGTCAATGCTCGAGTTGTATAGAACTCCACTTCGTTGTTGTTAAGGACGCCATCCGAGGGTAGGTTGAATAAATCCCCGAATTATGTGGCAGAGAGAGTGTTTGGATTGCTGTACAGTTGAAATTTCACTACGCCAGTGGGAGACACTTGCAAAGTGCTCAAATATTCCAAGGTAGGCTCTCTCAAGGTGGGCTGATGAATGTCCACAAAATCCTTCAAATGATAGGCCTGGAGTTGTTTTGTCATCGCTGTCTCGAGCCTAAGAGTGCGTACCGTCTGCCACTCAAAAGACCTTGATGAAATGAGAGGCCTTTTCTTAAGGGTTGAGTACCTAGGATGGCAATGCTCAGGGATTTTGTTCATTAGGTAGTCTGAATACCTCCTGAGAGCATGAGATTTATTCCTAGTACCTTTTGATGAGCCGTTTTCCATGTTGATTTGAAGAAATGAACTTTGAAGAGTTTGAAAAAGTTTGACAGAATTTGTGAGGAAACCCTAAGGAAAGATGATTTTTGATGATGAAAGGGGTTTTTGATGGTATTTATAGAAGAAATTTGTGACTAGGGGGTCGGAATCTTCAATGTACCATTCAATGTGTGTAAATGAGAGCAGTTTCAAGAAGTTGGAAAGTTGAAATGTGAAAAATAACTGGCAGAAATGTTATATAGCCGATACCTTCACGGGCGTGAAGTGTCGTGTTCACGGTTTGCAGAAGGGGTGCTCTACCCGTGAATAAAGGCATGAAATGGTTCATGGTCATGACATATGAATGTCATGGGCGTGAATGATGAACTATCATGGTGGTGAAAAAGGAGACACGGGCGTGAAGTGTTGAATTTCACTACTTATGCCCGTTAAACAAAGCGTGAACGCTTCTGTGAGTTTTTGGTGAAAATGTTCATGGGCGTGAAAATGTGTCATAGGCGTGAACAAGGCTTTTAATAGGAGTGAATGAAGTCATGAACATAGGCCTCACTACTTGAAGCCATGAACCATGTCGTGAATCAAGTCGTGAAAGCTACTGGTTCTTTTGGCTATTTAATTCATGGGCGTGAATTGCCTAAAATTTCCATCAAATAAAATTAAGTCCTAAAATAAGACTAAATAATTTCTATGAAGATTCTATCCCTTATAACATAAATTTCCATCAAATTTACTACCTTATATCTAGTGAGATGATACAAAAGCAAGATTATCTCTTAAGATTTGACAATTTGGCAATCATAAGGTTAATCCATCAAAATCTGCCAATTGATTTTCTGTGCTTATAAATTCCAATGCAACATCTCCATATTGAACATGATCTCTAATAAAGTGGTGTCTAATGTCAATATGCTTACTTCTAGAATGTTGAATGGGATTGTTTGATAGATTTATAGCACTTGTATTGTCACATCTAATAGGTATATGGTTCATATCATGACCATAATCCTTAAGTTGTTGTTTCATCTAAATAATTTGTGTACAACAACATCCTACTGCTACATACTCTGCTTCAGCAGTTGAAAGAACAACTGAAACTTGTTTCTTGCTAAACTAAGAAACTAAGCACTCTCCAATAAAATGACAAGTACCTGAAGTACTTTTTCTATCTAAAAGACTACCAGCATAATCTGCATCTGAATATCCTACAATATAAAAGGAAGAATTTCTAGGATACCACAAACCTAGATGCAATGAGCCATGTAAATATCTTAGAATTCTTTTTACTGCATGTAAATGAGACTCTTTTGGACATGATTGAAATCGTGCATATAAGCAAACACTATACATTATGTCGGGTCTAGAAGCAGTAAGATATAAAAGTGATCTGATCATACCTCTATAGAGCTTTTCATTAATGCTCTTACCCTTTTCATCCTTGTCCAGTTTTGTTGATGTGCTCATTTGAGTCTTGGCATTCTTGCATCCTTCCATTCCAAATTTCTTAATTAAATCTTTAGCATATTTGGATTGGTTGATGAATATCCCCTCATTGCCTTGTTTTATTTGTAAACCAAGGAAATATTTAAGCTCTCCCATCATGCTCATTTCAAATTTCCTAGTCATACACTTAGCAAATTCTTGACAAAGCAATTCATTAGTAGAACCAAATATGATATCATCAACATAAATTTGAATAATTAATATATCATGCTTATGTTTTTTAATGAATAATGTGGTGTCAACATTTCCCTTTGTAAAGTTATTTTCTAAGAGAAAAGAACTTAGTCTTTCATACCAAGCTCTTGGGGCTTGTTTCAAACCATATAAAGCTTTTGAAAGTTTAAAAACATGATTTGGAAAATCATAGCTTTCAAAACCTGGTGGTTGTTCTACATAAACTTCTTCTTCTATATAACCATTTAGAAAGGCACTTTTCACATCCATTTGAAAGAGTTTGAAATTCATGTGACATGCATATGCTAAAAGTATTCTTATGGCTTCTAATCTAGCTACAGGTGCATAGGTCTCATCATAATCTATTCCTTCTTCTTGATTATATCCTTTTGCAACTAATCTAGCCTTATTCCTAGTTATTGAACCTTGTTCATTTCTAAATACCCATTTGCTACCTATAATTTGATGATCCTTGGGTCTAGGTACTAAGGTTCATACCTTACTTCTCTCAAATTGGTTGAGTTCCTCATCAACATTTTTAGCCTCAATTTGAGAAATAAAAGCAAGGTCAGTGGCTAAATGTTTGAAATAGGATCTTGTACTTACTCCTCTTGAAGGATCACCAATGATTTGCTCCTTGATATGATCTTTTGTCATTTTCCATTCCATTAGGAGTTCTTGCCCATTTTCATCTTGAGCTTGAGGTAGAGAATCATCTTGATGTGAATCTTCTTGATCATTTTCTTCTTTTCCATTTCCAAGATCAAGTCTTTCCATAGTTCCTGCAACATCATCAAGAATACTACCTTTCACAAGATCAAGTCTGCTAGATTCATTAAAAACAACATGCATAGATTTTTCAACAGTTAATGATCTTTTATTAAATACTCTATATGCTTTGCTAGTTGTAGAGTATCCTAAAAAGATACTTTCATCAGATTTAGAGGCAAATTTTCCAATGTTGTCCTTGGTATTCAATATGAAGCACTTGCATCCAAATACTCTAAAGTATGATATCGAGGGCTTTCTTCCATTCCATAGCTCAAATGAGGTTTTGTTTAAAAGAGGTCTTTTTGAAAACTCGATTTAAAATATAACAAGCAGTGTTTGTGGCTTCTGCCCAAAAGTAAGTTGGTAGACCATACTCATTGAGCATTGTTCTAGCCATTTCAATTAAAGTTCTATTTTTTCTTTCAACTACCCCATTTTGTTGAGGTGTCCTAAGAGATGAAAAATTCTATGAAATGCCATGTTCAAGATAAAAACTTTCAAAGTTTTCATTTTCAAATTCTTTGGCATGGTCACTTCTTATCTTTGAAATACAATATCCTTTTTCATTTTGAACTCTTTTAACAAAGTTTTTCAAATTTTCAAAAGCATCACTCTTTTGAGCTAAGAAAATTACCCAAGTAAATCTAGAGTAATCATCTACGATGACAAAGGCAAAATGTTTACCTCCTAAGCTAGCAATTCTAGTAGGTCCAAATAAATCTAAATGCAGGAGTTGTAGAGGTTTTGAGATACTTACTATGTTTTTGGCTTTGAAGGATGACTTTTGTTTCTTCCTTCTTTGGCAAGGTTCACAGGTCTTGCCTTTCTCAAATTTGACTCTTGGCAGTCCCTTTACTAGTTCTCCTGTGCTGAGGCTTTGAATTAAGTCCATGTTAGCATGACCAAGCCTTTTATGCCACAACCAAGATTCATCACCAGTAGTCACAAGACATTTAGAGGAATGGTTAGATAATTCATGTAAGTCTATTATGTATGTGTTGACATCTCTATTTCCTTTAAATATCTCTTGACCATCGATAGAGGTCACAAGACATTCATTGGAAGTAAAGATTACTTTGTTTCATTTATCACATAATTGACTAACACTCAACAGGTTATGTTTCAAGCCATTAACAAGTAAGACATCTTTAATAAAAGTAGTACCATTAATACCAATAGAACCAATGTCAATTAACTTACCCTTAGCATTGTTTCCAAAGGTAACTTTACCTCCATTAATACTTTTGATTTCATTGAAGAGTTCTTTGTCTCCTGTCATATGTCTTGAGCATCCACTGTCTACTAGCCAAGCATTTTTGTTTATTGTGGACTTAAGGCATACCTATAGAATCATAGTTCAAGTATGATTTTTAGGTACCCAAATGAGCTTGGGTCCTTGGGTTTAGCACATGAAGGTTCCCAATAAGCCTTCCTTATCCAACAATGTTTATTTATATGATCAATCTTCATATAATAATTACACTGTTTAGGTCTAACATTGCTTTTTAGTCTTACAATATTTTTGAATGTCATATTTCTATTAAACTGATTTTGAGAACAATGGCATGCACAATCATGATTAATTGATGCTTTTCTAGATACATGCTTTTTATACATAAAGGCATGATTATTCTTTTTATATATAGAAAGTTTAGTGTAATTATTCCTTGGTGGTGTTCTAGCTAGTGTGGAGATGTGAGGTTCACTAGACTTAACAAAAATGGTTTTGTGAGAAGATGATAATGTGTCCTTAAATCCTAGACCATGTCTAATTAAAGGTGGTCTTTGAGACGCAATGAGAGTATCTAAACTCTCTTTTCCTTTGTGGAATTTTGAAATTGAATTTCTAAGTTCCTCAACTTCATTTTTTAAAGTATTATTTTCTTTAAGCAAGGAATTAGTTGAGGGTTTTGATGAGTATTCATCTAATGATTTTTGAAGAGATTCATTAGATGATTTAAGCTTAATCTTCTCATTTTCTAAAGTATCTATTTTATTTTTTAAGTTAGAGATGTTATGTCTATAAGTACTGAATTTACTCCTATATTTCTCTAATTCTAGATTCAATTCTTCTATAAGGCTTTTCCCATAATCATCATCATCATCATCACTATCACTATTACTATCATTATCACTATTATTGAAAGAGTATGAGTGTAGTGATTTTACCTTGTTCGAGACGTGATCCTCAATAGCCATGAAACATATGTTGACCTCTTCGCTTTCATTGTCATCTTTTTCACTTGAAGAGCTTTCGTCATCCCATGTGGCTTTGTGACCTTTCTCCCCATTGTCTCTTTGGTATTTGCTCTTATGCTTCTTGAGCCTTGGACATTTTGGTTTAATATGCCATTTCTTTCCACATTCATAGCATTTTACCTCTTCCTTACTTATTTGTGCATCATTAGAAGTTTGTTTGAGGTTTATTTGCCTGAATTTTCTAGAGTTGTTCATTTTCTTCTCAATGATTCTTTTCAGCCTTCTTGAAAGCATAACAATGTCCTCATTCTCATCATCACTCATTTCTTCATCATCTTCACTTTCTTCTTGAGATTTTGAAGTAGAGGCTTTTAGTGCTAAAGACTTTCTTTTCTCTGGCTCTGTTTCAAGCTCTCTATCTCTTTTCACTGTCATTTCATGAGTGAGAAGTTTGCCAATAAGCACATCAGTATTCATGATGCTCATGGCTTCATTTGCTACTTCTATACCAGTAACTCTTGAGCCATAGTCTTTAAGAGGAAGACTTCTCAGGATTTTGTTATGTACATCTTCCAAGCTCAGATGCTTCCCAAGTTTCCTCATTCCATTTATAATGGCTAGAAGACGGTTGGTCATGTCAGTGATTGACTCATTGGATTTCATCTTGAAGAGCTCATATTCTGAGGTAAGAAGTTGAATCTTCTTAGATTTGACTTGCTTAGTTCTTTCATGATAATTTCCCAATGTCTTCCACATGCTGTAGGCTGTTGGGCAGTGTTGTATTCTTCCATATTCTTCAATGGATAATGAGCTTGAGAGGATTGTCATTGCCTTCTTGTTTTTGAAATTTGCTCTTCTTTAAGGCTCTGTCCAATCATCTCTTGATAAGATTTCTTCTTCACCATCAACTCCTCTTCTGGTTGGTGGTGTCCATTATTTTCGTACACTATCCAGAATTCAATTCACTCACTATCCAGGTATGTCTCCATTCGAAACTTCCAATGGGCACAATTTGCTCCATCAAAGTACGGTTTGAGACTTTGGAATCCTTCACTGGCAATATCTTAATCATTATTAGCGCTTTTTAGGCTTCAATGCTAGACAAAGCTCTGATACCAATTGTTGCCCTGATATTGAGCCAAGAAGGGGGGTTGAATTGGAGTTTAAAAATTTAACTTTAAAGTGCAGAAATAAAAAGTTAAGTTTAGGAGGGATAGAGAAATTTGATACAAGAATTTTTTTAGAGGTTCGGGTGTTAACAAACCCTTCTCCTCTCCCCAATTGCAATTGGAAGTTTCACTAACACATTAAGTGTTACAATGGAGTTTTACAAGCTCACTCCCAACTATGGTGTTTCTCACAATGGCTCACACCTAACCCAGAAGTCCCTTGTGTTTTGATGGCTCACACAATAACCAATTCCTTGTGTTTTACAGGCTCACACAAACAACCTTTACTTTGTGTTTTACAGGCTCACACAAACAACCTTTCTTTGTGTTTTACAAGCTCACACAAATAACCTTTCTTTGTGTTTTAGAGGCTCACACAACTAACCCTTACAAGTGTTCTACTCTTAACCCAGAAATATCCAAAACTCACTTGAGTAATAAATGATTACAGAGAGAAACACTTATAAATCTTTATTGCTCAATAAATGATGAGCAAAAAGATTTTCACAGAGAATAAATATTTATTTTGAAAGTATTAAATGTACAAATAGCTTACAACAAGATTTTGTTTCAAAGTATTAGCTATCCTCTTGTTCTGAATGCATAAATGACTTGCAATTATACTCCCATGGTGAATTATAGCCATTAGAATGCATTTAATATGAAACTAGCTGTTGCACCAACCCTACCAATCGCGTCTGACATTTTTCTCTTTCATCTTTTTACGGGCGTGACTATGTTTGTCACGGTCATGAATGTTCTTCCAAGCCGTGACTGAAGTGGTGACCTTGGCCGTGAAGCATTCTAGAAGGTTTTGAAATATTGGGTCACGGGCGTGACATATAGCTTCACGAGCGTGACAACCTTCCAAGTCGTGATCCAAGTGGTGACCTTGGTCATGAAGCTCTCTAGAAAATTTTGTCATGTTTGTTCACGGGCGTGACATTTCTTTCACGGGTGTGACTAAAAAGTTCATTCACGGTTGCTATCTTCCTTCATGGTCGTGAACTTCAAATGTTGGTTTGTTTGCAGTTAGCTTTATCATGGGCGTGACACATAGGGTCATAGGCATGAACATGCCACTTCTTCAAATTTTATCTTTTGAAGATGAATCTTCCATTCTCCATTCTTGCTAACATATTTCATACCCTATTCAATAGACTTAGAAAACAAGTATGTTAAATACAATATTGCTATTTTATTTGTTATCATCAAAATGACAAAAATACCCCTTAAGGTTCAACATGAATTTATAAGCACAAAAAATCAATTGGCAGATATATTCACTAAGTCTCTAAATGAGAAAAGATTTAATTTCATAAGAAGAGAACTTGGAATGATTGATGGATTAACCTTGTGATTGCCAAATTGTCAAACCTTAAGTGATAATCTTGTTTTTGTGTCATCTTACTAGATATAAGGTGGTAAATTTGATGGAAATTTATGATTTAGTATTGTTTTAGGACTTAATTTTATTTAATAAGAATTTTAGGCAGTTCACGCCCGTGACATATGTTCACGTCCGTGAACTAAATAGCCAAAAGAACCAGTAGCTTTCACGATTTGATTCACAACATGGTTCACGGCTTAAAGTAGTGAAGCCTTTGTTCACGACTTTCATTCACTCCCGTGAAAAGCCTTGTTCACCCCCGTGATGAATTTTCACGCCCGTGAACATTTTCACTAAAAAATTACAGAAGCGTTCACGCTTTGAGTCGTGCTTTGTTTCACGGTCATAAGTAGTGAAAGTCAACACTTCACGCCCGTGACTCATTTTTCACCGCTGTGATATTTCATCTTTCACGCCTGTGACCTTCAAATGTCATGACCGTGAACAATTTCACGCCTTTATTCACGGGTAGAGCACCCTTTCAGTAAACTATGAACACGACACTTCATGCTCATGACTACGTGTTTCACACCCGTGAAGAGATCGGCTATATAACATTTCTGCCGGTTATTTTTCACATTTCAACTCTTCAACTTCTTAAAACTACTCTCATTTACATACATTGAATGTCACATTGAAGATTTCGGCCCCTTAGACACAAATTTCTTCTATAAATACGATCAAAAACCCTTTCCATCATCACAAATCATCTTTCCTTTGGGTTTCCTCACAAATTCTGTCAAATTTTGTCAACTCTTCAAAAGTTCATTTCTTCAAATCAAGATGGAAACTGGCTCATCAAAGGGTACTAGGAAGAAATCTCATGCTCCCAGAAGGTATTTAGATTACCTAATGAACATAATTTCGGGGCATTTCCATCCTAGGTACTTTGTGCTTAAGAAAAGACCTCTCATTTCCTCAAGGTCTTTTGAGCAGACGGTACGTACTCTCGGGCTTGAGATAGCGATGACAGAGCAACTCCAGGCCTATCACTTGAAAGAATTTATTGACATTCATCAGCCCACCTTGAGGGAGCCCACTTTGAAATTCTTGAGCACTCTGCAAGTGTCTCCCACTGGCATAGTGAAGTTTCAACTGTGTAGGAATCCGAACACCCTATTTGCCACAGAATTTGGAGATTTATTCAACCTACCCTCGGACGGCATCCTCAACGACAGTGAAGTGTAGTTCTATGCAACTCAAGCATGGACTCACTTTGGTCTGGATTGCAACTGGAACGTAAAAAAGACCAAGAGCACTCATCTCCGGTCCCCAGTGCACAAATATCTATATATGTTTCTGACCTATAGCATATTTGTCCGAGGAGACAGCAATGGCACCATTCAGAAATCTAAGCTTTCTCTCTTATAGATGGCCCGAAGAGGCCTCACAGTGGCACTATCTTGATGGTTTACGAACCATCTCCTGTCCATTGCCACTAAGCCCTCTGGAGACATTCTTATTGGTGGGTATGTAACTCACATGGCCTTGAAGCTTGGATATCTAAAGTTGGATGAACATCACTACAATCTCATCCTAGGGCATCCTCAAGACCGACTGGATGTCGAGTCTTTCATCAAGATAGGAATGGTCGTTCGAATTGTCTTTGAGAACAACATATACTACTACTTCATCGACACTGCAGGCAAGATCATTTGGGAAGATAATGACTCAAAGGACTTTAAAGCTGGCCTCCAAGGTATCTAGCAGAAGAAAAGGGTTCGAGTTGAGATGGCACCTCCTGAGATTGAGCAGGACATTGGACAATCCTCTGCCCCCACGCCGAATTTGGCTCAACAGGTGGTTGACCTCCTTGCACCACAATTTGAGCAGTTGTAGGCTTCCATAGATGAGAGGTTAGAGAACCTCAAGGACTTCATGGAGTCTAGGATGGACAACCTTAAGGCAGAAGTTGTTTGTCTTAGGGATAGGATGTCCGATTAGATATTAGGCTTGTCATGTTCTTATTTGCTTGTTTGTTTGTTTGTAGGAAATTTTAAATTTCCTTTCTGACTTTTAATTACTTTGGTTTGTACTTCCTTTTTTAATAATTAATATAATTGCTTTGTTTTTCCATTATGGTTTATCTTTATTCTTTTTGTTGATGACAAAAGGGGGAGAAACTAGCAGTATATTAAGATAAGTGCAAGCAATACTTTATTTTGAATCAATGGAGAAACTAGCAATATATTGAGTTAAGTGCAATATTGAAATTTTGATTCAAAATGAATATGCAAGTGTGCAAATGAGCTTAATACACATTACATATATCTTAAGTATACTTTGCATATACCTTGATGCAAGTTACATAAATGAATATGCACTTGATATACTCTAAATATACCTTACATATACTTTATGCTTTAAAGAGAATTTTGGTATACATTGGATATACTTTGCATATAACTTGCATATACCTAAAACTAGAAAGTTTATTTTGATGCTACACTTCATCATTCTCTACAATTTTTGCACTTCATCATTTTTTATCCTAAGCATCTTTTGAGGGGAAGACTTCTCAGAATCACATATTGCTAGATTATTAGTCACCATCAAAAAGGGGGAGATTGTTGAACCTTGAGGGGTATTTCAGTCATTTTGATGATAAGAAATAAAATAGCAATAATGTATTTAACATACTTGTTTTCTAAGTCTATTAAACAGGGTATGGAATAAGATAGCAAGAATGGAGAATGGAAGATTAATCTTTGAAAGATAAAATTGAAAAAGCAGCATGATTCATGCCCATGACCATATGTGTCACGCCCGTGATTAAACCTAGCGCTAACAAACCAACATTTAAAGTTCACGGCCATGAAGGAAGACAACAAACCGTCAATGAACATTTAAGTCACCTCTGTGAAAAGACATGACAAATTCTTCCAGAGAGCTTCACGACCAAAGTCACTACTTGGACCACGGCTTGGAAAGTTGTCACGCCCGTGAAGATATATGTCACGCCCGTGACCCAATATTTCAAAACCTTCCAGAATGCTTCACGGCCAAGGTCACCACTTCAGTCACGGTTTGGAAGAACAGTCACGACAGTGACACACAGAGTCACGCCTGTGAAATATGTCAGGCGCGATTATTAGGGTTGGTGCAACGGCTAGTTTCATATTAAATGCATTCTAACGGCTATAATTTTCCATGGAAGTATAAATGCAAGTCATTTATGCATTTAGTACAAGAGGATAGCTAATACTTCGAATCAAAATATGTTTGTAAGCTATTTGTGCATTTAATACTTTCAAAACAAACATTTTATTCTCAGTGAAAATCTTTTTGCTCATCATTTATTGAGCAATAAAGATTTGTAAGTGTTTTCTCTCTGTAATCATTTTTACTTAAGTGAGTTTTGGGTATTTCTGAATTAAGAGTAGAACACTTGTAAAGGTTAGTTGTGTGAGACTCTAAAAACACAAAGAAAGGTTGTTTGTGTGAGCCTGTAAAACACAAGGTAAAGGTTGTTTGTGTGAGCCTGTAAAACGCATGGAATTGGTTATTGTGTGAGCCATCAAAACATAAGGGACTTCTAGGTTAGGTGTGAGCCATTGTGAGAAACACCATAGTTGGGAGTGAGCTTGTAAAACTCCATTGTAACACTTATTGTGTTAGTGAAACTCCCAATTGCGATTGGGGAGAGGAGTAGGGTTTGTTAACACCCGAACCTCTATAAAAATCATTGTGTGAAATTTCTCTATCCCTACTAAACTTAATTTTTATTTCCGCACTTTAAAGTTAAAGTTTTTAAACTCCAATTCAACCCCCCCTTCTTGGCTCAATATCTGGGCAACAGAAGTATCCTAAGAAGATACCTTCATTGGATTTAGAAGTAAAATTTTCAAGGTTATCTTTAGTATTTAATATAAAACACTTGCATCCAAAAACTCTAAAATATGATATCATGTGTTTTCTTCTATTCCATAGCTCGAAAGAGGCTTTATTTAAAACATGTCTTTTGAAAAATTGATTAGAAATATAACAAGCGGTATTTATGGCTTTGGCTCAAAAGTAGATTGATAAACCATACTCATTGAGCATTGTTTGAGCCATTTCAATTAAAGTCCTATTCTTCCTTTCAACTGCCCCTTTTTGTTGAGATGTTTTAGAAGTTGAAAAATTATGAGAATACCATATTCTAAACAAACTTTTACAAAGTTTTTTATTTTTTAAATTTTTTGCCATGATCGCTTCTTATTTTAGAAATAAAATATCAATTTTCATTTTGAACTCTTTTAGCAAAGTTTTTCAAGGAATAAAAAATATCATTCTTTTGAGTTAAGAAAATTACCCATGTGAATTTAGAGTAATCATCAACAATGACAAATGCATAGTGTTTACCTCCTAAAATAGCAACTCTAGTAGGTCCAAAAAGATTTAAATGCAAAAGTTGTAATTGTTTAGAGGTACTTACAATATTTTTAGACTTGAATGATGTTTTGTGTTGTTTTCCTCTTTGACGTGGTTCACATGTCTTATCCTTTTCAAATTTGACATTTGGTAGTACATTTATTAGCTCTCATTTGATGAGGTTTTGAATTAAATTCATGCTTGCATGACCAAGTCTTTTATGCCATAACTAAGACTTATAACTAATAATCATAAGACACTTAGAGGATATGTTAGATATCTTGTGCAAGTCTATTATGTAAGTGTTGCCACCTTTATATCAGTTGAATATCTTTTGGTCATTTAGAGTGGTTATAAGACATTCATTAGAGGTGAAGGCGACTTGGTTTCCCTTATCACATCATTGACTTGCACTTAACAAGTTGTGTTTTAAACCATCAATAAGCAAAACATCTTCAATTAAAGTTGCACCATTTAAACCAATATACCCAATACCAATTACCTTAACCTTGGCATTATTCCCAAAAGTTGCCTTACCACCATCAATCCTTATGATATGGGTGAAGAGACTATTGTTACCAGTCATATGCCTTGAGCATCCACTATCCACTAGCCAAACATTTTCCTTTTATGTGGATTTGAGGCATGCCTACAAAACCATAATTTAGGCTTGGTTTTTAGGTACCCAAATGAACTTGGATCATTGGAGGTTAGCACTAAAAGGTTCCCAATGAGCCTTCCTTACAAAACAATGTTTGTTTATATGTCCAATTCTCATGCAATAATGACATAGTTTAGACTTATGTATACTTTTTCATTTTGTCATGTATTTAGGCTTTGTTATTTTCCTAGGTCGTGTATGTGCATAATGAAATAAACATGCATTTATGATGAGTGCTTTTCCTAGGGGCATGCTTCTTGTATAAGAAATCATTATTGGCTTTTTGAGGTTTTTTTTTTGAGCTAAGTGAGCCTTGATTACTTTTTTTTTAGTAGAAGGTTTTGTGAGTGAATTGCCTTTAGCCCTTGGGGCTATTACCTCAATTGTAAAGGTTTGTGGTGTGCTTGATTTGATAAATATAGTTTTAGGTGAGGAGGATGATCATGCATCTTTGAAGCCTAGACCATGTCTCAATAAGGGAAATCTTTGTGATATAATTAAAGTATCTAAACTTTCCTTCCCTTTGTGAAATCTAGAAATATAATTTCTAAGCTCATCAACTTCATTTTTCAAAGCATTATTTTAAAAAAAAAAAGAATTTGTTAAGATTTTTGAAGAAATTTCATCTAATGATCTCTTTAAAAAGTCATTTGAAGTTTTTAGCTCTTCAACATCCTTTTGAAGGTCATTCAAATTATTTCTAAGCTCTGAACTATTCTTTCGATAAGGATTTAGTTTCTTTTTATATCTTTATATTTCAAGGTTTAGACTTCAACTATATCATCATCATCATCATCATCATCAATTAAATCATATAAATAATCACAATGTTGGGATATAGAGCATACCTCATCAATGAGGTCATCCTCAATAGCCATGAAGCAAGTTAGTCACCTCATCTTCCTCTTCTTCTTCAATGAATGAGGGGGAGTCATCATTCCAAGTGGATTTGTGACCCTTATCTTCATCTTTTGTTGGGTCTCCTCTTGTACTTTTTGAGTTTGGGAAACTCCGATTTTATGTGACCTTTCATCCCACATTCATAATACTTTACTTCCTCATTGTCTTTATTGGATGAGATGTTTCTAAGAGTGAATCTTGAAGTCCTTTGCTTATAGTTCTTGATTGAACCATATTTGTTGAAGATCAATCTCTTGATCCTCTTTGAAAGTAGGGTTATTTGCTCATCTCCTTCATCAATTATTACTTTATCATATAGAAGATCTTCGTCTATAGGCATGGAAGTTGATACTTTGACTGCAATTGGCTTTCTCCTCTCTTTTTCTTCATTTTCTTTATCTTTTACTAGAGCCATCTCAAGAGTGAAAAGTTTTCCAATTAGTATGTTGGTGGGGATCACGCTTAAGTCTTCATTTGCTTTTATATGCCCGTAACTCTTGAGCCATAATCCTTCATTGGAAGATTCTTCAAAATCTTATTATTTATATCTTCCAAGTTATAGTGTTTTCCAAGATTTCTCATGCCATTGACCATGGAAAGAAGACGATTTGTTATTTCGATTATGGTCTCATTTGGCTTCATCTTGAAGAGCTCACATTTGGTGACCAGAAGTTGAACTTTCTTGAACTTAACTTGTTTGGTGCCTTCATGGTAGTTTTCCAAAGTCGTCCAAATAGAGTAGGTGGTAAGACAATGTTGAATCCTACCACACTCCTCAAGAGATAAAGAGCTGATTAGGATAATCATGGCTTTCTTGTTCTTGCCATTTTCTCTTTTCTGAATTTCCGTCCATTCATCCCTTGATGTGATTTCTTCTTCTCCTTTAAAATTTCTTCTTTTTGGAGATGTCCATTTTTTCCAAACGAACTCTCAAATATCTATCCCTTCACTATCAAGATATATTTCTATCTTGAATTTCTAGTTCACATAGTTAGCTCCATCAAAGAAAGGTTTGAGACTATGAAATCCTTCGTTGACCATTTGATTTTTACTAGTGCTATTTAGGTTTGATTGTTATTCCTTACTCTGATACCAATTGTTGCCCAAAACAATAACCAAGAAGCGGGGTTGAATTGATTGACAATTAAAATTTTACTTGAAGGAATATGCTAAAATAATAAATTGAGAAATGAAGAAGGATATTATACACACAAGATTTATAGAGGTTCAAATATTAACAAACCATACTCTTCTCCCCAATCTCGATTGGGTGTTTCACTAACACTTAAAGTGTTACAATGAAATTTTTCTTAGCTCACTACCAACTATGGTGTTTCTCTTTTGGCTAACACCTAACCTAGAAAATCACTTGTGTTTTAATGGCTAACACAATAACCAAATCCTTGTGTTTTTATGTCCCACACAATAAATCCTAACAAGTGTTTCACTCATAACCCAACTCACTCAAAACTACTTTTGAGCAATTGATTACATGTAGAAAACACTCTCCAACCACAATCCTCAACAATTATGAGAAATTACGGTTTTACAATCAAATAATGAAAGTTTGTTGAACCAAAGTAAATGCACAAGGCTATACAATATTAAAGATTGAATGATTATCTATCTTACATATGGAAGTCATTAATGTGTTATTTTTATACTTCTAGATCAAATATAGTCATTTTGGGGGTGCATTAAATGCGAAAATAGTCATTCAACTATTTTTCCGTTCACGTCTATTAAGTTTCTCTCTCTAAGGTCATAGGTGTGACTAATTCTTAACGGGTGTGACTGTTCTTCATAACCATGAATGAAAGTCATGACTTTGGTCGTGATTCATTCTGTTAAAAAAGGAATGGTCGATCACGGGCGTGACAAAAATTTCATGGGCGTGACTTAATCAATCTTCATGGTTGGGCCAGTGCTTCACTACCGTGAATGTTTGAATGAATAGTCTTGGTGCTTACTTGTTTCACGGTCGTGATTTGGTATTCACAAACATGAAGAGCTATTTTCACGGGGGTGGTGATCTTTCACCACATGCAGGCGTGACTTTTTGAATCACAGGTGTGACACTTTGCATTTTATCAATATCTTGATCTTTAATTCTTTTCTTTGAACTTGCTTCAATATTTTAGGAATGCGTAACCTGTCTAACACATTTAGAGCACAAAAAGTGATTAAATTCCTTGTTGCCTAATTATTTGTTATCATCAAAATGACAAAAATATCCCTTAACGTTCAACAGTCACTATCAAATGTATGCAAAAAATAAAATTGTATGACTCCAACAATTCCAAGAGATAGTATGCTTCTGCTTTTTGATCTTTATAATTGAAATTCCTTTAAATATCTTCAAATACATCAATAATTGAATAAGAGATTGTTTTTATACTCAATAATGAAACATAATGAGAACCCAACGAGTATCACTGGGACTTTTAATACTCATTTCTTGGTCAAGCCTCTATCATTTTGTAGCTTACAACTATTCAATAATTCTATAACCTTGTTAGTTGTTGCTCTCTAAGCTTATTTTGATGTTTACAATAAGCTTCAATCACATTTATAAAATGACCAATTAAATCAAAGAAATCATTGCTAACAAAATGACTCTTTGCAACAAATACAAGTGCTAACTGGAATTGGTGAGTAAAACAATGAATATAATACGCAAATTCAGTTTCTCTCATGATCAATGTTTTTAAGCCATTAAACTCGCCTCAAATATTTATAGCATCATCATAATCTTGTCCTTGAATTCTCAAAAAACTTAGCATATGTTATGAAAGCATGAAGCTAGTGACAATTTTTAATGATGTAGTTGAAGTATTAGAAACATAAGCAAGGTCGATAAATCTCTCTATAACAAATCCCCTTCTATCCACATAACGTAAAATCAAAGACATTTGCTTTTTACTTGACACGTCATGTCATTCATCAACTAAAATCCCAAAATAATCATCTATGAGATCATCAATTATAGCCTTAGTAGTTTCTTTAGCAACATTATGCATAATATCGTTTTAGACTGAAGGAGCAATCATTTTTTATTTCCTAGAACATTACGTAATACAACACTACCTACTTTTTCATTACGTTTTGCATAAAAATATAAAAGCTCCAAAAAACTCCCTATATTGCTTGATTTTTCATATTCATAATGACCATGAAAAGGTAATCCTTGTCTCAAAAGGATTCTTATACAATCAATAGAGGATTTAATCAAATTTTATACTCGGTTTTAGCCAAATCAGTTTGTCTTTCAAATGCAGAATGAATGGATTAAGGTTGTTTCATCAAATTTTGATATTTTTAGACTGCCATAGTATATGTACTTGTAGCATCATGAAAATCTATTTGATATTTCTTGTTCTCTATGATCAATAGAAAAAGCATTCAAGTCAATTTTTTGTTGTTAGGGTTTATGCTGTTGTGATATTAGAATCAATATTATCGTCTTTAGTAGATGATTGTTCATTTACTAAGTTAGATGATTAAGAAACTCTCGGTAACATCAAATTTACTTGTAGATGAAATTTATTTTTTATATAATATCACAACATAAGGGAATGGGCATGAAGGCTAGAGAGGCGAGGAATGAAGGCTGCGATCTATGATGTGGAGATGTCTGAAAGGGTTTAAGGTCAATAGTTAGTGGGGATGGGCCAAACGTGGGAAAAAGTGTTTTTTTATTCAAACTTTTATTTTAACTAAAAAATTCAAAAAAAATTCAAATTAATTTTTTGTAATAATTTTTTTTTTAATTTTTTTATTCATATGTTTTTTGTTAATAGTTTTTTAAAATTTTAAAATTTTATTTTTTAAAAATTTTATTGAGGTCCATTTCATTATATTCTAACAATAATAATAATTTTTTTAAAAAAAAAGTGGAGTCCAATGACCCCACACCTAACAACATAAATATACCCTTGTGCACTACCATTTACCTCACAATAAACATAACAATTGCTCACCTGTCAATCCCTCTTCAAAAGATCTCTAATAGGATTGAAAATAAGGAATCTATTCACTAACTTTTCCCTCCCCTCAAACAAGTTAACTAATAACACATAATGATACCTCTTGTTTCAAGCGAAGTTGAGAATATCAAATTTCTGCTTACAAAGTAGAACATATCCACATTTGTTGCAATGCCACCTAAATGGACCCTAATAATCCCCTCTACCCATTTATGCTCTCTCTAACACCATTTGAATTCAAGTTAACTCACCTTTTAAGGGTGGCTCCCGTTGAATCATTTTAATGCACCTGCTATTGGTTAAAGAAGGAGAAAGGTCCACTAGATTAGACCATTTCACTTCTTTGGTCCTTCTAATGCAATACTCCCAAGAAAAATCATTTAAATCATGGTTTGCATTAAACAATCCTTCATTTCTCCTTTTATAGAGGAGCCAACAAATAATAGCAAACAAGTTTGGCTAATAAAAATCGTTGGAGGTACCAACAAATCATAACATAAGGAGTTTTGATTGATGCAATATAAAGAAGGATAAAGAGAGATGATAAAGTTATTAGGAATAATTTGGGATATTAATCATTGAATAATCCCACTTTGAAGAATTGAAGAAAAAAAAGAATTCACAGTCACGAAATGTAAAATCGTGGTCATGGGATAGTTTTCGCAACATGGTTCGCAATTGCTCTAGAAACTACGAACCACATTATTTGTTCATACATTTGAAGAACTATAGAGTGCAACTGTGCTACGTCAAATGCGGTTGCAAAAAAGGATTCGCGGGCAACATTTTGGTCATAATGTACTCCATGAACCCACTGTTTTCATAGTCACTTGTTACAACTTGTAGAGCGGTCACTAAATCATAAGATTGGTCACAAATTCCTTTTCGAGCACAGTTTGTAGTCGCAATAAAGATTGTGAACTACATTATTTCTGAAGTTTATGAATATTGCGGTCATGATATGGACAACACGATCGCATACATGCTCCAACTACTGGAATTATGAATGTCGCGATCGTGATATACAAAATGAGACTGCAAAAATGCTTCAATGGTTAGTCAACAATTATATGATGTTCAAAAACTATTTTTGTCAATTTTTAAGGGTTGTGATAGACCTAAACAGATGCATAAACTCTATAACAAAGAGTGATTAGTGACAAAATTCAACTATTATGCATCTTCTTGTTTTTCTTGTTCTTATTTTTGTTCTTCTTCTTTTTCTTCAATCTTAATAACTAAATAATGTTCTCTAACCTATTCTTGGGTAGGCTTATTTGTTATTATTGCCATTAAACTCATGTTCGTTTAGATAATGCTAAAGGAAATTTTCATCTAACTAGATCAGTAATGTAGTAGGGCAAATTTTCTTAAGGAAAATGATTATTCACAATCAAAATAATACTTCAAAACCTTCATTATTCTCATACTTTTCTAACAATCTTAAGAAAATATGTTCTTGGAAATGAAGGATACGGATTCAAAGCCTTTTTCAATAAGTTATTTCAATTTGGTAATTTTATATTGGATCTTTTTGACAATACAGACTTCGCAAGATGAAAAGACAAGCTGTTATTTTTACTTACAAAATTGGGAGTTGCATATTTTGCTATGTGGAGATTTAACAAAGCCAACTGATGATATGAATGATGAGATTAAAGCATCAAGGAAAAAGTATGGGGAAGATGAAGTATGGTGTAGGGGATATATCCTCAATGCTCTTTTTGATCGATTATAAGATATCTTCTGGTCTATAAAGTCCCCACAATAGATTTAGAATGCCCTAGAGAATAAATACACTTCAAAAAATCAAAGTAAGAATTGTAACGCATGTCAATTTAAGCCCTAATTTGCAACGCACCTTAAGGTCACAATAATGCCTATTGGAGTTTTAATTTGGATTAATAATAATATTTTGGATAATCAAATGATAATTTAATTATTAGATGTGAGTATTAAGAAAGGAGAATTTTTATTAAAGGAATGTTTGAAATAAATGCAAGTGCAGTTGCATGATTGTAATAATTTAAGAGCAAGATCTAAAAAGATAATAAGTTGACCAAGAAATTCTATGATTGGTGGGTTCAAATATGTGGTTAAAATGTGATAAGGATGTGACTTACTTTGGGCCCTTAGATTTTGGAAGCAAATAGGTAATTTTGCCAATTAAATATATAAAGCTTAGGGGTGTCAAAATGGGTCATGATACATGAACCCGATAAGAAAAACACATAAAATTAGTGGATTAATGTTGATTATATACAGGTTCGTGTCAGAAATGGGTTAACATATTTATGACACAATTCAAAGTGGGTCATATCACCGGTTGATACACAAACCTGTTACAGCCCATTTAATTTTTTTGTCATGTTTGATCATATCAATCTGATAGTAATGTCAAGGCTAATATTATAATTTTACAAAAAATAAATATTTATAAGGGTTGATATATTAATATATGGGTCATGTCAGTTGTTTTAGGTTGTGTTGTTGATGATTTATTGATACATAGGTAATGTCGGTTTTTATAACCCTAATACAACACAAAAGTTAAATGTGTTACATGTATTATGTTTGTATAATCCATTTAATTTTCATGTCGTGTTTATGTTGACATGATTAATAAATGGATTGCGTTTGTGCTGACCCTATTCATACCACCAGAGTAGATCGACACAATATGAATACGACCTGCCAACACATTTTGACACCTTAATAACGCTTCATTTTTCTCTCCCCTTCCCTCACTTTTTTACACACACCACTCGTATTATCCTCTTTCCTCATGCCAAAAACCATTCTTCACCTTTTTCTTTTCATTTTCTTTCTACCCAAACCTTAAACACCCAAAAATCTAAGGAGAGAGTATGTTTGTGGTCGGTTTTTTAAGGAGAAGAAATAAAAAGAAAAACTTGAGCCAGAAAGGATGGGTTTTTGAAGAAGAAGAAAATAGGAAAAGACTTGAAAAGTGAGGCCCATGCCCCATTTTGGTAAAAGCTTGGTAAGAGGAGTTTCTTCTCAACTTTTTCATCTTTTTCTTATTCTCTTTCTACCGTTTTCATGTCTCTTAAGACCCATTTCAAATGAATTAGGTTTCAACTTTAAGTTAAAAATTTTAAGTGTTATAACCCCTCCATTAAACTTTTAAATTGATAAAGTAAAACATTGAAGGAGTTTATGACATAAAAGAGAGATTTTGATGATAAAAGTTTGAGCATTAAAATTTGTTCGTCACTAGAAATTCTATTTTTAGGTTGCCACATCATATTTTTTGATCGAAATTTGACTTTGATACCACATTGTAACTATTTCAAAAGGTTTGGTACCAATTTCTAACAATTAAAAATTTTTGTTCCAATTTGCAATATAGTGATAAGAATTGATATAATTTATATTATTAACCCTATGTTTATGTGTTAAAAGGGCTAAAAATAATATTTTATTATACTAGGAGGCCCTAGAGTAGGTGAAGATCATCTCCAAGAGGGAGACCAAGCTTGAAGTGTTTATAGAGGATCCATTTTGTAAAGGTTAGTATATATTGACATCCAAACTCCATGTATTTGATGTGATGAAAATGCTTATTTATCAATTTAAATGTTTGATGGATGAGTAATGAAGCGAGAGTTTGATAAATGGTATGTATGTTATATATTTGGCCTTATAAGAGGCATTAAAGTGTGATAGAAAAGTTAAAATTGTGTTTTTGAATATGAAATTGATTATTGATAGTTTGAGGCTTCTAATGTGTTATAATTGGTGTTGGAAATATGAAAATAATGGTATATGTTTAATGGCATGTCAAAAGAATGTTGGTATTAGACTAGTTGTGTTTTGGGTGTTAAAAGAATGGCTACTCTATATAATGCATGGTTCTTCACATTTGTACCCTAAATTCACACTCATAAAAGGTGTGTTTACAACCGTGTAGGTACCATTCACGGCTATAAATCATCTTTTATGGTTATAAATCGTAGACCTGTAAGTTATAAAAAATGGACATAAACTTTCACGAGCACGTTCACCACCATATTCATTATTACAAACCATGAAGCCAAGTTTCATGCCCGTGAATGACCATTTCACACCTGTGAAACACATATTCACAATTGTGAACAACCTTTCATGGTCGTAAATGACCAACTTTTGTGTTTAATTTTGGATAGAAGCTTTCATGGATAAATTCACCTCTTAATTTGTGGGTATCCATTTATAGAGGATACCTTCACAACCGTGAATGCCCATTCATGGCCTTGAATATGGGCACAAATATGGTTAAATGATTGGTAGTTCACATGTTCCAAAGTTGATTTGAATTATGTTATGTCATGTTGCCTACTATTCCAGAAGCATGATATGAGTATGAACACATATGGAATCATATAATTTGATACATGCTATAGACATAATGGAAGATTTAGCTCAAATGTACATTATTTTATAATGATATAAGTAGCGTATGGTCATGATATATGAATTCTAATATGAGAGCATGAAAATGAATGTGATAATGATATGTTAAAGAAGAATGTTGACTATAAGGTATATAAGCCTATTGCTCTAATCTAGGACTAAAAACATGATATATGACATGTTTGTATTAAAGGTGTACATGATTCGATCCAATCCAGAGATCAAAAAATCTCCAGAATTGTATTGGAAAGTCGAAGATTATTAAATATAAGTCTTGTATTTATTGGAAAAAATAAATCTTTGTATTGTATTGTCCCAAAAATTCGAGACGATTTGATACAGTTCTTCAGATCTTTTGGTGCTAAACAATACAATACAAATAATTCAGTACTCGAATAATCTAACTAATATACATAAAAATAACCTATCAAAATTGTTCCATTAATATAATATATCAAACTTAATATAATATATTTGCCAAAATAGAACATCTAGACTTAGCTAAATTATCAAATATATAGCTTGTCCAATATTTACATTTACAATGAAAAGGAAAATCCAAGTGAACAACTAAAACATCATTACAGTGATTGATACATTATGACTTGCTCTTGGTTCCAATATGTTCTGCAACTTTAGTCAAGTTTCCAATATACTTCAATACCCTATAAATAAAAGAGATTTTAACTAGTCATCGAATTATAGGAACTTGCAAGTTCATAATCACTATAAGCAGCATGTATGTGATAAATTAAAATGAACCCTCACACATATAAAAAAAATGAATTTATGCATAATGAAAATACCTCAAGAAGTAATATATCTTCATTTGTATTCCAGTTAGGACAAATAAGTGGAAAATTCAAATTATCCTGTGAAAAGAGATGAGTAATGCATACATTAATTTAAGTAATCACAGTTTATTTCTTAATGGACCAGAGAAAAAATAAATACAAAATAAGAAAAGTATGAAATATTAAAAAGAATGAAAACTAGTGTGCTAAAAGGTTTAGTTATACATTAAACTGTACTGTTAAAGGAACAAATATCGGTATGTGACAATCAACATGATTGGACTCACAGTGCATGTGGTTTTAAATACAAATATTATTAAGAAGAATTTTCTACACAATGTGTCATCAATAAGAGTATAACAAACAAATGATTAAGATACAAAAAAAGTGTATATGTAACTGTGAAGAGATTTCTTACCATAATCTTGTATGAATGACTGCTTATATGATGAGTAATTTTAACTCCAACAGAAAAAAAATTATATGCAACTTGCAAAGGTCAAAATATGAACACACAAACACACCTAAAGAAAACTGCTCCAGATATGTCTTTTATTAAAATTGAACTATTAATTGACTAAAATAAATTGGCTATAACATATCCCTATTCAACAATTATACATAAACAATATATATACTACATGTTGAAGAGGGCAAAAACAATGCATAACCAAAATGTCACAATCAAGGAACTCATGTTTGAATTTTTTTTTTTGTGTACAAACTTAGTTTTCCACATATTGTAATACTACCATTGTGTACAAACATGAGTTTAAAATTAGTTTGAAATTTTTGTACAAACTTAGTTTGAAATTAATTATTTATAATTGTATAAATCATTCATATTTTAAAAATATTTATGTTATAATTAAATCACAAATTCACAGATTGGGATACTACCATTGTGTTGAATTAATTGTCAACTCACAAAATGAAGTAAATTTATTTAAAAATTTCTGACATGCCTGGAGACTAGCAAATTAATGCTATAAAAATGAGAGGAAAATTCAAAGATATCCTTAGCTTCTTTATCAAAAGATTATAATGTATAAAAGAAAATCCAAAAACAACAAATTAAAAATAAGCAAAGAAATAGGAGACAAAGGGAAACAATGTACCCAATTCATCTTAATTTTGTTATCATATTGAAAAGGTGATATATATATATATTGAAAATATATATTCAAGAAAAATGTTTCTGACAAAGATTTGAACAAAGAAACAAAATCCTTCAACATATGATATCTTATTTATGAAATATACAATCAAAATTGATTGTGGTCCTTACTTAATTCATGCTCAAAGATTAATAGATTTAATTAATTTTTTTATTTTAATTCCCAAATTTCACATGATCAGAAGTTCTCAAAATTTGATAGCAAGAAAGTAATACATTATCCATTTAAATAAAGAAGCAATAATATATTATTATTGTTGCTATTATTTTTACTTTTATTAGAATTATAGGGGATATTTTTTCTTTTTAATTAATTTACTATGTTTCTCAAAAAAAAATCTCTATGATCTCTTCTTGTATTCTTGACTAATGAACAAGCAAATTATATGAAAAATAGAGAGAAAATAATGAAGAAGACGATCTTACCTCTTGTATTGACTATAAAGTGGAAGAAGAATAAGAAAAAGAAGAAATTGTCGAAAAAAAATATTAAGTAATCTCAGATACTCTAAAACTTTATCTATATAATCAACACAAGTAATTGCAACAATAAAAGAGAAACATAATCTTATACACCCCAACTGAGGAGATGAGAAAAAGAGGGTAGCTGTAAAATAACGAAATGAGAAAGACGTGTGGCTATGGAGATAAGAAGAAGAGGGTGGCTTAGCTACAATTGTGGAGATGGGAGATGAAGAGAGTGGCTAGGGTTTAAGATGAGAAATATAACTTTATATACCTAGGTTTTTTAATTTTTATTTCAATTATTTGAAATTTTTAATTATATCAATTATTTCACATAAATTTAAGCTTATTCAATTAAGATATACTCTTATATATTTATAATTTTTAATTAATTTTTCAAATATTTTAAAATTTATATGGAGTATATTTTTAAATAATAAAAAGGTATATTACTAGATTAGATTGGAATAAAAATTATTAATAACTTTGCTTATATATTTATGTTGTTTGATTAATTTACTACAACTATTTATGTGAACTTTTTTTTATCAAATAATATAATTAAGGAAAAGAATATCAATAATTGCTAATAAATTTTACGATAAATTGTTTGTAGTTGATTTAGTTAAAGTAATAGAAGAATATCAATAATTAATGTGGTTAAAAAAAGGTTTAAGTAGTTAATAAGAAATTAGAAAATAAATTATATGCAGTTGAATTAGATACATGTGGAGCAACTGACTTTATAATTTCTGGTAGACTTATAATTACTATTTTGAGATTTGATTCAACATTAGTGTATTTATGATGTAAATTTTTTTAAAAGTAATTATGGAGAATTTACTCTATTAAATTCAATATATAATTTTTTGTTAATGATTTTTTCACTTAGAATTGGATTAAATTTAAAAGGCACTCAAATATTATGAATTTTTTTTATATAGTTTTCCTTATAAATTATTTTATTTATTAATCATAATGCTCGATATTATTGGTTTCTAATTAAATCTCGGCGTACCAATTTAAAGATGATTTATTATTGATATATATATATATATATATATATATATATATATATATATATATTGAGAAAAAATTACGTTTGAAATATATAAATATCAAACTCGAAATAATTAAGAGAACGAATGAAAAAAAATATGAATTGAAAAAATCAATATAAGTGGCTGACGTGAAATCATTTAATTTTAATATATTAGAATTATTTTTCTAATAAAACATATAATATATTTAAAATAAAATAATAAATTAGATTGATTTATTATATAATTATAATACACGTATTATAAATTAGATTACTTTGTAATAAATTGCACTTAAATTGGCTTACCAAATCATATATTAATACATAATTTAGATTTATTATATAATATAATTAGAAAATTTATAAATACTAAAAAAATATAATTAGTGATAAAAAATTAGAGTAAAAAATAAAAAATAAAAATATCTTATAAATATTTTGTTGTTTACTTAATAATAGAGTTAGTTAATTTTTTTAATGGTTAACTTATCTTAAACTTATATGAAATTTATAGGTTTAATTTTTTACACTACCATCATAAAAATTTTAACATATAAAATTATTTTTTTACATATTAAAAAAATTTTGATTATTTAAATTAATTGTTATTATAAATTTCATATTAACTTTGTTAACTAATTAATAAATTTATAATTTCAATTTTATGGATTAAAGTTTATATAATTATAAGCTTAAGTATATGTTTGTATAGTATATAAGCTTGAGTTTAAGTTACCTTATATAATTATATTATAAATTATATTACTTTGTAATAAATTGTACTTGAATTGGATTACCAAATCATATATTAATACATGATTTATATCTATTATATAATATAATTAGAAAACTTATAAATGCTAAAAACTATAATTAGTGATAAAAAAAAATTAGATTTAAAAATGAAAACTAGTAATATCTTATAAATATTTTATTATTTAATTAATAATAAAGATAATTAAATTTTTTAATAATTAACTTATCTTAAACTTATATGGAGTTCATAGGTTTAATTCTCTACATTACCATCATAACACTTTTAACATATAAAATTATTTTTTAACATATTAAATTTTTTTAATTTTTTAATTCATTGTTATCATAAATGTCATATTAATTTTGTTAACTAATTAATAAATTTATAATTTCGATTTTAGGAATTAAAGTTTATATAATTATAAGTTGAAGTTATATTATATTATATTTGTATAGTGTATAAGTTTAAGTTTAAGTTATATTATATAATTATATTATAAATTAGATTACTTCATATATTGTACTTAAATTGACTTACAAAATCATATATTAATACATGATTTAGATTTATTACATAATATAATTAGAAAAATTATAAATACTAAAAAACATAATTAGTGATTAAAAAAATTAAAATGATAAAAGAAAACTAGCAATATCTTATAAATATTTTATTGTGTACTTAATAATAAAGATAATTAATTTTTTTAATGGTTAGCTTATCTTAAACATATATTGAATTATAGGTTTAATACTCTACACTACTATCATACAAATTTTAACATATAAAATTATTTTTTAATATATTCAAAATTTTCAATTATTTAAAATTTTAATTTTGACTAATAATTAATAAATTTATAATTTCAATTTTATGGATTAAAGTTTATATAATTATAAGTTTAAGTTATATTATATTTCTATAGTAAAAATAAAAAATTATAAAAATTATATTATATATATATATATTATTTTATTATTAATTATAAATATTTAAATAATGGTTCTTTCGCTCCAATTCAATTCCAGAACAATTTTGTACAATTTAGTACAATTTTTGGTTCGGATATCATTATAAGATCCAAATCCGTCAAACTTAAAGTTAACAGTACATTTCAGTCCGGATCTAGTAAAAAAAATCAACGATAGAATTCAGTTATGGATCTTTTTCTTCGGTTTTTCGGTTCAGTTCGAAAATATTCAAGTTCCGTGTACAACCCTAGCTTGTATGAGTGTCCTTGATCGGTGTATGCATGCAATGTGATTATATACACAATCTGAGGACTTTAAGATTATGTGAATACTCATAATCCACAACTCAAATCTAGATAGTCCGACTTAGAGTATTTTGAGCGAATCAATAAAGTAAGTCATGGAAATGTGGAATTCAATTGTATAAGTGTTAATTAATCAGCGTGATCATTATTATGAATATGTTAATTTGTATGTCATATAAATGGACTTATATTGTGAATTGGTACGTACATGTTTACACTTTGACTATAATATATTATGATTATGTATGCTTGCATATGCAAATGGAAATGTAATGAATATATCATGTCATAGAATGTATGATATACATGTAAACATATTGTATGAATGGATGCCTTAATTTACATGCATATATTTACTATTAAGCACTACTTTTTTTAACATATGAGTGTTTTTTCACATATAGATTTGGAGCCTAGTAGATAAAATTGATGGGGAGAGCAAGTTTGTCAATTTTATTAGTCGAGTTAGTGATACACACATGATGACATTGTATTTTTTGTGCATGTTAGGGGGAAAATGTTGTAAAACTCATTTCATTAATTTCTTGTACATTTCATCTTTGAACATGTAATTTATTTTATTATTGCATTTTTTGTAACACCCCCTCACCCTACCCAACTAGTGGTCAGGTAAGAATATGCTACAAATCTTCCTTTTAAAAATTGCTTTACTTACTATTGAAAACCATAGTATAATTTTTTTTCTCAAACACATCTTTAAATATATAATTTTAAAATAATGCAAGAAAACATGATAAATAAAATCCATTACATTTATGTACGCAAAATAATATTTTTCAAAGATCGTTTTAAACGTATACAAAATTTAAGGTTGTTCATGCATACATTATGAGATATCTATTAAACAAAAGATCAAAATATGAAACCCACTTTAATGCCTTGTTGTTTCACTCGATCATGATTTCTCTCGCTTTTTCTATTGTCTACTATCTTATCTTCTATGTATTTGCAAGACAGAGTAAAAACTTCCACACTAAGAATTAGGCTTAGTGATATATACTGAAAGATAATAAAAATGTAACATGCAACATGCATTTACTTGCAAACATAATTATTAACTCATGTTGAATTCTATTTTCTTTTTACCTTAACCTATTATCTTTCATTTGTTTCATGTATTATTTACTGTTAACCTCATTAGTTTACATGCACAAACATTAATTTACTTGCAAACACAAATATTTATCTTTTTTTATCTCTCTTACTAATTCCTTTTCTTTTATATTTATACTTATTAATCTTCCACATTCTTGACATTTTTAATGTGCCCAAAATTTTCAAACTAGATATTAGAAGATAAAAAAGAAAAAAAAATGAATGGAGGTCATGGGGGCAATGAATGTCCAATAAAACGAGCAATAAATTGCCTACTGGTTATATGGCCTACAGGAACTATAACCTACGGACATGAAGCCTATGGACACTATAACCTATCATCTCTAATATGATCTTAATTTCTTTCTTTATTAATATTAATTGTTTGGTAAAACCATAATTTTCTTGTTCTTTTCTCATGATACTTTCTTTATGTTTATTTTGATTATGTCATGATAAGGCCATACTAATTCCATTTGTTTTCTACCCTCTTGTATTTAGCATACCATATTTATGAATATTTTTCATTTAACTTTCCATTAATTTACAAATAAATTCAATATGGATACAGGCATTCACGACCGTGACCATGCATTGATACATGTAAACTAATCAAGTCAAACTACTTCATGATCATGAAAAGATGTCCCAACCTGTGAACAACACTAAGACCGCTTCAAGGGGGTGACAGACTCATTCACATCCAAAATTAGCTTCATGTCCATGGCTCATGTTTTACTTCAAGCCATGAATGAATCTGGATAGAACAATAACCTTTCCAGACATAATTCATGCCTATGAATAATCAATCCATTTTCGTGAATTGCTGCTGAAAAACTACTCCTAAAGAATCAAAAACCCATCCAGTACATCCAACTTGCATTTATAAGCTAAAACACATGCTTAACCAAATTTCTAGCATCTACTACCTTAATTATCAAATTAACACCATCTATATACCATAAACAAGTTATTTTTACATGCAATTCTAATTTATATTTCACATTCTAGTTATCATGCAATACATATCATTCCAAGCATTTAAATCATGGACTAACATACCAAATAACTCATTCATGGAAAAATGACAAAGAAAACATAGTTTATTGTCCTAAAAGTATGTACAAAACTCTTTTAGCTTCACTTAGGCTTCTTTCAGCCTCCTTTCCCTTGCCTTTACTTGTCCTTCCTTCTTGAACTTACTTTATCTTGAATTGAGAACCTAACATATGCCAAAAATACCAATAGGACACTATCCTTCATTGCTTTAAACCATTACTAGACTTTCTCCTCTACAACCCTTAAACCCTAAAATCTTTCTCCTCACCAACTTAAAGTTTAAACCTCTTTCAATCCTTCCAACTTAACCTTTTTTAATCCCAAAGTTTTTTAAACACTTCTTATGCTTTTTTTCTTCACCAAACCACTTAAAATCCTCACAAAAAATAAACTCTAAATGAGCTTAAAACACCACTTTTCATTTAGAAAAGATATAGAGAGGGAAGAAATGACTTATTTTTCACTTTATCTCATCATGGTTGAACCATAGGGGACATTTTTCTCCTCTTTCTTAGCTCTTTTCTCTTCTCTTTTGATTCCTCTAGCTTCCCCAAGCTTTCTAGTGCATGAATATGACATTTTTTTTAATTACTTTCTCTCTCTTTTTCTCACTTTCACTCTCTTGCTCAAGCTTTGGTTATCGAGTTTAATGGGGGAAATGTGGGGCTGAATTTTTAGTGCAAAACATTCTAGTAGAAAATGGTGATAAGAAGGTAAAAGAAGAGAAGAAAAGAAGAAAGAACAAATGTCAATGGGTGGGACTCATATTTAACTAAAAATATTGATTTTATGAATTCATCCCTTACTAATCTTATTTCCCCCTCTTATTTCCATATGTGGCTGAGCAACACCAATGGAAAAATAGATTTAATATCAATTAAATGATAAATATACAAATTGGTCTCTCAATTTTCGACAAATTGCAAATTATTCCCAAATTTTTTTAAACTTTGTATTTACATCCTCTATTATAATTTAACATCTTTAAACCAATTATATACTTTATTGGATATTTTTAATAATTATTTGTCATTATTTTAATTTTTCTCTGGTCAAAATCCAAATTTAGATTCAAGCCGAATTGATGAGCCATTTTTATGACACACGCCACTCGGGCCTAAATTAGCAAATATTACATTTTTGTAAACACTAGGGCTAAAGCCCAAACTATCAATTGATATATGGGTGATGTTTTTCACTATTATACCACTTTTCATATTTTATTTACATGGATTTTAAAATATTTATCATAACCATGATGCATCAAAAGTGTTTTAAAAAAAATTAAATTTTACCGAATTTTCAACACGCGACATTGTAACATTTTCTTATATAGTTAGATTATTCTAATTATATGAGAGAGTGTTATATATATATATATATATATATATATATATATATATATATATATATATATATATATATTTGTTTCCATGAAGTTCTTTGAGTTTCAAATGGGTTAATAATTAATCTGTCATAGATCAAGTTGATGAATTATTTATCATAGTGTTAATAATCAAGGACTTAAAAGTGGAAATGTTGGATCAACTTTAAATGGTGGCAATAATAAAAAAGTTATAGTCCACTTAGAATGATCATAGAAAAAAACTTTTACACACTTTCGAAGGTTTCACAATAGACCAGGATTATCAATCGCATTCATATTAAAGAAGAAACTCACAATTATAAGAAGTTTGCTTTAGAATCTAGTTTCAAGGTGAATAATGTTGAGTCAAATGCTAAGAAATGAGAGAAAAACTCAAAGAATAAGAGAAAATTATGTTAAAATTCAAGTGATTATTTAGTAAATAATAAGAAGAATAAATCTTGTTATTTTTGGGGAAAGAAGAATCATTTTAAGAAGGAATGTTGATTTTATAAAAAGTTAAAGATTGAGGCGAATGCTGGCCAAAAGAAGACCAATGTAGTTAAACACTCACCATGTCTAACCGATATTGTTGTCATTGTTATTGGACTTAAGATATGTATGGTTACTAAATGTAACATAATAACAATAGAGAAATCAAATAATTGATGGTATGATTTTAGGGCTACCGTAAATGTTTGTAACAATAAAGATATGTTCAGAACCTATGAAATGGCTGGTGTATATGACAAAGTCTTAATGGAGAATCATGACAAGACAAAATTAATTGGAAAAGGAATAATGAAGTTGCAATTTACCTTGTAGAATAAGTTGATTTTGATGAATATTCTTTATGTTTTAGATATTAAAAATAATTTGATCTCCGTAAGTATGCTATGTAAGAAAGGGTTAAATACTGTCCTCAAGACTGAAAAATTGATATTATCTAAAAATGGTGTATTTGTATGACAAGATTATTCTTGTGATGACATGTTTAAACTTAACATTAATAAAATTGATGTTTCAAATTATATGTTTGAGACTCATTTGAATTTGTGGCATGCATGTTTATCAAATGTTAATTTTAGATAAATTAAGTTTTAAGTCAAAGCATGGATTGATTTCATGTGTAAATGACAAATTTGGAAAATGTGAAATATGTATACAAGCAAAAATGACTAAGTAACAATTTCCAAAGAATGAAAAATCAACGAATTTGCTTAACTTAATTTATTTTGATATTTGTGAATTAAATGGTCATCTAACAAGATGATGAATAAATATTTCATTACATTCATAAATGATCATTCTTGGTACACACATGTGTATTTAATAAGAACTGAGGATCAAGCATTTGAAAAGTTCAAAAATTTTAAAATCTTGGTTAAAAATCAGTTGAAAAAGAAAATTAAAATCTTAAAAAGTGATAGGAGTGGTGCATATTACTCAATTGATTTTTCAAACTATTGTAAAAAAATGACTTAATGCTTCAAACAAGTGCTCCTTATACTCTACAACAAAGTGGTTTGATTGAAAGAAAAAATAGACCATTGGTAGACACGGTAAATGTTATGCTTATCCATGCAAAACTACCAATGAATTGATGGGGAAAAACTTTATTAATAGTTTGTCATGTACATAATCACATACATTCAAATAAAAAAAATTTATCTATATGAATAATGGAAAGGAAGTCAAACTTGGATTATCATAAGGTGTAAGGTTTTTTAACATATTATAAAGTTTCTAATCCTACAAGAACTAAATTAGGACCAATAGCTCTTAAAGGTATCTTTGTGGTATATGCTAAAAATTTAACAACATATAGATTGTTGAATATAAACTCTAATGTTATCATTGAGTCTAAAAATGTTGAATTTTTTGAAACAAGTTTTCAAATATATTCAAGTATTAATCCACAAGAAAAAAAAAAGTAATGTAAAAAATGTAACACAAAATATTGATCTTAGTGCTTGCTCTTTTTTGAATGGTAAATGGAAAACAATAAAGCCTCTTAGTGAACTTAGAAAAAGTCAAAGGGCTCTAAAGGAGAAAAGTATAGGACAAGAATATGTTTCTTCACAATCAATGAGATTCTTCCTAGTTGAAGTTAGTAGAAATGAGGTAGTTAATATGATACTCATGGTTTTGAATTTGTATGAAAATCCAAGGACATATAGCGAAGCAATGATGTTAAAAGATTCCATTTTTTAGAAAGAAACTATAAATGATGAAATGAATTCTTTTATAGCTAATGGAATCTAGGTATTAGTTGATTTCCCACCTAGTTCTAAACCTATTGGGTGCAAATGGATGTTTAGAAAGAAATACAATACTAATGGTTCACTACAAACTTTTAAGACAAGGCTTATAGTTAAGGGTTTTAAGTAAAAAGAAGACATTGACTACTTTAATACATATGCACCCATAGCAAAGATCATTTTCATAAGAGTATTGTTTGCCTTAACATCCATTTATAACTTGTATGTACACCAAATGGTTGCTAAGACAACATTCTTAAATTGTGACTTAGACGAGGAAGTGTATATGGAACAACCCAAAGGGTTTATACTTTTTGGTAACGAAAAGAAAGTTTTCAAGTTGATAAAATCATTGTATGGGCTAAAACATGCTCTAAAATAATGGCATGAAAATTTTAATCATATAATTCCATCAAATGGTTGTAGATATAATGAAGCGGGCAAATGCATATATTGTAAGTTTAGTAAAGACTATGGGGTAAATATATGTTTATATGTTGATAATATGTTGATCATTGAAACAAATATGAAATGAATTAATGGTACTATGAAGTATTTGGCTTCTCAATTTAAAATAAAAAATCTGAGAGAAGTTGATGCTATCTTAGGCATAAAAATTAAGAAACATAAAAAGGGGTTTTGCTTTGTATCAATTTCATTATATTGATAAAGTTTTTTTCTAAGTTTAATCACTTAGGAATTAAAAAAATTAACACCATATTTGATGTTTCAAATAAACTAACAGAAAATATAGGTAAGCCTATAAGTCAATTAGACTATGCAAACACAATTGATAGTTTAATGTATGTTATTCATTGTACTAGACCTTATTGAACCTTGAGGGGTATTTCTGTTATTTTTATAATCACAAATAATTAAACAATAAGGAATTTAACCATTTTTGTATTCTAAGTATTTCAGATAGGTTATATATTCCTAAGACCTCGAAACAAGTTGATTTAAATCAATTGAAGTTCAAAAGATTGAAAATCAGCAAATATTCATGCTCGTGACAAAGTTCCTCACGCCCATGAATCAATTAACGCCCTTGCTCAATAATCACCACCACCCTTTCACACCCATCACTAGTAAAGTCACGCTTGTAAAAATTCTCAGCGCCAATTCTCTCAGGTTTAAATGTTCATGGTTGTGCATATCACTCACTAAGTGGGGTATTGTTGAAATAGTTAGTGATATTAATAATTTAATAATGCCACTTTGAAAAATTGAATAAGAAGAAAAATTTATGGACACAACATGTAAAATCGAGATCGCGATGTAGTTTTTGTGACATGGTTTGCAGTCGTGCTAGATATCAGGAACCACACTATTTCTCTCTGCATATGAAAAACTGTAAAACGTGGTCACAATCTATCAAGTACAATTGCAGAAAGGCATTCGTGAGTAACATTACAGTTGCGATGTACACTACGAACCCCACTATTTTCATGGTCACTTGTTACAACCTATAGCACGATAGCTAAATTACAAGGTGTGGTTGCAAATTTCTTTAAGAGCACAGTTTGGGTTGCAATAAAGAGCGCGAACTATACTATTGCTGAAGTTTATGAATATTGCAGTCACAATATAGAAAGTGTGATCGCAAACATGCTCCAGAACATAATAAAATAATTAGAATTATGAATATCACAGTTGTGATATACAAAACATGATCGAGAAAATGCTCCAACAACTAGTGGGCAATTATATTTTTGTCAATTTCTAAGGGTTGTGACTGACCTAAACAAGTGCAAAAACTCTTTAAGTGTGATTGGTGACCGAATTTAACTACTAATGCATATTCTTTTTGATCTATACTTATTTTTCTTTTTCTTCACTCTCAATAATCAAATACTATTTTTTAACTTATTCTTGGGTGAGTTTATTTGGTATTGTTGCCATTAAAATTAGGTTTGTTTTGATAATCCGAAGAGAATTGTCATTAAACTCGGCCAATAATATAGTAGGGTAAATTAGTTTAATGAGAGTGATTATTCTTGATCAAAACAATACTTTAAAGCCTTCATTTTTCTTCTACTTTTCTAACAAAATCACTGAACTTATCTGAATCGCATTGACCATCAAAGTTTACCATATCAACAATTTTATAATGCAAGTTAATTTGACTAGCATCACCATTAATTTCTTTCATAAGTAGTTCAATAACCCTAAGCCGATTTTCATGCCAAAAACCGATCTCTTTTCTATTTTCAATAGCCCAACAAATATTCGTTTTAACCTCACTCGAAACTTTTTTCAATTCTCTCCAAATTTTGGAGTGATTATTAGTGTAGATAGAGGAAGGCATACTCAAGAACTTGTCTTTCATGTAGAATTTTAACCCATATATTCCCAAGTTGTGTAATGATAGTGAGACCTAATTTCATAAGAAAGGCACTATTCTACTTGTGAGGTTTCCTTAACCCAATCCTCCATTTAGAGGAGGTTAACAAATGACATCCTACTTCACAAGATGGACTTTTATGGCATCTCCTAAATCTCCCCATATGAACCTTCATATAAGATTCTCTATTTCCATACACATGCTAATTGAAAGGATTTATGTCTGCATTGCATATATATAGGAATAGCGGAGAGCGCCAATTTAGCAAGAGTAATATAGCCCGCCATAGACAAGAAGTTTGAATCCCAACCAAAAAATCTTTTCTGTATTTTTTTCCCAAAAAGTTTTGGCAAGTACCTTTAGTGACTTTTTGATGAAGAAGAGAGACACCATGATACTTTCCTTAGTCATCAACATATTTGAAACCAAGTCATTACACAAAAGCATCAACAAGCTCTTTAAAGACATTATTTGAGAAAAATACTTGAGATTTGGCATTACTCACCTGATGACTGAAGTTTCTACAATAACTATTCCAAACATCTTTTAACCACCTCAACTTGATTAGAGTTAGCTTCAATAAAGAGGAATAAGTCATTTGCAAGAAAAAAGATGAGTCAAACGGATACTATTTTTAATTAGTTCGATTGGCTTCCATCGGCCCGAATCAAGAGCATATTAATTCCATGGGCAAGTCTTTCTATGCAAATGACAAAAAAATAAAATAAAATAATAAAGGATCTCCTTGGCAAACACCTTTAAATGTTTGGAACCCCTCAGTAACATTGTCATTCCAAATAAGCTACATTGTATTAGCGGTGATATAACCCATAACAGTATTCTCACACCTAACGAAAAGCAGCACTCTGTCAGTATCAATATAACAAGAATCTCGAGGTGCTCTAGCTTGGGACTCAATCCAAAATTGAAAACGTTCTAACCTGAGATGACTCGAAAAGAAAATTCAAAATTAACCTGAACTTCAACCCAACCACCTAACTTGATTGTTTTGTCTAATGGTGAATTCTATAAAATAAAAAGTGATTAGCTTATGTGGGTAATTTGGATAGCAATAAAGTTTTTATAAAATGGAATTCAAATTTTAATTCGATTTTTATGATTTATTTTATTTTTTACTCTTAAAACTGTTCATTTCAGACTAGTTAAACTGAATATCTCAATTTGCTTCGATATATATATATATATATATATATATATATATATATATATATATATATATATATATATATATATATAGTTTAGTTTAGTTTAATTTGAATATCTTTTTGGAATTTTCAAATCATTTGATTTTATCTAAATTTTATTTTTAATAGTTGTTGGTGCTACGTACACCCTTGAAGAATTTATAAACCGTCCAATCTGTTTAAACCGAATAAATCCACAATTAAACTTTGATTTAATAAATATGGTGAATTGAATTGGTTTGTATTTTTTTTAAACTATATTTTATGAATTTAATTGAAATTTTATATTTTAATCTATAAATCGATCCGCAAATCTACACAACTCATGTATATATATATAAAAGGTATACGCAAAAATTGTCATATCTGAACCCGATTATATATTCTTCTACTTAAATCTATTTAAAATTATAATATTAATACTATTATCTGTCCCAAATCCGATTAATATTATCCGTTTAATACATGAATCCGCTTATTACCCGTTTATCATTAAAGAATTTAAAATAAAATAAAATTCAAACTACATAAATAACTAAAATTTTAAAAATATACAAATAATATACTATAAATTACTACAAAAATCAAATAAAACAAACAAAATAAATAAAACATAAAATCTAATTCAACACATTCAAATCAAAACAATTCATCAAATTGTTCAAAAATATCATTAAAACAATAAAATAAAATATTGTTCATTATAATAGAAAAATTATATTTCAAATATCAAATTAACATTATATTTATAATTCATCAACATATAAAACACCAAAAATAATTAATTATATCATTATATTTAATAAATTATAATAAAATAAATTGCATAATATATATATATATATATATATATATAATTAAATTTATCGGATAACGGATACTCAAAAATATTTACCCTTATTTTATCCAAATCTGTAACGGATTTAAATATTACCATTTAAATCAATTTTAAAACTCTAATAGACTTACCTATTAAAATTTAAACAGATTCAGATACATGTGAGTACCTATTATCACCCCTATATATAATACTAATTTCTAATTTTAATATATGTATAATTATGTATGGAGTAACTTACTATTAAATGAAAATAAATATATTTAATAAAATGAATGAAAAAGGAGTTCAACTTAAAAAAATTAAAGTCTTAAAACGGTATTAGACAATTTGAAACCACAATTCCAATTTTATCCTTTTTTTTCTTTTTAGTTTGTTATAGTTTGACTTCTTTTATTATTGTTATATTATTAAATAAAAATATAAAATTAAATCGAAACGATCGAATTCAGTGAATTAAATTTGATTGGTTTTCTTATATTTATAAATTGGATTGCATTGTTATCCGTAAATTATGAATTAAATTAATTATTATGTGTAATGCACATTAAACCAGCCGCGAACACCGACAAGTAATGAATCGTTATTTGACATTGAGTACTGTTGGGTTACGTGTATCGCGAAGAATCTCACAATAATGCACAAAATCTTGACTGATTGTCGAGTCTTATTTTCGTTTCTCTTTCATGAATACTTGGGAACTGTGTGGATGATAATCATTTTGTATTTAATAGCTATCTTATTGTTATTGATAATTAATTATAATCTGAATTAATCTTTGATTTAGTTAATTTTAGTTTACAGTTTACATATTCAGTCAGGAACCGATTTAATTTTTTTATTTATTATATTTTAAAAAATTCATCTTTGAATTTATTTTCTATATCAATAAATTACTTTTTTTTTTAAAATATCAATAGATTATTTATACTTTTTAAAATTATAAATAATTATTAAACTAATTATAATAACTATTATTATAGGATAAAATAATATGCATGTACTAAAGAATAATTATATTTTTTAAGAAACAGATTTTTAATTATAATATATAACTAAAATAACATTAATAGTAGAATATAATATATATGATATCTTCAAGTGTCGGCCACCTTATCTTCAATTATCAGCAAGACTTATCAAGAAGGAATCTTCATCAGTAATTATCAAGACCTGACAACCAACTTTAATAAAGAGATTGTACCAACCTGTCGGCCATCATCTTCAACAATAATTCTTCAGAGATCACTACTTCTTCTATAAATACTCAAGTTTTTCATTTTGTAAGCAGATAGCAAAAACAGAATCAAAATTAGAGAAAAGAAACCAAACCCTCTTGTAATATCAACTTCTCTATGTTCCAGAACCTTAGACTTACAACTTATATTCTCAAAAGAGTGTCAGCATTCTATTCAAGATTCTTCTGTATTATCATCAGCAATCAATTTTATACTTTTCTCCAAAGTTTTATCTCTGCTCTATCTCTTAAACTTTCAAGATTTAACATATTTAATTTCTTTTAAATATGCATTATATAATTTGAAAAATAATATTATAAGGATTCATAGATATGAGCATATTGTAAATTTAAATTCATCTTGTGATTGTCAGGAATATCAGAGAAGAATAATTTTTATTTCAAGAATGATCCATTGTGTTGAATTGCTAATTAGAAATTTTAATCATTAAAATTATTCTACAAGGTATATAGGCTGGAACACTTGCATGGTTTGCAATTTGATTGTGGTGTGTCTTGGTGAGGACTGAGCACAACCGAACTCCGGTAAATCCACAATTGGACCATAGAAGGGATTTGTTCCCAACCGCATGAACAAAGCCATGTACTCTTGAGAATAATTAGACATGTTGCACTATATTTTAGCTTATTGTATTTTATTAGAATTAATATTAGATCAGATATCTATGGTAATCTATATGGTATATTTAGCTGCTTTAAGATCTGTATTCAATGGATAAAGTTTAGTTAATATTACTTTCACTTGTACTTTCAGCAACTCTATTTAATATATTCGTGTTTAATGATCCATGAGGGAAATGGTATCAGAGCCAGATCACTTGATTTCTAGTTGTTTAATTTTAGATAAATTAATTAATAATAACTTGGTTAATTTAAGATTTAATTAAATGTAATTTTGTTAGTCAAAATTAAATTAAGTTTAAATTGGTAATCTTAAACTTGAAACGTTGGTCAGTCTGAGTTTGGTGTAGCGTTGGTCAGCCGTAAAAGCCGAGATGACAATAGGTGGTCCCGATACACGTGGTGGTCCCGTGATGGTTTAAGAAGACTAAGATAAACAAAAATTTAATCGAGATTAACAAGATTAAATTTAATTAATGGACAAATTGGCCAAGATATTATCGATTAAGGAACCTAAAATTGGACAATTAAGTAATCAGAATAATTTAGATGATATTAATCATATAAATTCAACAAAAGTTAATATAGCTGATATTGAAAATCAGTTATTAGATTGGACTATACCTAAACAAGATATAAAAACGATATATAAGATCGGATCTTTTGAATTCATGCAAGATTATTCAATTAAAACAACTGAACAGACAATAGCTTTAAATGAAGATTTAGAACTATTCAATTATTATCAGAATAATCTATTAAAGAACATAGAAAGAAATATAAATTTATTCATTTAGGATTAATACAAATTGTAATAAAACCTTTATTCAGATTAGGTCTAGATATTCCAGTACTCATGTGTTTAAGAGATGCTAGACATATAAGTTTTTCAAATTCACTTTTAGCTATGGCAGAAACAAATCTAGCTAATGGTCCTATATATTTTAATTGTTATCCAAACTTCTCATTAAGTTTATTTGATCCTAATATATTTGACACTTTAAGTTTAACAGTTAAAACAAAGAATTTAGACTTTAAACAAAACACTAGAGCAATAGCTATAATATACATAATCTATTATAAGGTAATGTCTACAACATTAAATCCCAGAGCTAGAAATAGTTTATTAAAAGATGAGACTTTAATTTTCGAAGGTAACAGAATGCATTCTAATATTCTAATACCTAAAAGGTTAAAATGGGATGAAATTACTAGATCAGGAACATGAGAATTAGCTGAAGTATTGGAACCTCAAAAGGTATATATAAATAATCAAACTTCAAGTATAGTTGAAAGAAATGATGGATTTGTAAAAATATCATTTTTATCATATCAGTCATTTTCTTCAAAAGTTTCAATATATTCAAATAATAGACCCTCTACGAGTTCTCTACCTAGAAATATATCTAATAAAGATTTAAAACTTAGGGATGTAGATTTTAATGAAACAATTCCAAAACCTGTATATATCTCAGATAATAAATCAGATGATTCATTATCACCAACCAGATCTCAAATGAAAAATTTTTCTCGAATAAACTAAATGGAAAAATTTGAAATAGATAAAGAATTTTTAAGAAAAGATTTGCAATCAGAACATAATAAGTTAAAAAGAATTTGGTATTTTAATAAATTTTCCAAAAAAGAATTAGAGAATTTTAAAATAAAATGGTATAAAAATATGGAAGAATTAAAAATTAATATCCCTCTGTTTGACTGGTTTGAAATATATAGTAAAAATAATAATATTGAATATCCATTTTCTACTATAAATGTTCATTCAAATATTTCTAGAACCTGGTTAACAACTGAGAATGAAACAAGAATATATGTGCATCCTCCTTTAGAAAAAATAGTATTTACTCATGAAAATACTAATTATATGGCTTTACCATTAAAGACAGTAGAATTATCAGCTAGAGAAGAACCAGATTCTGTTTTAGAACAAGTAAAACATGTTCAATTACAACATAATTATTCAAATAAGATATTATCAACAATGGCACAACAATTAGATAGAATAGAATCTTTAGTTCAACCAAATTTACAAAAACCTCGAACTATAGAAATATCACCAGAAAAACCTTTATTTAAACCATTTGAATTTACTCCTAATGCTAATGTACAATTAAATACTCAACAAGCTTTATTAAGAAGAATTGAAAATCAATTAAAAAAATTAGAGATTCCAGAAAAATCCAAAAAACCTATAATAATAAAAGAAACAAAAACAGGAATATCAAAAGATAAATCTATAGCAGTTATAACAGAAATGTATAATACTGATGATGAAATAGAAAATATAGAAAATCAATTTAAAGAAAAGACAAATATTAATAAAATACACTATGGAAGCTCTTCTAGAACATATCATTCAGAAACAAAAAATTATTATCCTAGACCAACCCCACCAGATACTCTGATAGAAGAAAGAGGACAAACTATTCAATCAAGATATAATGGAACATCAATTAATGAATGGAATGTAGATGGATTAACATAATATTAGATTTTAGGTGTTTTACAAGCTAGTGCTTATAGAGCTAATAATAATGATGAATTATCAATTGCCCAGATGATCATCTCTAGATTCACTGGTCAATTGAAGGGGTGGTGGGATTACTATATGACTCCTCAGAATAAAGAAACTATATTATCAGCAAAGAAAATTATAATAAAAACAGAAGATAATACACAGGTTCAAACTCAAATAGATGATATAATAAATACTTTAATATATACTATTATGAAATGTTTTATAGGAGATCCTGCTCAATATCAAGAACAGAATTCAGAAATTTTATTAAATTTAACTTGCCCAAAATTGCAAGATTTCAGATGGTATAAAGATATATTTTTAACTAAAGTTTTTACTAGGCCAGATTGTAATAATAATTATTGGAAAGAAAGATTTATTGCTGGATTTCCTAAATTATTTGCAGAAAGAATTAGAACAAAATTAAGAAATGAAAATAATGGTGTAATACCTTATGACTCTTTAACTTATGGAAATATAATTAATTATATAAACAATGAAGGTTTAGCTATTTGTTCAGATTTAAAACTAAGAGCAAAATTAAAAAGAGAATCAACTTCTACTAGGAAAGAGTTAGGAGATTTTTGTCAACAGTATGGATATGAAACAATTAGGGCTCCGTCTTCTAGAATTAAAAAATTTATAAAACAGAAGAAAACCCATATTAGGCCCAATAAAAGAAAATACTATTCTAGGCCCAAGCAGACAAGTTATAATAAAACTTATAAATCTAAGTCATCTTCTAGTAAACAGAAATCAGTAAAGAAAAATAATTCAAAACAAAAGGATATTATAATTTGTTATAAATGTGGAAAAATTGGTCATTATGCAAGAAATTGTAGGGTTAAGCAGAGAATTAATGAATTAGAATTATTAGAAGAATTAAAAGAAAAAATTTTAAAAATAATTATAAATGAAGAAGAGTCTAGTAAGTCTGGAGAAGAGTTATCTGATTATTCAGAAAACGATTTAAACATATTAAATGAAGAATCTAATTCAGAATCTTATAGTGAAAATGATTGTGATTGTTTAGGTCCTTGTAATTGTAATAGTATAAATATGATAAATAATGAAGAAGAATTTTTATTAGACATTATAGAAAAAATAGATGATCCAGAAATCAAGAAAGAATATTTATTGAAATTAAAAGATACTATAGGAACTACTTCTAAATCAAAAAATTTTAGACCTTATAATTTTCAAGAAGTTTGTTAATAGATTTAAGCAAACCAATAAAGCTGTTAAAATAGAAGATTTACAAGAAGAAGTTAGAAATATTAAATCAGAATTGAAAGAAGAAATTAATAATTTAAAAGAAAAGGTAAATAAATTAGAAAGAGAAAATCTAGCTAGAGACTTAGAAAAAATATTTAAATAGCAAGAAATGAAATCAAATGATTCGACAGAATATATAAATAGCATACAAAAAATAAATTATCAAAAATGGTATGTTAAGATAAATTTAATCATTAACGATACACATTTAAGTACAATAGTTTTGATAGATAGTGGTGCTGATCATAATTGTATTCAAGAAGGACTAATACCTACTAAGTATTATGAAAAAATATCAGAAAAATTACATACTGCAAGCGGATCTAGGTTAATAGTAAATTATAAATTGTCTAATGTAAATATATGTAATCAAGGAGATTGTTTCAAGACAAATTTTATATTAGTCAAAAATTTAAATACAAATATAATATTAGGAACACTTTTTATAACAATGATATACCCATTTACAGTATCAGAAAAAGGTATAAGTACGAATATTTTAGGAAAGGAAGTTATTTTTGAATTTTCATTTCCTGTTAAGAAAAAAGATATAAATTGGCTACAGGATAACAATATTCAGAAAATTAATATAATAAAAAATAAAAAACAACATTTAAAACAATTATCAAATGAAATAAAAATAAGAAAATTAGATGAAAAAATAGATTCATTAGATTTTCAGAAAGAAATAAAAGATATAGAAGAAAAATTTAAGATAGATATTTGTGCATCTATTCCTAATGCTTTTTGGAACAGAAAACAACATATAGTCAACTTACCATATATTAAAGATTTTAATGAATCAAAAATACCAACAAAATCAAAAGCTATACATATGAATCAAGATTTAGAAAAAACTTGTCAATTAGAAATATTATATTTAAAGAAAAAAGGATTAATTAGAGATTCTAAATCTCCATGGTCATGTTCTGCATTTTATGTAATGAACGCAGCAGAAATAGAAAGGGGAACTCCAAGATTAGTAATTAATTATAAACCTTTAAATAAAGTATTACAATGGATTAGATACCCAATACCTAATAAAAGAGATTTATTAAAGAAATTATATGAAGCAAAAATATTTTCTAAATTTGATATGAAATCAGGTTTTTGGCAAATACAAATATCAGAAGAAGATAAGTATAAAACTGGATTTAATGTACCATTTGGTCATTACGAATGGAATGTAATGCCTTTTGGATTAAATAATTCTCCTTCAGAATTTCAAAATATTATGAACGATATAATTAGACCAATAAGTTCATTTTCAATTGTCTATATTGATGATGTGTTAGTATTTTCAAACATTGTTTATATAATTAATTATATAAACAATGAAGGTTTAGCTATTTGTTCAGATTTAAAACTAAGAGCAAAATTAAAAAGAGAATCAACTTCTACTAGGAAAGAGTTAGGAGATTTTTGTCAACAGTATGGATATGAAACAATTAGGGCTCCGTCTTCTAGAATTAAAAAATTTATAAAACAGAAGAAAACCCATATTAGGCCCAATAAAAGAAAATACTATTCTAGGCCCAAGCAGACAAGTTATAATAAAACTTATAAATCTAAGTCATCTTCTAGTAAACAGAAATCAGTAAAGAAAAATAATTCAAAACAAAAGGATATTATAATTTGTTATAAATGTGGAAAAATTGGTCATTATGCAAGAAATTGTAGGGTTAAGCAGAGAATTAATGAATTAGAATTATTAGAAGAATTAAAAGAAAAAATTTTAAAAATAATTATAAATGAAGAAGAGTCTAGTAAGTCTGGAGAAGAGTTATCTGATTATTCAGAAAACGATTTAAACATATTAAATGAAGAATCTAATTCAGAATCTTATAGTGAAAATGATTGTGATTGTTTAGGTCCTTGTAATTGTAATAGTATAAATATGATAAATAATGAAGAAGAATTTTTATTAGACATTATAGAAAAAATAGATGATCCAGAAATCAAGAAAGAATATTTATTGAAATTAAAAGATACTATAGGAACTACTTCTAAATCAAAAAATTTTAGACCTTATAATTTTCAAGAAGTTTGTTAATAGATTTAAGCAAACCAATAAAGCTGTTAAAATAGAAGATTTACAAGAAGAAGTTAGAAATATTAAATCAGAATTGAAAGAAGAAATTAATAATTTAAAAGAAAAGGTAAATAAATTAGAAAGAGAAAATCTAGCTAGAGACTTAGAAAAAATATTTAAATAGCAAGAAATGAAATCAAATGATTCGACAGAATATATAAATAGCATACAAAAAATAAATTATCAAAAATGGTATGTTAAGATAAATTTAATCATTAACGATACACATTTAAGTACAATAGTTTTGATAGATAGTGGTGCTGATCATAATTGTATTCAAGAAGGACTAATACCTACTAAGTATTATGAAAAAATATCAGAAAAATTACATACTGCAAGCGGATCTAGGTTAATAGTAAATTATAAATTGTCTAATGTAAATATATGTAATCAAGGAGATTGTTTCAAGACAAATTTTATATTAGTCAAAAATTTAAATACAAATATAATATTAGGAACACTTTTTATAACAATGATATACCCATTTACAGTATCAGAAAAAGGTATAAGTACGAATATTTTAGGAAAGGAAGTTATTTTTGAATTTTCATTTCCTGTTAAGAAAAAAGATATAAATTGGCTACAGGATAACAATATTCAGAAAATTAATATAATAAAAAATAAAAAACAACATTTAAAACAATTATCAAATGAAATAAAAATAAGAAAATTAGATGAAAAAATAGATTCATTAGATTTTCAGAAAGAAATAAAAGATATAGAAGAAAAATTTAAGATAGATATTTGTGCACCTATTCCTAATGCTTTTTGGAACAGAAAACAACATATAGTCAACTTACCATATATTAAAGATTTTAATGAATCAAAAATACCAACAAAATCAAAAGCTATACATATGAATCAAGATTTAGAAAAAACTTGTCAATTAGAAATATTATATTTAAAGAAAAAAGGATTAATTAGAGATTCTAAATCTCCATGGTCATGTTCTGCATTTTATGTAATGAACGCAGCAGAAATAGAAAGGGGAACTCCAAGATTAGTAATTAATTATAAACCTTTAAATAAAGTATTACAATGGATTAGATACCCAATACCTAATAAAAGAGATTTATTAAAGAAATTATATGAAGCAAAAATATTTTCTAAATTTGATATGAAATCAGGTTTTTGGCAAATACAAATATCAGAAGAAGATAAGTATAAAACTGGATTTAATGTACCATTTGGTCATTACGAATGGAATGTAATGCCTTTTGGATTAAATAATGCTCCTTCAGAATTTCAAAATATTATGAACGATATAATTAGACCAATAAGTTCATTTTCAATTGTCTATATTGATGATGTGTTAGTATTTTCAAACATTGTTTATATAATTAATTATATAAACAATGAAGGTTTAGCTATTTGTTCAGATTTAAAACTAAGAGCAAAATTAAAAAGAGAATCAACTTCTACTAGGAAAGAGTTAGGAGATTTTTGTCAACAGTATGGATATGAAACAATTAGGGCTCCGTCTTCTAGAATTAAAAAATTTATAAAACAGAAGAAAACCCATATTAGGCCCAATAAAAGAAAATACTATTCTAGGCCCAAGCAGACAAGTTATAATAAAACTTATAAATCTAAGTCATCTTCTAGTAAACAGAAATCAGTAAAGAAAAATAATTCAAAACAAAAGGATATTATAATTTGTTATAAATGTGGAAAAATTGGTCATTATGCAAGAAATTGTAGGGTTAAGCAGAGAATTAATGAATTAGAATTATTAGAAGAATTAAAAGAAAAAATTTTAAAAATAATTATAAATGAAGAAGAGTCTAGTAAGTCTGGAGAAGAGTTATCTGATTATTCAGAAAACGATTTAAACATATTAAATGAAGAATCTAATTCAGAATCTTATAGTGAAAATGATTGTGATTGTTTAGGTCCTTGTAATTGTAATAGTATAAATATGATAAATAATGAAGAAGAATTTTTATTAGACATTATAGAAAAAATAGATGATCCAGAAATCAAGAAAGAATATTTATTGAAATTAAAAGATACTATAGGAACTACTTCTAAATCAAAAAATTTTAGACCTTATAATTTTCAAGAAGTTTGTTAATAGATTTAAGCAAACCAATAAAGCTGTTAAAATAGAAGATTTACAAGAAGAAGTTAGAAATATTAAATCAGAATTGAAAGAAGAAATTAATAATTTAAAAGAAAAGGTAAATAAATTAGAAAGAGAAAATCTAGCTAGAGACTTAGAAAAAATATTTAAATAGCAAGAAATGAAATCAAATGATTCGACAGAATATATAAATAGCATACAAAAAATAAATTATCAAAAATGGTATGTTAAGATAAATTTAATCATTAACGATACACATTTAAGTACAATAGTTTTGATAGATAGTGGTGCTGATCATAATTGTATTCAAGAAGGACTAATACCTACTAAGTATTATGAAAAAATATCAGAAAAATTACATACTGCAAGCGGATCTAGGTTAATAGTAAATTATAAATTGTCTAATGTAAATATATGTAATCAAGGAGATTGTTTCAAGACAAATTTTATATTAGTCAAAAATTTAAATACAAATATAATATTAGGAACACTTTTTATAACAATGATATACCCATTTACAGTATCAGAAAAAGGTATAAGTACGAATATTTTAGGAAAGGAAGTTATTTTTGAATTTTCATTTCCTGTTAAGAAAAAAGATATAAATTGGCTACAGGATAACAATATTCAGAAAATTAATATAATAAAAAATAAAAAACAACATTTAAAACAATTATCAAATGAAATAAAAATAAGAAAATTAGATGAAAAAATAGATTCATTAGATTTTCAGAAAGAAATAAAAGATATAGAAGAAAAATTTAAGATAGATATTTGTGCACCTATTCCTAATGCTTTTTGGAACAGAAAACAACATATAGTCAACTTACCATATATTAAAGATTTTAATGAATCAAAAATACCAACAAAATCAAAAGCTATACATATGAATCAAGATTTAGAAAAAACTTGTCAATTAGAAATATTATATTTAAAGAAAAAAGGATTAATTAGAGATTCTAAATCTCCATGGTCATGTTCTGCATTTTATGTAATGAACGCAGCAGAAATAGAAAGGGGAACTCCAAGATTAGTAATTAATTATAAACCTTTAAATAAAGTATTACAATGGATTAGATACCCAATACCTAATAAAAGAGATTTATTAAAGAAATTATATGAAGCAAAAATATTTTCTAAATTTGATATGAAATCAGGTTTTTGGCAAATACAAATATCAGAAGAAGATAAGTATAAAACTGGATTTAATGTACCATTTGGTCATTACGAATGAAATGTAATGCCTTTTGGATTAAATAATGCTCCTTCAGAATTTCAAAATATTATGAACGATATAATTAGACCAATAAGTTCATTTTCAATTGTCTATATTGATGATGTGTTAGTATTTTCAAACTCTATTAATCAGCATAAGCAACATTTAGAAAAGTTTTATAAAGTTATACACTCAAATGGGATGGCAGTATCTGAGTCAAAGATGAAATTATTTCAGACAAAAGTTAGATTTTTAGGACATGATATATTTCAGGGTACAATTAAACCTATTATTAGAAGTTTAGAATTTTCTGGTAAATTTTCCGATGAAATTTAGGATAAAAAGCAACTACAGAGATTTTTAGGATGCTTAAATTATGTTCATGAATTTTTCAAAGATTTAGCAATATTATGTAAACCTTTATATGAGAGATTAAAGAAAAACCCTAAACCTTGGTCAGAAGAACATACTAAGATAGTTAAAGAAATAAAATCTAGAGTCAAGAATTTACCTTGTCTAAGTCTACCTCATCCCGAAGCATTTTTAATTGTAGAAACAGATGCCAGTGATAAGGGTTTTGGGGGTATACTTAAACAAAAATATAATAATAAAGAAAGTTTAATTAGATATTATTCAGGATACTGGAATAATACACAAGTAAATTATTCTACTATTAAAAAGGAAATTTTAAGTATTGTTTTATGCATTAAAAAGTTTGAAGATGATTTATATATGAAATTTTTTTTATTACGTATTGACTGTTTAGCAGCAAAATATGTTTTAGAAAAAGATGTTCAAAATTTAGTTTCCAAACAAATTTTTGCAAGATGGCAAGCTCTTTTAAGTAACTTTGATTTTGAAATTGAATTTATCAAAGCAGAGAATAATTTTCTTCCTGATTTTTTATCTCGTGAATTCCTACAGGGAAAATGAATAATCAACAGAACAATTCTAATAAGCAGATTCTGACAAAAGCAACATATAATAAGCAGAACAGCCCATCTTCCTCAAGCCCATCTAGTTCAAGGCTAACACCATTAATTAGTCAAAACCATTTTTTCCCAATAAGGCCTAGAGGCCCATCTACTCAAACGAGACCCTCTTTCACTTCAGCCCTTTTAAGACCATCTAGTCCAAACCCATCTACTCCAAGCCCATCTAAACCGTCCTCTAGTCAAAGCCCACAAAAGTCAAACTCGGGCTATATACTCCATTCAACAAAATTGTTTGTTAAGACTTTGGATAGTAAAGAAGCCTCTTTGGCTTCTGAAGGATTTGTAAAACTCATATCTTTTTTATATCCCAAAGGTTTTTATTTTCACGAATCTGATTTTTCAAGAACTAGGGGGTATTATCAAAATATTTTAATAGATTCCGGATCTGTAGAATTTGAACATAATTTTGACAGAACAGATCCATCAAAAATTGCTTATTCAAAAGTCAAAATTTTAGATGTTTTATCTTCAGTAAGGTAGAATCAGCAAATTCACACCAGCAAAAGATTTTCAAATAATTTTGTACCAAATACTTATAATTATTATGATTATCAAATGGCTTGGTATAAAACGTTTTATTTAAGAAATTATAATCACTCTTGGTTTTTCTATTTTTCAAATAAATTTATAACTGAACTGCCAAATTGGTTTTATTCATGGTTTTTATATTTTGGCAATTTAGTTGAAAATTTTTCTCAAGATGTTGCCATTGGATACGATCAATACTCAAGATATTTTCCTCACGAAAAAAGTATGGTCAAACTTTTGGTCAATTTCACCATAACCTTTAAGATACCATGGATTACAATCTGGACATACTACCTGGATGAAGGATCAGAAGTTCGATTCCCAACTCTTTATAGGGAATTTCATACTAAATGGTGGAATAATTTTAACAATAATCAAGCAGATATTGAAGCAGTTATTCATTATTTTTCCCCAGCAAAGCAAATTATTGAAGAAATGGGAGTTTCAAAAGAGTTTAAGAAAAATAAGGAAGAAATATTAAAAAGGATAGCGACTGCCTCTAATCCCAAGGAATTACAAGATTTACTCAATGTATATTCCAGTGAAGTCAACAATTCAAGTGGGTCAGAAGAAAAAAATCCAATATTTAGTCTAGATTCACAGGAACCAGATTATAATTTTGAAATATAAATAATGTAATTATAATAATGTAATCAGAATAACAAAAACGGTATTAGACAATTTGAAACCACAATTCCAATTTTATCCTTTTTTTTCTTTTTAGTTTGTTATAGTTTGACTTCTTTTATTATTGTTATATTATTAAATAAAAATATAAAATTAAATCGAAACGATCGAATTCAGTGAATTAAATTTGATTGGTTTTCTTATATTTATAAATTGGATTGCATTGTTATCCGTAAATTATGAATTAAATTAATTATTATGTGTAATGCACATTAAACCAGCCGCGAACACCGACAAGTAATGCGAATCGTTATTTGACATTGAGTACTGTTGGGTTACGTGTATCGCGAAGAATCTCACAATAATGCACAAAATCTTGACTGATTGTCGAGTCTTATTTTCGTTTCTCTTTCATGAATACTTGGGAACTGTGTGGATGATAATCATTTTGTATTTAATAGCTATCTTATTGTTATTGATAATTAATTATAATCTGAATTAATCTTTGATTTAGTTAATTTTAGTTTACAGTTTACATATTCAGTCAGGAACCGATTTAATTTTTTTATTTATTATATTTTAAAAATTTCATCTTTGAATTTATTTTCTATATCAATAAATTACTTTTTTTTTAAAAAAATATCAATAGATTATTTATACTTTTTAAAATTATAAATAATTATTAAACTAATTATAATAACTATTATTATAGGATAAAATAATATGCATGTACTAAAGAATAATTATATTTTTTAAGAAACAGATTTTTAATTATAATATATAACTAAAATAACATATTAATAGTAGAATATAATATATATGAAAAAACATTTAAAAACTAATTATATTCTTAAAGACAATTCAACATGTAAACAATAATTAGTTGATTTTTGAAGAAATAAAATAAAATAAAACTCGTTATACATACAATCAAGTAACAAGATTTTTACAAACTATTGTTTAAACCTTTCCTTTTATTTTTTGGGTATAGTTTAAATATGTAAATTCTAAAAGTAGAACTTCGAGATATTCATTCGGCAAGTTGACAGGACAAATGTAAAACAATACAACAGCAAGGATGGTTGATTGAGCTGTATAAAACTGATATTACGACACGTTTTGTATATTTGATTTTGAAATATGAATTAAATTTTTATTTTAAATTTAAATTTAATATTTTATATTGAAATTAAAGTATTTTAAAATGAAATTTTAATTTTTAATATCTTAAATTTATCAATATTTAAATTTTTTTTGTATTTTTTTAAATAAAATATTTTATATTCATAAGAATATCTTCACCAAAATTAGATTAAATATAAAAATAGAATTTCAATTCTTATTGCATGAACATATTAAAGAAAAATATTAAAATTTAAAAATACTAATATATAAATAATTTTTTATGTTTTATTTTTTTGTATGTATCAAACGTGTCATTAATTCAATTCAATCTGATTTTAATTTTAAAGGGAATTAATTGTAAAATTTTTTTTGTTAGTTAATTAAAATTTCTTTGGTATTTGTCTGAGCTTAAACCATATAATTTTTTTAATCCATTTAATTATATTCCTCTCAAAAAATTCAATTTGATTAACTCATTCATAATTAGTGTTTGATTTTGATACCGTTAATCCAAAAATATTGAATCATCAACGTCAAGGATTCATTGAAATTTCAGGAGGGGTGATTGAAACAACGATATGGTGGTTGATGCTCGGTGACACTGTGCTGGGGTAATGGTTGATGCTTGGTGGCATCGTTGTTTAGTAATAAAAATAATTATTAGTAATAATGATCATATTGAAATAGTAGGAAGAAAAGAAAGTCAATGAATCTTGTCCTTTTATGTGTGAAGTGGCTGAAATAGGAATGAATAGCTGAATGGATGGATGGCAATTGGTATCCTCGCTGTCTTCCCTTATAAAGTCCAAACCAAACATCCCAATTTCATTTTTAGAAAAACAATCTTTTTTTGAACAATCAGTTCCATGGTATTTTGTCTTTTTGTGGCAGTGGCAATTATATGGGACTTCTATCTATCATTATATATATATAGTTTTGCTATCCAACTTGTGTGGGACGAAAAGATTCTAAAAAAAAATAATTTTTAAATTATCTTCGAGAAAAAGCATCTAACTTCTTAGTTATACAGCTAGTTAGATCAATTTAATCATTAAAAAAAAAACAAAGTGATAGTACATTTTAAGGTTATTGAAACTACCAGTTTGTCAATAGGTAATTTTCTCTCCCATTCTCTCTGACTAAAAAAAAAGTTAATCTGTTTTTGTCTTGGGTTCACAGTGGAGACACCTACACCTATAGGTTTAAAACTTTTTTTTTTTAATTCTTTTTATACGTTAGTTTTACTCAATTATTTTCTTATAAGAAACTTCAAAATTAATTGTTTTTGCATTTACGCGAAGAATTAAGGAGCCTAGCTCTAAATATATACAGGATTCCTACTGAGTCAGCAAACTTACTGACAAACTCTTCTTAACAATCTAACAAATCACGCTAACTAGCTAATTCACTACCACAAAATTACCATTTAGCGACAAATAAAATCCGTCGCTAAAGTTAAAAATATGTCGCTAATCTAACTTAGCTACAGATTTGTGACATACTAAATCCGTCATAGATTTGGTCCTCACAAAATTTATAGCAATGAATATGCAATATGTTGCTAATGTTAACAATTGAGGTTCAATAGCTAAAATGTAGTTGCAATAATTAGTAACACGACATAGGTTGTGACAAATTTGCAACGATATAATCTATGTAGCTTGATCCATTTAGCAACAAACTAGTTTTCCATCACTAATGTAGCTAGAGCATTTTTGTGAGCATTCTTTTTTAAATTAGTGAGGAATTTCTTGTACTTGGAATGAACCCCCGACAAGAGACTCCGCTTATTAAGGAAATAGATTTTTCATGCTTAGCTTCACGAATCTTGTATAAAAACAACATCTCTAGTACTCTCTGGAACTAAGTACTAGGTTGTTCTTTTAAAGTCTAAAATTTGACCTCTCTTTTTGACTTCATTAAGATTCAGCTCGAGTTGAGGAAGGTTGAGCTAGTCTTTATCTAGTCAATCGAGTAGTTTTCCTTCGATTTCTTTTGACTAATCAAATCAGCTCTAAATGACTACCCGACAAGGTCTTCTTTGTCTACTATATATATATATATATATATTCATTTGACAAAAAATTATGTGATTATGCAGGAAGCAGGAGATTCACAATTTATTAAAAAATGAAACCAAAGATCCATTTGTATTAAATGGCTTGGTGACTAAACCACTTTGTCCTTAAATTGCATGGAACCGACCAAAAGCACTCTAATAAGAGTTTCAGTTACTAAGGCCTTATATAAAGAATATTCGTACCGTAACCCCTCAATGAAATGTCATCTATCCTAGGATAAGTTATATATTAGAGAAAATGACATTTCTAGTTCTTATAACTTATTTCCTTATCATGTTATTTCCATGATCAATTTCATACTCACAAGCACATAACATTATCATATTACTTATTATGCATCATGACATATGTCATTTATCACTATTCCATTCTCCACATATAACTTAAAATAGCCCATTGCATCTCAATCATAAATCATAAACTGCATATGCATAAATAATATGGTTCATGGGTGTAAACTACATGTTCATGACCATGAAAGGCTATTTACGGGTATCCTTTTATCCGTGAACCAAACCGTAACTGTTCATGTAGAAGCTTATGTCCCCAAACACACATCATTCACAATCGTGACTAGGTTCATAGGCCTGAAATCAATCATTCATGACAGTGGATCAAACTTTGAAAACTGAAAGTGAGAACTAGATATTAACTATCACAGTCGTGACTATATATTTACGAGCGTGAAGCCATGCATTCAGGACTTTTTTACCCATTGTGCAAAGCATGAAAGCTTCTGCCTATTCTAGGCATTTTCTGGAGTTATATTTCACATGCATGACTCCCTTTGTCACGGGCATGAAATATGTATGTGTGCAACATTCATGGGCGTGATGACCTTGTCGCATGTGTTAATTCTGGATTTTCCAGAACCAAAAACAGAACATAACAAAATCACATGCAAGGGTCTCTAAGATTGACCAATATTAATCATTTCTATCAATATTCAACCACATATCAAGCTAGCAACTTGCATTTAACATCAATTGAAATATTCATAAAACATATCATGTCAACATGCCTCTTGAATATCATAATATCCCTATCTCATTTCCATGAAATTTCTAACAAATATAGGAATTAATATGTATATATGTACTAACCTTTGAAAATAGAGCCCAAACCCTTCAGGCTCTTCAAACATGCTTAGCCCTTGGTTGATCATCTCATCCACCTCTAACTCTTATCGATAAGAAAAATGTCTCTTTGAGATTCTTATACTAGAAAACTAGCATAAACCATCCAAGCCCAAACTTAGGTTCAAATACATAACTCTCTTACTTAACCTTAGTTCAAGATTAAAACCAAACTTTAGATTTATGGAAACTTGGGTGAAAAGAGGGAAAGAAAAAGAAAAAAAATGAAGGTGATACATCTAGTGTGAGAGGAAATATTTTAGGGTTATAAGGTAATTGGTATAAGGCATGGAGGAAAGAGAAAAGTATGGTTCTACTTATCAACTCTATTAACCGTTGTTCACGGGTATGAAAAAATCTTCACGGGCGTGAACACACTCCTGTCACAGCTGTGATAAACTTTTCAAGGGAAAAATGCTAACATATGACATTCGTAGTTGTGAAATCTTATTCATAGGTGTGAACAACCTTCAAAAATATGTCGTTTTGAAATACAACACTTTCAGTAATACATTCGATATAATTAAGAATAAACCTTATTATATCAAAAAATGTTATAATGTATATGATTTAAAATGACATAAATTTAAAACTTTGAAATACCATAGTCATGATGACTTATTAAAAAATATATAAAACATCATACATCCTTAAAAGACTTGAAAAAATTAAAAGATTAAATACAATATTTGTACAGGCATACATCAGTCTAAGATTTTACAAAATGAATAGTTACAAAACTACATGTCTCTGAGAATAAAAGCATGTAAATCTATAACTACATAAATCCAACAAAACCAAAAATACAACAGTTGTATCACTCACTCCAAGTATGTATCATTGACTTTGATCTTTGGGCATCTTCTTTTGTTCCTGCTCTCCTAAGCTCTAAACATGCACATGGAAAGCCCATACACTAAGCACAACATATGACATATACAACATGAATTATTTTCTTCCCAACATACCGTAATGACTTACCACGAAGTCTGCACATGCATTAACCTATAATCTACATGACATACAATAATGATATCATATCATAAAATACACATCAAACATGACATATCAAAATATACAATATTATTCATACAAGTGTATACCACACTTAGCAAATTATTTAAAACAATCTGTTACCTGTTTTACTCATAATTAGAATAAATTGGATATGAAAAATCTATGGCTCTGGCTCGAGCCTTAGAATATATGTCTAAACTTTCTAGAACACCTGTTTGAGGAAAAAATTGTGCATATATGATAATAGAAGGAAGCACATTTGGCTGAAACCTTGGGCCTTCAAAGAAAATCGAACGTGTCCAACCTAGGTAACCTGGTACTAGTCTCCCTTTAATGGTATGTCATTTATCTTAGCTCTATTTTTAGTTAGAGTATTGGGCTTAACTATTGATTACACTCTTACTATTTTCATATTGTAATTTTAATCCATATTCCATGATTTTCATAAATCATCATCATAACATGCATTATCATACCATGTTATAACCATACAATAGAGATATACCATCTCAAAATGAATCAGCCTTGTTTCATATGTCAAAACACAAAAAAATACAATTTCACAACTTCACTCCCATGAACTCATTTTCACAGCTGTAAAGACCATTCACAAGCAGTTTACCCACGAATCACACCGTGATTCAACCTTCTAAATCAATTATGATTTCACGGCTGTGATCACCCCTTCACGGGCGTGAACCAAATCGTGAAACTATCCATGAACAGGTTTACTTCGGTAATAAATTTTCAATTCATGACATACCCGTGAACGAGTCTACTTCAACAATAAAATTTCAATGCATGACATTCATGCCCCACTAGTTCACGACAGTGAATCTGAAATTTTTTTTCAGAAAACATAGGAAGTCATTTCATACCATTTTTACATGCAATAATCTCTACGGTTGACCAATCTCATCCACCCTATCAACACTCTAGTATGCATATAAGTCATATATCATAGCCATAACGTCTCTAAATATCAACATTAATCAATGTAACCTATTTAACATCTTAAATCTATCATTTTAGTATATTTACCCTCAATGTAATACAACATAAAAATATGTCATTTATCATTCCAATGACCATTCACAATATGCATTAAAGACAAATAATACAAGAATATTCAACTTAAGACTTTTAATATGGTTATGTACAAACCTTTCATCTAGGATGGAGCTTAGTCAACACTTGAACTCTTCAACCTTGTCCTCTCCCTTGAGAGGGACTTCTAGCTCCTTTACTAGCTCTTGGAACAATAAAAATGTCTTATTTAGCTTTATAGAACTGGAATTGAACTCAAAAACACCCTAAATAAAAGCTCCTATCTCACAAGCTCACAACCCTCTCTCTCACTCAGATCTCTCACTTTCCTCTAGTGAAACTTATTCTTTGAATTTCTAGAAATGGAGAAAGAATGTCTCTTATGATAAAAGGAGATAAATGAGGAGTGTTTAGTGGGTTACAGGGGTATGAGAGATGATTTAAAGGGGACGGTAGTAGAGAAAATTGTGACTATCTCATCTGCTCTATTTGCCCAGGATTCACAATTGTGACTCATCTTTCATAGGTATAAACCACTCATTCACAGTCGTAATTAACCTTCATGGTTTATTTACTAAAAATCTAACAATCATGGTCGTGACACCATTTGTCACGCACATAAAATCCCTAATTCTCGCACTCTCTCATCTATTTAAAACTCTACTAACTCTCAACCCTCACTAAACCCTAATATAACTTATAGACCATATTTTACAGGCATTATATTTCTCTCCCCTAAGAAGATTTTATCCTCAAATCTACCTGATATATCATCTCGGAACAATTAAAGGTTTTGTGCTTTCATCACTTTCTCATTTTTTCAAGTTGCTTTCTCAAAGGTACGAATCTTCCATAAGACTTTCACCAATGGTACTTACTTTTTTCTGAGCTCCTTAACCTCTCAAGTTAAGATCTCAACTAGTTCCTCTTTGTAAGACAAATATGGTCTAAACTCTACATTCTCTACTATAATGATGTGAGAAATATCTAACTAATACCTTGTCAATATAAATACATGGAAGACATTGTATATCCTATTCAAATTTAGTTGCAAAGTGAGTCCATATGCAACTATCTGACCCTTTCTAGGATCTTATAAGGTCCAATGAACCTAGGACTCAACTTGTCCTTTTTTCCAAATCTGATAACCTTTTTTCATGGAGACACCTTAAGAAACACCTTGTCTCCCACTAGGCATTATACATCTTTCCTCTTGAGATTTGCATAGGATTTCTAACTGTTTGAAGCTACCTTTAACTAATCTTGAATGATATTCATCTTCTCTTCCGTCTCTTATACCGTGTTTGGTCCCACTAGCTTTCTTTCACTAAGTTTGGGCCAACACAATGGTTTCCAACACTTTCTACCATAAAGTGCCTCATAGGGACCCATCTGGATACTGGATTAATAACTGTTATTATAGGTGAACTCCATTAATGGTAGATACTTATCCCAACTTCCTTCAAACTCAATCACGTAACATTTCATCATGTCTTCCAGGATCTGGATAACTCTCTCTGACTGACCATCTGTCTGATGATGGAAAGTCATGCTGAAGTTGAGCTTGGTACCCAAAGCTTGTTGTAAACTGCTCCAAATCTAAGATGTCAACCATGGATCTTGATTTGAAACGATGGAGATTGGAATTCCATAAAGTCATATTATCTCATTCATAAACAATTCTGCCAATTTGTTCAACAGATAGTTTATTCGGGTAGGTAAGAAGTGACTTAACTTCATTAACCTGTCCTCAATCACCCGTATAACGTTGTACCTCTGTGGCATCAACATTAAGAGGTACAACATTAACCCAACCACAAAGTCCATGGTGATTCTCTCCCATTTCCATTCCAAAATTATGATTGGTTGTAACAATCCTGAAGGTATCTGATGTTCAGCTTTTACCTGCTAACATATAAGACATTTAGTAGTGAACTATGCGATGTCTCTTATCATCCCCGACCACTAGTACTTTCCCTTTAGATTCTGATACATCTTGTTGCTCCCAAGATGCATTATGAATCTCGTCTCATAGGTCTATTTCATAACCTTTTGCCTTATCTCTGGAACATTTGGTATAACTAACCTGCCCTAGTAGTATAAACTACCATCAGGCTCAATGGTTAAACCTGGTCTCTCCTCTTTAGTGACCAACTCCACCCACTGCACTATTTTCCTATCAAGCTTCTATGCATCCTTAATCTCTTGATCTAAAGTTAGTTATATATGCAACTCTGCTAAAGTCTTTCTACTTAGTGCATTGGCTAGCACATTAGCTTTTCCTGGATGATAATCGATCATGCAGTCATAATCTTTTATCAACTCTAGTCATCTTCTCTACCTCAAATTCATATCCCGCAATTTTGGAAGATACTTTAAACTCTTGTGATTAGTGTAGATGTAGCACTTCTCTTCATGAAAATAATGACACCTCTTTTTATTTCTTTCATTTTATTTCCTTAAATTCACATTATTCAAGCATTAAGGAGCAAGGATTTTAAGTGAAAAATAAAATAAATTTATTTGGAGCTAAAAGAATTTGGCAAAAATTCCAAAAAAAATAGAGATTTCTTCACTTTTCTTTCAAAATTTCATGAATCTAAGTTGATTTGAATGATTGTTGTGAAAAGATCGTAGTGAGAAAATTTTAGTTTGGTATTGTGTTGCATGTTGAATTAGTATTATGAAAAAATTAAGATTTTGCAGAAAAATTATAGAAACAATTAGATAAAAATAGGAAATAAGTTGAATGAAACTTTAGGATAATAGATATACTGAAATTTTGATGAGAATAATTTTTAGAAATTTTTGTGGAATTTGTAGAAATTTTTCATAATTAGGGCCAAATATTTGAAAAATTATTTTGAAAGATTTATGCCTTAAAATGATGAAAATGAAGTTAAATGGAGTGTTTGGAAGTGAAAGATAAATTTTTGAATGAAGGATATATTTAATAGAATTTTTAGTAAATTTTTAGATTTTTGGCCTAATTATTGAAAAAGTTATCGAAAATTATTGAATATAATTTTAGTGAAATTGATATGAAAGATGAAAGCAAATAAGTTAAAGTGATTATAAAACATTTTGTAGAATTTTTCAGTGAAAAATGGAAATAAATGGAGAAAAATAGTTTTAGTGGAAGAAAAATAAGGAAAATAAAATATTGCAAACAAAAATATTTGACTTTTTGGTCATACTGGGAAGCGTGTCGAACGACCGGAGTCTTGAATTATGTGTCAAATTCGCATAACTAGAATAACATCGATGCCATATTTTGATATATGAGAGAGCGAAAAATTATCATAAAGTTTTATTTTTAATAGAATTTAAGTTAAATATAGTTAAATAACTAATTAGAAATAATATGTTGTTTAGGCGTGGCAACATAACTGACGCCAAAGGAAGATTGGGGAAAGGAGCCGTCAAGCAATAATTAAGATCTATACAATAATTTATAATTTTCGTCGTTAAATACTTAAAGTATGATTTTAATTGAGTTTTGATTTAAATGAATTTTAAATTGATTTTTATAATAAATATGAAAAATATTTGTTATAACATGTTTTATGAAAGAAATTTAAATATAAAACCAGTTGAAGATTTGTTTGGTATGATATTTTGTGCATGTAGTGCCCCCTCGATTAACCAAGATAAATCCGAATAATTAAGTTGACACTACGAAAACAATTATGTGGAAAATCTGTGAAAATTTATAACTTTTCTTTGCATTATGACCATGATGATTTGCATAAAATATACAGTAAAAGAAATATCTGACTTAATATTTAAATTTCATTTCATAAATAAAACTTGTTAACCCTCAATTAGAAGTTCATAAAAATACATGTCTTTAACAAAAAATTATACAATTCTTCAACATTGACATGTATGCAAGTAAACGACCCTTTGACTATGCCACGTACACAAAAAAAATGCAAAGTGCAACATATGTTATCACCGACCCGTGTAGGGTCTGATATGATATCTCTAATATCTGGACTACTTCTCTTGTTCAAGTTCTACTTATTTACCAGACTCCGACCTGTGTGGAAAAATGCTCACATACTAAGCCACTGAAATCTTAGTGATACATATATACATAGAAATTCATTTTCAATTATACATTATACGTATTTCATGACATCATGTAATAATATCCTGACGTGACAATAGAATCGTAATATCATATAGACTGTCTTGTGGAAGTATAATTCGTTGAACATATATAATGATAACTATTGCACGTAACATTTCACTATGTACAAAAACATACTTGCATACTTATGCCTTTGCATTCATTTCATATTATTAGGTTCTTTACTTACTTTAACATATTTGATATTATTACCCAACAACTTTTAACACCAACTATTCAGATACGGGTTATGGACAGGGGCACTCTCCAAGTTTAAGCCACCCTACCACTATCTGTAAACCTGTGTCAGTCCAGACTCCTCAAGTTAATGACACAAGTCCAGGAGAGCCATATTGATTGAGTAAACATACAACTTTTGCATGTAATATCATCTGTAATAATGTGTGTCAGTCCAGGCTCCTCAAGTCAATAATATTCTCTGAGCTTAAGCCACATTAACTGGGTAAACATATAACTACGGTACCATACACCCCCTTAATGGTGCACCATCTATCCTACTACTAGTCTTAGTATCAAACTTAGGCTTAACTTGTTCATATTGTCTTTATTACATTTCAATATAGCATTCATATCATATATCATATATACTTTGTTCATGTGGAAATGCATGATGTAACATTCTCGTATTGGAAATCATATGAGCATACTTTAATTGTATCTTACGAAACATGTGCATAGCTATTGCATTGAAACAATTTGTAAATCTTATTTAAAGCAAGTTTCATGAGCGTGAACTACATGTTCACGGCTGTGAAGGTTCATTCACGAGAAACTATGTCGGGAATGCTTCTGTCCATTTTGTGCACTTTATTCACAGATGTGACATGATAAAGTCATGAGCGTGCATTGTTTGTAAGATGAGATTCACGGTCATAAACACCTAGTCACGGGCGTGAATCTAGGTTTTCCAACAAAACCTAGCATTAAAACAAGCATTCATTCCAATACACATATAACGCTCTAAGGATTGTCCCATGACAATATTTTCCTATCAACATTTTATCAAACTTGCATTTCCATACTATAACATCAATTAAACACATAAGAGCATTTAAATATCATAACTTACCTTACCTACCTCATCCAATACCATTTCATACATTCATGGTTCAACCACCCTTTTTATTACCTCATTAATACCATTATCAATCATATGCAACTAACATAATTCATTGTACTCATTAATGCCTCCTTAGGCACATTTATTACAAGATAAACTTGTGGCATCATTAATACTAATTACTCATTCAAAGCATACTTAGCATTTATGGCACTTCTCATTTAATATTATATCTCATGGCATTAAACATGTCATTTGAATTCAATACTTAGCATAAAAAAGCATACAATTCACTTATCACATAATTAACACTCAACATACCATATTTTGAGAATTTGTATGCGTAAACATACATACCTCTAATGGAGCCTCATGGAACTAAGCTTCTCTCAAGCTTGTTTATCCTTATGGTGGGTTTCATCACCTCCTCTTTCAACACCTATCACATATAACATATCAATATCAACATAAATAAAAAAAAAACCAAATGCTTAACCTCTAAAGGCATAAAGGTAAAAACCCTACTATGGCCTTTTTTACATCCTTAATGGAAAATAACCCTTTGTTAACCCATGTTATAACCTTTAAATAATATAAAGATGGGTCTTAAACCTTAATCTCTTAAGATTAATCCTTAACCTAACCCATTTAGAAATAGGTCTCAATCATATATGGACTAGACATGATTAAAACTATGAAAGCTGGTAAAAACTAAAGAAAAACGTGATTCATTACCTTAAACGAAGGAAAATATTGCTGGATGAAAGATTCGACTTTTCTCTTCCTTCTAGGGCTCGAACTTCCTCAAAAGAACCATTTCTTTATGCTCATCTTTCACAAGAACTTGATGAAAACTTGATCTTTTGATTTAGCTTAGGTGTTTGAGGCTGGGAATCAAAGAAAAACGTAAGACTTTGATCTCTAGTATGAGGAAATCTCAAACTCTAGGGTTTCTTTCGATTTTTGTTTGTGAGAGAAAGGAAGAACAATTGTAATATTTTTATATCTGACCAGATTCATGGGCGTGACCCAATGAGTCATGGGCATGAACTGTTCCTACAACATCATTCACGACCGTGACATTAAAGTCACGGGTGTGAACCTGTAACCCTTCACTTTTCTCATCTTTTCTTAACTTTTTTTCCTTAACCATGCCTTAAACCGTATACTCGAATCTTTTTTTAATCCGTATTATTAACTAGGCTCTAATTACAGGCGTTAAAGTGCAAGCATAATGAAAATAATTCAAAAATTAAATCCTTTTTCATAAAGGTAATAATATAATATTTGTTTAATCCATTTAAATTTATAATACATTATATCTCTTATTTCTTTATAATATTATTTTTTTATTTTTTTATTCATCCAAATATTATACCATCTTAGATTTACTTCTAGAGAATCAAAAAAGTGTCATATTACATATCAACACAGGATCCACAGAAATGCACAGGATCCAAATATAATATTACTCAGTCCACAGAAATGCACAGTATGCTCTAGGGAGTTATTGGTATGCCAATAGGGTTTATTGGTTCAGTGGATTTCTTATAGTCATATGATATATTTTACGACCTAATGGATTTTTTGTGATCGTATAATATATATATTCGGTCCGGTGGGTTTTCAGGGATTGTGCGATATAATTTATTCACATTATTTCCTTTGATTCGGTGGATTTTCTGGGATCATGAGATGATATATACCTTTTATTTCCCTAGAATTAGTCTATAGTGATTTAATATATGAGCATGAAAAGAAATTTTTATGAGTTACAATAATATTAACGAAAATAGATTTTATATAATATTATGATCTGATATTGATAATGAATTTATATTTTCTATTGTCTATGAATGATAGTTATTATAAATTATTGTACCATTGAGTTGTATAACTCAACATAAAAGTCTATTTTCTTCTCGCGCAGATTTGAAGTGAAGATAGAGTAACAAGCTTTGTTAATATAGTGTCACTAATAATAGGCCCCATAGTATGGAGTCGAGCAGCAGTAGCAGCTACCCTGAGCATGTTAAAATTTTATTTGTATTTTACTATTTGAAGACTAATTTAAAATTTTAAATTCATGTCAAATGTGACATATATTGCATAAGAAAGGTGTATAAAGTGTGAGGATTTTATATAATTATTGCTTGTTATTTAATTTTAGTTTACATGTATGTTTCAAAATTTTCTTTATTATTATTTATGTGTATGTTAAAGAAAAATTTACAGAACTGTAATACTCCTTATCTGCCTGGTATACGTTGGTGTATACAGAGGGGTAAGGAATGTTACAATACAACCCTTCCCACCTAGGTTCAGAACCGCCTACACCTAAGCTCTAATACCACTAAATGTAATACATTTCAATAAATTAAGAATAAACTTAATTATATCAATAAATATTATGATGTATATGATTTAAAATGCCAAAATTTAAAAATCTGATACACCATGGTCATGACTTATTAAAAAAATATAAAACATCATACATCCTTAAAAGACTTCATAAAACTAAAAGATTAAATACAATATTTGTACGAGCATGCACTAATCCAAGATTTTACAAAATGAGTAGTTACAAAACTACATGTCTCTGAAAATAAAAGCATGTAAATCTATAACTACCCAAATCAAACAAAACCAAAAATACAACAGTTGTATCACTCACCCCAAGTATGTATCATTGACTCTGATTTTTGGGTGTCCTCCTCTGTTACTGCTCTCCTAAGCTCCAAACCTGCATATGTGAAGCTCATACTCTAAACAAACTAATGTTTAGTGATACATAACAATATGCAAAGCATAACACATGGCATATACAATATGCTTTATTTTATTCCCAACTTAAAGTAATGACTTACCACAAAGTCTACACATGCATTAACCCATAATCTACATGATATACAACAATGATCTCATATATTAAAATACACATCAAACATGACATATCAATGTTGCCCAAACAATGAACCAATAAGGGGGTTGAATTGGTTATGAAATAAAAATTTCTTGACTTTAAATGTGGAATAAAATTGAATAGAGTAGGAATGGAGAAATATCACACATGAGATTTATAGAGGTTTGGGTATTAACAAACCTTACTCCTCTCCCCAATATCAATTGGGAGTTTTACTAACACACTAAGTGTTACAATGGAGTTTTACAAGCTCACTCCCAACTATGGTGTTTCTTTCAGTGGCTAAAATCTAACCCATAAATTCTCTTGTGTTTTAAGGGCTCACACAATAAACCAATTCCTTATGTTTTATGGCTCACAAAATAAACCCTTACAAGTGTTTCAATCTTAACCCAATATACCTAAACTCACTTGAGTAAATGATTACAATGAAAACACTCACCAACCTATAATGCTCAGAAATTATGAGCAATTAGGTTTTTACAAATAATAAAGGTTTTTGTTGAAAATGATTAATACACAATGGCTACAACAAGATTAAAGATTCAAAGTAATTATTGTTCTTTTTCTTAGGATTCATAAATGACTTATATTTATACTTTCTTTGAGAATTATAGTCGTTTGGGTGCATTTAATACGAAAATAGCCGTTGAACCAATTCTTAACTTAGCATTTGACATGTTTCTCTATCCTCATTCACGGGCATGACTATATGTGTCACGATCGTGAATGTTCTTCCAAGTTGTGGTCCAAGTGGTGACTCTGACCATGAAGCTCTCTGGAAGAACTTGAAGTATTTGATCACGAGCATGACTTTATACTTTCACTAGTGTGAACATTCTTCCAAGCCGTGATTCAAGTGGTAACTCTGGTCGTGAAGCTCTCTAGAAGAACTTGACACGTGATTTCACGGGCGTGACTGATTTGATCATTCATTGTTGGTATGATCCTTCATGGCCGTGAACTTTAAATATTGGAGTTGGCGCTAAGTTATATCACGAGCGTGACATAAGTAGTCACAGGCGTGACTTTGTTATTTCTTCTTATTTTGATCTTCAAAAGTTGTCTTTCATTCTTGCATCATATTCTTTTCAAGATACATCTTGTTCAACAAACTTAGAACACAAGTATTGTTAAATACATTATTGTTATTTTATTTGTTAGCATTAAAATGATGAAAATACCCCTCAAGGTCCTCAACGTTCAACAATCAAAATGTCCAATATTAATTATACAAGTGTATAGCACACTTAGAAAATTATTTAAAACAATTAGTTGCATGTTTTAATCATAATTAGACTAAATTGGATACGAAAAATCTACAACTTGCATCCGAGCCCTCAGGACAATAGTCTAAGCTTTCTGGAATACATATATGAGGAAACAAGTGTGCACATATAAATAACCGTGGAAAGCAACACCTGACTTAGACTTTGGGCCTTCAAAGAAGCTCAAACGTGACCAACCTAGGTCACCCAATACTTGTCTTCCCTTAATAAGATATTATCTATCCTAGCTCTAGTCTTCATTAAAGTATTGGGGTTAATCATTTATCACACTCTTACCACTTCCATATTGCAATATAATCCATATTCCATGATTCTCATAAATCACAACCATAACATGCATTTTCATACCATGTTATAACCATACAATAGAAGTATACCACTTAAAAATGAATCAGCTTTGTTTCGCATGCCAAAATACAAGAAAATGCAATTTCACAGCTTCACGCTCATGAATTCATTTTTGCAGCTTTGAAAATCTTTCATGGGTCGTTTACCCATGAATCACATCGTGATTCAACCTTTGAATCAACTACAATTTCACATCCATGATCACCCCTTCATGGGTGTGAACCAAACTGTGATTTCAATCATGAAGTTACCCGTGAATGGATCTACTTCAGCAATAAAATTTCAATTCACAACATTCACGGCTGTGAACGACCAATTCATGACCGTGAATCTAAAAATTTGTTTAGAAAACAGAGCAAACCATTCCATACCATTTTCACATGAAATAATCTCTATAGTTGACTAATATCAGTCATTCTATCAACACTCTAGCATGTATATAAGTCATATATCATATTCATAATATGTCTAAATATCAGCATTAATCAATGTAAACCATTTAACATATCAAATATACCATTTTAGCATATTTACCCTCAATATAACACAACCCAAAAATATATCATTTATCACCCCAATGGCCACTCACAGCATGCATTAAAGGCAAATAACACAAGAACATAAAACTTAAGACTTTGAATATGGTTATGTATAAACCTTATACTTAGAATGGAGTTTAGTTCATGTTTGAACTCTTTAAGCTTGTCTTCTCCCTTGAGAGGGACTTATAGTTCCTCTACTAGCTTTTGGAACAACAAAAATGTCTTCTTTAGCTTTCTAGAACTATAACCAAACTCAAAGACACTCCAAATTGAGCTCCTCTCTCACAAGCTCATAAGCCCTCTCTCTCACTTATCACTCTCACTTTTCTCTAGTGAAACTTGTGCTTTGAATCTCCAAAAATGGAGAAAGAAGGTCTCTAATGATAAAAAGACATGAATGTGTTGTGTTTGGTGGGTTACAAGGGCATGAGAGCGGAATTAAAGGGGATGGCAGTAGAGGAAATTACAGCTTTCTCACATACTCTGTCTGCCCAGATTTATGACCACGACTCCTCTTTCATGGGCATGAACTACTCATTCATGGTCGTAATTAACCTTCAAGGTTTGTTGACTAAAAACCCGATATTCACAGTTGTGACACCACTTATCACAGGCACAAAATCCTTGATTCTCTTACACTTTCATCTACTTAAAACTATACTAACTCCCAACTATCACTAATCTCCAACGTAACTTATAGACCTTATTCTATAGGCATTACACTCTCACAGGTGTGAAAGTATCCCTTCTAATTATATCTAACCTCTTGACTACCCACACTCGCTCACAACCCGGCTAACATATCAACCCTAAAAATTGAGCATTACATTGAACTTGCAACAACTAAGTTTTTTATCCCATCAAACGCCACACATCCAACAGTTCCAATTTGACCATCTCCACCAACAATTGGACTTTCGTCTTTCTCTTCTCTTTTTATGGGTTAAGTATAATCAATCTATGGATGATAGCAAAAATTCTATGTTCAAAGGGGGAAAATCACAAACATAGAGATTGGGCACATTCAAACATCTGACACTAGGGAAATCCTAAGCAAAGAAGCATATCTAGACCTTATTGGCTTCTTTTACCTGCTTTGGTTTCTCAATATTTTTTGGAGTCACAAAGTGACCTGAGTCCATAGTCTCAACACCCTGATAAATTAGAGACGTAGATAAATGTAAAAATCCCATTTGAGACAACAATAACAATGTGTAGTAATAATGAGACAAGAAATTGCGTAAAATGACTTCAATTAGACAAAGGTTAAATACTAATTGCTTAAACTCAAGCTTAAATATTTAGCACTGTGTAATTTAAGTATATTAAGAAAATGATAATGGATATACTATAATAGGTTTTTTTTCTCCAAATGTGCAAATACAAAAATGATAAGTTGACATTATTAAAAATGGAGTAAGGGTTTCCTTTATAAGGTAGATTACATAGCCACAACTTATGTCCAACTTCTAGTGAAAGATTGCTTTGAAAAATAAGGAATTGAGCTACTACCAGAATGTGCTAGTATTTTCCATCCGTCATATTATTCTATTGTGGAGTTTCAACATATGAAATTTGATGCAAGATACCTTTTAAATTGTAAAAGTGTAACACCTCCTTACCCTCCTACGTCATAGTCAGGTAAGAAAGTATGTATTATTAATTATTGTCAAAATGCATTAAAGTCATTTATTAAACATATACCTTAAAATACCCTTAAACATACTTTATTTAATTTATATAAAGAAAATAAAAAAGAATTGTGCATAATATTTGCTTCTTTGAATGAACGTGTTTGTATTTATAGTAATATTTAGATTGATAATTGACAATTGCATTCTTACACGGGTTTTACATGCTATTAGATTAATAGTGAAGAACAATTACAAAAAGATTACTTGTGTTTAGAGTTTTTGATAATCGACATACCACCAATAATATTTTTAAAATGATAAATAATATTTTAGAATGATATGAATTAGTTTATAAATTTTTTCCAATTTTTTTTTTATAATGCGGCGACAAATACCGCCCCAAATAAAGATCTTGAAACATTATGTCAATCTAACATTGAATGTAAATTTTTTTTATGTTAGATTTACATGTCATATGTTAAATTTATGTGTTCAAGATGGTTTAAAATTTTTGAGTAGTATAATTATTGCAATTAAAGTAGCAATTTCATTTTTAAAGTCACATCCACAAACAATGAAATCATGAGTTCGATTTTGTCGCAACTCATATGAATATAGAAAATTATTATGTACATTTATTTCCAATAATATGCCACAAATTAAGTTATATCTATAATATTGAAAAGTTTGTCAACAACTTTTAGATTTTTTAAAATTTTTTAATGATGCAACATATATTTTAAGTGGTGTTTATTATCCAACATATCATTTATTATTGTGTAAATATATTAATATTGTTAATGTATTTTAAAATTATATTAATGATCCAATTTTGCATGATTTTATTTATATGATGAAAAATAAATAGTTAAATTATTTTAAATTTATTCTTTTAATTAATCATGTATATTGTGTTTTTTTTATCTTAGATATAAAATAGATAGTTTATATAATTATTTAAGTTTTTTTTATTCATTGTTAGATTTAGGTGATGATATTAGTGTTGATGTTATTATTAATGATATAAAAATAATAATTTGTGATTTATTTATAAAATTTAGTTTAATTTATAATATTCCTACTACTAGTAGTAGTGGAATTACCAATCAAGTGAATCGATAAAAATTACAGGAGGTAATCATTTGATATTGTAAAATATACAAAATCAAGTTCATCAACCGATTTACTAAAATTTGACATTTATCTAACAACTATATTTGAATTTGGTGATAATAAGACATTTAAAAAAATTTAATTCTTGATTGGTGGAGTCGACATCAAAATACTTATTAAGCATTCTTATAAATTACAAAATAAATTTTTTCAAGTTCAGTCTCAACTATTACAGTTGAACAAATTTTTAGTGCGAGAAGTAAAATTTTAAAATGAAACGTAATCTAATTTAACTCCTGAATAACTAAAAGTTCAAGCATATATTAATGATCAGATCAAAATGGTATCAAGACAATAAGTAATAGAGAAAAGATGAAAATGAGTACTAATATAACTTAACCACAAAAGGAACAACTGATACATCCAACATTAACGGTTTCGATTAAAAAAATATAAAATGGGTTAACAATAAAATTTTAAAATGTAAGATAACTACGCAGGTTTTGAGTCATCTAAACCCCAAAAGTTTACATATGTAACTTAATTAAAAAAAAATTGAGTTCAAACCCAATTATTATTATTATTATTATTATTATTATTATTATTATTATTATTATTATTATTATTATTATTATTATTATATAAATTCAAACTTTTATAATTAAATTATTTTTTTAAATTAAAAAATTTATAGTTATTAGGTTTTTAGCCCAATTAATATTTTTATAATTTATTAATTTATAAAATAAAAATAATATTTTCTGAATTCCAATTTATAATTTTCCAAAAACAAATTCCTCTTTTTTTTCTTTATAACAATTTAACTTATTACACAAAATCATAAATTAATAGTTAACAAGTTAATTTTTCTCCCAAAGTTTTCATTTATTTATAAGTTATTAGTTATAAAAATCTATAATTTACATAAATTAATATTTCATAAGTTAATTTTTTTTCTCAAAATTGTCATTCTTTTTAACTAACTTATTCTACTATTTTTTTCACGTATTTCTAATTGGCTTCATTTATAAACAAATTGATAAGTTAAATTAATTTTTTAATTTCAAATTCACCTAAAAATTAAGTTTAATTTTTAAAGTTTAATAATTTTAATTGTATTTATTTATTGTGTTAATTATATAGTTATATAATTTTTATAAAAAATTAAATATAAAAATTGTTTGAACCAACTGAACCACTGGTTTATGAACCGGGCCTAAACCAATGTCTCTTTGGTTCCAGTCCGGTCCCAAATTTTTGGAACCGAAGAATCGGTGGTTCCAAACTGGAACCATCTAATTCGGAACTGTGGTTTGGCTTATCTACAATGACCTTCTAACAATTTTCAAACATGTCTTTATTTCTCATATCAAATTCTCAAATAAAAACTATTAGTAGAAAAATATACAATTAGTAAGATTAAAATATCTGTTCATGGATGGATATATGTCAGGGCAAAATGTCAAATTGATGAAAATGAAAATGAGATGTTGAGCACAGAGAAATTAAACAAGACATTCTAATAATTTACAATTGATGGTGGTTAATTAACTAATTAAATAATTAATTGATTTCAAAATTATATCAAGAAAGAAATTTATAATCAAGATCAAACTTGTAGATTAATTGTTATATCTAATTTAAACTAATAATAAAATACGTACTTACATTGTTAATTAAAAGAACATATTATTATAAAGAACAAAAAGAATAAATATAACAATTATTTTCATCTTAAGTAAACATTAATCGGTGGCTTCTGAGAATGAGAAAATTTCATTATAGCCCTGTTTAGCACTACATTTGGCAAAAGCGCTTTTGGAGAAAAAAAATTTATTTTAAAATTTTTTAATTTTTGAAAACTGTTTTTGGAAAGAAGCATATAAATAGATGTTTTTTCCATAAGCAGATTTGAAAAACCAGTTTATAAAAAATTTAAAAAATCAGTCAATTAAATAAAAAAAATTTCAAACCTACTTTTTGGACACCATGTCAAACACATCTTATGTCATGTGTCAAATGAAATGGTGATGGATGGATATTCTTACATAAAATAAAAGAAAAACAAAATGAAACATTGTGGCTACCCTAATTTAAGGAAAATATTAAATTAGCCTTATAGCACTCCAATCCTACCCACACCACAGTCCAAAAAAAAAGATAAAAGTGCAATATAATAATAAAATTAACATGTATATATTGGAGACAAAAGATGGAAAACTTGGCATGCTGAATCAAATACAGTGTATACTTCGCAATAAGTTGTTATAACAAAACCCCATTATAATATTACATATCGACGAAGTTTATTAAAATTAATAATTAACTAAAAGAACATAGAATATAATGACAAATATGACAATGTAAGTATGTATATTATTAATAGTCTAAATTAGATTATAAAACTAATAACTAATTAAAAGAAATAAATTAATAATTAACAAGCACGAGATCAAGCTTGTAAATTAATTAAATTTCCACTGATCAATGTAAATTTGTAAAATTTTATTAAGCCATATTTAAATATGATTTTTTAATTTTTTTTATTATTATTTAATATCAATTCAATATATTCCGATTGAACTTTTGATCATTAATTTTCATCTTAAAATTTATTTTTTTAATTAAATTGGATTTATTTGTGTAAATATTATTATAAAGAAAACTAATTAAGATTATGAAGTCAACTTTTAAAATTTTGTCATCTTTAAACTATTTAAGAGACAAACTAATACCAACAATTACGAATTAATATATAACTATTGATATCAAATACAAAATAAATAAAAGTATGGATGAAGTCGAAGTAAATATGGATTAAAGAAATTAGAATAAACGGTTGCTTTAGAATCATTAAAATTTAATATATTACAATTATTTTGATAAAAAATTATATAATATAATTCAAATAAATAAAAAATTATATTTGTTTATTTTATAATTATAATACACTATTATATAATTGATTGCTTTGTAATAGATTGTACTTAAATTGATTTACAAAATCATATATTAATACATGATCCAGATTTTTTCATAATATAATTAGAATAAATTATAAATGATAAAAAAAATAACTAGTGATAAAAAAAATTAGAGTGAAAAATAAAAACTAGTAATATCTTATAAATATTTTTTTATTTACTTAAAAATAAAGATTAATTTTTTTCATTATTAGTTTATCTTAAACTTATTAAATTTTATGCATTACCATCTTAAAATTTTTAGCATATAAAATTATTTTTAATATTTTCTAATTATCTAAATTCATTGTTATTATAAATATCATAATAATTTAGTTATCTAATTAATATATTTACAATTTTTTTTTATGAATTAAAGTGTATATAATTATAAGTTTAATTCATATTATATTTATATAATAAAATATAAAAAATTTAAAAATATTATTATATTATTATATATAAATTATTTCATTTTTAATTATAAACATTTAAATATCAATTCTTTTGGTCCAATTCAGTTTTAGAATAATTTGATACAATTTAATTTAGTTTTCAGTTCATAATCACCATAAGATCCAGATTCACCAAAACTAACTTAGCATAGCAGGTGGCTGATCTTTTAGTATCTCGCTTTGACCTACTGCAAGCTTCCATCAATGAGAGGTTGGAAAATCTCAAAGATTTTATAGAGTCTCGCATAGATAGCCTCGAGGCGGAAATAGCACGTCTTAGAGATGGATTGTCCAGTTCCAAACCTAGTTAGAGTTTTTGTTTTTCTTTCATTTTGTTTATTAATTTCTAGTATTGTGAGTATAGGATTTTAATTTATTTTTCCAAACTTTGTACTTTCTCTATTTGGTATTAATATAATTGCATCATTTTCGCTTTATGGTTTTTTTATGGTTTTTTTATTCTTTTTGTTAATGAAAAAAGGGAGAGAACCTAGCAATATATGAATATGCAAATATATGAATGCAAATGTATTGATATACTTTGAATATACTTTGCATATACCTAACTAGCAAGAAAAGATTCATGTTATATGTCGCTCAATTCTTGCACTCTATTACTTTTTGCCTTAAGCATCTTTTGAGGGGGAGACTTCTCAAAAACACATATTTCTATATTATTTGTCACCATTAAAAAGGAGAAGATTGTTGAACCTTGAGGGTATTTCCGTTATTTTGATGCTAACAAATAAAATAGCAATAATGTATTTAACAATACTTGTGTTCTAAGTTTGTTGAACAGAGTATGAAATATGATGCAAGAATAAAAGACAATCTTTGATAGTCAAAATAAGAAAAATAGCATGTTCACGCTCGTGACTGATTATGTCACGTTAATGATATAGCTTAGCGCCAACTTTTTAACATTTAAAGTTCACGGCCTTGAAGGATTATACCAATCGTGAATGATCAAATCAGTCACGCCCGTAAGATAACATGTCAAAGTCTTTCAGATAGCTTCATGACTAGAGTCACCACTTGGACCACGGCTTGGAAGGATATTCACGCCCGTGAAAGTATAAAGTCACGCCCGTGATCAAACACTTCAAATTCTTCCAGAATACTTCACAATCAGAGTCACCACCTGAGCCACGGCTTGAAAGAACATTCACGATCGTGACACATATTCACAACCGTGAATGAGGAAAGAGAAACATGTCAGAAGGGAAATTAAGAATTGGTTTAACGGGTATTTCCGCATTAAATGCATCCAAACGGCTATAATTCGCTGAGGAAGTATAAATGCAAGTCATTTATGAATTCTAAATAAGAGAACAACAATTACTTTCGAATCAAAATCTTGTTGTAGGCATTGTACATTAATTACTTTCAACAAAACTTTTATTCTCTGTAAAAATCTATTTGCTAATAAATTCTGAGCATTATAGGTTGGTGAGTGTTTTTTATTGTAATCTATTACTCAAGTGAATTTGGGTATATTAGGTTAAAAGTGAAACACTTGTAAGTGTTATTTGTGTGAGTCATAAAACACAAGAAATTGATTTATTGTGTGAACCATTAAAACACAAGAAAATTTATGGGTTAGGTGTTAGTCATTTATAGAAACATCATAGTTGGAAGTCAGCTTGTAAAATTTCATTGTAATACTTAGTGTGTTAGTGAAACTCCCAATTGAGATTGGGGAGATAAGTAAAGTTTGTTAATACTCGAACCTCTATAAATCTCTTGTGTGATATATCTCCATCCCTACTCTATTTAATTTTATTTCGCACTTAAAAGTTGAGATTTTTTATAACAAAAATTTTCATGGTAAAGGAAAAAGAGAAGGAAGAAGAAGGTGAAGAAGGAGATGGTAGCGCGTTTGGAAGGATAAGGGGTTGTGGAGAGCCGATAAAAGTATAAAAGAAAGAATGGAAGAGAGAGAAAAATGCAGTTCTATTTTCCTATTTTACTGACTACTGTTCACGGGAGTAAAGTATTCTTTACGAGTGTGAATACCTCCTATCGCAGTCATAACAAATTTTTCATGGGAATGACTTTAATCTACAACATTCACGACCGTAACATCTCATTCATGGGTGTGAATCCTTCTAAAACTCTACCATTTTGCAAACTCAACACTTTCACTATGTGTGAATATCCATTCACATGTGTGAAATCACTTTTTTCTACTTTTCTATCATTATAGACCCTAATTACTGGACTTTACACTTCATATACAACCCTAATTTGTACAACTTAAATTAAACCATTAAATTCAGTTAACCTTTAATTGGTTAACCATGATTTTAAAATAGATAACTATTTTTTCGAGTTAAAAAAGATAACTATTAATTTTTGATTAATCACGTATCATAATCTATTTATTTTACAACCCATAGAATCAATTCTTATTATTTATAAAATTTACCTTTAAAATATACATTAAATATATATACACACAAGACTAATTAACCGAAAACCATCAGTTTTTTTAAGCAAAAAACCTAATCAAAATCCATTCGATGTACATTGATGGAACATGGGTTTGTTTAATGAAATTTAAAATTTTAGCATATTTCGTAAACTCAATGTATATCTTCATAAATGTAATTAATCAAAAAATAATTTTTATTTGAAAACATGTTTGAATTTGTTTGTTTGAAATCAAGTTCTATACTTGATAATAAAAATAAATTTTCGTATTTGGATCAATATAAATGCATTAACAAATAAATATACTTCTTTAAAAGAGAGAAATAAATATATTTTAAAATTGAATGATTTTTTTATTTTCATGTCATTTTGTTATTATTCAAATTCATGCTAAATAAGAATTTCCCTTAAAGAATGATTTAATTTTAGAATTAAGCTTTAGACACTAATTTTTTTATTAGAAATGCTAAGAAAATTTATCTATTATTTTATTTATTCTCTTTTATATGCATTAAATTATTCTACTTTTAATATTTTATAACTCAAATAAAAAATATATATTACGTAAGAAATTAAAAAATAATAAAAACAGTAACTAACAGTTTTATTAATGTTGTTTCCTTATGGAAGTGCAAGGGTTTTTCACCAATAAGAACGAAAATCAGGGGAGCCGTCCACGTGTGGCTTTCATATCCAATACACTGGGGGTGGATAAAGTATGAGTGGAGAATAATACTAATAATAATAATGTATGATGGCCCAAAAAATAAGTGGGGAATACAAATAAATTATATAATATGCCAATGTATAAATATATTCCCAAATCCAACATGATCTTGTTGTGTCAATCAAAATATTGCCTTAGAGATATTTTGATGTGATGTGGATATATCTCTCAATGATTTTTGTTTGGGTGTCTATTTGTTTTGCTGGTCTTTTAAAAAAATAAATTAATTAATTAACAGATTTTAACATGTCTTATAGTTCTTTCACTTAATTTTAATTTGTTCAGAATCTGAAGAAAAATTCGATTTACTGAAAAGGATTCGAATCTATTACTTTTTTTGTTGGTGTTCAAATTTAATTTAATACTTAGATTGAAATTTATGTTAATTTAGTAATCGTAAAATATAAATCTCTATCCATTTCTTATTAAAATTAATTGTATTTTTTTAACTTATTGAGAGACATCAAAATACCAAAGTTGTTTTGGTGAATGTTTGATTTAGCTGGCTTCTAGTTTTTTTTATATCCAACAGTTGAGCTAAGAATATTTGATAAATTTTTTTATCAGCAGTTGATACATCTAATAAGAGATTTACTCAGCTGTTGACTGAAAAAAGTATTTAATTTTTAAGGAACGGAAGTTTTTTCTAATATTGCATCATTTTTCCCTTTTAATATTCAATTGCACTTTGTTAAATTCATATTAAAAATATATAAGATTAACTTTATTATTTTTTATTATTATTTTAATTATTAAAATAAATAACAATATCAAATAATCATTGTATTTTATTTTATTTATTTATTTATTTACATATCATTGAAAAATATCTATTTTAAATTAAATAAATTATATCTTTATTTGTAATTTTATATCTTAACAACAATAAATCAATTAGTTTTATAATCACGTTACCAAATACACTTAACAGCTAAACTAAACAGTACCTTAAAGTAGATGATGAATTTATTAACCAATTGTAGACAACACAATTCTTTCTAACCATTTTGATAAGTTGATTAGCTACATGAGTCTTTCCTATTAATATACACAACTTGTGCACAACCAAAATTATAAAAAACCTAACAAAAATATCAGTAATAGTAACCCTACATTCCCAAGATGGATCAGGCTTTCTTTATACAAAAGGAAAATGTTTCAAAAACTATGTCATCCAAATGCATGGAAAGGGACGGCGTGGCTAAGGGCCTCTGCCTCCGCTGATAATGCTGAACTAAATGGCCTTTTTTTCAGTATTGAGAGCTAAATGTTTTTCAACTTTGGTGGCATGAAGTGCATCAATTGCTACTAAATGAGCTTTCAATGGAAGGACATTATGAAAGTTGAAAAATTAAGTTGACAAGTGATGTAAAAAGATATAATATATAATGTTAAAAATTCTTAGGTAGATAGTTTATCATATCATCTATAAACTAATTCAATCAAATATGTAACAAATAATTAGTTTAAGGATTATATACTAAATTGAGTTTATATAAAAATTGATATATGCTGAAATCTTGGAATGTTATTTCAAATGTACAATGGAAAGTTATCACCACCAAACTCAAATGAGTACACTAGCTAAGTTACTTTTTTAAATTATGGAACCCTACCACCAAAATATTCAACCTCCCACTAAGCATGAAACGAAAACTACATGCGTGCTGCTTTTGGCTCCAATGAAGTTGTGCTTGGGTTTATTGGCAAAATCACTCTCATTGGCTTTTGGGGTTTTATTTTGCTACTGTTAGTATTTAAATATGGATTCATTCGTTTTAATTGGATGCTAAAAACTGGTATTCATTAAGACCAAAGGAAAGAATTTGTACCTTCTAGCAGTGCGACATGTCCTATAAAAGTAACTTAAATAAAGAATAATAACATTCGAGCAGTCTCAAATTGGACGATCAGACGAAAAAGACAGTACTTTACTAAAAGTAAGAACACAGTTTTTATGGTGTACATTTTAACGCATTATTCACAGTGAATTGTGAGTAAACTTTCCCATTACAGTCAACACGATGAATAATCCTATAAAGCTCTCCCTCCAACCCAAATGAAAGAATTAAAAATTTAACACTTTCTTTTTTTTTTTCTGATCGTTAATTTTGAAGATACACAAAAAATTATAATAAATAAATAAATAAAGAAGAGCATGAAGCAAATTTATAATCCATAAACTATCATCTGGTTAAAGCTTGAATTTTATGTGCTGTTGTATTATTGGCTGCATGTGTTGTTTCTGGTGATTTACACATGCAATCAGGCATGGGAAACGTGTAAATTGATCCACTGGATTTTCTCGATTCAGAGCCCTTGACATCACTGTGGTGAAGCATATCTCGCATTTGCCGCTTGAAGACTTCCCATCTGCAAAATTCAAGTAATCAGAAACAGATTTAATGGTTACAACTTTTTCTATTTGATGACCAAAACTGACATCTGTCCAGTTTGGATATGAATATTGGCAAAGTTGGATCAACAATTATCCGTGTAATTTGGATATGGAATGACCAGAAAAGCAGAAAATGGAACTTCCGACAGAACAATTTGGCTTTACATTCAATGAAATTTAGATTCAGTCATGCTGTTGACGAGCACCTAAGAAATAATCCAGATGAACGGCATCATGCATGAAGTTGTTTACAACCACAACAAAGATGCAGAGAAATATTACCAACTTCAAAATAGTAGTACAACATATAGTATCGAATTTCTCATGTATCAATCATTTATATACGAAAATAGTAGTACACTTGTTCAATCGTTTATATACGAAAATCATGCATATCAATTTCTGTGTCTAGGATTTGGCATGCCAAGAATCAACAGGCAAGAAGCAACGGTTAACAACCATCAACTGTTTAATAATGTTCTACAAACTACTGACATTGAGAAAGGACAAAAAAATTTAAATAACCTTTAGAAAGGCAAGGTGCTCTTATATCTAGCAACAATACAAGTTATAACTAGCATGAACTTTTCATTCACAAGAAGACACCAAGGACAACCTCAAGAATAAATGACAGTACCAATTCTTAACTACTCTGAATATGATGGTGGATCACTCCATTTGTAAATTCGAAAACAAGTAGAAACCAACACCAATATATGAGAGAAAGGGGAATTAGGGGAAGATTGAAACATGAACGCAAATCAACTGTAAGTATAATGATTATATGTTAAACCAAACAGAGCACATATCATTTTCCTCAGTTTCAGTTACACAAGGGGTACCTCTAGACCTAAGAACAAGCAAAAGTAAAGACTAAATTGCACTATACCTGATACTAGGCTTGTCAAATAAAACAGCCAATTTTCTCTTGTCAGGCTTGATTGTCTTTGCATGCCCTCCATATAAATAACGCCGATGACCCATCAAAAAGTGGGGAAAGTTTCCACCTTGGGTGGTGACAAAGACTTCGCTGTGCAGACAGACTGTGTAGTCAAGCGCAGCCAACCTAGATGAATGGCCCTACATTACATACTTTAGTGTTACAGGCATTGTCTTGCTTATAATCAGTTTTACTTTTTCACTTATTTACATTTTTAGGCCAGATGTCCCATTTGGGAGAATAACTAAAAATAGCATGTGTGACCATTTTGATACCTTAAATGGAGCAAGTTCATCAGCAGTAGCTAGTGTATCTTTTGTTTCTAGGCGTGGAAACATCTGTTTAAGTGGGGCCATATACTTTTCTGCTTTATAGATGTTACCTGCTGCAACATATACTGACGTGCTATTATCAAAACCCATGCCCCTCAGCATCATTCCTACCTGCAAAGTTAACCATAGAGATCAATGTTGCATATGTTAAAACAAATCTTTCCTCAAGTAGAAGAAATATAATCAAAATTCTAGCTTTGTGTTTTCACACAGAGCTCATAATTCAAAATACAATACAATCAACACATAATAGCCATGCATCAGAGTACTCTATAATGAAAACCTTTCATGAGTAAAAGAACTGAAATCACTAATGAAAGTTCTTAGTCAAATGACTGATATTCATCACAGTAAAGAGTCTCGTGTTCAGTGCTCACACAACACATCTTTTGTTGTTTTGATGCATAAGCATGTATATGCATGAGCTGCAAGCAATTTAGCTCCTACTAATAGCAAGCTTTATTATGAAGCAAACAGGGTCATCAGAACTAGATGGATTTCATTGAATAAAACTTATTTCTAGATAAACATGCAAATTAACTAAACACTCAATATAGAGCATTGGAGTACCATGCATATTTTCAAACTTTTATTTCTAGAGAACCGTGCAAACTTATTTCTACAGACCCATGCATATTTTCACTAAGTTCAAGATTTTGATTTTCCAAAAAATGGAATTTTAATGACCGTTGATGGCACTCCGACAGAACCTGAACTGCACATAACAAAGAATAAGAATATTTTCATGGAAACCCACCATGAGTGGGAGAATAGTTAGATTACCTCAAGTGGAGTTAAAGGACATTTACCATCAACACGATTTGCTCCTGGCCTTATTACTCTACCTCTTCTCCTAAATTTCCCTCTCCAGCTTCTTTCTCGAGCAATATCCATTTCATGTTTCTCTTCCTCTCCACCATCATACTCACAGCATGAAAATGCAACCATATCCTGCCATGCAAAAAGGTTGATACTTAGAAATAAAGTAGAATATGGACACAACAAATTTACCACGTTGAAAGTCCAGAAATGAGTAAAATACCACTTCAAACCGAAGATGCACTGAAACATATTTCCCCCCACCCTGTGAGCTATTCTTAATCATCCGATCAACCATTTTGTCTGCAAGTGTTCTTATAGGTTCTGAAAATCTCAGTGCTGCAAAATTGGCTAAGCATCTAAGCCTTTGGATGTCTGGGGGAACTGCCTGAGCCAGTCTGTTGGAGAAAGGGGCAATGCGCACTGCCCTGTACAACATGAGAAAACTATTTAACAAATGACCCATAAATGAATATTCTGTGAAAAGCCGCACATACAAATGAAAATGAATAGCATTCTGCAAATATCTAAAGCTATCTGAATAAGCATAAAACAAGCCGAAAATTTTCTGGATTTCATTTAAGCCATGCCCTTTTTTGAAAAAATTTCACGACTATGAGAGGTTTTTCCTCGTCCTTTTTGTTTATTCTTTGAGAGTAAGGAAGAGGAAGGAGCATTAGTTTTGACAACCAAGATCAACATAAGTCAATTATATGAGAATGACAAAATAAATGCAGCCTACTCTGCCTAACAAATATGTTACAAATTGAGAGAGATAATGTTTTATGATACACTAATGATAAGTTTTATCTATAAAAAAGAACTAGCCTTGGATAGTACAAGGGATTAATAACTCCATCACGAACAGAGGGCAGTACTGAGCTATAATCATTTCAAGGTTATCTGCAGGGAAGAATGATTTGGTGACTCACACTTCATCATATTTGCATTAATTGATTACACTCTTGTAAGTTGCAAATCCCAGATTTTTAACATTGCACTAAGGAACAGCTTATAATTATTGGTATATGATTAATCATATTTCCTTTAACAGATAAAACTTGTCATAAATTTATCTTGTTTCTTTCAATGGAGACAAGTCCTTGCATTGATAATAAAAGAAATGTAGAACTGCATACCGCATCTGCATCAGCTTTGGCAGCACCTTCTGAAGATAGTAAGTTGGACTAGACCAACCTTTTACTCTCAAATTTACAATACTGCTTATGTTATAATCAAACTGCTCAAGTATGTCTTTTGGGAGTTCTCGAACTACATCAACATCATTCTTGAGTGTATTTATAAAGAAATCTTCATCAAAAATGTCTCCAAATTTGCTGTGAAAGTAGAAAAAGGAGAGGAAAAAAAGGGTAAGCTTACAAATAAATGAAAATGAAATTAATCTTGTATAATTTAATATAGAAGCATGAAAGTAATGAAAGAACCATGTATTTTAAAGGGAAACACAGTATTTCAAAGAAAAAAAAAATTATGAAACATATTTCTCGAAGACACTACATGATTATGTCAATACATTAATTGGTTGAGAATATATCATATCTCTAATATGAAAACTTGAGCTCCTTTTCAGTTTATTTTTAAAGAAAGCACTAATTATATCACAATGAAAACAATTGAGACATGCAAAAATGCATATATATGTATGAGGGTAAGCCCTGATACATTGGTAAGGTTGATTATTGCGACCTCCAGATCACTGATTCACACCATAACAAAACCTCTGATAATGCTAGGGAAAATGCCGCATTCATCATGGAGCCCATGATACACAAAGGTTGGTACAATTTTACTGGTGTACCTGTAGTTATGGATGCAAACTCAGTGTATGTCTGATATCAAGTTTCCGCTGGTAATAGCTTCTTGTGGTAGGCATTGTAGCACAAGAATCCTCAATCGTGTTCATATGTTTACGTAGAAGAGAGAATACTTTATGACACGGAAATGTCATGTCAGTCCATAATAACTGATCTTCCATAAAATACAAGGGAGAATCAAAAGAATGCAAACGAGCATTGGAAGGAAGAGAAGCATGAATTTTTTTTCTCTAATTTGTTGAGAGTTACTTTTTCTCCCCTTTTATCATTGTTGAAATTAAACTTAGCTCAACTCACCCAGCAGGTCATTGAGCACAGATAAAATAAGAGAGGAACCACTGGACAAAAAGGTTCTTATCAGGGAAAGAACTAAGTCAAAGAGGGAAACTGAAAGTGGTTATTTTTGTCTCACTCCATATTTTTTCCATAGTGTAGACAACATTGACAAGAGAAGTGTCTATATTTTCAATTCCTACCTATAACTTAATATCTTTTGAATATCTCCAACAACTGAACCCTGATAGATCATAACTCAAGATGCTAGGAAAGGAAAGGCCAAAATTCTCTATGATACCCGTTGTTGAGTCATTGAAATTTTTTCATTAATAGGCTCACGACTTTGATCATTATGGACTACTACCAAGATCCAGTCCTTGGCTATAATTAAATGCCCATAGAATCACAACTTATTGCCAAAATACTCCTTCAACAGAATTATGGTGGCAATTCCAAATAAATTAGTCAAAGCATGTATACTTTCAAATTAATGAAAAAACCAACAGTTATAAACAAGCTATTCAGTCAAATGGAAGGACTCCAGAAGGTGGCAATTTTGTATAAGACACAATATAACTGAGAGAAACCTGAATATGACATTATAGGACTTGTGAGAAACCCGGTTATGAACAGTACAAATATGACTAATTTCATTTACATCTCAACAAATTTATCTATAAACCCAAAATGGAGACAACAATGAGTACATTAATAATCTCTCCAACTTGAATTGCCATCAATTCAAAGTCCATCAATAACAATAACAGCAACAGCTGCAGCAACAATAATAATAAAGATAATAATAATTAATCACCTGGAATCTTGCCACACACTGTTTAAATGAAATATAGGAATGACAAGAGTAGCATTCAGTAGTACTGCCACAGCAACTGCATCGCATATCTGGATTCAGAAAAAAAAAATCAAATTAGAAACACAAAAGTAATCAAGCACACAGTATAATTAACAAGACATGTTCATGCCCTGTATAAAGTACATGAGATGATATTGGTAGGTCATATCAGATGTCTGCAAATATATGTGCATATAATCCTTCCCAATCTATTAATATAATTTGGCAAGAAGTTTCATTAACCACACTTAAACATTTCATATTACATAAATAAATCTAATAAAGATCAATTTAGGTTAAAAAAACTCAAAAGAATTAAGAAATTGGGGAAATTGTAAAGATAAATCATCAAAATTTTTGTAAACCTTATTTTAGAATATTTCACCAAGATTAAAGTCATTTTAGGAATTGCTTATTGAACATATAATATTCAATAATCACATAAACAAAAGAAGTATATAACAGAAATGAAGTATATAAAGTGGTAAAAGAGAGAAAAATATAATCTGATTTGATTTTTTTTTTCAAAGATTTAAATTTCCAAGAAAAATCAACAAAAGAAAGAGACACCTTGTTAATAGCTTAACAAGTAAAAAAAAATCCTTAATTTTTAGCTTGAATTCTAAAATTTCTTTTAAAAATTAGCCTATTTAGTAAGCCATAACAAAGATATATGTAAAGTAAGCAAAATAAATATAATTTTTATTTATTTACAACACTATAACTAAACAATGTTATCTTTTGAAATTTATTTTCTTTCCACATAAATTTTTATATTTTAGAGACTATTATTAGGAAAAAACAAATCAAAGTTAAGCCTTTGCTTAGTCATTTGGCCTTTAAAAATTGTGCGTCAAATATTTGATGCCTGGTTAAGTTTGAAAATTGATCGCACAAGTCAAATCAAATTACTTAAAACATAGGCTAATGTTAAATAGGGAACACACAAATTACTAAACAGAAAAATTTTGCAAAGACAATGCAAAACTATTGGAGAATACTACAAACTAGAAAAGTATTTCAGATACATTTTCTGATCACCTGAACTAGTCAGTAGGTAAACTTAAATTTGTACCTTAATTTTGAAATACTATCAATTTGGTAGTATAGTAATAAACCAGCAATTAAAAGACATAACAGCTGAAATTCCAGTTTGTCAACCACTGGAGCTTTATATGATTTCATCTCAAGAACTTTTAGTTTGTTAGGAGACTTTTCTGACTAATTTTCCTTGACATCTACCTTAGAGAAGAGTAAAATCCAGTTGTAATGTCGCGATTTTCTCATTTTCCAAAGGTTAAGTGAAAGTTTTCTAAAGAATTTATTAAAAATTCTTCTCATCTACAAAACTTACCACAGTCATAAGCTGCGGCAGCATTTTGATGGTCAAAAGCAAAGAATAAATTGTAATTTTAAGAAATGAGACATACCGACAAACGTTGTTGATTCAGCCCACCATTTGCTTCAATTATAAGGAAACCATTAGAGTTCGGCAATTCTGGAAACCATAAAATGGGGGAAGAAAAAAAAAGAAAGAAAACAAAGACGAGCCATTACCAACCCAAAATGAAAACAAATGCAAGGAAATTCATAATACAGCTAAACCATTTTGCAATGACAACAAACAAATATGCAACTAAATATTGATTTTGTTTCTCTATACAGTAACATGACTATTCATACTATTCAGCTTTCAAGACAACAACAGAATTCAAAAAACCACATGATATTCACAGTGCATGCTCCAAATATAGATAAAAGTTAAAAGACTTTTAGACAGTAAACACTTAAAAAACTGGTAGACCTTAGTGGACAACAAATAGTTAGAAATTATTTTAACCAATATGAGATTTTGTTTTATTTTTCTTACACTTTATTAAAATAGATAATTATAGGTTGACCAAGTTTGCAATAGAGAAAATTCTACCTCCTTCAAGACTGTTGCTGTTAACACAAGGCTTCCAACCTTTATGTAATTTTGGATCCCATGCTGTCATCAACTGTATGATTGGTTTGTGTCAGTTGTACAAGGCATAATCAATTATAGGAAATGCAGAAGAAGGAAAAAGCATAATAAATAAAACTTCAAATAGTGTACGAGGAACAAGAAAAAGCACAGTACTTTCAGAATCATGATAAATAAGAAATTAAAGAAATTTTATCACTTGATGTTTGGAAAGTTCATCACCAAGTACATTATCATATATCAACATACTTTCTATATTGATCAGAGTAAATTATATCATTTGATGATTGGAAAATTCATCACCAAATGCATGAGCCATACATCAACTTAGTTTCCCTCGCTATAAGGATCATAGTAAATTATATCATTTGATGTTTGGAAAGTTCATCACCAAGTTTTGGTCACTACACACATTATAATCTCCAGAGCAACGTAATACACCCATTATAATCTCTAGAGTAACTTAATCCTTGACCAAAAAAGAAATAAGTCTGCTAATAGGCAAAAATAGTGGAACCATTATAAGAGCCTGAAAAGTACAATGAGGAGGTTACTGCTACTAATATCAATGGCATCAGTTTCATTTTTCATATTGCTGTTGAAGAAAGATGTTTGTATTTTCAAGAGTAGAGATGCAATTTATATATATAATCTTTACTCAAGCATGTAGCACGAAGAACATCTGAATTAGTACAGGGAATCTAGTTAAAGAGGAATCAATGTTGGTATTTGATCAATTCATCATCGATTGGTTTACATCATTTTTGTTCTGTTCTTTCCAGTACAATAAGTCTTCTCTTCTTTCTTCAATTTCTTCTACTCTCTTTCTTTCTATTGATTTTAAACATCCTAAAACAAAATGCAACGGTATTTATTTTCCATCTCATTGTTACAACTTATGTCCTTAATAAATATACACTGAGGAATTTCATACACCTCATTTGCTAAATGCATCCTTCAATAACTTACCATGACATATATATTTGGACAGCTAAAAAGATCCATATATATTTTTTACACATTGCTAGAGGGCATCCGAATGAGAAATTCAGAGTTCATGTTAGAATCTTTCCCTCATTCCTTTTCTGTGCCTGATAGAAAAACTAGTCCTATCCTAAGGCCTAGCTGGGCATTGAAATGGTTAAGAGCAAATCCATCAAGAGACTTGAATAGATCATAAGTTCCTAATCATACTACAAAATAAGAGGCACAAGATTGTGAATTCCTTTCTATAGAACTTCATTAACCCAGAAAGCCATATATATCAAGGAAAAAGCCAACCAAGCAAGATGATGCATCACCTCTTAAAAAGAATAGCAAAGAAAATTTAAATATAATTCATAGCAAAAAAGAAGCTAGTATGAGCTGGAAACAAACAGTACCGCATTGCAGCTCCCATTGCTCTCAGCCTCCATATGCGGCCATAGCTTCTTAAAAACCTGTGGACTCCGGTACACTGACCCAGGCGGATGACGCTTCCGTACAACAACACCGCCATTCTTTAAATTTAAATCAACATCAAAATTCAGAGATCCCATATACAGCAACATCCCAGAAATGTACAGTAGAGGAGCAAACAAAAGCACCCCTCTTCGCTTAAAAACCACAGATATAAGTACAAAAATTAGCCTCTCCACTAAACTCTGCTTCGACCCTCGACCACTACCGCCACCACCACCACCTCCACCACTCCCAAAAGCACCACCACCACCATTCCCACTAGACTTGCCCCGGCTGTGACGAAGCCGGGGGGACGAGGGAGGCGATGGAGTGGTGGTGGCACTTACAGACCGGCCGTTACCTAGGCGGCTGTAGCCGTGCATGGAGATTAAATTATGCCGACAAGATAGATGAGAATATCCCAGAAAGAAAATTAGACCAAAAAAGAAAAACTAAACAATGTGGAAGAAGATCTGAAATTGAAAGATGGATATACAGTAAAAAGCTTGCATTTTTAAGCAAAATGGATTGAATTAAACAAGGGTACAGTGATTTTGGTCATTTGGCAGTAGAAAAATAGGGGAAAGAAAGAGATATATAGAAGGAGAAAGTGGAAGAGAGGAAGCACAATTGACAGTTAATGCTGAGAGAAAATAGTGGGAAGCAATGAGGTACTTGTTACAGGTGCAGATAATAACGTCACGTGTCAGATGAATCAGATGATGCCCTTCTAAAAACATCGAAAAAAGAGTGGTGGTGGCGCCTGACGACTTGGGTCACGGATAGTTCGCTGAGCCGCCACTACTCAGCCATGAAAGGAGGAGACTGAAGGAGGACTTCTATCAATGAAGGGGCAAAGGTTCCAACTTTAGGATTGAAATTGAAAGAGTAGAAGAAAATTAACGTCAACTGGAACAATAATTCACCAACAACACCACCAAAGAAGTGGAGTGGACTGCGAGTGCTTGTTAAAGTTGGTTCCTTTCAACTTCAAAATTGCATCTTTTACTTTTTAGTGGGTGGGATTGACTAGATTACCATTTAGGAGAGAGCCTGTTCATCTTTAATTGGGAACCTCAACTTCTTTTTCTTTAAATTATGAATTCTGGAAAGAGAATTCGTAGAAAGGGATGTGTTTCAAAGACGAGTGCTTTTAGTTTCACATTTCTAAAGAAGAATTTTCAGATTAGGAGTGTTTTCATACTAATCAAGTATGAATTTTCTCCGGTTTTCTTAAATTAAGTATGAATTTTCCAATTAGGATGTTAATGAAATCCGGATCACGTTCCACGTTACGTTTTTATTTTTTTTGTTTTTTTAGTATACTTTTATAGTACAAAATTGCCCTTGTAAAATAGTCTACTCAAAAAAATTTCGCCAATTATACTCTAATGTTTCAAAATTGATAAAAAATTATCTAAAAATTAACAAAAGCGTAAGCTCAGCTGACGGTTTGTTAATTTTTAATAATAAAATCAAGTGATATTACTTAACTAACCCCATTCCCCTTCTCTCTCTACCTACCCTACATCTAGCATGAAATCCCCTAATCTCATATACTGAGAAAACCCTAACACCTCATACTTCCATAGCCATCTGTTATGAACAAAATTAAGTTGTCATTTTAGCTAGCTATGTCGTTTTAGTTATATTAGCTCTATGCATTGTTGTTTGTTTATTCTACCTTTTATTTCCTTTTTGTTATTACGCTAGTAAGCTGGTATATACTTCTAAATGAGTGTAACTAATATATTAAGATCATCTCTCAAGATGATGTTAACATATTTTGTATTCTTTCTCTCATATTCTCTCTCTTTCTTCTTCTACCTCATCTCTTCCATTTTCATATCTATGAAATCATATTGATTCAACTTTTTATAACACCCCATATTTTTAATTTTATTCAATTAAAATTTTTCTTAATTTATTTTGTAACTTAATAATTTTATTTGAGTAAAATTTTATTAAAAATCTTATATTTATAGAAAATTACAAAATTGTCCCGTAGTATATATATATATATATATATTTCAAAATTTAAAATAATTAAAATTTATTTTCTCTCTCATTCTTCCTACACCATCACTATATTCGTTCATTAACCAAACGACATCCGATTTTCGCCAAATTCGAACAAAAAGTAGTTATCCATGTTCTTATCACTCGGTGGTGTCTGATTTTCTAAAAACTAATCTAATTTTCGGGATCGGAGAGGAGAAACTCAGATTTAGGGGTTGTACTTCCATTTCTCATATTTCTCAACTTCTTTTCTCAAATCTAATACCAAAAAATGGACTTAGGACATTGAAAAATCTTGGTTTATGTAATTTGAGCTCCGAAAAATGCGGTTTGAAAGCTAATTGGAGCCGAAATCTCTCGCCGGAGCCGCCTCAAATTTTGTAGATCTACACATTTTCAGTCACTTTCAGACTACAAAACTTATATATTTAGACTCCTCGCACCTCAAACTTTCTTTTGATATCATCTAATCGTTAATCTGCCGCCGTTGAAAATTTTCTAGTGACCAGAGTCCGGCAACCACTGATCGAGTAATTTGGACATAATTTTCAGTTCATTAAACTGAGTCATCTGGTACAAACCACACATTCTAGTTATTTTTAGATAGTGAGATATGAATTTATTTGTGAAGTTTAAATATATTTTTATTATTAAAGTGATTAATTAATTTAGTTGAATTGCATGATTAATTGCATAATTATTGGAGTTTATTAAATTTTATTTTTGATGAAATTAATGATAAAAAATGAAAGAAAATTAGTTAAAATGATTAGAGGAATTTATTTAGAATTTTTAGAGTATTTATTGAATTAATGAGAAATTTTGAGTTGGAAATGGAATTAGAGGAATAATGGAAAAAATAGTTTTGGAGGAAAAATAAAGAAAATAAAATATTATAAAAAAATAATATTTGAAATTTTTTATCACATGGAAAAGAGTGTTGATGACCAAAACCGTGATTTATGCATTAAATACGCATAATAAGAAAAATTTTAATTATAGGATCTTGAGATACATGAGAGCGGGGAATCGTCGAAAAATTTAAATCTTGTTAGATTTTATATCATGTGAGATTCATTAGCTAATTAAAATTATTTATATTTAGGCACGACGTCGGGGCAGACGCTATCTCGAGATAAAGAAAAAGAGTCGACAGACATAGATAAAACATAAAGAGATTAGTGCAATTGTCATTATAATATTAGCCATATATATATAAGTAAGAAATTAAAGAAAATAAGAAAAGTATGAAGTAATAAGAAAATTCTTAGATTCAAATGATTTATTATATTACATAAAATATATTTTATGTGAAAATTATTGAGTTTGAAATATTTTATTTGTGTTTCAAAAAATTTAAAAATTAAATATACTTTATGATGATACTTTATTTTGGCATGAAAATAATATTTATCGATTTTATGGAAAATAATTGAGAAATTAGCAATAAAGTATTTTTGTGAAAATTATTCTTATGTTTTGAAATGCAAAAATGAATTAATTTTGAATATGAGAAATTTTGCCCACATGTTAGGTTAGACGTGAACTAGGGTATTGTTGGTATGCCAATAAAGTAGAAATTACGGTCTTGTGCATTTTTGTGGACTAATAAAATATTGTAATCATGTGTATTTCTGTGGATCACCCAATACATTTTTCAATCATCTACATTTCTGTGAACTGAGTAATATTATATTTGGATTCTGTGCATTTTTGTGGATCCTGAGTTGATATGTGATATTATACTCATTTGATTCTCTAATAGCAAGTGTATGATGTTATAATATATGGGTATATGGAAAATATATTATTAAGAAACCAGAGATATTATGTATTATGAATTCAAATGGATAAAGAAAAACGATATTATATTATTACCTTGAAGAAAATGGATTTAAATTTTGAATTTGTTTCACTTTAAATTTATGTTTTATTTTAATGATTATCATTATAAGGCTTTTACATCACTGAGTTATATATTCAGCGTGATAGTTTATTTTTTCTCGTGTAGGTTACAAGAGTAACAGACAGCGTCTGGACTTGTAGATAAGAGACATTATTTGGTGGACTCGCATAATAGAACCTAGCAGTAGCAGCAGTAGCCACCTCAAGCTGGTTGGTCTTCTTATTGTATTTTGATATATATACAAGCTTTTAAATTTTCATTATGACATGTGTGTGTGTGTGTGTGTGTATATATATATATATATATATATATATATATATATATATGGGTTGTAATTAGGGTGTGTATACATAATATTTTATTTTATATATTTTAAATTTCTTATATTAGATATGTTTAAAATTAAAGGAATATTTTTTAAAATATTTTTATTTTATGTAATACTTTTTATCCATCCAGTATACGGATAGGTGTACTGAAGGGTAAAGGGTGTTACAATTTTATTGGTATCAGAGCGTGGTTTAGACAGTTCTAGGATAACAAGGGGTGGAATCAAGATTGTCTGCTCATGCATTGGTTTTTGAAAAATGATTTGAATGTATAAATATAACTACTACTGCTTCCTAATGTGTGCCCATGTTATGCTTTATAGGGTGATAGATTCTAATTACGAAGGGTTAAAGAAGAGACCCGGATACTTATGAGCCACTTAACACTGACGTTTCATACCATTCATCCCAACAGCGGACAGTTGAGGGCAGTGTATCCACCCGTAGATCTGATAGACCACATAGATATGAGAGACATGCTCCAGTTCTGAGTTCAGCTAGAGAGGAGCTGCTAGAGGATATGGCTGAGACCAGCCACTACTGAAATGAAATTTGAGAGGCTTTGAAAGTTGGGAGCTCCAGATTTTTACGGTCGCAAGGAGGATGATGCAGCGACTGCAGAATATTGGCTGGAAAGGGTAGAGAGAGTGTTTCAACATATGGATTATACATCTTAGTAAAAATATAGATATGTGGAGTCTCTACTGCAAGAAGCGGCTTACGACTAATGGAAGACAATACTAGAGCACCCTCAGACACTTAACCCACCTTCATGAAAATTCTTTTTAGAGCAGTTCAGGGAGAAATACATCCCAATAGCCTATACTAACAGGAAGAGGCAGGAATTTCTCGATATTTGACAGGATAATATGCCTATGACTGAGTATGAGAAGTAGGGGTGGCAACGGGTACAGGTTTCGCGGGTACCCGCGTCAATCCAAACCTGTTTAAACCCTAATGGATAACCCTATTAGGGTTTTGGGACGGATTTGGGTAGCAATATTTAAACCCATCACGGATTTGGGTAGGGTACGGGTAGAGGCCTTCGGGTACCCGCTACCCGATAAATTCGATTATATATATATATATATTATGCAATTTATTCTATTTTAATTTATTGAATATAATGATATATTATTTTTTCATATATTTTTATAGATTGATGAATTACAAATGTAATGAAAGTTTAAAATGTGAAATATAATTTTTCTGTCATAATGAACAATATTTAATTTTATTGTTATTTTTAAACAATTTGATAAATTATTTTAATTTGAATGTGTTGAATTAAATTTTATATTTTATTTAATTTTATAGTGATTTATGGTAGATTATTTATATATTTATAGATTTTTAATTATTTAATTAGTTTGAATTTTATTTTATTTTAAATTTTTTAATGATAAACGGGTAATTATTCGGATTCGGGTATTAATCAGGTAATGTTAATCGGATTTGAGACGGGTAGAGCAATTTTTGCAGGTAGCCTACCCGTTGTCACCCCTAATGAGAAAGAGTACACCCGTCTTAGTAAGTATGTAGGGGGTGTCATTAGTAATGAGATTGACATATGTAGAAGTTTGAGATGAGGCTTTAATCACCTATCAGAGTAATAGTTATAAGGTCTCAGATTAAAGACTTCACCAGCTTAGTGACAGCAACAGAGGTAGTAGATGAGGTAGTTGCTGTAAAGTTAAAGACTATAGCCCGAAGCCAGAGTAAGAGATCTTTTTATCTACATAGTGTAAGTTCATCAGTCGGTAAGAAAGCTATGTTTTCTGGTGGTCTATTTCAGAGCGAATTTAGAGGTTCAAGTGCACCAACCTGGTAGGGTCAGCCTGCAAGATTAGCACCATCGGTTGCTAGTACACCAGGCATAATTGGAGGAAGATTCACTGCATCTATAGCATGCCAGTAGTGTGACAGGTATTATGCTGGTGAGTGTTGACTGACATCCAGAGCCTGTTTCATTTGTAGGGCAATAGGCCACTTCATGAGGGATTGCCCATACCGAGATCAGAGTGCAGAGCCTACAGGGGCAAGACCGATTTCAACACAAGGATCAGTACCTACTAGAGGCTGAGGCAAAGGTTAGACTAGATCAGTGCAAGCTAGGTTGGAGATTGTTAGTAGGCCAAAGGGTAGCCACACCGCACCTACCAGAGCATACGTCATAAGAGCACGAGATGAGCATGATGCTCTAGATGTTATCATTGGTAAATTTTCCTCACTTAGTTTTGATATATATGTTTTAATTGATCCTAGATCTACACATTCTTACATATGCACTACATCATTGCTTGGGGAACAATTAGAGATTGAGAGCTTAGATTATGATATAGTGGTGATGAATCCCTTGGGTCATAGTGTTAGGGTTAACAGAGTGCACCGACAGCTACCCTTAGTAAGTCAGGGTGAGCTATATCCCACATATTTGATTGAACTACCATTTCATGAATATGATTTCATATTAAGGATGGATTGGTTAGCTCGGCATAGGGCAGTAGTGGATTGTGCCACCAGAAAGGTAATTTTTAAGAAGTCTGGGTGCAAGAATAAAGTGGTACAAAATATTAGAATGAAGATGCCATTTAATGTTATCTCTGATATGAAGGCTCAGAAGTTGGTCAGGAAAGGCAATGAAGCTTATTTGGCATATGTGGTGAATACCAAGAAGGCGAGTCTGAGGCTTCAGGACATTATTACAGTTTGTGCATTTCCTAATGTGTTTCCTAGGATTGCCTTCGGACAGGGAGATAGACTTTTCCATTGAGTTGCTACCTGGTACTACACCTATGTCCATCACATCGTACCGAATGACACCAGCAGAACTTAAAGAATTGAAAGTGTAGTTGCAAGAGTTGCTGGATAAGGGGTTTATTAGACCTAGTGTGTCACCTTAGAGTGCATCTGTATTACTTGTGAAGAAAAAAAATGACACCCTACAACTGTGCATCTATTACAGACAATTAAATAAGGTGACAATGAAGAACAGATACCCACTGCCACAAATAGATGACATGTTTGATCAGTTGAAAGGTGTAGGGATATTTTCCAAGATTTATTTAAGATCGGAATATCATTAGTTAAAGGTCAAAGAGAGTGATGTGCCTAAGACTGCCTTTAGGACTCAGCATGGCCACTACGAGTTCCTAGTCATGCCATTTGGGATGACAAATGCACCGGTAACATTTATGGATCTAATAAATAGGATCTTCAAGCCCTATTTAGACCAATTTATTGTAGTTTTCATTGGTGATATTCTGGTATATTGCAGGAATAGAGATGGCCATGATCAGCATTTTCGGATTGTGCTTCAGACACTACGTGAGAAGCAGTTATATGCTAAGTTATCCAAATGTGAGTTATGGCTCGAGGAAATTGGATTTTTTGGTCACGTGGTATCAAAAGATGGGATCAGAGTTGACCCTAGTAAAGTTGAAGCCATTCTCAATTGGAAGTCGCTTCGAAATATAACTGAGATACGAAGTTTTATTAGGTTAGCAGGCTACTATAGACGATTTTTGAAGGGTTTCTCTTCTATAACTGCTCTCATAACACAATTGCTATTCAAGGATGTTAAATTTGAATGGACAAATAAGTGTCAAGCAAGCTTTGATCAGTTGAAGACTATATTGATAGAGGCACCAAATCTGACGCAACTCGCTACAGGAAAAGAGTTTCTGGTATACAGCGATGCTTCATTGAATGGTTTAGGTTGTATACTAATACAAGAGGGTAAAGTGATAATATATGCCTCTAGACAATTGAAGCCGCATGAGATGAATTATCCTATGCATGATCTAGAGTTGGCAACTATTGTATTTGATTTAAAGATTTGGGGACATTATTTTTATAGAAAAAAGTGTTATATCTATACAGATCACAAGAGTTTAAAAATATTTACCTTCAGAAAAAGAGCTAAATTTGAGATAGAGGCGGTGGCTAGAGCTTATTAAAGACTGCGACTATGTTATAGACTATCAGCCTGGAAAGGCTAATATTATGGCTGACGCTTTGTGTTGAAAGACTCTGGTAGGTAAATTCGAATACTAAGTACAATTGGGCATTTGAGTTCTTATAATAATTTATTCTTAAAATATTTATCGTTGAATGACAGAGCTTCGGGTTCTATCTACATTAGTCTTTCGGATCAAGGATGCTCAGAAGTATGATTGCAATCTAATTGAAATAAGAGAATCCATTTCCAAGGGGGAGAAATCTGAATACTCAATTGGAGCTGATGGTGGTCTCTATTATAGAGAAAAATTATACATGCCTGATGTCTCAAGATTGAGACGAGAGATATTGAAAAAGGCACATGAATCGACTATTTCCATACATCCTAACAGCAACAAAATATATCAGGATTTGAAATCTTACTATTGGTGGTCGAGTATGAAGAAAGACATTACAGAGTATACTACTAGATGTCTGACATGTCAGCAGGTGAAAGCAGAATACCAATTGTCATTCGGGTTATTGCAACCTATTGTCATACCAAAATGGAAATGGAAAAGAATCATCATGGATTTTGTGTCAAAACTACCATTGACTCAGAGAAAACTTGATGTAGTATGAGTGATTGTTGATAGATTGACAAAATCTGCACACTTTTTGCTAGTTAGAATGGACTATTCATTAGATTGGTTGGCAGAATAGTATGTACAAGAGAGAGATAGTTCGGCTAAATGAAGTGTCGTTGTTTATTATTTCTGATTGAGATCCCAGGTTTACATCCCATTTTTAGAAGAGTCTACAAGGATCTTTAGGTACTCGACTCCACTTTAATACGACGTTTCATCCTCAAACAGATGGACAATCAGAACGGGTGATCCAATTGTTAGAAGATATGCTTTAGAGCTGTGTGATTGAGTTTAGGGAAAGTTGGGATAGTTACTTGCCACTAATGGAATTTGCATATAATAATAGTTACCAGACAAGTATTGACATGACTCCTTATGAAGCACTGTATGGCAGAAAATGTAAAACTCTAATTTATGGATCGAGCTCAGTGAAAAAAGAATAGTGGGACCTGATTTGTCTCAACAGACAGAGGAGAAGATTAGGATTATCAAAAATAGACTTATGGCAACCAGTGATAGGCAACTTATGCAGACTTGAGACGTAGCGACATCGAATACGAGGTTGGTGACAAAACGTTCCTGAAAGTATCTCCCTAGAAGAAAGTACTACTGTTTGGAAGAAAAGGCAAGCTAAGTCCCAGATTTATTGGCCCTTTTGAGATAATTGAGCGAGTATGATCAGTAACCTATAAGTTGACTTTATCTCCCGAGTTGAAGAAAATTCATAATTTATTTCATATATCGATGCTCATAAGGTATAGATCAGATTTGTCCCATGTCATTCGAGTAGAAAAAATCGAGGTGCAATAAAATTCATCTTATGAGGAGAAGTCTATAGTTATTCTGGCAAGGAAAGTGAAATAACTGTGGAATAAGCAGGTACATTTAGTAAAAGTCATCTGGCAAAGACATTCAGCTGAAGAGGCGATATGGAAAAAGCGAGGAAATAATGAGGAGTCAACATCCTCAAATGTTTAGTAATAACTTATCATATATGATTTTAAGGACAAAATCTTTTAAGGGGGGAAGAATATAACACTATATTTTTAATTTTGCTCAATTAATATTTTTCTTAATTTATTTTGACTTAATAATTTTATCTGAGTAAAATTTTATTAAAAATTTGATATTTATAAAAAATTACAAAATTACCCCTGAGTATATATATAGAGATTTCAAAAATTAAAGTGATAAAAATTTATTCTCTCTCATTCTTCCTACACCATCACTATCTTCGTTCATCAATCAAACGACATATGATCTTCTCCAAATTTGAACCAGAAGTAGGTCTCCACGTTTTTATCATTCTGACGATGTCTGATTTTTTTGAAACTGATCAAATTTTCGAGATCAGAGAGGAGAAAGTCGGATTTTAGGGTTACCCTTCCATTTCTCATATTTTCCAGCTTCTTTTCTCAAATCTAACACCAAAAATGGACTTAAGACGTCAATAAATCTTGGTCTGTGTAACTTGAGCTCCGAGAACCTTGGTTGAGGGCTGATCGAAGCCAGGAGCCACTGTGAATTTTTATAGATCTACACGTTTTCAGCCACTTTCAAGCCACAAAACTTATATATTTGGACTCCTCACACCTCAAGCTTTCTTTTGGTACATTCTGATCATTAATTTGTCGCCGTCGAAAAGTTTTCGGTGACCGAAGTCCAACAAAAATTGATAGGGTAATTTGGATAGAATCTTCATCTCGTTAAACCGAGTCATCCGGTACAAACCACACCTAGTTGTTTTTAGATAGTGATATATTAATTTATTTGTGAAGTTTAAATATATTTTTATTATTAAAGTGATTAATTAATTTAGTTGAATTGCATGATTAATTGCATAACTATTGGAGTTTATTGGATATTATTTTGATGAAATGGATGATGGAAAATTGAAGAAATCAGTTAAAATGATTAGAGGAATTTATTTGGAAATTTTAGAGTATTTATTTAATTAATGAGAATTTTTGAGTTGAAAATGGAATTAGAGGAATAATGGAGACAAATAGTTTTGGAGAAAAATTAAAGAAAATAAAATATTATAAAGGAAAATATGACCAAAACCGTGATCTATGCGTTAAACACGCATAATAAGAAAAATTTTAATTATAGGATCTCGAGATATATGAGAGTAGAGAATCGTTGAAAAATTTAAATCTTATTCGATTTTAGATCGTCTGAGGTTTAGTAGCTAATTGAAATTGTCTATCTTTAGGCGAAACGTTAGGGCAAACGTCATCTCGAGATAAAGGAAAAGAGCCGACAAACACCAAAAAAGCATAAAGAGGTTAATGCAATTGTCCTTATAATATTAGCCACATATATATAAGTAACTAAAAAAATCGGAGAATTCTGAAGTAATATGAAAATTCTTAGATTCAAATGAATTTTGATATTACATAAAATTTATTTAATTTAAAAATTATAGAGTTTGAAATATTTTATTTGTATTTTAGAAAATTAAAAGTTAAATATACTTTATGATGATATTTATTTTGGCATGAAAATAATATTTATCGATTTTACGGAAAATGATTGAGAAATTAACAATAAAGTATTTTTGTGAAAATTAATCTAATGCTTTGAAATGCAAAAATGAATTGAATTATAAATATGAAAAATTTTACCCACATGTTAGCCTAGATGTGAGCTAGGGTATAATTAGCATGTCAATATGGTAGAAATTACGGTTCTGTATATTTATGTGGTCCAATGAAATATTGTGATCCAGTGCATTTCTGTGGATCACCTGATATATTTTTCAGTCTTGTGCATTTATGTGGACTGAGTAATATTATATTTGGATCATATACATTTTTGTGGATCATGAGTTGATATGTAATATAATACCTCTTTGATTCCCTATGAGTAAGTCTATAATGTTATAACATGTGAATATATAAAAAAGATATTATTAAGAAATCAGAGATATTATGTATCATGAATTCAAATAGATAAAGGAAAATGATATTATATTATTACCTTGAAGAAAATGGATTTAAATTTTGAATTGATTTCACTTTAAATTTATATTTTATTTTAATGACTATTATTATAATGCTTTTGTACCACTGAATTATATACTTAGCACATGAGTTTATTTTCTCTCGCGTAAGTTATAAGAGTAACCGACAGCGTCTGAACTTATAGATAAGAAACGTTATTTGGTGGACTCGCACGATGAAACATAACAGTAGTAGCGGTAACCACCTCGAGCATATTGGTCTTCTTATTGTATTTTGATATATATACAAGCTTTTAAAATTTTATTGTGACATGTATATACATATGTAAAAAAAATGGTTGTAATTAGCGTGTGTATGCATAATATTTTATTTTATATATTTTAAATTTCTTATATTAGATATGTTTAAAATTAAAGAAATATTTTTGAAAAGATTTTTATTTCCTATAGCATTTTTTTCCGTCTAGTATACGGATGAGTGTACGGAAAGGTAAGGGGTGTTACACTTTTAGTTGGATCATCTGGTATCAGAGCATCAATCCTTAGACTATTGAATCAATGTTGTCATCTCTCGCGAGTCCAAATCCTCCATGTTAATGATTGTTTCTGAAAATACTCGGTCCTAAGATTTAAAAAAATTCAAAGATTCCATTGGCAACATAGTAAAATAAATGTTGAAGGAAAACAATAATAAAAAAAAAAGCAGATGTTCATTAGAATGGTGAGTGAGCTAAAAACCCTTATCTCCTCCATTAACTCTATTCCTCAAAACCAAAACCAATCACCAGCTTCATCGTCTAACCCACTCATTAATCAAAACCTAGTTGTGAAAACCAATCCAATCCATTTGCATTCCCTTTCATTGACCTTACTAGCCAATCCAATCAAATTGTTAATAGGAATAATTACCAAATGGCCACTAGGTTCACCAAGATAGAGTTTCCTCGATTTGATGAAAAGGAATTAGAAGGATGGTTGTTTATATGTGAATGATTCTTTCAAATCGAAGCTACCCTTTAAAGTGCCAAAGTCAAGTTAGTTGATATTCATATGGAATAAAAGATTTTGTAATGACATCAATCATACATTAAAAATAGAAGCACAACCTATGAACCACATTGGAAGGAGTATGTGGAAGCTCTTTAAGGGTCATTTTGGTAAAAAGATCTATGAGGACCCAATGGCATATTTAAGGGATTGGTGCAAAGAGAATCTCTTCAAGAAAACTTGGAGGAATTTGACATTCTCTCCCACAAGGTAACCTTGATTGAGGATTACTCTTTAAGTTTTTTTTAGTGGTTTTAAAATGAGTTGTGCATTCATGTGAGAATATTTGCACCAAAAACCCTGCAACAAGCATATGCTCTAGCTTGTATGTAGGAATCGTACCTAACAACAATTAAGTCCCCTAAAACCTATTCCAACAGACCCTCATTGTAACACCTAACACCTTATGCATCTACATACCGCATATGTTATTTTTATATTAAATTATCACGTATGAAATAAGAATAAAATAAAATTCATGTTTACAGCGAGAGTAATTTTTTTTTTTTTAACTCATCTCATATTATCAACAATAATCTCACAATCAATACGGATGCTTTAATCATAGTCTATAACATCACATATATTAATAAATTAAACGTTAAGTTGAATCCATTTATATATATATCTTAGTACACATTCATTGTAATTATACATATGCAAATATTCAACCCCCAAATATAAATGATATGTTCTTATGCTTATGTGGAATGCAAGGAGAGAAAGTGAGGAGGCTCGGCCGGTGACCTTTGATCCATGACTCTTATATGCACCTCAATATGAACTACTACTCTTCTCTACCTGAAAAATGATGCAATTTGGTGAGTTGCGACTCAGTGAGAATAACCATCAACTGAGTTCTAAAGCACCAAGCATTTCATAATAGCAAATAACAAATATCAAGTATACTTAATACATACTTTATACTCCATTTCATCAGTCAATAACATATAAATATAGATAAAATCAAGTATTCAATAATTGCTCTTTACTTATGCTTATGCTTATGCTTATTCATTTTATTTTGTTGTGACCAGGTTAAACAGACATTGCCCCGGGTTTCCATGTGAACATTTGTCATGTGAACATTTGCATTTGCTAGCTAGTTTGATCATTTGTTTCATTTGCACATTTGTTGGGCCATAGGCCTCTTCTTTTGCACATTTGTTGGGCCACAGGCCTCTTCTTTTGCTTTGCAATGTCGATTCACTAGTCACAACGCCTTTTAAGTCATTATGCATATGCACTTGTACTTACATATTCATCAACCATTGTATCTTATCACATATACCAAACATATACCACATATATACTTCATATGCAACACATATACCATACATATACCACATATATACTTCATATGCAACACATATACCATACATATACCACATATATACTTCATATGCAACACATATACCACATATAGCTCATATATACCTCATATGTCAACACATATACCCTGCATATACTATACATATACCATGTATATATATCATATGTCAAACATATACCTCAAATATACCACAAGTACACAAACTTATATGTACCACAAATGTCACAAATTATTCATCATCATATTTTCAAGGAAAAATCATCACAATCATATAGCAAGCAACATTTATATGCACTAAAGAATTCAATTGATAATTAAACTCACCTTTTTCCTTTGATTCCAACCCTTAACTTATTGTCTACCCCCTTCTTGTATATCTCCAATTTGTCTTGAGCCTAATATTGAAATATAATTGGTTAATTTATGACTAGAGAAACTTAATGTGGCTTAAACAAATTAATATACATTATTTATATCAATAATTAAAATTTTTCCTATGAGGCAGTGTGACCTTATGGGACTGTTTTGACTATAACTTTTTCTGTACTTGACCAATTAATCTGATTCTTGTTCCTAATTAAAATTAACATATAATTATTTAACATATTAAAATTTCAGACCAATTGGATCACTGCACGATTTTTGGTGGAAATTCTAAACTTGTTCTGATTTCTGCCCTGTTTTCTGCCCTTAGGCAGTTTCAGGGTACTCATTTGGGTTCATCATAACTTATAATATATACGTCCTATTTTAATGAAAATTTACAGACACTTATATGGGTTCAAATGGAACATTTTTCATGTTTACAAATTTTATCAATTATGTCTCTAAGGTCTTCAAATTATAGCAAACATTGCACTGGTCCAGAATAGAATTGGCTTCCGGACCAGTATGACTTCAAAAGGCCATAACTTAATCTATACATAACATATCAAGCTGAAATTAGCACCAAAATTTAGCTAAGACATATACCTATAACTTTCCTGTTTTGATCATTTACATAATCGATCTGTAAGAAGCTCAAAATAATTAAACAAGTTTCTGGACCTGTACAGGGCACTCAGTAGGCAGTTCAAATCATGGAACAGTCATGGTTCCATTCACCATAACTCAAAAATTACAAGACCTATGAACCTGAAATTTGGTATACAGATCCATAACACATATATCTACAACTTTTATGTTTTAAGGTACTTCAAATATTGGTTTTAACATACCCAAAACTAACAAACACAGTAGCTAACTTACTTAAGGTTCACATCTGGACCAGTTTCAGTACGAAGAGGATATCTCATTCTATACACCACATCTTGCAAAAATATTTACATATCCATAAATCTAAGACATAAAGGAACAACTTTTGTGTTTTACACTTCTCCAGATTCTATCTCTAAGATCATCAAAACATTAGTACAAAATACTGCCTATTTATGAACCCTAAACACCATAATCAAGCTTAACACAAATTAATTGTTTACTCACCTATAATCACCCTTGGCTAACCTTGTTGCTGTAATTTCTGGAGTGAAAAGAGAAGAAGATGTTGCTGGAACTTCAGAAAAGAATGGAATGAAGCAAAGAGAAAGAAGAAGAGGAGGAAGAAGAAGAAGACTTAGTCTAAGTTAAAAATTATGTCTTCCTTTCTCTTTTCCTTTCACCCGTCCCTTTTTCTTCATTCTTTTTGACTCTTTTTTTTTTTTTCTTTTTCTTTTTCTCTTCTTTTGCTGAATTCTTTTTTTTTTTTTTTATTATTATTATCATACATACATACATACATACATATACATACATTCATGTATACATATACACATTTACCCAATTTTACTAACCAATAATAAAAATATATATATAATTTAATCACTTATTTTAATTTAATTAAATTAATCATGTCAAATTTTTATTAATTCAATCTAGTCTCTTTATTCACTTAAATATTAATTTCATGTCATTTTCATCTGTATTATAAGACAAATATATGCATTTCTATACAATTGTAAAATATTTGAAAATAAACTAATTGTATGTCATGAATATATTTAAATAAAAATGCATATTATACATGTGTTCAAGTGATATATATATATGCAAAATGTATATGTGCAAATGAGATGCTGTAGAAATGCATATGAAAAAAAAAAAAGTCAAGGATGTTACAATTCTCCCCTCCTTTTAAAAATTTCGTCCTCGAAATTTAATACCTGGAAACAGGTGTGGATATTGCTTTTTCATATTTTCTTCTGTTTCCCATGTTGCCTCTTCTTGTGAATGATTTCTCCATAATACCTTAACTAAAGGTATTTCTCGGTTTCTCAACTGTTTAGTCTTGTATCCGATGATTTCCACTGGTTCTTCAACATAACTCATGTCATCTGCAATCTCAATGGCTTGATCTTTGAGTACATGTGTAGGATCTGACCTGTATCTTCTAAGCATACTCACATGAAACACATTATGAATCTGAGTCATATCTGGTGGTAAAGCCAATCTGTATGCCAGTGGACCAACCTTCTCAAGAATTTCGTAAGGCCCTACGTATCTTGGGCTCAATTTACCTTTCTTGCCAAATCGGATTACTCCTTTCCATGGAGATACTCGTAGAAATACCTTCTCACCCAACTCATATTCCATCTCCCTTCTATGTTGATCAGCATAACTTTTCTGTCTGTCCTGTGCTGCCTTTAGCTTAATCTTGACAACCTTGATTTTATCCACTGTATCTTGTACTATCTCTGGCCCTTCTAATGCACGTGCACCTTCTTCATCCCAGATGATAGGGCTTCTGCACTTTCTGCCATACAATGCCTCATATGGAGCCATCTGAATACTGCTATGATATTGGTTATTGTATGCAAACTCCACCAATGCGATATACTCATCCCAAGCTCCATTGAATTCCATAGAACATGCTCTAAGCATTTCTTCTAATGTCTGTATAGTTCTCTCTGATTGTCCGTCAGTCTGTGGGTGGAATGCAGTACTGAAATTCAATTTTGTTCCCAATGCATTATGTAAACTCACCCAAAAACGTGAAGTAAACCGTGGATCTCTATCAGACACAATGGATACTGGAATTCCATGCAATCTAACTATCTCATTCACATATAATTTGGCCAAACTCTCAAGTGTACACCCCCATCTGATAGGTAGAAAATGTGCTGACTTGGTTAACCTATCAATAATTACCCATATTGCATCATTTTTCCGTGGAGTTCTAGGTAATCCATAAACAAAATCCATCGTTATCTTTTCCCATTTCCATTCTGGCACTGGTAAAGAATGTAGTTTACCAACTGGTGCCTGGTGTTCTATCTTAATTTGCTGACATGTTAAGCATTTGGAAACATATTCTGCTATGTCTTTCTTCATTCTTGGCCACCAGTAATGAGGCCTTAAGCTGTGATACATCTTTGTCATCCCTGGGTGCATTGCATAGGGTGCATTGTGTGCCTCTTCCATTATTTCCTGACGTAAGTTATCAATGTTTGGAACACATATGCGTGACTTTAACATCAGTACATCGTCTTTCAATTGAAAATCTTTATTGTTTCCCTGCCTTACTAATTCAATTTTCTCACACAATTTAGGATCTTTATTCTGTGCAACTTTGATCCTATCCTTCAATATAGGTCTCACCTGAAGAGCAGCAATCAATGATCCACCATCATGCATATTCAATTGAACATTCATAGACCGTAATTGAATCAAATATGGAAAAGTGGATGCTTGCAAGTGAGCTATACTGCTACTGGCTTTCCTACTCAATGCATCTGCTACCACATTGGCTTTCCCTGGATGGTATTCAATTGTACAGTCATAATCTTTTAACAGCTCTAACCATCGTCTTTGTCTCATGTTTAACTCTTTCTGTGTCATCAAGTAACCCAAGCTTTTATGGTCTGTGAAGATCTGAAATGTCTCACCATATAAATAATGCCTCCAAATCTTCAATGCAAATACAACTGCAGCCAACTCTAAATCATGCACTGGATATGAGATCTCATGTGGTCTCAGTTGTCTGGATGCATAAGCTATCACCTTACCATGTTGCATCAACACACATCCCAAGCCTTGGTGAGAAGCATCACTATATACTGTAAACCCACCTGTACCTGTAGGGATGGTTAACACTGGTGCTGAGGTTAGCCTGTGTTTTAGTTCATCGAAACTCCTTTGACATTCAGGAGTCCACTTGAAAGGCACATTCTTTCTCAACAATTTTGTCAAAGAGCTAGCAATCAATGAGAACCCATCAACAAATCTACGGTAGTATCCTGCTAAACCCAAAAAACTACGCAATTCTGACACATTCTTGGGTGCTTCCCAACTCACTATGGCATTAACTTTATTTGGGTCAACCTCTATGCCTTTTCCCGATACTATATGTCCAAGAAACATAACATGATCAAGCCAGAATTCACACTTACTAAACTTTGCATACAATTGTTTCTCCTGCAGAGTCTGAAGCACTGTTCTTAAATGCATCTCATGTTCCTCTTTACTTTTAGAGTACACCAAAATGTCATCTATGAAGATAATAACAAAATTATCTAGATAAGGCTGAAATACCTTATTCATCAAAGCCATGAAAGCAGCCGGTGCATTGGTTAATCCAAATGGCATGACTAGAAATTCATAGTGGCCATATCTAGTACGAAATGCAGTTTTATGAATATCTACCTCAGCTATCTTAAGCTGATAATAGCCTGATTTTAGATCAATCTTAGAAAAGACTTGAGCTCCATGTAACTGATCAAACAAGTCATCAATTCTAGGTAAAGGATATTTATTCTTCACTGTCACTCTATTAAGTTGTCTATAGTCTATACACAATCTCATCGTTCCATCTTTCTTTTTTACAAACAACACTGGGGCTCCCCAAGGTGATACGCTAGGTCGAATGTATCCCTTATCAAGTAACTCTTGCAATTGAGTTTTAAGTTCCTTTAACTCAATCGGTGCCATCCTGTAAGGAGATATAGAAATAGGTGCGGCCCCAGGCACCAAATCTATAGTAAATTCTATCTCTCTATCTGGTGGCAACCCAGGCAAATCCTCTGGAAATACATCTGGGAACTCACACACTACTGGAATATTCTCTAACATAATATCCTGAGTTCTTATATCTGTCACATAGGCTAAGAAAGCCTCACACCCTCCTTTCACCATCTTAAAAGCTTTAACTGTTGAAATCAAACATGCAGGTACCAACTTCCTTTCTCCTTTAAACACAACCCTTTGATTATCAGAGGACTTTAAAATTACCTCCTTAGAAAAACAATTCACTATGGCATGATGTTTAGTTAACCAGTCCATTCCCAATATTACATCAAATTCATGCAATGATAATAAGATCAAATCAGCTTTCAATTCAACTTTATCAATGAATATCGAACAGTCACAACATATCTCATTCACAACTACTATTGCTCCCAGTGGAGTACTCACATTTATATCAAATCCCAATGACTCATGCTTTTGATGCAGTTTGGATGCCATATGTGATGATATAAATGAATGTGTGGATCCTGGGTCAATCAATGCAAATGCCAGTATATCATAAATGTAAATATTACCAGTAACCACTTCAGGAGCATCAACTGCCTCCTGCCTAGTCATAGCAAATACCCGAGCCTGTGGAAGGGGTCTAGAACTCTGTCCCTCAGATCTGGTCACTCCTCTGCTTACTGCACCAGTTCTGCCCCTGCCTCTGCCTCTGACATGTGTCCCACTGGTAGTGTTAACCCTTGGTGTTTCAATTGTAGTCTCAGATATTCCTCTGCCTCTGCTGGTCTCTGCTAATTTAGCTCTTTCTGGGCAATCTCTATACATGTGATCTAAGGACCCACAAAAATAACAAGCTCCTGTGAGCCTTCTGCATTCACCGGTGTGTTGCCTACCGCAATGAATACAAGTAGGCCTCTGTTCTGTATACTGGCTTTGTCCTCTGCCTGGATAAGAGAAAGTCATAGCACGACCTCTAGAGCTCGAGTATCCACCTCTGTTACCATACTGTGCTGGCATAAATCTACCTCTTTTTCCCGGCCTTCTGCTAGACTCACCAGAGAACTCACGTGAAGCCTTTTTAATTTGTTGTTCCGCAGCTTCTTTCATTAACCGTTCAGCTCTAATTGCCGCAGCTCTGAGTCTAGCGTAACTATCAAGATCAGTAGTTGTGATTCTGTTCCTGATCTCATACTTGAGGCCCTCCTCAAACTTTCTGCATTTGTCTCTTTCAGTAGAGACCATAAAGGTGGCATAATGGGAAAGTTTGTTGAACTGCACCTCATACTCAGCAACAGACATGTTCCCCTGTTTCAGATTTAGAAATTCTTTTCTCTTCTCATCTTTGTATGCTTCAGGCATGTAATTGTTTTGAAATTCACGGAGAAAATCATTCCATGTCAGAACCGGTGGTTGTGCGTCACTATCGGGGACTGTCTCCCACCATTCATAGGCATTGCCTTGAAGCAAAGACACTGCATAATCGAATTTCTCCTCTGGAGTGCACCTCATCATATTAAGTACCCTTTGTGTTCTTTTTAGCCATGTCTCCGCTTCCGCTGGGTCTATGGTGCCATGGAAATCAACTGCACCTTGTTTTCTTATCTTATCGTAACGCCTTTCTCTATGCATTTCAGGCCAGTGTACTTCTTGTTCTGGGTTTTCATAAGGTACTTCTGCATGTGATGATTGTGATGCACGTGCAGGAGCCCTAGCTCCTGGTGCTGGTTGATCTCTATGCAAATGAGGCGATGCCTCATGAGGATGCATTTCGGCCGGCCTCTCTCTCCTTGGTGAATCATGTCTAATGATGACCCTAAAATAATTGAAATTATGTCACTACATAATGTTCAACAGATATTATGCATATGTTATCATGCTCTTATGCATGTGCATGTTCCCTTGGAACCTATCCCTGCTCTGATACCAAAAATGTAACACCTAACACCTTATGCATCTACATACCGCATATGTTATTTTTATATTAAATTATCACGTATGAAATAAGAATAAAATAAAATTCATGTTTACAGCGAGAGTAATTTTTTTTTTTTTAACTCATCTCATATTATCAACAATAATCTCACAATCAATACGGATGCTTTAATCATAGTCTATAACATCACATATATTAATAAATTAAACGTTAAGTTGAATCCATTTATATATATATCTTAGTACACATTCATTGTAATTATACATATGCAAATATTCAACCCCCAAATATAAATGATATGTTCTTATGCTTATGTGGAATGCAAGGAGAGAAAGTGAGGAGGCTCGGCCGGTGACCTTTGATCCATGACTCTTATATGCACCTCAATATGAACTACTACTCTTCTCTACCTGAAAAATGATGCAATTTGGTGAGTTGCGACTCAGTGAGAATAACCATCAACTGAGTTCTAAAGCACCAAGCATTTCATAATAGCAAATAACAAATATCAAGTATACTTAATACATACTTTATACTCCATTTCATCAGTCAATAACATATAAATATAGATAAAATCAAGTATTCAATAATTGCTCTTTACTTATGCTTATGCTTATGCTTATTCATTTTATTTTGTTGTGACCAGGTTAAACAGACATTGCCCCGGGTTTCCATGTGAACATTTGTCATGTGAACATTTGCATTTGCTAGCTAGTTTGATCATTTGTTTCATTTGCACATTTGTTGGGCCATAGGCCTCTTCTTTTGCACATTTGTTGGGCCACAGGCCTCTTCTTTTGCTTTGCAATGTCGATTCACTAGTCACAACGCCTTTTAAGTCATTATGCATATGCACTTGTACTTACATATTCATCAACCATTGTATCTTATCACATATACCAAACATATACCACATATATACTTCATATGCAACACATATACCATACATATACCACATATATACTTCATATGCAACACATATACCATACATATACCACATATATACTTCATATGCAACACATATACCACATATAGCTCATATATACCTCATATGTCAACACATATACCCTGCATATACTATACATATACCATGTATATATATCATATGTCAAACATATACCTCAAATATACCACAAGTACACAAACTTATATGTACCACAAATGTCACAAATTATTCATCATCATATTTTCAAGGAAAAATCATCACAATCATATAGCAAGCAACATTTATATGCACTAAAGAATTCAATTGATAATTAAACTCACCTTTTTCCTTTGATTCCAACCCTTAACTTATTGTCTACCCCCTTCTTGTATATCTCCAATTTGTCTTGAGCCTAATATTGAAATATAATTGGTTAATTTATGACTAGAGAAACTTAATGTGGCTTAAACAAATTAATATACATTATTTATATCAATAATTAAAATTTTTCCTATGAGGCAGTGTGACCTTATGGGACTGTTTTGACTATAACTTTTTCTGTACTTGACCAATTAATCTGATTCTTGTTCCTAATTAAAATTAACATATAATTATTTAACATATTAAAATTTCAGACCAATTGGATCACTGCACGATTTTTGGTGGAAATTCTAAACTTGTTCTGATTTCTGCCCTGTTTTCTGCCCTTAGGCAGTTTCAGGGTACTCATTTGGGTTCATCATAACTTATAATATATACGTCCTATTTTAATGAAAATTTACAGACACTTATATGGGTTCAAATGGAACATTTTTCATGTTTACAAATTTTATCAATTATGTCTCTAAGGTCTTCAAATTATAGCAAACATTGCACTGGTCCAGAATAGAATTGGCTTCCGGACCAGTATGACTTCAAAAGGCCATAACTTAATCTATACATAACATATCAAGCTGAAATTAGCACCAAAATTTAGCTAAGACATATACCTATAACTTTCCTGTTTTGATCATTTACATAATCGATCTGTAAGAAGCTCAAAATAATTAAACAAGTTTCTGGACCTGTACAGGGCACTCAGTAGGCAGTTCAAATCATGGAACAGTCATGGTTCCATTCACCATAACTCAAAAATTACAAGACCTATGAACCTGAAATTTGGTATACAGATCCATAACACATATATCTACAACTTTTATGTTTTAAGGTACTTCAAATATTGGTTTTAACATACCCAAAACTAACAAACACAGTAGCTAACTTACTTAAGGTTCACATCTGGACCAGTTTCAGTACGAAGAGGATATCTCATTCTATACACCACATCTTGCAAAAATATTTACATATCCATAAATCTAAGACATAAAGGAACAACTTTTGTGTTTTACACTTCTCCAGATTCTATCTCTAAGATCATCAAAACATTAGTACAAAATACTGCCTATTTATGAACCCTAAACACCATAATCAAGCTTAACACAAATTAATTGTTTACTCACCTATAATCACCCTTGGCTAACCTTGTTGCTGTAATTTCTGGAGTGAAAAGAGAAGAAGATGTTGCTGGAACTTCAGAAAAGAATGGAATGAAGCAAAGAGAAAGAAGAAGAGGAGGAAGAAGAAGAAGACTTAGTCTAAGTTAAAAATTATGTCTTCCTTTCTCTTTTCCTTTCACCCGTCCCTTTTTCTTCATTCTTTTTGACTCTTTTTTTTTTTTCTTTTTCTTTTTCTCTTCTTTTGCTGAATTCTTTTTTTTTTTTTTTATTATTATTATCATACATACATACATACATACATATACATACATTCATGTATACATATACACATTTACCCAATTTTACTAACCAATAATAAAAATATATATATAATTTAATCACTTATTTTAATTTAATTAAATTAATCATGTCAAATTTTTATTAATTCAATCTAGTCTCTTTATTCACTTAAATATTAATTTCATGTCATTTTCATCTGTATTATAAGACAAATATATGCATTTCTATACAATTGTAAAATATTTGAAAATAAACTAATTGTATGTCATGAATATATTTAAATAAAAATGCATATTATACATGTGTTCAAGTGATATATATATATGCAAAATGTATATGTGCAAATGAGATGCTGTAGAAATGCATATGAAAAAAAAAAAAGTCAAGGATGTTACACTCATAAACAATAACTCTTCCTTCTTCTAACCATAGTTCACCTACTAAAATTTCAAGCCTAAACTCGAAATCTTCCTTGCTACAAACCTCAACCAAACAAAGTTTTCTAACTGCCAATACCAAGTTTAATCCAACTCCACTATCAAACAACAACAAATTAACTCTCCTAAGGATTAGGATATTAACAGATGAACAGTTGAATAAGAAAGGGGGCAAAATTGTTTACTTATATTGTGTTTTTTTATTTAAAAAAACAAAGCAACTCCATATGATTATGGTGTAGGAAAAACCACAGGAAGAGACAAACAATTGAAGACTCGTTTTTCATAGAGTTGTGATGAAAACTCTGATTCAATTCCAACTTTATTACTCCATGCAATGGGAGGATTCACTCAGAGAGCATGCCAAACAATGAGAATAATGGGAAAACATAAAAAGAAATCCATTCATTTGGTAATACCCATAATTTCCTTGACTTATTAGTTGCCAAGGGACTGGGATGTAGACTGCAACCAATTGCACCAGTATTCATTACAATTGCTAAGGGACAAGAAATGTATATGTGCATGCTTTTAAGCAGATTGTGTGGGATATGCAAGGCCAAAGCATTATTGTTGGCTTATAGTACTGCCATTATGAGGTTGTGAGATGGTTTTGGGAATTCATTGATTATCCACTTTTGGGGACATCATATGAAAGGTTAAGCAGCTTATCATGTCTTTCTCTTTAAATGATAGAATGCACAAGCTTTAAAGTAGCAATTCCACTTCAGTTAAGGGAGTGTTGAATAGAACAATGACTAAGTTATTGCAACATCATTTTCCACCTACCTATGTCATACAAATGTTGGAAAGTAAACCAATGCCTTCCACTACTATCTAAGTAGCTAAGGTAAAGAATCCTAACCTTACTCAATTATTGTTAGAATTTGGAGTTCTGTTCGAGGAACCAAAAACACTACCACCCTATATAGTGCATAACCATAAAATACCACTTATAGAAGGTTCTAAACCATTGAATAGTAGGCCCTATAAGTTTTCACCTATTCAAAAGACTAATTCAAAATATGATCAAGTAGTTGCTAAAAATGGGGTTATATAGCCTAATGTAAGTCATTTTTCTTCTCCAATAGTATTAGTTAAAAAGAAGGATAATACTTGGAGGATGTGCATTGATTATAAAGAGCTGAATACGTAAACCATTAAGGAAAAATATCCAATTCCTGTCATTGAAAAGTTGTTAGATGAATTACATAGAGCTGTTGTGTTTACTAAGATAGACTTTAGGTCAGGATATCACCAGATTCGAATGAATCCTTAAGACATACCAAAAACAACATTTAAATCTCATGATGACCACTATGAGTTTGTAGTAATGTTTTTTGGGCTTACAAATGCCTCATCTACATTTCAAAGCCTAATGAATGAGATATTCAGACCTTTCTGGAGAAGATTTATTCCTGTGTTTTTTGATGATATACTCATTTATAGCAAAAATATGTAAGCTCATTTGGAGCATTTGAGGTTGGTGTTTCAGAAATTATAATAGTATTAATTATTTGCGAAAATGAGTAAATGTATGTTTGGGGAGTCTACAATAGAGCATTTGGGGCACATCATTAATGAGAATGGTGTCTCTACTAACCCTAAAAAGGTTGAACATGTTGTCAATTGGCCTATCCCTAAGAATTTGAGACAACTGAGGGGATTTTTGGGACTATTAGGCTACTATCAAAGGTTTTTCAGGGGATATGGGATTATGAGCAAACCTTTAACTGATTTGTTGAAAAGGGACAACTTTGCATTAATTACAGTAGCAAAGACATCTTTTATTAAACTAAAAAATGCACTAATCATAGCTTCAGTATTGGTCTTGCCCACATTAGACAAATTATTTGTGAAAGAGACATATGCTTATAAGCATGAAATTGGGGTAGTCTTTATTCAAGAGTTACAACCAATAGCTTATATAAGTAAAGTTTTGGCTTTTAAGCACCTATTTCTCTTTATGTGTATGAAAAAAAGTTGTTAGTTGTGGTGTATACAAATAAAAAATGATATCATTTTGTAGCCTATAGGCATTCTTAATCAAGACCGCCATAATTTGAAATTTTTGCTGCAACAAATGATAACTACTGCATATTAACAAAAAAATATTACATGGTTGTTTGGGTATGATTTTAAGATTTTTTATAAGAAAGAAAGAGATAACATAGTAGCTGATGCCCTTAACAAACTTTCAGCTTCAAAATTGGTTGTTTTGACTTTATCTTTTCTAGTAAGCAATTTGTTGCCTGAGATTGAAGTAAGCCGGAAAAATGTTCCTAACATCAAGGCCATTATTGAAGCTATACAACTTGGAAAAATGCAATAGGCCTTTATTCTTGGAAAGATGGATTGCTGAAGAGAAAGGGAAGATTAGAAGTAGGTAATGATTTAGGCCTTAAACAAAAATTATTGCATATCATGCATGACTCAAAAGATGGAGGGCATTATGAAATGCAAGCTACAATTAAAAGAATTAAGTTATTATTTTTATTGGAAAGGGTTGGAGAAGGATGCGAGAGATTATATAAAAAATTGTGTCATTTGTCAAACTTGTAAACCATAAAATGTCAACACACCAAGAAGGGTTGGCATTAGCAAAGGAGATTTGGACTGAGATTAGCATGGATTTTATGGAAGGGCTTCCGAAGTCTCAAGGGAAGGATATGATTTTAGTGGTGGTTAATAGACTCAGTAAATATACTCACTTTATTGCACTTATTCACCTTTATTACTGCGACAATAGCTCAATTCTTCCTTACTTATGTATTCAAGTTGTATGATACATCCTCTCTATAGTAAGTGATATAGACCTCATATTTATTAGCTAATTTTGGAAAGAATTATTGAAACTACAAGGTGTGGAGTTACTAAATTCTACTACTTACCATTCTCAAACAAATGGTCAGATAGAAATTGTCAACAAGTGTTTTGAGACTTATCTTAGATGTATGACTGGAAAAAAACCCTCAATAGTGGTGTAAATGGTTGCCTTTAGTTGAGTTTTGGTACAACATTAACTTTTATTCAACAATTCATCGTACACCCTTTGAAATAGTCTATAAGATGCCTTATTCTATTCACATTCCTTATTTTCCAGGAGACTCTAAAATTGTTGTTATGGATTAGTTTTTTCAAGTAGTTTTCATCTATCAAGGGTACAACATTGAATTAAGCAGTAGGCTGACCAACATAGAATTGCTAAATTTTTCAAAATTGAAAAGTGGGTCTATTCGAAGTTGTAACCCTATAGTCAGCTTAGTGTATCTCGATGAAAAAATGTCAAGTTTTCACCCCTATATTATGGGTTTTATTACATAGAGAACAAGATTGAAGCATGAGCATAAAAGTTTAAACTCCCACCTGAAGTAGACACTCATCCAGTATTTCATGTTTCTTAGCTCAAAAGAACAATTCCTTATTCTATTGGTACAACCACTACATTACCAGGGCCACCTCATTCACCTTATGTCCCTAAAGTTATTTTGATAGGAAATTGGTCGAGAGAAGAAATCAATATGCAACCAATGTCTTAATTCAATGGTCAAATATGCCTTCAGAAGAAGTTACTTGGGAGTTTTTATATGACATTCAGTAGATATTTCCCAATATCAACCTTATAAAGATTTTCTAAAAGAGAAGGATTGTTATGAATAAAAATTAAGTTGTTGTCATTTTAGCTAGCTATGTCATTTTAGCTGAGTTAGCTCCATGCATTGTTGTTTATTTATTCTACCTTTTATTGATTTTATTTTCTTTCTATGTATTTTGTTAGTGAGCTGACATATATTGCCAAATGAGTGTAATATATATATATATATATATATATATATATATATATATATATTAACATCATTTCTCAAAATGTTGCTCGTGCTTTTGGAACTAAATGAACATTTTTTTCCTTCTCATATATTCTCCCTTTTTCTTCTTCTACCTCACCTCTTTTCATTTCCATTTCTGTGAAATCAACTTGATTCAACTTTTAGTTGGATTTCCATCTACCATTGTCGTTGAAGATGATTTGAGAACACAAGCTAACATGCATCTCCATAACAAGCTTGTTTTGCGACCACATCTAGGTTGTAGTATCGTTAAAATAGTGTTGAAAGCTTTGTTTTTTCTCTGGTACGATCCATCCTTCTACATGCGATTAAAGCTATGTCATAATCTCACTGATTCAAAGAAAGGCTCCTCATCTAGTCACATACACTAAAAATGGCCTAGATCGCTGGAATTGAGTCTTACAAAGAGTTGATGACAGAGGCATCAAGCTTGTTTGTTTCTTTTGGTTTATGGAAAAATCAATTAATGGTCTCTTCAATTAGATAACTAATTTCAAAGCTAAAGAAGTGACTTTAAACTTTATTTAGAAGGGGTAATGAAGGAGTAATACACATTTTCTACCTGTATATATTATCGTACACAGTCAGTTAAGAAATAATATGATATATATTTATTTAAAATAATACATTATTAAAATTTATATAACTATATATGTATATTGACATGAATAAAACTTAATAAAATAATATATTACATTAACAAAATAAGATAAAATTTCGTTCTTTCACTATTTTCATACAATTGTCTTAATTTACATGTTCATACAAATATCTTATATATAATATATATATATATATATACATATATATAAATACATTAAGTGAAATAGATAAAATACATATATAGCAAAAACTCACAATTGCAAGGTGATTGCCACTGTTACTCGGCTCTATAGGTGAATCCATTGATACCAGCGACAACCTTTATGTTCACACATGTTGCCATTTAACTCTGCTAAAAGTTACAGAAGAGAAAACAAACTTCTACGCTGAGTATAAAACTCAGTGGTGCAAAAATTTATAATAAAAGTCACTTTAAATAAAAATATACACTTTAAAATCAACAAAATTCTGAAAAAGTTTTAATGTATCAAAATTATTAATAAATTATTTATTTATACATAAAAGTAGATATAAATCATTAAATAAAATCAAACGAAATCAAAGTCATTAGTATTAATACCACAAATATATAATAAATACAACAAAAATTTTAATCATTTATTAAAATAAAAATTTTATCATACTCATATATTAATAAAACATATATCTACTCTAGGGAAACAATGTGTACTGTTAAACGATAAAAATCTCATGATCCAAAATAACTAAAAGACTAAGGTTAAAGATAATCACATAACCCTAAATAATATTATCTGATCCAAGATAACTACATAAATCATACAATACCTCTCATTACCAAAATAATCACAAGTCATAGAGTTTCTACCCTATTGACATGTCAACAATTTCCTAACTTATTGTATAGGTTAATATATGAATTTATCGATATATATCAAATATTAAAGTATTTATCTTACCAAAATTTTTATAGATATAAGCGTTATCAATTTCCCATATAATTATTTAATATCATAAAAATTCACCACATGCAAAAAATTATTTCATTAAAATCTCATATTAACATATTTATTTTATACTAATACACTTTTTTTTATCAAAATATTTTATTTTATTTTTTTCATAAAATATATTTCCAATAACTTTTCAAATATTTAATATTTTCATAAATGTTATATATAATTATTTTCTAAAATTTAATTCCATTTCATGCAAAAAATAATATAAAAATCAATTTAAATCACAATTGACATATATTATAAGTTAATGCGCAAATTTTTACAGTAAATTCTTAATTGATTACCGAGCTAATAAAAATTACTAAATTTAAATGAAAATTAAATTACCCATTTAATTTTTTCGGCTCTCAAAATTACAGGTATTTTTCTACTGGTCTTATTTTATAATATACACTACTAACACGAAATTTTCAAATTAATTAATTTTGTTTCTTCTCTTCTAATTTTTCTCTTCAATTTATTTAATTTTTCATTCATATTTTTATTTTCTATTTTTTCCTCCAAAAATTTATTTCCACATCAAAATTTTATATTAATTCAATAAATTGTCTAAAAATTTCAACTAAATTTCTATAGTTACTTTGATCCATTATCTTCTGCTTTTCATCACAAATTTAATCAAAATTGTATTCAATAATTCTCAATAAATTTTTAAATAATTATACTATAAATTCACTAAAATTTCTATTAAAATTTTCTCTCATTCCAAAAATTAATTTTCATATTCAAACACTTCATATAGCTCTATTATCATTATTTTAAGACACACATCCTTCTAAATAATATTTCAAAGATTTGACTATAATTATGAAAAATTTTCAATAATTCTATAAAAATTTCTAAAAATTATTCTCATCAATTTTCCATCATATCCATCATCCTCAAACCCCATTCTACTTATTTTCTATTTTTTCTAATTTTCCATTATTTTTCTACAAAATCTTAATTTTTTCATAACACTAATTCAACTTTAAATAATCATCAAACTTACAATAATTATTCAAATCAACTTAGATTCATGAAATTTTTAAAGAAAAATGATGAAAATCTTGTCTCAAAATTTTTTAGCTCCAAATAAATTTATTTCCCTTTTTCACTTAAATTTTTGCTCCTTAATGCTTGAATATTGTGAATTAAGAAAATAAAATGAAAGAAAATAAAAAGAAGAAAAAGAGAGAGGTTCAGCTATGGAAGGGTGTGCGGAAAAAGATAGATTTTTTTTTATGACATTATTCTTTTTTTTTTATCATTCTTTGACTTTTATACTTGATTAATGCTTAATTAATCTTAATTAAGCTTAATCTACACTCCTATTTGTTAATTAAAATTAATTAAAAAAATATTTTAGCTTTTATCCAAATTAATTCAAAAGAAACTTTGACTTTAAACTTTTTTCACCAAACTTTTCAATTTTTCAATTTAATTATTGAATAAATTTATTTGCTTAAATTTCATATACCAAACGATTTTATCTCCTCAAATTGAGTATGTCAATATCCTCAAAATAATTTTTTCTTTGAAATAGTTTTCTCGATTTTGCAAAACGATTATCGGTACAAAAATTATATTTTTGCAAATTAGTTTTTTTTCTAAATCATGCCCGTAAAAATTCATCCATAATCCAATTTAAAAATTATCAGTTTCAAAAATTTTAGAATTCAATTGCGATCACATCGACACTATTGCGATCTTAAACGCATCTCTCTAACTTATAATCAGAAAAATCAAATTGTAAATCCAAATTAAGTATCGTATTTCCACAATTTGAATTTTTAACCTTAAAATTTCACCGTATAACTACACTTATGACCTTAAAGTAATATTTCTTATATTATATTTTAATATGTTTAAATTATATTTTTATTTTCAGACAAAAATTTCGTACTTTCGAGCTTTATTTATTGTCTCAATTTGTATATCAAACACGAAATCGCTACAATTTATTAATTCAATTAAAATTTCATATTATATATTTTTATTATCATATGAAAATAATTTTTCTCATATTTATTTATTCGTATTTATACTCTGATCGGTACGTCTCTATACTAGAGTATAAATGACCGAAATATATATTTACCGTCAGAGTTTAGATTGTGGATGTGACAGAAGGATAAGATAAATTTCACTTTAATTTATCTAATATCTTTTAACTTTAGTTTATGCCTTTTTACTGATTATATTAATGATTTGATGTTAGTCATCAACTATATAATGACTAATTAAAAGAATGTATTTAAATAGATTTTTTTGGACATATAGAATTGTACTTTGATGATTTTGTTTTCTAAAATTCATTTTATTGTGTGATTATCATAATATTACTCTATTGAAATTACTGATGTATGAAAAAATTAAAAAAATTATGTGACATTATATTTTATATAGGTGGTGATATAGTATTTAATTATCAATAATAATTTGTAAATTTGTAATAAAAAAATAAGAGAAATATTTTTATTCCATGAATTAAAAATTAAAGTTGGAAAATATTACTGTATGTTAATTCTATATGTTGAGTGGTGGGCTGTAAAATTTATCCTGCAGGGTAAAATAAAGGTTATAAAAGGTAGGGAACATGTTTGGGAAGATGACAGAGGTATTAATAAAATAATTCAAGTTATTTGAGGTGTTAAAAATTCTAATTTATTATAAGCGGACTAAATATTAAATTTTATGAAAGTTACGATTCTTTCTTCTCCGCATTAAGCTCCGCCTCTAGTTTAATAGTTAGACTGCTTCATCAAAGAATCAAAACTTGCAGTAATTTTTTTTTGCTTGGTCTAATCTTTCCTCCATTTGTTGCTATATGTATCAAGTAGCGTGTAAAATGAATTATCATTCATGGCTCATTGCTTCATCTTTGCTTCATTATGATAAACTTGAATTCGTCAAACAAAATATATTGAGAGAACACAGTTTTTTTAAAAGAAAAATGGATTTTAAATTTGTATATAATTTTGAGTAAATTTTGTACTAATTTTAAAACCCTAAGGACATAATTGATAAAATAAAAAAAGAATTAAATTGAGATTGACTTGATATATTTAAAAAAAAAATCATTACAATTTGTCTTTATATTCTTTTATTAATTCGCTAAAGAAATAATGTGCAATTTCAATAAATAAAAATAAAGTAAGAAAATATATATTAATATTATTTTGGAATACAATAAAAAAAATCTTAAAATAGACATTTGAAATGGAATATACGAAGTAATAAAAATAAAAATAATATTTAAATGCAAAACATAAATTAATGAATATTGGGAACAGGCAAGGAAAAAAATTAAATTAAATATAATTATACATCATCCTCCCTCGTGAGTATGAAATTCAACTAAGTGAAGGCTTGCTATACATTCTTTTTTACAAGAAAAAAATATAACAATCACAACATTACCTCAAATATATATATATATATATACACACACACATTAAGTTCAATAGGGAATATTTGATAAAATATAAATAACTATTTAGAAGTCCCAGCATCAGATAAGCCTAAAATTTGAGGGAGAAATTGAATTGAGGAATAATATTAAAAAAAAAAAAAACAATTGTCGGTGAGGTATTTTGGATGCTGAGTGACTGCTACCTAACACAGCTGGAGGAGGTCCACTTAAAGCCCACGAATGGGATATAAATTTATTCTTGTTAAATTTTAATCCACAAATAATAATAATAATAATAATAATAATAATAATAATAATAATAATAATAATAATAATAATAATAATAATAATAATTGAGTGTGGGATTTTTGAAGGTCTAAAATAACTCAAATGAATAATTTATTATTTAGAACAAGTCGTAGCGTTGACAAATAAATATATTTTTAAATAAATATTATTGAAGAAATATAAATATATTTAAATATTATTTGATAAATTTTTTATAAAAGTATAAAAGCATTTTTTATATTATTTAAATTTAATAAAATTTAAATTTTCTTTTGAAAAAAATTATATATTGATTATTCAAATCTTGATGAGATTTGCATGTAAAAGAATCTTAAAAATATTCATTTTAGTTTTAAGCTTTTTGAATTTTATAGTATTATAATTGTAACTAATATAATTTTTTTTTAATATTAATATCTTATTCAATCTAATACTATTATGGAGTAGTAAATATTGTGCTAAAATTTTATATACGTTAAAAATCTATTCATATACGTTAATTTCCTCATTTTTTATCCTTTTATAAATTATGATATCTTTTTTTTCTTAGTCTTATATTAAATAGAATTATCTTAATATATTACACAAAATTATTTGGTTTTGCTGTGTTATGATGGATAGGAAGTGTGGTTAGCAACCAAGAAATACACTTTGTTCTTCATGCAAGCTAAGCAAATTGGTTTCAATATAAGCGTTTAAAAATCCATCAAAATTTTTGAAAACAAAAAAAATTAAAATAATAGAGCTCATTGAAAATCCATGATGGTGAATTTTTAAAATTAATTGGATTAAATCAAAATAGAATTGTTGGTGAAGGGGTAAAATCAAGAGTGTTATCATGGAAGCAAATATTTAATTCAATCTTTGGGGTTGCTTTGGTTGTTGCTCATCTTTATGAAGGTTAGTTTGCATTCAAAAAATTTATGATGTTAGATGGCCACTAATGTTAAATATTTGTTGAAAATTATTGGTTCTTGATAGGGGGTGTACATTGGGTTTTCCTAACTGAATTTTAATAGTAACCAAAAATTTTAGAACTGTTAAAATGTTAACTGAACAGATCAAAATCTAAAACTGAATTTAACCTTTCTGAAATTTATCAATTCGGTTACAATAAATATTTTGGTTATTGAATAATTTTGAGAATATTTTCAATTTTATAAGAACAAAAGTGCATAATTTCAAACAAATATGCATTTTTAGAAAGAAGAAAAGTGCATGATTCAAAATAAATATGCAGTTTTAAAAAAATTAAAGTGCAGAATTTCAAACGAAAGTTGCAGATTTTTAAAGAATATAAGTGCAGAATTTAAATAAACAAGCACATTCTAAATGAATAAAAGTGCAGAATTTCCAAAAAAGGACAAATTATTAAAGCAGTAATGTGCATAACTTAAAGCAAACAAAAAGATAAGGGAAATGGAAAGAAAGAACTTACAATCTTAAGTTTTTCAAGCTCCTCTAAATCTTCTTATGCATTGATTAGTTTGTTGAGAAAATTAGGATCGGATAGAGTAAAATTATAGCTAATAATTTGAGAAAATTAAAAATAAAATAGAACACACAAATTTTACATAGAAAAATTCCTAAACAAATCAAGGTAAAAATCACGAATAAGAATAGAAAAATTCATTATGAAAGAAAATAAGATATTACAATTTCTCTCTAATAATTAAAAAAAGAACAAATTAACTCTCTCTTAAAAATTAGGAGAATACAAAAAATAAAAAATATTTTTTATCTCTCTATTTGTCTTTTCTCACGGGAGCTCTCACTTTGCTTTTTAGCTTAAAATTTGGTTGTGTTTTGTAATGAAATTTTGAGTGCCTTTTATAGGCACAAATGCTTGCAAATCGTCACAATATTTAGGTACCGAATTTGGTGCAAAAGTCAAAAATAACATATGATATTTTCAACAAAATACAGCACTAAATTTTGGTGCATAATTTGTTGATTTCCCTTTTTTTGTTTTTCATTGGTGGTGGGACTCACACCAAAGACTTTTAGCAAATCTCTTACTTGAAGATTTGATTGCGTCAATTATATCTTCACACAATTTTTTTTTCTTTGTCATTTCATGTCGCTTACGTTTTTGCTAGGTCACTAGAGAATCGACACCAAATAAATTTATTAGTATTGATTGCTTTAGTTAAGAAATCTGTTAGGATGTCTTCTGTATGAATTTTCTGCATATTCATTATTTCTTTCTCCATTTTCTCACGAACGAAGTGGTACTGGACTCGAATGTGTTTTATCCTTAAATGACATGTTGGATTCTTTGCAAGATGCAAAACACTATGACTATCACAAAAAGATAAATTTTCTTTTGTTTATGCCCAAGTTCCTCCAATGTCATTTTTAACTACATTGTTTCTTTACTAGATTGTGTAGCTGCTATATATTTTGCTTCTATTGTTGATGTAACCACAACTGACTGCAGTTTTGAAACCCAATTTACAGTTCCGCTAGTAAGAACGAACACATATCCGATGGTAGATTTGCTTTTATCAAGATCACCTGCATAATCTGAATCAACGTATCCTTTGACAACAAAGTTTGATCCTTCATAACACAATGCAACATTTGTGGTCCCCTTAATATATCTTAGAACCCTTTTCACTGCATTCCAATACTCTTTACTAGGATTCACCATGTATTGACTAACTACTCTAATTGCTTGTACAATGTCTGGTACAAATTATAATGAGCATTAAACTACTCACTGCTGATGCATACGGTACTCGAGACATTTCTATTCTCTCCGCTTCTGTGCTAGGACTCATACTAGAGGATAACTTGAAATTAATAGAAAATTTGGTAGAAATTGGCTTACAATCATGCATATTGAAGCATCTCAAGATTTTCTTCAAATAATTATTTTGAGAAAGTCAAATCTTTCTATTATTTTATGTCTCGGTGAATTTGCATCCTTAAAATCTTGTTTGCTAGTCCCATGTCCTTAATTTCAAACTCTCTAGCCAACTGTGCCTTCAATTCTACAATATGAACTTTGTTAGGGCTTACTACCAATATGTCGTCTACATACAGCAGCAAAATGATGAAATCATTTCCACCAAATCTCTTGAAATATGCACAAAAGTCTGCATTAAGTCAATTGTATCTACGGCTCATGATGAAGGAATCAAATCTCTTGTACCAATACCTCGGTGCCTGTTTGAGACCGTACAAAGATTTATTCAACCTGCAAACCAAGTTCTCTTTTCCTTTTTCTTCAAATCCTTCTGGTCAGAGCATATAAATTTCTTATTCAAGATTTTCATGAAGAAAAGAAATTTTGACATCTAACTGTTCTAGATGTAAGTTGAATGTAGTACACATTGACAGAGCTACTCTAATTGTTGTTAGTCGTACCACTAGAGAAAATATCTCATTCAAGTCAATGTCTTCTTTCTGAGCATATCATTTCATCACCAATCTTGCATGATATCGCTCTACTTGATCTTCGCCATTACGCTTAATCTTATATACCTATTTATTTCCAATAGGTTTTCTTCCTTGTGGTAATAGAACAAGTTCCTAAGTTTTATTCTTATGAGGGGCTTTCATTTTCTCCTGCATTATTGTCATCCATTGAGATGCATCTGAATTGTTCAGTGCTTCTTGGAGAGTTGATGACTCTCTGTCCTATGTTAGAAGACAATATGTAATATTGTTCTTCATAATATACTATGAGTGCCAACCTAATTATTTTCTAGAGCGATCTGACCGTCGAGGTTCTAGTGCCTCAGAAATAATAGGTTCTTGCTCTTCGTGCACTAGTTCTGCTTCAGAAAAATTATTTTGTTCAGCTTCATTTTTCACGTGTACTATTGTAGTTTTTGAATTTTCTTCCACCATGCTATCACCCATTTCTTCTCTTTGTTGTTTATTTTCTAAAAAGATAACATCCCTACTTATGACAACCTTGTGGGTAGTGGGTTCCCACAGGCGATATCCCTTTACTCCATCAGCATACCCTAAGAATAGACATTTCCTGAATTTTGGATCCAGTTTTGTAGTTTATTGGGCATTGTATATCACGTACGTATGACTTTCAAATATATATCTTTCCAGTCCACATCTCCATCGGTGTCTTCAACTCAATTGCTGTTGATGGGACCTGATTTATTACATAACAGACGATATTTACTGCTTCTGCCCATAAAGATTTTTCCAAGCCTATATCTCTCAACATTGCTCTTGTTCTTTCTAACAAAGTTATATTCATCCTCTCTGCTACTTTATTCTGTTGTGGAGTGTATGCTGTAGTGAACTGTCTTTTGATGCTTTCTTGATTGCAAAATTATGCAAACTCATGACTGATATATTCGTCTCCATTATATGTCTTCAGACACTTGATATTCTTTCCAAAATCAAGCTCTACCCATGCTTTGAACACTTTGAAGACAAAATACATGTGCCTTTTTCTTGATAGGATACACCCAATATATTCTGGAATATTCATCTATGAATGATACAAAATATTTTGCTCATTCCAGAGACATAACTGGTGCTTGCCATATATCAGAGTGAAACAATTCTAGAATTTCTTTACTTCTAGAATTTTATGTGTTAAACTTTAATATGTGCTGCTTACTTGTAACACAGTGCTCACAGAAAGGTAAGGACACTTTAGTGAGACCTGGAAGTAGATTTTCTTCGAAAGAATTTTCATTATTTGCTCATATATATGCCCAAGTTTCTGATGCCACACAATTGCAGATCTTTCATTTGAACTACTTGAAGCAATTGATATTTTTCCTTCTAGTAAAGTATTTCCCTTCAACATGTACAAGTTGGCAGTCACATTTTCTCCTTTCATTAGTACAAGCGCACCTCGAGTTACTTTCATGATTCCTTTTTCGGTTTCAATTTTACAGCTAAGGTCATCTAATTGACCTAACGACATCAAGTTCTTTTTCAGACCTTCCACATGATGCACTTGTTGAATAGTGCGTACTGTGCCATCATGAAATTTCAACTTGATAGTTTTAATACCTATAATTTTTAAGGTATGATCATTGCAACTGTACACATATCCCTTAGATATAAGTTCATATTGATAGAACCATTCTTTTCGAGAGATCATGTGAAATGTGGCTCCTGAGTCAATGAACCACACATCAGCAAATATTTTTATGCCTTCACTAGTTGTCGCTGTTTCACAACATAAAATGCCACATTCATTATATGTGCTTGCAACATTTCCTTGAGGATTGAAGTTTTCTTGTTTAAACTCCAACAATCCTTCTTCAAGTGACCCTTTTTGGCCACAGTGGTCGCACTTAAGGTTTATCTTCTTACTTTTTGACTTTGATCTGTTTTGGTCTTGACTCCCACTTGAGCCACGTTCCGTTGACCTCCCTCTCATCATCGTTAGGGCTTCGTCTTGTTGCGAACTAGCCAACCTATCCTCCTTATTTTTGTGCAAGTTTTCTTCTTCAAGAATAGCAACTGCAATATCATCAAAGTTCAGATGATCTGCCAGGACATTGTTTGTTATATTGATGATGAACTTATCATACGAATCAGGTAGACTTTGAAGCAAAATTTCAGCAAGTTCAATTGACTCTATTTTATAATCCAATGATGTGAGTTGAGAAAATAGAGTATTCAACACATTGATGTGCTCTCTCATTGAAGTAGATTTTGACATCCGCAGAGTGTACAATTTCCTTTTAAGAAAAAAATTTGTTATGAAGTGATTTGGCCTCGTACAGCTTTGTAAAATGATCCCAAATCTCCTTTGCAGTTTTCTTCTCCTCTATGCTTGACAACACTCCATTTGCTAATGTAAGATGGAGATTTGCATTTTCATCCATCTCATTCCACTTAACATCATTTTTGTACTCTGCCGGCTTTTCACTGATAGTCGTTAGACAATTATCTTTTTTCAAAATATCATTTATCTTTAATTTCCATAATGAGAAATTACTTTCATTGAATTTTTCAATTTCAAATTTTGTCGTCATTACTTCTACAATAACCTTGAAGGGTAAATAATAATCTAACTTATTTTCTGATGTGGATGGTTCATTTATTAGTAGCAACTACAGAGCATATGATAAGTAGATATTAACACCAAAACCAAGCTCAGGTACCACTTGTTGAGAAAATTAGGACTGGATAGAGCAGAATTGCAGCTAATAATTTGAGAAAATTAAAAATAAAATAAAACACAGATTTTACGTGGAAAAATTCTAAACAAATCAGGATAAAAGCACGGACAATGATAGAAAATTTTACTATGAAATAAAATAGTAGATTACAACTTCTCTCTAATAATTAAAAAGAGAACAAATTAATTCTCTCTTAAAAATTAGGAGAACACAAAAAATAATAAATATTTTTTTATCTCTCTATTTTTTTTTTCTCATGAGAGCTTTCACTTTACTCTTTAGCTTAGAATTTGATTGTGTTTTGTAATGAAACTCTAAGTGTCTTTCTATAGGTACAAATGCTTGCAAATCGTCAAAATATTTAGACATCGAATTTGGTGCAAAAGTCAAAAATAGTATTTAATATTTTCAATAAAATACTGCACCAAATTTTGGTGCAGAATTTGTTGATTTCCTTTTTTTTTTGTTTTTCATTGGTAGTGGGACCCACACTAAAAACTTTTAATATGGTTTTGGTGTTATGCGAATACAGATAGCAATTGGAATCGCTCTTGTGGTGTTCTGTCCCGAATGAGATAATTTTTTTATAATTTTTATACCCCGGCTCGACCTTGAAATTTTTTTGTATTGGAAACATAGCATACATCTCTCTTCCCCATCCGAATATATATATATAATATAATTAATTTTTTTTAAAAGTAATAAAATAAAATAAAATACTCATTTAAAGTAAAAATTATTTTTTTAATTTAAATAATTATATAATTAACTAATTAATTGAATTTAAAATATTTTTAATTTTAAAATAAAGTAAAAAAATTTAATAAAAATTGGGGATCAGGTCGGGGTTGAAAATTTATGTCCCTATGTGGTGTGAGAACGAGGATCAAAAATTTATTCTAACGGGAAATGGAGTGGAATTTCTGAGTCGGAGACGGATAACTTTGACCCGAACTTGCGTTGTTGACATTCCTATATGCGATGCCAATCTTGAGTACAAATAAGAGCTTCTCCTATCTTAGGAGTTAAATAATCCCAAATTTATTTCAATTTTCAATAACAAAAGATAAAAAGAAATAGAAGTCCTTCCAAGTCTATATATATATCGATTAAATTGTTTGTATTTTTTTGCACTAACTGTAACGGCTGGGCTCCGCTAGAGCATCGGCCCTACCCGAAGTCCACAGGCCTGAGCCCACCCGCCGTCTCACTGAGACCAACGGGCTGCCGGGGTCCATGGCCCAATACCTCCAACCCATCTCCTCCTTAAATGAGGCAGGTTGTTGGAGCTGGGATTCGAAACCCCAACCTCCCTTTAGCCTCAATAAGAGACTGCCAATTGTACCATGGTACAATTGGCAGTCTCTTACTGAGGCTAAAAGGAGGTTGGGGTTTCGAATCTCAGCTCCAACAACCTACCTGGTAAGCAGGAGATAGGTTGGAGGTGCTGGGCCATGGACCCCGGCAGCCCGTTGGTCTCAGTGAGACGGCGGGTGGGCTCAGTCCTGTGGACTTCGGGTAAGGCCGATGTTATGGATGAGACCCAGCCGTTACATAAAACGGCGGGTGGACTTGTCTTGTGGACTTCGGGTAAGGCCGAAGCTGTGGATGAGACCCAGCCGTTACAGTTGGTATATGTGGGTGATAATAGGTTTTAAAACGTGTTTGGAACACTGACTTTAAGTATTAATTGTCCCATTATAACAAATTGCTGATAAAAATGGATAATAAATCTTACAGAATACAACAAAAATTTCAAAAACCTGCAGTCAGCAATTCCTAAAAAAAAGTTCTTCAAAACGTGTTTCTAAGAATAACATTTTAATGTGAGAATATTGAGATAAAATAAAAAGAAAAAAAAAAGATTGTGTGCATTCGGATTTTCCTTCAAAACTTCTTATAAGAGTAACATTTTCTATAGGATAGATTATAGTTTACGTTTTGAAATTTTAATAAATTACAAATAAACATAAATTTCTAAAATACAACAGTTTACTTTTTGTCATTTGATAAAAATATTGTTTAAGATAAAAATTAAAAAAACTAATACTTAAATATACTGATTGTTCTGTAGTTATAGTAATTGGTAGAAAGTAAAACTTTAAACCCTTATAAAAAGTAATTAGATTACACATGAAATTTTAAAAAAATCACATAAAAATATCTCAAATATAAAAAATTATGAGTTATATTATATTGCAATATTAAAAAATTATATAATATTAAATGAATGAACATTTTTATCAAATGACAGAGGGATAATTTATTAATTTTTAAAAATTTATTTATGATTGTAATTTGTTAAAATTTCATGGAGTAAACTGTAATTTATTTTTTCTACAAGAAGATTGAGATAAAATAAGGAAAAGAAAAAGAAAAAAAAGGAAATATATATAAAATTATTTGTCTACCCTTAAATTTTTTTTCAAAAATTTAAAATAAAATAAAATAAAAGTTTTAATTCCAAAAATCAAGCATTAAGTGTCTATCATTAGCTTTTAATATTGTTTTATGCATTTGGGTTTCCATGCAATGCTTTGATAACATATTTGTAGTTAGAAGATGTGGAATTTTTTTTATGTTTCCTAACATTTTCACATTAATATTACAACAGTTGGGAGTTAGACTTATATAAATAGGAGAGGTTAAGAGAGAATTAAACTAGTGTGTGTGTATATATATATATTAAGTTAGGGAAGCAGTGGCCCCCTCCTCCGCTGCATGTAGTAGGGCCCCTGTACACATGGTATCATATAAAAGGAAGAAGCTTGTGTGAGGACCTCGTTGGGCAAATGACTAATATTATTATAAACCATACAGTTTAATTAAATTATTATTGCTTTTTTATTGATACATCATACATATTCTTTTTAGTAGACTTTATTATACATATTTAAGTAACTGTTTTCGCCCAACTCGATATAAGCATTTTGGTCAGAAAAAAAAATGACATAAGTATTAAATACTATTTCTTTTTTCTTTTTTTCAAAAATTACATGTTAACTTGCTTTTACAATAAATCAATAAGAATTAAGAATTATAAATGTTTAAGACTTTTCCAACCAAATTTAGATTGGGCCACAAGTTCAAAAAGGCAACATTTTGAGACCTTTTTGTAATTAAAACATTAGAAATAACAAAGCATTTTTTTCTATGTCAATTATTATATGGGTTATTTATTTATTAAATTTTTTTATCAGAATTATGAGTGCTTCATCTAGGCTTTAAATTTCTTTTTTTTTTATTTTTTTTATTTCACATGTCAGGGCTGGGGTGTGGAACGGATTTAGCTAAGTGACATACAAAGTCGAAAGAGACTAGTAACTCTTATTTAATCCTATATAGAGAAATAAAGTTGTGCCTTTATTTTCAGTTTAAACTTTTGGCAGAATGGTAAATGTTCTTTCTGGTTAAGACTACTTAGATAGGGGGAGTATCATGATGGGTGACCTCATGAGAATATCTTGACTGAGTTGCATCATTTGGTATCAAAGTATGAAGTCGAGTCCGAATCCCATTGCTGTATGCTAGGTTCGCAGACGAACCTCCTCAAAAAGGAAGAAAATAATACATCTCGAGTCTGGGGGGTGTGGAACAGATTTGACCAGGTGGCACACAAAGTCAAAAGAGATTAACGACATTTGTTTGATCTTAGATAAATAAATAGAGTTACGTTTTTGCTATCAGTTTAAGGTTTTGACGGAACGATAAACACTTTTTTAGATAAAATGTGTTTAGACAAGAGAAGTATCATGATAAGTGGCCTCTTGAGAATACTTTGGCCTAATCGCATCATTTTATCTAAAGGTTTCGAAATTGAAACACTTTATAGGAACAAAATTTTATATGCCAGTAGAGCAGAAATTTTGAATAAATTTTAAATTTCTTTTATTTTAGCATGTAATTGAACAAATTAAATAAAATAATATTATTATTTTAATATCTTCCGTGTTTGTGAACCATCCATTTTTTTTATATAGTCTTGACTTGGACTTTGTGGACTTAAAATAATATTCAGGGGTCCAATTAAATTATAATAAGAGTTTAGAGATTTAATGTGGATTTAAAATAATGTATAGGTATCTAATTACATTAGAATAAAAATCTAGAAACTAAATGAAAACAAAATTATATAATAATTGAGGGACCAAAAGTAATTTTGCCATGAGATAAAGAGAAGCAGCCGCTAGGGTTGCTAGCGGTCTGTGTTGCTATTTGCTATAAAAGTCATCAAGTCTGCCCGCCTCTTTTCCCACTCTTCTTCTTTTCTCTACGTTGCGAGAGCTCTCCTGACCGGGAAAATGGAAACAGAGATGGAAGAATCGGCGGAGAACCAAGTGCCAAGTCCTTCTCGTAAAGATATTAGACGCTATTTCTGTAATTACTGTGGAATCTGCAGATCTAAGAAGTTTCTTATCACTTCTCACATCCAAATTCACCATAAGGTTGTGCTTGTCTCTCTATTTCTCTTTAGCTTTCTATCTGTGACTTTGGATCTGTTAGATTATTAATAGCAGGCATCGCTGTCTGTAATCATGTAAATCTGATGATATGATGATGATTTATTTTATTTATTGAATGAATTTATAAGCTTGTACTTTATTTTTCGGTCTATCTTACTCTTTTTAACTTTATATGATTAAATTGTGAATTTTGTTGAAGATGAAATTGAATTACAATTTTTTTACAAATTTATTAGCATTATTGCTTCTCGGCTTAGCTATATAGTTGTTTTTAAAGTTATTCTTTAGATCTGATGATTTGACCTAATTCTTCTTTTATATTATTCACTGAATGCACTACGGTTTCCCCCTCTTATTATAACTTGATTTTGGGCTTCACTCTTGGAAATTAAAATGGTTTTTCCTTGTAGAAAACGAAAAGTCATTATTACTATTCATAATCTGACGTATTGATGCTGGAGAGTCAATGAAACAAATCGGTGAATAACTAAACTAATTTGTTTGCTAGTTATTCTAATGCTTTATTTTTTTATAACGTTTAGGAAGAGATGGAAGAGGAGAAAGTTGGTGAAGATGAGGAAGTGGAGGGAGTAAAGTCCAATATTTGTACAGAATGTGGTGCTAGTTTCAAAAAACCTGCATACTTGAAGCAACATCTGCAAAGTCACTCACTTGAGGTATGGTTCATGGTTGTTAATTATTTGTCTTTTGCATAAGGTTGCCTTCCGTATTCAGTGCTTTATTAATGCTTTCTAGCTTTAAAGAAGTTGATGCACGATATTTTTGCTTTTAGAATTGTGGGTTTGGCTACTGGATTGCTTACGGCTAGTTATACTGGCTTGAAAAGCAGTTGACATATTTTTATCACTTTTAAAAATGTTTTTAATGCTGCTGATTGGTTGTTATAATGATCCGAATTGAATATTTATATTTGAATTCATTTCCTGTCTGTTTGGTATGTGCATGACTGCAATATAGATTTTTGAACTCAAGAAAAATGCTGATGTGATTCAAAATTAACCCTCTACAATTTGAACTTTTTACAATGTCAGCTGTTGGACATCTTGAGTTCTATATGATCTGTTGATATGATTTGCAGTTCTTGTTCTGACTTTGAAGATTCAAAACAGAGAAGAAAAGGTTTTCCCTTTTTTTAGGAGTGAATGGAGAGTTACTTGATTAACCTTTGTTTCTGAGTTCTAGTTTACCTGTTTAGCACTATAGGGAGACTGCTTATGGGAAGTCCTGTTGGAGGAAAAGAACAAGTGTGTAGAACTTATCTAGCATATGAGATACTGTTTGACCTTTAATATTTATTTATATAATGTTTTCAGCTTTGCCATCATTGCCTTGTAGCAATCTGAACACTGTTGTCATGTTTTTGAGAAGTCCATGATATGTTTACAGCTCTAAATATCTTTTAATTACATTTTTTAGCATATGCAGCTTTTGAACACTAACAATTTTGCAGGAGTTTTTTTGTAGATTTTTTGATATGATGGCGTGAAGCATTGGATCCCACAAAAAGAACTCCAAAATGTGAGAGGCTGCAAGTATGGACTTGAATGGACTAGTATCAGGTAGGGAGACCTCCTGAGAAGCTCCATCAAGTGAGCCTCAATCACGCTCTGGTTGAATGAGGTTTGAGGGTATCCTTATGTGTGATGAGTCATGGTTGATTATGCCAGTAATTGTTTCCTGAAGTAATTGTTGTGAGATTTCTGATTTTGTAGAGGCCGTATGTGTGTCCAGTTGGCGATTGCCATGCCAGCTACAGAAGGAAAGACCACTTAAATCGCCACGTTCTTACGCATGAAGGAAAACTCTTCAAGTGTCCTATTGAAAATTGCAATCGTGAATTTGTTTTCAAAGGCAATGTGAAAAGGCATGTAAGAGAACTTCATAATAAGAATTCCCCCTCCACCAATGTTGGTCAGGTGCAGCATGTTTGCCAGGAACCTGGGTGTGGGAAGGTGTTTAAGTATCTTTCAAAGCTGCTAAAACATGAGGATTCTCATGGTGAGTTGGTTGATATCTGATTCTGTTGTTTTTTAACCTTTTCTTTTTTGAATATCTGCTTCCTCTCCTCTTTGTATATTTTAGTTGGATGTGTACAGATAGTATTATGTCTCTGTGTGTTCGTGTTGTATTCATTTTTTCAATTTGACATTTTCTGAAACAAGATGCCTTATTTGAAAGCTTGGCAATGTTTTTGATGTTCGAATCTCTGATGAATGTCCTCACTATGCAGTTAAACTGGATATAGCAGAGGTTATCTGTGCAGAACCAGGCTGTATGAAACATTTTTCCAATAGTCGGTGCCTCAGGGACCACATCCAGTCATGCCATAGATATGTGACTTGCGGGGTTTGTGGGACAAAGCAGCTGAAAAAGAACTTAAAGAGACATATGCGCACCCATGAAACAGGTGGTGGTTCAACAGAGAGAATTAAATGCCATTTTGAGGATTGTTGCCGCACATTTTCCAGCGTATGATGCTGCTTTCTTAGTGTTCTGTTTATTCTATTAGTAGTTAAATTCCTGATAAAGAAACTTGGCATATATCTCTCTCATTATCTTTGTACCTACAGAAAACAAATCTTAATCAGCATGTGAAGGCTGTGCACCTTGAAGCCAAACGATTTGCCTGTGGGTTTCCGGATTGTGATATGAGATTTGCATTCAAGCATGTTAGAGATAGACATGAGAAATCTGGTTGCCACATCTTCACTCCTGTAAGTTACTGTTGGATCTTTGAAGAATATGCTTTGCTTGTCAACTTGGAAGCTCCCTGTGATGGGCTAAAAATGAATGATATTCTGGTCTTAAATGCCTTGATTCAGGGTGATTTTGAAGAGCATGATCAGCAACTGAGGTCTAGGGCACGAGGTGGGAGGAAGAGAAAATGCCCGACTGTAGAAATGCTGATACGCAAGAGGGTTACTCCACCAACTGATTTGGAGGGGTCTTGGTTTCGGGCAATGCAGAATCAGGATCAGTTGGGAGCCACATAATGCTTGGCAGTAATTATTGCTTTTTGTTTGGTCTGCTATAGGAAATTAGCTATGTATATCAAGTGTATAGTTCCTCCAGGTAATATTTGTTACTCTTAGAAGCCATGGGTCCTGTAAATGGCACACGTTATAATTAGGTTGCTTTTGCTTGTTAGAGGGTGACGAAATAAGGGGTTAAAAGATTATGGTAGTTTTAACTTTTAAGTTGCATTTATGAATGAAGGATAATATTCATTTTACCTAAATTATGCATTTATTTTTTGTTAAACGAACAATTCATTATCATTATATATATATATATATATATATATATATATATATATCGTTTACTTGCAATTTATTTTTCTTAATAAAGAAACAATTTCATTCTCATTTACTGGCGATTTAACTTTCTCATTTGGTTTTTAAATTCAACTACTTTTTTCGTGAAAAGAAAAATAAAGAAAAAGAAAATGAAGAAGTCTAGCATTTGAAGAATATGGTCCTTTATTATGACTATTATGTATCTTTATGACACGGTAGAATTTAATTCTTATTAAATGAGTCTAGTCAATTATTAAACATAAAATTTATGTCAATATGTATAAATTTTTTAATATAAAATAAACACAAGTCATGGAAAATATGTTAAAAATTAAAATCAAAATTTCATTTTTATTTCAAATTACAAAATGAGATTTATAAATCATAAGCATCTTCTTTTTCTTAAAAAAAAAATAAAATTAGTACGCATGCAATATTAGTTAAAGAAACAATTATTCTCATTTATTTGGGAGTTAATTTTCTCATCTGATTTTTAATTTCAAGAAGTTATATGGAAGAAAAATAAAAATAAATTTAGCATTTAGTAGAATATGTACAAGTATTGTTTAAAAAATAGTGTATATTCCATTCCAAATGAGGTTTTTAAATTATCAATAATAAATAAATTATGTCTTTTCAGTTTTATCCATATCTTAATTTTGGAATAAATTTCTTTACTGAAATGCTTTTAGTCTTTCTAAAAAAGAGTAATATAATCATTTTATATTTATAATTATGTCTATTAAATAATATTTTTAATCTTTGTGACACTATTTCACTTTAAATATCAGGGTATTAAGATAAATTACAATGAAAATCTTATAAAAATTTATAGTGATGAATTTTTTTAATCAACATGAAAATTCTAAAATGGACATTTAAAATGAAATGAATGTACTGTTAGTTTTTCAATATTCTCTTAACTAGTGGAGGATATATTAGAAAAAAAAAATACAAGTAAAATTTATAGATATTAAATAATTTTTTTAATTAAAATGCAAAATATAAATAAATCTATCTTTTTACAATGGAGTAACAAGTATTGCATTTAATAGAGTTTGTTAAAAAAATTACTAATAAACAGTCTATTCAATTTTGCACAATTTACTCACCATTCGTCAGACCTTTAAAATTGATTGACCAGTCTATCGATTTATCAAATTTTGTTTTCTCATCCCTATGAGCACTAGCTTTAATTTTCTTCTTTTTCCACTTTATATGAATCACATAATATAAGAAGATAAATATCATTTAAATAATGAAAAAATTAAAAAGAAAAAAGATAACTTTGGAAGGGGAAAAGGGGAACAATATTATATTTTCTACTGTACTTTTGCACCCGATTTTATTATATAATATAGATTTATTATAAAAATTTAAATTTAATTTTTTTTGACAAACTTTACTTACTCTATTTGTGTGAAGAAGTTGAAATTAAGGAAAAAGTCCTATAATACATGTTTTACCTTGATCTACATAATATCAGTGGTAATTTTTTCTTATGAATAGTATTAATTGTTATTAAAAATTGGTAAATTGTTGTTTTTTAAATGATTTTTCAAATTGATAAGAAATAGATAAAGAAAATCATACATCGATAAAAATGAAGGCAATATAAAAAAAATTGAAAGATTAAAAATTATATATTTATTAAAAAATAATTTAATTTGAAAAAGTTACTTAATTAACTTTTTAAAATTTAAATTTGAATTAAATTAATATTGAAGGCATTTGAAGGCCTAATTTAACATATCTAAAAACATATGGTAGAAATCACACTTATGGTAGGATTTGACATTTAAGGGGTAAGTTTTTAATATATTTTCATTAAAATAAAATAATTTCAAACGTATATAAAAATGTATAAAAGTAATAGAAATACCAAGCGAGTATATTTCATAAATTGTGGATAAGTATATTTACGCATATATATTTATCAAACTACAACTTTGCAAAAGAAAATAATAATAACTGATAGTATATAAAAGAAAATTTGAGGAAAAAAATAGGTTGATCAAATTGGAAATTACGTTTTTATATTTGACACCATATAATTTTTTTTATTATAATTTACTAAAGAAAGTAAAAGAGCATAGTAGTCATTTTAGTTTTTTTAAGGGACATATACTAATAATTTTATTTTTTAATAAAACTTAAGGGGGATAATGATCTTTATGCATTAAACTCTATTTGACAAAACTAGTTACTAATTGATAATTAAGATGCAATATGATAATATAATTGTAACTAATAATCTAATAGTAGCAAAATATTTTAGCTGATTAAATTAAAAGTGTTCAGTAAAATTAATTAAAAATATAATTAAAAAATATAAAATAATATAAAAATAGATGCTTATATTAATTAAAAATTTTGTAAATTTTATTTAAATATATAATATAAACAAATTATATATGCATATTAAATAATATGAAAATTTAAACTTATATTTTATTCTATTCATAATTCAAATACGACGTTTAATTCTATTTTTTACCCTGCAATAAAAATTTAATGTAAAAAATATGATTTCCCTTTTATTTTTTATAAGAGAAAAAATTGATATTATAGTTGAAAATTAAAAATAAATAGTAGTCATCTCATCCTGAAAAATAGTTCCATTTTTCCTTTTCATTTATCCCACAATATAATCTCACTTATTATTTTTATACTATAATTAATTTATAAATTATCTTTTATACTCCCATTTAATTATCTATAACTAATATGTTTTTTTTAATTTTTTAATTTTTCAGATAAAAATTATTTTAATCTATATAAATTCAATATTTACTATTTATAAAATTTATTAATTGCAATATTAATTTTTCATAATGGAAAAGCATGATAAGAAGACTAGAAACATGTAAATATACTACATTCTTAATGTGTGAGAAATTCAATATTTTTTTGACCTTGATACTTTTTTACATGTATATATAGGACTTTAAACCCTCAATGAAATACATAAAATTTCATCTATTTTTAAATATATTTTTAAAAAATAAATAAATAAAACAATAAATAATTTATAGTAAGTAATCGAGGAATTTTTTAAAACTACATTTGCTATAAAACCAATATATATATATATATATATATATATATATATATATATATATATATATATATATATATATATATATATGTGAAAATTCTCCTCATTGCCTATGGCTCGCATTGTATTTTATTGTTTTTGAAACGAATCAAATTATTCGTGAAACGAATCAAATTATTCGTGAGCTACTCAAATTCGATTAATAAATTATTCAAATTCGACTTAGAATTAATTGAGTTTGAGTTCGAATATTACAATATCCAATTTATAAGACTCACAAACTTAATCAAATAGTTTTTTTTAATTATTTATTAAATTATTTTTATATTCTCAATTTTTAAATATATTAGAGTTTAATTGAATCAAATACATTATTTATTAATTTTTTAATTAATTCAACATTTATCAAGTCAAGCTTGAGTAGTTCAAATATTTTTCTTTTTTCGAACAATTAAAAGAACTCGATCGAGTTCAGATTTTAAAATTTTTAATCGAATCAAGTTTAAGACAAACACTGTATCGATTTAAATCGACTCGATTACACCCCTAACTGCTTGTCAACTCGGTCACTTGTCTCTATTGTCTCACTCCTATCTCGCGCCATTATGCCAAACTCTCTCTTTTGGGTCTCTTCATTTCCTAGTTTAAAACATTTATATCATTAACAATTCACTTTCAATCTCGGCTAATCCCACTTTTAACAAGGTATTCACCTTCTTCCTTTATCTCTCAAATATTTTTTTCCTCTCCCTTTTTCTCTTACTTTTTTTTTTGGCCGTGAAAGATATAACTCATTGCTAAGAAAGATATAACCATTTTGAGAGTAATATTCGGTTGTATTTCATAACCCGATTTTGAGAGGATAACCAGGATATGTGTTCTTGTACATGAGAACTATGAATTATGATATTCATATACTCAAAATGGTGAATATATGAATAAGAAATTGAAGCTCAAAGTAAACTAATTGCTAAGAAGAAAAAGAATTCAATTGTGGGGAATCCCATATAGAAAAAATGGAAAGTTGGAGGAATGGTTTATATAGAAAGACTCATCCTTATAATGTTAAATGAGTAAAGTAGAAAACTCTTTCTCGCACGCATTGACGTAGTAGAGTGCAAATCCATAAACTGAACCAAGATTAATGCGTGGGCACACGAATATCGAGTTAAAATATTGTGATCCAAGCCCAAACCAACTTCTATTTTTTTTTTCTAGAAATTATTTGAAGCATATGACAGAAGACCTTAAACCACTGGTGCACGCGTGATGTTTTGTCGTGTCCGTGACAGTGAGCAATGGAAACATATTGTGTGCATGACAGTGACCAGTTTATATAGAAAAACTCATCCTTACAATATTAAGTGAGTAAAGTATAAGATTTTCTCTCACACGCACAGGCGTAGAGGGTGCAAATCTATGGACATAACCAAAGTCAATGCATAGGCACGCAATTTGTGCACACGAATGTTGAGCTAAAATACTTTGGTCTAAGCCCAAACCAACTTTTACATTTTTTTTCTGGAAATTATTTGAAGCATATGAGAGAAGACTTTAAACCACTGACGTGTGTGAGATATTTTGTCGCGTTCGTGACAGTGAGCAACGAAAATCTGTCGCATGTGAAACAATGACCAATTGAAACATGTCACACCCACGACATTGATGAGACAAACAACTTTTCAGATTTCACGTTTTGAGGTTTTTCAGTTTCTTTACATACAAAATTGAATAGGCAGATTTAATATTGATTAAATTGTAGTTTTAATGGATATTAAATCACAATTAACTCTTCTTTTCTTATAACTAATATAAATAGATGGATGTATCTATTTATGTTAGATACACTTTTTCTGGCTTGGAAAAAAATTTTCTCATCTTCTTATTCTTTTCTTGTTGTGATAGAGATACTTTACTTTCAATTTACTGTGAGCATTTATTATGTGTTCAATATTTACTTTTTAATCTATTATATCCTGGAAGACAAATATCAGTTGTCCTAAACATAAGTGGTAGGTGGAGAATTTTTTTTAAGGACACTATGTGGAACACATGCCTCAAATTCCTTTTTTCCTTATCCAATTTCTTATATTGGATTAACAACTTCTACATATTATTTTTTCTAACAATCTTAAGAAAAATTCTCTACTCGTTAATCTCATTATTTGTTTTTATTTGAATCTAATATCTTGTTTATTCTATTTCAGAAATGGAGAACACGGTAATTGCTACTAATGTTCAAGATGGCTCCCAAAGGCCATCAGCTGCTGCTGCACAGATTGTCTTTCCTATTGTACCTGTCACGATGCCTATGAATCATAGAGAGAAACCAGAAAAATTCAATGGTTTGAATTTTAAAAGGTGGTAGCAAAACATGTTGTTTATTTGACTACCTTGAACCTTGCACAGTTCTTGACTGATGATGCTCTTACTCTGAAGGAGGATGAGCAAGATATCCAAGTGAGGATGACCTATGATAGTTGACATCATTCTAATTTTTTGTGCCATAATTATGTCATGAATGGCTACATGATTCACTATACAATGTGTATACTAGAATTAAGACTGCAAAACTATTATGAGAGTCTTTGGATCAAAAATATAAATATGAGGATGTCGGTGCCAAAAAGTTTATAGTGGAATGTTTTCTTGATTATAAGATGATGGAATTCCAAAATTGTGGTGAGTCAAGTGCAAGATATTCAAGTTATCCTTCATGATATTCATGCGGAAGGGATGAACTTGAGTGAAACTTTTCAGGTGGCTACTATTATTGAAAAATGAAACCCTGGCTAGAAAGATTTCAAAAACTACCTTAAGCATAAATGGAAGGAAATGAATATTAAAGAGCTAATTATTAGACTTAGAATTAAATAAGACAACAGAAGCTCCGAAAGAGATAAGAGGGGGTTAAATTCTTCCGATGCAAAAGCAAACATTTTCGAACATGGATAAAGTTCCAAGAGAAAAAAAAAACCAAATGGTCTAAAAGGGGACCCAAATATGGAGTTTCTAAGAAAAAATTCCTTGGTAAGTGCTACAATTGTGACAAAATGGGTCACAAGGCTTCTGATTGTAGGCTTTCAAAGAACAAAAAAGCTAATCTCTTGCAAAATATTACTTAAGAGATTTCTGATATTACTCTTACTGCTGTCATATCAAATGTGAACCTGATTGGGTCTAACCCAAAAAATGGTGGATTGATATTGGTGCCACAAGGCATATTTGCTTAGAACATGAGATGTTCTCTACCTTCAAACCAAAGAGCAATTCTGCCACTTCTGAAGTGTTTGGCGAAGGACAAATAGTGATGAAGATGACATCTAGAAAGGAGCTGACTCTGAACAATGTCTTGTTTATGACTAATATTTGCAAGAATTTGGTGTCAAGCTAACTGTAAAACAAACATGGTTTTCGTATGGTTTTAGAGTCAGACAAAGTTATTTTGTCTAAGGGTTGAATGTATGTGGGAATAGGGTATGCTCTTAATGTAATTGCTGTGAAACATATGAATAAAAGTACCTCTTTTGCTTATTTGCTTGAGTCTTCCAATTATGGCATGGTAGACTAGGACATATTAATTATAATGCATTGAGAATGCTAATTAACTTAGACCACATACCTAATTTTTCATATAGATTCAAAACATAAATGTGAAATTTGCATTCAGGCAAAATTAACACGGTCATTTTTCCAAACAGTTGAAAGGAAAACTGAACCACTTGATCTAATACACAATGATGTATGTGATTTAAACTTTGTTAAAACAAAAGGTGGTTACAAATATTTTATCACATTTGTTGATGATTGCACAAAATATTGTTATGTGTATTTGCTTAAGCAAGAATGAGGCTATATTGAAATTTAAACTTTATAAGATTGAAGTTAAAAACCAACTCAATAGTCATTAATGACTCCAAGTATTTTTGTGGCTTCATTTTAACTTGTAATTCTACATGTTTTTGCTTCTTTCAACCTGATATCTTCATTGTACTAAAATTCACTTTTTCAATTTTCTAAAGTAATCACACCTCTCTTATTCAGATCCATCTGGTATAATGGTCACAAATATTTTTATTTTTTTTACTTATCTATGACTCTTTGTCCAGTGGCTTTAGATGAACATTTACCTCCAACCCAAATGGTTTGTAGAAATATCTAACAACTCCCGTAACACTCTCCCAGTTAATTAGGATAAATATACCTAAATGAGCAGATACTACATGGTCATGTTATTGAAAACTTGTGACAAATTAAAATTTTTCTTTTTTTTGAAATCACTTATCTCATAAACTATTTTCCCATATAAACCTGTTAATCAAATTCATGTTTATACTCAAAAGGCATGCATAAACTTTTGATCCAAAAATCAATATCATATAAAAATATGTTTAGGCTAAATTAATCTAGTGTTTACAAAATATACATTTCCAAAATAAGGGTTACATGTTCCTGAAAATATGGCATGTACAAAAATTTATTCCCATATCTCATATGTCATGTACAAAAAGATAAAAAGATGACATGAAATGTCACCAATCCAAGACGAATATGCTATATAGTCTTTGTATGGGCTTTTTCTTTTGGTCAACAGTTGCTATTTACTACGCACCGAACCTGCGTGTAGGAAATACCGACACGCTAAGCTATTGAAAGTTTAGTGATATATATAAGTATAAAAATTCATATTAGCATTCAACAAGACATATATAAAAATTCATGTTCATGTTGTCATGTCATATTCAATTATGTACACCAATGCATGACATTAAAAGTACTTTACCTTATATCATATTTCAATCATAGAAGAAATCACAACATTATATTCTGTAACTATGAATAGTTAATAGAAATCAATGTATTAATGACTAGTGTCATAGAAATTGTGCATTATGTAATCATGTTTCATTATACATTTTTCACTGTATCACATTCATTACATATTCTCGGCAAAAACTCTAAATTTGGACTATTCAGATATGGGTTATAAAAAGAGATGCTCTCTGAGCTTAATCCATCCTGCCATTATCTATATTTATGTATGCTAGTCATAGCTCCTTAAGTCAATAACATTTTTCGAGCTTAAGCCACATTGTCCTTAAAAGAAATCCATATATCATAATACTACGGTACTGTAAATTCCTTTAATAACATGTCATTTATTCTACATTTAGTCCTAATATAGAGCAATGGATATTGCATGTTCATATTCTCCTTCTACATTTTCATTATTATACATTCAACTTGTTGCATATACTATTTTAATCATATTGGACATTACCATATATCATTCATGTATAAACTTCATATAATTATGTCATTCACACTTTTGGTTTATCATAGAGTATGAATGTGCATAATCATCATTCACATCATTGAAGAAAAATAATATTTTTCATATTAACAAGCTTCACGAATGTGAACTACATGTTCATGGCTGTGAAAATACCATTTATGGGTACCCTCACCTATAAACCAAACTGTGAACAATGCTTATTAACATTACTGGTTGTGAAGTGTGCATATTCATTGTATAAAAAATAGTCACGAGTGTGACTATGGTCATGAAAATATGATTCGCGACCATAAGAATCCTATCACATATGTGAATTCTGGGTCTATTCTACTTGAATTTTCCTACGCATAATTCACGACCATGAATCATTTTTCAAGGGCATAAATCATGGGGTTTCTAACAGTTTTTAAACACAAACATGACATTTAATTCAAGTCACATACAAGGGCTCTATGGTAGACCATTGATAACCTATTCCTATCAACATTCAACCACATATTTCACACTAATAACATGGCTAACATCCCATTAATCATATTCAAACACATAAACACTCAAATTTATATTTATAAGCTCATTAACTCTTATAACATGCATTTATGATATAAATAGTATTTATGTCTTGTTATAATTTACTTAACCCATCAAAAGAGACATTTATCACATTTTGAGAGCATTAACATCAATAATCATGTTTTTAATACAATTAAATTCACAACAGGCTAAAATTGAGGAATCAATATGCATATAGGTACATACAACTATATAGTCTCAAAAACTAAGTTTTAATCAAGTTTGCCTATCTCTTTGGTGGACTTTATCATATTCTCTTTCAACTCCTAACATATAAACATATTCTATCAACATCTATTCACCATAAACTTTCTATTAAAGCCATAAAAGACTAACCCTAGCTTTAAACCTTCAAGCTAACCCTCAACTCATATAACCCCTATCTAAAACATACTTTAACTCTTAAATAAGCTTAAATGGGAGCTTTTACTTAATAAAAGCTCAAGATTAAACCAAAATCTAACCCTTTTAGAAATGAGTTTCTACCAAAAATGGAATAGACATGCAAAAGGGTATAAAAATTGTAAAGAGATGGGAAAAATGAGTTTTCTTACTAAAATTAAAGGAAATAGCACTTGGAAGAGGGTTTTTGGCTTCCCTTCTTCTTTCTCAAGGTCGGCCTTCACAAGAATATAAGCTTTCTTATGATTTTCTCTCTCTTTAGAACTCAATAAATCTTGTTCTTTAGCTTATGATTTTGTGTTCTAAGACTTGGAATCAAAGAAAAATGATGGGCTAACATTTCTGGTGTGAGAGAAAACCTTAAAGACTAAGGTTTCTAGGTAAAAAAAAAAAAAGTGAAAAAGAAAAGAATGAACCAATACTTTTTATATGTAACATTGTTCATGGGTGTGAATCACCCAAAAATGACATTCACAATCACGACACTAAATTCACGAGCACGAATACTGTGACACTCCCTTTTCACATTTATTTATAACTCTTTTCACATATTATGGCCCCTAAACACATACTTATACCTCCTAATCCACCTTATTAACTTGACCCTAACTATCAAGTGTTATAACTCCCTCAGCATATACATTATACAAGCACTTATCTAACATGACTCCTCCCCTGAGCAATATTTACATTCATGATAAAAGTCACTATAATATAAAAGGATGGTAAAGTACTCACTTCATGGTTTTGTGCAAAATTAAGGAATATAATTTACTATCAAACCAAATCCAAATCTCTCATGAAATTTTCAAAATGAAAGGCAAATCACATGTCTTGAATAGACATAAAGCATTAACATAAAATTTCAATTTAGCAAATCATTATAAAATTAACTAAGTAATCGCATAAATTACTTTGATGTATGCATAATAAATAAATTCACACATCTTTAAACCCAAAGAGAATCCATATGCATGTGAGTTCAAAAACCTACATTCTTGAAATATTCCAAACATGATAAATCCAAAGAATAAGATAATTGAGTCTGTTTTACCCTAAAACCTCTCATTTTTAAAGGAATTCAACACACCCATGGATACTGTCATGGGCCTGGTCTTTTGATGCCAACGAATGTGCGACACTAGCAAATTTTTCTTAATTGGATGCTAGTTAGCCTCTCATTCAAATGCTAGATGATAGCAAAAAAGCAAAGATGCTTAAGAATTTAAGAAAAGAGGAGAACTTGGAGAATGTTTTAAGAAAGCTTAAAATGCTTATATTGCTCAAAACTCTTTGTAATGGCCCAAATATCGGGTTAGTCGTAAACTGTAGTTTTTGAGATTGATCAGTATACCCGGGAGTCAAAAATACACCCGTGGATGAAAAATATTTTATTTGATTATCGGAAAATATATGTTATGAATAGTTTGAGAGAAAAATTTGGAATTAAAATGAAGTCAAATAAGCCCTCAAAAGTCAAATTAAGAAAAAATAGGACCCGATTTAATTAAATAATGGGTTGACCGTACTTTGATCAGGTTATGAAAAATAGCAAACGACATTAAAAAATTTATTTTAAGATATGGATAGACTCTAAATAATATTTATGATTATTTTACATTGAAAAATGAATTTTACGGTAACACTGAAAATTGAATTATCAGTCTGATTTAAGTGAGCTAAACAGAAAATGAACTCCGATTGAGTTGAAAATTTTTGTGTAGACATATAAAAATATTTTATGAATTATGGAATTAAATTTGGATGAAATTGAGCTTGGAAAGTGAGAGAAATAATTTATGGTGTTTAATTGGGCCTTAAATTCACAAATGGAGCTAATGGGTTGGATCACTTGTCTTGACCCAAGCCCAGCCCATTCCAGCCACCTATATAAGCTCAAAATATCAGAATTTACTAGAGAATTCAGCACCTTCTTCTTCCTCCCATGCTTCACCCTTGGACAAATGGGTTTCCTCCATTTTCTCCACCAAATTTCTCTCATTTCTCCTAATTTTTACACCAAAATCAACCACCCTAATATAAATTCAGCATCTCTAGTTGCTAGTAGAAGCTTTTGATATTCATTTGGAGGGCTGGAGTGGAAGGAAATCAAAGGAGAAAAATTGAGATATAAATTGGAGGTAAGTGAAATTTATATTTTAAAATTAGTTTAATGGTTCAAATAAGTAGTTTAAGATATGTAGATGATAAATATGAAATTTATTTGAGTTAAGGAAGTAAAATATTGGTGGATTAATGAAGTGGAATTTTTGGCCATGGTAAAGAATCAAGGAAGAGAAGAAATTCAAAGGAGAAGGAAGCATAGGAAGGCTAGAGAAAAGAAATAAGGTTAGTGATTTCAAAATCTACTTATTTCCATTGATTAAGCATGAATTAAGGTTATAAAAATTAGGAATTTTGTGTATTTTGTATGTAATTGATAATTGATGCTTAAATTATGATTAAGGAATTATAAAAAGTGAATTACAATGGTTAATTTCAATAAAAAAATTAATTAGTGGAAATTGAAAAATATGACCTTATTATGTGAAAAATGTAAATTAAGATATAAATACATTTTATTGTAATATTATGATATTTATGGAACAAGAAATGTATAAATTAGTGAAAGAAATATTTAGAGGATGAAAGACAAATTTTAATTATGAAAATTAATTATAGGCCGAAATATGAAAAAAGAAAAATTAATATTTTTCTTACTAATTAAAAAAAATCTAGTTATGAAATGCAAGAAAATATGATTTTGTGTGTGTATAAATTTATTGAGAATTTTTAAATGATATATTGAATAATTTTCCAATTATTGAGTATATTATGCATGAAATGAAAAATAATGAATAAAGTGTATTTAGTGATGCTTAATGACTTAATTGAATGTTCATAGTGAATTATTGATATATTGGAATGCAAAGTGTGAAAAATTATGATAGCAATAAAATTGTTAGGAATGAATAAAATATTAAGTGATTAATAATGTAAAAATATTAGAATTCATGAATTCAATGAAAATTGAATTAAAGGAATAAAATAATGTCCTTAGTTATTTTTCTGATGATTAAATCTAACTCAGGATATAATTGGCTAGCCATAGGAATACCATTACCGCTATGCGAGTCATGACGACTCGCTTTTGTAGGCCAATGATGATCTATTTCAGTGATCGTGATTCAGTGATCAGTGTACAGTGCAGTGCTCGGGTGGTCCTTCGGGATTACTCTTCAGTGTAGTAGACTTTTGGGTCCACGTCCCATGCATCTAGTCTGAAGATTTTCTATCGGATTGAAACTAGGGGCAAATATGAATAAAATGAGTATAAATGATGTAAGTGGAAAATATAATAAGAAAAGATGCAAGTGAAAAGTATGTCAAAAATGAAATAAGTGGAAAATGTAAGAAAAACGAGATAAGTGATAATTATGATAAAAGTGACAAATGCGAATAAAATGATAAGAGTAGAAAATGTGAATTAAATGATTAAAAAAATATATAAAAGATCAAAATGACAAAAGTGAATAAAAGTAGAAAAATATGATAAAAATGATAAATGTGAAAAATATGATAAAAAGGATAAATGTGAAAAAAATATGATAAAAATGATAAATATGAATAAAAGTAGTATATATGAATAAAGTGAAAATTATAATAAAAATAAATAAAGTGAAAATTTTGATAAAAAAATAATAAATAAAGTGAAAATTATGATAAAAAATAAAATAAGTGAAGAAAAAAATAAATGCGAAAAAAATATGAGAAAGTTGATATAAGTGATAAATATAATAATTATAATAAAAGTGATAAAGATGATAAAAATAGTATAATAATAATGATGATAAATGTGATAAATGTGACAAAAATAGTAAATTGAAAAACAAAATTAAAGTGGAAGAAAAATGTTAAATTATGTAGTAAAAAAAAAGAAAATAAATGAAAAATAAAATATTAGTGGCAAAAGTGTAAATAAATGTAAAGCAATGACAAGATTGTAAATAAATGGAAATTTAGGAACTAAAATGAAATTTGTAGTTAATTAAATAAATGATTGAAAAAAATATAGAAGAAAGAAAGGAATGGTTAATTAAAGAAATAAAGTGAAAATGGATTGAATTGAAAGAAATTGAAAGTTCAGGAGTAAAGTGAAAAAAAAATTGAATTGAGAAAAATTGTTAAAATTAATTAAGATATTAAATAGTGAATTAAAGATAAATAAAAGTAAAGTAATGATAAAAAGAATAATAAATATATTAAAGAGAGAATTTGAATAATGTATTAAAAATATTATTGCATATATAAATGCATGAAAAAAATATATGTCAGTGAGAATTTTTAGATTAATAATCATCACTGAGCATATTAATGCTCAGTACGTAGTTATTTGACTGCGTGCAGATAGTAGCGGGAAAGGCAGGAGCAAGCATACAAAAAAAAAGTTGGGAGCTGAAAGAATAAGAAATATTAGAATGTTAGTATCAAAGATAGAATGTATATATATGTTTAGGTATGAAGTTGTAAAAATAAAATGTTGTATATATTATGATAAACAATATTCGTGAATTACTATGTGTAAACAATGCAATATTGAATTGTGATTGAATGGAGAATATGTTACATTATATATATACTGTTGTGCCCAAATATGGGCTGTACATTGTTTACTTTGTAGGTGGGATATATAGTTTATAGTCGTTATACTGCCGAAATTTTTGGATAATCAAAAAGATTAATTAAGTATTAATAACATAATGATCAATAAAATAAATTAAAATAAATTTTTTTTTAGCACATATCGGCTATACTCGCATAAGTACGTAATATATGTAAAGAATGATTGTTATACGGGTGTCACACTCTTAGATGGTTACAAATGAACTACCTAAGGGTATTTATAGGCCTCCACCTCCTCAATAGACGACAAAGATCAATTTGATCTAACGATCTACATTAATCTTCTAGATTATTCTACTCAATTCAAGAAATATCTAGATTTATGTACACAATTCTACAATGTTCTAGAAGAATTCTAGAACATTCCACACACTTTTTGAACATGGTGGAGGAGTTGGAGCTAAACCTCTTGCGGTACGTGACATTCTCCCCCACTCAATCTGGCGACGCCTTCGTCGCATCCCTTTCTTTAAGCTTCGAGTGCCTCTTTTTAACTTCGGCCCATTTCTTCCTCTTTTTCTCGGCCTTAGCTTGGTGTTCTTGTGCCATGGTCGGCCTTTCATTCCCACCTTTGGAAAACTTGGCGGCGCTTGGTAACGTACGATGTTCCTTGGTGAGTTCCCCACCCTTAAGGCAAAATTGGTGAGTTTTCCCCCGACTTGCCAACTCCCTCGATCTCTTGGCTTGTGGGTCTTGCTCCACCAATGAAATCTTCGGACTTATAGCTGTAGCCCTTGATTTCCTCATTCTTGATTGTTGGCTCTCCTCAGTAGCTACATTTGTTGTTTGACTAGTTCCTGCCATATTTGCACGAACCGTAGGCTTTGATACTAACTGTCATGGGCTTGGTCTTTTGATGCCAACGACCGCGTGACACTAGCAAACTTTCCTCAATTGGATGCTAGTCGGCCTCTTCTTCGAATGCTAGATAAAACTATAAAATGAGCAAAGATGCTTAAGAATTTAAGAAAAGAGGAGAACTTGGAGAATGCTTTAAGAAAGCTTAAAATGTTTTTACTACTCAAAACTATTGGATGGTTACAAATGAACTACCTAAGGGTATTTATAGGTCTCCACCTCCTTAATGGACGACCAAAATTAATTTGATCTAACAGTCTACATTAATCTTCTAGATTATTCTACTCAATTCTACATACATCAAGAAATATCTAGATTTATGTACACAATTCTACAAGATTTTATAAGGATTCTATAACATTCCACACATTTCTTGAACATGGTGGAGGAGTTGGGGCTGAATCTCTTGCGGTGCGTGACAATACCCATCGTACCGAAGCAATAAAGTAATGACAGTTAGAATATTCACTTATAATAGGTTGGACCTTACTAAAAGAATTGGTGGATTTGGTGGATTATTTTGCCTCTAAAGTATATGGCCCACACAATAGGTATCACTTTTTCGATTTGTTTACTATACCTAATAAGAAAAATCTTTGTTCATCCAGGACATTCCATTTTTTTTACAAATCCCACCAAATTTTTTATTTCCCACTCGTCCAAATACTCATAAAAAGGCTCATATCACATATAACTTCACATTTTTTGAGTTTCAGTTTATAGAATGAGAGAATTTCAGAAAGTAGAGGCTTAAAGAAAGAGATGGTGAAACAGAAAGAATAGAGAAGGGGGTAGTCAAAAATAAAGAATGAATGAGAAAGAAAATGTTTTGCCTAAACCCTAAATCATTCTACATAGAAAGAAAGAGTGAATAAGAGAGCATGAATTGGATAAGGGGAACTAAATAATGGGAGGCACTTTTTTTGTCCTTTTGTCTGTGTGACATTGCCACATGGATATCTGACTTGATAATCAAAGTTTGGTTATGCTTACGTGGCATAACGTGATATTAGGTGGCGTGACGTAGCATATGAGATGGCAAATTCTAGCACCACCTAGAGTACCATCTCATTTCTTAGGGTTATGAGTCATCGAAAATGGCCAAACATAATTTGTGTATAAAATCAAAACATTCATGTATATTTTCGTTAAAATTTTTTTTTGTTTGAATTACAATTGAGTTATAAGAATAGTGGCTGCTAGTGTAATTAATCATTTTTTCTATTATTTTGAACCATTGTTATCAAATGAGATTATGTTGTTTTATTTTTATTATCTATTTTTGGAGAAATTATAAAAAAAGTATTATAACACTTGAGTGTTTTTTAATTAAAATCATATTTTGTTTTCTTAGAAATATGAACAATAATTTTTATAGTTCATTTTCAATTCAATTCCTATGTTAGCTTTCCATCCATTTTCGGATGAAAATTTAAGATGCTCACATTACTAAAATCCATATTTAAGAGTCTTTTTTCTTTCTAATCCTCATTCTCACTTTCTGGGGTACACATGATATTAGGGCTTATATTTTGTAATATGTTGCATATAGATCAAAAAGAAAGTAGATGAAAAGGGAGAGAGATAGAGCAGACTTGTGATTTTTAGTTTCTTTTAAATTCAGGTAAATTCATATACTGTCTCTCAATTTAGAACTAAAGCATAATAATATCCCTTAATTTCAATTAGTAATACTAATGTTTCATAACTTTAACTTATATAACAAAAATATTTTCTTTACTTAAAGTAATCGGTTTTACGAGTTATCTTGATGATTAGATATTATATCACTATCTACATGAAATACACTTGATGACTAGATATCATATCATCGCATACATGAAATAAATAATTTTTTTAAATAATTATGCTTGAATGATTTTTTTCTTTTGGTGATTATGAAATTGTGCTTAGATTATTTTTTTAAAAAATTCATTATGTTGTGTAATTATCATAGTATTACTCTATCAAAAACATTAAACCATAAAAAAAAATCTATTTAAGCACAATTATTTTTAAAAAATATATATTTCATGTATGCAGTGATGTGACATCTAGTTATCAAGGATAAACTTGTAAAAACAAATAAGAATAATATTTTGTTTCATTAATTAAATTTTAAAGATATTAGCGTTACAAATTAAAATTGTAGGATATTATTTCCAAATTTCAATCTGTCACTAAATTATCCTCATTTACTTTTAGCTTTAAAACAACAGTGCCAGATTACTGGTGCTCCTCAAGTTATGAAAATCACTGCAACAACTTTATATTGTCAATTGATCTATAAGGTTCAAAATTATGCCCTAGATTTAGTTGTCTCAGTATTCAATGATGAACTCTTGATCACTATAGATGCTCAAAAAGTTTCAACATGTATTCATATACCTCGACATATCTCTCGAGCTGAATTGATAAAATTGTTACATGAGTCATGAGTGAAAAATTATGAAAAAATTCAGAGCACTTCTCAGCCAGTTCAACATTAGGAATTAAGATTCCTAAAAAAGGCAAATGGAACTATAGAGGCAAAGTTTCTTATATATACAAAGTTTAGTTCTAATTCTTTTATTTTCTTGACACTGTTCATGGTATCACCATGTGAAATTGAAGAATATCTTTCAACCACAAGATTTCAAGTCTATGAAAAACTAATATATAAATATACCAATGTCACCATAAGGTATTTGATATAGATTGTGACTGGAAAGACTATAAAAATGATGTTATTTATGATTCATGTGATAAAGAAGAATCTCAGATTTGTAGGAGGAGAAAAAAGAAAATTTTCTCTGAAAAAATGATGAGGAGAAGATTTGATGATGACGATCCATCGATTGGATTACTTGACAAGCTCTCAGAAAATTATGACTATATTACCAATTATTTTGAATTAGTCTCTTTCAGAGCCAAAATACCAATACTATCAACTCTACAGTGGGATGACCCCTTGCTTGATCCACTCAGGCTTACTCCACCCTCAACTTAACCTCTTCCAATCTATAAAAAATAAATGAAATGGATAAAGAAGAATGAATCTCTAACATAAGTGGGCCAATTTCTATTACAATTTCTAATGTCTGTATATTCCAATCATCAGGACAAAAATTTTATACTTTACAAGAGTCAATAGATCCTAACAATTAAGTTAAAAGAACTTTACCGAGTTCATGGACAATTGTCTGTAAAATTTATTATTTTAAACTCAAATTCTCTATTAAATTTTTATTTATTCTTGAGATAAAAATTGATCTGGACTAACTCATATTTTTACCATCCAATATGAACATATATACTATTGGAATTTATATTTTCATGATTTATTATTTGTTAAAAAGAAAGAAAATGAAAATAGAAAGGGGGAGGAAGAGGCCAATGAAGATAGAAGAGAATAAAAGAGACATATTAAAGTGTAGATTCCAACAACGTATTTATATAAAATTTCTAAATAGAAATATATGAAAAACTAACAAATTTGAAAATTGCTGTAAAAATTGAATTGCTAAGAAAAAATAAAATTGCAATTGAAAAAGCCCCACATATTAAGATTCTTTTTGTAGCTTTCCTTGTATTTTAATTATTTTATTTTGGTTTTTCAATTTCATATCATGTAAATTATAAGTGTACTAATAAAAAGAAAAAAATACAATAAATATGTTTAAATCTCTGAAATTTTCACTTTTTTCTCTATTAAAGTCTTTAAATTTTTTAAAAAATATACATGAAATCTTTGTACTTTATAAATATTTAGATTGGCCCACAATTCAAAATAATATTTGAAATTTTCACTTTCTTCACATTGTTTTCACTGTTTATTTAATATTTATTGTGTACTTCTATAAAATTTCAAGGACTGCATAAAGTAAATTATATAATAGTACAACATGAGTTTAATAAATGAAATAAAAAATTTAAGTGCTTCAACATGACATATTTGAAATTTTTTTATTTAATTTTTGATAAAAAATTTTCAAATATATTTCAGAAAAAAATATTTACATATTTATCTTTCAAAAAAAATTTAAAAAATTTAAAAAATAAAAATATTTTTCAAAAATATTATTTTCTAAATGCAATATTGAACACGAAAGCAAGAGAGTTAGTGGATGGTGGCAGGGTTCTGGATGATCTCCGTTTACCTTGAAAATCACGCTCTAATTCTTTTGATGGGTCCGACTAAAGTATGGCGGGAAATGCGTGACGTGCGGGAAAAATATATACACACCCCAATCACCCTATCAGATATATTTGCCCATACACTGAAAAATCTCTGCTCAGCGCTTCTCTCGCTTCCTCAGCCGTTGGATTCTCTGATCTCTCCATCAGAGCCTCACGTGGTGGGCCCCATCCCGTCCCCACTCTGAAAATGAGACGTCGACCTTTCACGAGCTGGGGGTTATTTACCCTTATCCAATCCTTGACCGACACGTTGATTTTCTAAGCTCTAGCGGTTCGGTTTATCTATCTGTTGTTATTAATTGTGATGTGGCGCCCCTAATCAAATTATTGATTGGGATTTAAATTGCTTCCGTGTAAATGGACTGAAACGTGGCAGTCAATTTTTTATTTTAAAATTTTTTCATGAAAATTAGTTAAGAGCTGTGGTTACTGATTACAATACATCGTTATTATGTAATTTTAAGATAATTATTTAATAAAAATACACACACAACAACAAATCAGTATTTGTTTTTCCTCTTCTTATCTAATTTTCAGATATATAACAATTTCAATGTGAAAAGTGTGTTCACCAATCACTGATTTTTTCTATAAGCAAATAAAAGTTTATTTATATCAAAATAATATAAAATAAAAATATTTAAAATTGATTATAATATATATAAAAATATTTAAAATTTTATAATCCTCTACGAGATTTTATATTTTGTATTATATTTAGTGAATTCAAAAAATAGTATTTATTTTTTTATTTAATGAAGTCAATTTATAAAATTCAGTGGTTACTTTATAAAATTTATAAAATTAATATGGTAATTTTTTTTGAATGGGTTCGAGTAAACTACATCCCTGACTTTGCTTAAAGAGCTAGAAGTCTACTACGTAGCTAAAGATATTATTGTAAGAGATAATTCATTCGCATCCTCTGTACGACACTATTATATTATTTAATTATGTTAAAATTTAAAAAATATATTCAATATGGTACGACACATATGATTAATTTAATATATTTAAATTTATATAAATTATATTAATACGAGAATTATAATTCAAAGTTTAGATAGTGAGATTCATAAAAATAATATAAATTTCAATTATGAAAATATGCATGATGTAATAAAAAAATATTTTATAACATTTTTCAATGATTTTTTATATTTTGAAAATAATATATAATTATATAATTACTAATACTATCGAATACATCCTTTTATAATTTTATAATTAGTGTCTTTTATTTTTTTATCAAAATTTTTTATGAATATCTAAAAAAAAGTAGAATTTTCTAAATTTTATCGAATTCTATTTTATTTTTTAATAATGGGATCCATATTCAAAATATTATACATATTATTTTTTAAAAATTTATGGGGATTGGACCCCACTATTTTACACTTGCAAATTGCATCTGCCCCTGGTTGTAAATGTTGAAGACTCTAGGAGTTTTTTTTTTTTTAGCAATTTAGGTTCAAATTTCATTATCTCCTCCATTAAAAAAAAAGGGCTTATAGATGTTGTAGTTAATCTTCTTAATTAAAGGATCCCAATTAGCTTTCCTTTAAAGAACATTCTCTCTCTCTATATATATATATATATTTGTTCTATCCATATATATTTTTTGGAATGTCATACTTTTTTTCATTTCCTCCACCTGAATTAGGTCTATAAGAAAATATATGAAGTAGTTTAATGTTAACCTATCATATAACAAAGAAATTCATTTACTATTTCAATTCAAAATATTGATAAGCAGGTTTAATTTTTACATTTCAATCCAATATGTGATGAAACAAATAAAAAGACTGTATGTAAATTAAATTAATACTTATATAATATTTTTTCATAAGCTTAATTTCCATAAACCTGATATGAAAAAGCCTATGTGGGTTTGGCATTCATTTTATTTATGAGAACTAAATATTTATTTATATATTTATTCATTTTATTTATGAGAATCTCAAATCGACGGAGGAAATTATATATTTATTTATTTATTTTGTGAATTCTCTATTCTTAAGGTGAAATATGGGATATAAATGAAACGTTTTTTTTTTTGGTGAATTCTGTATTCATAATGTGGATGATGATGTTTGTGCCATTGATATAGTAATTTGACGGTGAAAGTCGTCTTTTACTCGAAGTTTAGTAGATCCACAGTAGAACAGCAAATTTTTTGGATCTTACCAATCCGGTTTCCAGTAATATGACTGAATAGACCCGTTGACGGGATTAAAAACTTTCTCTCAAATTTTAAATTCGTTATATATCTAGAGAGTTCGAATTAAAAAAAAAAAATCTAACATCTCTTTCTCTCTTAAATAGCAAATTGCTAATTAATCTAAGTAATATAATCAGCTTGAAACTGACACTTGTCGGTAACTTTTCTCTCTGTACTACAAAACTAAAACTAAAACTAAAAGACAATGCAATTTTCTTCTCTCATACGCGCACACACACAAACTCTCTCTCAGAGTGAGTGAGTAGCTAGGGTCATGTATGCTTAAATTCATTTCACGCATCTTCCACAATCACGATCGATTATTACAAATTTGACAAACAACATCCAACATTAATTTCCCCATTCTCTCAGTTTCCATTTTCAACCTTTGGCATGTTTTAGTATATTAATAATGATAATCTCCTCCTTCTCCTTCTCCCCCTCTTCCTAAACTATAATCCTTAAACTTAAGCACCTACAAACCCAAAATCAAAGCAAACACGTTTACACTCACTCACCTTCAGACATGGACCTTAGTCTTGTACCATACCAACACACTTCCAAATCTGAAACCCCACTTCAACGGGATGGTGACACCCATAATAACTCCTTTAACCTTGTCGCTGTCAAATATAAAGAATGCATGAAAAATCATGCCGCCTCCATTGGCGGCCACGCCAATGACGGCTGCGGTGAGTTCATGCCCCCCGCAGATCACGGCCTCACCTGCGCCGCCTGTGGTTGCCACCGTAATTTTCATAGAAGGGAAGGTTCTGCTGGTGTTGCACATCTCCTCCTGTCTCCGCCCCCGTCGCAGCAGCAACACCTTTTCTTGTACAACGCTGGTGGTAGTAGTACTAGTGTTCTCAAGAAACATTTGACTCACGACTGCGTTGACGGCGACGATGATGATCATGACCGGCGGTCGGAGACCCCGGATAGAGGGGAGTTAAATTTGGGTTTGGGTGGACGAGCGGCGGCAGCGAAGAATAAGAGGTTTAGGACAAAGTTTACGCAGGAACAGAAGGATAAGATGCTGGAGTTTGCAGAGAAGATAGGGTGGAGGATTAATAAGCATGATGATATGGCGCTTAATCAGTTCTGTAATGAGGTTGGTGTTAAAAGGAATGTGCTTAAGGTTTGGATGCATAATAATAAGAACGCCCACCGCCGTCGAGAATCTACTTCTCCGTCGTCCGTGGTGGCTGGTGCTCCAGCTCCAACTCAACCTGTAGGAGTCTAGTGCAATTCGTTTTCATCAGTACTCTAATCTCTCCCTCACTCTTTCTTGAACCAAACCGGATGTATGCTTCTATAAGACATGATTATGTGCATCCATGGCTGGTTTAGATTAGTAGGTTTTTTTATATATATATTTCTTATGCTATTTAACATGTATTAATTAATTAACCAATTAATGGAAATATATTTCTTTTTTAAAATTATTTATTTAAAAATTAAGATATTGAAATTCAATTCCTACTTTAGTTCTCAATTATAAATTAACCCTATTGTTTTTTTTATTAAAAAACTTAAAAGATTAATGAAATAACATAAGAATAAAAGAAAAGCAAAAAGCATAATTTCTTTGGTATTGTTTGGTTTAATTTTCTTCCTTTCCAACAAAAATGGAGATAAAATAATTTGGACCAAGAGAGGAAATGGAGAAATACCATTTTCCTCAAAGAAACTTAATTTCTTTTCTCTAAATTGTATCCAGACCAAGCAACGAAATTTGTGGAATTATAATTTCTCACAAATAAAAGATATAAAACATGTAAGAATTTATGAAGCAATTGCATTTCCTTTTTGATCAATTTATACATTCATTATTATTGGGATTGGGATGTATGCTTATATATATATATATATATATATATATATATATATAGAAAAGAATTTGGAAATGGGTGAGTTATGGGCAATGTTAGATCTTTTGGCTTTTCCGTATTTAATTTTGGAAATTTATCAGTAGCATTAAGCTAAAGCTAATTGGTCACAAGATCACTTAAACTAAACCTAATTGGTGAAACCTAGTTCATTATTGTATTGGCAAAAAGGTATCGGAGGGGTGATGTCTATCTCACCTACACGACATCATTGTTAGCTTACATGACCTGCAGAAGGCAAAGAAAAAGAAGAAAATAAGCTATTTTTATATTTAAAAGAAAAATGTGTACTTTGTACCAACTTTTTACAGAAAGTTTCACAAATAAATTTTAAAAAAATTAATAATTTATTCTATAATTTTTTAATAAAAATATTATTTAAAATAACAATTAAAAAATTTGTGACTTAAATATACTAGTTACTCTATAATTACAATCGTCAATATGAAGAAAAAATGCTAAATTTTTATAAAAAATAGATTGTATATTAAATTTTAAAAAAATTATAAAAAAATATATTAAATATAGAAAAATCATATAACATATTGCAATACAATATTCAAAATTCATACAGTATTAAATGAATTAGTATTAATGCTCAAACGATAGATGAGTAAACTATTTTTTTAAATTTATTTTTTATTGTAATTTTTTAAAATTTCAGAGAATTTTTTTTATAATTTATTCTTTCATTAAATCTTTTGGTTAAATATTTGTTTTTATAGAATAATAACAATAATAATAATTTCACAATTAACTTCAATTTTAATCAATTTTTATTTTTTTCTTTTTACGAAAAAATGATTATATTACTCGGAGGTATTAAATTAAGGCCAAAGTGTACGTTTAACAAGAAATTGGAGGAGACTCATTCCAAGAAATATTATCACATAGAATCTGTTGCTTCTGCTAACAAATGCTTAATAGAATTCGTAGATTTATGAATAAAAGAAACAGCAGACCTCCTTACTAGAAGAAGCAAGATCAGCTTCTTGCCATTGCATAACCATTGAAACAGCGAGTAGAACTTAAAACTCTATCCACTAACGCGGGTTTATTGTTCCTAATTAATCGATTTCGATTTAGTATAAATTTATAAATTATTAAGCAAAAGTCATGGTTCTAACTTCTAATAATTCACAAGGTTATTTTTTCTGAAAATGTAAAAAATAAAATTACATTTACAATGATAATATTGGAAAAAAATAAACCTAGAAACCAAGCCCACCTTCGTGCTTCCCATATGAGTGTTGCGCATGAAAAACTTTGCGTTAGCGCTCATAAATTGCCACCGAGGCTGGCGGTTGATTTCGTGAACAAATTTTTCTTGTCAAAAGTGCTTTTGCTTTTTGCGATTTTAGAGGACTGAAACCATGGACTTAAAGAAATAAGGCCCGATATTCATTAATCTCTTATGAAAGTTTTCAGAGCAATTTTTTCCTTTTGAAAATGGTTTCTTGGCTAATGATTTTAGAGCATTGAAGGCAAAATAATAATTAAAAAAAGCCACGAAATTCTTTAATGTGGCTTCAAAACATTTGCCATGTTAATATAAAATTATGAATTATTAAGCTAAATATTAAGGGAGTGTTTGAGATTGTTGTTAGGTCTTAAAATAAAAAGCAAATCTTAATTTTTTTTATATAATTAATTGTCTTTTTAAATTTTTTTCAAACTATTTTTTAAATATGTTTATAAAAAATATTTATTTACATTTTCTTTCTAAAAATATTTTTTAAATTTTAAAAAATTTAAAAAATATATATTTTAAAAAAATTATTTTTTACAAATACAATGACAACCGCCTATAATAGATTGGTATGTCATCCATGGAATGATAGAAGGATAAACTATGTTATGCAGTGTTTTTTACAAAGTTCATATAAATTTGTTTTGTCACTTCGTGATTGTGATCGATCTTGTCAAGAAGTCGTCGGAATCTCTTACTATTTTGCATGTCTACAGAATTGGACGCTGATCGTTTAAGCTATATGGGTCATGGATTTATTAGTCATATATATAAATTACGATAATTTATAGTAAATAAGATAGTTGTCATTTATTTCTCTTCTCCTTCTATATGGTTTTCATTATAATCAGGGGCAGAACCTAGTGAGAGCCGCAATAAAGCCATAACTTCCAAATTTTTAAAACTTTTCTTTTCTTTAATATATATATATATATGAAAAATATTTTTATATATTTTATTTACTAATTTATAAGTTGTCTATAATTTTATTTACTTTTTTATTTATTAAACTTAGTTAATGACCGTTAAGGATGATGTTGTTTTGTTTAGTGAATTTTTTAAAAAAAATTAAAAATTGTTAATATTTGGATGCTTTTAGTTTAGCCTCCAAAAAGTTAGAGTCAAGCTCCGCCAATAATTATAATCACTTTATCTTTTATTGTTTAATAACAATAAAGAATAATAAATTTAATATAAATATTAATCATATTTCAAGCATTTCGCTCGCGAACACCTAGGTTTATTTATAATTTTGATATAAATATGGATTATTTAATTTGGTTGAAGAGATTAATTTCATAGAAGCAAGAAAATAGAATCATTATAGCAAGTTAAGTAGGGAAAATCTGTTAGAATTGAAGTAGACAGTGGTGGATATATATGGGGTTAAATTTGACAAGCATGTTAAACAATGAAGCATCAAGCATGTATAATATGGCCCAACTCAGAAATCAAAGCCTAGTGCAAGCAAAATCAAGGCCCATATTCAAAACTTGACCCAAACCATTGATCCATATGATGCCCAAGTTGAATGATAAAAAAAAAAGAGAACAAATTTAAATTCAGCAAACTAGAGGCCACAAAAAAATTAAAAAAAAAAAAAAAATCAAAGACTGGCCAGAGCCACAGAAAGATAAGGGCGTGAAATTCCATTTCTTTAAAGTCCAAAACGCATATTGAAAGCCTCTCTAATGGCTTCCACAACCACCCCACAAATTCCATATTCCTTCTTACTCAGTAGCCAAAAGGGCAGCCACTTTAGTAGAAGAGAACAACCGCCACAACAACTGATAAGAAAAAGGGACAACAACATCAATGGCGGATTTCGGGTTTTGGCATCACAAGGACCTCAAAAATCCCAAAGAGCACCACCAGGGGTTGATACAAGAATCCATTGGGATAACCCAGATGAAGGATGGATCGGTGGTAGCAGTAACAGGAGCACTTCTCAGCAGCAGCTGGATGCTGAAGAAGACCAAAGTAATCTTTTGGGTCAGAAGTTTGCTGATTTGCTCAACGATGCTTCTAATTCTCATTACCAGTGAGTCCTTTCACCACTATTTGCTTCTTTTCTAATCCCTATCAATTAATACATCCATTAAGCTAAACCAGAGTTTATGCATAATATGGTTAATATAGTTTGTAAAATTATTATCATATTATAATAATTTTATTCTTGATTTATATGGTAATATAGTAATTAAAATTGATGAACAGATTCTTAGGAGTATCAGCTGATGCAGATTTGGAAGAGATTAAAGCAGCTTACAGAAGATTATCAAAAGAGTATCATCCAGACACAACTTCACTGCCCTTAAAGGCAGCTTCGGACAAGTTCATGAAATTGAGAGAAATTTATGATGTGTTAAGCGATGATGAGAAGCGCAAGTTCTATGATTGGACACTTGCTCAAGAGGCTGCTAGCCGACAAGCAGAGAAAATGAGAATGAAATTGGAAGATCCTTATGAGAAAGACATAGATAATTATGAATCTGTTCCTGATATGGTTGATAGGCTTGGAGGAAGAAACATGGAGCTAAGTGATCAAGCTATGTCAGCTCTTACTATTGATGTTTTTATAATACTTTTTGCTATCTGCTGTATCATATATGTATCCTTCTTCAAAGAGCCTTATTATTGATTATATATATACCATAGTTGTTAAATCGAGATTCGTATCGAGAATCGAATTTGTCATTTTGTAAATCGTGAATCAAGAATCGAATCGAATCGTAAGATTCAGTTTAAATTGATAATTAATTAGAAATAATATATATTCATTTTTAAGAACATATTTTATATTAAGAACATATCGAATCAAACGCCTAATAAAAAAAATTAATTTGAAAATTTAATAGCAATTAGAGAAAAATATTATGGGCTGCGTGTCTATCATTTTCTACTATTGGGTTTAACTATCTTAATCTTTCTCTCAAACTATACAATAACTTTCCTTCTTCTCTTTCTCTATCCCATACCTGATCCCACCCCCTGTGCATATTAGCGAGTATCCTCTATTTATGCATCCCATCATTCCCCTTTATGGCTTTTAGTTAAACCTATACACCCCAACACCCCATCATTCCCCTTTGTAGCCTTTAGTTAAACCTGCACACCCCACTATTATTCTTCTTCCGAACCCTTCTTCTCATAAAATTTTTTCTTGATTTCTTAGATTGATTACTATCAATCTCAAACTCGTGGAGGCTATCGCTGATTCCTCGATTGTGATCCTCATTCAGCCCATTAACTCGCTTGACTCGGCAGATATTGCGACCGAGCTTGAAGAGTTAGTAGATTCTTTGTCTTCTCATTCTCTATCTATAAGTTTCCTCACTCTGCATAATATTTATTTGTTTATATGAATTGATAGAATCGGTCGATTCGATCGATTCTTGCGATTCGCTATTGATTCATGCAATTCGCTATAGATTCATGCTAATTTCGATTCATACTATAGATTCGAATCGTTATATATAGGAATCGTATCGATTCGGACGATTCGAATCGAGAATCGGACGATTCTAACAACAGTGATATATACACACAGCAGCAGAAATAATTGAAGCTGTACATCTATCACGAAATACCCTCATTCAAGCTTGTAATTTGGAGCAGTCTCTGTCTTCAATTTTTGGGCAAGGTTTGGGGTCTCTTGTTTTAATATTAGATTTTTGAAATTCAAAAATTATTCAATCCATCATTTTATTTTATCATATCCTACTAACAAAATTTTCTATGAAAACTTTGGTATATTGAAACTTAGGGCGCGATAAATAATAATTTTTTCTACATTCTTTTAGACATTAATAAGAACTATTTTATTATTTTACTATAATCTAACATTTTTTTAATTAGAAATCTAACTCAATGATATATTAGTAAAATATGATAAAACAAAAAGGGTTAATAGAATAATTTTAGATAAATAGTAATTTTCTTTTAATATTATCGTACTTTTAAATTTCTTCTTTGAACAAATTACAGTTTATTCCCTTTAAAATTTTAATAAATTATAATCAGAAATAAATTTTTAAAAAATTAACATTTTACTTTTTGTCTTTTGATAAAATGTTCATTCATTTGATACTGTATAAATTTTAAACATTTTAATGTAATATACCGTATGATTTTTTTATGTTTAATATATTTTTGTGTGAATTTTTTAGAGTTTCATATATAGTTTAATAATATTTTATAAAGGTTTAAACTTTTACTCATTACTCATGATTGTAATTGTAGAGCAATCAGTATATTCAAGTTATAGTCTTCTTAATTATTATCTCAAATAACATTTTATCAAAAAACGGTAGATAAACTATTAGTTTTAAAAAAAATTGTTTTAGAGAGATTGTAATTTGTAGTTCTTCTTTTAAGTAATTTGTTCGGTAAAATTTAATTAAAAAAGAACAATTTAGAAAAGCAGTAACTTATTGGGCATAAAATTAATAATTAGCAATTGGTTTATAAATTTTACCAAATAAATTTGAAGTAACTATTTGGGTAAGAAATTACTATTAAAACCAAAAATTAAAATATCAGTAGAATGAACTATATATATATCATGAAAATGAACGTCCAACCTAAACCTAAACAAGAGAAGAAACCGTATGCAATAAAACTGTTAGGTTGTTTTTCAAAGTACCATAGTCATTTTTGTTGGTTAACTTGAAGTTGATTTTTATTAGGACTCTTGGGTAAGCTTTGAAATAATTTATTTTTTTAAATAGCAATTTTTAATACTAGGAAAGTTGATGCTTCAGATTTGGGTCTTATTGTTAGTGATTATGTCTTCTTATTTCCAGACGTTGAGAATGTTGAAGTTAGTTTTATTTATAGGTCAGCACTATGACTGTGGCTCTTGGGTTAGCCTGGAGCATCAGGATCTATGTCTGGCTTGAGTTCTTGGGATGGAATCTCCTCTCTTTCCTTGTTTCTTTCTCATTACCTGCCGGTTTAACTATAGAAACTCGTCAAATGTGCTCTTTAATTAAGAACTTGAGAAAGGTTGTGTTTGGATCGCCGTTGCCTGTAAAAAAGTAGAATTAGAATTCCTTTTGATTTAATTAATTAGTTTTTTTATTTTTTTAAATTATTTTTTTCAAATACACTTCCAGAAAAAAATATAAATTTATTTATTTCTCTCTAAAAAATTTTTTAAAATTTAAAACAAAATTAAAATTAAAAATATTTTACCGAAAATTTCCTAAACACGACAAATGCGACATTTACCACATTGAAGAGTTTTGACTACTCCGTCCTATCCAACCAAAATTAAGAATCCCCCTTCCTTTAGTCTTTTCAACGCATAACCCGTGGGAAAACTGCCCTTCTTCCTTCAACCGGCATGGGTAATTTAAAGAAGGCTGCTCCTCCCTTGCCTTGCTTCTTGGCTCGGCCACTCTATCTCTATTATTAGAATATTAATTTAATACATTACAATATCTAATTTAAGGTAAAGGAAGGCCTTAGGAAGCTCGAAGCGGTCTTGTTGCTGGAGAAGATTGAAAACTACGATCGAGTTCTTGCAGAGAATGCTGCTGAGGTATCCTCCAAACCCAAGGATGCTCTAGCTATCCAGGAGAAAGCTCAAGGATTGGTGGGCCAGATTCAAGATCACAGAGAGAAGTGCAAGTTGGCCAAGATGGAAGTGAAGGCGCTCGATCGTGTTTGGACCCTGTGGAAGGCCTCATTAGGGCTTCAATGAATTAAGCAATTACCTTTCATGAACTATGGGAACTCTTCATCATATTCGTCTGAAATATCAACAGCAAAACAGCAGGTAGACCTAGGGTTTCAACTATCAGAGGCCTTACAGTAGTACCCTCTTTCATATCAAGCTCAAGTAGCTAAAGCGTCTGCAATAGAAAGGAAAGTTTTTCGAAAGTTCTTTGATAGACAAGCGGGGTCTCTTGCTTGAGGGAAGTAAGCTATTCCCGTCTTCAACTGGCACTGGCATAATTCGCTACTGGAAGGGGGAAATCATTCTATACAGAATAAGAGGAGGGAACAAAGAAAGTAGTACTCTCTCTTGAAAGAGGAACTCTGAATTAGCTTTCAGGAAATCCTTTGTTTGCGCCCGAGTACGACTAATTCACGAGTACGAGCTACCTGCTTACCTTTTTTGGGCTTCTTTTCATTCTTCTTTGTCCCGGTAGAGAACGGATCATCGAGTGCTTTCTTTAGCGCAAGAACGAGCTTCCGGCTTAGGATGATTTCATAGGCACAGTACAGGGTGTTTAATATAATTCGAAGTTTACTACGCGTAAAAGTTGGCTTGTACCAGGCTCTAAAAGAGCCAACATTCCTCAACTGTGAGGAGGAAGAGGGCGATGTGGGATCGCACTTTCTTACCACTGGAATTGGGTCTTACCGACGGTTGACTCGCCCGACTTTTTCTTCTTTCTACCATAAAGCTTTCCTTCCCATCTTCCAAACTTCCCTGAACCTGTGAAAAACCTATCTCATTCAACTCGTCACTGAATCAAATCCCGATTCGAAAGCAGATAGGTCGTTGGAAAGGGTCTTCCCTCGGCTCATTAGGAACGGATCTTAGCACCTTTTTCGCTCGCGGCTTAGTCAGCCGGGGCTTCTTCCACTTCAAGGCCCTAAGGCGGAATATCCCATCCAGTTGACGAGACACTAATGACCTAAAGCTCATGGAAAAAAGAGTGATTACCGCTAAGTTCCTCTCTGGTACTGTTTTTTGCTAATTCCCAGAGGGAAAGATCAATGTGGCTGCAAACTAAAGGCTTTAAGAACTGATAATGGGATGGAGTTCAACTCAGCCGAATTCAATAAATTCTGTCAAAATGCTGGCATTCACCATCAACTGACAGTAGCTTACTCTCCGGAGGGGTAGTTGAAAGGAGAAAGAGGACTGTAGTTGAGATGGTGAGATGTATGTTAAATGAGAAGAAGCGGCCTAACAAGTTTTGGGCTGAGGCTGCACATACAGCAGTCTACCTGCAAAACAGACTTCCTACTGCTGCAGTAAAAGGGATGACACCTATTGAGGCATGGAGAGGTGTAAAACCTTCAGCTAAGCATGTGAAGGTATTTGGATCCATCTGTTATGTCCATGTACCTGCTGTCAAAAGGAGCAAATTGGACCAAAAGTCTGAGATAGGAATTTTCCTTGGCTACGCTTCAATGGCCAAAGGTTAGGTATAACTAAGAACTTCATTCTGACTATTGATGTAAATAGAGCGCAGATGTCTTGCTTTGCAAATGCATGAAAACAATCTTTTAACTTATGTTTCAATTTGATCTCTAATGTTAACATTTCGTTTATTTTTTTAATTGGGCTTATCCATTACTTTTTGTAGTTCGGACTTAGGGGGAGTCTCGCAATTGCATCATATTTCTTTATTTATAACTATAATTTTTAATTTAATTTTTTATTTAGTTCAATATTTTGTTGAAATTCTATTTTATTAATATATTTTTGAATTTATTATCATAAATTTATAAAATTTATAGCTCAAATTTTACAATTATAATAAATTCATTATTATTATGAATTTATCATAATTATAAATAATATTTTATTATAATTTAAATTTGCTATTCCTCAACTGTCTCCTCTCCCCCTTCCCAATCCTTTGTACCTGTCACCATAATTGAAAACAGTACAGGCCACAATACTTTAAGAGAAAAAAAGGATATGATCAATTTATTATAATTATATATTATCAATTATTATAATTAAAATTTTGATAAAAAAGTTAATCATTTTCACAATTTTATTAAGTCGGCACTAGTCTATCAGCACAACCAGCATCATTGTTGCTGAATCTTGAGTTTAAGGTTTCACATCTATTATTTTAAAGGCTAGAATATTAATTTTTTTTTGTTATAAATAAGAAATTATAAATTTATCTCAATAAATTAAAAATATATTAACAAAATAAACTGTTGAATTAAATATTAATTAAATTAAAAATAACTGTTAAAAATTTTAAAAAAATATTTTAAAACTAAATAGCTATGTATTTATAAATTGTGAGAGTAAGCTCTGTAGCATGACTGTAAATGAATCAAACCGAACTGAAACTGAATATTAGTGAGCTCGAGTTCAGCTCGTTTAAATTTATTACAGGATCAATTTGAATTTTTATATTTGAATTTGAATTCGACTCGTTTGAAAATTATCAAGTTCACACACAACTCAAGTTTAGTTGGTAAAAAATTCGTTTATTAGGCTTAACGAGTTTAACTCGAGTTCGACTCGTTAACTAATAATGATAAATTCGAGTTCGACTCATTAACTAATAATAATAAAAATTCAAGCTCGATAGTGAAATATAATATAATTGAGTCCTAAATGAATATATACGTGAGTTTTTAAACTAACACGTTTATGATTTTTTAAATGAACACATTTGCGATTTTTTAAATGAATACGTTCATAAACTTTTAAACAAATATATTCATAAGTTTTTAAACGAACATGTTCGCAATCTAACGAACTAAATAATATTAAATTCGAGGTCGAACTCGGTTTGTTAACAATAATAAACAATTTCAAAAAAAATTATTCCAAATTGACATCCGAATATTTCAGGAGAGCTTTGGTTTATTTACAGCCCGTAGCAAAATGCAGACAATTAGCTTTAAAAAAAATTAATGGATGGGCTCAATTAAAAAATTAAGCAGCTAGGCAATTAATATGAAAAAATTATTTCATATTAAATTATATATATATATATATATATATATATATATATATATATATATATATATATATATATGTGTGTGTGTGTGTGTGTGTGTGTGTGTGTGTGTGTGTGTGTAATCTAAGTTGGTTCTAATATCGTAATCAAAGTAGAAAATGTACCAAAGTAGGGAAATTGTTGACTCACCTATGTGTGAGTAAGTGCATATGTATCACATCGAATCATACAAAAAAATTAAATAAATAAAGAAGATGCTTTATTTAATTATTCTAATCCATTAATTTTTTTATTTTTGATTTTTGGGAAAGAGGGGACTAAATGCCGAGATTACACAATAATATTACGAGGTCGAGATATACCAATTCCGATCATCCATATAGGGATACGACAAATCTCAGTCGGAGGATCCTGCCGATGATGCATACCAGCAGCTAAATCAAATCCCAAGTTAGCAAGGGCATTAGTAACTCTGTTTGCCTCCATATAAACATGAACCACCCACCTTGATTTCCCACTCTACTCCATGAACATTCGACACTTGGTCAAGATATGTCATTAATTAAACTCACTTCAATTGATTCAAATAATCAAATAAAAATGACACTAATAATAAAGTTTAAGTATTTAATAGAATAAAAATAAGGTTTAAGAATCTATAGAACAAATTACTAAAGTCCAAGAACTTAAATAAGTAAATTTGACAATAATTTTTATCCCTATGGATTATTTAACCCATTAACAACAATTGATACTAATGCTTTAAAAAAATTTGGACAATTACTATTTATTTCTGATATTTAACATAATACACTAATATTCTCTGAGGTTTTAAAAATATGTTATTTGATTCCTCTATTTTATTATATTATACTAATAAATCATTTTGTCATATTTTCTATTAGAAAAAATATTAAATTGTTGTAAAATAACAAAAAAAACTCATTTATAGTAATTTTTTCTGATAAGGAAAAATTACTAATTATGTATGAGATTTGACATATTACACTAATATTTTTTGATATTTTAAAACTTATACTAGTATTTTTCTATTAACAGTAAAACTATTAAAATTGACGAAAATTATATAGTTTGAAAAAAATAAAATTAAAAAAATAAATAGCATAATTTTAAAACATTAGAAAAATACCAGTGATATGATAAATAGTAATTGCCCAAAATATTTGTTTTGACCAAGTCATGGCAATGGATAATTGTTGCATTATAAATTAATTACTTTTTTTGTTTTTTCAAAAAAGAAAGAAAGTTGCAACTAGAGAAAAACTGAAAAAGTAATGATAGTGCCCACATATCTTAAAGCCATAATGATGATTTCGATTTGCTAATCCTTTGGTAGTACATCCCATTATTGATACTTCCCTTTTAATTATTGAGACAAATCAAAGAAATCTAATTTAAAAAAATTGTGAAAGTGCCAAGAAATCCTAATTTCTGATAATTCATTTTGCTTATCCTTTAATATAGTGAGCAATCATTGATACATTTCCTTTTGAAAATTTGATTGAAAGAAACTTCTATGAGGCTTCTTCTCGCTATTCATTGTGTATTTGTGTTAATGTATTATCGATTTATAGAGTTCTTAAATAAAATAAATTTGGGGGAATTATGGGTTGTGTTTGAAGGTCTCTTTTTGGTTAAGTTTATCGATTTCTCTAAAATTATAATGGAATGCCACAATAAATGTGTAATTGAGATGATAAATGGAATTAATTGTTTGATTCATTGTCATTCTTTTATTCTCGCTATCCAACAGTTATTTTAATATTTTTTTATTGCCAGTATTATCATATTTATTGATAAGCAAACTTGATGCAAATTATTAATTGTCTAAGAGAAATGTTAAATATTTTCATCCTATTATCTTTTTTATTTTTTAAGTTTTTTGAGCGACATTTTTTCTCTTTGAATGCAATGGGATCCACGTGAAAAAAAGAAAGTACTTGTCATTCATAAGATAAAAAAAAAAAAAGAAGTAATATTGGAAAAGATGACTAACACTTCTCATCAGTTAAAAGAAACATTAAATATTTTTTTTATTATTTTTTCTAGAAACAAAAAATTAACCATTCTTTTCCATTAAAAAAAATGTCTCAAACATAATTAATTGGATTGCTATTACTTAAAACTGAAGTGTTTTTTTAGATAAAATCTTATCATTTTATTCAAGTAGCATGTGATCAAAACCTATATATATATAACCGATTTTATTAAGGTCAAATGTTCAAATTTACCCATTAACTATACCTAAATAAATGAGTTACACTTTCAAGTATAACTTAGTACAATTAAGCCCCTAAAGTTTAAAATTAGTTCAATTGAGTCCTTACAGTTTGCATTCGATTTCTCCCATTGACTCTGTCGTTGAGTTGACTCGTTTTTTACTATTAACCAATCAAATGATGACATGTGTCAATCTAAAATACCACCCCCATACTAAGTAAACTGCGTCGTGTTGAAATCTTAATATTTTTTTAAAAAAAAGTGAAATGACTTCGTTTTTATGGAATAAAAAATAAAAAAGAACACTGGTTATATGGTATTGTGTCGTTAAAATTGTATATACTTTATCAAAAATCCCTAAATAAAAAATATCCTAATTTCGTTTAACAATTCTAATATCTCTTCCGATCTTGAATTCTTCAGTCAGAAAAATATCGAAGTCTTTGATATCTCTTTATGACAATTGAATTACCAAAATATATTTAAACCCTAAATTTTGTTCATGAGTCTAAAAGAAAGGGTAAATAAAAGAAATCACAAAATTGACTCTAATTTCCAAGAAAGTACTTTTTTACAACTCAATGCTTGAGTCGTGTTAGGGAACTTTAATTTTGATGAAATGTTAGTATTTTTTGTAAAATGTATGATGAATAAGGAGTTATATTTTCTATTTGGAATGTGTTGAAGTTATATTTTTTGTTTGTAATGTGCTTTAGAGTTTATAGTTTTTATTCGCAATGTGGATAATAAAATGGTAATTTTTTGTTGTAATTGCAAAATGAATGATGAAATTTCAATTAAAATTCATTATAAGAGGGTAATGAGGTATAGAGATAGGGTAATAACTTATGTTGGGGCTGATTAGGAGATGGTCAAAAACTTTGATCCTAATTATTTAAGTTATGGAGACATACAAACTTTGATCAATGAAGATTCGAAATATATCAACTTGAGCAAAGTAGTTAAAATTATATGAATGAAATTTTAACTACAGTGCTAATAGTTAAAATTATATGAATGGAAGTTCAGTTTTCTAGTTTGGCAGCAATGTGTTGTGTTAATGCCTTATCAATTGTATATTATATTCATGGATGATGTTATTTTTCTGGTAAAAACATGTATTTTTATTGAGATAATCATTCGTACAATGAGCCATTTTCAAAATTTGGAAGCTAGAATTGTAGAGCTAGAGAAAAGTTAATTTCTTTCTAAATTATTGTTGTTGCTACTTCTATTTGGTGGGAATTGTTGGCTTTCCATTTTATGGTAATCTTTGTCGCTTTATTAATGCTAAACATATTATCAAAGCCATACTTATTTCTAATAGATAAGATGCTAATTGCTTTAGGTAAGTTATGAAAAGCTTTCAAATTCTTCTTCCTCCACCCCCATATTGCCAATTGCTAACCTTAATTAATTCAAAGGTATTGGTAATTGCCAATTGCTAACATTATTTAATGTGAAAGGTAAGGTTCATTAATTCAAATTATGTTATGTTATATATGGCAATGAATTGGCTTTTTGTGTTATATTACAGTGAGAATGACATTATCAAATCAACAAGTAATTGCATTACCAAAAGACTAATTGCATTGCTAAATCAACAAGTAATTTTAAAAGACTAATTGCACTGCCAAGTCAACAAGTAACAATATGAAATTCACATGACTAATTTTTACCAAAATACAAGTATATAATAATAGACCCTCAAACATATCTAGACTATAGACATCCAATTTTTACACATTATGACAACTATCAACATTACAACAATACTCCAATCTATGACATTTAAAGTCATTAACTTCCCCACTCTCTCATTCTATGCCTTCATCTCCAATTTGGTATCCAAATTTTCTTTTTTAACCTTGCATTATCAACTAATAGATCTTAAAATTTAGTCATCATAATTTGTGGACATTGTTGCATTAATTTATTTTTCAGCTCTCTATTTTCTTTCTTCAATTGAATCAAAAGTCTTGATGCATGTTTTGGAACTTTAAGGTCATACCATTGGAAAAACCTACATCCTCTTATTTGCCCTTAATACAAATAACACATAACTACTCATTGTACCAGGAAATCCATAAACAATTTCAGCAAGCATGTATGACATAAATATTTAAAATCTCACTTTGTAGTTTGGACACCCATAAAACCTGCATCTTGGGTTTGCATCTGTCCATGAGGTCCATCTCTAAGCAACTAAGTTGCAATGGCAGAGGATAGGCGAAACATCGTTATCGATGACTTCACTTTGATTTACATAAATAGAAGATGATGAAGTCATAGTAATGCTCTTCCACTATAAATTTAGTTCAATGCATGTACTTCGATTCTAAATACACCTAAATCCCTAATTTCGATTTGAATGTGAGAAAGAAAGGTAGAAAAATTGATATTGAAAGATGAGAGATCGAGTTTCAGAGGAAATTTAGACTTTATGGAAGAATTTTGGAGATTTTGTTAATTTTGTTTTTATGATTGAAATGACACAGTTTCATTATAGAGATTGTGAATCTCCAATTCTATAAAAATGATATCGTTTCACTTTTTTTAAAATATTAAGATTTTAACATGATGTCATTTTCTTAGTATGAGAGTGGTATTTTGGGATGACACGTGTCATCATTTGGTTGGTTAACAGTGAAAAATGAGTAAGCAATGGGTAATAAGGGAAACAGTAAGGGCTCAATTGAACCAATTTTAAACTTTAAGAACTTAATTGTACTAAATCATGCTTTAGGGTGTGACTTGTATATTTAGATATAATTACGAGACAAATTTGTACATTTGGCCTTTTATTAATATAAAATGGGGAAAAAATATAAAAAGAATCTATCCTTGACCAAAAGATCATCCCGTAACACCTAAGAGGGACTTAAACTTTTATATCTTATGTGAAAATACCCCAAAAGGAAGTAAATAATATAAACATAATAACTAAACTAACAAAAACATAGAGGTAACCCAAACAAATTACAACCAGACTATAAAATTAAATTGTTTGGATATTCCTGCTTTAGCTAAGCCATCAACAATGAAATTAGCCTTCCTAAAGATGTGATTAATATAGAAAGAAAAAGCAAAGCTTAAAAGTCTTTTGATCTCATATAGAGTGTCTCGTAATTTCCAAGGGCAATCATTTAAAGAGTTGTTAACCCCCATACTACATTGATAAAATCATATTCCGTCAAAATGTGGGAGTTAGCAAGAGAATATTTGGTTGTTGAAATCTTAAGAACTGTAATGGCCCAAATACCGGGTTAGTCGTAAACTGTAGTTTCCGAGATTGATCAGTATACCCGGGGGTCAAAAATACACCTGTGGGTGAAAAATATTTTATTTGATCATCGGAAAATATAGGTTGTGACTAGTCTGAGGGTAAAATTTGGAGTGAAAATAAAGTCAAATAAGCCCTCAAAAGTCAAAATTAAGAAAAAAAAAAGACCCGGTTTGATTAAATAGTTAGTTGACCATACTTTGACCGGGCTATGAAAAATAGCAAACGACATCCAAAAATTTATTTTAAGATATGGATAGACTCTAAATAATATTTAGGATTATTTGACAGTGAAAAAGGAATTTTACGGTAACACCGAAAATTGAATTATCAGTCCGATTTAAGTGAGCTGGACAGAAAATGAACTCCGATTGAGTTGAAAATTTTTGTGTAGACATATAAAAATATTTTATGAATTATGAAATCAAATTTGGATGAAATTGAGCTTGAAAAGTGAGAAAAATAATTTATAGTGCATAATTGAGCCTAAATGGATTGGGCTTTGTTTGGCCCAAGCCCATCCAAAGTAACCCACTATAAAAGACCCATATTTACAGAATTCTCTAGACAGAATTCTGGTTAATCACCTTCTTCTTTCTTTCCCTTGTTTTGCCGTGCCATTCCTTCATTTCTTTTCTTCAAAATTTCTTCATTTTTTTTTCAATTCTCACACCAAAATCAACCACCCAAAAATAATTTTAGCCTCTTTAATAGCTAATAGGAGTTTTTAATCTTCATTTGGGAGCCTAAAGTGGAAGGAAATTAAAGGAGGAAAGTTAGGATTCAAATTTGAGGTAAGCAAAATTTATGGTTTTAAATTAATTTAATGGTTCAAATAGGTAGTTTAAGACATGTAGATGATAAATATGAAGTTTATTTGAGTTTAGGAAGTAAATTAATGGTGGATTAATGAAGGAAAAAAATTGTCCATGGTAGGTTCAAGAGAAGGAGAAGGTTCTTCCAAGGGAAAGGAGAAGGAGAAGGAAGTTTAGGAAGGCCTAAACAAGCAATTAAGGTTAGTGATTCCTTAATCTAATTATTTCCATTAATTAAGTATAATTTAGGGTTATGGAAATTTAGAAAATTGTGTGTTTTGTATGTAATTGTTAAATTAATGCTTAAAACATAATTAATGGATTATGAAAAGTGAATTAGAATGATTAATTTCAATTAAAAAAATTGACTAGTGGAAATTGTAAAATATGACCTTATTATGTGAAAAATGAATATTAAGGAATAAATATATTTTAATGTAAAATTATGATATATATGGAATAATGAATGTATTAATTAGTGAAATGAATAATTAGAAATTGAAAGAAAAATTTTAATGATGCAAATTAAATATAGGCCGAAAAATGAAAGTGGAGAAATTAATATTTTCTTTGCTAATTAAATGAAAATTTAGTTATGAAATGCAATATAATATGATTTTAGGTGTGTATAAATTTATTGAAAATTTTTAGATTAAATATTGCATATTTTTCTATTTATGGATGATATTATGTATGAAATGAATAATAATGAATAAAAAGTATTTAGTGAGTTTATAACTTAATTGATTATCCATAATGAAATATTGATATATCAGAATGAAAAATTTTGGTAGTGATAAAATTGTTATAAAAGAATAAAATATTAAGTGATTAATAATGTAAAAATAATAAATTTTATGAATTTAATGGAAATAAAATTAAAGAAATAAAATAATGCCCTTGGTTATTTTCTGATGGTTAAATCTAGCCCAGGATATAATTGGCTAGCCATAGGGACATTATTACCGCGGTGCGGGTCATGGCGACGCGCTTATGTAGACTAATGATGGTCTACTACAGTGATAGTGATTCAATGAATATTATACAGTGCAGTGCTCGGGTGATCTTTCGGGATTACTCTTCAGTGTAGTGGACTTTTGAGTCCACGTCCCATGTATCTGGTCCGAAGATTTTCTATCGGATTGAATCTAGGGGCAAATAAAAAAAAATGAAATGAAATGACAATTGTGAATGAAAAATGATTAAAATGAAAAAGATGATAAAAATGAAATAAGGGAAAAATATGAGAAAAATAATAAAAAGGACATAAGTGATAAATTTGGTAAATATGATAAAGTGAATATTGTAACAAAAGAAAAAAAAAATGTAAAATTGAAAAAAATGAAAAATAAGTGAAGATAAATATTAAATTGTGTAGAAAAAAAATGAATAAAAAAATGAATAAAATGATAAATATTAGTGGCAAAAGTGAAAATAATATATAGTTAGTGGTATAACTGTAAATAAATGAAAATTTTAAGAATTAAAGTGAAATTGAAGCTAATTAAATAAATAAGAATGAATAATTAAAGAAACAGAGTAAAAACAGACTAATTTGAAAGAAATTGAAAGTTCGGAAAAAAAAAGAGAGAAATAAAGATATTCAATAGTGAATTAAGAATAATTAAAAAATAATGTATTGTTAAAAAGAATTATATATTAAAGAGAAAAATGGAATAGTATATTAAAAATATTATTGCATGTATAATTGAATGAAAATATTGTTAGTGAAAATTTTTAGATTAGTAATCACCACTGAGCATATTAATGCTCAGCACGTAGTTATTTGACTGCGTGCAGGTAGTAGCAGGAAAGGCAGAAGCAAGCATACAACTTTTGGGAGCTGACAGAATATTGACATAATTGTAGGTTATAGTATAAAATGGCATGTATATATAAGTTTAGATATGGTGTTGTATGAATAAAATTATGTATATATTCTGATAAATGAATATTTGCGAATTATTATATGTGTAGAGAATTGTGGTTGAATGGAAATATATTACATTATGTGGATTGTTGTGCCCAATATTGGGCTGTGAATTGTTTGCTTTGCAGGTGGGTTAGTTAGTTTATAGCCGTTATGCTGCCGAAATTTTTGGAAAAATAAAAAGGAATAAAAAAAAAAATTTCGGCATACATCGGCTATAATCGTATTTACCCACGTAACGTATATATAGAACAAATGTTATAAGGGTGTTACAGTTTTAGTGGTATCAGAGCATGGTTTAGACGGTTCTAAGATCGGAGTTGGAAATAAGTGAATGAATTATATATATATACATGCCAATTGATGGATGAAATGTGTAATAAGTCTAACGTATGCTTGCTCCTTTCCTGTTTTATAGTGAATAATGGCATCCCAACAAGGTCAAGGTGATGGGGACGGTGAGAGTGAAGCGTCGGTTAGTGCTAGGCAAGCTGAAACCTCGCAACAGAATGTTACTCCACCAGTTGCACCACCTCCACCGCCACAGCCGGATTTTCTTCACCTCATGGCTGATTATATTCAACATAGAATGCAAGCTGAACAAGCTCAACAGCCACAGCCAGCGGCCCAAGTACAGCCTCCAGCTCCACCTAAAAAGAAGCCGATTTTGGAACAGTTGAAGAGATTGGGAGCTGAAGATTTCTATGGGCGTGATCCATTGACCTCTGTACAAGTTGAGGAATGGTTGTTCAAGATTAAGAGGTTATTTGAAATTACTCACAGCCCGCCTGAAGAGAAATTTGAAGGTACTGTGGCATTACTTCAGGGTCCTGCATTCATCTGGTGGGATTCAGTACGCAAGCATACCCCAGGTGAACAGTTGAATTGGGATTTCTTCTTGGCCCAGTTTGAAAAGAAATATATAGGGTCAGAGTATAAAGCAGAGATGCAAGATGCCTTTTGGAGACTCAGGCAAGGAAACAAGACAGTAGCAGAGTATGAGCGCGAGTTTGAGCGTCTCAGTGCCTACCTTGATGATTACCAGCTGACAGAAGAGAAGTTATGTCAGAGATTTGAGAGGGGTCTCCATAATAAGATCAGACAGATAGTGGGTGCACAGCAGCATCCAAATTTGCGTGCCTTGGTAGAAGCTGCAATTAAAGTGGAAAGTATTCAGACAGATGAGGTTAGCAGGCAAACTCGGTTTCAGCAGAAGAGGAAGTCGGGACAGTTCAGTGGTTCGAGTTCTCAGAGTAAGAAGTATAGGGGACCAGCTCCATCACAGAGTCGTACATCAGTTGTACCAGGGCGTGGACAAGGAAATATATTCCGTGGCAATGCCTCAGTCACTTCTGTGGGCAGTACACCTAGAGGCAGAGGGGCAGGTACAGTTCAGACTTGTAGCCATTGTGGTAGAGCTCACCCAGGAGAGTGCAGATATTTGACTGGCGCCTGTTTCAAGTGTGGTTCAAAAGATCATCAGGTCAGGGATTGTCCAGTGGCTCAAGCTTCTACAGCTATATCACCAGCACCTGGCATTGGATCCTTACCATCCAGAGGCCGAGGTAGGGGAGCAGCCCTTAACCCATCAGCATCTAGACCTTCTGCACAGCAGTCCCAGGGTCAGGGACGAGCTACAGGTCGTACATATGCAGTGAGAGCCAGAGAAGATGAGGATGCTCCTGATGTGATAGTAGGTAAATTCATACTTATGACTGATTCTGTTTATGCACTTATTGATCCTGGTTCCACACATTCCTACATAAATACTGATGTTGCACGGGGGAAAGGGTTAAAAGATTCACAGTTAGACCAGGACATCCTAGTGAGCAATCCTTTAGGGAATAGTGTTGTGGTGAACAAGGTGTATAGGAATTGTCCCATTAGTGCACAAGGTTATGAATTCCTAGCTAATCTAATTGAACTCCCATTCCGCGAGTTTGATGTGATTTTAGGGATGGATTGGTTATCCACCCATCAAGCAACAGTAGATTGTAAACGGAAGAGAGTGACACTTAGACTCTCCGATGATCGAGAAATCACTATTGTGGGTGAAAGAACAGACTTTCTGTTAGATGTAATTTCAGCTACAGCTGCCAAGAGACTTATAAGAAAGGGGTGCATTGCTTATTTGTGTTATGCAATGGAAGCTAAAAAGGAAGATCTTAATATTTCAGATGTGCCTACAGTGAGAGATTATCCAGATGTCTTTCCCGATGAATTACCAGGCTTACCACCTGACAGGGAAGTCGAATTCACTATTGATGTAGCTCCAGGCACAACACCTATTTCGATTGCACCCTACAGGATGGCGCCTACAGAACTCAAGGAGTTGAAGATTCAGCTGCAGGAATTGCTTGATAAAGGCTTTATCAGACCCAGTATTTCACCTTGGGGGGCACCGGTACTCTTTGTAAAGAAGAAGGATGGATCTCTTAGATTATGCATTGACTACAGACAGTTGAATAAAGTGACAATCAAGAATAAGTATCCCCTTCCACGTATTGAAGACTTATTTGATCAATTGAAGGGAGCAGGTGTATTTTCAAAGATTGATCTACGATCGGGCTACCATCAGTTGAAAGTAAAAGAAGCAGATGTGCCCAAGACTGCCTTTCGCACAAGATATGGCCACTATGAGTTTTTAGTCATGCCATTTGGACTTACGAATGCCCCAGCAGCTTTCATGGATCTAATGAATAGGGTCTTTCATCCTTATCTAGACCAATTCGTGGTGGTATTTATTGATGATATTCTAGTGTATTCGAAGACATTAGAAGAACATGACAAACACCTACGAACTGTCTTATGGATACTGAGAGAGAAGCAGCTGTATGCAAAATTCAGTAAGTGTGACTTCTGGTTGAATGAAGTATCATTCTTGGGTCATGTAATTTCAGCTGAAGGTATAAAGGTGGATCCAAAGAAGATTGAAGCAATCTTACAGTGGAGAATACCTAAGACTGTTACAGAAGTTAGAAGTTTCTTAGGTTTGGCTGGGTATTATAGGAGATTTGTAAAGGGTTTTTCCACCATAGCAGCGCCGCTTACTCGACTGTTACAGAAGCACGTAAAGTTTGAATGGACAGATAAATGTCAAAGAAGCTTTGAGAAGCTTAAAAACATGTTGACAGAAGCCCCAGTGTTAACTCAACCAGAATCTGGCAAGGATTTTGTGATTTACAGTGATGCCTCCAAGAATGGGTTAGGTTGTGTATTGATGCAGGAAGGTAAGGTGATTGCATATGCTTCTCGACAACTCAAGACTCATGAGAAGAACTATCCTACTCACGATCTTGAGCTTGCAGCAATTGTTCTCGCCTTGAAGATTTGGAGACATTATCTTTATGGTGAGAAATGTTACATTTACACAGATCACAAAAGTCTGAAATATTTGCTCACACAGAAGGAACTTAATTTGAGGCAGAGACGATGGCTTGAATTGATAAAAGACTATGACTGCTTAATCGACTACCATCCAGGCAAGGCGAATGTAGTAGCTGATGCACTTAGTAGAAAATTTATGGCAGCCCTTCGAGTGATGAATGTCAGATTGGATATGGCACAAGATGGAGCAATAATAGCAGAAATGCAAGTGAAACCAGATTTTCTTCAGCAAGTGAAAGCGGCACAAAAGCTAGACGATCGCTTGATTGCCATAGTGAACAGAGTAAAAGAGGGCAATGAAGGTGGTTATTCTTTGGGTGAAGATGAAAGTCTTTATTTCAACCGGAGGTTATGTGTACCGGATCAAGATGAAATGAGAAAGAACATTCTCACAGAAGCTCATCATAGCAGCTACGCGATGCATCCTGGTGGTAACAAGATGTATCAGGACTTGAAAGTATACTATTGGTGGCCAGGAATGAAACGTGATGTGACAGAATTCGTGAGTAAATGTTTGATATGCCAACAGGTGAAAGCTGAGCATCAAGTTCCATCGGGTTTACTTCAGCCCATTGCGATACCAGAGTGGAAATGGGATCGAGTGACCATGGATTTTGTGACGGGATTGCCTCTGACGGGAAAGAAGCATGATGCTATCTGGGTAGTCATTGATAGACTCACGAAATCAGCCCATTTCATACCAGTACGGAGGGACTATCCATTGACCAAGTTGGCAGAAATCTACATCAATGAGATAGTGAGACTCCATGGAGTACCATCCTCTATTATTTCAGACAGGGATCCCAGATTTACTTCCCAGTTCTGGAAAAAGTTGCAGGAAGCATTGGGGACAAAACTTCATTTCAGTACAGCTTTTCATCCTCAGACTGATGGGCAATCAGAGCGTGTAATTCAGATACTTGAGGATATGTTGCGATGTTGCGTCCTCGAGTTTGAAAGTAGTTGGGAAAAGTATTTGCCATTAGCAGAGTTTGCTTACAATAACAGCTATCAGTCCAGCATCAAAATGGCGCCGTATGAAGCACTGTATGGGAGAAAATGTAGAACTCCTTTATGTTGGACAGAATTGAGTGAAAAGAAGCTAATGGGGACTGATTTGGTTCGAGAAACCGAAGAGAAGGTACGGGTGATCAAGGACAGATTGAAAGAAGCCATGGACCGACAGAAGTCATATGCAGATGTAAGAAGAAAAGATATAGAGTTCCAGGTCGGAGATCGAGTGTTTTTAAAAGTATCACCCTGGAAGAAAGTTATGAGATTTGGCAAGAAGGGCAAACTAAGTTCGAGATTTTTAGGCCCTTATGAGATTATACAGCGAGTGGGACCCGTAGCCTATCGATTGAAGCTGCCTCAAGAGTTGGAAAAGATTCATGATGTGTTCCACGTGTCAATGCTACGGAGGTATAGGTCAGACCCAAGCCATGTGATCAAGTCAGAAGAGATTCAAATACAGGCTGATATGACTTATGAGGAGAAACCATTAAAGATCCTAGCCAAAGAGGTTAAACAGCTCAGGAACAAGCAAATCCCACTAGTGAAGGTGTTATGGAGTCACCACAATGTGGAAGAAGCCACGTGGGAGCCAGAAGCTGCAATGAGGCAACAATATCCGCAGTTGTTTAATACAGGTAAAATTTCGAGGACGAAATTTTTATTAGTAGGGGAGAATTGTAATGGCCCAAATACCGGGTTAGTCGTAAACTGTAGTTTCCGAGATTGATCAGTATACCCGGGGGTCAAAAATACACCTGTGGGTGAAAAATATTTTATTTGATCATCGGAAAATATAGGTTGTGACTAGTCTGAGGGTAAAATTTGGAGTGAAAATAAAGTCAAATAAGCCCTCAAAAGTCAAAATTAAGAAAAAAAAAGACCCGGTTTGATTAAATAGTTAGTTGACCATACTTTGACCGGGCTATGAAAAATAGCAAACGACATCCAAAAATTTATTTTAAGATATGGATAGACTCTAAATAATATTTAGGATTATTTGACAGTGAAAAAGGAATTTTACGGTAACACCGAAAATTGAATTATCAGTCCGATTTAAGTGAGCTGGACAGAAAATGAACTCCGATTGAGTTGAAAATTTTTGTGTAGACATATAAAAATATTTTATGAATTATGAAATCAAATTTGGATGAAATTGAGCTTGAAAAGTGAGAAAAATAATTTATAGTGCATAATTGAGCCTAAATGGATTGGGCTTTGTTTGGCCCAAGCCCATCCAAAGTAACCCACTATAAAAGACCCATATTTACAGAATTCTCTAGACAGAATTCTGGTTAATCACCTTCTTCTTTCTTTCCCTTGTTTTGCCGTGCCATTCCTTCATTTCTTTTCTTCAAAATTTCTTCATTTTTTTTTCAATTCTCACACCAAAATCAACCACCCAAAAATAATTTTAGCCTCTTTAATAGCTAATAGGAGTTTTTAATCTTCATTTGGGAGCCTAAAGTGGAAGGAAATTAAAGGAGGAAAGTTAGGATTCAAATTTGAGGTAAGCAAAATTTATGGTTTTAAATTAATTTAATGGTTCAAATAGGTAGTTTAAGACATGTAGATGATAAATATGAAGTTTATTTGAGTTTAGGAAGTAAATTAATGGTGGATTAATGAAGGAAAAAAATTGTCCATGGTAGGTTCAAGAGAAGGAGAAGGTTCTTCCAAGGGAAAGGAGAAGGAGAAGGAAGTTTAGGAAGGCCTAAACAAGCAATTAAGGTTAGTGATTCCTTAATCTAATTATTTCCATTAATTAAGTATAATTTAGGGTTATGGAAATTTAGAAAATTGTGTGTTTTGTATGTAATTGTTAAATTAATGCTTAAAACATAATTAATGGATTATGAAAAGTGAATTAGAATGATTAATTTCAATTAAAAAAATTGACTAGTGGAAATTGTAAAATATGACCTTATTATGTGAAAAATGAATATTAAGGAATAAATATATTTTAATGTAAAATTATGATATATATGGAATAATGAATGTATTAATTAGTGAAATGAATAATTAGAAATTGAAAGAAAAATTTTAATGATGCAAATTAAATATAGGCCGAAAAATGAAAGTGGAGAAATTAATATTTTCTTTGCTAATTAAATGAAAATTTAGTTATGAAATGCAATATAATATGATTTTAGGTGTGTATAAATTTATTGAAAATTTTTAGATTAAATATTGCATATTTTTCTATTTATGGATGATATTATGTATGAAATGAATAATAATGAATAAAAAGTATTTAGTGAGTTTATAACTTAATTGATTATCCATAATGAAATATTGATATATCAGAATGAAAAATTTTGGTAGTGATAAAATTGTTATAAAAGAATAAAATATTAAGTGATTAATAATGTAAAAATAATAAATTTTATGAATTTAATGGAAATAAAATTAAAGAAATAAAATAATGCCCTTGGTTATTTTCTGATGGTTAAATCTAGCCCAGGATATAATTGGCTAGCCATAGGGACATTATTACCGCGGTGCGGGTCATGGCGACGCGCTTATGTAGACTAATGATGGTCTACTACAGTGATAATGATTCAATGAATATTATACAGTGCAGTGCTCGGGTGATCTTTCGGGATTACTCTTCAGTGTAGTGGACTTTTGAGTCCACGTCCCATGTATCTGGTCCGAAGATTTTCTATCGGATTGAATCTAGGGGCAAATAAAAAAAAATGAAATGAAATGACAATTGTGAATGAAAAATGATTAAAATGAAAAAGATGATAAAAATGAAATAAGGGAAAAATATGAGAAAAATAATAAAAAGGACATAAGTGATAAATTTGGTAAATATGATAAAGTGAATATTGTAACAAAAGAAAAAAAAATGTAAAATTGAAAAAAATGAAAAATAAGTGAAGATAAATATTAAATTGTGTAGAAAAAAAATGAATAAAAAAATGAATAAAATGATAAATATTAGTGGCAAAAGTGAAAATAATATATAGTTAGTGGTATAACTGTAAATAAATGAAAATTTTAAGAATTAAAGTGAAATTGAAGCTAATTAAATAAATAAGAATGAATAATTAAAGAAACAGAGTAAAAACAGACTAATTTGAAAGAAATTGAAAGTTCGGAAAAAAAAAAGAGAGAAATAAAGATATTCAATAGTGAATTAAGAATAATTAAAAAATAATGTATTGTTAAAAAGAATTATATATTAAAGAGAAAAATGGAATAGTATATTAAAAATATTATTGCATGTATAATTGAATGAAAATATTGTTAGTGAAAATTTTTAGATTAGTAATCACCACTGAGCATATTAATGCTCAGCACGTAGTTATTTGACTGCGTGCAGGTAGTAGCAGGAAAGGCAGAAGCAAGCATACAACTTTTGGGAGCTGACAGAATATTGACATAATTGTAGGTTATAGTATAAAATGGCATGTATATATAAGTTTAGATATGGTGTTGTATGAATAAAATTATGTATATATTCTGATAAATGAATATTTGCGAATTATTATATGTGTAGAGAATTGTGGTTGAATGGAAATATATTACATTATGTGGATTGTTGTGCCCAATATTGGGCTGTGGATTGTTTGCTTTGCAGGTGGGTTAGTTAGTTTATAGCTGTTATGCTGCCGAAATTTTTGGAAAAATAAAAAGGAATAAAAAAAAAAAATTTCGGCATACATCGGCTATAATCGTATTTACCCACGTAACGTATATATAGAACAAATGTTATAAGGGTGTTACAAGAACCTTTAAGATTGCTAACAACTCAGCTTCATTAGAGTATTTGATACCAATTGGATAGGAGAACAGTGTTACGACACGTAATTCAGGGATTTCAGCACCTAATCCATTGCTACATGTCTTATTTACCAAAAGCAGAGACATCAACATTCCATTTGAAATAAGGAGCTAATGGAAGTTTCCAAAGGGTTTTTGGCCTATAAGGTTTTAGCTTTTCCCAATACTTAATACAATTGGAAGAAATGATTACTTGATTTGGACAATAGAGAAAGGATGGATTGTAGGCTTCAATCCAATGAGATAACCTTACCAGAATGAGATTGAAGAGAAAAGAATTTGACAAATTTGCATTGTTGAAAACCACATTTTTATGCTCAAGCCATATAGACCATATTGTAGTGAAGAAGATAAGTCTCCAACTTTTGTTTTGAAAGCTACCTTTACAAGAGTAAGAATCTCATTCATCGAAAAGAGACACAATAGAGTTCGCTATGCACCAGGATACATTCCACAAATTGAAGATTTTGCACCATACTTTCCACGTCCACAGGCAAAAAAAAAAGAGATGGTTAGCATCTTCAGGAGCAAATAGACACAATGGGTGGATATTAGAAGCTTGTTCAATGATGTAAAATCTAACAAGGTTTCTCCTATTTTTAACTTTACCAAGCAATACAAACCAGACTAGCAGTTCTACCTTAGGTGGAGCTATGCTTTTTCGTAAGTTTGACCAATAAGGAATGATGAGATCATTACTATTAATATCCATCTATTTGTAGAGGGATGTCATGTTGTAATCACCTCTTAAATTATAAGTCCAAAAGAGTTTGTCTTCAGATTGTAGATTTGGATGAACATGTTCTAAATTAGACATTAGATATGCAAAGAAATTATTTTTCCAACTTAAAAGGATGAGTCTTCATGGTAAATTCCATGGCCAATTACCTCAACCCATGAACCTATATCACACATAATGATATATTAGTTTTTGCAAATAGAGAAAACTCTAGGAAATTTATCAACCAAATGAGTATCCTCTAACCAAAGATGTTTCCAAAATTTAATGGTGCTTCCATCACCAAGCCAGAATTTAACTTTATTTTCACCACCACTTTAGCAATAGAGTTATCATAGATGAAGAAAGTAATTCCTTTCCAAATCAATGATCCACTGCTACATTATTGAATAGAGGTAAGTCCTAATCACCCACTTTACCTTTTATAATAGAGTTCCATAAAGAATTAGAATTGTCACAAAATTTCTAGATCCATTTGAAAAAGAATCATTTGTTTTTGTTGATAATAGACCCAACTTAACTACCCAATCCATAGCTTTTTTAATGATACTCCAATTGAAAAGATATATTTTTTGTGGTCTATCTTTCCATTCTTTAAGAAAGTTCTTTGTAACTTGACAATTTCTTTTGCTACACCCATTGAAATTTTGAAAAGAGAAAGACATTATATGAGAAGATTTAAAAAGTACTGATTTGATAAGAGTTAAGTGGTCTACAAGGGATAAATGTCTGGCTTGCCAAAAAGATAATTTGGATTTGATCTTATTAATAACTAGTTTCTAAGTAGATTTTTTGTTCAGATTTTAACCCAAAGGCAACCCAAGGTACTTTAAAGATAGTGGGGAGAATTTGCATTTTAAGACATCAGTTGTATCAAATAGCCACTATTGATCTATATTAATCCCCACTAAAGAGGTTTTGCAATAATTGACTTTACAAATGATGATTCCTTTGATATTTAGCAGCATCCCTATATCAGATGGACAAAAAACAATGGTTTCATTAGCAAATTGCAAGAAAGGAATATAAATGTTATTTCTAACAATTTTTAACCTTATAATCAAACCCAAACTTAGAGCTTTGGTAAAATTTTGATATAAGCCTTTAGCAGCAATATTGAAGATATAATGGGATAATGAATCTCTTTACTTGATGCCTTTTTACATATTGAAAAATTCAGAAAATGAGCCATTAACAATGATAGAGGCCGAAACTTGGCAGAGGCATTTTTTCATCCAAGAAAGCCATTTAGAACCAAAACCCATATGCTTTATAATTTAAAGGATGTAGGGCCAGAAGATAAAATCAAAAGCCTTTTGAAAGTCAAGTTTAAAAATGACCTCAACTCTGATATATTTTTTGCAAGAGTCAATAACCTCGTTTGCTGTCAAAACACTATTAAGGATATATCTATCTTGAATGAAAGCTTATTGGCTCTCGTTGATGACTTTTCCAAAAACCATTTTGAGCCAAAGACATAATAGCTTAGCCACAATTTTTTATAGGCTACCTATCAAACTAATGGCCCAAAAATCTTTGAGATTATTTGCTCCTTCAACTTTTGGAATAAGTGTAATGAATGAAGTGCAAAAAGATTGAAGGAGGAAGCCAAAGCTATGAAAATCTTTAACAAAGATCATGAAGTCTTGCTTAATAATTTACCAACATCTCTTGAAGAAATTATTGTCATATCCACAAATTTAGATCTCGAGTCGCATGTATCGTTAAATTGACACATCAGATCCATTAAAGTCTAAATTTGGATTTTGACTGAAAAAATTTAAAATAATAGAAAATTATTATGGAAAATGCCTAATAAAGTGTTTAAATTATTTTAAAATGTTAGTTTATGGTGAAGGACCTAAATGTAAAATTTAAAAAGTTTTTGGGTCAATTTGTAATTTACCAAAAATTGAATGACTAGTTGTTATACTTACTAATTAAAGACATAATTTGGAATAATTTGAGCACATGACACATGTGATGGAGGGCCACCATACACCAAAGGAGATTAACATATTAATTAACCAAAAAATCTAGATATTTATATGAAAATGGGACCCATTTTTAATTTTTGCCTTTTCCTTCGTTCTTTATTCTTTATTACTTTTAATCTAGAATTTTCGGCACTTAAACTATTTTCCACATTCCTCCATCTTTCCACCATAGTCAAACTTTGTTATAAAGAGAGAAAGTGAGGAAAAAGTGAGTAAGGCATAGAAAAGTAAGTTTTCATGCATAGAAAAACTTGAGAAAGCTAAAGGAAGCAAAACTAAGGAAAAATAAACAAGAAAATAAGAGAGAAAAACCTTAAAAAATTTTAGCCATAAAAGGAAAAAGCTTGAGGTAAAGCGTTCTTCATCTTCTCTTTAAGTTTCTCTAAAGGAAGGTGAGGTTTTACACTCATTGCGTGTTTGTTCTTGAAGAGAGAGATTTTAGGGGTTATAGGGAAAGAAAATAGGGGTTAAAAATATATGATGGAAGAAAGGTATTTGATGAATTTTTTGTATGTTTTAGGTACTTAAGAAGAGAAAAAAGATAAGAAAAATGAGAAGGATATATAAAAGACCAAAGAGAAAGGAAAAAAAAAGTAAGTGCATAACCTAAGATAATATTTTATATTTTATCATATAATTGCATGATTTGAATATTTGGCGTGTAAATTATTGTTAATTAGTAATATTAGGTGATAAAAATTATGGGAATGCATGTTTGCTAGACTTAAAATTATATTTGGTAAAACTTGAATTATGTGTTGATGTATTCTGTGATGGATTATATGGAGCAGTCAATACCTATATTGCCATAACTTGAGCTTTGAAACTCTGATTAATATTTTTTTATTGGGTTTGGAATTAAGACATAGGTCTAAAACTTTCATGAAGAACGTGATATCCAATTTTGAGGGTAACTATATTAAAAATTGGTATGAATGTTAAACCTGAAATTTGCCCCGAAATTCCTGACAGAATTTGAACTAAACAGTTAGTGTTAAATTAGCTATAACCTTTTCTACAAAACTCCAAATTAAGTAATTCAAATTTCATAGTAAAGTTAAGATCTGGGGATATAAATCTCTAAAAGACCGCTTAATTTAATTTGAACTTTAACAAAACCAAAATTGAGATTAAAAATAGAACATGAAATATATCAGTAACATGACAGAATATAAATTGAAGAATTTAATATGTAAAATGATGTAGATCTTGTTATATTGTGCAAATTATATTTTTATTGAGTATTTATATAATTAATTGATTCATTAACCCATGAAATGTGATAATTAAAGAGTTACGAATTTTATAATGACAAAAATAATCTTAGAATACCTAGTCTAAAACTATAGTCTTAAATAGTTTGGCATGTCAATCAGGGATCTATAATGTCAGTGATGACACTCATATTAATATCGGTGATAATATTTATATATTAATGTCAATGATGATACTTATATTTATACTGGTAATAACACTTATATTTATACTGGTGATGGTATTTGTATGGACATACCATTATGCCTATGTGATAATTTTATTACGTCTGTATGGTCAATCCCGTTATCTTGATTATTGGTTTCTAAGTGTTATAAGCATAAGCAACAACAATATTATTATATAAATCATAATTGATAATTGTTGATATGTGTGTTAATCAAATTAATATAACATAGTGCATGTGTAAGTTAATTGCATGAGATATGTAAAAGAGGTTTATATGTGTAATGTCATGTATATATATAAAAAATAATAATAATGCACTTCTGTAAAATAATCATATAATAAAGGTATATGTGATATATATGTATGTATAATAGTAGATAAGTCTAAATTGTATGAATATAATATATTTATTTATATGCACCACTAAGTCTAATCCATTACAACCGTTATATCCTAACACTGTGGGTTCCGTTTCTTTGTTTATCTTTCTATATATTTTTATTTTATGATGTATGTAACTAAACTCAATTTTTAAGTAAGGATGAATATTTTGTAAATAATACTTTTGTATATAAAGCATATATTTTTTATTTTAAAAAGAAAAAAATGAAAGGTAAATTAATAAACAAATAATATATTATTGTATAAGTTATCTACGTTCAATTTATCTTGATTTATAAATATTTTATCTGAAAAACTAATATAACATCCTTTTATTCGGATACTAATTGTTGGAGTAATGATGTGTTACAATTATAATTAAAACCATCAGGTCTAGGGGCTTTCACACCATCACTACTCCATATAGCATTTTTAACCTCATCAACAAAGAAGAGATCTTCCAAGAATTTGATCGATTCTAAAGAATAGAATTTCCAACCTTGATGCTAAGAATAAAATTGTGTTTTCTGCGCATGGAAGCAGAGAGATGGAAAAATTTAGTGTTTTGTTCACCTTTCTTAATCCATTTAACCCTTGAGTGTTGTCTCTAATTTGACTATTCTTGCTTATACTTGCACCAAAGCTCAACCCATAACATTCTCTTTTTAGCAATATCCTCATTGGATGGAGTAGAAGTATTAAAAGAGATATCAATAGAGTCAATTTCCTCATCCAGATCGGCAATAGATTTACTGATAATACCAAACTCATAATAGTTCCATTACTTCAATTAGTTTTTGATAAAGATGAACTTATGATAAATAGTGCTTGGGTCAGAGTAAGAAGAGTTAAATTGTGACCACTAAGATTTAATCATATTTGAAAATCCCTAATGAGATAACTAGCAGTCAAGGAAATGAAATGGCTTAGAACCCCAATTGCTAGAACGTACCTCGATAAGGATCATGTGAATATTCTACCCTAGTGAGGTAAGTCAATCAAGCCAGCGGAGTTAATAAAGGCGAACCTGAGGAAGAACATATACTCGTACTTCTATCAGAGTTGCAAAGAAATTCATTTAGATCACCCCATAAGGATCCATAGATCTCGAAGAGAAGATTTCAATGAGAGAAGAGTATCCCATAAAGAGTTCCTTTCAAGTTCAGTATGAGGACCATAAACAATAACAACAATGAAGTTCTACCCTAGTGAGGTAAGTCAATCAAGCCAGCGGAGTTAATAAAGGCGAACCTGAGGAAGAACATATACTTGTACTTCTATCAGAGTTGCAAAGAACTTCATTTAGATCACCCCATAAGGATCCATAGATCTCGAAGAGAAGATTTCAATGAGAGAAGAGTATCCCATAAAGAGTTCCTTTCAAGTTCAGTATGAGGACCATAAACAATAACAATTAACAATGCATTTAAAATAATGGATGAGCCATATTCCCTCCAAAGAAATCCAATTGTTACCTTTGTTAAAAGAGAAACATACGAAAGAAGACTTCTTCCAGACTACCAGCAAGACACCAACTTGTTGTGTTGAATCTACTGAGACCCAATCAACATTAGAATTACTCCACATATTCTGAATCATCAATTGATCAACCGAACTAAGTTTTTTTCTCCACTGTAGCAACTAAGTCTAAATGCTTTTTCTAAATCCATCGCTTAACTGTTGTCCTTTTGGCCTTAGCACAAAGGCCTATGATATTCCAAAAAAATTCATTGGGCATTGTTTTCACCTTTTTAATCAGTTGAGAAATTTTACCACAAATCTCATGTTTTTGATCCTTGTTAAAGAGACCCATTTGCTCACTAACCTCCCATATTAATAAGGCTTCATGATCTTAAAGGAACATAGAGGGGGGATTTATTGATAAAGAAGCTGGTATGGAGGGTTTGATGTACAATGAAAAGGAAAATGAAGGAGATGAGGAAGGGGTTATCAGGTGGTGTGAAATAGAGGGTAATTTACCAGAGTTAATTTTGTTCATATTTGAAATGCCACTCTCAGATACTGAGTTTTCTAAAGGATTAGGGAAAAAGTTATGCTTGGGAGGAAGCAATTTCCTATTTAATCTTCGTTTGTTGAGAAGATAGAAATGCTTTTTATTTTTTCTTGCTTTTAGATTTCTTTTTTCTAGAATACAAGGTGGGGGAAAAAGGTAAGGTCAAGACCAAGGGATAAAGCTTGAGTATGATTGCGGAGGGGGGGGGGGGGGGGGGTGAGAAGAGTGAGAGGTTTGGGCTTTACATAAGCAGGCTAGAGCCAGGGGAAAGAAGATAAAAGGTTTGAGTTAAGAAAGGATATGGGTAGAAATGTGGGTCCAGGATTAGAAGATGTTACATATAGATTAGGATAATAGTGGACTTTTTTGGGTGATGAGTTTCGATAGGGAGAAATAGTTTTAGAAGAGGCAGCATAGGGACATGTTTAGTAATGTTATTTGCATAAGAATGAGTAATAGTGACTGATGGCTAGTTCAAAATTTTGAAACTGATGAGGTATAAAAGAAACTTTAAGATAACTGTTCGGTGCTTGTGCATGAGCTGAAGAGATACGAGGGCATTCAAAATTTAAAACATCGGCGACGTTGTCATCTTTGACTGGTTTCAGGATCTCTGATGGCACTTTGTAGGAGCAAGATTCATCATCAAAAAGGGAAACGTGGCAAAACTCATGAATTTTGATCTCAATAACATCTGAAATGAAAGGCTTGATGGGAATGGTAATCATGAATCTGGCCACATCCAACCTGATTTTCTTCTTAGTTTCACCATTCATTGTTTTAAAAGAGCCTCATCTTGTTGATACCAGAGAAAAGAAATCTTCATTCTAGGCATGCAACAATAGATACTCACATCACAGCCAAACAGGCATTTTTGAAACCACATCTTTGGGTTCCAATACTTTTACCATATTGAAAAACTCACCAAGCCATAACTGATATTAGACTTTGAACTCATCATAAGATTGCTAGTTCGAGAAAAAGAGTAGAACTCCTTTACCTCCTAGTGGGGCAATATTACAAGATTTGAAATTATGGTCCATAAAAAGTTTTCTTAATAGAGGCATGTGTTTAACATCAACTAGTTCACCAAAAAAAGAAAATCTCAACCAGTTGGAGGATTTATTTGTAGGAGTGTAATCGAAAGCCACTCTGGTTTTGATTGTGTTGTTGATATGTGAGGTGTGATCACGAGAGGTGGGATAAGTTTTGACAACAGTAGCATAGGTTTTAGAGGGTAATAAACCTAATGATGAAGGATTGAATGGTTGGGAATAGCTTCTAATATATGAGGAGGGGTGCAGGTTTGAAACCGCAAGCTTAGCAATGATTTTGTGATCGTCTACAAGAGCCCCTTGAAGGTTTTAGATAGCTGTTAAGGCCTCAGACACGTGTTTGTAGCGTACAAAACCGTACTTGTAATGGGAAATCTTTCTAATCTTTCCGGGAATGAAAATGTCATACACTACCGAATTTCCTGAATATGGGAAATAGATCAGATTGAAGTACATCAAAACTGAGATGATCAATGAAAACAAAGATGAAGTTCTTCTTCCATTATGTACCAACATATCTGGGGTTTGTTTTAGGGGATGGTTGGGTAAGATAAAGAGGAGAGATGACCAAAGAGGGATGTTATTGGGGGGTTGAACTTCACTTGATTTATTAGATATTAAGATATATTTATGAACACCATGAGACGTGAATATGATCAAAACTTAGAGGGTGTTGGTTAAACTGTTGAGTAAAACAAATAGTTTTTTTTTCTAATAGATATGTGTTTAATAAACTTTTCTAAATAGCAGCCTCTGAAGTCTCAAACAGCTGTAAATTGAAAAACTCAATTTTAGTATTTTTTCTGAACAACTAAAAATAATTGTCAGCTGTTGTTTAGACAAATTTACTAAACACATCTATTAGTTGTTTATTGAAAAGTTCAATTTTAGAGTTTTTTTTAATAACTAAATTTTTTTTAAATATAAATATCAAATTACTCTTACACTAAATTATCTTATAAAAAAGTAACAAAATTATTATTATTATTATTATTATTATTATTATTATTATTATTATTATTATTATTATTATTATTATTATTATTATTATTATTATTACAGTGATTTTTAATTTGTTAAAGTAAACAATCATATCAAATAAATAATATATTATTTATTTATTTATTATAAAATAATGTATATATTGAATTAAATGATATATATATTAGTAATTTTATATCGTAACAACAACTCAATTATTTTTACTAAATAAGTACTAAACTGCTACAAGTTATCAGTTATCAATTGTCAGTCACCAGATACATTTAACAGCTAAACAAGATATCAAACTATTAGTTAATTTTGCTAACTCAAAAGAAAAAAAAAAAGCACATTAATCAAATATATAAATTGACATATAAATTTATTAAAAGGAGTTAAGTGGCACTTCATATTTAAAGTTGAACCATTGAGATCTAAATTTGTAAATTCATTTTATAAATCTAAATTTATATTTTTTTTTCTTATATATATAATTTTAAACTTGAAATTAAATCTCACAAATACCAGAAATAAAATGACATGGAAGTGATGGAACATCCTTATAATAGTTGAAACTTGAAAAGTGTGTAGAGATTATTAAATTTATAAATTCAGGGGTTTAAGAGATTCAGAAAGGGCTATAAACTTTTGTTAGTGAAAACTTATTTATTAAGCCAAGTTCTATCAATATTGAAATTGTAATTCTTAAACATTTTATTATTCAAATTTTAAGCATAAGAATTAAGAAATTAAATTACAAATTTTGTTCAAAAAATAAAATTACAAACTGAATTTTTTTTATATTGCATGATATTTTTTGGAAAATAATTATCCCGAAAGTGGGACCACAACTTATCAAAGATTAAAACAGTTTAATGCAATGGTCAATGAAAGGCAAATGACAATCATATCCCTATATTGATAATTCTTCTTGTTCCCCTGAAAAATAATTCCATTGTTTATGATTTAAGAAGGCTGGAATAAGCCTGGAAAATAGTGTTTTATGCACATCTTAAATCTTCTCTAACCCAATTAAAATATCAATAAAAATTTCAAAATTAAATTTTGTCATGAGTTTAATATCTAAATTGAGAATTAAATTGAATTATAGGGAATTACACTCAACAACACCGTAATGAATTTTATAAAAAATGATATATATATATATATATATATTTGATTGGAAGATAGTAAAATTTTCTGATCTCTGAGTTTTTGGAGAACCATGCATGGAATGGAATAGGTTAAAAGGAGGGAGTAAAAACAGGCGCAGTAGGCAGAAAATTTCACAAAAGACCAAAATGCAAGTCGCAATCCACATGAGGCCAAAAGGGTAAACGGAGTTTTAACGTTTTATAGTGTGTAGAAAAAAGGTAGGTAAGATAGAAACACAATGGATGAATTGGAAGATCCATTCGGAATTTCAACTGTAAAATAAATTAATTAAATAAATAATAATAAAAAAACATTAATTATATAGCCATAAGCTGATAAGCATAACCACAAGATGAGAAGAAAAGAGAATAACCCACAAAACACAACAAACAAAACAAAAGAGAGACCAAATCTGACGTAAAAGTAGAGCTACCTACCAAATCGAGCCCTATCTTTAACCACTTGTCTTTCTCACCAACTTGGTCAAAATCTCCTCTCTCCCTCTTTCTCTCACACATTACACACACATACCAATTTCTCTCTTCTTCTTCATCATCTTCTCTACATATAAATTAATACCTTCTGTCTCTTCTCCCCCTCTAAACTTCTTCTTCTTCTTCTTCTTCTATTTTGGGTCTTTTTTATTTTTATTTTTTCTGTTTCTTAAGATATAAAACACAACCCGCATAAGAAAACCTTATATTTCATTCATCCACCTTGTGTTTGATATAATTTCATGCAAGTATGGGCCGCTCACCTTGCTGTGAAAAAGCTCACACCAACAAAGGCGCCTGGACTAAAGAGGAAGATCAGCGCCTTATTGACTATATCCGTGTCCACGGTGAAGGCTGCTGGCGCTCCCTTCCTAAAGCCGCCGGTGAGTCAACCACCGTTACCATCGCCGTTGTCAATTTTATATTTTTATTTGTTTTGTTAAATTTTGTTCTTTTCGGGTGTCTGCAGGATTGCTTAGATGTGGCAAGAGTTGTAGATTGAGATGGATTAATTACTTGAGGCCTGATCTTAAAAGAGGGAACTTTACCGAACAAGAAGATGAGCTTATTATTAAGCTTCATAGCTTGTTGGGCAACAAGTATGCCTCCCTTACCCTGTTTGGTTCCTCAGAAATCTTCAGAAAATTCAAGAATCTTTGCAAATTTTTAATATTTACATTTGAATTTTCTCGCAGATGGTCTTTAATTGCCGGAAGATTATCAGGAAGAACAGATAATGAAATCAAGAACTACTGGAATACCCACATCAAGCGTAAGCTAATTAGCCGGGGCATTGACCCACAAACACACCGCCCGCTCAAAGAAAATTCCACCCCCACTAGGCCCACCACAACCGCCGGCAACCCCGCTAAAACCACCGCAGCTACCGCCAGAACCACCCAGTTAAACTTCGAGAACGCCTCTGCACAATCAGTACCGGAATTCAATTTAATAAACACCAAAATAGATTTCAAATTCCCTGATAATTTCATCTCCAATTTCAATCCCGTAAAAACAGAGTCTGCAGAAGAAAACCACTGCACCAGCAGCGGCATGACCACAGACGAAGAACAACAGCAGCAGCAACAAAGAGACAGTTATCAAAATCAAGAAATTAATTTAGAGCTAAGTATTGGGTTAGGACCAGCTGGAACTGAGTCGACTCGGACATCTTCATCCAACTCGGCTGAATCAAAATTACAGCAAGAAACTCCATACCAGTTGTTTGGCACAGTGGTGACAGAGAGGATTTGTACTTGCTGCCAATTGGGTTCACATCATAAAGGTGAATTGTGTAGGAATTGTCAGAATTCAAATGGGTTGTACAGATATTATCAATATTACTAAGATTCTGAATTTCGCAGTGATTTTATTTTTTTCGCTTAGATTGGGAATTAATTGAGTTCTTCTCAGACATCTTCTTTCTCCTGGCACTGTAATGGAGAGGAGAAGAATATATTGTAATGGGTGTAATGGTGATGAGATATCAGAAAGAAATCAAAAATTTACTCGCTGCAAAAGATTTAACATTTGAACCTTTGTTTGGGGATTTTCTCTAGGAGGAAAGAAAATAAAGATTCTTTCTTATTTTTCTTCCTGCTATTTGGATTGAAAAAAAGTTATTTTCCTTCGGAGAAAGGAAAAAAAAATTGTATTACTGCAAATTTATTATTTTAATTTTTACATTTTACGAAATAAAAAAATTAATGACATTAGGATAATATCTTAATTGCATAAAAAAAATTTCACTAGTGAAATTAGTATTATTTTCCTACCTCATTTTATATTTTTCTCTCACTATAGGAGAAAATAAAAGAAAAAAATAAAATTTATATATATTTCATTCTCTTTTTATTTTTTTCCATTTCCAAACAAGATAAAATTATTTTTATCTAATATTTTTCTCTTTTATTTTCATTTTTTACTTATTTTTCACCCATCTAAATATAGAGAGTTAATACTTCTCTTTGATTCTTTTCATGGATTGGATGCCTCCTTGTGATCTTTTATTTTTATACAATCATTCAGTTATACCATACTTTCTAATGTTATAAATTTTTATATAGATTGCGTACATCAAATAATGAGAGAATGTCATATAAATTATTTTATTTATATGATATTTTTTTATTAGTTTAGTTTATATAGATTCGATATATGCAAAAATTTCATATATAACATAATTATTAGATGGGTTATCTAAACTAATATCTAATTGAAATTTCTTGTAATTTTTTATGCAACTTAATTAATTTTTTTAAAGTAAAAAAAAAGCTTATGAACGTGATGCTCGAGTTATTAAAATTTTCAAAATAATCACCAAATTGTAGACGAATAAATGAAAATATATGATGACGAACTTATTAATAATGTTAGCGTTTTATTTTATATCAGTCAGAATTTTTTTAAAAAAAATGATAGTTTGAATAATTTTTTTGTTTGCTTTGAATTAGTTTTCAGAATTAATTAAGTTTTAAAATTTATTTAACAATAATTAGTAGTTTATTTTTTTGCAATTGAAATTTTTTATTTTAAACAATATATAAAAAAAATCAAAAATTTATATAATATAAAAGTAACTAAATAAAAAATGAATTCAAAATTCATTACTTCTTTATATATAAAGATAATTTAATATAAAAATAATTTGATCTTAATATTTAAAAAAACTCAAAAATAGAGTTTTTCAATCATCGACTATTTAGAAAAGCTTATCAAACACTTACGGATGTTGGGCAAAAAAAATTATCAATTACTCAAAATAACTAAATCAAACACTCTCTTAATATGTGTAAAAATTTTAAAATGTACATTTAAAATGAAATCAATGGAGTATAATATTTGATACTCAAATAGAAATTCATTCAAAATTAAAAGTATAATTCAGTCAATCTTAAAATTTAAAGATATTTTTAGTTATTTTTCTTGTTTAGACCAATACAATTAAACTGTATTTACAATTAGACTAATTCATAAATTTATTTATAAATCTAGCCTAATAATCTGTTCCCATTTGTGAAGATTATTAAGTTCTTTTAAATTAAGTATCAGATTTATCATATGGTGGGTTTATTATTTGAAGCAAGTAGCGTCTTAATAATTCTAAAGAATAATCATTAGATAGCTATAATTTGAAAACACAATGAGTTTCTTAATAAGGAAAAGAAAATTACAAATGAAACAACGATCAACAACACTAATTTTATGAATATTTCTCAATTTTTAGGACAAAAAGAAGAAAAGCAAGACTCATGATATATAGTTGCTTCAATATAAAAACCAATTTAATTAGATGAAAATTAAGCAATTAAGTTGATCAAATTTGAATATAAGAAATCATCTTGGCTGCCTAATTTTGTACTTTGTAGTAATCATAGTTAGGCAGCCTATTATTAGTAAAGTGAAATGAGAATATGGTTTTGGGGTACGAGTTAATGGTTGGCATAGAGTTTTTGATTATAGAAGGTTGGACGCAATATGCATAGTAAGTTAACTAATGATTTGATGTTGAAAGCAATACCCACTAACCTTAACATGAAGTGTATTAGCTTTGAAAAATTTTAGGAGCATATGACTCTTTCAACAAACCCAATCCTACCTTACCATATCTACCTAGCCAAATATATATTTGCTATAAATGTATATCTAGTTGCCTACACTCTTTTATTAGAATCAATATCACATAAAGAATATATTCAATTTATTATTCCATTAACAATTAAATTTAAACTAATTTCATTCTTCAATCGAAATTTGGTTTGATTAACTATAATTGATTAGATATTAAAGCTTTTTATAAATAGAAACTAATTAAACATATGTTCAATTAACTCCTTTTAATCAGCATTGATTAGATTCTAAATGTTTTCTGAATAGGGACCAATTAGTTTAAAGAGTCAATTGAATATTTAATGACTCAGGAAGTCAATTAAAACAATTTTGATAATTAAGAGATTCAACTGAAAAATTTTTTAATTTGAGGACTTAATTGTATGATTTTGTAAATTTAAGAACCAAAACGTAAGCTTGTTTTTCTTTATTTATTTTTTCCCCATTACACACGGTCTGATTACATGCATGGACGGCTGAAAGTTGCAACTACTCCTAGCAAATCCAATTCTTTATTGACCCAATTAAAATTTCAACTAATTTTCGGTTGATGTAGGTGTGTTATAATGTCATCATAAATTCATAATTATCCTCACTAATTTATTTAATTTATCTTTTTGTGTTTATGTTCTTGAAATTTTATATCTCTAATGAGTGAAGATATCAATAGGCCACTGATTTATATGGTGTATATAGAGAGGAATAATTGTTTTAAAATATGTTTTTTTTAAGTAATTGTTTTAAATTATTAGTATTTAGGCATTTAATTAACCGATTTGCATAGTAATTAAAATTTTAGATGGTAAAAACTACAGAGTTAAACTTTGGATTTGATATTAGTCTTGAATTTGTGTATTCTATTCTTTTCTAATTTGATTTATACCGACTAGTATTACTTTGGTCAGAGGAAGAGCCAAGATGCAATATTAAGGAGGACAAAAAATTAAAAATGGTCTAATTATTTTGTTTGAAAATCAAAATTAAAGGTGCAAATTTGAATTCTGTAAAATTTTTTCGTGGAATTTTCTTTAAAAGAAAGATAAGGGGAGCAAATATTAAAATTTATCTAATTAATTTGTTTAAAAATCAAATTTGAGGGGGCAAATTTGAATTTTTGACAAATAAGTTGGTGGACACTTTAAGATATGTAATATATAGTGTTAAGTGAATTTGACAACCCAAATTAGGGTTGCTTGTAGGTCATTGGTTGAGTAGCAAAACTTCTAGAACCTTAATTAGATAGCCAAAAGGAAAAATGTCTTTAGCAAAAGGGTAGGGCTACCAACCATAATTATTTATTTAAGGGAGTGTAATTAGTTAATAATTAGCTCTAAACCACAAACCACGTGTATGGAATCTTATAATATGGTCCTTTAATTAAGCATACTGGACCCCTCTCCACCTGTAACACCCATTTCTTAACTTCACAAATATTTGTTCCATAATTTTATGTTTATTATATTTTCATATATCCCATTTAAGTTATAATTTAATTGGTATTATTTGCACTTCTTATTTCAATTTTGATTTCTAATTTATTTTAGGTCGAAGGTGCAAATATATAGGCCCTCAACATATGAGTTAATAAAATATATATCAGCTTTATGGTAAAACTGGATCCAAGTGGTTCCTCATCATAATAAAATTTTAGAGCTCTTTACATCTTCAATACTAAAATTTTAATTCGATTAGCCCTCTAAATCTCTAAATTTTTATTCTTTTTTCACTCCAAAATTTTAAAATGGGAAGCTATTTAGACCCAACTGTGTTAATATTATAAAAACTCAAATGTATAAAGTTTTACGTTGGAGGCCAATGTGCTTTTTAGTCATACCTTAGAAGCCTATTTAAAACCTACTTATGATCTTTTCTTTATTACAAGAAATTAAATGGTACAGCTATAATCACCATAAAACTTATTGGTTGAACTTTGATTTAATTCTATTAAGAAAAGAAAAAGGAAAAAAAAAGTTTAAAAATCTAGGCTACATGCGAAAAGAACCTAGCTAGGGTGGAATTTAAGATTTAAACAATAATTTATTCATGATTGCTAAGCAGGCAAGAAAGCTTATAATAGTAGTAATGATAAGAATAATTATGCTCCTATGCATAAATTAACCCCTACAGCAGTAGCTTTAACCTAATAATTATAATTAATTATATGTAAATTAAAAGTATGTGATGAGATTAGAATTTAAGAACTATCTCACTCATTAGAGAGAGAGAGAGAGAGAGAGAGAGAGAGAGAGATAAGAAGAAAAAGACTGAAAGAGCATGTGATATGTTTGTGAGGTAGGTAATCAAATAAGATCATTAAATAATGGGGAATGAGGGGGAAATATAATAAGAGAAATAGCTTGTTAGTTAGATATTTGGTGAGGCAAGGTGGTGGTGGTGGTGGCCGCGGCGGCGGCAGTGGTGGTGGCTGTGGTAAGTCACAATATGTCATGTGCAAATACAGTAAGGTATGGGATTCCCACGTTAATGGAAAGGGGATTTTGGCCAACACATATTTAAACAATATCCCTTTTACAAGAAAAGTCCAATGAGACTACAAACAATTCCCTATCTCGTGTTTTTGCTAGCTAATCCCTTTCCTTAATTTAATTATAATTATTTTTTAAGATCACATATGTGAGATAGGTTCAATAAATTGTATTGCCTCTATTATATATATATATATATATATATATATATATATCATGATATAATTCTTGAATATATAGTTTAAGTTACGATTTAATGAGTTTTTCTTTTTCCTCCATTAAATTTGTTATGTTAAAAAAATATTAATTCTGAAAATATGAATTAGAGCTGTGTTATAATCAAAACATGTACTTAAATTCTCAATTTTAATTATATTTATGAGTAACTTATTAAAATATCTCACTTCAGTTCATTATAAGATATGCATGCTTATTATAACAAGTTTGGGTAATTTTTCTCATTTGAATTAGGTCTTAAGGCCAAATTTAAGGTGTATATAATTTCAATGTATTATTAAAGTCATCAGTCTTCCTTCAAATTTGTGGGCATACCCACCTTCTTCTACCCCACACAAAAAAAATACTAGCTATCAGTCTTACAATGTGGAATCACATGCAAATTGTTAACCCATCCACACAAAAAAAAAAAAAAAAAACTGAATTAATAGTATTATAGATAAATATTTTTTTTAATGGGGTTTATAATAATAGAAATAGGTAAAAGATAGTGAAGATCATGTGGATGTGTAAAGAATAAGAATACAGTTCATATTCAGGCACATCCATTAATTGATGCATATGGTCGGGTGTTATTTTAATTTATACTACTTCCACTATAAATAGTGTTGTTTGGTAAAGAAGCAACTCAAACAAACAAGCAACCAATGCCCACAACCACAGCCACAGCCATATTAATTTGATATTAAGACAACCCTTTATTTTTCCTTTTCATTTTTTTACCTAATTATATATATATATATATATATATATATATATATATATATATTAAGACAATCCTTTATTTTTCCTTTTCATTTTTTTACCTAATTTTACACACACACACACACACACACACATATATATATATTATCCTTAAGTTGAATGGTAGATGGATCGATGAATATTCTATTCGTTTGTCTGCCATGTTAGCTCTACCTTCTTTTCATTTCCTAATTTCTTAATTTTCCTTTCATATATCTCTTTATTTATCTAGCCTTGGACTGAAAGATTTTGAGAAAGAAAATTTATATAGCCGATCTTATTTAATATGACATTAAAACTGTATTGTTATATATCTCCTCATTTATATTGACCAAACTCTAAAAAAATAATAATAAATAATAATACTGAAAGTTTGTGGAAAGGAAATTAAGGAAAAGGAAAGCATGCTTCACATTCAAGATCTGTCGTTTTGTGTTAATTAGGGTGGCTAGCTAAATAGCATGTGCAGGTTAAGCTTCATGTCCCTAAGGTTCCTGTGCATTATTGTCTTCATGTGTTTATTTACTTAATTCAAAAATCTTGAATATCATCACCACAAAAAGAGATTTCTTCCTTCTTTTTTTTCCCCTTTCCTTGTTAATTCCTGATTCCTTCGTGAAGTGTTCCTTTGTTTTCAATGAAAAACAAATTTAGTAAAAAATATAATAATTAATTTTAATATCATTTTACTAATATATATATATATATATATATATATATATATATATATATATATATATTCCCTCTCCCTCTCTCGTAAAAAAAAAAAGAAAAAAAGAAGCTAACTTCTGTCTATAATATATTAAAAAAACTTAGCATGATTGAATTATATGTTTTTTCTATTACATTCCTATAAATTAAGAATGTATTAAAATGTAAAAAATAATAATTCATATTTCGCGGCACCAATACACATTAAATAAGAATATAATAAAAAATTAATAAATTAATTATACTTTAAAAAAAGCTAGTAACTTATTCTGTAAGAAAAATAAAAAATATATATATATCTTTATGAGACAGACTTAAAATTATTATGTAAAATAAAAGTTACTCCCTACTTCTCACAAGAATATACTTATTTTTATATTTTATCTGTCTCAAATTATAGGATATTTTTGTTTTTACAAATATAAATGGTTGGTTAATTATTCATTATATCTTTTTTTAATATACCCTAACTTGTTCTTAATAAATATAAATTATTATTTCTTAATTTTTTAATATGCTTCTAACTAATTAAATGTATATTAGAAAAAATATATAATTTTAACCATATTATATAATTAATTTTTTTTTTTCAATTTATAAGCAAGCTTATCAGTTTTATAGGACGAATGAAATATTTTTTGATCGTGTGAGGAGTCCACATTAATTTTGAAATATCATTAAGAAGGTTTGGATAATCCAATAATTTAATTAAAGTTGTATTGAAGAAATTTAAGAAATTAAACGTGATGAAAATGCTTAGGTAAGATTGTTAGGAATGTCAAACAGTGGGAGGACGAAAGAAATCAACCTGCTGGCGTTTTCCAGGCGGCTAATCAAAACTTCTAACTAATCCCTACTTTGACCATTATAATTAAGCAATTTAATTGTACTAATTAGGTGATGAGATTTTAAATTTAAATTTTCAGTCAGATTCTTTGTAAAAAAAATAACTCATGAATATAAAGTGAATTTCACAATTTTTTATCCTATTCAGAAAAATTCAATTCAAATTTGAATAAGAATAGGATGAATTCAAATTTGAATAAGTAAACCTAAAATCAATCAAATCTCAAAAATCATTTGAATTTAGCCTTTTAAGAGAATGGTTAACTAATGACTTGTCCAATTAATATGATAAAAATTCATTCAAAAATAATGACTCGAAAATAATATGAATCTACCCGATCCAATCCAATTGACATGTCTACCGTAAAGAATGATTGATTGCCATTCTCCTAGGGCTTAATACTTAATTATGTTTAATTAGAGCGGTAGTTAGATACATTGATTCATATATATCACTCTTATATATGCATGTACCTCTTATGATATCACTAAGCATTCTCCCTTGAACATTGACCTTCTAACGGTAATTAATAGATGTAGTGATGATACAATAAGAACAGGACTTGGTCAAATGGTAGATGATGATCAAGAACTTGGCCAATAGAATAAAGCAATAGTAAAGTGATTAATGACTTGATTACCAATTTTACATGAAAGGCAGAAAGGGCCGAGATTCATATCAATCTTATCATGGTGGCTAGTTAAAAGACTCGAACTTAAGTATAATTTAGAGACATTGAAATCTTATTCCAATGAGTTGCTAATTCAAAATATGATTCAAAATATTATAGAAAATATGATTCTAAATACTATGGAAAGAATAATGTTTCTCATTTTATACATATTTTCCAATATTTATCGTCTGATTAGACGGTGAGAAAAGAGAAAAATTTAAAAATAAGAAGAGAAAAAAAATAAAAAATAATTTTTGAAAATTTGTTTATTTTTACCAACCAATCAAAAAGGTAAATTTTGGAAAGTGTCTAAAAAATGAAAGTATTTTTAATATTCCTATTATGGAAATCTATAATCTAAACTAAATTTTAGGTCTAGAATATGAATTCAACATATCTAAACTGATGGGTCAGATGGATTTAGTAATTAAACTGCATATAAGGCCTGCTTAAACACCATTTCATAATGAATATATACATGCAAACTACAAATGTGACCTCAAAAATCAGCAAAATTTATCTCCACCGCAGTTGCTCAAAAGTTTGTTCACGTTTTTGGTAAGATGCTTAAGAAGATATAAAATAATTTTTTTTTTTTAACATTGACCATTATTAATAGATGTAGCGATACAATAAGAACAGGACTTGGTCAAATGGTAGATGATGATCAAGAACTTGGCCAATAGAATAAAGCAATAGTAAAGTGATTAATGACTTGATTACCAATTTTACATGAAAGGCAGAAAGGGCCGAGATTCATATCAATCTTATCATGGTGGCTAGTTAAAAGACTCGAACCTAAGTATAATTTAGAGACATTGAAATCTTATTCCAATGGGGCATTCTTAACACCAACCTAAAAGATTTGCTAATTCAAAATATGATTCTAAATATTATGGAAAGAATAATGTTAATGATACTCTCATTTTACACACATTTTTCAACATTCACCTTTTAGACGGTAAAAAAAGAGAAAAATCTAAAACTAAAAAGAGAAAAAAAATGAAAAATTATTTTTAAAATTTTCTTTCTATTCACGGGATAAATTTTTCTAAAAAATAAAAGTTTTCTTGGTATTCCTATTATGGAAATCCATAATCTAAACTAAATTTTAGGTCTAGAATATGAATTCAACATATCTAAACTGATGAGTCCGTTGGATTTATTAATTAAACTGCATATAAGGCCTGCTTAAAGACCATTTCATAATGAATATATACATGCAAACTACAAATGTGACCTCAAAAATCAACAAAATTTATCTCCACCGCAATTGCTCAAAAGTTTTTTTTTCACGTTTTTGGTAAGATGCTTAAGAAGATATAATTTTTTTTTTTTTTTTGTGAATTTCTAGTCACGATTCACTAATCACTTCACATCACTTTCAATACAGAGAAAAGATATTTAGGAAATTGCACAGGAAAAAATGAAGATATATATATATATATATATATATATATATATATATATATATATATATATATATATATATATATATATATATGAAGGGGGTAAAGCAAATAATTAATCAACTTCGTCTCCAATTCCTCTTTCCGTTTTTTCTTTTGCTTTATTCCATAAAATAAATAAATGGTGAAGATTGAGATATTGTAAGATAATAATTTATAGCACTAAAACGACAAAGGATTTAAAGTTATTATCTAAAAGAAAAACCGATACCTATCCAAGAGCCTTAAGGTGATGAAATAACCTAAAACACATCATAGTCAATTAGCTCATCCTCTACGTGACGCCCATTTCACTTTATAACATAAGAAAGTGAATTCTTCAATCCGTTGGAGGATTCCTTACCTTTCCTTTTCTTCTTTAACATGGAAAATTTGTATTTGAGCCCTTTGAAATTTTTGTATTTTAGCTATTAAATCTCGAAATCTTGTTTTTATCATATTAAATTCTTGAATAATTATATATATATTTTTTACATAAAATCCTGAAAGAAATTACTCACTGTCTTGTATTGTTTGCTGTTGAACTAAAATGGGTGTCATGTGAAATTTGCTCCTATTATGTAATGAAATTCACCTCTTTTTATCTGCATTACTAATATTTAATTTAATTTTTACCATTTAATAAAAGCATGATATAAAAAAAATAATGATTATTTAAGAATTTAATATGACAAAATGAAAATTTGGATGCTTAATTAGTAATTATAACAGGAAAAATTAAAGAGATTTGAAATATGATTTGCCTTTAGTTTAACACCACTTAGCCACTAATAAACAGTTAAATTAGTTTCAAACAAATGCTGTTGTTTAAGTTTGAATTGCTCGACAGATTCGATTAAATTTTCAATCAATTAGACTACAGATAATTCTCAATTTAGTACGTTATTATTTTTTTTTTCTTTTGAAGATATCCAATCTGGTACATTATTAGTTGAATACTACTAATTCATTAAATATGAGTCAAGGCATATATGATCTTATCCAATAGATTGAGATTTTAAAATATTCGTAAAATTAATTCAACCTATAAAAGTTTGAGTTTTTTTTTTTTTATGTTCATACCAAAATTGCTGTAGTTGTTTTCATTTATGAATAAGTTGAGCTTAAAATTTCTATATATTTTTTTCTTTCATCAGATACTCAAATTAAATCTTAAAACAATTTCTCAGTTTCAAATTTAATAGAAAGTTTCGTTCCATATCTTGCACCATTCTTAATTTTAGAAGAAATATCATGAGAACGATTGGATTGAAATTGAAACCTCTCACAAATTTTTTTAAAAAATATATATATTTTTTAATCATTGAATTTTATAAATTTGTAATTAAAGTAGTCAATTGAATCCATTAATTATTAATTTAAAATTAATTTAATCCCTTAGTCATTAAATATATTAAATCAACTCCCTTAACTACCAAATTTAAACCGAAAATACTATTTATCTCAATTATTTTTATCTCAATTTCTACTCAATATATATTAAAATACTTGTATTTGATTAATTCATCTATTTGTGTTGTTCAACATGCATTAAAATACTATTATTTTAATACAATTGGAAAAAAATAAGTTGAGACAATTTAAACTAATTTATTCCTCATTTATAGAACACTTAACATCTAGTTGGCAGTAATTAAGATAATGAATTGAATAAATTTCTAATTGCTTTCTTTGTTTCAAATCAATAATAACTAATTAAATTTTAATTTATTTTAAAATTGATTGTTATAATAAATATATAATTGATTGCATTTTCAGTTCAAAAGTTTAATTTTATAAATTCATACAATTTAGGAATCAAAATATAACATTTTTAAAGAAATGTAGATAACACCTAACAAACAAGAAGCAATAGATAACTAACAAACAAGAAGCTATCTACATGTAAAATCCGTAGGGACACATATCACTGATATTCTTTTTTTTTTTTAAAAAGGAAAAAAAGAAAAAAGAAAACCTTCATTAAGATAATGAGAGAAAAAAAAGTGGGTAGAAGTTGGTGGATGGGTGATGCAAGAAAGCTGCAACTGCCTTAATGTCTTGTCTTCAATTCCTGGGGTCTACTTTTTGGTCTCTTTATGATTTTTTTAATACTTTTTTTTGAAAAAAAAAAAATTTGCTTCGAGCATTGGATCTAATTCCCATTTCCATATCTTACTATTTATACAATTTTTCTTTTTCTTTAGGAGTCGGATTGGGGTATGATATGGACAGACAAAAGTGATGTGAGAAAAGTAGAGAAATGAAATTTCCATCTAGAAGGTCTAAGGATAATTAAGAACCCACCGTTTTCTCACCTTTGAATCTGATGGCTTCCTGTTTATTATTATTATTATTGTGAATTTTTTGCACTATAATCAATTACATGTCAACCCTTTAAAACATAATTGGTAATTCACCTACCTAACTATTTCCACCATAATAAAAAAGTTTCTATCATTGTTTTGCTCGTACTACTTAGTTGTTTCTTGAGCTTATCTGTGGTTGGGAAAAGATGGGTTCTAAACTTCTAGTTGGTGTGATCACATCTATAAGTATCAAACATCTTTCAAACTTAACACTAAATATTTTGCTTTGCTCCCTTTATCAAGGGTGAACTCAAAATTAAGAGAAATAAAATTTTAATACTGAGTTCGAAAGTCAAAATTAAGAGGATTAATTTGGATTTTTGTAAAATCTTTTGGCCATTTTTTTAAAATATATATATATATATATATATATATATATATATATATATATATATATATATATATATATATAAGGGGAGAAATTGCAAAGAACTACTCTATTGCAAAAATTAATTAAGAAAATGAAACCGTCAAGCAAAATCTAATATATAGTGGGAACGCTAAAAAGAAGAAATAGAAAAAGAACAAAACGCTGCAGCAGCAAAGCAAACAGTGGTGGGCGGAGTTTGGTAGATAATGTGACGTTGGAAGCCGCAATGCAACTGCCTTAGCCCTTTGCCTTTGCTTTCCTCATATCATATATTTATCCCTTCCATCTTTTTCGTTAGATTTTTTTTTTCTTTTGGGTTATGATAAAGAATATATATAGCAAAGAAAAAAAAGAAAAGAAAAGGGTATTAGGTGGAAAGCATAGAGGCTAAGAATTTGAATTTTTTCAATTTATATTGAAAATTTTATAAAATAATTTAATCGTAATTTATTATGTGAGGAAAATAATTTAATTAAACTATAATAAGATAAAAATATTTATTTTTCTATGAATTTTTAATTTTGTATTAATGATCGATATTTCATTATTATGAAATGATTTTTTCTTGGCAAGAATATTAAAAAGAAAAACAATTGGAAGTCTTCAACCCTAAGATAAAAACTATTTGCAGTGGTTTATTATTATTTTTTCCAAAGTTCTGTTTAATGGTAGGGATGACAATTTTCCCCCGTCCCGATCCTGCTCCGAATGGAGCTATTTTTTGAAGTTTTTTCCCTGCCTCCCCGACCCCGAATTTTTTTTGTTGATGACTGGATGGTGACGGTATATATATCTTCCGCTCCGATCCCGTCCCAAAAATATATTTATATAATTATATATTTATATTATTTATATATATAATAATTATTTATATTTTAATATAATTAATATTTTAAAAATAATAAAAAAATAAAAAAAATAACACTTATTTTAAGTAAAAAATATTTTTTAATTAAAAAATTATATAATTAACTAATTAATTAAAATAAAAAATAAATTTAATATTAAAAAAATTAATAAAATTTGGGGGATCGGGGGGTCGGAGATACTCTTTCCCGTGTGGTGTGGGGACAGTGATTCAAAAAATTTCTCCGTCGGAATTCGGAGCGGGGTCGGAGTTCGGGGGTGGGAGTTGGGGTTCGGGAGTCGGAGTCGGGATTAGGGACGGAAACGGAAAATTTCCCTCCGAATCCGCCCCATTGTGATCCCTATTTAATGGTTACTGCTATGTTTCAAAATTTAGAACCTACAATAAGTAGGCCTGGTAACTTTTTGATCCAATCCTATTAATTTATTCCGAAAAAATATGATTTGATTGGAATTCTATTTAAATCCAAATTAGTTTAATTCGAAATCACTCAAAATTCAAAATAAATTTTGACTTTAGCAGTCACCTATCCGTTCGAATAACCTGATATAAGAATAAGATCTAAACTTAATTTGAAAATAATACAAACTCGAAATGACTTTACCCAAAATCATCGAGTCAGTCGATTGCTAGGTCTAATCCATAAGATTTGTGGCTAAATTCAGGGTTCATTTGTTTCAATTGCTTGAAATAGTTGGAATAAAATAATTACCAAAAAAATTATATATATTTAGAAAAAAAAATATGATAGCTAACAAATTGTTGTTGTTTATATGTTAATTAACTATTGAGAACGATATTTATTTTTAATATAATTTATACTTTATGTGTTAAATAACATACATAATAATTTAAAGTATAATTTTTTTATGTACGTCTTTTTTATAATGAATGAACAATATTACTTGTTTAATTTTTATTTATAATATTTCTTATTTGTTTATAAGTTTTATAATTATAAATAATTTGAAGATTGAAAATTTTAATTTAAACATATAAATATTTATAATTAATAAATTCTTCAAATGGTAATATAGTCCAAATAAAAAAAAACTAAAATTAAATCAGGTACTAACTCATGAAATAAAACTTTTAAAATAGAATTTTTGAAATCTTCGAACTGATTAGGTCTATAACTGATTATCAGCTATTAATATAAATATTGTACCAAATACATTTAGGACAATTATTAAATATAAAACAATTATTAATTGTCCAAATCTATAAATCAAACATACTCCCAAATTAAATTTAATCAAGGAAGCTGACTGATACCTGCTATATTAAATGAGAAATGAGTAGCAGATACCTTACCTGTTTATTACTTTTAAAACTTTAATATTATTATTTAATAGGAATTTAATTTAAATTTTATATAATTTTTTTTATATTTTTTAAAAGATTGTTATTAAATAAATATCAGATAATTTGGGTAATACTAATCAGATTTTGTGACATATGCTGATAATACAAGAGTAATTTAAAATGAGTTTGGGACAAAAATTCAAGTATTTTAAATTTTTAATGTGTTCAAATTTTGATAAGATATTTTTTGCGAATATCCTACATGATATCATCCCTGAGTGAAGGCGTGTAAAGATTCAATATTTAAACTTAAAATAAATAAATTTTTTAAAAATCTCATTTGAATATAATAACTTAAAATTTTTAACTCAATTTGATTAGGTAATAAACTGAGTCAAATAATAAGAAAAATTGCTATGCCGAAATCAAATTGAACCCATCTTTTGAAAACATTAACTTGAATGAATTCGAATACATGAATAAATTGAACCAAACGATTGAATATCCGAAATTGGTTGGCTTTTGCATATCCTTACTGGTAGGGCTGGGAAAAAAAATCGAGAGACCGAAAATTAGATTAACCAAAAGGTCCAAAACTGATAGTTAAATTTAAGATTAGTAATTTTATGAATTTTTTTTTTCTTTGAGAGAAGTAATTTTATGAATTTCTAAATATTGATTGAGGTTTAGAATAGTTTGATCCATTAACCGTTTATATATATATATATATATATATATATATATATATATATATATATATATACATTGAATTTTGAGAGATATTTTCGTCATTTTCATAATCACAAATAATTAGAAAATAATAAATTTAACCATATTTTGTATTCTAAGTATGTTATATAGGTTACACATTCTTAAAACTATGAAGTAAAATAATTGAAATTGTTTGAAATTCAAAAAAAATGAAAATTAGCAAAGATTCACATCCGTGAAGTATATATTTACACCAATGAACAAAGTCATACTTGTGATGAAGAATCGTCACAATCGTAAAAAGAAAAATTCACCCTCGTAAATCATGGATTAACGCATGTGAATGAGTTAGCACAAAAACTTTTCTTTCAAATGTTCACGGCAATGAAGCATTGAACCGTCGGTGAAAACTTGACTAAGTCACATGTGAAGAAAATGAGTCATGTTCGTGAAATATTTCTCATTTTTGGATAGAACCGTTGACAATCAGTTTCATTATTTCAGTTACGACTACAAAGAATAATTACACCAACAAACATTAAGTCACCTTTGTTAACCTAAAAAAAAAAGTTGTCAGGTGCGAACGAGAAAATTTCTTAAACGAACAGTTTTGCTTTAAATTCATCCCAAAACGGTTATATTTGTAATATCTCCCTCACCCCAGTAACACGTGCCTAGACAAGGAAATATTATGCTAATGTCATCAGTTAAAATATTATTTCATATATATATAAATGAAAGTTCATATATATTTTTTTTTATTTTTTTATAGAAATCATAATAAGATAACATATTATATTTTATATATAATAAGTAGTATTTATAAAATAATTATATTTATACAAAATATAAAGTTAATTACAATACTGTAAAATAACTTCAAATCAAAAGTATAAAAAGTTATATAACTTACGGTATCAGGAATGAATTGCTTTACGAGGTTGGGTCATTATTAGTTTTATTTACTATTTTCGGCTTATTCTTTCTCATATCTGCTCAAGAAAAACTCTCACGCTAAATTCTAAGGTTAGTGGTACATATAAATAGCACAATATACTATATCATGCAATGTACAATTGTTTCCAAGCCAATTATATATATATATATATATATATATATATATATATATAAGTCACAAACTCAATTTTACTAATATATTCTTACTTCATTTTCATACTTATATAAACAAACATTTCATATATATAATTTTTTATCTCATATCATCACTAGTATTTTTATTATACTAATTTAGTTAACATACTAAATTAATTATCAAAAATTATCCTATATTAAATTATCGTACCATTTTTAATATATTTGTACTCATAACGCCTATAAACCAATAATCAATATAATGGGGTTAATTATTCATGCATAATAAAATTTGTCACTCAAGCATAATGATATGTGCATACAAGTGTCATCACCGGTATTAATATAACTGTCATCATCGGTATTAATATGAGTGTCATCATCGATATTAATATATATGTCATCACCGATATTAATATGAGTGTTATTACCGACATAATATAAGTGTCATCACCGACATTAATATAAGTGTTATTACCTGCATTAATAGACTCCTGATTGGCATGCCGAACTATCTAAAATTCTAGTTCTAGACAAGATGTTTAAGAGTTTAATACATATTATCATCAAATTTTTATTTTTCTTTGTGTATTTCATTCATCATATACTCATCCTTTTCATAAATTTCAAAATTATTTATTTCATGCATTTAATGGGCTTAATGGCTCAATCAAACACATAATTACTCAATAAAAATATAATTTATATAATATAATAAGATCCACATTATTTTACATATTAACTTCTTCAATTCCTATTGTACCCTGCTACTAGTAGATTTTATATTATATGTTCAATCTCATTTTTCATTCTATTATAGTCATAATTTCATTTAATTATCTTTTTAATAATTATAGTCATGGATCTTAACTATAATATTCAATTTGAATCACTTAATTTGAAATTTTATAAAAAAAGATATGATCAATTGAACAATTAATAGTCATTAAAACCATTGCCTAGAATTTTGTAGATAATTTTATAGTCTAACTTTTGTGCCTAAATTAAGTATAGTTATGTTAAAAATCACGTTTTATTTTCTGAATAAAAGTTTTAGTTCTATATCTTAATTTTCAAACCCAATAAAAGAAAACATTAATCAGAATTTCGTAACTCAAGTTATAGCAATTTATATACTGATTACTCCATAGAATCCAGTAAAGAATATACACAATCACCTAATTCAATTTTTACCAAAATTAATCATAAATCTAGCAAACATGCATCCCAAAATTTATATCACAAAATACTACTAATTTAAAAGCATTTACATACCAAATACTCAATTCATGCAACACGATGATATAATATAGACTATTGTCTTAAGTTATGCATTTACCTAAAATTTTATTTTGTTTTCTTTCTCTTCACCTTTTTTTTTTGTTATTTTGAACTTGTTCTTTGTCAATTTGAACTCCAAAATATATAAAAAAAAACATCTTTAATAACCTTTTTTTTTACCAACCTTCTCTAAACCTTAAACTCTATCTTTTCCAATTCAAACTTTAAATAAGATCAAAATCATATTTTCCTTTAATAAAAAATGAAGAGGAGAAGAAAAATATTTTACCTCAAAATTTTTCCTTCCATGACTAGAACTTTTGGGGTTTCTTTTCTCCTATTTTCTTGTTTTCTCTTTCTTTTTATTCTCAATGGATTCCTTTTGATCAAACATGCATGAAAAATTCACTTTTCCATGCATTTCTCTCTATCTTTCTCACACTCTCTCTCAAGAACCAAGCTTTGGCTATGGAGGATGGGGGAAGAACGTGAGATACAAGCTAAGTGTAGAAAATTCTAAATTAAGGGTGATAACGAATAAAGAATAGGAAAATGAATTTTTTTTAATGATGGTTCAATTTTATTAATAAAAATCTAGATATTTATGTTAATTAGCTTTTAATGTGTGACACTTGGTTTGACCAGTCATCACATGTATTTTATGTTTATAATCATATATTTAATTAATAATTATCTCACTTGATCTTTCAATTTTCGGTATATTGCAAATTGACTCCAAGACTTTCTAAATTTTTGTGTTTATGTCCTTTATCGTAAAGTAATATCTTTAAATATTTTACATACTTTATTAAGCATTTTTCATAATTATTTACCATTATTTTAAATTTTCTCTAGTCAAAATCCGAATTTCGATTCTGATTAGTCCAACGTGTCAGCTTAACGGCAAGTGCAACTTGAGGTCTAAATTTGAGGATATGACAATATTTGTTATAGAAAGTATAAATATAACATATTTATAACTTTCCAATATTAGAAAAACAAATGAAAATGTGCATTTAATTTTCTAATCTTGTATAATCTTGTACATTTAATTCATTTCACCATTCTTATCTTTTATATTGTAAAAACCATAATTGCTCATATTTGTTGAACTTTTTAGTTAGTGAGTATTTTATTCTTGTAATCAATTACTTAAAAGTGTGTTCGAGTGAGTTGGATCGTGAGTAAAATATTTGTAAGAGTTTTTGTGCGAGTTATCAAAATTCAAGAATTTGGTTATTATGTTAGCTATTAAAGCATAAAGATTTTTCTAAGAATTTGGTTATTATGTTAGCCATTAAAGCATAAAGATTTTTCTAGGTTAGATGTTAGCCAAGAAAAAAACACCACAATTGGAAGTGAGTTAAAAAAATTCTATTTATAACATTTTGTGTGTTAATAAAATATCCAATTGATATTAGGGAGAAAAATATTGTTTGTTAATACTTAAATCTCTATAAATGTTGCGTTAAATTTCTCTTTCCCTCTTATAAATTATTTTTTAATAAAATTGATTCGAGCAAAATTTTTAATTATCAATCAATTTAATCCCTTTCTTAGTTATTGTTTTGGGCGATAATATATAATTACCATTTTAGCCTTATATATTTATATATAGAAGGTCGGTTATATTCTTAATCATGTTTTTTTTTAAAACTCCATCGGATGTGGCACAGGCTTGGAACTTAATAATCTGGGAGTGCATTAGTATCATGTCTTGTTGTGGCATGTAATATTGTTGTAAAAATCGGTCCGGCTTGGCCGATTCAACCGGAAACCGTCCTTCACACCGGATGGTTTAAAGCATAAGACTTGGACAATAAATAGATTGGGGAGAAAACCGGAGATCCGGCGCGACTAACCGTAAAGCGGTCGATCCGAACCAAGTCAATTGGTTTTTCTGGTACGAGCTTATCTTGCAAAGAGAGAGGGAAATGACTTTTTTTTTTATAGAGAGATAGAGAGCAGATTAAGCTTAAGTAGAACCTGATTAACCCACCATCCCACCAACGCCGGGAGCACCATTTCTCACATATAAAAGTATTCTGCTTCTACTGGATTAAGTCTGGAAAAAATAGGAATGCAAAGAAAGATCATTAACCCTCCAGAGAGCAGGCTTCGCTAGAAAAAAGGAGAATGCACTTGGAATGGAAGAAAAAGTCCCAAGAGAGAGAAGGGATTCATAGGCAATGAAGGCAAACCAAGGGTCTGAAAAAGTCCCGACAAAGAGAAACTTGAGCACGTGTCTACGCTCAACATTTGACTTCTCTGCATTCTATTAATTCAAAATTGTCTGCATCCGTTAGCCCACCAATTTGTAGGCCAGCTTGTACCTCAAACATTAATTGTTTGCTCCTTTTATTTTTCTATTTCCATCATAATATATTATATAAGCCTCTATTTCACATATAATTTTGGTTTGTTTTAGAAATAACATAAAATTTTAACTTTTTGTATAAACAAAATTTCTAAGAATTTACTTATGTCAAGTTTATCTCATTCAGTAGTAAGTCCCAGTGTCGTACTATCATTTTATCTCTATTTTCCACTTGTTTTTCTGTTTCTGTCGTCTTATCTAAAATATTATTAATTTTTCCTTAAAAATTAAAGCCTTTATTAATTTATTAATTTTTAATTTTCATAGTTCTAATTGTAGTTTAATCATCAATTGCAATTTTATAAGATTAGAATTGGTAAATTAAATTTGACAGATTTTCTGTTATATTTTGATAATCAATTAATTATTGTTTCTTATTAATTTTTTTTTCTTTGCAGAAGTTTATGGTTGGCAAAATGACTTGCAAGTAGAATTTAATAATTACGTTTATCTCAATATTTGAAGTGTAAACCATTTTGAAAGAAATTGGATGAAATATTATAAACAACTTAAAATTGCAATAGAGTTTCATTTAAAAAAAATTTGAATGGAGTTGCAGGAGAATGAAAATTTTATAATTGTGTATGGAATACATTCTTGTGTAGAACACATTATTATATATAGAATAAGTTTTATATAAGTTATTTATTTCATTATATATTACACATGTTATATTTTTTTTAGAAAATTTCAAATAGATCGGTTAAATCTCGATTTAATTCTAATTCAATTTTAAACTATTAATACGTTGTATTTTCTAATTTATCGGATTAAGTTTGATAACCTTATATGCATGGATGAGGAAGGGTGTGCAAATCCTGATACCTGACCCTAACAACTCCAACTACACACATTACCTCACTTAAATTTTGGTGAGGGTTTGCTTCCATAAAAAAAGCATTTAGGAATTGAAATGGAATGAGTGATTTCTGTTCTGATTGGTTATAAAATAGTCTATTACCTCAGAAATAGGAATCAATAATTTCTCCGTCCCCCTAATCAATCAAATTTGATTCTTAGATGGAATCAAAATAAAACATGTACATTTTTTTATTGACAAATTAATTAATTAATTTTATTTTGTATTCTATTACATATAAATTATTTTTTATTATTTCTTTTCTAAAATTTTTTTTTTCATCTTACTTTGAAATTTTTATATGAGTTTAAATAGCTTCAAAGGAATTCTGATTCCGATTCTATTAGAAACAAAATAGGAGTGAAGAATCATTTCATTTATGATTCCGCCTGATTCTGATTCGGATTCTATTTTTGGAAGTTGAACCAAACGACCCTTTAAATTAATCGAACCTAAACAAACCCAAATTTCAAGTAAGGTGATTAATTTAGTTTTATAGGCAAAGGAATTATTGTCGATACCATAATTTTCCAGTCCTATTCTAGTTTGTATTGCATACTATGAACAGGTAGTGATAGGGCCGTTCATCGAATGCCCAACACACATACCACACGGCAGCTTAATGGGCCTATCCCTCTATTATTCCAAATCCAATATCATATAATTACCAATTTAACTCCTTTTTTAACCTCAAATTATGAAGAAAAATATTTTAAAAACTGGGTAAAATAAATGTTTTTAGAAGAAAGAAAATATAATTAATTCAAATCAGAAAAAATAAATTCAGAAGGATAAAATACTTAAATGGCATTTCAAACTCACCTGAAAACACTAAATCCTTAATTGTATTTTTCTTTTGAAAGAAGAAAAACACAAACCAGCAGCTACTCCAATAATTTTTATTTTTATTTTTTTGAAGCAGTAACCATTGAAAATTTTCAAATATATATATATATATATATATATATATATATATATATATATATATATATATATATATATATATCCCTGAACTGGAGGAGAACTTATTCTTAAGAACTATTTGACACACCAAACTTTTAATGTATATTTCATTAAACACTTAAATTTATTTAAAATACGCTTTTTATGTACTTTATTACCAGAAACCCACTCAATTAAAATGAGTATTTGACCTGAATAAATTAATAAAATTAAAAATCAATCGAATTTGAACAAAATTAACAAACGAATGCAAGAGGCTTTATAAATGTTGCAATTTGTGTGTGGTTCATTTAAACACTAACGTAACATGAACAATAGGTGCGGATATTTTGGATTAAGAAATGGAATGAAACCAGGTCTCGTTTTACCAATTTTAACACAATTAATCATGGTTATTGAAAATAAGAAATTACACAAAACTAACAAATTTTTAAAAAATTAACAGTTTATTTTCCAATCGTTTGAGATAATATTGATTTATTTGATATTGTATGAATTTTAAATATTGCAATACAATATACCATTTGATTTTTCTATATTTGAAATATTTTTATATGAATTTTTTAAAATTTTATCTACAGTTTAATAATATTTTATAAGGTATATTCTCCAGTCGTTTGAAATAATATTCATTTATTTGATATTGTATGAATTTCAAATATTGTAATACAATATACCATTTGATTTTTCTATATTTAAAATATTTTTATATGAATTTTTTAAAATTCCTTGTACAGTTTAATAATATTTATAAGGGTTTAAGAATTATACTCATTACCAATGACTGTAAAGCAAACAGTACATTTAAGTCACAATTATCTTAATTGTTATTTCAAATAATATTTTTATCAAATGACATAAAAATAAATTTAAAATTTTTTTAAAAATTTATTTCTAGTTGTAATTTGTTAAATTTTGAGAATTTTATGAAATTTGTTATATTGAAAATTATAAAACTAATGAAAATCTAGTATGATTATAAAAACATTAAATCTGAACAAACTGAAAAGGAAAGAAAAGAGTATCAATATTATAATTTGTTGGTCTGAAATTTATAAAAATTAAAGATTAAAGGTGTAAATCAGTCCCCTAAAATATGGGCTGATGTACAACTCGAACTCTAATTCTAAACTATGACTCAATACAATTAAATCTCATAATTTTAATTAGTTTCTTTTAAACTTAATTAAACAAATTTGCTCAACTAAGCAGTCAATAGTAAACTGATATATGATACCTTCCATTTTTTTAACGCCAGATTCTATCCTTATAAATCCGTTTCCATCTATTATATCAGTGGAAAAATGCAAAAAATGAAATAAAATTTCACCTTCTTCATAATTTAATTTTTATATCTTATTTATTATAATAAATATGTAATTTGTAAATTATATCCCTTTCTATCTATTTTAGTTACCTAAGGACCTTAGGAAGTGCCCAATTATATCCAACATTTAATTTAAACAAATCAAAGTTTGGTTCAAAAATAAAAAAAATATATAATTTTTACTTCTTGCACAAAAAAAAAAACCCCAATTAAGTTGTCAATATACATGGTCTCTGCATGCCTCCATGAAAAATCCGTCAATATTAAATCTTTGCAAAAACAAAATAAAAATAAAAGAAGTTTTAAATCTACTCTCTTGCTTTACACCAAGTAGCAAAGATAAAGAAAATTTATTTTTTTTATTTGTCCAAGTAAAAAAAGCACCGTTTTACAGGTAACGTCGTTTTATGGTTAAAATAAAATCTATAACAACAGTTATTAAAAAAAAAGTATAAATAAAGTTTATAAGATTCGGAATAATGATTTTCAGTATTCACATTTATTTTAATTTATATATTTATTAGTTATAGCTAAATGGATAAATTAATCCCTAAAGTATACTCTAAAGTAGGATTAGCCACTGACTGGTTCAGCTAGTGAATCAGACTAGAATTGATCATTGCCGGTTTCGGACTTGAAATGGTTCGTAACCATTGGTGAGCCAATACCAGGCTGGTTTTTCATTTTTTTGGAACCGTAATTGAACTGTTCCGAACCCATATTTTTAAAAAAATAAAATATTTATATATATCTAAATATATATATATATATAATATTTTTAATGTTATTTATGTGATAAAATTCACTTAATATGAATTTATTTTTTTGAATTTATTTTTATTTGTGAAATTTTGGTTAATAAAATTGATTATTTTTTAAAAAATAAATGATTATATATTTATTGAACGGGCCGAACTATTTTTATTGAATTGAAATCAACCAGTTCAAAACTGACCTAAAAATATAAAATTTTGGTTAATAAAAATATAAAATTTTATATTTTTATTGAACGGACCGAACTATCAGTTTATGAACCAAAATCAACCAGTTCATAACTGACCTAAACTATCCCTTTGACGGTTCCAGTCCGATTCAAAAAAAATAGATCTTAGAACTGATAGTTCTAAACCGAAATCAGCCGATTCCAATATGTCACCAACCCTACCCTAAAGTACAACTTGATCTATATACTTTGATTAAGTATAATCAAACCCTTAAAGTTTAAATCAAACACATATTAGCTCTTAAAACTCTTTTACTAATACATATTATCTTTTGAACTTTTCTGCCATATGTTTCACTAACAGATCGGTTTAACTTGACTCAACTACCAATAAAAGATTGACACATGATACATCTTTAATTGAAAATTTAATTTGTTTTCATAATAATAAAAATAAATAAGTTTTAGTTTTAGTTTTTTTACCTAATTTAAGTGATTAAAAAAATAACTTGCTCCTCTCTCTGTCCCCCCTTTCAATTAATTTTTTTTCTCTCTCCTTGATACTTTAATATAAACCAGAAAGAAGAGACAGGGAAGATGAAGTTGTTGAGGTTATTCCGGTGATTGTGGTCGGCGATGAGAGGCGCAAAGAGAAGAAAGAGGAGTTGTGGATGTGACAAAAAGGAGGAGAAAGAGGGCACAAAAGAAAGAGAGGGAAAAAGGGGAAGGTTGCAGGTATTTTCTGGTGACTAAAACTGCCATTAGGAGCAAAAAGGCTCTGAGGGTTATTCCCCGAGACATGTGAAGATATTGGTATCGGCGATGATGCAGAAACTCAGCAATGAGAGGAGATCAGAGTTAGATAAGTTGCATTGAGGAACAAGTCCATCCGTCCAAATACCAACAACTTTGGGTGCGTGATAGGCGAGAACGGACTTCTGATGGCAGAGCAAGTCTGGAGGTGTCCACGTAGCTCCAGCAAAGCTTCCAGTGGAAAAAGGCACCAGGTAGATCAACAACCTTTGGAACCTTCACTGCAGTGTATATGGTCAGAGCAAGGAAAAGGAAAAAACAATCAAATGCCTGCAACGTTCTGCTACATTCAATATTGGCCATGTTGTGGAAATCGGGTTAGTTTCCACCAAAATGAATAATTGTGCCAAAAATTAAGATAAAGAAAAATTCCCAAGTAGTTGGTGGAGTCACAAATGGTCTCTCTTAAAAAACCAACTTCCTTAGACTCTTGAATCTTGGTGACAGAATTTTTCTAAGATAATTTAAAACACAATATATCACAAAGTAAAAGACCCGACAATAGCTATTAAATAGAAATAAAAAGAACACCAGAATTTAACGAGGTTCGGCCAATTATGCTTACGTCCTCGGACATTACTAAATTAATATTTCACTATTTCAAAGAAATATTACAAAGTGAAATATTACAAGAGAGAGAGAAAATACAATCAATCTTAGAAGTAGAGAGATTGATGTTTTTTGGGATGAATTGTTATGAGAGGATGAACCCTTTTATAGTCATTGCTATGGTGGAAAAATCATCTCTTTCCGATGTGGGATTGACACATTTCAACAAATCTCCACCTTGACAATCTCACAATTCCAAACAAACATTTTCTAAACTCTTATATTACAAATTTCAGTAATGTCTCCAAATGCGTTTCGAAGCGCCCAATTTCAAATTCTAATAATATTTATCAAGTTCAAACAATGTTGGAACTTGACACCTGTTACAACTTTTGTTGTCATATCTGCGGGATTTTCAGCAGTCAAAATCTTCTGAAGTAGTATCCCACCATCTTCAAGAATTTTTCCGTACAAAATGATATCGAACATTGATATGCTTCGTCCTTATATGATAAACTTGATTTTTTGCTAAACAAATAGCACTTTGACTGTCACAATGCACTTTGACATGCTTTTGACCAATTCCTAAGTCATTCAACAACCTCTGAAGCCAAATTGCCTCCTTAACAGCTTCTGAAACTGCCATGTACTCTGCCTCTGTTGTAGACAAAGCAACTGTTGACTGTAAGGTGGACTTCCAACTAACCGGTGCCTTTGCAAGTGTGAACACATAACCGGTAGTAGATCGACATTTGTCTAAATCACCTGCATAGTCGGAATCATAATATCCAACTATATACTGACCACTTTTCTCATCCCGCTCAAATATTATACCAACATCTACAGTATTCTGAATATACCGTAGAATCCATTTCACAGCTTGCCAATGTCCTTTTCCAGGATCATGCATGTATCTGCTCACAACTCCAACTGCTTGTGAAATGTCAGGCCTCGTACACACCATTGCATACATCAAGCTACCAACAGCATTTGCATATGGAACCTTTGACATATATTCTCGATCTTCATCACTTTTCAGAGATAAAGATGCACTGAGCTTAAAATGAGGAGCAAGTGGAGTACTAACTGGTTTTGTATTCTCATTTATCCCAAAACGCTTTAGTACTTTTCTCAGATATTGTTTCTGAGTCAAACAAAGTCTCCCCAACTTTCTGTCTCTGCATATCTCCATACCGAGAATCTTCTTAGCTTCCCATAAATCCTTCATTTCAAATTCCTGATTTAGTTGAGCTTTTAACTTCTGAATCTCTCCTTCATCTTTTGAAGCTATCAGCATATTATCAACATAAATGAGAAGATAGATAAAGGAACCATCCCGTAGCTTGCGCAAATATACACAATGATCGTATTTGCTTCTTGTGTATTTCTGCCTTATCATAAACTTATCAAATCGTTTGTACCACTGTCTTGGATATTGTTTCAATCCATACAACGATTTGCTCAAATTGCACACTAAATTTTCTTTTCCAGCAACTTTAAATCCTTCTGGCTGAGTCATGTAGATTTCTTCTTCTAAGTCTCCATGTAAAAATGCAGTTTTTACATCCAGCTGAACTAGTTCCAGATCAAATTGTGCTACCAAGGCCAATAGTATTCTAATGGAGGAATGTTTTACAACTGGAGAAAACACTTCATTATAATCAATTCCCTCCTTCTGAGCGTAGCCTTTAGCTACCAATCTTGCCTTGTAGCGGATATCATTCTTATCAGGAAATCCGTCTTTCTTTGCATAAACCCATTTACAGCCAATCGCTTTTTTTCCCTTTGGCAGACTTGATAACTTCCATGTCTGATTCTTTTCAAGGGACTGCATCTCTTCTTCCATAGCCTTTCTCCACTTTTCTTCTTCTGAGCTTTGAATAGCTTCACGATAAGTGGAAGGAATCTCATCATCTACTGAAGATGTATAATTAGTCATATCTTCAAGTCGAACAGGTTTCTTAATATTCCTTTTCGGCTTTCGTAGTGCAATTGGCTCAAGTTGCTGAGGAGGTTATTGTGCTGAAACCTCTGCTTCCTCATCTGATCCATTTTCTACCATTATCTCCTCTTCTGCCGTAGGAGTAATTTTATCAGACTTTACAATTGCTGGATCAACAATTGTTCTTATATCAAACTCCACCTATTTAGGAGTTTTCATCCACCTGCTGTGGAAAACCATCTGTCTGCTCCTTTGTTACCTTTAACATGGTAGACTCATCAAAGGTAACATCTCTACTAAAGATTATTTTCTTCGTCTCTGGGCACCATAGTCGATATCCTTTGATACCAGAGGATATCCCCATAAAGATAGCTTTCTTTACCCTTGGATCTAACTTCGATTCCTTAACATGATAGTATACAGTGGAACCAAACACATGTAAGGAATTATAATCTGTAGCAGGTTTTCCATACCACACCTCCAAAGGTGTTTTGCCATTGATAGCAGTTGATGGCAAACGATTAATGAGATGACATGCGTATGTTACAGCCTCAGTCCAAAACTGTCTGCCTAATCCAGCATTAGACAACATACACCGAACTTTCTCCAGTAGAGTTCGGTTCATGCGTTCAGCCACCCCATTCTATTGTGGTGTATTTCTGACAGTGAAATGTCGAACAATTCCTTCATTTCTACAAACTTTCATGAAGGGATCACTTGTGTACTCTCCGCCATTGTCTATTCGAAGACACTTGATCTTTCTGCCCGTCTGAGTTTCTACCATCTTCTTCTAGATGAGAAAAACTCCCAACACTTCATCCTTTGTCTTCATTGTATACACCCATACTCTTCTTGAACAATCATCAACAAAGGTAACATAGCAGTGTTTACCTCCCATTGAAGCAGTTTTGGAAGGACCTCATACATCTGAGTGAACATAATCCAGAATACCCTTGGTATCATGGATTGCAGTGTCAAACTTCACTCTCGTCTGCTTCCCTTTGATGCAATGCTCACAGAAGTCTAATTTGCAGGTTCGCACTCCTTGCAATAATCCTTGATTCACCAGAAGTTTCAAGGATTTTTTGCCTGCATGCCCTAAGCGCATATGCCACAATCTGGTTATTTCTAGCTCATGGTCATCACTAGAAACTGTTGCTGTTGTTCCAACAACTGTATTGCCTTCATAGTAATACAAGTTGTTGCTCCTTTGAACTCCTTTCATCACTACAAGTGCTCCAGATATAACCTTCATTACTTCATTTTTAATGATTATAGTGAAACCCTTTCTCCCAAGGATTCCCATAGAAATGAGGTTTTTCATCAGACTGGGCACATATCTTACGTCAGTCAGAGTTCTGATTGATCAATCATGATTCCTCAACTGGATTGAACCAATTCCAGTTGTTTTGCAAGGACTGTCATTTGCTGTATAGACAACTCCACCTTCAATTTCTTTAAAATCGAAAAACCATTCCCGATTGAGACACATATGGTGGCTACAGCCTGAATCCAGGATCCAAGCAGTCGAACTGCTTATTGATGGCATCAATGCTAATGAAAAATCTGAATCATCATATTCAGCTACATTTGAATCTGCAATAGCCTTGCCTTTGCCAGATTTGCTTCTCAACTTAGGACAATCTTTCTTCCAGTGCCCCTTTTCTCGACAAAAGGCACATTCATCTTTGCCCACTCTGGACTTTGATCTGTCTTTCTTTCCCCTGTTCTTATTTTTCGAACGACCTCTTACTATCAAAGCTTCTGCTGCTCCACTGGTGCTATCCTTCTTGTCTTTTCTCCTCAATTCATAGCTGTATAGTGCAGCACATACTTCACTAAGAGACACCTCAGCTTTCCCATAGAGTATAGTAGTTTCTAGAAACTCAAACTCCTCAGGAAGGGATCCCAACAGCATTAGGGCCAAATCTTCATCTTCAAATATCACATCCAAGTTCATCAGATCTGCTACAAGTTGATTGAAATTGGTGATGTGATCATTCATCGTGGTACCAGGAACATATGTGAATCTGAACAGTCTTTTCTTCATATGAAGCTTATTTTGACTGCTCTTTTTCAAGAATTTTTCCTCCAGTGCCTTCCACAATTTACTTGCAGAAGTTTCTTTACAAAAGACATACTTCTGCTCTCTGGACAGACACGATCGAATTGTACCACATGCCAAACGATTGATTGTCTTTCATTCCTTCTCATCTGCACCTTCTGGCTTTTCTCCCTCAATGACAATGTCTAAGCCTTGCTGAAATAAGGCATCTAGAACTTCACCTTGCCACATGCCGAAATGGCCTGTACCATCAAAAATCTCCACTGCAATTCTCGTATTTGCCACAACAGTTCTCGCCAAAATTGATGAAGTAGAAGCTGTTGTGTCCATTGTGGATTTTTGTCCGTCTCTTGCCATTTCCTTTTTAAGACTATTTAATAGCTTTCAAATGCGGAATACCCAAGAATCCAAGGAAACCTTTCTGATGTGGAAGATCAGCTTACGCCGCAACCACATAGCATATAACTCAGTAACCTTGGCTCTGTTACCAATTGTTGTGGAAATCGGGTTAGTTTCCACCAAAATGAATAATTGTGCCAAAAATTAAGACAAAGAAAAATTCTCAGGTACTTGGTGGAGTCACAAATGGTCTCTCTTAAAAACCCAACTTCCTTAGACTCTTGAGTCTTGGTGACAAAATTTTTCTAAGATAATTTAAAACACAATATATCACAAAGTAAAAGACCCGATAATAGCTATTAAATAGAAATAAAAAGAACACCAGAATTTAACGAGGTTCGACCAATTATGCTTACGTCCTCGGACACTACTAAATTAATATTTCACTATTTCAAAGAAATATTACAAAGTGAAATATTACAAGAGAGATAGAAAATACAACCAATCTTATAAGTAGAGGGATTGATGTTTTTTGGGATGAATTGTTATGAGAGGATGAATCCCTTTTATAGCCTAATGTTATGGTGGAAAAATTCTCTCTTTCCGATGTGAGATTGACAAATTTCAACAGGCCATATGTGCGAGTTTGGAACAAATCTGAAGGCGGTCATGTGGTTTTATGCGATCACCTAATGAATTTGCTCGAGCTTTATTTTATACTCTTTACACTTCGTTAAAAAAATTATGCTCAGACCTTTTAGAAATGAAGTATTCTCTAGCAAATGCCTATAAAATGAAATCATATTTCTTTAAGAATTATAAATCCTTAGGTACGTATATGTTTCAGCCTAATTTACTTTGTTTTTATTTTTCGTAATCACACTACTTTTAATTAACTTAATTTCTCACTTAGATAACTAAATCTTTTATTAAATAACTCAATTACATATATCCCATATATTTAAAAAATCCTGTATACATATAGGGTTCAATGAAACAAAGAAAGCTTGTTGTGGATCCGGGGAATTCAACGGAGGAGGCATTTGTAGTAAAGAAGAAAACGCAAATCTGTGTGAGAATCATGGAAGCTACATGTTCAGGGACTTGCATCATCCATCTCAGGCTGCTACCAATTTATCAACAATTAGCCCTTTATTATGGATTCAACCAATTAGCTTTAACCAGCTGGATGGGCTTTCAGTTTAAGAAACCTATCAATTTCTGTCTTTTTTTTTGAAAAAAAAATTAATAAAGATGAATTTATATTTTAAGAGACACGTGTACGCCTTCTATTGGGGTATTACAACAGAGTTAGGTTAACGTTTTTCGTCTGTAAGACAGACGACAAGATGAGTTTAGTGGCTAATTTGTATATGAGTAAAACTTAAAAGAGTTTAATTGTATTGACTCAAATTGTACTTTAGGTATACTTCATAGCCGAATTTGCTCATTGAGCTGTTAGTTATTATAAATGCTATATGAAGAGCATAAATACTTAAATTGTAATGGTGAAAACTACTTACTTTCTAATTAATATATTACTCCTTAAATAAGATAATAAATTTTCTCTTGTTTTTGTTCTTTAGCTCTAGCTAGGTGCTACATTTAAAAATTGAGATTGAAAACACATGTGGTTGCAAATTAATGTAAGTTGTAAATTGACTATTTTGAATAATTCCTCTCTTAATTAATAGAAAAGAATATGGTAAATTAATTAATGGAAAAGAATATATGTCATCATGTAAAAACTGATTAATTAGTTGAAATGTTTACAGGCATCTAAGTGGGAAAACACTGAAATATGTTGTTAAATAATCACACCAGCATAATTTAATTCATTCAAAATTATCTAAAGCAAAAATAAAATTAATTCATTAATTTATTTTACACCGAATCGGCCTCTGATTATGCTGATTTAAACCGGGTGATTTTTTAAGCGTCTATTTTTGTAAGAAGGTTCCTTAAACAGAATTTGTCCTTTAAAGGGCAGATTTAGTTGAATAAATCTCCCACTTCAAATAGTGGATTCTCTTGTATAAAAAGTAGAATTACTGAGAGTAAATACTTTTAAAAATGCATAAATTTGTGAAATAATTTTTATTCTTGCATTTTTTATATTAAATCCTATTTATTGGTACTATTTTATTAATTGATAAATGTTTATTAAGATTTGATGGAGGGGTTACTCTCTAGATTACTATTGGTTATTCAAAAAATAGATTTAGATTTTTTTAATTTAATTGATTAATTTTTTAATTTTTTATAAATTTTTTTTGTAAATCTATTTTTAAAAAAGTCATCTATTTCCTAAAAACAGTTTTAAAAATTTTAAAAAATTAAAAATAAAAATATTTTTTTCAAACTAAACGGTAAATGAATTGAGATATTATTGACCCTTTTTTGTTTTTTTGGGAGGGTGTCTTCCCTTTACTTTAGTATTGATTGTGGATTTTTGTCCTTTATTTTAATTAAAAAAATCATTTTAAAAATTTTTGTATTTCTTAATCAATTACTAAAATGGTTTCGTTCAACAATCCGAACAAAAGCAGAACTTTTGATTCTATGATGATGACGTGTCAAAATGAAGTCCAGGGCCAACGCCCTAAATTGGGGACAATAAAATCAGTTTGTGGATGTAATTAATTCACACGAACAAACCGAAAACATGGAAGAAACAAAATCGGACGGCCATTATCATACTTTTGTAGTAACCGTTAAGCATCAACCATGACTGAGAACGTGGCATTTAAATAACTAATCAATGAATCAAAGGTCTTCAATAACAAAAATACGAAAGGACATACCGTATCATATATCCATCCTATTTGCTTTTCCTTTTACGGGGCTTGTCGAAAAATCTTTGTCACAGTTAGTTACCAAGAAAACAACCTTCTCTATCTCTGCAGGCCCTCCCTCCCTCTTACTCTCGGCCAAAATGACCGAAACACTTCTTCAGAAATTACGCGGACCAGACAAAAATCCTACCATAGATACTCTTTCTTAAACCCAAATTTAATTCAAAACCCTAAATTTTCAAAACCCTTTCTTTCTCGGTGTTTTCTTTTTGTGAGTAGCAAAAATATCTAATCTTTTTTCCTCCACTTTCCCGCCTCCACCACCTGAAGCTTCTTTTGTACAGAGAAACGGTGTCAACTGTGAAATGCTTGTTAGGGATGCAGAAGCTGTTGCCCAGAAACCCTTCAAGCCCCCTCCTTTGTACTTCCGTTAGCACTAGTTTTATTTCTCTTCCTTTTAGAAACAAACGCACTAATTCTTCTTACTATTCTCACTCTCTGGGTTTTGGGTTTTCTACTACTCAAGCTCCTGTATTTTCGGTAAACCTAAAATCATTTTCTCATCTCTCAATGCACACGGCTGCAACTCTGCCTGGTAGTGTCGGCGGCGGCGGTTGTACATCTCTTTCTGCTTGTGTTGCTAGAAAGCCTACTATTCGACCTGTACTCACTTCTCGCTTTTGCAGTAGCGCCTGTCGCTGTGCAGCTGAGAGTACCATAACAAAAGCCCCTTTCCGCTCATGGTTTGTGCCTCGGCAGGCTTGGGTTCACACGGTGGCCGGCCCTGATGGGTCCGTGACCGCTGCTGCAGCCGCTGCTGCTGAAGGATTAAAGGGTTCTTCTGATGGAGACGATCAGAAAGAGGAAAAAGGGGAAAAGGGTGTGGACGAGAAGCGAGTGAAACTGAATAGGCGGCAAAAGGGGTCGAGTGATGTTGTGGGTAACGCTGATTTGTTAACAATTCCAGGGGTTGGGCCAAAGAATTTGAAGAAGCTGGTGGAGAAAGGATTTAGTGGGATGGCTGAGCTCAAGCAGTTGTATAAGGACAAGGTATTGTTAGTTTGCAAAATGCAGCTGAGTTATACTCTGTTTTCTAGTTGTTACGTTTTCTGCATACGAGGCATTGCAGTTGTTTTTATGTGGGACAGTTTTTGCTATAATACAAATTAGTTCTTCAGCATAATTATACAAATTAATAAGCATGTGTATGGATTTTATAATTCTCTGATACAATCTGTTTATTTAATTTAGAATTTGCAGATGGATTTTAGAAATATTTTTTTTGCGCCACAGCATTAGCGAGATATGATTATTGTGTTTGTGATATCAGGATCTGGCTAGTTAGTTGCCTCTAATCTGCAAATTTTTGGATTCAACAGCAGATAACCAACTTCAAAAATGGGCACAGCCTTACACTTGATGGAAGCTTAATACTGTTGTGTATGCTGTTTCTTTGTTTTTATACTAACTTGGATTCTGGTTTACCATTTTGCAGTTTCTTGGGAAGTCTAATGAGACAATGGTTGAGTATTTACAGAGTTCCGTAGGAATTATTCACAGAAATCATGCTGAGAGCATAACAGTTTTCATCAAAGAGAGTGTGGATGAAGAGTTGAAAGATATAAGCGCAGATGTGAAACCTGCACAAAAGAAGAGAATCACATTTTGTGTTGAGGGAAATATTAGTGTTGGGAAGACAACATTTCTTCAGAGGATAGTCAGTGATTCCATTGAGCTTTGCGATCTTGTTGAAGTGGTGCCAGAACCCATTGATAAGTGGCAGGATATTGGACCTGACCACTTTAATATACTTGATGCTTTCTATGCAGAGCCACATCGGTATGCCTATACTTTTCAGAATTACGTGTTTGTCACAAGGGTTATGCAGGAGAGAGAGTCATCTGGTGGAGTGAAGCCGCTCAGGTTAATGGAGAGGAGTGTTTTCAGCGACAGAATGGTAAGTCCTAATTTTGTGTTTGTCGCAGTTAATATAAGGTTCTAAAATTGATTGACCATTTAGTAAATATTCAAGTGGTCTTAAATTTGTGGATGTAATTTTAATCTGATTGGCCAAGGCATACCCGAATTTTTAGTTTATATATAGTAATTATAAAATTCTTTGACCGGATTTGAAATTTTGTTACATTGAACTTTTAATCTTAACCAAACTTGGATTCCAAACTTTGCAGTTATTTCTCATTTGGTTGATCCCATCCGAGAGGAACAAAAACCTGATTTTAAAGTTTCAAGGCTGATGCTTTTAATCTTCATTTTTACTTGATAAAGGTCTTTGTACGCGCTGTCCATGAAGCTAAGTGGATGAATGAGATGGAGATCAGCATTTATGATTCGTGGTTCGATCCAGTTGTCTCAGTTTTGCCTGGGCTTATTCCTGATGGCTTTATCTATCTTAGAGCAAGCCCTGATACTTGCCACAAGAGAATGAAGCTGCGAAGGAGAGCAGAAGAGGGCAGTGTCTCTTTAGATTATCTCCAGGACTTGCATGAAAAGCATGAGAGCTGGCTTTTCCCTTTCCAAAGTGGTAATCATGGAGTATTGTCCTTTAGTAAGCCACCCCTACAACTGGATAACTCTTTGCATCCTGAGATAAGAGATCGCGTGTATTATTTGGAAGGCAATCATATGCATTCAAGTATTCAAAAGGTATAATGCATATATTCTTTTTCCTGTAAAATTCAAATAATTATGAAAGCAGTTGACTTAGTTTTCTTTGGTTATGAGCAGGTGCCTGCCCTGGTTCTTGACTGTGAAGCCAACATTGATTTCAGCAGAGACATTGAAGCGAAGGAGCAGTAAGATCTAACACCCCTTCTTATGAGCAGAAATTATTTGAATGATTCCCCTGATTCTGTTTATTATTATGGTCATGCTTCCTATTACATTTTCAAATGATTCATGGGCTCAATTTGATGTCTGGAGATTTGGTACTCCTTTTTCCATTTTGATGTATGATAGTGCTTAGTGCACATGCTGTCTGCAATGTATGCAACAGCTTATAGCAAACTTGATAGCATGTCTGCATGCTCAATCAAAACATTAATTAAATTCAACAAACATTGGATTAAAGGCATTGATGTCAAAGTCAAAAGATATGATCTACATCGTTCCTTCTCCAAGGCATTTTTGCTGTGGTATGATGTAGAGGGAACAACATATTTCCTTGATTCATTATTACATTCACTGCACTTGCTTGAATGACTTGCCAGTTGCCATTCCGCGGTCAAATACTTGTACATTCCTTAATTTCTATACTAGATAATTTATATTGAAATGGTCAATGACTTTGTTGGTTGCTGGCCATAAATCAGGAATTCCAAAGCAAATGTTCTTGTTTTCTGAGTCATCTCATCCTACTAAGCATTTTCCCTGGTCAGTTTTAGTTGCATTTATTTTGTATGTTTTATTTTGACATTGTTAAAATATTAAATGAGAAAGTTGAATTTCTTAATGTACAACGATCATTTGATGCCTAGTGACCATGGAAATTGTGTGTTATTACCTGGGAGGTCTTTAAATGCTTAAGCTATCAATTCGGTAATGTTGTTTTTGTAGCTATAGCTGATCTCATGTTTAAGAGGTGGTTTTATTCCCTCGTTTGTTACTTGGTTGGTTCAATTACTTTGGCATAATCAATTTAATTGAGCTGTTCATGTAATATATTTCCCTTTTCTTTTTATGTGAAGCTATGCTCGGCAAGTGGCCGAGTTCTTTAAATACGTGAAGAATAGGAAAGAAGTTTCAACGGGGAAAGCTGGTGAAGGTGGTTTTATGAGCAACCGACAGATCTTGCTGCCCCGTGAAGGTGGACTATTTTTCCCCAGTGACAAAAACTTCACTGAGTCAGCACTAAAATCTTTAGATTTTAGACGAGCAATGTCATTCATGTCGGCTCAGTAGTTTGTTTTTTCCAATCCCAGGTCTATGTAAAGAGTTTGTCCGACTGGCATGTCTGGATGGTTTGTCTACCTACTCTGTGCATGTAAAGAATTGTTAACCCCTAGGCTTTTAGTGATGTAGAAATGACTGACTGTATGGTTAAATGCTTTGATATTCTAATGTTTGATTTTTTGAAATGTTTGCTTGCAAGTTATAGTATAGTAGTGAAAGATACATTTCACCCGCCATTTTTCTTTTCTACCGACTAAACATAATTCTCTCTGATTATAGAAGAGAAGTGGGATTTTGTGCGGATGAAGGGGCACTTGAAGAGTTCTTTCGAGTATGGATGTCAATATGGGTTGGTTGTATTTATATTGTGTTGAACTATTCTAGTGAGGTACTAATACCAACACAATTCATTTATTAATTGTATTACATCTTTATACAAAAATTAAACATGAGTTATATAAACTCAACACTTGTAATATATTTAATTTTTTTGTCGTGTTAGAGTTATAAAATTTGACACAACCATCTTAATTTGTATATTAATTAGAACTTAAAAATTATCAGATATTACTTAAATAATTGAGCAATTGTCCATAAATTAGATTACTGGAAATCCAATATTATATTAATAGTTTCCATCAACAAATATATTTTTTATGATACAAAGTATGTACCAATAAAAAGTCCAAATAAAGTTACGAAGTATAAAATTATATTAAAATCATATTTGTGTCTTGAGCTAGATTTGTATAGAAATAAACTATTTTTATACAAGCATGTACTTGCAAAATTTTAAAAATTCTCAAGCATGTTACCCATTACAATTATAATTATTATTTATAATATCATAAATTTTAATAAAATTTACATAATATTAAATAACTATTATTTATAAAATTATATTAGAAACATATTTTGGTCTACTAAGTCCACTTGAGCTAAATCTATATAGAAATAAACTATTACCGCGTAAACACAAACTTGCAAAATTAAAAAAAAAATCTCAAGTATATTTATAATTATAATTTTATTATTTATTTAATTCTAAAATTTACATAATATTATATAGAACAAATTACAAAAAACCTATAAAATTTAATAAATTACAACTATAAATAAATCTTTTAAAAAACTAACAGTTTACCTGTATGTTATTTGATAAAAATATTGTTTAAGATAATAATTAGGAAAACTGTGACTTAAATGTACTGATTATTCTGCAATTACAGTCATTCGTAACAAACAAAAATTTTAAATCTTTATAAAAAGTTATTAAACTGTATTGAATTATATTATAAATGAATGAACATAATCTCAAACAACAGATGAGTGAACTATTAGTTTTTTAAAGTTTATTTTTTGTAGTAATTTGTTAAAAACTCAGAAGTCTTTTATAATTTATTCTATTATATAACTATTATTTATGAAATTATATTAGAAACATATTTGGAATTGTTAAGTTAACTTAAACTAAATCTATATAGAAATAAATTGTTTCTACATATACATACACTTGCAAAATTTTAGAAAAAATGTTAAGCATATCTACAATTATAATTATAATTATAATTTATAAAGTCTTAAAATTTTAATTATTATTTATAATATTATCTAAATTATAAATGTCAATCTTCCTTTACTTGGTGTTATAAATGTATTGTATATTTAAATATTTTTTTTTTGTCTAAGTGACATTATTAATTTTGATATTATTATAAATTTACGAGTGTTATAAATGAATTGAATCAAATTGACACGATCTAACACTATACGTAAAAATTAAATGAATTGTAATATGTTCAAAAGTTAACCTGTTACATGATCCATTTTGAATCATATCATAAATGAATCAATCTATTTCTGACATGAACTCATATATGCTAAATACAAATACTCTAATTTTATGTGTTTCACAAATAGAGTTTACATGTCATAATCTATTTTGTCACAAAAATTTGAGTTGTTAACAAGAGGTTGAATTCAATGTGCCTTTTTCATAGGTGGAAGAAAATCTCTTACTGTCAGAATTACTGATTTAGACCCTATCTGGTAGGTGCACTCTGTGACTGACATAGTTGAGTTCGTAAGAACTGATTGGTATAGTGATGTTTTTATCCAGGTGTAAATCTAGTCATATGAGCATGAAAATTTTAATTTAAGATAATAATATTTTATGCGGGTATAAAGACTAGTGAATAATGACACATTATTATGACTTCGTACTTAACACATAAATCCAAGTGATAGGCAGAACGAAAAATATAAAGTTTTTTTTTGCGAAAAAATTTGATTTAAACACACTAAAGCGTAAAGAATAATATTTTAAGGCCATAAGTAAAGTTAGATGACAAAACTCTAAAATTAAGGGCTCCGAAATTTCGAAGATACAATCGATTATGCAAATTTATGGTTCGATTTTCTGACCGAAAGTTAGAGATATGCCTTCACGATTGTAATGATACCAATGTGATTGTAATGAAATTCTAAAATTTTTAAAACTCAAAATTTAGAAATTGGACGTCGGGTGAATTTTTACAGGTCCCATTAAAAAAAATGACCATCGATTTTCGCATCAGATGTCATTTCATAAAATTGAAGAAATTGTTTTGATGAGAAAATTATTTTATTATTTTTGATATATTTAATTTGATGGAATTATATCGTTTGGAGATTGAATTCGAGGAAGATAAATTATATCATGAATTAATTTGAAAAAGTTATGACTAAGTCAAATTAAATAGAGATGCAATTTGGCCATTTGTCAAGTTTATCTCTTAATTAACATTTTGATGGCCAATAAGGAAAATAATTAATGATTAATTAATTTAAATCAAAGTATATAAAGATAAATTGTTAAAATCTCTCCATTTATCTAAGAAAATTCTTCATGAAAATCACGAAAATCTCTCCTCATCTTCATCAAGTGGCTAGTCACTATGGGAGTTTCATTCAAGCTTTTTTCTTATTTCGATTTCACAAGATTTTAATTATTTAAGTCATGGAAGCAAGGAAGATTAAATTTGGGTGAAGAGAAAAAAGATAAATTGGGTGGAAATTTTTTCTCTTGACCAAAAATTTCAAAAAAATTTGGGGTGAGACTTTCTTCATTTTTTCTTTTAAATTTTTATGGCTTTAAGTTAGTCTTGATGTTTGTTTCAAGTTTATTTTATTTGGGTTGAGGTTTGATTATTGTTTGATTTGGTATGTTGGATGAATTAGGATTTGTGGACAATAATGGAAAAACATTAGATAAAAATAAAAAATGAGGAATTTAGAGATGAGATTGATGATAAGTTGTGAAAAATGGGTAAAAATAATTTTTAGAAATTTTTGTGGAATTTTTAAAATTTTTTTATAATTATGTCCAAAATTTTGGATGAAAAAATTGGGTGAATCACGACTTGATTTTTTAGAAATTGGAGTTATTTAGGATATTTGGAGATATGAAATAATTTTTTAAGTGAAGAAATAATTTTTGGAAATATTTTAAAGTATGACCGAATTATTGGAGAATTAATTCTTGGATATTTTGACTTAATTAAGTAAAATTGATAGTTAAAAATTAAAGAGTATGAATTGAAATAATTATAGAAATTTATTTGAAATTTTCAGAGAAATTGATTAATTGATGAAAATTTTTGAGTGGAAAATTAGAACATTGAAAATAATAATAATAATAATAATAATAATAATAATAATAATAATAATAATAATAATAATAATAATAATAATAATAATAATAAATTGAGGGAAATTATATGGGGAAGGAAAAAGAAGGGAAAATAAGGAAATTAAATTAGAATTTTTGAAAATGAATTCTTCAATAATAGACTAATTATAGGAAAATATGACACAAAAATGAGAAAAAGAGAAATATTATTAGAGAATAAGTAGTCGCCCCGTAATAGATGTTGGGTGACTAGGAATAATGAATTACGTGTTAAATGTATGATAACACTGATAAACAATTTTAATAGATGTGAAATTCAAAAAATTTTGTTCGGAGATTTAATTTTAAAAAGAAATGTTAATATTTATTGACGAAAATAAATAATTAAAAATTTATTTATTGTCAGACACAACGATGAAATTGGTGCTAAGAGTAGAAAGTGGTAAGGATACGATAAATCAGATAATGACATAAATATACTTGTGTAATAATAATAATAATAATAATAATAATAATAATAATATATGGAATATAATATGACTTCTATTAAATAATAATAACCGATATAGTTATATGAATTCTGATATGGTGATGAATTAATTTAAAATATGAAATTGTTTGTTTTATTGATGTTATAAATACACTTTATACATGAGTATATATATATATATAGTGAGTATACCTAAAGTATATGATTAGTATATACTTAGTATTAGTTTGAGAATTACTAAAGCATACGTGATATGCATATATGTATAAATATAATTATAATTGATATATGAAATGACTTGATTATTGTAGAAATTTAGATGTGTATATCTGTGATTAGTACAAAAAATATGGAAAACAGTAAAAAGGGATAAGATAGTTGTGAAATTAATGTCAAAATGAAATGGTAACCAATATTAGAATAATAAAAAAGAGTAACCAGTTACTGACATATGGTATGCAAATTGACACTGTATAAAAAGGAATTAATATGAAAATATAAAAATACTATATGTTGGTATAATAAATATAGTCAGATATCATGTAAATGAACTTGGACTATATTGGCGTAGACTTATTGGCATATCAATAAAGTTATACGAATTATCTAGCCCAATTAAAATATGCGGTTATATCTGATTCGGTCGGATATACATATGGATATGCACTTTATTGTTAGGGTAGTTTGAATGATACATATGTGTTAGAAATGTATGTTTGAAAAATAAAATTACTGTTTAGTATTAAATGGAATAATCTAAATGTTATAAAGTTATTTTCATAAAACTTGTACCACTGAATTTTAAATTTAGTGTGTGAGTTTTTCTCTCTCGCATAAGTTGTAGATAGAAGATTGAGTGGTAAAAATTGTAAATTGTAATACATTTTATCCTTCCGTATACACCATTATATACAATCAGATAAAAATGTTATAGAGTTTATTAATAACTATTTTAATAATATATATATTAACATAAGAAAAATATAATTAAAATAATATATTACATTAATGAATAAAAAAATTTGTGTCCTCGCCATTCTAATTCTATGATCGTAGTTTACAATATATAACAATGTAAAATAACTTACATATAGATTAAAATAAGTCAAGTAAAATATATAAAATATAACAAAATTTGTTGTTATGAGGTAACTGTTATTACTGTTTGACTCTATTAGTAAAGTCCATTGGTTTCAGCAACGACTTCTATGTACATGCATTGCTTTTTCACACTGTTAAAATCTACGTCAGATAAAATAAATCTTCGCGTTAAGTGTAAAACTCAGTGATGTAAAAATTTATAAATAAAGTCACTTGAATGAAAATATACAATTAAAAATTAACAAAATTCTAAAAAAATTTCATGTATCAAAACTATTAATAAATTATGTACTTATAATAAAAGTAGATATAAATCATTAATAATAAAAAAATTTCCAGAATTAAATCCATTGGCATTCATACTACAAATATAATAATAAATGTATAAAAATTATATTCGTTTTTTAAAATAAAAACTTTATCCAACTCATATATTAAAAGACAATAGACATATACTTAAGGAAACAAGAGATACTATTAAACGATGAAAATTTCAGAATAAAAAATAATTACATGATTTAAAATAATATCTAATCGAATATAACCACAAAATCAGTTTCGATCTAAAATAACCACAAAATTGGTACATAAATAATGTATATGATCCAAGATAACCACAAAAGTCATACAATACTTATCATGATCAAGATAACTATATGTGCAGTACCTATCCTATTAGCTTGTTAACAATTCACTAACTTACTATCTAGGCTAATATATAAGTTTATCTTTGTACATACAATGTTAAAACATTTATCTCACTAAAATTTTTATAGATATAATAGTTATTAATTTATCATAATTGAAACTACGGAATTTTTATTTTAATTAATTTCATACAAATATTTAATAGCATAAAAATTCATCCATATGAAAAATAAATTTATTTTATTAAAATATCATATCAAAGTATTTATTTTATACTAAAATCATATAAAATCAATTTAAATTGCTATTTACCAATATTATAAGTTAGTATACAATCCTTTATTGTAGTTTGTCGAATGCTACCTGCTCATTCTCTTTATCTAGTCCTGCTGTCTATCTTAACGATACACTTGAATAACTATTAAATTCCTAATTGATCACTAAACCAATAAAAATTACCAAATTCTAATAAAAATTAAACTACTCACTTAATTTCTCCATCTCTTACATTATATTGACATTTTTCTATCAGTGTTTATTTCTTTGTACACACTATTAACTGAAAATTACAAAATATCTAAAATATTCTAAATTAATTAAATTTTTTTCCTTCAAATTTTTTTTCTCAATTTATTTTTATTTTCCATGTTTTTCTACACCAAATTCCCAATTTCTACTCAAAAAATTTCTCAAAAATTCCCTTCAATTTTTTTCTTAAATCCAAAATTATCCTTTCATTATTTAACTTTACCACAACTCAAAAATCATCAAGATCAAGTTAAAATTTCATAATTCCTCTTCCATCATTTTTAGACATCATCTAAATAATTTTCCGAAAATTCACCAAAAACCCATAAAATTCATTTCTTCTCAATTTCTATCATTATTACTCTTCTCGTCCTCCAATTAACTCATTTCTTAATTTTATTCCATAAATTTTTCATTTTTCCATCAAACCCTAACTTAATAGTTTATTCAAATTCTCATCAATTTCTCCCAAATTCTTGCAATAACATTAAAAAAAATTAAGCTTAACAACGTCGTGCTATGAAAAAATACAAAAAATTGGAAGAATTTCTCACATTTCAACAAGTTAGAAATTTTGGCCAAGCTTCTCAAATTTTCTACAAATTTTCTTTCACTCCAATCTAATTTCTCTTGCACCTTATACTTGGATGGTAGTATTTTATGAGAAGAAAGTGGAAGAAATCAAGGAAATGAGAGAGGTGGAGTTCAGCCATGGAGAATGAGGGAGAAGAAGATGATATTTTCTTTCTTTTTTAATGGAAAATAAAGATTAAAAAGTCAAATTTACCTTTTTATAGCTTAATTAGTGACTAATTAATTTTGATTAAGCTTAATCAAAGTTCCTATTAGTCAATTAAAATTTAATTTACTCCTTAAGTTGACAAATGGTCCAATCAAAGCTTAATTAATCTCGATTTTCCTTAATTTCAACTGATCACAAATTTTTCTTTAATTAATTCATGATTTAATTTAATTCTCTAAAATTCAATATCCAGACAACTTAATTCGGTTGAATTGAATATACCAAAAATTTTATATATAAAAAATCTCTTCGTAACGGTATTTTCAATTTCATGAAATGACTTTTGGTGCAAAAATTGAATTTTTATGATATAGTCATTTTTTTAATCAGATCCGTAAAAATTCATCTGAAATCCAATTTCTAATTTATCATCTTTAAAAATTTTAAAATTAAATTATGATCACATTATCACCATTACAATTGTGAACACATATCTCTAACTCTAAATCAGAAAATCGAACCGTAAATCTGCATTAGAAATTATATTTTCGTAATTATGAGCCTTAAACCTAAAAATCTTGTCTCTCAATTATTCCCACTATATCAATATGAAATTCCCTATATCTTGGTATATTTAATTCATCATTTTTTCACCGGCTAGAAATCACTCATTTCTGGTCCGACCTATTACTTCGATTTATGTGCAAAATATGAAATCACAAGTGTAACTTATTTCCATTCCAAATATGTTATTTCCATTATTAAATAATATTTTCCTTACTTAAAATGTCTGTATTTATACATTGATCATAACGTTTTTGTCCACCTAGTACAAACGATTGCAGGACTTATGTATAATAATCAAGTTCTAAATCGCGGACGTGACATAAATAGTACTACAGAACCACTAGAACCCATATCATAGCAAAACATCAGTAATATGAGTATTCACATTTTTATTTTTAAATTATTTCACATTGTATTTTATTTTAAAAAAAATCAATTATGACATTTTTATGATACATCATAGTTTTATGTATGCATATTGTTTATTATGAGCACATATTGGTATATGGTTGTAAGTTTTGCACAAACATATCAATAAGTCAGTCGGAAATATTAGATTAAGAGTTGTTACACTTACTCGAGCCTTTTTTACCACTAAATTATATAATATTTGGGTCCTGAAAAAAAATATTAGGATAGAAAGAACAACTTAAAGAAAATTCTTTGAAATTTTAACAAATTACAATAAAAAATAAACTTTTAAAAAAATTAATAGTTTACCTCTTATCGTTTGAAATAATGTTCATTCATTTGATATTGTATGAATTTCAAATATTATTATACAATATACCACATGATTTTTCTATATTTGAGATATTTTTGTATGAATTCTTTAAAGTTTCATTTATAATCTAAATTTTTTTATAAGAATTTAGCGGTTTTGCTCGTTACCAATAATTGTAACTGCAGGACAATTAATACATTCAAGTCTTTACCTTCCTAATTGTTATCTCAAACAATATTTTTATCAAAAAATATTGAATAAACTGTTAGTTTTTTAAAAATTTATTTTTAGTTATAATTTATTAAATTTCATATAGGTTTTCTGTAATTTATTCTGCTGGAAATAAGAGGTTATGCTTGATGAAGTTTTACTGTAGCTTAATGAGGGCCCTGATTTCTGTATATAATAACATTTAGAAATTTTAATTTCTTTTTATTAATCTTCGTAATGTTGTAAATCTTCCTACCCTAAATAAATAAATATGTATCTTTCATAACCTCTCTTTATATTGACAAATTGTACATTAAAGGAGGTCGCTTTAGGAGTTGAAATTTTATATCAAAATCTAACTAATATTGAAATGCCTCTCTAACTCAAATTTTAACCAAGTTATCTGAAAATTAGTGGGTTTATCCTTGTATCTAATTTCAAACACCCCCAATCCCCCTCCCCCCCACCCTCCCAAAAAAAAAGGCTCTCTTATATTAAAAAGGAAAATTTTGCATGTTTAATGCATTAAAAACAAGAGTATACAAAGAAGATGCAAATATTTTGTGAAGATAATAAAATAAAAAATAATGTAATTATTAAAAAACTACAAAATGTATTATATATACTATTCTAAAATTAATTATATATAAAATTTAATTATTACAAATTTTGTGAATCAATATTATCTTCATGATAATATTCTATCATAACTGGACAATTTTTTAGGAAAATATATCGAATAACATTTCCATTCATTAGGAAATTTTCTTTTGCGGAAAGCATTGACTATACAATTTAAACTGATCCCATCCATCTTTAGAAAAGAAAAAGAATAGGAAAATTCTACCACTTGCAACCCAATTTTTATAGAAATTCTGCAGCTATTAAGCACCATAATGTATTTATGAACATGCCATTCCTCATACATAACGTTAAAATATACAATGGCCATCAATCTTTCCTTCTATACATGGGACTTAACAAAATTCTTTCAAGTGTTTACATAATCTATTGCATAAATTACATTGCTTTCGTTCCTAATAAAAACTTGCAAACAATCTCTAAACCCCACCAAAAATTGAATTTTGCGCACCACTCTTCAACAGAATGCTGAGGAAGGGCGCTAGATATATTTTTTCTCTAAATTAATCATATTCCAAGGTCAAATGATGGAGAACTCTGAAGGTCACAATTTTGTATATTTGGCTTTGGAATTGCATCCCATGCCTGTACCAACAACTTGGACCTGTTTTTCAGAAGCAAGGTAGCCTGAGCCTCTACAGCATCAAGATCAAGACTTGCAAAGAATTCATCATCATGAAACACTTCGCCATTGGTAGCACAGTTCTCAGCTGGAACCTGCTGCAGTGATTCTTTTCTGGCAGCATCTGAAAGTGCAGAGAATTCTTGCTCTAGGTTGATTGCAGGAATAGGTCGTGACTGACAAAAACTCAATTTCCTTCTTCTTTCAGGCATTGTCCCATTTTCCGCTGGAAAATTAGTTGTTACACAAGGCCTTGCTGCTGATATCCTGTCTACATTCATCTGAAAGGTATCTGGATATCTCTCAGCAAACTTATTTTCAGATTTATTATGAGGGGTTGGGAAAGAATATGGTGTCTTCACCGAGGAGCTTTTGCTTGTGGAAGTCCCACGATCAGGAGTGACAGTGATATAAGAATTGGATTCTCTCTGCACAGGTGACTGGGTGAGCAAAGAACGCCTGTATCACAATCAGTTAGTTCATAACTTCATATATTTTGCAGTTGCACCTTCAGCAAAATAAATGGCCAAAGATGAATATTGAATGGGGCAGATGTTTATTTGACTGGACAATGACTTTGGAAGAGATAAAGAGAATCACTTGAAGATATTAGTATCATGCAGAGACCAAAACACTAATGATTCATTTGCATGAGAAATAAGCAATGATTTTCACGAAAAGGAACTCAATGTCTGGACAGAGGATGATTTACAACAGTGTTGATTATGAATAATTTATGAATATGTACTATGATGGTAATATCCAACATCCTATTTCTTGACCCTAGTTATCTTACGGAAGCGGGAGAGACCTGTAGATCGCCATCATGTCAAATCTACTAGTTTCAGCTGGAGTACTTGCTGCTGTAGGATTTGTCCTGTCATCTATGAAACTATCATCATATGAACTGTTGCCTTGGTCATCTTCCTCGTCATCAGATATTTCAGCTCCAGAAGAAACCCTATGCATAAGAAAAATGCAGAGAAGTTGGCACGAAAGAAATTCAGACAACCATCACAGAAGTTTAAGTGAATAATTTGTTCAACACATTTCTTATTGTAATTGGATTTCTATATCGCATTAACCAAAAAAAATTGTGGGTTTGTAACAGGAAACACAATTAAAAATAACATCTGGTAGCATATAGCTGATAATCCTAATGTGACTTACTCAGCTTCTTCCTCAATGAAGGCCCTGATATTGTGAGTTTGTTTCCTTTTACCTGAAAAGACAACAGGAGCTGTATCACTTTCTATTCCCCAAACCTACGACATCCTCTTAAGCAGAAATAATGAGTTAAACAGCTACGAGGAAAGAGTTTTCCAGAGCTAGAATGGAAAACCATTCATGGATTTAACTTGCCTTTACCATGACACATTTGGTTAGGACTTCTATCAGAGAAAGTTCTACCTATAGGGTTTAACAATTTTTCCTTATCGCACTCTGGACTCAAATTTTTATCCATATCTCCAACTTTCCTCAATCTTTTGAATTTGCGCACTTGTTTAACACTTTCTGACTTGTCTTCAGAACTCAAAAGCCAATCTCTGCTACAGCTGTTTCTGGGGAGATTTTCCAAGGGAGAATTAGTTTCCATAGCAGGAGAAATTGAAGTGCATCCACCTGTTCTGGCAACGTCGTTGTCCTTAAGTATAGAGGTTCAAATTTCAGTTAATACAAGAAAATGAAGCATTTATTTGGCAGGCATTACCTTCAATAGCGGTTCTATCTTTATTTGGACTTGAAGGCTCTGGCAGCAGTTTAGCACACAATTTTATGGCTGAAATGACCTCTGTAATGAAAAACTCTATCCTTAATTTCAACATTCAAAATTCAAACTCATTACTAGAATAAGAGAATTAACTCTGAAAAAGTTAAAGCCAGCAATATTTTAAACTGTCAGCTTAAGAATGCAGAGTTCCATTAAGAAAACTTACCAACATCATTGATTGGAGACTCTGGAACAATACCACTGTGGATAATAGTAGTTAGCCTGGGACTAGTTTCAGAATTGTTATTGCATTCATTGGTCTGCGAAGAAGGTGCCTTAATGTCCAAGCAACCAAGTGTTTCACCGACACAATCTCCTTCATTTGAAAGAGTTTTCTTCAACAATGGACTCTCAGGAATTGTTTCAACCTGATCCAGTTTTTCTTCTTGCTGGACGTTAGACTTGGATGTTGCCAAAGCCACATTAGTTTCACATTGTGCTCCATATATTATTAGTTCAGGACTAGATTTGTCTTGAATTAGCTCCTTATAATCTTTACATGGAGTCTTCAAATTGCAAGATTTTTGCTTGTAACAATTAAGCATCATTGTGTCGCTAGCCCTTCTACACTTAGAATGAGATGCCTCTTTTAATGGAAGTACAGGGACAGACAAAATCATGACTTTTCCTTGAGCATCTACAGACAGAAATTCTGAACCAAAAAGACAGGAATGTGCTGGAGGCCTTTGTTGATGGAGAACCATAACATTATGGTTCCTGAGTGTCAAGGTCTTCATCAGTGATGCATCAGAATCAGTTACTATTTCAGGAGTGTGGATGGTTGGAAAATCATTACAAATCAGCGGACCTGCAACTGCAGTTTAAGAACCAAGACAAAATGCATATTTGCATAGTAGAGAGTGATCTATAGACCTGAAGTATTAGTAATCAAGAAATTCCCTTTTTCTTTTTTCATTTTTTCAAAAAACATTGAGAAATAGAAGTTCTGTAAATCTTGGTAAATTTCCAAGCACAGGACATGCAGCTACAATATTTGAAGACAAATAAAAACCTTTAACAGTCAGAAATGAGAGAAAAAAATTGCAAAGAGCTGCATATGAGAAATATGAAAAAATAATTATCCAGTAGGCTGGAAAGAAGTGAATTGTAGTACTCCAAAATGAGATACTTCCTTCAGCAAAAATGCATAGGAGAAGCTTGGAAGCGGATTGTTTGCACTTCCCACATTTCTACAAAGGGACAGTTAGCAGACATCTTAACTAAAAGGTTGGTAAGTTCAGCATTTCATAGGATTGTAAACAAGCTAGGGATGGAAAATATATATTCCTCAGCTTGAGGGTAAGTGTTGGAATTTCAGGACTGATGAATATCCCAGATTTTTGTATTTTCAGTTATAGGATATTAGCTATAAATTAGTAGATAATAGTTTCCTGATCCCTACAGATTTGTAGAATGTTGAACTTCCCTAGAATAGTAATATCTTGATGGATAAATTTTTTTTTGTAACTATCATTTTCCAGTGAGAATTGAATTCCAGAATTTTCTTCACTTCACTTTTTTTGAATAGTAAAACATCTTGAGGCACTTGGAGAGATTAATGTTTATAATTTTCAGTTTTATAAAGGAACTACTGGAAAACATTTAAGTTGCAAAACATACACATGCATGAGAGTGCACGCACACATTTATCCTTGGCTCCATAACTATTTCTCATAATCAATAGTGTAATTTCTGGAGAAAAGAATGTTTCTTTTCATCTATTAAAGATTGTACAATACTAGATATTTTATATTTACACTAAGCTAAAAATTAGACTTGAAAAATAACTATTTTCTTTTGCTATAATTTTAATTTTGGTAAGACCCTAACTTTTAGCTAACAGAATATTACATATAAATCAAAGATCTGATCATATTTCCAACACTCCCCCTCAAGCTGGTTTGAAAATATCTTCCATGCCCAGCTTGCATACCAACTTATCAAACTGCCCTTTATGAAGTCCTTTAGTGAACAGATCTGTCACTTGGTCTGATGTAGGAAGATAAGGCATACAAATCAGTCCAAATTCTAACTTTTTTTTGATAAAAAACTTGTCTATCTCCACATGTTTGGTTCTATCATGCATAACTGGATTATGTGCAATAGCAATGGCAGATTTGTTGTCACAATAGATCTTTAGTGGTAGAGCAACTTGAATTTTCAAATCCTCCAAAATCCTTTTAATCCACATTATTTCACAAATCCTAAGAGCAATTGCTCTAAATTTTGCTTCAGCACTACTTCGAGCCACAACACTCTACTTTTTACTCCTCCATGTTACAAGATTTCCTTCAACAAATGTGCAATAACCAGAGGTTGACCTTCGATCTATTTTGCTTCCTACCCAATCTACATCTGTGTATATCTCCACCTTTAAATGCCCATTATTTTCAAACAATAAACCTTTCCCAGGAGTTCCCTTTAAATACCTCAGAATTCTTAGCACAGCTTCGTAATGTTATGGTCCAGGAGAGTGCATGAATTGACTTACCAAACTAACAGCAAAAGAAATATCAGATCTAGTATGTGCCAAATATATCAGTTTGCCAACTAGCTTTTGGTACTGCTCCCTATCCACCATTTGTTCAGGGTTGGCAAGTTCAAGTTTCAGATTAGGTTCAATCGAAGTTTTAATAGCTCTACATGCTAACATTTTAGTTTCTCCCAACAGATCTAACACATATTTTCTTTGAGAAACAAAGATTCCCCTTTTTGATTTTGCAAACTCCATACCTAGGAAATATTTTAATTCTTCTAGGTCTTTGATTTCGAACTCACGAGCTAGCAATTTTTTTAACTTATGTAGTTCTTCACAATCATCCCCGATCAGAATAATGTCATCTACAGAAACAATCAGAATTGTCTTTTTTCCATTACTGGAATGCTTGAAAAACAATGTGTGATCTCCTTGACTTTGGCTGTACCCAAATCTCTTCACTACCATTCCAAATCTTTCAAACCATGCTCTAGGGGATTGTTTAAGTCCATACAAGAAATTTGTCAATTTACACACTTTACCACTGCCCATTTTCTTTTCAAATCCAGGTAGAGGTTCCATGAAAACCTCTTCTCCAAGATTGCCATTTAAAAAACCATTCTTGATATCTAGCTGATGTAAAGGCCAATTAAATGTTGCTGCCATAGAAAGAAATACCCTTATAGAGTTAACTTTTGTTACTGGAGCAAAAGTCTCTTGATAATCAATACCATTGGTCTGCATAAACCCTTTAGCAACTAACCTGATCTTGTATCTTTCTACAAAACCATCAGCCCTACATTTAACCATGAAAACCCATTTACAACCAACTGTCCTCTTCCCTTTTGGCTCAAACTCATAGTCTCCCATGTTTTGTTTTTCATAAGAGCATTCATTTCTTCCATAACAGCCCACTTTCAATTTGGATGTTCAAGTGCTTCTTGTATGCTTCTGATGTTTGAAGTAAAGGCTTTATGGTTGCTAGACAGTTTGGGGTAGGATAGGTATTTGGCTATGGGATGTATAATACATGACCGAACTCCCTTCCTAAGGGCTATAGGTATACCACTATCTGAAACATCAATATTTGCACTACCAAGATTTTTAGGAACGACCAGGTTTTCTATGGATTTAGAGGAGTCGGGTGTATTATTTAGTGGAGGGTTGATTGGTACAAAGGTTGGTTCAGGATTAGAAATTTGGAGTTGAGATTGATCTTGTATCAAATTAGGTTGTTCCCTCCTATGAGGAAACTTTCTTGTATATACTTGCAGCTCTGTTGTAAGATAATTATCCTTATATCCTTATTAGAATTTTTATCTTGTAATGTCTCTCCCCCTAAATGTGATATAAATTGATCATCATCTAGTTGTGCAGAATTTTCAACATTTATTTCCTTCAAAAGAGCAATAGGTAAAACTGAATCAAAAAAGTTGTTAAAGTCATCTTCCTTTACATGCTCCCCCTAAAGATGATTCTTTTCAAAAAATGGTTTTTGTTCAACAAAGAAAACATCCATGCTAATATGAGTTTTTCTTGTAACAGGATTAAAAACCTTATATCCCTTTTGATTGGATGCATATCCAATGAAAACACATTTTTCAGCCTTAGCATCAAGTTTTGATTGACAAGATTTAGATGTATGAAGGAAAACAGTACACCCAAAAACTTTAAAGGGTAAGTTGGACACTAATCTATTATTTGGGAAAGAACTTTTGAAACAATTCAAAGGTGTTTCATGATTTAGGACACGAGATGGAATCCCATTTATTACATAGGTTGCTGTTAATATGGCTTCACCCCATAAATATTTTGGTACATTAATAGACAACATAAGAGCTCTACATACTTCTAGAATGTGGCGGTTTTTTCTTCAGAGACTATTTTGTTGAGGTGTGTTTGGACAAGAAGACTGATGTTGAATTCTTTTTTTGGTTAAAAACTCCCCGAGACATTGATTAAAATATTCTTTGCCATTGTCAGTTCGTAAAATGTCAATCTTAGTTTGAAATTGACTTTCAATCATGACAAAAAAATCCTTAAATAATTTTGCAACATCAGATTTTTTTCCAATAAATAAATCCAACACAATCTAGTGTGGTCATCTATAAAAGTAACAAATCACCTTTTTCCAATTAAGGTAGGTATCTTTGAAGGACCCCATACATTACTATGTATAAGATAAAAAGGTCTTGAGGCTCGATAAGTCTTTGAATTATAAGGATGTCGATGAGACTTTGAAAAACAGCACACATCACATTGAAAATTTTGACAATCCAGATTTTTAAACAAGGAAGGAACTAAATGTTTCAAATAAGCAAAACTAGGATGTCATAATCTATAATGTCATATCATAATTTGTTATCTAATAGAGGGAGAACCCACATTACAGTTTAACCACAGAGTTGGAATAGTATTCAAGAAAGAGTCCTCAAAATAGTAAAATTCATCCTGCATCTTAGCACTGTCAATCCTCGTCCCCAAATTTCTGTCCTGAAATTCACACAATGTAGAGCAAAAAATTACTGAGAAATTAGAATCTTGAGATAGTTTACTCACAGATAATAAATTGCAAGAAAATTTTGGAACGTGTAAAACAGATTTTAGAATAATATTTTCAGATATTTGAATAGAACCTTTTCCTACAATGGGTGACAAACTTCCATATAAAATTCTAACCTTTTGATTTCCAAAACAAGGAATGTAAGTTTTAAACAATGAAAACATGTTGGTCATATGGTTTGATGCACCAGAATCAATTATCCATAGTGCAGAAGTTTTTTGGCTTAAGAAAACAGAGTTACCTGAATGTGCAAGAGAAACATTCGGAATAGAGATGTTGTTTCCAGAGTTGGAAGTTTTAAGGAGCTGCAGGAGTTGATTGAGCTGCTCCCTACTGATTAATTGTTGTTCAACTGAATTTGCAGATGAAGATGCAACTTTTGACTTGTTCTTAGGTTTCCAATTTGCTGGTTTTCCATGGAGTTTCCAGCAACTTTCTTGGGTATGGCGAGGTCGATGTTTCTACAAATGCAGGAGAGTCTCCTCTTTTTCCAAGCATCACCATCCTTCTACTTTCTTCTCTCCTTACTTCAGCAAATACTTCATTCAAGGATGGAAGAGGTTGCCGCCCAGTTATTCTACCTTTTACTTCATCAAACTTAACATTCAAACTAGCTAGGAAGTGAAATATTCTGTTGTTATCCAAAAGCTGTTGATAATGGGCACCATCTTCTTCACTTTTCCACTTGTAATCATTCAGTCAATATCCTACCATAACCTTTTCAAATTGTAGAAATACTTCGTTATTGTATTAGTTCCTTGTTTGATTTCTCCAAGTTTGAGTTGAAGTTCATAAATCTGGGATTGATTACCAAGATCTGAATACATTTGTTTCAGACTGTCCCACATTTCTTTAGCTGTTGAGTAGCCAAGATAATCTGCGCTAATGTCTTCCTCCATGGAATTAACTAGTCATGCCATCACCATGGAATTTTCAGCATCCCAAGTAGCGTATTGTCTGTCATCTTCATCAGCTAGTCAAGTATCCCATTTTTCCACGACCACGAACATACACCTGTATTGATTGTGACCAGTGCAGAAAATTGTCTCCATTCAATCTAATGGAAGTGATTTGGACAGAGTGATTATCATTAGTTAATTGGGATAAGGTTTCAGCAAATCCAGGTGTGGAATGGGATGTGGAAGAGATTTCAGACATGGTGGTGGGAAAATAGTGAATAGAGAGTAGCCAAAAAAAAAAAAAAACTTAGTTCTCTGAGTTGGAACAACCAGGCTCTGATACCATATAATTTCTGGAGAAAAAAATGTTTCTTTTCATCTATTAAAGATTGTACAATGCTAGGTATTTTATATTTATACTAAGCTAAAAATTAGACATGAAAAATAGCTATTTTCCTTTACTATAATTATAATTCTGGTAAAACCCTAACTTTTAGCTAACAGAATATTTACATATAAATCAAGGATCTGATCTGATCTGATCATATTTCCAACAAATAGAACTAAGTGTTTTTGTTTTTTTCATTTTGTCTCTTTTGTCTCAAATGAAACAACAAAGAGTTAAGTGCAAGTGCTCAAATTTTTGTAGCATACGTACATGCAACTTGAATGAAATTAAGAGAAAAAATTACTTCCTACATCTAATTAGACTTTTAGAACGACATAGGAAAATCGTTACTCTAATTCTCTATATTGTTTATGTATGCCCAGAGAAGCCTTCTGAACATAAACTCTTTTTGACAAACATTTTCAGTTGTAGATAATTACAGTACCTTCTTTATCATCGCCCTCTTTTTCGGCAGTGTCAACTTCCAAGCACTTGCTTGAAGACATTTCAATGATTTTATCCTGCATCCAGCAGACAATTTGAACGCAGTTATAATAGATTAAAGATGAAAACTTCTAGCAGTACAGTTGAAAGCAAACCTCAACGGTATCCCTGGAAAAGGATAAATTTTGTAAATATTGCATCGTATCAATCAGCAATTCTGTTCTATTAGAATGCATTACTTTATGCACTCTAGAGGGAAATGCTTGAAAATGCGGAAAGGCAATAAGAGATGGTCTCCAAGATTTTCCACTGGGAAGCTCAAAGTACTTGGCGATTAAACCAGTCTCTGCAGCATTTAGTTTAGCAATCAAAGCAGGTGTTTGAATTGCTTTATCGTCTTTCACTTTCTTCCCACGAGGAATATATTGTTCAATTGATAGCTTGATAAATTGGAGTTCAGGTTTATAAATATGGGGAATCTAGGATGAAAAAAAATGTTATAGGTCAAGAAGATAAACAGCACTAGGAATGAGAGAGATAACAAGAATGCTTGCTCATAGATCTCACCATCCTTGGGCTAGAATGGAAATTGAAGCTATTTATCCCCCCATTATGCATGTGTTTTCTAATGGCCCTGCTGTTTGATTGTTTTCGCATATAGCCCTTCAACTCAGACCCTTCACAAGCTAATATTAGTAAAACCTTGTCAAGGTACATATTGACTAAGCAGCAAGACCTAAGAAATTAAGTAGTAAAATGACTTTTAAGGTCTTCCAGGAATGAAATTATGTGATCTAATCAACACCATACTTCATAAAATGCATTAACAAGAATGTTAAAAAGGATATCAACTCGTCCATCATGCTTCCTTCCAGTTCTCCCCATGCGCTGAATCATTCTTAGTGGCGACACATTAGCATCAAAACATATTACAAGATCAACTTCCATGATATCTAGACCTTCTTCACCAATTGATGTGGCAACAATAACATTGTATTTGCCAGCTCGAAATTTCTGTTGGAGAATGAAGTAAGTGAATGGAAGTAAGTCAAAAAACATTAAAGAAAAAACGTAAATACCTCCAAAACAGCCTGTTGAACTTTTTGTGATTGGCCTTTCAGTGCTTTTCCTGTAAGAAATTTTAAATAAATTACGATGTTAAGTTACAAATACTAAAGTGCAATCTAATTCCAGAAGAAAAAACGAAGCAACAACACTCTCCACAATTCAAGAAGAGGCAGAAGGAAAACAAAAAGCACTAGCTTCTTTTTGGAAGGAATAAACTCAATAAAGTTAAAGAAAAAAACTGCAAACCCGAGCTTTGACCAATAAACTCAGTTGCTTTAACCAGATCCCCAATGTTTGTTAGAGCATTCATTATATCCCTGAATATCAGCATTACATCAAGGAAAAAATTTTCAAGTTAAAAACATTGTGTGATGAAATAATAAATATATGCTGGAGCTAACTATGATATGAACTTGAAAAAATTTTCTACCTCACACTTCCTCTAAAATTGGAAAAAATTATCACCCTTGAGTTCTGGGGGTCCTTCGTTTCTGCAACCACATATTAGCAATTATATTCACTAGCAGGTGACAAACTTTCAAATAAAATCAAACAAGATATGTAAAACTACAAGATAATTGCAAACCACACAATTTTGAAGAAAGTATAATTGTAGATGATAAAGTACGAGTTAGAAAATGAATATCAAACTCAAAAGTCATGTTTTACACCATTAAAAAAAATTAACTAGCAAGATAACATGGTGACACAAAAAGCAATAAACCCATGTCTTAAAAATGGTGATAACATCCAATGGATCATGACCTGATCCATGGAGTCAATCAAACATAAAACATTAATAATGGTAAACCTCGTTTTTTTTTTCTCATGATCAGTTGGTCCAACAATTTGTTAATCTTGCTCTATTAACAATCTTTCGATGACCAAATGCACAGTCACATGCAAAAGCATGGAAGTAGAAAATTAGCAAGTGCTGTAGTTTTAGTTCCAAACCAACAAAGAAGAAAGACAAAATACTGCAGAAAACAAAACTTTGTGAAGTTATTCCAAAATATTTATATTCAGAATTCATCCCCAACACATTAAAGAAAAACAAACTAAATTTGTCAAAATGATTTAAATCCTCCATTCCTTCAATGGTTAGTGTCAAAAAATCCACATATCAGCTGTAACATGTTGCAGCTAAAAACGAACTCAAGGAAAGCAACATTAAAATTAAACATGTTTAACCCTATGTTTGGATAGAAGGAAAATATGGAGGGTGGGAAAATAAGGGTGTAAAATAAGGAAGAATTCTCACTTTAATCTATTTGGGAAGGGAAGGAAAATAAGGAAGGGAGGGAAAATAAGGCTTATTTTCCACCCTTCACTTTCTCTCCAAAATGGAGAGAAAATATGGAAATTGGAAGGAAAATGATAAAATTGCTTTTTTATCCTTAGTTATTGATTTTTGACCAAAGATTAAAAAAAAGTCATACTTTCCTTCCTCTCCCTTCTTATTTTACTTAAATCCAAACATGAGGAAGAAAAATAATGAGAGAACAAATTTTATTTATTTTTTCCTTATTTTCCCTCCCCCATGAGAAAGTACCCAAACATAGTGTAAAATTACTGTCTAGATATAATTCATACATTCTAAAGCCAATATCAGACATAAAGGAGTTCTTTATAGTCCTAGAATCTCATACTTGTTTAAGACAATTGGCAGCTGATTCAGTATTTAAGTCTCTCTGCTAATCTAAAAATCAAGGATATGTGCCAAGATTTAGAGCTGGTTAAAATAAAACATTAATGGTTTAGATTTGCTTTCTATCTTTAGTAGCTATCTTTGTTAGGACTATACCAGTCAATTCCTTGAGGTTGAAGTTCACATACTACAGCTCCATACCAATTAGGATTAGAAATACTAGAGGTCTCTGCATATCAATGTACTGTTATCAATTTAGTTCAATATCATTTTAGAAGAAATTGTTCACAAACTTCAGAGATTGCTTGAAACTGTGATTGCCATCTTGTCCCTGGTTGTGAATGTTCCTACTGTTTTCGTTCATCTCCATATGGGAACATTTTCAGCTATTTGCGAATTCAACTATCAAAGAGCTGCCTACATTAATACCTACAATCATCATTTAAACCATTTTAATGCAAATTTCAAACCCGATCTGGCTCCCTTATCCCAAGTCAACAGAGGAAAAAAAACAAAACCCTTCCTTGTAATCAACGAGAGCCACCATGGTTAAGCTTAAGTCTGAAGTTCATAAGAAATTTAATGGTTGTCCAATTAAAAATCACCACTATTTAATGCAGAAGAAAGATGTGCCACTCACTAAAATGGTCCATCAGTACTTCCAACATTTTTGACAGTTTGGGACTAGGTGCACCATGAGACAAGCTTTGCTCCATTGAAAGCTTTACTTTTCTAATATCTTCATTTCTAGTCATCAGTCTTGCAAATGGCCTGCAGCAGTCAGGTTTGACAGTTTAAGATCTTGTTAGCAAGTCGTAACTAATGGAAGAACTTTTGACCTTCAACACCAAAGACATCACTGCAATATGTTCATGCAAGACATGCATGTAGTGAAATTCAGTTGATCAAATCAAATTCAATTTAGCACTTTTTTTTTCTGTTTACTTATCATATAGTGCAACTGCAATCTATACATAGTCAATGTAGGACTATGGGGACTACACTTTTAAACAAAAAAAATACTAAGGAATGCAATTTAAACTAGCAGGTCTTACTTTGCCAAAATCATTTGAAACCATGTAGGAAAGAAGAAAAGCATCCTTCTTGAATTCCAAGTTCTGTGCTTCAATATAGACTAACTTTGTCTTTTTTCTTAGCAATGAATATTTAGCTCACACTCAATGAAGGGGTATCACTAAGTAGAATGATCAAGGAACAATGTTAATTCAATAATATTTCACATCAAATAATTTAACATGAAAAATTCATGTAAACCCTGGCACGTATTGCTTAATAGACTAAAGCAGTGCCAAAGTAGAGTATGCACAAAAACGTACCCTTGTTTCAACTTTTCTTCCAACATCTCATATGCTGGCCTTATTCCATGACTTGAAAGTAGCTTACGGATGTGATAAAGAGTAATAAGACCAGCAAAATAAGCTTCAACTTCTCCATACTTGTTTTGAGGAAGTTCTGGTGGCGGAGCTCGGCTTAAATTATCCCTTGAATTAAGTAGATCAGGGGGGCTGAACTGTCATATGTCAATATGAAAAGTAAGAATCTTTGATGCAATCTAATAGTTCCATTTAGAATTGGGAATAGAGCAGATAGCAGTTTAGCTTTTAAAATTGTTGCAATTACTGAAGGTGTCAAACGCGATCATTTTTTATCATGCACTCATGATATTGAGTAGCAAAAAAGGAAAATAAAACAAAAGGAGAAATGTTGAACATGCTAAAAGCCATTGACCACAAACTGATGGATTAAATGAGATTAATTTCTATGTAATATCTAATAGACATCATCATCTAAATAAATTAATATTTAATTTAATTCCAGTTTAACCCTAGTTTGGCTCTGGTTGAACCTTTACTTGTGACTCTTTGCTTCCACTGGTTCAAAGGTTCACAGGTCAGACTGGAATTGGAGACCTTAGATTAAGGTTCCTGGTTAAACTATAGAAGTGCCTTCCATTCATAAATTTTTACCATAAAGATTAAAATGGCGAGGTCAAGTCAACAGCATCCATCATGTGGGAAATTCAAATAATAAAAAGAACATGCTAGCATATTCAGAGGATGATAACAGCTTAGCAAACAGTTAATTATCAATTTAGCATAATTTAAACTATAATGGGTTTGTGGTGCTGAAACTTAACTAAGATAGATTAAATGACTAGAAAAATTCAAGATGGCATCTCGTCATGCAGTAGTTGCTAGAAACTACTTTTAAAGAAATGGAACTAGAGTTGACATGATCAAAAAGGAAGAGTTAAAAGAAATAAGAAATGATAAACAATTGAATGTTTCAGGCAAAAAATATCGAAAATGAAATAAAACTATTGCAAGATTAACAAAATTTCAAGAGTAATAGGCTAAAACAACTGGAAATGAAATAAGATCCGTTGTAACTTAGCATGCCAAAAATAAAGGAGGTGGGGTCAAATTTGACAAACAAAGGTGATTCAATGTGATGAGTTTTGTGCTAAGATTTATCATGTAACAAGAAAAATAGGGTAACTGAAACATAATTATTGAAATAGAGGAACATGCTTATGTGCTGCTGGTACATGCTTATATCCCCGTTCATTTACAAGCTAAATGTTAGAAAATTTCAAGCCAGTTCTATCACATGAAAGGAGAGAAACATGAATAAGATATTGCCATAGAGAAGATGACGATGACAATATCCATAGATATGAAGTAAGATGGTTAAAATAGTGAGAGCACAGGTAGAGTGCAACAAAGGATAAACCATATAAAACAGCAACTTATGGTGCAACAAGTCAGATAGTGAAAAAACAGTATGCCCATAGAATGAGTGCCTCAGATGATTATATTCTGATCATTCCAATACAGAATGTAAATCAAAATCAGCAGATCTGCAGAAAGGTGGAGGTAACATCTAGTGATCCACTAAAGATAAACTGAGGGAGGATTATCTAAGATGGTTTGACCATGTCTAACATAGACATATTATGTAATGGCGAATAAGAGTGGAAAATATCAAGTAATAAGGGCAAAAGAACGGCTAAGCTCACTACAAGTGATCAAAGATGATATATCATCATAACAATCCCATGCATGTTATTAGAAAACTAACAATCATATGTAGTTGAATGAAAATAAATGATGTTTCCCTCAATACATTTTTGAGATTTGATGGAATTGATGATCTAGGTTCATATAATGTCCAATAATGCCGCCTCCATCCAGAAGTCTCTTTGAAATCCAAACATTGTAAAAAGACCTTCATTTAAGGCATTTCCAAGCAAGTACAAAAGGTACCAGTTTCCAGATTGGTTTTAGTAAACGCTAAATGATGTGGTTCACACAGTTAATACAGAAAAGATCTTATCATTGATTTTTTCAATTTTGGAGATAAAGAGTGCATTGTTAGTCAAGAAAAAAAATCACCTTCAGCACCCATACATTAAAAATAGTTTGCTTAATGTACCAGCCTATCATCTCATTACAGACCTCTAGGCCCTAAAAAAAATACACACATTTGCCATAAGCTTTTCCCCGAAAAACAGATCAATTCATCTATTAGTACCAAAAATTCCTCATTAGACACACTTTTGCTCCTTGTCACCCTTAAATTTTGTGCTTGTGCTTTTAATTGGATAACTATCATTAGCTTTTTCAGAATTATAGTTTCTTCTCTCTCATTCTCTATTTCACTCTTCCATTGAGGGAATTTTGGAGACCATTAAATGATATCTTGCTGGTTGCCCCTTTTTACAAAACCTATATAGCACAATCAGGCTCATAATTAACTATATCTCCCAGCAAGTGATACCTAAATCACTTTTCAAGCTTCTATCATTCTCAAGAAAATTTTATACAAATTTACCTGATGCTACTAACCAAGATGAAATTGTTGTAGAAATTTACATGACAAGACAAGGTATTGAATAGAAGTCATGTGAGAGCACAAAGGATTTAAATCGTGGTAATGACCGTGATCATAGACGCGGTCATGTGTAACGAAAACGGGTCTGTAACAATAACAGATTGCCACTGCACAAATTTCTTTATAAAATTTGCAAAATTCATGAAATTAATGTATTTCAAAGGAATTCACTAAATTTTTTTTTTTTTAAAAAAAGTAACTATCTATTTAGCATAAATTCAAGAGGAAAACACATTTAGTTCATACAATTAAGTCATCATTACACTAAGTATTATAGCCAGTACAAAACACTATTTGGAATATTACATTATCTAACATACTACTACCACCTTTTTGAGTGGAATACCAATGACCAACAAACAAACAAGCTATTGTGTGTAAGAACTAAGAACCATTGACGCAATTAAATTCCACTAAAAATAAAATAAAATAAAATGCAACTATATAGAACAAACATTGATTTTCAATTCCCTTAACAAATCTGACTTTGGTGTTATTGATGAGAATTGTTAATTGGGTTTGGGCAATTTAGAGATTGACTTAGGGTTAGAATTTGGTTTAGACAATCATTGGAATGGTGAATTTCAAAATATAGACCATCATGAAAATCAGTCTAATATTTAATTATATAACGGTTGTTCGCAGTTATGTAACATTGTTAACCGTTACATAACGCCGTAATAGCCGTTTTCATTGCAAAAGAATAAACGGCTTGGTATAACAACTGTAACAGTAACGAGAGACTGATTTTCCTTTAAATAACGTTATTTAAAACTATAACCATCCCAACTAAGAGCATAAGCAAAGAGAAGATGCCAGAAAGTAGTGTGTTACACTTGGTTACTTACAGTAGGAATGTTCACATCAGCCAACTCAGTACTTCATAGAACTTTATGTATTAAGGAACTGTAATCAGACAAGACTATTATATAAAATCTAAGAAGTGCATTCATACAAATGCTAAGCAAATAAATAAGAAAACGAATTGATGCCTCGTGAGCCAAAGATAATTTTTCAAAGCGAAGGATAAAGAGAGAGAGAGAAGAAATTAAACAAATTTTTAGCTTAGAGAATCATACAGTTTTATGATCTCTATTCTGGAGAAGTCCAAATGCAGAAAGCCTAGACACATATGGACGTATCACCTCCAATAGCTGCTTGTTTACATCAACAGCATCTTTTCCCAATGCAACCTAGTAAAATAGCAAAGATATTAACTTTAATTTTGTTTATGCATTTATGCCAACAAAAATTTTCAGATAAATGACGTAGTACACACCTCAATCAATTCAATCTTTCTGTTATGGACATGTGGGCTGACATCAGAATCATCTTCATTACGATATTCAAGTGTTGATATATGCAAGTTATCAATAATATGCTGGATGGTCTGCTGCTTTGCTGAACAAATGTATTTATTTTGATGTGAGGATTTAAGATATTAAAGCTTTCTGCGGAAACAAAGTGACAGTGTAACTTACATCCAGGTGTTGCAGTCAACGCTAATATTCTTAGCTGCACTGGTAATGCCATCAACTAAAAATTGAGAGAATCAATACTACCCCAAACCACCAGATATTTTGTCTCAAAGGAATAAAAACAAGGACACAGAATAACAAACCTCACGAACTGCCACACAGTAAGAATAATTTCCTAATGCACGATGAGCCTCATCAATCACCAAACATACTAGGTATCTTACCAAACATGTGCCTGCAATGAGTTGCTCCACGGGAGAAATTTAGTGGCGGGACACTACTGAAGATTATTATGTAGATAAGTGAAAGTTACAGAATACAAGTTGTCAACTCATTTCATAGTAACACAATTTCCTACATAATATTATAAGGAACATCCCTTTTGCTTTTGGGAGGAGTATTAAGGTACATCTGAGAGCATTACCGGCTTGAATATCTCTCTCCAAAACTTGGGGAGTAACAAAGAACACTCGTTTGGTTTTCCAAAAGCATGCTCTTTTTGTAGGACTTAGCTGACCTGTCATATCAATTGTCCACTCCTGCAATCAGCTTATAATTAATGATTATAAAGTATATGCTTCCAGTCAGAAACATATGAAGAATCATTTTGTTCAAATATAAAAAGCATCTTACTTGTGGTATTCCCACAATATTGTGGCATGCTTCTATTTGTTGCATTACAAGTGGTCGAGATGGAGCAGCAAAAACTATTTTCCCTACCATAGACAGAGCAAAAATACTTGAAGAAAATCACAAAGCAAAGGTCAATAATAAATAGGGTGATGCAAAACAAAATAAAATAAGTACTTTCACCCTCAGCAAATAAAAACAAGCAAACAATATGTATCAGGAAATGTATTTGACATTCAATTAACTCATTATACTTTGTTTCAGGATTATAAGCATGTACATCCAAACATAGTTGGAAACTTAGAATACCACTTTTGCATGCCTAAGGTTTTGGTTCAAAGCTCAAGTAAAAATTGTAAATGCTCAATAAATCAAATATCTAAACTAAAGTTTGTTCAAACTTATCAGCTTCATATGCAACTATTATGCATTATTTCTTCTTTATACATTTCCTTGAAACCAATATTTGCAAAGGATCTTATCATTGAATTTGAATACCTTTTGATACCTTAACCAATTGCTGAGCAAGAGAAAAGATCATTTGAGAACCAGTCTTATAGATATCCTAGGACAGAGCATGCATTCCTGTCTCCAAGAGCTTCATGCTAGAGTACATATAAGGGAAGACACTTAAGGATTTCACAAAAGAAAAAGAAAGATATTTGAAAGTGCAAATTAACAGTAGCTAATTAGCTTTTGATTTTGAAACTTTAAGCAGGCCAGACTATTGAATGTTGACTAATTATATGTTTATTGTTTACTAAGGACAATTGTTTTTTTTTTTTTTATATTACTACGTTTCATATTATTTTACTCATTCTCCTCAAGAGCCAAAACTGAAGCTTCAAGCTCTTGTGATAAAACCATGATATATCCTAGAATGTGTTTATATGACCTATCTAGAGAATTAAAACATGTGTAATAATGGCGCATAAGAGAATACTGCTTGAAGAGTGAGGAAGCCACAAACATAATATATGTATTTTAACTAGTATCACATCTCACCATCTGGAAACCACCTGAAATAGTTAAACATAACTACTGCAGCAATAAGTGTCTTTCCTAGTCCTGTTGGCAGTGCTACCAATGTATTTGAAAATAATGCTGTCTTGGTTATAGCCAATTGATAATCACGAAGTGGAACATTAACTGCAAGAAAAGAATAAAAAGAAAAGTTGGGATGGAGAAGTCTATTCTCTTAGCATTTAGGTAAAGTTTTTTTATTTGACCCAAAAAAAAAAGATATTGAGCAACTCTGGATCAATATCACATGTTTCAGTTCATAAGATCAAACCCCTGTGTGTATTCACAAACTAAAGTAACACAATCATTCAAAAAACAAAATTATACATTTTTCAAATTATGCACAGCCAATAGTATATATTAGGGCTTTAACATCCATTTCCCTATTCTTTTCAATACTACTATAGTTATCCCGACAATCACCATATTGTTTACCACTAAGTTATTTTAAAAAGGAAAAAAGAGCTTGACAATTAAAAAATTCATATTAAATTTTGAACATATTTATCGTCATGAAACAGCATAATTTTTAATCAGGTATGCCACTGAACAAAATATTCCATAAATAACAAGTATCAAAGTGAAATGCTAAATCTCCAATACATCCACTCATTGCCTAGACACTGACAACAAATCTCAACCGAACAACAATCATAAAACTTCAGTAAGAATCAAAATAAAGCTAAACAATTCAAAGAAACCGCACAAAAGAATCAAATGTGAATCTATTTTTCAAATCCCATCTATATGGAATCTCAACAAAATCCACCACTAAAAGAATAAAACCGAAAAATTCCACTCAGACACTTGCCCAAAACTTCCCAACTGAAATATTACACAGACAAAGAAGCACGCCTAGAGAAAATCAAAAAACATCACCTGGGTATATCCAAGATTTAGCTGCCACAGCATCAATCTCGACGCAGCTCACTCTCTCATTGTTGTCCTCAACCCAATCCTGCTGGTTCAGATCATCAACCACCAGACTCTCAAGACGAGGCCCAATAATTACTCCCTTCCCGACGAAACTATCAAGGGTGGATTGCTTACAAGAAGCAGCCTTTTTCACGAACTTATTAGAAGAAGGTAAATAATTAGAATTATTACGAGGAGAACCAAAATGGGAAGAAGATGAATTATTGGGTAATGAAGTAGAGGGGTTAGCTCTTTGACATGCGACATCAATTTCTCTTACAGCTGCCTCCCAATCAAACTCCTATATGCAAAGACAGATAATTAGGAATGAAGAAGTGAAAAATGGAGATAAATATTTTAGATGAAAAGAAGTGGAATTGAACTTACGTCGTCATCATCAGCGATATGGAGAGGACTAGTAGAGGTCATTTTAGGAGATCAGTGAGGGAATTTTTTAAATCCAATGTGTGTGTGTGTGTGTGTGTTTGGATCAGTTTTAGGGAAGAGCAAAGAGAATGAAAAGAAACCCTCCAGAGAGAGAGGGACATGCTGAAGATAAATGGGATTGGCGGCAAAACTTGAAATTGACCATTGAATTCTGGAGCAGAAAAAAAAGGCCAAGAGCTGAAAATCTCCAAGCTGTCTAATTTCAAGAGGATTTGGCCCATTATTGGACTCAAATTGAAAATGCATGTAGAAATTATGGCTTTACATCCTTTTTTCGGTTGGGGAGTCAGTTCGAACCGACTCGAACCTGAGTAACACATGAAATTTCTTCTAAAAATTAACTCAATTCAATATCATCTAATAGGTTTCTTGAGTGAAATAACAAAAAATAGTTGTCCAATTTGAACTGAACCTGAATATTAAATTGTCCTCTAAAAATCATACCCAACACGAACCTTTCAATTTGGTTCGGTTTTATTTTTGCTTACTCCTATTTTTAGTGGCAAGTGAGCCATGCATATTATTATTATTATTCAGACAATTAAACATCTAAAAATGTAATCTCACTAATTGAGCTATGTATTTAAGCCAAGTAGAACATACAAGCAGCCATATCCATTGAGTCAATGGAGCATGCAAGAAGGAATCATATGCCTCTTCTGTCAGTTTTTTTAGCGCAACTGGATCACCATGGACTTGAACTAGTAATCTCAGACAATAAAAGATGTTGATACCTTTTTTTCTTAATTCCTTCTCCAAATTCCATGACTTATAAAGAATGTGATTTAAAAAAAAAAACAAACTCTCTCCATGTCAAAATATTTGTCCAATTTAGTTTTAGCACTAAATTAAGAAAAATATTAATAATCTAACAAATTGGCTATACCCTTTTTAAAATTTGGAAGTATTCAAAATTTTATTAAGTTTGAAAATTGTGAAGTAATAGTGAATTAAAGCAAGGGCAGGGTTGGAATAAAAAAGGTAAAAAGTTACGTTGTCTTCATAAAATAGAAAACATTTTAAGATAGAAATTTTATTTAAAATGGGCAAATATTTTGAGACGGATGGAATATCGTGATAGAATCCAATCATAACTATTGAATTAAATATCTTCATGCATAAGGTATTAAGGATACTAGACAATTCATTGGGCTTTTTCCTTTTTTATAGGGATTTTGTATAAAATATTTAGCAATTTAAGGTAAAATTTTAAAAAAATTATAATTTATGGAGTTTTTAAAATTATTTACCAATTTGTAATGAAATTTGCTTACATGGAAGCTGTTTGCTAATTGTGGAAGCGGATATAAGTTGTCCGCTGTAAAGAACACTATAGGAATTTATTTTTATCGTTTCCCATTTAAGTTTCGTCTTTCTTTCTCTTTTAATGTTAGACTTCTTTTTTCTTTAAATTCTTTTTACATTTTTATATAATTGAAAAGTATGAAATATTTTTGTTATATTTCGTAATGTTAAGAGTTATACTTTCACTTTAAAATTTTGAAAAAGTTGATATTCTCTTTTTGGTTGATTGTTTTGAATTTAATGGTAGGAGTTTTTTTCTTTAGATATATATATATATATATATATATATATATATATATATATATATATATATATATATATATATATATTCTATATAACTAAACATGTAAAGCATTTTACTGTAATTGAAAAATTTAAAGAATTTAATTATCTTCTCTTTCCGTCCATTATTCAATGAGATATTACAAGATAGGAACTCGAACTTATATGTATAACTCAGCTCTTGCACATCAATAGAAGCAGAACACAACGCTACACAAAGTAGTAGAGATTCTTTTCTCTATTACTTGTTTTTAGTTATATAAATAGTTGTAAGGTTGCTATATCGAGTAACTATTGAGAGTAAAAACAATATATTTATAATTTTTTTATTTAATTGACTAATTTTATTTAATTTTCTCCAAACACAATGTAAAACGGAATCCAAGTAAAGGATTCATTTTTAGCATTTAGCATTTGTATGTAATATGGTATCGCAACTCCAAAGCCTTTTTGTGCCAATTATTTTTTCTCACTTTCTCAAGAAACTTTATTTTCTTTATTTTTTAGTCCTGTTCTTTTCTTTCAAATTATACATTCCTTAACCCTTCACTTCAATGGCGAGAATTGAAGATTCACCTTTCAGTTCCTTTTACATTCACACCAACGAAAATCCTTCCTTGATTCTGAGAATGGCTTTGTTATCAAAGAACAAATCCATTCCTATTCCAGATTCTGAGATTCTTTATTTTCAACTTGGTCACAATTCACTACAATGGTACTCTCTTGGATTATTACTCACTATCTCCATCAAATTGCTCAGAGCATTATATGGATTAATAATGCTATTGATGTGTGGCATGATTTGAAAGATCACTTTTCCCAAAGAGATTATTGTCACATTGTTTATTTATAACAGTAGATCTTTAGCTTTGATCAAGGTGGTCTTATTGTTACTGAATATTTCACAAATTTAAAGATTCTTTGGGATGAAATGCTGAACCTGAGGTCTGTTCCTGTTAGCACTTGTGGTCCAATTTGTGATTGTAGAGCCACAGTCACTGTGAAATAAAATGTTGAAATTGATCATGTGATTAGGTTTCTCAAAGGCTTGAATAATAATTTTAACATTGTTCAATCTCAAATAATGGTTATGGAACATTTGCCTAATATCAACAAAGTCTTTACACTAGTGTTGAAATATGAGAGGCAACTTTAACATTGGTATTGGTGCACTTCGAACTCAAAACTCCTCATTCTGTTACTTGCACTAACAAGGCAGTCTCTTATGGCAATAAGTCAAATGTTGGCTCTAGCTCACAACAAACTTCCTTTAGTACCACTTCAGGCTCCAAAAAGCCATTTTATCCAAAATTTAAGCCAAATCCACAACTTAAGAGGTCACTGTGTACCTTCTATGGAATGATGGTTCATAAGGAAGATAAATGTTACAAAAAGCATGCCTATCCCTCTGGTTACACTTTTAAGTCAAGGCAAATTATGAGTTATGCCAATCAAATTGCTGCTAATACTTCGAGATAATTAGATCTTACTGATTCACCTATTCTGCATACAACTAGCAGTTCCATAGATGCTTTTCAGTTAACATTATCAACAATTACAGAATTAGCATTAACAATTGCTAGATTTAGTGCATATTAACTCACTTGGAAACTTATCACCTAACGTTTCCAATTCTGTTAATGAATATTCAACTGCTACCTCTTCAGAAGCCTTCAATTCTAGTAAACTACAAGCCAATTTTTTTGATATGACTTCTGATATAGTTCTTTCAATTCTACAGTTCATACTTTGAACAAAAATGTTTGGATTCTTGATTTAGGAGCAACAGATCATATTTGTTGCTCTTTGTCTTTTTTTCTCATCCTATAAACCTATTTCTAATTTTAATATGATTTGCCCATTACATAAGTGTTATGGAAATCGGGTTAGTTTACACCAAAATGAATAATTGTGCCAAAAATTAAGACAAAGAAAAATTCTCAGGTAGTTGGTGGAGTCACAAATGGTCTCCCTTAAAAACCAACTTCCTTAGACTCTTGAGTCTTGGCGACATAATTTTTCTAAGATAATTTAAAGCACAATATATCACAAAGTAAAAGACCCGACAATAGCTATTAAATAGAAATAAAAGGAACACCAGAATTTAACGAGGTTCGGCCAATTATGCCTACGTCCTCGGACACTACTAAAATAATATTTCACTATTTCAAAGAAATATTACAAAGTGAAATATTACAAGAGAGAGAGGAAAAATACAATCAATCTTAGAAGTAGAGAGATTGGTGGTTTTTGGGATGAATTGTTAAGAAGGGGATGAAGCCTTTTTATAGGCTAACATTTTCCTTCCTCCCTCTCCCACTTCCGATGTGGGATTGGGAGATTGCTATTTCAACAAATCTCCACCTTGGCGATCTCACAATTCCAAACAAACATTCTCTTTACAAATTTCAGTAATGTCTCCAAATGCGCTTCAAAGCGCTCAATTTCAAATTCTGAGGACATTTATCAAGTCCAAACAATGTTGGAACTTGATACCTGTCACAACTTTTGTTGCCATATCTGCGGAATTTTCAGCAGTCAAAATCTTCTGAAATAGTATCCCACCATCTTCAAGAATTTCCCGTACAAAATGATATCGAACATCGATATGCTTCGTCCTTGTATGATAAACTTGATTCTTTGCTAAACAAATAGCACTTTGACTGTCACAATGCACTTTGACATGCTTCTGACCAATTCCCAAGTCTTTCAACAACCCCTGAAGCTAAATTGCCTCCTTAACAGCTTCTGAAACTGCCATGTACTCTGCCTCTGTTGTAGACAAAGCAACTGTTGACTGCAAGGTGGACTTCCAACTAACCGGTGCCTTTGCAAGTGTGAACACATAACCGGTAGTAGATCGACGTTTGTCTAAATCACCTGCATAGTCGGAATCACAATATCCAACTATATACTGACCACTTTTCTCATCCCGCTCAAACATTATACCAACATCTACAGTATTCTGAATATACCGTAGAATCCATTTCACAGCTTGTCAATGTCCTTTACCAGGATCATGCATGTACCTGCTCACAACTCCAACTGCTTGTGAAATGTCAGGCCTCGTACACACCATTGCATACATCAAGCTACCAACAGCATTTGCATATGGAACCTTTGACATATATTCTCGTTCTTCATCATTTTTCGGAGATAAAGATGCACTGAGCTTAAAATGAGGAGCAAGTGGAGTACTAACTGGTTTTGTATTCTCATTTATCCCAAAACGCTTTAGTACTTTTCTCAGATATTGTTTCTGAGTCAAACAAAGTCTCCCCAATTTTCTGTCTCTGCATATCTCCATACCGAGAATTTTCTTAGCTTCCCCTAAATCCTTCATTTCAAATTCCTGATTTAGTTGAGCTTTTAACTTCTGAATCTCTCCTTCATCTTTCGAAGCTATCAGCATATCATCAACATAAAGGAGAAGATAGATAAAGGAACCATCCCGTAGCTTGCGTAAATATACACAATGATCATATTTGCTTATTGTGTATTTCTGCCTTATCATAAACTTGTCAAATCGTTTGTACCACTGTCTTGGAGATTTCTTCAATCCATACAACGATTTGCTCAACTTGCACACTAAATTTTCTTTTCCAGCAACTTTAAATCCTTCTGGCTGAGTCATGTAGATTTCTTCTTCTAAGTCTCCATGTAAAAATGCAGTTTTTACATCAAGCTGAACTAGTTCCAGATCAAATTGTGCTACCAAGGCCAACAGTATTCTAATGGAGGAATGTTTTACAACTAGAGAAAACACTTCATTATAATCAATTCCCTCCTTCTGAGCGTAGCCTTTAGCTACCAATCTTGCCTTGTAGCGGATATCATTCTTATCAGGAAATCCGTCTTTCTTTGCATAAACCCATTTACAGCCAATAGCTTTCTTTCCCTTTGGCAGACTTGATAGCTTCCATGTCTGATTCTTTTCAAGGGACTGCATCTCTTCTTCCATAGCCTTTCTCCACTTTTCTTCTTCTGAGCTTTGAATAGCTTCACAATAAGTGGAAGGAATCTCATCATCTACTGAAGATGTATAATTAGTCATATCTTCAAGTCGAGCAGGTTTCTTAATATTCCTTTTCGGCTTTCGTAGTGCAATTGGCTCAAGTTGCTGATGAGGTTCTTGTGCTGAAACCTCTGCTTCCTCATCTGATCCATTTTCTACCATTATCTCCTCTTCTGCCGTAGGAGTAATTTTATCAGACTTTACAATTGCCGGATCAACAATTCTTCTTCTATCAAACTCCACATGTTTAGGAGTTTCCTCCACCTGCTGTGGAGAACCATCTGTCTGCTCCTTTATTACCTTTAACACGGTAGACTCATCAAAGGTAACATCTCTACTAAAAATTATTTTCTTCTTCTCTGGGCACCATAGTCGATATCCTTTGATACCAGAGGATATCCCCATAAAGATAGCTTTCTTTGCCCTTGGATCTAACTTCGATTCCTTAACATGATAGTATGCAGTGGAACCAAACACATGTAAGAAATTATAATCTGTAGCAGGTTTTCCATACCATACCTCCAAAGGTGTTTTGCCATTGATAGCAGTTGATGGCAAACGATTAATGAGATGACATGCGTATGTTACAGCCTCAGCCCAAAACTGTCTGCCTAATCCAGCATTAGACAACATACATCGAACTTTCTCCAGTAGAGTTCGATTCATGCGTTCAGCCACCCCATTCTGTTGTGGTGTATTTCTGACAGTGAAATGTCGAACAATTCCTTCATTTCTGCAAACTTTCATGAAGGGATCACTTGTGTACTCTCCGCCATTGTCTGTTCGAAGACACTTGATCTTTCTGCCCGTCTGAGTTTCTACCATCTTCTTCCAGATGAGAAAAACTCCCAACACTTCATCTTTTGACTTCATTGTATACACCCATACTCTTCTTGAACAATCATTAACAAAGGTAACATAGTAGTGTTTACCTCCCATTGAAGCAGTTTTGGAAGGACCCCATACATCTGAGTGAACATAATCCAGAATACCCTTGGTATCATGGATTGCAGTGCCAAACTTCACTCTCGTCTGCTTCCCTTTGATGCAATGCTCACAGAAGTCTAATTTACAAGTTCGCACTCCTTGCAATAATCCTTGATTCGCCAGAAGTTTCAAGGATTTTTCGCCTGTATGCCCCAAGCACATATGCCACAATCTGGTTGTTTCTAGCTCCTGGTCATCACTAGAAACTGCTGCTGTTGTTCCAACAACTGTATTGCCTTCATAGTAATACAAGTTGTTGCTCCTTTGAACTCCTTTCATCACCATAAGTGCTCCAGATATAACCTTCATTACTTCATTTTTAATGATTATAGTGAAACCCTTTCTCCCAAGTATTCCCATAGAAATGAGATTTTTCGTCAGACTGGCTCATATCTTACGTCTGTCAGAGTTCTGATTGATCCATCACGATTCCTCAACTGGATTGAACCAATTCCAGTTGTTTTGCAAGGGCTATCATTTGCTGTATAGACCACTCCACCTTCAATTTCTTTAAAATCGAAAAACCATTCCCGATTGGGACACATATGGTGGCTACAGCCTGAATCCAGGATCCAAGCAGTCGAACTGCTTATTGATGGCATCAATGCTAATGAAAAATCTGAATCATCACATTCAGCTACATTTGAATCTGCAACAGACTTGCCTTTGCCAGATTTGCTTCTCAACTTAGGACAATCTTTCTTCCAGTGCCCCTTTTCTCGACAAAAAGCACATTCATCTTTGCCCACTCTGGACTTTGATCTGTCTTTCTTTCCCCTGTTCTTATTTTTCGAACAGCCTCTTACTATCAACGCTTCTGCTGCTCCACTGGTGCTATCCTTCTTGTCTTTTCTCCTCAATTCATAGCTGTATAGTGCAGCACATATTTCACTAAGAGACACCTCAACTTTCCCATGGAGTAGAGTAGTTTCTAGAAACTCAAACTCCTCAGGAAGGGATCCCAACAACATTAGGGCCAAATCTTCATCTTCAAATGTCACATCCAAGTTCATCAGATCTGCTACAAGTTGATTGAAATTGGTGATGTGATCATTCATCTTGGTACCAGGAACATATGTGAATCTGAACAGCCTTTTCTTCATATGAAGCTTATTTTGACTGCTCTTTTTCAAAAACTTTTCCTCCAGTGCCTTCCACAATTTACTTGCAGAAGTTTCTTTACAAAAGGCATACTTCTGCTCTCTGGATAGGCACGATCGAATTGTACCACATGCCAAACGATTGATTGTCTTCCATTCCTTCTCATCTGCACCTTCTGGTTTTTCTCCCTCAATGGCAATGTCTAAGCCTTGCTGAAATAAGGCGTCTAGAACTTCACCTTGCCACATGCCGAAATGGCCTGTACCATCAAAAATCTTCACTGCAATTCTCGTATTTGTCACAGCAGTTCTCGCCAAAATTGATGAAGTAGAAGTTGCTGTGTCCATCGTGGATTTTTGTTCGTCTCTTGCCATTTCCTCTTTAAGACTATTTAATAGCTTTCAAATGCGGAATACCCAAGAATCCAAGGAAACCTTTCTGATGTGGAAGATCAGCTTACGCCGCAACCACAGAGCATATAACTCAGTAACCTTGGCTCTGATACCAATTGTTGTGGAAATCGGGTTAGTTTACACCAAAATGAATAATTGTGCCAAAAATTAAGACAAAGAAAAATTCTCAGGTAGTTGGTGGAGTCACAAATGGTCTCCCTTAAAAACCAACTTCCTTAGACTCTTGAGTCTTGGTGACATAATTTTTCTAAGATAATTTAAAGCACAATATATCACAAAGTAAAAGACCCGACAATAACTATTAAATAGAAATAAAAGGAACACCAGAATTTAACGAGGTTCGGCCAATTATGCCTACGTCCTCGGACACTACTAAAATAATATTTCACTATTTCAAAGAAATATTACAAAGTGAAATATTACAAGAGAGAGAGGAAAAATACAATCAATCTTAGAAGTAGAGAGATTGGTGGTTTTTGGGATGAATTGTTAAGAAGGGGATGAAGCCTTTTTATAGGCTAACATTTTCCTTCCTCCCTCTCCCACTTCCGATGTGGGATTGGGAGATTGCTATTTCAACAATAAGAACTATCACTCTAAATAGCAATTTACAATTACATAATGTTCTTTACATTCCACATTTTACCTTTAACCTTTTGTCAGTAAGCAAACTTACATCTCATTCTCAATGTTTTCTTACTTTTCATTCCAATTTGTGTAAAATCTTGGATCAACAGAGCTTGAAGAAGATTAGTTCAGCTAGACAAATTTAGGGACTCTACTTTGTTTCACTCACCTACTGTTTTCATGATATCCAGTATCTCTCCCATGTCATTTGATCTATGGCACTTTAGACTTGGGCATACTTCTGATAACAAAATTCATATTTTGTAGCAAATAGACCTTAGTATCTCAATTAATTCTAATAAAGTTTGTGACATATGCCATTTAGATATAAAAAAGCAGTTGTCTTTTCCTTTGAGTAATTCTAGTTCTGTAAGACCTTTTTCTTCTTTGTAAGGGCACAAGTATTTCTTGACAGTAACAAATGACTTGAATAGGCTTACATAAGTGTATCTGTTTAAAAGTAAAGTAGAAGTCAGAAAACATGTATAAGAATTATTCTCTTATGTTCAAACACAATTTATTTTATGCATTCAAACTCTTATGAAAAATAATGGAATTGAATTTTATATTCCTGATTTTTATGCTCCCAAGTGCATCTTACACCAAATTAGTCGTATTGAAACTTTTCAATAGAATAGCATTGTTGAAAGGAAGTATCAACATATCCTAAATTGCCATCTACTTTTTGAAATGACTTTGTAGCTCATGTTGTGCATATTATTAATAGACTCTATTCTCTCATTATTGACAACTAAACACCATTTCAGAAACTTCACAATCGACCACCTGATTTCTCAGCCTTAAAAGTCTATGGCTGTTTGTACTTTGCTAGCACACTTGTCAATCATAGATATAAGTTTGATCTTAGAGCTCAACCGTGTGTGTTTTTAGGGTACAAATCAGGTATTAAGGGTTACAAGCTTCTTAATCTCAGAACAAAAATAAATCCGTATCTCAAGAAATGTTTACTTTTATATGAACATATTTTTCCTTACCAGCAATCCATTGACTCTGCCTCACAAATCCCAAGCACCTTTGTTCTTCCACTTCCTTATGGTAATACCACAATTTATAACTCAGACTTTTATCCTCTAGCTTCTTCATTTATCCCTCCTATTGTCAATTCCTCTCCATCATCACCTTTACCAAAAAAATCGTATTCATATAGACACAAACAACCACCTTCCTATTTGTAGGATTATCACTACAAGCTCCTACCCCAATTATTAAGGTCCATTATGCTTCAATCATATGTAAGTACTCTTTACTCTCTTTCACAATATTGTCCTATCAATATATCTCTCCTTATAATAAATTTTTTTCATTTTCTCTTTCTGTTCTATCTAAGCCAAAGCCATATAAGGAAGCTGATAAGGTTCCAAAATGGTAGGCTGTCATGCAAGCATAACTTGAAACTTACGACTTAATAACACTTGGATTCTTATAGACTTAGCACCAGACAAAACCCTATTAATTGTAAGTGGGTATATAGATAAGACTGTGGAGAGATACAAAGTCAGGCTTGTGACAAAAAGTTTTGCCCTGTAGAATGGAGTTGATTATACAAACACCTTTTTTCTTGTAGCCAAAATGACCACGATAAGTGTAACAGCTGGATCTCAGCCCGGAACTTGGGCCCGCAACGACTTAGTCCACCCGCCGTCTCACTGAGACTAACGGGCTGCCGGGGTCCATGGCCCAATACCCCCAACCCATCACTGTGTTAAGCCCGGATCTCAGGGCCCGCAATGACTTAATCACAGCAGGTTGTTGGAGGCAGGGATCGAACCCTTAACCTCCCTTTAGTCTCAGTAAGAGACTACCAATTGTACCATGACCTCCCTTTAGTCTCAGTAAGAGACTACCAATTGTACAGTCTCTTACTGAGACTAAAGGGAGGTTAAGGGTTCGATCCCTGCCTCCAACAACCTGCTGTGATTAAGTCATTGCGGGCCCTGAGATCCGGGCTTAACACAGTGATGGGTTGGGGGTATTGGGCCATGGACCCCGGCAGCCCGTTAGTCTCAGTGAGACGGCGGGTGGACTAAGTCGTTGCGGGCCCAAGTTCCGGGCTTAACACAGTGATGGGTTGGGGGTATTGGGCCATGGACCCCGGCAGCCCGTTGGTCTCAGTGAGATAGCGGGTGGACTCAGTCGTTGCGGGCCCAAGTTCCGGGCTGAGATCCAGCCGTTACAATAAGAGTTCTCCTAATTGTTTCATCTATTGAAGGTTAGCATTCGTAGTAGTTGGACATTAATAATGCCTTCCTCTATGGTGATCTCTACATATGAGAAGGTGTACATGACGTCAACTCTTGGTTGTCTTAATCAAATTCGCAAACTCACAATGTTTTAGCAAGCTACTGCTGACCCCTCTTTTTTCCTTAAGTCATCTGGTCACTCCTTTATAACATTGCTTGTTTATATGGACAATGTCATCCTCGCAAGTAATGATCTTTATGAAATCCACCTCATCAAGTAAGCTTTACATGACCAGTTTAGAATCAAGGATCTTGGCAAATTGAAATATTTTCTAGGCTTTGAATTAATAAGGAATAAGACAAGAATCAATATGTGCTAGAGGAAATATGCTTTAGAGTTTCTCTTTGACACAAACTTCTTGGGTTCCAAAGCCCTTCCAACTCTAGCAATAGCGAGACCCAAGGAAACTTCCCATTCTATTCTGCTAGCATATATGGATCCCTCTTCTTAGAGAAGATTGGTTGGTAAGCTACTATTTCTCACTAATACTAGACTTTATTTGGTCTTTATAGTCCAACAGCTTTCAAAACATTTAGATGCCCCTACTGTTAAAGATGAATAGACCATTCATAGAGTCCTTTGACATATGAAAGGTTCATTTGGATAAAGGTTGCACTTTCCTGCTTAAGGTCCATTGCAGTTGAAAGCATGTTCAGATTCTGATTGGGTAACATGTTCTGAGACTAGAAAATTCATCACTGGTCTATGTGTATTCCTAATAGATGCCTCAGTCTCTTGGAAAGAAAAGAAACAAGACAATCTCTTGCAACTCCTCTGAAGTAGAGTATAAAGCCATGACTGTTGTCACATGTGAATTTCAGTGGCTCAAATACCTATTTAATGACTTATAAATTTCTCATTTTGTCTCTGCCAAGTTGTTTTGTGACAATCAATCAGCAAAATACATTTCTCACAAACCCATGTTCCGTGAAAGAACCAAACATATTAAGATAAATTGTGACATTGTCAGGGAAAAACTGAAGTCTGGCCTTTTGCACTTGTTGTCGGTCTCTTCTACCAATCGGCTTGCTGATTTTTTTACCAAAGCTCACTGTCCTCCTCAGATTCACAATTTGTTGTCCAAGCGTGGGGTACAAAATTTATACGCTCCACGCTTAAGGGGGGTTATTGGAGATATTGAAAACTCAAGATGAATCAAACTCAACTCCCACACATCAATAAAAGCAAGACACAGAGTTGCAAAGCAGAGATTTTTCTCTATTACTTGTGGGGCATAATAGCTTATAATGTTATTTATTGTAGGGAATCATAGTTTTAAGGAGTTTGTTATTTTTCCACCTTTTCTTAGTTTAAGTTACTGTTAACAAGTAGGTGAAAGATTCATTTTCAGCATTTAGTATTTGCAATAATATCTGCAAATACTAAATCAACAAATCCAAATTAATATTAGCTCAGTGGGGAACTTCTCTAATATTATTAACACAAAGAAAAACATTTTATCAGTTTTTGAGCTATACAGTAGCTTTTGTCTTTGTGTAAGTGTAAGAGAATGGGAGAATTAATTAACTGCATTAATTATTAAAATATTCACATTAAAAGGCTCTATGTTCTATTTTCATATTATTATTAAAATTAGTATATAATTAATTAAGTACGAATTACAAGAACCCCTTTAGATTGTTTACTTTATTTTTATGTTATTAAAAAAATTTATATTTTTGTATTGGTATTGAGCTTGGTCTTTGTTTATATATAATTTTTTTTCTCTTTTTCTTCATTCTTGTTTTCTTATAATTCTAATGATTATATAATTCATCTGAAAGATAATTTTTCTGTAATAATCAAGGATATCATTTTCAAAAAAAATAAATAAACAAACAAACTAACTGGGTGGATATGTAACAGAATATTATTTCATTTCTCTCTCTCTTCCACATGTTTGAATATATATATATATATATATATATATATTGTTTTTGTGCTTTCTTAAAGTATTCTCAAACTAATCTTTTTTTTTATATATAACAAAATAAATGAATTCAATGTTCATTTGATTAGAATTAAAAAGAATAGCAAAATAAGAAAACCAACCTTAGCAAATAGCAAAAGCAAGTATGAAAAGAGTCTCTGCATTTTGGTTCGAATTACTAAATCCGTTAAAAGAAAGGGAATGTCATTTCTCTGACTCGTCATGTCTACTTGGTGGTTGGTAATGGCTATTAGCTAAATGGAACCTAACTGTTGAATTCACTTTGATAAGATGTTAATAATAAATTAATAATAATAACTATCTTCAATAATTATATGAGTTAGTTCTTAGTTGTATGCGTTACAATGAAGAGTCCTCAATTCAATTCAACAACGACGGCTTGCTTGCTTACTATTATCCATTTCACACTTTCATATTAATCTTCTCTCCCTCCTCAAACTTGCTAAATATTAAATTGCAACCACCATCTTTGGTGAATAAAAAGAATTCATAGTGCGACCAAAAAATTTATAAAATAATTAAAACCATCAGATCATATCCATCTATATAAAGTCCATATCAATATTTCCAGCTATGTCTTCCTCAGTCTAAAATCACCAAATTTCCAATTAGACTGAATTATGGCAATTAGGTGGTGGTGGTGGTCTCTTCACATAGCTCTCTTCAGCAACTTGATCCTAGGCACTTGCCAGCAAAATTACACCGATCAACTTTGTTGTCCAGATATTAAGTCAAGAAGGGGGAATTGAATTGGAGTTTCAAAAAATTAAATTTTAAGGTGCGGAAATAGATAATTAATTTTAGGAGAGATAGAGAAAATCTGACACAAAGATTTATCGAGGTTCGGGTGTTAACAAACTCTACTTCTCTCCCCAATCACAATTGGGAGTTTCATTAACACACTAAGTGTTACAATGGAGTTTTACAAGTTCACTCCCAACTATAGTGTTTCTCACAATGTCTCACACCTAACCCAGAAATCCCTTGTGTTTTAATGGCTCACACAATAACCAATTTCTTGTGTTTTACAGGTTCATACAAATAACCTTCACTTTGTGTTTTTTACAGGATTACACAAACAATCTTCACTTTGTGTTTTTACAGGCTCACACAAACAACCTTTTAATTTGTGTTTTGGAGGCTCACACAACAAACCCTTACAAGTGTTATACTCTTAACCCATAAATACCCAAAGCTCACTTGAGTAAAGATTACAGAGAGAATCACTTACAAACCTTAATTGCTCAATAAATGAAGAGCAAAAAGATTTTTACAGAGAATAGATTTTGTTCTCAAAGTATGAAAGTACAAATAGCTTGTAATAAGAATTAAATTCGAAGTATATGTTATTCTATTGTTATTCTCTTCATTCTTTTATTCTTCATGCACAAATGACTTCCATTTATACTCTCATGGCTGAATATAGCCGTTGGAGTGCATTAAATACGAAACTAGCCGTTGTACTAACCAAAAAATCGCGCCTGATATTTTTCTCTTTCATTGTTCACGGGCGTGACTATGTTTGTCACAGGAGTGACATTTCTTCCCAAGCCGTGACTGAAGTAGTGACCTTGGTCGTGAAGCTCTCTGGAATGTTTTGACATATAGAGTCACGGGCGTGACATACTCATTCACGGGCGTGACAAGTTTTCCAACCGTGATCCAAATGGTGACTTTGATCGTGAAGCTCTCTGGATGAAAATGCATTAATCTTCACAGGGGTGACACCTTTATTCATAGGGGTGACTGAAATGCCCACTTCACGGTTTGTTCTTCATTCATGGTCGTGAACTTCAAATGTTGGTTTTGGTAACGGTTAGCTCCTTTCACGGGAGTGACTCATAGAGTCACGGCAGTGAACATGCTATTTCTTGAATTTTGTCTTTCAAGGATTATTCTTTCAATTTTCATTCTTGTTATTTTAATCAATGTCATGTATAATAGACTTAGAAAACAAATATGTTAAATACAATATTTCTATTTTATTTGTTATCATCAAAATGACAGAAATACCCCTCAAAGTTTAATAATCTCCCCCTTTTTGACGGTGATAAATAATCTAGCAATATGTGATTTTGAGAAGTCTCCCCCTCAAAATATACTTAGGATAAAATAGCAATATTGTATTTGTTATCATCAAAATGACAGAAATACTGCACAAGGTTTAATAATCTCCCCTTTTTTAATGGTGATAAATAATCTAGCAATATGTGATTTTGAGAAGTCTCCCCCTCAAAATATACTTAGGATAAAAAATTTATAATGTGCAAGAATAGTAAATAATGATGTAGCATTGAAATAAACTTAACTAGATTTTAAGTATATGCAAGTTATATAAGAAATATATCCAATATATACCATAATTTCTTTTTAAAGCATGAAGTATATGTAAGGCATACTTAAGGTATATCATGACATATTTATTTTTGCAACTTGCATGAAGGTATATGCAAAGTATACTTAAGGTATATCTTATATATATATGAAGCTCAATTTCTCAATTTTATACTTTGCATATGAATTCTTGAATCAAAGTTTCTAAACCCTTTTAATCTATATCAATGTCAATTCATAATTCAATTTTAATTTTTGATTCAAAATTCATTTACCTTAATATTGCTAGTTTCTTCTTATGTTGCTAGGTTGATACCATTTTCTCTATAATATTGCTAGTTTTCTCCCTCTTTTGCCATCAATAAAAAAGGATATAAAGATATATCTATGAGGTAAACAAAAGCAAATATATTAATTAAAGAAAAAGATTCAAACAAAGTTAAATGTTCAGAAAGGAAATTTAAAAAATTTCCTACACAGCAACAAACATAAACAAAATACATAAGCAAAAGACAAACAAATTTAGGCTACACTCTAGCCTAACTCCTAGCCGGACATCCTATCACGAAGCCTAGTCACTTCAGCCTCAAGGCTGTCCATCTGAGACTCCATGAAGTCTTTAAGGTTCTCCAACCTCTCATCCATCGAAGTCCGCAGTTGCTCAAAACGTGGTGCCAAGAGGTCAACCACCTGCTGCGCTAAGGTCGGTGTGGAAGCCGAAGACTGTCCGATGTCCTGCTCAGCTACTGGGGGTTCTTCCTCAACCCGAGCCCTCTTCTTCTGCTAGACTCCCTAGAGGTCTGCTTTAAAATCCTTCGTGTCATTATCTTTCCAGATGATCTCCCCAGCAGTGTCAGTGAAGCAGTAGAAGATATCGTTTTGGAAAACGATTATGACAGCTGCTCCCATCTTGATAAAGGATTCGACATCCAAGCGATCTCGAGGATGTCCAGGGATAAGGTTGAAGTGATGCGCATCCAGCTTCAGATAATTAAGCTTCACTGCTATATGGGTGACATATGCCCCAATCAAAATATCTCCAGTGGGCTTGGTGGCAATGGAGAGAAGATGGTTAGCAAACCATCTAGAAAGTGCTACTGTGAGTCCTCTCCGAGCCATCTCAAATAGGAAGAGCTCCAACTTCCTGATAGTCCCGTTGCTTTCTCCCCTAGCAAAAATGCTATAGGTCAGGAACCTATGCAGATACTTGTGCACTGGGGACCTGAGATGTGTGCTATTTGTCTTCTTGACATCCCAACTGTAGTCGGTGCCAAAGTGTGTCCAGGCTCGGGGGGCAGAGAATTCTACCTCAGTATCGTTTAGTATGTCATCTGATGGTAAGTCGAACAATTCCCCAAATTCAATGGCTTGCAGAGTTAGAATTTCACTACTCCAGTAGGTGAAACCTACAATGTGCTGAGGAATTCCAGTGTTGGCTCCCTCAAGGTCGGCTGGTGAATTTCCATGAAATCTTTCAGATGTCAGGCTTGTAGTTGCTCTGTCATAGCGTCTCAAGCCCAAGACTTCAGACTGTCTGCCATTCAAAGTTGCATACCGAGGATGACATTGCTCCGGAATGCGGTTCATGAGGTAATCTGCATATCTCTTAGGAGCATGAGACTTCTTTCTTTTTCCCTTGGATGAAGTAGTCTCCATTTTTGAAGAAATCGGTTTGTGATGGAGTTGGAAAAATTTTGACAGAAAGTTTTATGGAAAACCTAGAAATGTATGATTTTTGCTGAAGATTCAAACTTTTTGTGGTATTTATAGGGAAAGTTTGAGTTTTGGGGGTCGGAATCTTCAATGTCTCAATGAATGCGTGTAAATGGGAGCGGTTTTGAGAGTTGGAGAGTTGAAATGAAAAATATAACCGGCTGTTCTTTTATATACTCGATACATTCACGGGCGTGAAGTGGGTGTTCACGGGCGTGAATGGTCGTGTTCACGGTTTGTTGAAGGAGTGTTCCACCTGTGAATGAAGGCGTGAATAAGTTCACGGACGTGATATTTGAATATCACGGGCGTGAAATGTTGAATTTCACCACTTATGCCCGTGAAATAAGCCGTGACTCAAGACGTGAAAGCCTCTGTGAGTTTTGGGGTGTTAAAGTTCACGGGAGTGAAAATGCGTCACGGGCGTGAAAGTCTATTTTCACGAGAGTGAATGAAGCCGTGAAGATAAGCTTCACCATTTGAAGTCGTGACCCATGTCGTGAACGACACTGCCTCTTGGGGCTATTTAAGTCATGGGTGTGAACATGTGTCACAGGCGTGACTTCCCTAAAATTTTCATCAAATAAAATTAAGTCCTAAAACAAAACTAAATCATTTCAACAAAGATTCTATTCCTTAAAACATGAATTTTTATCAAAATTTTTATCTTATATCTTGTGATATGATTTAAGATCAACAATTAAAATTTCATATTTTTGCAATCACAAGGTTAATCCATCAATCATACCATGTTCTCTTCTAATGAAATTAAATCTTTCCTCATTTAGAGACTTAGTGAAAATATCAGCTAATTGATTTTCTGTGATTATAAATTCTAATGCAATATCTCCATATTGAACATGATCTCTAATAAAGTGGTGTCTAATGTCAATATGCTTGCTTCTTGAGTGTTGAATAGGATTCTTTGAAAGATTTATAGCACTTGTGTTGTCACATTTTATAGGTATATGTTTCAGCTTATGACCATAATCCTTAAGTTGTTGTTTCATCCAAAGAATTTGTGTACAACAACATCCAGCTGCTACATATTCTGCTTCAGCAGTTGAGAGAGCAACTGAAACTTGTTTCTTGCTAAACCAAGAAACTAAACATTCTCCAATGAAGCGACAAGTACCTAAAGTACTTTTTTTGTCTAAAAGACTATGAGCATAGTCTGCATCTGAATATCCTATAATATAAAAATATGAATTTCTAGGATACCATAAACCTAGATGCAAAGATCCATGTAAATATTTTAAAATTCTTTTTACTGCATTTAAATGAGATTCTTTTGGACATGATTGAAATCGTGAATACAAGCAAACACTGTACATAATATCGGGTCTAGAAGCAGTGAGATATAAAAGTGATCCGATCATACCTCTATACAGCTTTTCATTAATGCTCTTACCCTTTTCATCTTTGTCCAATCTTGTTTATGTGCTCATAGGAGTCTTGATATTTTTGCATCATTCCATACCAAATTTCTTAATTAAATCTTTGGCATATTTGGATTGGTTGATGAATATGCCCTCATTGCTTTGCTTTATTTATAGACCAAGGAAATACTTAAGTTCTCCCATCATACTCATTTCAAATTCCCTAATCATATACTTAGCAAATTCTTGACAAAACAACTCATTAGTAGAACCAAATATTATATCATCAACATAAATTTGAACAATTAGTATATCATGCTTTTGCTTTTTGATGAATAGTGTAGTGTCAATATTTCCATTTGTAAAGTTATTTTCTAATAAAAAAGAATTTACCCTCTCATACCAACCTCTTGGGACCTGTTTTAAACCATACAAATCTTTTGAAAGTTTAAAAACATGATTTGGCAAATCATAGCTTTCAAAACCTGGTGGTTGTTCTACATACACTTCTTCATCTATATAACCATTTAGAAATGCACTTTTCACATCCATTTGAAAAAGTTTGAAATTCATGTGACATGCATACGCTAAAAGTATTCTTATGGCTTCTAATCTAGCTACAGGTGCATATGTTTCATCATAATCTATACCTTCTTCCTGATTATATCATTTTGCAACTAGTCTAGCCTTATTCCTGGTTATTAACCCTTGTTCATCTAATTTGTTTCTAAATACCCATTTGCTACCTATGATTTGATGATCCTTGGGTCTAGGTACTAGGGTCTATACTTTATTTCTCTCAAATTGATTGAGTTTCTCTTGCATAACAATTACCTAACTTTCATCATTAAGAGCCTCATCAATATTTTTAGGCTCAATTTGTGAAATAAAAGCAATGTCAGTAACTAAATGTTTGAAATGAGATCTAGTACTTACTCCCCTTGATAGATCACCAATTATTTGCTCTTTTGGATGATCTTTCGTCATTCTCCATTCTTTTGGAAGTTCTTGATCATTTTGTTCTTGATTTTGAGGTAGAGTACCATTTTGCAGTAAATTTTCTTGATCATTTTCTTCTTTCCTATTTCCAATATCAAGTCTTTCCATATTACCTACAACATCATTAAGAACACTACCTTTCACAAGATCAAGTCTACTAGATTCATTAAAAACAACATGCATGGATTCTTCAACCGTTAAAAATCTTTTATTAAATACTCTATATGCTTTGCTGGTTGTAGAGTACCCTAAAAAGATACCTTTATCAGACTTAGAGGCAAATTTTCCAAGATTGTCCTTGGTGTTCAATATAAAACACTTGCATCCAAATACTCTAAAGTATGATATCAAAGGCTTTCTTCCATTCCATAGCTCAAATGAGGTTTTGTTTAAAAGAGGTCTTTTGAAAACTTGATTTGAAATATAACATGCAGTGTTTGTGGCTTCTGCCCAAAAATAAGTTAGTAATTCATATTCATTAAGCATTGTTCTAGCCATTTCAATTAAAGTTCGATTTTTCCTTTCAACTACCCCATTTTGTTGAGGTGTCCTAGGAGATGAGAAGTTATGTGAAATGCCATGTTCAAGACAAAAACTTTCAAATTTTTCATTTTCAAATTTTTTCCCATGATCACTTCTTATTTTTGAAATGCAGTACCCTTTTTCATTTTGAATTCTTTTAGCAAAGTTTTTGAAATTTTCAAAAGCATCATTCTTTTGAGCTAAGAAAATTACCCAAGTAAATCTAGAGTAATCATTTATAATGATAAATGCATAATATTTTCCTCCTAAGCTAGCAATTCTAGTAGGTCCAAACAAGTCTAAATGCAAGAGTTGTAGAGGTTTTGAAGTAGTTACTATGTTTTTGGCTTTGAACGATGACTTATGTTGTTTTCCTCTTTGGCAATGATCACATGTCTTGCCTTTTTTATATTTAACTATTGGCAGTCCTTTTACTAGTTCTCCTATGTTGAGACTTTGTATTAAGTCCATGTTAGCATGACCAAGTCTTCTATGCCACAGCCAAGATTCATCACTAGTAGTCACAAGACACTTAGAGGAATGATTAGATAGTTTATGTAAGTTTATTATGTATGTATTGATATCTCTATTTCCTTTGAATATTTCTTGACCATCGATAGAGATCACAAGACATTCATTTGAAGTAAAGATTACTTTGTTTCCTCTATCACATAATTGACTTACACTTAACAAGTTATGTTTCAAGTCATCAACAAGTAAGACATCCTTAATAAAAGTAGTACTATTAATACCAATAGAACCAATGCCAATTACCTTACCTTTTGCATTGTTTCCAAAGGTAACTTTACTTCCATCAATACTTTTGATTTCATTGAAAAGTTTTTTGTCTCTTATTATATGCCTTGAGCATCCACTGTCTACTAGTCAAACATTTTTGTTTATTGAGGACTTGAGGCATACCTATAGAATCACAATTCAAGTACGATCTTTAGGTACCCAAATGAGTTTGGGTCCTTGGGGGTTAGCACATGAAGGTTCCCAATGAGCCTTCCGTATCCAACAATGTTTGTTTATGTGACCAATTTTCATACAATAATTACATTGTTTCGGTCTAAACTTGCTTTTTGGTCTTACAATGTATTTGAATGTCATAATTCTATTAGACTGATTTTGAGAACAATGACATTTACAATCATGATTAATTTGCATTTTTCTAGATGCATGCTTCTTATACATAAAGACATGATTATTCTTTTTCTGTATAGAAGATTTAACATGCTTATTTCTTGGTGCTGTTCAAACAGGTGTGGAGATGTGAGATTCTTTAGACTTTACAAATATAGTTTTGTGAGAAGATGATGATGTGTCCTTAAAACCTAGACCATGTCTAATTAAGGATGATCTTTGAGACACAATGAGATTATCTAAGCTCTCTTCACCTTTGTGAAATTTAGAAATGGAATTTCTAAGTTCATCAACTTCATTTTTCAAAGTATTATTTTTTTTAACAATGAAGCTGTTGAGGGTCTTGATGAGTATTCATCTAATGACTTTTGAAGAGATTCATTAGATGATTTAAGCTTTATATTTTCTTTTTCTAAACCATCTATCTTATTTTTTAAATTAGAGATGTTATTTCTATAAGTACTAAATTTACTTCTATATTTCTCTAATTCTATATTTAATTCTTCTATTAGGCTTTGTTCATCATCATCATCATCACTATCACTATTACTACCATTATCACTACTATCATTATTGAAAGAGTATGAGTGTAGTGATCTTACTTTTTCCGAGACGTGATCCTCAATAGCCATGAAGCATAGGTTGACTTCTTCACTTTCATTATCATCTTTTTCACTTGAAGAGCTTTCGTCATCTCATGTGGCTTTGTGACCTTTCTCCCCATTGTCTCTTTGGTATTTGCTCTTATGCTTCTTGAGCCTTGGACATTCTGGTTTAATATGTCATTTCTTTCCACACTCATAACATTTTATCTCTTCCTTACTTCTATGTGTGTCATTAGAAGTTTGTTTGAGGTTTCTTTGCCTGAACTTTCTAGAGTTGCTCATTTTCTTCTCAATGATTCTTTTTAATCTCTTTGAAAGCATAACGATGTCCTCATTTTCATCATCACTCATTTCTTCATCATCTTCACTTTCTTCTTGAGATTTTGAAGTAGAGGCTTTGAGTGCTAAGGGCTTTCTTTTCTCCGGCTCAGCTTCAAGCTCTCTATCTCTCTTCACTGCCATCTCATGTGTGAGAAGTTTGCCAATCAGCACATCAATATTCATGATGCTCATATCTTCATTTGCTTCTTCTATGCCATCAACTCTTGAACCATATTCTTTAAGAGGAAGACTTCTCAGGATTTTATTATTTACATCTTCCAAACTCAGATGCTTCCCAAGTTTCCTCATTCCATTTATAATGGCTAGAAGACAGTTGGTCATGTTAGTGATTGACTCATTGGATTTCATCTTGAAGAGCTCATATTCTGAGGTTAGAAGTTGAATCTTATTGGATTTGACTTGCTTAGTTCCCTCATGATAGTTCTCAAATGTCTTCCACATGCTGTATGCTGTTGAGCAGTGTTATATTCTCCCACATTCTTCAATAGATAATGAGTTTGATAGGATTTTCATTGCCTTCTTGTTTTTGAAATTTGCTCTTCTTTGAGGTTCTGTCCAATTATCTCTTTATAGGATTTCTTCTTCACCATCAGCTCCTCTTCTGGTTGGTGGTGTCCATTCTTTTCGTACACTATCCCAGACTTCAATTCCTTCACTATCCAAGTATGTCTCCATCCTAAACTTCCAATGGGCATAATTTGCTCCATCAAAGTAAGGTTTAAGACTTTGGAATCCTTTACTAACCATATCTTAATCTTTACTAGCACTTTTTAGGCTTCGATGCTAGACAAAGCTTTGATACCAATTGTTGCCCAGATATTAGGCCAAGAAGGAGGGGGGGTTGAATTGGAGTTTCAAAAAATTAAACTTTAAGGTGCAAAAATAGATAATTAATTTTAGAAGGGATAGAGAAAATCTGACACAAAGATTTATAGAGGTTCGGGTGTTAACAAACCCTACTCCTCTCCCCAATAGCAATTGGGAGTTTCACTAACACACTAAGTGTTACAATGGAGTTTTACAAACTCACTCCCAACTATGGTGTTTCTCACAATGGCTCACACCTAACCCAGAAAGCCTTTGTGTTTTAATGACTCACACAATAACCAATTCCTTGTATTTTACAGACTCACACAAACAACCTTCACTTTGTATTTTTTACAGGATCACACAAACAACCTTCACTTTATGTTTTTACAGGCTCACACAAACAACCTTTTAATTTGTGTTTTGGAGGCTCACACAACAAACCCTTACAAGTGTTCTACTCTTAACCCAGAAATACCCAAAGCTCACTTGAGTAAAGATTACAGAGAGAACCACTTACAAATCTTAATTGCTCAATAAATAAAGAGCAAAAAGATTTTTACAGAGAATATATTTTGTTCTCAAAGTATGAAAGTACAAATAGCTTGTAATAAGAATTAAATTCGAAGTATATGTTATTCTATTGTTATTCTCTTCATTCTCTTGTTCTTAATGCACAAATGGCTTCCATTTATACTCCCATGGCTGAATATAGCCGTTGGGGTGCATTAAATACGAAATTAGCTGTTGTACCAACCAAAAAATCGCGTCTGACATTTTTCTCTTTCATTGTTCACGGGGGTGACTATGCTTGTCACGGGAGTGACATTTCTTCCCAAGCCGTGACTGAAGTGGTGATTTTGGTCGTGAAGCTCTCTGGAATGTTTTGACATATAGAGTCACGGGCGTGACATACTCATTCACGGGCGTGACAAGCTTCCCAGCCGTGGTCCAAGTGGTGACTTTGGTCGTGAAGCTCTCTGGATGAAAATGCATGAATCTTCACGGGGGTGACACCTTTATTCACGGGGGTGACTGAAATGTCCACTTCACGGTTTGTTCTTCATTCATGGCCGTGAACTTCAAATGTTGGTTTTGGTAACGGTTAGCTCCTTTCACGGGAGTGACTTATAGAGTCACAACAGTGAACATGCTATTTCTTGAATTTTGTCTTTCAAGGATTATTCTTTCAATTTCCATTCTTGCTATTTTATTCCATGTCCTGTATAATAGAATTAGAAAACAAATATGTTCCCATTTGGCATTTTCAGTTCTTGGAATGATTCGTTGCATTTCTGCAATTGGCATGGAGTTTCTTGCAGTCACAGACATCCTGACAGGGTCACAGCTATGAACTTGACCTCACTTGGCCTGGTAGGATCGCCATCACCTCATATAGGAAACCTTTCCTTTCTCAGGTACATTAATCTACAAAACAATAGCTTCCACGGCCAAATCCCACAAGAGATTGGCCGTCTACATTGCCTGCAATATTTAATTCTTAGTAACAACTCTCTTGGTGGGAATATTCCCACCAATTTGTCCTATTGCTCTAATCTTTTTGTTCTTAATCTCATTGACAATAAGCTGATGGGGAACATACCTCCTCAGCTTGGCTACTTGTCAAAACTGGAAGCTTTAGGCTTGTCTAGAAATAACCTGACAGGAATTATTCCTCCTTCCATTGGAATCTGTCGTCCCTTTGGCAAATCTCTCTAAGGACAAATGGGTTGGTAGGACAGATTCCTGAAGAGATCTCTCAACTTAAGAACATAAGATTTTTCACTTTTGCAGAGAACAATTTAACTGGGGTGATTCCTCATGGCCTTTTTAACATCTCTGGGATTCAAGTTTTTTCAGCTAGTTTTAACAGATTGCATGGAAGCATTCCTTATGATATAGGCCTTACTCTTCCCAAGCTAACCATCCTTCAGCTTTCGTTCAACAGGTTTACTGGACCAATCCCAAATTCACTGTCGAATGCTTCTGCACTCGAACAATTAACTATTTTTTCTAATGAATTTTCTGGAGTGTTTCCCAATTACCCTGGAATGCTGCCAAATCTTCAGGTTATTGACATTTCTGAGAATCAGGTGCAGGGTGGCTTGAGTTTCATTGATTTTTTTAACAAATTGCTCCAGCTTAAGAGTGCTTGATTTAGCTTGGAATTCTTTTAAAGGGACTGTGCCCAATTCCGTAGTCAATCTCTCCACAAGCATGATCTACATTGCTCTGTCAGGTAATCAGCTATCCGGTGCCATTCCTTTGGGTATTGAAAACCTTCTTAATCTGAGATTCTTCCTATTAGACAGCAATCATCTTACTGGCTCTATAGTTATTGATTCAAATATTTTAAACACATGGAAATGTTGGATTTAAGCAGAAACAACTTCACAGGGAGTATTCCATCATCAATTGGTAATTTATCTTTGCTAAGTAATATCTACATGGGGTTCAACAATCTCAATGGAACCATACCTCTAAGTCTTGGTAATTGTCATAACTTGATTCAATTAGAACTCTCTCATAATAGACTCTCTGGTTCAATACCCAGACAGGTTATCAGCCTTTCCTCCCTTTCAATCTCCCTCAATTTAGCTGCTAATGAACTTTCAGGTTCTATTCCACCAGAAGTTGGTTCGCTGCAAAATCTGGTGAAATGGATTTATCTGACAATAGATTGTCTGGTATAATTCCAAACAACATTGGCAGGTGTTTGGGTTTAGAACAACTTCATCTGGAAGGGAATTCACTTGAAGGAGAGATACCTCAGGTTTTTAGTGCTTTACAAGGTTTAAGAGAACTGGATATTTCGCATAACAATTTCTCGGGCCGAATCCCAGATTCTCTAACAGAGCTCGACGGATTGAAATATTTGAATCTATCTTTTAACCAGCTGCAAGGGGAGGTTCCGAAACGTGGAATCTTTCTTAATTCCAGTGCTGTTGCATTATCCGGAAACAATGATCTCTGTGGAGGTATTACTGAGCTAAAGCTACCTTCTTGCTCCTTCTCAGACCCCAAGAAAAAAAATGTCTCCTTGGCAATGAAAATAGTGATCCCTGTAATTATCATTGCAATATTGTTGGCTCTGTCGGCGTGTTTCTTAATTTTCTGGCATCGAAAAAGGATGTCTAGAAAGAAGAAAGTTTCAATGCTATCTCTTGAACACCAATTCCTTAGCATATCTTATGGAGAAATCTTTAAGGCAACTAATGGATTCTCTGATTCCAACATAATTGGTGTTGGCAGAAACATCAGGCACAGGAATCTTGTAAAGCTACTAAGTGTATGCTCTAGCATAGATTATGAAGGCAATGATTTCAAAGCACTGATATACGAATTCATGGCGAATGGTAGCCTGGAGAAATGGTTGCACAAAAATAGTGCGCAACAAAAAGAACCAGGGAATCTAAAACTAATATACAGACTGAAAATTGCTATTGATGTTGCTTATGCAATTGAGTATCTCCATAGTGGCTACTCGTCTACAATTATACATGGCGATCTAAAGCCAAGTAATGTTCTTTTGGACGACAATATAACTGCACACATTGGAGATTTCGGATTAGCTAAGATTGGCTCTACAATTTCTGGCGAGACTCAACCCTTTGCAAGCAGTTCTGCAGCAATCAAGGGATCTATCGGCTATGTTCCTCCCGGTACGAATTGATGTTTTGCTTTGTGAAAAAGAAAATAAAGAAAGGAAAATTTTTCTGATTGCCATATCATATTGCGTATTTGCAGAATATGGGATGGGTGACATGGTTTCTACAGAAGGAGATGTATACAGCTATGGGATTCTGTTGCTGGAAATGTTCACAGGAAAGAAACCAACTGATGAATCTTTTACAGATGAAATAAACCTGCATAGTTTTGTGGAGAAATCTTTGCCTCATAGAGTGATGGAAATTGTGGATCCAAACATTTTTCTGCTTGAAAATGAAGATGGAGGAGGAAGCAACTTCAGGGACTGCATTATTGGTGTATTGAGAATTGGAGTAGCATGCTCAATGGAACAACCAGCAGAAAGAATGAAGATGGGAGATGTAATCAGGGAAATACAAAAGATCAGGGCCTCCCTATAAGGAGGGAGTCCTCCTGCCTGTCAAATAGGAAAATAGGAATATCAATTTAAATGAATTTTTACTTAAAACATTGATTGTAATCGAATAAACCTAATATAGATTCAGTTCTGCCCATTTTCTGTTCATACTTTTATCTTTCTTATCTATTAACCCTTTTAACAAAATATTCTTTTAAGAGAGTTTAGATCACCCAAAATAAAAAGAATGGTCGTAGAATTGAATTAAAAATACTAAGAATTTAATTTGTTATTTTTCTATGAATATATGTCAAAACCCAGCATGGAGTCAGGGTCCAATCCAACTGGGTGAGAAATGGGCTAAAATCCAAGTAAAGGTTTCTCGGCAATGAACATACAGCTCTAGAAAATCATGCATCACGTCTTTGCACGTGCAACATGGGAGCCAAACCAATCGATCAGCAAGGTGAAAAGAAGGCCCCGAAAAAGCTTCCAGTTCTCTCTTGCAGGCGTCTAAGTCTTCATTTCGGGCGGAGCCGGCGATCTTACCTCGATGGCGTCAAACAACGGTCTCAGATCCGCTTCGAAGCTTTTTTCTGCTTCCGAGTCGATTTTATTTAAGTCGGGTTGGTTCTTTCAAAACTCCAATCTTGGACCTTTTTTTCCCCTTTCTTTTGAAGGTTTTCTGCTTTGTTCGGTTTGATTGTTGAGGAAGTGTGGGGAAGTAATGGGATTTTTGGGGATTATCAAGTTGTTGATTCGTCTATTATTGTTCTTTTCAGAGATAGATGATGGGTTATGATTTGGGTTGATCTTTGGATCTGATAATTGTTAGGTCTCTGATAATGATTGGTAGTGTATTGATTTTTATATTTTGATTTGACATATTTCCGTCCAGGTTGAAGTGAAATCATAGGATTTACTAGTTTTTTGTTTAAGAGATGATCAACACGCTACTGGGTTTCTTTTAATTGGTGAGTTTTATTGATTAAATTATGCCCATAATAGAATTGCCTAGAAATTCTTGTAAACTCGTTTTTGTTTTCGCTTTAATCTCCGTAATTATTCATTTTAGGCCTTGTTTTCTAGTTATGTTTGGTACATTGTGTATTCTAATATTCAGTCCGAGTATACTGTTTTACGACTCTTTTTACATGAACTATAATGTTTCATTCATCTGATTTAAAGAGAGAGGAAACTGTGATGTTCTTTGAAATATGTGGATTTTAGCCTCGGGATTTCTACTCTTCCATTCGTGTAAATGACATGCTTTGGTACCTTGGTACTGTTCGACATAGGAATAAGAGCTAACTCCAAGATTATAATATTCCAATGAAAAAACGTAGTTGTTACCAATACCTCCTTATTCATTTAAATCACTGTCCCATCAAGCGAACATAGAAATTTTTTCAAAACTTTTGGTTCTAGAAAATACCTGCAGGATTGTTCTTTAATACTGTCAACAAAACACTAGTATTCTGTTCATGTTATCTCAACATGTGGAACTCATTTGTAGTTCACAAATCATATCCTTTTTTACTCTATGGATATATTTGGGCATTTGAAACTATTGTTTCCAAGTAAACGTACCACTTGTGTTCTTTTGCCACAATGATAAAATCTTAATGAAATAATTTGTGTTATCATGCCTGTATGAGACTGGGCTGTTGCACATGCGCATAGAACACCGTTCTCTATTTGGGATAACTGAGTATATAAAATAAATCTCGTAGGTATAGAGTTACATAATGCAATAAGTTTGTTTGTGTGTGTTGTCATGGTTGTAGAGAGTTATCCAGAAGTGAGTTTTCATTAATGTTAACATGTGTCATTCATTGTGTTATCAAGCTCCAATGTGGGTTAGTAGCAATATATTTCACATAACTGAATATAGAATGACAAATCTCATAGGTATAAAGTTGCATAACACAGTAAGAGCGTGCGTGTTGTCATGGTGGTAGAGAGTAAGGTAGAAGCAAGTTTTCCTTAATGCTACCATATGTCTTTCATTATTTTATGAAGCTCCTATGTTGGTTAGTAGTGACTTATATGATATTAATTAATCTGCCTGCTGATTCAGCAGGCTTCTTTGTTAGGCAGCTCTAGATGTTATCAATAGGCAGAGTTATATTTGAAACTGAAGAGCTACGGTTGTTTGTAAGAGCTTCAGGTCATGTACTATCATGATTGTGTAGGAGTCTTTTCTTTTTAAAAGTGCAGGGTGTTGCATTTTGTAAATTTGTTTAATGTTTGGGGAATCCTGGACATAATATTCTTGTAGATGAGTTAATTGCAAATAGGTATAAAGCTGTGGATAAATTATTCTTAACGTCATAGGTGTAACTTATCCTCATAGTTATAAAGTTACATAATACCATAAAAATGTGTGTGTGTTGTCATGGTGGTAGAGTCATTCAGAAGCAAGTTTTTCTTAATGTTAACATGTGCTTTTCATTATGTTATCAAGTTCTTATGTTGGTTAGTAGCAACTCAAATGATATAAATTAATCTGCCTGCTGATTCGGTGGGCTTTTTCGTTAGGCAACTCTAGATGTAATTAATAGGCGGACTTACTGGTCGCAGTTCATTTTATGCTATAGCTTGCTTTGAAAATGAGGAGCTATGGTTGTTTGTGAGTAAGAGTTTGCAGGTCATGTACTATCATGATTGTGCAGGAGTTTTTTTTTTTTCCTAAAAGTGCAGGGTGTTGCATTTTGTAAATTGTTTTTTGACGTTTAGGGAATCTTGGATATAATATATTCTTAATCTTGTAGATAAGTTAATTGCAAATAGATTCATGCCCCCTTGGTAACACTTTACTATGTCTGTTATGACCCAAGGTCATAACCAGTGAAAAGAGAAGAGTTTAGAAGAAGAGAGAGAGCAGAAGCAAAAGAGAAGGAAACAGAAGCAGAAATAGAAGAGAGGAAGAAGAAAATTGAGATGAGAGAGAGGGGCAGAGAAGAAGCAAGAAACAAAGGAAAAGAAGAAGAAGGAGAGTGAGACGTGAGAGAGGGAGAAGTGAGAGAAACTTCTGTTGTATTAGTTCACTCCATGCATTTATGTTACATCATAAGTATTTATAGATTTCAACAGAAAGAATACAAAAATAACAGCTCACAAATTACACCTCATAACACTTATCACAACCAGTAACATTGCTTTTATTCCTCCATGTAGGATTCCAGCTCATGATGATTGCTTGCTAACTAACTTTCTAACTATAACAATCTGATAACAAACTAATTCCAACTACAAATTAATGCCAGCTACCACAGAAGCTTATCTTGCCTTTGATAGTTGCTCCGATAGTTCGCACCTGCGTTTCAGCTCATGTTCACGCTCCTCCGATTCAATTCTTCATCATGCTGGCACTCCTTCGATCCACCAACATCCTGCCTCGGGCCTACTTCCTTCAATCCTCCAACATTCTGCTGTATCATGACAATAGCCTCCACTTTTTGATCATCCTTGTCCTCAAGGATGTTAGGTGCAGAAGTAAGAATAAGATAGGACTGAGATAGAACAATTCTCATAAGCTCAGCGGCAACTAACTCCATAATAGCATGTGGACAAGTATAAGAACTGATATCCGAAGTCCAATGCAAGTGAAGAATAATCTGATTGAATTGAATTTGCAATGCTATGGCTGTGGCAGCTAAATTTTGAGTCCTAGTGCGCGAATGGAACTTTTTGGTATGAGAAGGAAACTTGTGCCTATTCCAGGCCAAGGTTCCATTATTTTTCCTTTGTCTCCTCCACCTTTCAAATGTCAATTCTTTGATGAGAATAGTCAAGTTTGACATCCACCCAAAATCAATCCCATCAACATCAGAGAAATTGAATTTGAGACCCTTTTCATCAATACTTCCAGCGACCAAAATCTCTATTGTGACATGTTCACAAACATCTTCACCACATGAATCTTTCTGCAAAAATGAATCAATTTTCTCATTAGCAACATTCCCAGCAAGAAAACATTTCTCTTGTGCATGTTCACAAACATCTTTGGGGCATGTAGCTTTCTTCATATAGCTTGAAACTTGGCTAATTTTATTCCTCTCATTGAACTTATCACCACAATTATCATTCTTAGATCGTTCAACACTGCCTCTCCCTTTTTCCCACTGTTTGGGAGTGGGTAGCAGACCTTTGTCAATGTTGGAACTTGAATGAGGTACTAGAATAGCGTGAATAGGTTCCTTACCTTTGCTCGAGTTCATGTTCTCCCATAGTTGCTTCATCATTTTCTCCAATTTGGTTTCCAGTTCATTCATTCTCCTTTGTTGTGCTTCCGGCATCTCATTAAGACAGGAGTCAAGCTTCTGAAATTGCTTTTCAAAATCTATGGGTCTGGAGTTGTACGCCAATGTGGACATGCAAAACAGCTAGCAGAGTGTGTAGGTCCAATCGCCAGTGTAAAGAGGAGTTTAGAAGAAGGGAGAGAGCAGAGAGAGGTGAGAAGCAAAAGCAAAAGAGAAGGAAATAGAAGCATAAATAGAAGAGAGGAAGAAGATTGAGACGGAGAGAGGCAGAGATGAAGCAAGAGGAAAAGAAGAAGAAGGAGAATGAGACGTGAGAGAGGGAGAATTGAGAAAAACTTCTGTTGTATTAATTCATTCCATGCATTTATGTTGCATCATATAGTATTTATAGATTTCAATAGAAAGAATACAAGAACAACAGCTCACGAATTAGACCTCATAACACCTATCACAACCAAAATCATTGCTTTATTCCTCCATGTAGGATTCCAGCTCGTGATGATTGCTAACTAACTTACTAACTATAACAATCTGATAACAAACTAATTCCAGCCACAAACAAATGTCAGCTACCACAGAAGCTTCTCGTGCCTTTGACAGCAATGCAGAGTTTGCGGTTGAACTGATAGTTCGCACACATGTTTCAGCTCGCATTCATGCTCCTCCAATTCAATTATTCATTGCGCTTGCACTCTTTCTATCCACCAGCATCCTGCCTCAAGCCTGCTTCCTTCAATCCTCCAACATTCTGCTGTATCATGACAGTGTCAATTGAATTTTAAAAGAAAAATGCAGTCGCACCCCGTTGTGTGTGGAACTATAATTTTTTTCTGAATGTTAGTGTAATTAAATATGTAGTGCTAGATTTTGGATCCTTTCATATGACATTGCATGGGACCAGATATATTTTTTAAATGCTGCAGATGGTTGCTCTCCTGTTTAATTTCTACTTGAGAAATATCTTTTTTCAGCAAATATTGGTCTGCTTAAAGGCATAACTAGTGCCAACCTTGTAAAATTTAGGCTTGAGTGGCATGCAGCTGCCTTATCCCATTATGCCTACTGAGCCTGCTTTGTTGGACAACAACCCATCAAATGTTTCATGTTAAGTTAATAATGTCTCTAATAGTGATGGTATATGCATACTCCCTAGAATTATTTGTCTTTGTCTTTCAGACCTTTACGTGCACAATTTGGTGAACTAGTTTCTGTTCTAAGGATCATTTTAGTTAATAAAATTAACTGGAGGAATGATAATATGTCTTATGTGCCGGCATTTCACACCCTATAATACATATCCAATATTATGTATAACACTACGAAATCTGAATATATGTGGAGCAGTGCTAGTAGCCTATTCACTAACTGAATTGATGTTTTGTTTGCACATATAAGCTCCGTTTGGCACTGCGTTTGACAAAAGCTCTTTTGGAGAAAAAAAATTTATTTTAAAGTTTTTTAAGTTTTGAAAACTATTTTTGGAAAGAAGCAGGTAAATAGATGTTTTTTCCAGAAGCAGGTTTGAGAAAAACAGTTTATAAAAAATTAAAAAAAATCAGTCAATTAAATCAAAAAAATTCTAAATCTGCTTTTTAGACACCTAACAGTAATCTCAAACACACCCATAATGTGCTTTCATATGTGCATGCTCACTTAAAGGATCTGCTATAAAGTGTTCATCTGTGATGTTCACAAAATATGTACATTTCCCCTCATCTGCGTATACTGAAGTTCAGACTGATGCTATTAGAGCTGACGATTTTTGACATGACATAGACTTGAGCATTTATGGGTTTGAGCTAAATGGATGTCATAACCATGTTAATACGTTTATGACACGGAAAAAACCGTGTCATAAATAAATTTTATCTGCGTAATCTGTTTAGATATGATTATACATATTTAAAAATATATAAAATATTTAATAATTTTAGTATTATTCAAACTATATAAAGTATTCAAATATATTTTAATATTTTTAAATATATATAATATAAGTTTGTATATAAATAAATTTATAATATATTCTATAAAAATTAATTATATAAGTATATTTTAATAAATTAACTGTATAGCTATTATTTATTAACTTATATTATATTAATATTATACTAATATATTTACTAACTTATGTTTAGATGAATTAATATATTATATATTTATTTATTTTTTACATATTTTGTTTCTCAAAAAAAAGAAACTTATCAACTAAATAAATTGTGTATTTTTTTCACAAGTGACCAATGGTAGCAAGCATTTTTTGAAATTTGAGTGCCCTAATATAAGTTTTCTTATTATCGTAATTCTTGCATGTGAATATAATATTTGTTAAATTGTTATAAATTTCAATTTGTAGTTTTTTTTTTAATGATCTATGTGGTTTGTTTATGTAATAATTTTGGATATGAATAATTTTTTGGTGCAGATTTTATTTGCAAATTGTATTGTATTTTTCATATATTTTTTTATGGTTATTCATGTATGATAGTGTCTTGTGTCATGTAATGTGCATACGTTTGCTTAACTGTATCATGTTGTGTCATGTCAATTTGGATTTTTAACCATGTCATGTCCGTGTTTTGATTTTTGGCACGATTAATTAATCGTGTCGTATTCATATTTAGTATAATCGTGTCATACATGATTAATGACACGATACAATTAGATATGATACAAATGAGTTGCCAGCTATAGATGCTATCTAGCCATATTTCTGTCCAAAACTTATGATTATTTTCACCTAGTATCATCTTGCTCTATTTGTAGTTCTTTTGTTTTGGCTTAATCATTCAAAGAACTCTGATCTTCCATGAAAATATTATCTATTTCTCCCATCACTTTTTTTTTTCTAATTTATTTATTTTATTCTGAAATCTTTTCCTTTTCAGGAGGCTGTGTAAATATTAATGTTTAAAATAGGAATCATATGTCCCACAAAGGGCCAAGTGTTTCATTTGGATACAAATTATTCTGAAAAGGGTGGAGATAGAAAACCTGTTGTAACATACGTACTTGTGGCAGCTACAAGCTGCTGTTTCTTGAAGAGGCTAACAAATGCTCTGCAGAAAATGTTGAAATTTCCGGTTGAAAAATGTTCCTCTTTAAGGAAGAAGAAATAGATGTTTTTAGTACCTGTAGCAAGTTGTTTGATTGTCTTCCATATCAAATGGTTCTTATTGCAGTATGCTGGACTAATATATATATAACTTGTGGTGTCTTGTTACAGTGAACAGGGGGATTCCACTCAACAGGAGTGAAGAGGATGGGGGGAGGACATGCACATGGTCATGACGAACCATACTATGAACATGCAAAACACATGTACGACTTGGACAGGATGAAACACCAGAAACTCAAAATGTCTTTGTCCGCCATCGCTGCCTTCGGCATTGGAGTCTTTGTACCCATTTATGCTGTCATTTTCCAGCAGAAAAAGACTGCATCTGGGTAAGTCATGATCCAGAGCTTTCGCGCAATAATATGGACAAGTTTGGAATGTATTTCACATTGACTGTTGATATTCCTGAGTTGGATATATTTTGGTTCTATTTTCCAGTTTTTTTTTTATCTTGGCAAATAGGAAAAACTTGATTCTTTAAAATAAAATTCTACATCAGGGAAACGATTCTGAATGAATCTATGTGAATTTATTGCGTTCCCAATATTATGCGTTGCTTTGTGCCTTGGTTCTTTGATGGCCGCATGTTCATGGTTATCTTAGTAAGAGATCAAATTTGTTTCCATGAATTACCAAATATTTGAGAGGTGCTTATTGCACACACTGCCTTTTCTTGTTTACGATGAGGGAAGTTCGGTTTTAATCGAAAGCTGAACGAATGGATTAATTTAAATTTCAAGAATTCAGTGCGGTTACCAATTATGGAATTGGTGTTTGAAGTTTCCTATGCCATGAGTGCACAACTACAGTAATGTATCATTTAGTTACAGGAGTATGCTGTGTAGGCCCACTTTATTCATTGGATGAACTATATGTAGCTTGAAATTTTGCTTTTTTATGTTTTGGCAGTAACCTATAATAATAATAATAATAATTATTATTATTATTATTTCTTGCTTAAGCACCTCTTTTCTCTTCTAATAAGCCTTCAAATTCTCTCTTTCATTCAACGCTATTAAAAAAAAAAAAAGATTTTAAGAAAGGCAAAGTGCAAATTAGGCCCTAAAGTATAGGGCTTTAGGGGGTAGAGACAATTCGTTCTCTAAATTATGATTCAATACAATAATTTTAAGCATTTCTTTTCTATCGCTTCAATCTAATAGTCTCTCAAATTCTCCATTTCATTCAACTCCATAAAAAACTATTTTAAGAAAGGTTAGAGTGCAAATCAACCTTAAAGGTATGGAGCTTTAAGGGCTGCAGACAGCCTAAATCACTGAATGGCATGTGGCTCTCCAAATGCCTTTTTTTTTTGTGTGTTCCCGAATAGTGTATCTGATGTGTATGCTCTTCAAATCATTGAATGGCATGTGGCTTCCCAAAAAAAATTCAACTCTCGCTCCCACTCTTTTCTCCAATTTTAGGGATTTTGAGCCCTAATTTGCAGATTCATCAATGCCATCTATTGCATTAGCCAACGTTTTCTTGGTTTACTGCAGAGCTTCCTCTCTCTTTCAAAACCCTAAAAATAGAGCAACAGTACCATTTTTAATTTAAAAGCAAAACTTTCGAGAGAGATTTCTGTTGGTATATATGCATATTACACGAGCTGCCAATCTTCTAATATAAAGCCAATTTCTTCTACCTCCTCTCCTCCATTTTATCTCCAACCAATCAATCACTAGCACAAAATCTCTTAAGAGAGGAACGCTTACATTTCTCACGGAAGTAGCTCTGCCGTCAACCACCTCGTCGCAAAACCTCTTTCTACTGTCAGAAGCTTCTTCATGCTTTAAAAGGCCGCCTTTGCCTTGGTCCAAGCTGAGACCCAAGGGGAAGTCGTGAAACCCAGCAGGTCCCCTGCCGGGAACGCCACCAAGGGAAGTGATGTGGCTGGACGCATCACCTGAGCTCAATTGCAGCGTCATCGGATCTTGAGCAGCAGCCGTAGGATAAATAGAGATGAAGTTGGAATTTTGGATAAGTTGGGGGTTTTCATTTGCTTTTTTGTTTTTTTTTTTTTGAATTGGGGATAAAGCCTAAGTATTTATATCCAGCTTTGTTCAGTTTGCCTTAAGTACAGGTTTTGATGTGAGTTTGTTCAATTTGTGAAATATGTAGGGTTTTTAATCTGCGATTGATCAGTTTGCCATGGATGAGGAGACATCTGATACTATGAATCTTGATTCCGGATCAATTCCAAGAGACGGAGTGAATTTGGATGAGTGGATTGATGGCCCGTTTGAGAGAATTAGGGAGGATGTGAGAATCAGTAGTAGGGGTCGATGGCAGTGGAGATGGCGACAAGTTCAAAATTCCGCCTGAAACACATAGCCCGTCTGTGCAATTGAACCAATGGATAGGAAACTGACAGTATGAGCACATCTCTGCAAATTAGTGCTCAAAATCCCAAAAATTGAAGAAAAGTGCGGGAAAGAGAGGAGATTATGTTTAAAAGGTAAAAAAAATATTTGGAGAGCCATGTTTCATTCCGGGATTTGAAGGGGAGACACGTCAGACATGCCGCTTAGAGGCAATTGGCCGATTCTGGTTCATTGCCAGTCTCTTATTCAGATTATAAAGGAGTTGAGGAATCATTTTGAGTGTTCACTTTGCTTATATCTGCATATTTGCTTCGATAGCTCCTGATTGTGGAATGGGAAGTCATATCCTTCTGGATTTCCTGCTGGGTTTATCCAACTGCTCTTCCATAATTTTTGCGAGTAACATATTTCCATTTGTCTTTGTTTCTTGTGAACTTATGGTAATCTTTTTGTAAAAAAAAAAAAAACCTATAAATTCGTCATATAAGCTATCTAAATTATTGAATTGAGAATTGAATTGTAGTAAGTCATAATTTAGAAACTGTGTTATCTTTAGCTCCATGCTTTAAAGATTGATACACACATTAGCCTTTATAAGAATGTTCACTCTTCTCCTGTAAGTTTTCCTCTTCACTTTTCTTCTTTTTAGTTCCTCCTTTTTATTCTTTTTATTTTGCACTTTTTAAAATTTGTTTCCCTTCAAAGTTAAAAATCCAAAAAAAAAATTATAATATACTTTCTAACTGACATATTATCCATAAATAAAAAAATATTGGCAACGCATTTTTGTATTCTTTTGTAATATTGTCAAACTTAAGCATGTTGATTTAGCTCGCTGCTTAATTTATATGCTTTCGTTGAATAATTGAGAAAAGATGAGGCTGGCAATGGTCATATGTGAAAAGGGTGAGCTAATAAAAGAAGAAAAAATATTATTTGCTTTTGGAAGGTTGTGACTAATGGAAAATTAAGAATCTAATAGTGCGTATTAGTATATAAATAAAAAAAGATGAGTGTGGATAAATTTGATATAAAATGTTTCGAGTTTAAATATTATATACACTGTTATTTTAAAATTTTTAACCCGTTAACATCTAAAGGGATGACAAGTATAGTTTTGGAAAAAAAAACAAAAAAGAATCAAAATCTGTCGGCTGTAATAATGTTTTCCTTGTGGATAAGCTTAGGGGGAGCATCTTCTTGGAGGCTAACTAGAGTCAATAATTGAGGGCAGCCGGGTTGGTTTAATCATGGTCAATTTGCAAGTGGGACTCTGTAATGATTTTGCTTAAAGAATATTCATAAGATATTATAATATAAACTCAAGCCAGATCATTTATCAAATTTCAATTTAGTTTCCTATATGGATATCATATTTTCTTAAGAAAAAAAATTAAATACCCACCACAAGTAAAAGGATTAGTAAGAATATTGAGGAGCAGGTCAGTGGAAATTTACAGGACTCGTGATTCAAAGTTCCAATTTCACTCAAATAATACATGATTGTGTCACATGTGAAGCCCTTTTATAAGATTGGATTTTAGTAGGAAACCCTAATTAAGAATGGGTTAATGAGCTAGTTGTTTTTTTTTTTTTTTTTGAGATTTGATTTATTTGATAGTCGAAAGAGGGTTATTCGGCTACACCCAACAAGGATTTTTGGTCAGGGAAAAGGGGGAAAAAATTTTACTTAAAAACAAAATTTCTTATTCTCTCTCTTTTAAAAATATATTTTTTAAATTTATTATTTCAAAAATTTCGTCTTTTTATTAGAATATATATTGAGTATATTGGTACACAAATTGACTAAACAAAAAATTTACATATTTATAGGCAATTTAATAAGTTATAAAAAGAATTTACAAACTACATCAAATATCAAACATATATATATATAATAAAAGTATACATTTTTCCAAAAGAAAGGGTATTTTTGAAATAGTAAATTTTAAAAAATATATTTTTAAAAGATAAAAATTCAAAAATAACATTTTTTATTTTTTCGAATTCAATAGAATATGTTTAAGAAAAACGTTAAAAAAAATTAACCAATCATGTAATTTTTTAAAAAGAAAAATGCTATAGAGTTTTCTAATACTCATTCCAATTAATGAATTATATGAGGGTCCAATCTTCTAAGGCACACACCATTGACAAACATATTTAGCTAGAATTGGATATAAGAAAGACAAGGCAGACGACCAGATTCCTTATTATAGTATTTGCTTTTCTCTTTGCCTTTATGCTCCAAGTGGACAACCAGGCAAAACCCTAATGACATAAACTAAGATAGATCCTAATCCACTAATAAAACGACATGTTGAATTTTTTTGGTAAGGTATAAGCTAGCTAATTAAGTAGCCATCACCCAAAGGAAGGCCCTTTATTTCTTCTTTCCTACAGCTTGCACTCCTTCGTTTTTGAGAAAGTTCCTAATTCCTTTTGAGAGAATAATGGGAACACAATCACAGAATCGCCTTGTCATATTCTTTTCTAACCTTTTAGTTATACTCATCTCTCTTGCTGTCTTCCATTTCCTTTTATTATATTGCTCTATAATTATTGTAACTTCAATAATTAATTCTTGTGAAAGAGAAATATACGTTAGGGCTGCATAGCTTCATCTTGTAAAATGTTTTAAACAAAGAATTTAACTGACAACTTAAGACAATACTTCAGCAATTATCGACTAATAAGCTCAATAATCAGAAATTTTAGCATCGCTAATCATTAATCAGTACCAGCTATCTATCATTATTGCGAAAGTAGCCTCACTATTCACTAATGTCTAACAACAACTACCTTATTATCATAAATTCATTGGTAATGAGTCCTTAATTAGTACTCAATTTTTTCAATTCTAAATGTTGTATAAAAAAATAAAATTGGTTCTAACCCAATTAATATTTTAGATTATCAATAAAAATTAAATTTCTTTTTCATCTTTACCTCTATCTTGATTTTAGAATAAAAATTTGGAAGTATTACTAGTAAAAAATGAAATTTATTATATTAATTAATTGCTATTTTTAGTCTTTCTAAAAAAAGTAATATATTTATTTTATATTTATAATTATGCTTTTCAATTTTCGTCAAAAAAAATCTTAAAAGGAAAATTAGAATGGAAGGGAGGAATAGTCATTTATGTTAAACGTTCTGAAATTTCATTTCCCAATCTGAACAAGAGTGGCTAACAATCAACAATGGCTGCTTTTTCAAAAATAATAATAACAATGATAAAAACTCTACAATTACAAAGGAGAATGAATAGTAGAAACCCAAATTTATATCTTACCTCAAAAAAGATTGCTAAATTAAGCCCTATCAAACAAGAAAGAAAGAAAATAAAAATCACAAACAGAAAATGAATTTAGACTTGAAAAACTTGCTTAATTATAATTAACCACACTTACACGAATAAAATTTTGAGATTATTGAGAATCAGTAGGGTTTTCATCCCCACTTTGACTACCTTGTTGCTGGTTTTCTTGATTGTGTTGCTCTAAATTCATCCCCAATCCAATCCTACTACTGCTATATGCATTAACTCCGCTCAGTAATCCCATATTACACTCAGCTACTCCTAACCCCAGTTGCTGATGACCGCCGCCGCCACCACCCAGCGGCGGCTGCACTATCATCGACCCGAGTTGAACCGGGCTCATCCGCCCACCTCCGCCGAAATTTACTCTCTGCATAGATGATACCCCACCAGCTGCAGGGAAAGTCCACATCTGTGTCTCCGGCATGACGGCTGTGGTGCTAGAGCCTCCACCTACCGGTAACATCCAAAAGGCATTGCCACCATTCGTGGAGGCCGGCGCAACTGCCCACATAGCCGGTGTTGCTAGAATGTTTGATTGTCTAATTGAACTTGTTTCTTGATGATCTTGAACTCCAGTTCTTGCAGACTTGTTAGAACTTGTACTGTTGTCTTGTTCGGTGGATTCCTGCTGTGTTGCTGCTGCTGATGCCGTAGTTGTCTCTTTAAAAAGATCTTCTCTAAATGATTTTCTCATATAATTCTCATCGGAAACAAGATTTTGAGGATAGAGCTGATGATGAAATCCTAACATTGAGGTATTCGAACCCATAACTCTTCGATTATCTGCACCATTGTCATAGAAACCTAACCCACTATGGAAAGAAAGAGCAGCTGATTTTGATGGTGGCGCTGAAATTGTGGCGCCACTAGTGCGTAAAGATACGTTTAGAGTGGAAAAATTAGCAGGAATTGTGCCAGTACCAGTAGCAGCAATAATGGCGGGTTCTGCTTGCTGGAGTAACCATTCAATGGTTTCTCCATCAGATTTGTGGCCTAATTCTCTAGTGAGCTGAAAGACTCTGGCGGCACACAAGGCTGGCATACGGATGCGGCGGCCGCGACCGTCCACCTTGGTGTGGCGATCCTTGGAGGGCTTTTTGGTGGTGGATTTGGTGAGAGAAGAATTGGAGTGAGAAGAAGTTGATGGGTGGAGTATAATTTGGCTAGAAATGGAGCCCATGAATGGGGCCGGAGTGGTAGTAGTGGTGGCCGCCACAGTAGATCCATGTTGTTGTTGGAGCTGTGATGATTGAGAATCAAGAGAGACTAATTGCAGAGAAGCTGAGGATTCTTGTTTATGGCCATGGTGGTGGTGATGATCTTTACTACTGCTATTATTGTTATCGTTGGTATTATGATTGTTTTGCTGGTGATTGCTCTGTGACTCCATTAAAACCATCAATGGGTTTCTCTAAACTATGAACCAAAATTATTAAATCTTTTTTTTTTTAATTCTTGAAAGACCAGAGAATTTTCACAAGGAGATTGAAGCCCATTTGGTTTTGCACCTCATATTTTCCTTGTCGTTCAAGTCAGTGCACTTATGATTAATTATGAATATAAGTGATTTTTTATGATATCATTAATGATGAATATTATAAAAAATAAAAGAAATGAGAAGGGAAATTAAATAAAATATTGTTTGTGTATTAGTTTAGCTAAGTATAGTGATGTGGTTAGTGCGGAGGGATCTTCTTTTCTTTCTTGTGATTGACTGCTGTCTCTCCAGAGAGAGATTGAGATTAGAGAGATTGAGAGTAGGTAAGAGAAGAGCCAATAATAAAGCGAGGAGAATCAGCCTGTAGCCTGCCCTGTAGATTGCAGTTGTGGCCCCCACCTGGTTGGGGTCCTTTTATATATATATATATATATATATATATATAATGAAACCTATGAATATATAACTAGATTTAACAAATTATGATTAAAATAAAATTTTAAAATACTAACAATTTATTTATTAAAAATGTTATTTAATATGATAATTAAAAAAATTTAATTTTAATGCACTGATTATTATATAGTAGCAATTGTTAATAAAGATTAAAAATTCTAAATTTTTATAAAATATCATTAGATTATATATAAAATTATAAAAAATTTACACAAAAATATTTTAAATATAAAAAAATATATTATACTGCAATATTTAAAATTTGTATAGTATCAAATAAATAAATATTATTTCAAACGATAAAGAAATTACTTATTAATTTTTTAAAAATTTATTTCTCAATACAATTTATTAAACTTTATATATATATATATTCTATATCCACATTTCACAAGGTAATTTGTGCACTTAAACAATGGATAGGGTTGGAGGAATTTGATTGAGTTTTTCTTAAATTTAAATTAGTTTTAAATTATTATTTTTGGATTAAATTTTTATTTCTTTTAGAATTATTTGAATTAGTCATATTTTTAAATTTTATTTTTCAAATATTCATAAAATTTGGATTAATTTCAGATTTTGTCATAATTCATGTTAAAATTTTTGGCATATTTCAGATTTTTTTTAACAATTCAAAAGTTATAAAAATCTAATAATTTGTGAAAAAATTTTCTTACTTATTCTAATTTATCTCATTTATTAAGGCCAGAACAACCAAAAAATATGCCTTTTTAAACTTATTCATTAAAAAAAATAATTGTTTAATGACATTTTTAATTTGTGTCTAGAGATACTTTTTAGCGTCGCCGTTATTTACCACGCATTGAAAAGCTCGTTGAAAGAATCGTTAGACAAAACATAATATTTGAAATTGCTGTTAAGTGTGTAAAAAATAAATTTATAATTTTTTTCTTTAATTGATTGATTTTTTTAATTTTTTATAAACTGTTTTTTTAAATTTTTTTCAAAAAAAATATCTATTTATCTGTTTCTATAAAAAAGTAATTTTCAAAATTCAAAAAAATTAAAAATAAATTTTTTTTTCTCCAAAAGCGTTTTTTTCAAACGTAATCTTAATTAAATTCAAAACACTTCTTTTACAAAGGGTCGCAAATTTCACAGCACTTTTCTTTAAAGCATCGCTAGATTTACGAGGCTTTGTCAAAAAATATGTCTACAATTTTAAATATCTCTAATTTTCAGACACTTTTTAAGAATATCATCACAAATTTAGTGACACTTTTATAAAAAGCCTCATCAGCGACAAATTATTTTTTATAATTTAATATATTTTTGACAGAGAACAAAAAACTATAATTAAAATCTTAATATTTTGATGGATATAAATTACTTTTATAAATAATATAGAACATAAACATTTATAAATAATAAATAAAACTATATTAATGTATTTACGTGCAAAATGAAATTTTAATAATTCAAGAAAGTGTCGGGAACTCCTCCACCTAACAACGATTTAACAAAAATTTCAAGAAATTTAATTATCTACTTATTTATTAAAACTTTAATAATATAATTATTTAATGACTCTTTTACAAAAAGCGTTGGAAAATATTATGACTCTTTTAAAAAAGCTTTAGGAATTTAAAGACGCTAATATAAGAGATGTCACAAATTTAATTATCTAATAATTTATTAAAAGTTTAATAATCTAATTTAACGTCGTTTTTATAAAAAAATGCCAGAAAATTTCTCATCTAATGACGTTTTCTTAGGAATCTTCAGAAACTTAAGAACGCTCATGTAAAAAGCGTCACGAATTTAATTATCTAATAATTTATTAAAAATTTAATAATCTAAACAATTTTATAAAAATTAAAAAAAAAAACATTGAAAAATGTTATCACCTAGAGACACTTCCGTCAAAAGCATAAAAAAGAATTGCAAATATAACTATATTTTTAGAAAGAGTCAGTAAATAAACGGCGTTTTGTGTTATTTTTCTTAATTAAATTTATAAGTAACTGACTAATTAGCGAGCTGAAAATTTTTTGTTGACTTCATCATATTGATATGCATATATAGATTGTAGACGTGAATATTTTTATTTCAGAAAGTCCAGATTTCATTTTCAAGAAATGCATAAACGAAAGCAATACGCAGCGATAGGCCAAAGACTTTTAGGTATGCAATGTCGAAAAGTCTTATGGAAAAGAAAACGTGTCTCAACGAATTTTTTTGTAGAGAGTTTCAAGGTTTTTGATTGAGAATAAGGGTGTAATCTAAAAAAAATAAATTTAAATTTTTTTTGATTTAATTGATTGATTTTTTTAATTTTTTATAAATTTTTTTTAGAAAAAATATCTATTTACTTGTTTTTATTTAAAAACAGTTGTCAAAATTCAAAAAAATTTAAAAATAAAAATATTTTCTCTAAAAATACTTTTTTCAATTGCAATGTGCGCTAAAAAATATATGAAATTGCTATTTGAAATTTATAATTTTTTTGATTTAATTGACTAATTTTTTAATTTTTTATAAACTGTTTTTTTAAATCTGTTTTTTTTTAAAAATATCTATTTATTTATTTTTCTTTAAAAATAATTTTCAAAATTTTAAAAAATAAAAAATAAAAAAATTTCTTTCAATTAAACATATGTTTTTTGAAATATTTTAAAAGCACAAAATGTGTGTTTTCTTCTGTTCTTTGGCTGTTAAATTTTTTTTTAATTTCATGTTTTTCTCAAATCAATTAGAGGCTTAGTTTTTATTTTATTATTATTATTATTATTATTATTATTATTATTATTATTATTATTATTATTATTATTATTATTATTATTATTATTATTATTATTATTATTACGATTTCTTTCTCTCTTCTCCCCTTTTTGGACTGTTTCATTAGCTAGGTGAGCGGACGAGGGAGATGTACATTAACCATTTTGATAAAAAGAAAAAAAAAAAGATGTACATTAACTTGTCTACCTTTAAAATTGTACCTAATAGAATTTCTCTCTTCAATCTAAGTTTTTGGTATTCACTCTTGTTTTCCAATTCAACAAGGGTTTGATGATGCAATAAAAAAACAATAACAATTATATAGAAAATGAATTAATGTGACAAATAAAATCAAAATTTTAAAGAATTAATGAGCCAAAAGAAATGTTTAGGGATGTGGATGTATAAAGAATCACCAATTAGTCCAGTGGTTAGCTTCCCATGAAAAGTGATAAAAAAAATAAAAAAAAAAACTAGGTAAAAGTATAAACTCCCATTTTGTGATTATCCCTTCCTCTGATGATGTACTTTAATAAAAATAAAAAATGATGAATAAATTGATTTAAATTAGAAAAGTCTTAGTTTAGTGGATATGGACAGTAGTGTTTTATTATGTAATATATATGATTGAAGCAGTAATTAAGAACAGGGAAAGAAAAGAAAAGCAAAGAGGAAGATGGAATATTAATGGATAGTTAGTTGAAACATAATAGAGATGCAGACAAAGGAATCTGCTGAAACACAGATGCTTAAATGCTTGGAGCTTCTGGAAATTGGAATTAAGCCCCCAGGCCATGCATGGTCCCCTCCACTACACCTCACTAACCCCACTTTCACACACACTCACTCTGAAGGAATTTTCTCTTCTTCAAGTTAACTCAAAATTTGATTTAAATTGCAAATCTCTCGCCAGAATATTCTGTTAATTACTTCTATGTAAATTAAATAAATTGCGATCTTGGTTTATTATGATATCTCACGTCTATTGATTACAAAACATAAGTATATATATTTTATAATGATTTAGACAATTATTAACTCTTTTCAGTTAGTTTTGAGATGGGTTAAGTTTAAAATTATTATTTTTATCTATAATTAATGATTTTTATTTCGTGATAATTATTAAGAGGTTAGGAGCAAAAATTCTCATTAGCTCGAGGAATCATGAACATCTCTATTATTTTTTTTTTTTGAGTTGCAATAGAAGAATGAGGATTTGAATATGAGATTTACTGCTCAGGTGAAAATACACATTCCGCTAGATTATACATATGGATGATGAACATGTCTGGCTAGTTAAAATTAAAAGACTAAATGCACATGTTCAAAAAGTAACAATCTTTTGTCTTAATAAACATGCAATCTTAGTAACCCAAGCAAAGACAAGCATTTCGTAAGTAAAATTCAAATAATAAAAAATATTAATTTTAAAATAATAATGACCAAAATGTTCTCAATATACATACCTTCTTTGGGCTCCGTTTAAGTGTCTTTTAAAATAATTATATAAAAAATAAAAAAATTATTCATAATTAACTAATTATCTTTTTATTTATCGAAATAGAGAAAAATTATAAATTAATGAAGTGGAGATAATAAGAAGCAAGGATAATTTAGTTTTTTCATATTTAACATCAAATCGCAACATAATAATGTCATAATGAAAAATGTAATCAATATCTTTTAATTAATTTGATAAATATATAAATTAGAAATTTATTTAGGAGATGAAAAAAGGTAAGAATGTTGAATATATAGTAAAAGAGAAACAAATGGTAAGGGTGAAAGAATAAGTGAAGATGGCCATAATTATATTAATATTTAATGGTGTACACTGAAGCCAGAAGCTACACAACTCACCCGACCATTCAAATGGACTTTGACAGCACTACCCCACTTCCTCATTTCTTTTCTACTATTTTCTTTTTTTTTTTTACTTATTTTTCTAACAAAATATTTTTCATATATATATATATATATATATATATATATATTGCCAACTGCTTTGAATTTCCAATACTTATTAATTAAAAAAACAAAAACTCTTTAACCCCAACTCACTCTTAAAAACTAATTCAAAGAAAAAAAAATTAATAGGATTATTATAAAGAATATTTATATCTTATAATCAATCTTAATATAACTTAACATTTTATTAATAGCCTATTGTACCATAATACGGTTAATTTTAATTGTTATCATTAAATTAATTCGTTAGTAATTTTTAAATGATAATTAATTTTTGTTACTGAAATGTTTAAGTTTTAGTTAAACTTAATTATTATAATCAAATTTTAATAAATATGTGATCATTTTTCACTAATTATGCAATTAAGTTCGATAATCTACCTTTAAATGTGATTAGTTATAAAGTAAGTTATAATTCGATTAAAATGTACATTTATAGTTACGGATTAAATGAGAAATCAAAATTGAATAATTTTGCTGATACAAATAAAAATTTAACAATTTTACTGTAACTAAGATAATAAAAAAAAAGGAACAAAACTAAAAAACTAAAAGAAAAAAACAATTGGTTTTCGTTGAAGAGGCAGCAAGGCATCGGCCAGTCAACACCACCATACCCTCCCAACGTTCCTTGTTGGAATTTTTTTTTTAATTTTTAAATCAAGTACAATAGAGAAAATAAATAAATAAATAAAAAGATTAAAAGACCTCCAACTCATGTCCTCAGTCCTCTATATTATATTATATTATATTATATGCAAGAAAATCTCTATAGAAGCTAAAGTGTTGAATTATTGCACAAGTTGAGAAATTTGGTCTTAGGAACAAACATCATAACCTAAGAATCTCTTGTCAATATATAAGTAGTTGTGTCACATTACCCACCATATATTTACATATATATATATATATATATATATATATATATATATATCCATTCTTTTTCTAGCCATATAATATACTCTCTCCGTTTAACTGTTATTTTAGGTGATATCATTAAAATTAAAAAGTTATTGATTATCTTTAAATTTAAATTTAGAAAAAAAATGAGCAGTTAAAAATTAAATTATTTTTTATTTTAAAAGACTCAAAATTATTGAAAAAAAAGAATAAGAAGGTATATCTAAACTTATAATAAATGACTTTAAAATTCTACGTAACATTAATTTTGGATTGATGATTATAAAAGTAAAATTGAAAAAAAAAACATTTCATTATTTTATAAAAATTACATATAAATGAAATTTTAGATTATTTTTAAAGTGACCGTTAAAATGCAAGTGATGGACTAATATCCATTATTTTTCTAGCCCGTACATTGACCAAGTCAACCAATTGAAAACACATTCGGAATTTTCCCAAAATTTAATGTAGGTCTAATAATCAACCATCTGTATTATTTCCAGCCTGTCATAAAACTTTCTGCCAATTTTGTTATTATTAATTTATTATCCTCCAACTTCTGAACTGAAACATAAATTTCCCAACAACAAATCTTGATATGCTTAAAATAAATAAATAAATAGGTGCTGTCAATGTTTTCTTTGTCTCGTCTGAATTTTATTCCCAAATTACTGATTGATAGACTCGCTTTTATTTTACAATTTTTTTTTGTTAATATCGTTAAAACTTAAAAATATGTAGTTTCTTAATAGACTTTAATTTTTCATTTGGTAATCTAACCTATAAAGTTTGAGTTCGAATTTCCAATTAGACTTCTAATATATATATATATATATATATATATATATATATATATATATATATATATATATATTTTGTAAGATTAAAAAAATAAAGTGTACAAATTAAGTAGAGATATAATATTTAAAAAAAAGATCTATAATTTGAGATAAATGATTAAAAAGAAAAGTGAAACTATTTTTTGGAAAATGGATCTGGAGATGGTATAATATAGTTATAGATATTAAAATGTGTCATAATTAGAGCCAAGTTACATATCCAGGGGAGGGAAATGAGGTTTCTAATAAAGAAATAAGTTATTTTCTCTCCTAATTCAACATGGTTATTGGAGTTTGACAATTGTCATAATCAAGTTTAAAAAAATATTATATTTATATTTATTAATTTTTATTTATATATACCTTTTGTTTATTTAAAAAGACTGTGAAGTTTCAACTTCAAATCTTCAATCGGAACTTTATACTAAAAATAATAATAATAAAAATGATATTCAACCAAATTCACTATATGCATCTTTATTTTTTTGTTAGACTAAGATTGTTGTTCTTCCAATTGTTTTAGAATTGAATCCAATTCCTAAAAATGCAATAAATTGAACCAAATCAATTTCACTTAAAAAAAATTCAAATTAAACCAAAAATATATTTTAATTCAATTCGGTTTATTTGAATTTATAATATGCATATATAAAAATATATATGCTCTAGTTTGATTTGATTTTAATTTTAGTTTAATTTTGCTCATTTCTAGCTTCTATAACTTTTTTTTGGCTTTAATCAAATGGTCATAATTCATAAAGACTAATTCAAGCACATAAGTAATAATATGGTGGATAGATTGAGTATTATGAAAATATTTTGCTTTTAGAAATTCTATCCCAATTAAGGGTGTAATCAAGTCTAATCGAGTCGATATAGTGTTAGACTCAAGCTTAACTCGATTGAAAATTTTGATTCGAACTTGTTTTTACTTATTCGAAACTCGACTTGAAAAATATTCGAGCTAGTCAAACTCGATTCGATAAAACTTGAATCAACTAAAAATTTTAATAAATAGTATACTCGACTCGAAATCAACTCAAGTTAACTTAATTTGATTAAACTCGACTATATTTAAATACTGAAAATTTAAAAGTAATTTAATAAATAAAAAAAGCAACTATTCAATGAAGCTCATAAACTTTACGAGTTGGGTATTATGATATTTGAGCTCGACTTGATTAATTCTGAGTCGAATTCAAATATTTTACGAGTCAAGATGGAGTAGCTAACGAGCAGTTTAACTCATTTACACCCCCAATCCCAACTATACTCTCAACTATAACTAAAATATGCCCAAATAAACGTTGTAGAACATCTCGAAGAAGTTCTCGTACCTCTATCTGCATGGCCTATAAAAGAAATTTAAAAAAACAATTAACACCTAAATACAATATTCAATTTTCTAAATATAAGTATAAATATGTCTATTTTAAAATAATAAGCAATATATAAATAAAATTAATTACTATTAGTATCAATTCATTCTCAAATAAAATAAATTCAAGACAGTCCGCTACTTAAAGATTATCCACGCCTAAATGCTCAATTTATATTTTTAGGTTATGCAATTGGAATTAAAATTTTGTATCATGTGTCATGTTTAAGCATGTCAATAGTTGATTTTTAAGCTTCAAGAATTTGAATGGAATTATTCAAATACCTAAGCCATTGGCTATTGACTTTTGTTGAAAACTCTACTCATCCACTCTCTCTTTTATCCTCCCTTTTATTTTTCTTGTTTTGTTTAATTTTTAATTCTTTTTAAGACTACATGTTAGAGAGGTGCTCTAAACACAATAATTTTAGGATATTATTTGTACATATTTATCATTAATAATGTTAGACATATTTGTACATATTTAATTATGAATATGATTGATTATCTTAAACCGTATAATAAAATTCTTGGTATATAAATAATACAACATGAGAAAAATAATGATATGATCATGATAATGAAATTTTTATAATGTGTAATTATATTTATACCTAAATTATTTTTAATTATAGTATTAATTAGATAAGAAATTGTTAATGCGGATAAATTAATACATGTCATACTTCTCGACTAGGTCAAAAAGTGAATTTCATAAATTATAGACATGAGATAATTAGAGTTAATATATAAATATTTGCTAAAGTAGTCAAGTACATTGAATGACTTAGCTATAAGACAATAACATGAATATCTATTCAATATCAGTCATAGTCTCATCACATCAGTTGTGCAAATATCCTTAGACATCATAACAATTGTGCAAATATTCTTAGACATCATAGCAGTTGTGCAAATATCTTTAAACTTTAAATACTAAAGGTTATCTTGGATACTGAATATTATACTTTGACTGCATTCCTTATTATCACTTAGAGATCGCTCATAAGGTGGTGATTGAGTATAACATGAGGTATTCGAAAGTAGTTGAGTAGTCAATAAAGGATTCACCATTCATGATAAAAGGAGAATATACCTATGGTTTTTTTTATAGGAGATCATTACTCAAAAATTCCTGGTCAAAGTGAATATGTCTTGAAGAGGGTCTTCAAAGACATATCTAATAAGTAATAGATTTCAAAGATAAGAACTAATATCATTTGAATTATATATGATATAATCAACTTAGTGGGAGTTGATACAAAGTTCATACTTTAAACCAGATAAGGTATAATATGGTAAAAAGGTGAATTGCATGATAATTGTGCATATAAAGGTTAAAACCCAAACCGCCGACTTTCTGCTTAATTGGGTGGTCATATTGTGTTGCTAAATACCTCTCATAATTTGCTAAGTCAAAGAAAATTGATTGAAAATCAATTATGGTCAAAAGAGTTTAACTCATAGGATCTTGATTGAATTAGATTCTAGGACTTAATTGCCAACAAGACTAAAAAATCTAATAGGTCACACGCATAAAAGGAATAAAAAAAATATAAAATGGGTTATGGATTGGATCTAAACAAAAGAAAAAGGGAACATATTATTTCATGATCGCAAAGACACTACTAGAATTTCATCAGTTAGAGACATCATACAGATTCGTTAAAAATGTCGTTGCTAAACCATATTAGCGACATCAAGAAAGAAAGTGTCATTAAATAGTGATGCTTAAAATGACATCTCGAAATAGCAAGACAACCTCACTGTCGATAAATAAAAAACATGCATCGGTAAATTGGAGGAAGGAATAATCAAACAAAATCTTTAGTAACTAAGTTAAAGGCATTGCTAAAGTACTGATATTTACATTTTTTAACATTAAATTAGCAATATAGTTTGGCGACACTAAATTTTTATTTTTTTAATATTTTAAAATTAAAAAATTGTCTTGCTTATAAAACCACCTGTTACTTATATCAATCTGTTTATAATAAATTACATCATTCAACATTCATCATAATCCAATATTAAATGTTTCAAAAAATTGTAATATTAAATTAAAGTACAACACTAATCCAAAGTTTTATTCAACAATGTCTGAAAAAGTCAATACAAGAAGAAAATCTCAATATAGTACGAAAAATATATCAGGAAATTGATAGAGGATCTCTAAGAAAGGAAGACTGAGAAGTAGTACTTGTAAATTGGGATTGTGTGCTTTAGGTCTAATCACGTACCAAAACATGCATTCACTCTTCTATCATAGTTTGTATTTGTTGCTTAGTCTATAGGTCCCTATCTTGAATGCGTTACTTAACTAATTTTTCAACCTACTAATCATTGATTGTCCTCTCTATCTCCTTCATGATCTGAGTGTGAATAGTTTATAGATCTACAATGGAGTAAACAGCAAATTAGGAAGATCTACATTGGTCAAAGAACAACAATGAAGTCTTGATACCCAATAAGAGGAAATTAATGCATCTTCTTATTGAAGACAAGTTTATTCCTCATTTGATTATCATCATGTACTCAATTTCTCATGTACCGTGGATGTTTACATACCTTATATTGAGTCAAGTCTATTGATTCAATTCTAAGTCTTCTCCACAAAATATCATGCAATTCTTATTACAACAATGAATCTTTTCAACAAATAGACCAAATCAGCACAACAACCATTTGGTTGAGTATAAATTTTCAGTAGCTACATTTTCAGGTGACAATATTTCCTTTAATAACTTTGCTATTGCATCAAAAGCCCTTTCAAATAGGGGTTGTTCTACTTTAATATTCAGTAGTCTAGCTCTACAAAAGAGTTGAGAATGATTTTCACACTTAAGTCACAGTTCTATATTGGCAACATTGAACATGTCATAAAATTTATACATTTCAAGATTCAGTTATTCCTAACAGGAAGATGAATTGAATGATGGATCCATTGCATTCATTACCATTTTATGGTATGCATTTCCATAATCAAATGCATTATCTTATTCAAACCAATAGCCATGGTTAAGCTCACTTATTTATCGGTTTCACAATTTCTAGTCTACACATAGTAATCTGGCAGAAATATGTTCCTAAGTATATGATATTTTACTATGTCGACTTCCCTAAAAGCTGTGTTTCGACACTTTTCTTGGTGAGCATGAACATTCAATCTTCTCACCATCCATTTACTCTAGTTGATTGAAAACAAATTCTATAAATTCATCCAAGTCCCTAACAAAATCGGGGTTTAAAAGATTCTCTTTAAGCCTAGCATACATCCACTCATGAGTGTGACTCATTCTTGGCTACTTGAAATATAAAAATATAAGAATTTTTTGTTACAACTTTGTTTATCCAGAAATCAAAAATGAAAAGAGATTTAAATGCTTGAAATGATAACATTCATGCTTATATAGAATAGTAAACCTCACCAAGAACACAACATATTTATCCTTACATTGTTTGAAAAAATAATATTAATATGTGTAACACATCAAAGGCCACATTTATCTTTACATTGGTCAGAAAAATACACTACTATAAGAACATAGCCTGCCATAAATAAAAATCCCAAACCACACAATCTTGTCCACTTTTCTCATAATTTGCAAACCAGATTCTATTCAAGCATGGTTAAAGTTCATTCATAGCAGTAAGTCAGCGACAGGGAAATAGATTAAGAAACCATGAAGTAAATAAAAAAAATAAGGCCAAATCAAAAGCATATTAACATGATGTTCCCTAAAAGACTAACTATGGGAAAATATAATGCATGATTCATAAATTAGGACACTATATATACTTTGGGTGTTGAAAAGTTGTGGTTAATGAGTTATTTTGAGAGTGATAGTCAGTGGGTCCTATAATTCAAATTTGGGAGCATGACTCGGATATATGTTCTTTGATATAGGATCTGTGAATTATGATATTCATATACTCAAATGGTAAATGTGTGAATAAAAAATTAAAACTCAAAGTAAGCTATTTGCTAAGGAGAAAAAAATTCAAATGTGGGGAATCTCACATAGGAAAAATAGAAAGTTGGGAAAGATTTTATATATTATCCTTCCATCGTTAAGTGAATTGTATAGAAGGCTCTCTTTTGCTCACACATGTGCAAGAGGGTACAAATTCATAGACCGAACTGAAGTCAATATGTGAGCGTATAACTTGTGCACATGAATGTCGAGCCGAAATACCGTAGTTCAAGCCAATTGAAATTTTAAATTTTTTTTATTATTTTTGAAAAATTAAAGGGAATTGTGGCAAGCGAGCTGTCACAACTGTGACGTTTGGTCTTATGTCACTATTGCATGCACAACATTATGGCATGCTCACGACAATGAATTGTGAAATTTTGTCGCATGTGTGATGTTTTGTCGAGCCGGCGATAGTGAGACCACCACATATATTTCTAGATATTTATCTCTTGAGCTTATGTTGTTATATGAGTTACAAAAATTATGTGGCTGTTGTTACATATTTAATTTTTGATTAAATTGTTACCATAATGGAGATTAAAACTACAATTATTTCTTTTCTCTTCCCTTTAGTATAAATACATGTATCTAGTCATTTTGAAGTGTTGCTTTGGAAAATATTCTTCTTCTTTTCCTTTCCTTTTTGACATATGATAGAGTGATTATACATATTTAGTTCATTATGGAGTTTTTCGTGGTGTTCAACTTTTGCCTTAATCTGTTGTATTTTGAAAGACAAACGCCATTCATCCTTAAACACATGTGGTAGGGATGAATTTATCTTAAGGATACTGTATGAAACACATGCCTTAGATTTCATTTTGTTATCTTTTTCACTTGTTCTTATTTCTTTATATGAGATTAACAACCTAAATTACCATACTACATTTCTAACAATCTTACAACAAAATCAACTTTTAACCTTAATATTTACTTTTCCTAAAATATAATATTTCATTTGTGCTATTTCAGAAATAGAGAACATGGTAATTGCTACCAATTATCAGGATGATTCCTAAGGACCATCAGTTATGGCTGCATGGATTGTCTATCACTTTGTACCTATCATGGTACTTGTGAATCGTGGGAAAAAATTAAAAAATTCAATCGTTTGAATTTTAAAAGTGGCAATAAAAGATGTTATTTTATTTGACTACTTTGAATCTTGCGCGATCATTTTGATTTTTTGTGTTAAAATTATGTCATGAATGGTTTGTATGATTTGTTGTACAATGTGTATAGTGGAATTAAGACTAAAAAATAGTTATGAGAATCTTTGGACCAAAAATATAAATATGAGAATACCGGTACCAAAAAGTTTATAATGGGATATTTTCTTAACTATAAAATGGTAAATTCTAAAACTGTGGTGAGTCAAGTGCAAGAGCTTCAAGTTATCTTTTATGATATTCATGTAGAAGGGGTGAATTCGAGTGAGAACTTCTAAGTGGCTACTATTATTGAAAAATTAGCCCATAGCTGGAAGGATTTCAAAAACTACCTTAAACATAAGTGAAGGGAAATGAACATTGAAGAACTAATTGTTATACTTTGAATTGAAAAAGATAACATAAGCTCTAAAAGAGATAGGAGATGGTTGAATTCTTTCAAGGCAAAGGCAAATATTGTCAAATATGGAGAAAGTTCTAAGAGGAAAAAATCAAAGAGTCCACAATGAGACCCAAAGGTGGATTTTCAAAAAAAAAATTCCAAGGCATATGCTTCAATTGTGACAAAATGGGTCACAAGACTTTTGATTGTAGGCTTCCAAAGAAAAAGAAGAACAATAAAGCTAATCTCTTATAGAATATTATCAAGAGGTCTCTGATATTAATCTTATTATTGTCATATCAAAGGTGAACCTAGTTGGGTCTAACCCAAAGAAATAGTGGATTGATAGTGGTGCCACAAGGTACATTTGCTTAGAACGTGAGATGTTCTATACCTTCAAACCGAATAGAAGAGAAAAGTTGTCTATGGGTAATTCTACCACTTTTGAAGTTTTTAGTTAAAGACAAGTGGTGTTGAATATGACTTCTACAAATGAGATGACTTTGAAAAATGTCTTGTTTGTGTCTGATATTCGCAAGAATTTTGTGTCAGGTTCACTGTTAAACAAGCAAGGATTTCAAATGGTTTTTGAGTTAGACAATTTTTTTTTGTCTAAAGATGAAATGTATGTGGGAAGAGGGTATACTCTTAATAGTTTTTTTAAGCTTAATGTAATCGTCGTGAAACATATGAATGAAAATACCTTTTTTGCTTATTTACTTGAGTCTTCCAATTTATAGCATGATAAACTAAGACATGTTAATTATAACACTTGAGAATGCAAATTAACTTCGACCACAAACCTAATTTTCATATAGATTCAAAGCATAAATGTGAAATTTGCATTGAGACAAAATTAACACAATCATTTTTTCCAACGGTTGAAAAGAAAACTGAACCACTTGATCTAATATATAGTGATGTGTGTGATTTAAAATTTCTTCAAACAAGAGGTAGTAACAAATATTTTATCACATTTATTGATGATTGCATAAAATATTGTTATGTGTATTTGCTTAAAAGCAAGGATAAGGCTATAGAGAAATTTAAACTCTATAAAATTGAAGTTGAAAATCAACTCAATAGGAAAATTAAGGTATTGAGAAGTGATTGTGGTGGTGAGTATAAAACACAATTTGGAGAATTTTATGCACAACATGGAATTATAAACAAAACCACAACAACTTATTCTCCTCACTCAAATAGATTGGCTGAAAAGAAGAATCATATCTTAAAAAAATGATGAATGGAATCATATCTTAAAAGAAATGATGATTGCAATGCTGATAAGTTTTGGGATGCTTCAGAACATGTGGGAGGAAGCTGTTTTACTGACCCATTACCTTGTAAATAAGGTACCCTGTAATAAAAAAGATAAAACCCCTTATGAATTATGGAAAGGGAGAAAGTCTTTCTATAAATATTTACAAGTATGGAAGTATCTTGCTAAAGTGGTTGTTCCATTACCAAAGAAAGTAAGAATAAGCCCAAAATCAGTTGATTACATTCTCATTGGTTATGCACATAATAATAGTGCTTATCTATTTCTTGTGCATAAATCATAAATTCCTGACATACACAAGAATACGATAATGGAATCAAGGCATGCATAATTTTTTGAACATTTGTTTCTTTGTAAAGCTTCAAAAGAGGTAAATGTATCCAAATGAGCTATTTGAGACTATTAAAAAAGATAGTCAAGATCAAGATCAAGTTTAAGAATAAGAACTTGGTTTTAAAGTTAAGTCAATTGAAATAGAGTTTGGGGGGTAGTAAAAGAACAAGGATAAAAGAGCTTTTGGACCAGGTTTTATGATTTATATGTTAGAGGAAGAATCTCAAACTTACATAGAGGTTGTAAACTTTTTATAAGGTCTTCTGTAGTAAAAGGTCATTAAGAATGAGGTAGACTCTATAATGTAAAATCATACTTGGGAACTAGTGGATTTACATCCAGGATGTAAATCATTAGAATCCAAGTGGATCTTCAAAAGGAATACGAAGGCAAATAGTTCAATTAATAAATATAAAACTAGGTTTGTGATTAAAGATTACAGACAAAGATAACACCTAGATTATTTTTATATATATTATACTATAACCAAAATAAATTATATTAGAATGATTATTACGATTGTTTCATTATGCAATCTTGAGATATAGGATGTAAAGACAATTTTTCTAAATATAGATTTAGATAAAGAAATCTACATGATACAACCTAAAGGTTTTATTGTCCCAGGACAAGAAAATAAGGTTTGTAGGTTCGTTAAATTTTTATATGGATTGAAACAGGCACAAAAGTAGTGGCATGAAAAGTTTGATAGTACATGTAGTGCCCTTGTAGTTAACCAGAATTAATCCGGCTAAACAAGTGGTGTCACATAACCTGTATGCAGAAAACCGATAAATTTTTAAACCTTTTCTTTTCTTAAAAAAAAACCTTTGTTATACAACTCATTCACATGTAAATCTGTATCATAAACATATTCTATCATAAACATCCATAAAACAATCTTGATCCAAATATCTATCTTTATAATTTAAACTATCATAATTGGGCTCAACCAACCAAATGTTTACAAAAATACATACCTTTAACGAAAAATATAAATTCTTCAAAATACAGACATGTATGCAGGTAAATAATTCAATCCCTATGTCATGTACAAAGACATAAAATATAACATGAATGTATATCACTGACCCTTATCGGGTCTACTATGTTGTTTCTGATGTTGGGCTGATTTCTCTGGATTAATCTTTATTTTCTATCAATTAGGCTCTGACCTGCATGGGGAGAATAATCGCACGCTAAACTACTGAAAGCTTAGTGGTATATATAGGCATAAAAATTTCACATGCAATCAAACATTATACATATTTGTGGCATCATATAAAGTATCATAGCATGACAGTGAATTCATAGCATCATGTGAAATACCTTACCATATGTAATTGAGAAACTCATTAAGCATATTACCATAACTATAGTGTATAACTTTTAACTTTGTGATCTTATATACTTGTGTCTTTGAACCTTTTTCCTTTTTATTATATTCTTTAATCACTTAAATATAGTTGATATCATTATCCAACAACTCTCAACATAGACTATTCAGATATATGTTATGAACATGGACACTTTTTGAGCTTAAACTACCCTGCCACTGTCTATAATCATGTGTGTCACTCTGAGCTCCTTAGGTCAATGACGCTCTCCGAGCTTAAGTCATATTGATTTAGTAAACATATAACTTTTGCATGCAATATATGATCAATGACACTCTCTGAGCTTAAGTCACTTTGTCCTTAAAAGAATAATTATATCATATAACTACAGTACTAAACCTTTTTAATGATATGCCACCTATCTTACTTATAGTTCTAGTATCAAGGTTAGACTTTACTTGTTCATATTATCTTATTATACTTCGTGAAGACATTTATATATTATAACATATATGCTTTGCTCATATATAACCCATCATGAAACATCTGTGTACTGATATCTTTCAATATAACATCATAAAGGCATATGTATAGTCATTGCATTATAACCATTAAGCATACAACATATCTCATTTTAGTAGGCTTTACGGACATGAACTTGTGTTTATGACCATGAAAGTTCATTCACAAGCACCCCTATCTGTGAACCAAATCGTAAACTAAGTCGTGAAAGCTTATGTATATTTCCTGCACTTACTTCACGTGCGTGAAGAAAGGGTCATGGGCATGACCTTATTCTTTCGATGAGATTCACGTTCATGAACACCTAATCACGAGCATGAATTTGGATTTTTCAGTAATTAGCAGCATTAAAGACAAGCATTCCTTACAAGTCATATGCAAGGCTCTAAGGATTGTCTCATGAAAACCTTTTTCTTATCAATGTTCTCATCACATCATGCATTAAAATATGTTAAAGTATCATTTAAACACATATGGAAAATTTCATCACATTTAAACTGATAAACAAATTAGTTTCCTTTTTTTCCTGTTCATCTATATATCCAAACCACCATTTATGATTCCATTTGCATTTATGTGTTCTTACTTACCTCTTTTAGCCAATAAAAGCATCATTAATATTCATTGCTCATCCAAAGCATACTTGAAATTTATGGCACTTCTCATTCAATATCATATCTCAAGAAATTAATTACATCATTTGAACTTAGCACGTAACATATAAAGCACACAATTCAATTATCAACTAATTAACACACAACATGCCATATTTTGAAAATTTGAATGCATATATGCGCATACCTCTAATGTGCCTTAAAAACCAATCTTCCCTTAAGCTTTTTTTATCTTTTTGGTAGTTTCACCACCTCCTCTTTTAACTCCTATCATATATAACATATTTATATCAAAATCTATAACCCTTAAACTCAGCTTTTAAATCCATAAAGATGAAAACCCTAACATTAACCCTTTTAATAACCTTAACCTCATATAACCCCTTACTAATATATACCATAACCTATAAACAACTTAAAGAGAGGTCATAAACTATAAACTCTCGAGATTAAGCCATAACCTAATCCATTTGGAAATGAGTCTCTACCATAAATAAACCAGACATAATAAAGGCTATGAAAGGTTGTAAAAGTGAAAGGAAAACATTATTCCATACCACAATTGAAGGAAACACGGCTAGGATGGAAGATTTCACTCATCTCTTCTTCTTTAGTTCATCCTCTTTAAGAACACCACTTCTTTATGCTCCTCTTTCATAAGAACATGTTAAACTTTGATCTTTTACTTGGGTTTAAATGTTTAGAACTGAGAATCAAAGAAAAACGTAAGACATTGTTCTCTAGTATAAGAAAACTTCAAATTCTAGGGTTCATTTTTTATTTTAGGTCGTGAGAGAAAGAAATGACAACTATTGGGATTTCATATCAGACGATGTTCACAAGCATGACAACTACTGCCATGGTTATGAATCTGTTTAAACTCAGAATTCTATCTTAATATGGTTTACAACTGTGAAAGTATTATCACAAGTGTGAAACCAGTGACACTTCACTTTTTCAACTTTTTATAACTCTTTCCTTCATCAAAATTCTTAAATATACTTATCTTTCCTTAATATCTCCTATATACTAGGCCCTAATTATGGGCGTTATAGTAAAATGTTGTCTAATGGTTTTAAAATCAATGAGTGTTGTAAATGTATTTATGTCAAAGACACTAATGATGGTTATGTCGTATTGTGTCTATATGTTGATAACATGCTCATTGTTGATAGTAATGACAAAATGGTCAAGTCTACCAATGATAAATTAAAATCAAGGTTTGATATGAAAGATAAGATATGGGACTAACAGATGTGATTCTGGGAATAAAAATCTAAAAAAAAAATAAAATGGACTTACATTGAAGCAAACACATTATGTGAATAAAATACTTGGTAAATTCAATAAAAATGATACATGTATTGCTAGAACCCTATTGAACTTGAGTCTCCATTTATTTAAGGACAGAGGAGTCTTAAGTAGAATATGGGCGAGTAATTAGTATTCTCATGTATTTAATGAGTTGTACAAGACTAAATATTACTTATGCAGTAAGCAAATTGATTCGATATATGAGTAATCTAGGAATTGATCATTGGAAAGGAATTGTAAAAGTATTGAGGTACTTAAGGTACACTCGTGATTATAGACTACATTATGCCATATATTAAGCTATCCTAGAAGTAGATAGTGATGCAAACTGGATTTATGATATAAAAGATTCGAAATCTACTAGTGGCTATGTGTTCACACTAACTGGTACAGTTGTGGCTAGAAAATCTTCTAAACAAATTGTTATAGCTAGATCCACAATAGAATCCGAGTTTATTGCATTAGATAAATGCGCTGAAGAAGCTGAATGATTATGCCATTTCTTAGAAGATATTCCAAAATGTGAAAGTCTTGTGACTCCAATTTGCTTACATTTTAATAGTTAATCTATAATTGGAAGGGCACAAAGTAACATGTATAATGGTAAGTCTAGACACATTTGTCGTAGAAATAATACCATAAGGCAACTACTCTCAACTGGGGTTATCGCTGTTGATTATGTAAAATCAAATGATAACATTGCGGATCCACTAACTAAAGGGTTAAAAAGAGAGATAGTTGATAAATCATCGTGAGAATATGTCTTAAACTAGTAAGATAGTAACAAGTTAATACAAAGGAAAACCTAACCTAGTTGACTGGAGATCCCAAGATCTAGGTTCAATGGGACAACCTAATTATAAAGACATGGTGAGATCATTGTGGGGGTTAAACCAGTGATGTTGTAGATAAAAAGGTTAAGCTATGCTTTTAATGATACTATGAGTAAGATATCACCTATGAGATAGAAGTAGAACTGTTTCAAAGGTAAATTGTGTGAAGCTCAATTCTTTAAAACTCTCATAAAACCATATAGATATTTAGGGCCAAAATGAACATACCAATGAGAACTGAATTGTGTCAAGAAAGATATTTATGTGGAGTATATAATTATTTATTCAAATAGTTGAACAATTCAATAACATCATATCAACTGGTTAACGAGTAAATAAATATATTTTCATAAGTAAAAGTTCAGAAGGTAACACCTACCTATCTTATGAAAGTTTCGATCTCCAAACTCTATTACATAGTAAGACTTTATTCGTCTTACTTCTCATCCAATTTTATTCATCCGGAAAATTTTTTAAAAATTGTGGTTAATGAGCTATTTTGAGAATGATATTTGGGTGGGTCCCATAATTTGGTTTTGGAAGGATGATCCAAATATGTGTTCTTTGATATAAGAACTATGAATTGTGATATTCATATGTTAAAATGGTGAATATGTGAAATAAGAAATTGAAGCTCAAAGTAAGCTCCTTGTTAAAGAGAAAGAAATTCAAATGTCAGGAATCCTATTTAGGAAAGGTGAGAAGTTGGGAAAGAGTCTATATATAGAAACTTATTCTTCCATTGTTAAGTGAGTCACATAGAAAGCTCTCTCTCGTGTGCACAGATGCAGGTGGTGCAAATCCATAGACGGAACTGAGGCCAATGTATGAGCGCGCTATCTGTGCATACGAACTTCAAGCCGAAATACTATAGTTTAGGCCAATCCAACTTTTACATTTTTTTATTATTTGTGAAAAATTAAAGGGCATCGTGGCAGGTGAGCTGTCACGGCCATGATGTTTGGTCATGCCCGTGACAAAAGGTCGTATGCCACTATCACGCTCGCATGAATTGTGAAATTATGTCGCGCCCGTGACAATGAAACCACCACTGATGTTGCCAGAAATTTGTCTCTTAAGCTTCTGTTGTTATATGAATTACAAAAATTATATGATTGTTGTTACATATTTAATTTTGATTAAATTGTAGTTATAATAGAAATTAAAACCACAATTATTTCATTTTCTTTCTCTCTAATGGAAAATATTCTTCTCATCCTCCACTTTTCTTTCTGACCCGTAAAAGAGTGATTACACATATTCAATTCATTGTACTATTCAATTTTTTATTTTAATGTGTTGTATCCTGGAAGACAAATGTCATTCATCCTTAAACACTTGTGGTAGGGGCAATTTGTCTTAAAGATATTGTGTGAAATACAGATTTCATATTTTATTTTGTTATTTCTTCACTTGTTCTTATTTCATTATGCTGGATTAACAACCTATATCACCATACTATATTTCTAACATTGGGTACTAGCAATGCATCCTCACATAAACCCTAACTAAATATGGTTAACAAATTAAACCTTCTCAAGAAAAAATGTGAAAGATGAAAACTAAGCTCCTTCACATGCTTAAGATAATATCAACTAGCAAGATCCCATGTGTGGTAACCTATTCCCATGAAAACTCATAATAGATTCACTAAGTGATACACGGGAATAACAAACTTGAATTCAAGTATCAAAAATCAACCCAACTCACCAAAATATCAATATCCATTAAATAGTACTTTAGACAGGAAAGCTTGTATTCCTATATATGGACAGGCCTTAATGGAAAAGTTTAAGCCCTTTATTTGGTGGCCCATTGGCTGGAAATGTAGATGAGAAAGAAATGGAAAACACAAAATCGATAGTGTCATTCAAGCTTACCTGATTGTCGTTCTACGAATACCTCATATTTTACCTTTCGGTTTATATTCACTTTCCTGCATTTCATTTTAAAATTCAAATCAAGGGCACAGAGAGTATATGAACCATTTTTGTATCTTGTCCACCCAATTTTTTTTACAGTTCATTTTTGTAAATATAGATTTGCTATCGATATTAAATTTATATTTTTATAGACTCCATCTATACATTTCCAAATTAACCAAGAGTGGGCTAATTTATTTCTTAACATTTAACAAATTGGATTAGGTACTATATGTATGGAAAAAATTTCAATGGTTACTGCTCCATTCATAATCATAATAAATTTTAGTGTTAAATATCATTAAATACGAGCTATAACATTAAATTATCATAATTATTGTAAAATTAATTATAATGAGTAGATTTTTAATTTAATAGTTGAAAAATAGTAGTTATATATATATATATGGAGAATCCACCAATAGATTTTTAATCTAACGGTTAAAAAATATTATTTATAGATGGCTAAATAATATAATAACCATTAAAACCTTATATATATATATAATCCATAATCCATCTATGCATATTTCAAAACTAAATTGTGGGCTAATATAAATAAAAAAAATAGGTTACGTAATTTCTTTCTTTTAAAAGCTTTTTAATGACATATTAACCATAAATAAAAAGGTATATTTTTCTTCTAAGTGTGGATATCATCCATTTCTCGTGTGTTAATTCAATATCTTTGACCTAACCAATATAAAGAAGTACAAAGTGATACAAGAAAGAAAGAGGAGCAAATGTATTTAAAATGTATTTTAACTTCCAAGTTCCTACTAAAAGATAAACTTAATAAATGAAACACAAACTGCGGTTTAACTAAGGAAGCATCGGCGTTGGCTTTTGTAGCTCCAAGGTATTTTCATACAACATCAACACAACAAGCAAATGAACTGTCCTACCATAAGCAAAGGCCCAACATTCCATGTTCTCTTGCGCATCAAACTATAATTGAGAATTCTTGATTATTAGGCAGCAATTTCTTTTTGGTTCACTAGCATATAATCATTGCAATTTTTTTTATGGTCTTTTTCCTTTAGTACATAGCTTTTGTTTCTCATTTTATCCTAGACATTTTGCTGGAACACATTTTCTGTTATTTTTAACTTTTCAATTTGTAATATTATAGTGTTGATTTATGCTATTAAATTCTTCAATCTATATTCATATTAATTTCCCTTTATTCATATTTAACAATATATATATACTCTCATTTAAAATTTTTAATAATATATATAATTATTATTAATAACAATATATATAATAATTAATAATATTAATAAATAAAATTATTATTTAATAACCATAATATTTCATAGTTATAAAAAAACAACATTAATTTAGCGACTACATTATTTGGTCACTAAATGCACATAATTGACCAACTTTTGTTATCATATTAGCCATCAAAATGTTGCTAATTTTGGTCGCTCTATATATGGTCTCCTTAGTCTCCCGTAGTTTAAAATTACCAACCACAAAAAGAAAATTTAGTGACCAAATAGTAGATCACAATTTAATGACCATTTATTTGTAGTCGCTATTTTTAGCAACCACTTATTTATGGTCATTAAATTAGCTTAGCAATCAGTATTTTTACAACAACCATATGCGGTTGCTAAATTGCTTTAGCGACTACTTTTTGTAGTTGCTAAAATATTTTTTTTTATAGTGAAAATAGAACTTTTAAAAATATAGCAAATATAAGTTGATTGAATTTTGTTGAACCATACATCTGTTTTATATACGCAATAAAACATCAACATATAGTATGTAAGTTCCATCTCAACAAAAATAATAGAGAGGCTCCAACCAAATTTACCTCCTATCATCAACAAATTCTATGTAAGTATATACAAACCTAACTAAACTTTCCTAATTTTTTTAATGAAAACTAGAAAAAAAGAAAAATATATTTGCACTGAATACAAAGACATGTTGCTTGACATCTGACATTACCTTTATAATATTGACCACTATATAAGCTAGCAGAATTATTCTTCAGTGATCAGTGAAATTCTACCATTGCAAAACCACCAAAAAACCTTAATTGATAAGGGTATAAAATAACCAAGCAAGCATGAGAATTAGAAAGCAATAGATGGGGATCAAAAGAAGAATAGTTTTTTGTGGAAATGACTTCTCTTTGCCTTAATAGTCTCTTTGTCATAATAGTTTTCTAGTTTGGATATGTGAAAATAGCTCCCTCCCAAGATGGCAACACAAAAAGAAAGTAATTTTGTAATTCACTTAAGGATGTGCTGGAGAAAATTTTGCAATAGTTTCATAGAAGTATGATGTATAAGTTTGGCTCTTTGGTCAACTAATAAATGTTTTATTACTAATTGTAGAACTCCAGATGCAACAAGTCACAAATTACTTAGAAAAAACAAGTAGACCTTACTTGAGCTTAGGGGTGGCAACGGGTACGGGTTTCGCGGGTACCCACGTCAATCCGAACCCGTTTAAACCCTAATGATAGCCCTATTAGGATTTTGGGAAGGGTTTGGATAGCAATATTTAAACCCGTCACGGGTTTGGGTAGGATACGGGTAGAGGCATTCGGGTACCCGCTACCCGATAAATCCGATTATATATATATATATTATGCAATTTATTCTATTTTAATTTATTGAATATAATGATATAATTATTTTTTCATATATTTTTATAGATTGATGAATTACAAATGTAATGAAAGTTAAAATGTGAAATATAATTTTTCTGTCATAATGAAAATATTTAATTTTATTGTTATTTTTGAACAATTTGATAAATTATTTTAATTTGAATGTGTTGAATTAAATTTTATATTTTATTTGATTTTATAGTGATTTATGGTAGATTATTTATATATTTATATATTTTTAATTATTTAATTAGTTTGAATTTTATTTTATTTTAAATTTTTTTAATGATAAACGGGTAATTATTCAGATTCGGGTATTAATTGGGTAATGTTAATTGGATTTGGTACGGGTACGTGTATTAATATTTTAATCTTAAATGGATTCGGGATGAATTTGGATATGTATATAAATAATCAGGTTCGGATTCGGGTAGCACATTTTTCGCAGGTACCCTACCCGTTGCCACCCCTACTTGAGCTGTTGTCCTATTGATCCATTAGATGGTGCCCTATGTAATTTAGTAGAAATTTAAAGGTCTTAATCTCACTTGGGATTGTGAGCCCACCACAATGATTAAAACCAAACTCTTCTTCAAGCATTACCAAAAAAAAAAAAAGAATCCAATCCATTTAGGAGTGACTAATTAAACTTCATTGAGTGTTCTTAAGACCCCAAAACTAGTCAATCTTTAAAATCCAATAGGAACATATATAATTTACAGTCAAACTCTAAATCAATAAAAGGTAAAAGTTGTACCAAAATAATTAGAAGTATTGCATAAGCAATTGTTGCCTCAAAATTGTTGCATTAACAACAATCAAATGCAAAATTACAAAATGAATTATTAGGCAATGAATTAATCTAACGTAGGGGCATAATCAAGCAGAGGTTAAAGGTAATGATAAATATACTAGGATATGAACAATATGTTAGTGGCATTCACCATTTTGCATCAACAATCTTTAAGAATTGATAAAATCCTATATTACAATGAATACACCACCATCAAGTTTTTACATTACATAAATCTTTACCAATTCTAATGTCAGTTGGATATAGTATTAATCAAAAATCAAGCATGTGAAGAAATTTTTAAGGATTATTTTCCAGCAAGGTGTAAATATGTCATCCACATTTAAATAATAGTATGTTTCACCAAAATACTAACTATAATGATGTCATCATAGAAGTAATAATCACTTATTTCGATTTTTATAATATAATGCATTTCCTTTTGAAACATGAAATCCTATCATAATAACTCTAGATGCAACATGATCTGTAACTGAATCATGATATAGAAAGAAATAGAACAACCTGCTGATGCCCAATACCTTTAAGAAAATTGCTAGATATGTGTATTAAAGGAGAAATAGTAATATTATATAGAAAGAATTGAGAAACCACATAAAATAAAAGGAGAATATAGACTTAACAAGTAGTAACACTTTTGCTTTTATAGAATTAAGAAAGGAATTAGCATAACCAGCTACTAACTTGAGCAGTTTCAACTTCCAAAGAAGAGTTTCCTTTTAAATGATATCAGTTAAACCATAAAAACAAGCATATTAATGTTTGCAGATAACTTTAAGAATAATATTTGAATAGATAAAAAGAATGGCAATAATTAGAATGCACAATTAAAACTAGCTAAGTTCATATTGCGACAAAATATGACTTAGACTTTAAATAAAATAAGGGACTAATCACATGTTTTACATATGTAGTGTGCATTTCCATTTGTTTTGATGTTTGTAATGGTAGCATGTTACTAAAAGTTGAACTTAGATCATTTAATGGACTGCTTTAGATCAACTATTCTAGGTTACATAAAGCTTAAAAGGATTAGTGATTGTTAGAAAAGATAATAAGGTTAATTGTTAATCCAATATTAAAATAAAAGGACAGAAGCAAAATAACAATCTGAAGCCTGTACTCACACAGTGTTCTTAAGACTAATTCGCCCCCCTACCACCGGTATTTGGGTTCATCGGTATTTTTCTTATAGAATACAACAAATTAAGGCAAAGATTGAATACCACAACTTATGCCCACAACGAACTAAAAGTATTGTCATTCTATCACAAAAGTATTATCATTCTATCACGAAAGAAAAGGGAAAAGAAGAAGAAGAAATTCTATAATTAGATTTACTAAATAGATGTCAAATGCCTCTATTTATAATATAATGGAGGAGAGAGGAAGCAAATTTAATCTCATTAAGACTATCAATTAAATCTTTTGTAACTTTAAATTTATGCTTATTTAATTTTTGTAACTCTTCTACAGTAGAAGCTCAAGAGACAAATTTCTGGAAACATGTATTTCACATGTGTAACATAGCGTCATAAGCACAATATCTCGCAGTGATTGCATAACTATTGCAGGCGTGCCACAATGCCGCATGCCAAATAGTATTTAATAACTCACTGTCGCAGGTGCACCACAATCGTCACTGGCAAAATAATGGCATGTAGCCTTCTGCCATAGTTGTGATAGCCCCGCGATGTGCTCGTAAAAAAATGTAAAAGTTGGATTGGGCTTGGACCATGGTATTTCGGCTCGGCATTCGTGTGCACAGATTGCATGCCTATGTATTGGCCTTAGTTTGATCCATGGAATTTCACCCTCCTACGCTTGTGCATGCAAGAGAGAGTCCACCACTTTATTGACTTCACATTATAAGGATGAATTTTTCTATATAAACTGTTCTCCTAACTTAATATTTTTTTCTATGTGGGACAACCCACTTTTCTCTTTATTTCTCATTTGTAAGGAGCTTACTTTGAGTTTCAATTTTTTATTTATACATTCACCATTTTGAGCATATGAATATCATAATTCATAGTCATTATGTCAGAAAATACATATCCAGGTTATCCTCTAAAACTGAGTTATGGGACCTACCTGAATATCACTCTCAAGATGGTCCATTAACCGCAAATTTTTCGACAATCCTCCACATGACTAAAAATTGGACGAAAAGTAAGATGAACAAGTCTTAGTGTGTGATAGAGTTTGGCAATTAAAACCTGCATAGGAGAGGTAGGTGTTATCCTTTGAACATTCATTTATGAAAATATATTTATTTATCCACTAACCAGTTGACATGATATTATTGAACTGTTCAGCTACTTCACTAAATAATAATATACTCCACACAATCATCTCTCTTGATACAATTCAGTTATCATTGGTATGTTCATTTTGGCCCTGAACATATTTCTAGTTCTGTGAGAGTTTTTAAGAATTGAATTTTACGCAATTCTCTTTTTAAGTATTATTAAAAGCATAGCTTAATCTTACTTCAAAAATATCACTGGTTTAACCCCCATAATGATCTCACCATGTCTTTACAATTAGATTGTCTATTGAACCTAGATCTTGGGATCTCCAATCAACTAGAGTGGGTTTTTCTTTGTATTGATTTGTTACTATCTTACTGGTTTAAGTCTCATTCCTCTCGATAATTTATCAACTAACCCTCTATTTAGCCCTTTGGTTAGCGGATCTGCAATGTTATCTTTTGATTTTACAAAATCAACAGTGATAACTCCAATTGAGAGTAATTGCCTTATGGTATTATATCTACGATGAATGTGTCTAGACTTATCATTATACATATTATATTGTGCCCTTCCAATTATAGATTGACTATCACAATGTATGCAAATTGGAAGCACATGACTTTCCTATTTCAGAATATCTTCTAAGAAGTGGCATATCCATTTAGCTTCTTCAACACATTTATCTAATGCAATAAGCTCAAATTCCATTGTAGATTTGGCTATAACAGTTTGTTTAGAATATTTTCAAGCCACAACGGCACCAATTAGTGTGAACACATAGCCACTAGTAGATTTCGAATCTTTTATATTAGAAACTCAGTTTGTATCACTATATCCTTCTAGGATAGCTGTATATCTAATATAATACAGTCCATAATCACGAGCATACCTCAAGCATCTCAGTACTTTTACAATTCTTTTCCAATGATTGGTTCCTGAATTACTTGTATATCTACTCAATTTACTTACTGCATAAGCAATATCTAGTCTTGTACAACTCATTAAGTACATGAAATTGTCAATTACACTTTATACTAATTGAGAAACATTTTCTCCTATATTCTTAGATATATTGAGACTCAAGTCCAGTGGGGTTCTAGCAATACCTATATCATTCTTATTGAATTTAACAATTAATTTATCCACATAATGCATTTGACTCAATGTAAGTCCATATGATTATCTTGAGATTTTTATTTATAGAATCACGTATGTTAGTCCCATATTTTTCATATCAAACATTAAGTTTAACACATCTTTGGTAGACTTGACAATTTTGTCATTACTATCAACAATGAGTATATCATCCACGTACAAATAGAAAATGATATAACCATCACTAGTGTCTTTGACATAAACACATTTATCCTACTTATTAATTTTAAAACCATTAGACAACATTGCACTATCAAACTTTTCATGTCACTGCTTTGGTGCTTATTTCAAACCATATGGAGATTTAACCAATCTATTAACTTTCTTTTTTTGTCCTGAGATAATAAAACCTTAAGGTTGTATCATGTAGATTTCTTCACCTAAATCTCTATTTAGAAAAGTTATCTTTACATCCATTTGATGTATTTCAAGATAGTGTAACACAACAATCGTAATAATCATTATAATAGAATTTATTCTAGTTCCAAGAAAATATGTATCAAAATAATTTAGGCTTTCTCTTTGTCTATAACCTTTAATTGCTAGCCTAACTTTATATTTATCAATTGAACCATTTACCTTCATCTTCCTTTTAAAGATCCACTTGGATTCTAATGATTTATATCCTGGAGGTAAATCCACTAACTCCCAAGTATGATTTTGTATTATAGAGTCTATCTCACTCTTAATGGCCTCTTTCCACAGAAGACCTTCTAAAGAGTTTACAACATATCTGTAAGTTTGAGATTCTGCCTCTAGCATGTAAGTTAAAAAATTTGGTCCAAAAATTTTTTCTAACCTTACTCTTTTACTACATTGAAGCTCTATTTTTATTAGCTCAACTTCAAAACCAAGTTCTTTTTCTTGAATTTGATTTTGATCTTGACTATTTTCAGTAATAGTTTCAATTGCTCGATTGGATATATTTGAAGGAGAGAGAAGTAATATCCTTTCTTCTCATCATGAGAATCAAACATTTTTATGAGAAATTTGTTTCTACATGCATAATTTCAAGTCAACTAATTTAACAAGAGATCTAAAGGAAGAGTCACACTCTGCCCAAGCAGCCTTACTGTTTTCTCTCACTTTCCAGCGCTAATTTTCTTTCAATACTTTCCCCTGTCCGTCTCCATTAACTCTCTGACTCGCCTCTTCAACTCAGCCAACTCCAAACCTATCCTTCTCTCTCTGCTCCACTGCAATTGCCATCTTCATATCCTCTACCAGTATGTTCCTATTAAGATGTTGCTCTTGCATATAATGGCCACGCTGTCATTGGCACGCCGGCAATTACCTTTCTAGCACCGAGTTCCAACCGCAATGAGTAACGAATCAACCCACCGAGTCATGATTCAACACTGCTACTTGCGGTGACCATGATTTCAGGAATCCTTCAGGCAACAGAGCCTCCAAGTCACCAGCATCGTCAGTCGGCTTCGTATGTTCATCATAGGGTGGATTTTTTACAACCCACAAGAATCTTTGCCCACTTTTCTCCAACCCAATAGCCATTTCTTGAACTTGATTTATAGAGAAAGATCCACGGCTACGTAAGCACAAGAGCAACACGCTCTGGCTTGGTTGCTGATCAAGCCACGATAGGCTCTCGTGTTGAGCTTCACTGTTACAGCTACCAGCTATCAGAGGTTCTGATCTAGTTCTTAAGTGACATCATCCAATTCAGGTAAATTATGAACTAATTATTTAAAATGAATTGATATGGGTTACATATTTTAAAACACTTGAACTAGATCTGATAATTTGGTGGAATTATTTTAAAATCATCATTTTTGAGTCATGGATTGAAAACTATCGCATCGATCTGCCTTTTAAAAAATCAAATTTAAATAATTCCGACTATTACCATCAGCATTTTAATAGATTTCAAATTGGATTTGAATTTTTTTGAACTTTTCGAATAGAGTAAGAAGTTGCTAGATACACTTGTTACTTTCTATTCATAGGCCACAATAAGAAATTACTTTCCTATTAAAATTTGAAATTGAAGTATCTAATTATTAGTACCGATGATTCTTTTCATATTTATTATTATTTAAACAACTTATACCATTCCAAAATAAATATATACTGTGAGTATCAATATCAAAAAATAAATAAACTATATCATTAACTAAAGTTATAAATTTCTGTCACAAAATTTTTAAAAAATTATGTATAATATTATACTGTTCGTATGTATTGAATTTTGAATGTTTGTTGCCTAATACCAACAGAAAATGATATGAATAGGACAAAAAATGACCACCATGCATAGGAGTGGTACCGGATAAAGGTTTTGCAGGTAACCACATTTATTCAAATTCATTTAATTCTTAATAGGTAATTCTATTAGAATTTTTAGAAAGAGTTTGATTAATAATATTTAAACCCTTTACGAATTTAGATAAGATATGGATAGAGACTTTCGGATAAACACTACACGATGAATCTGATTATATATATATATATATATATTATGTAATTTATTATATTTTAATTTATTGAATGTAATTATATAATTAATTAATTTTTATGTATTTTTATAAATTGACGAATTACAAATATAATGAGAGTTTGAAATCTGAAATATAATTTTTCTATCATAGTGAACGATATTTAATTTTATTATTTTAATGTTATTTTTAAACAATTTGATGAATTATTTTAATTTGAATTTGTTGAATTAGATTTTATATTTTATTTTATTTATTTGATTTTGTAGTGATTTATGGTGGATTATTTGTATATTTTTAATTTTTTAATTATTTAATTAGTTTAAATTTTATTTTTTATTTTTTTAATGATAAACAGGTAATTAAGAGAGTTTCGGGTAATAATCAGGTAATATTAATCAGGTTTGGAATAGGTACATGTATTAACATTATAATTTTAAATAGACTCGGGTATATATATATATAATCGAATTCAGATAGGGCAATTTTCGGAGGTATCCTACCTGTTGTCATCTCTAACCATGCATGAAGATTAGCACTGCCCTTTCTAGACTAATCTCAATTATTCCAATGATACTTCTCCTCACCGATTCTAAGCTTGTAGATTTTTCTAGGATTTTATGTAACCAACTTAAACACCTATAATAAAGGTGATGGCTCATTGCATATGCAAGTATGAATATAATGGAAGATATAGGAATTCAATATAGGGAGAATTAGAAGAGGTGGAATTTAATTAAGAAAATAAAAAAAATTGAGAAAGATGAAACTTAATTAAAAAAATAAAACATTTTAAATTTTAAATTTAAGGGTTGTGGTGGCTTCCATATGCTACCTTTTAGGTCAACCACTATGTGAGTGCATGGTGGCATGTGTACATTAGATGTGCAAGTGACCTAAAGAAAAATTGAGAATGTGTGTAATGCACAAAAAATAATGGTGTCAGTGATTAATTGTAGTGCAAAAGTTTCCTTTTAATATAATAAGAATTGTGTTGGTGATCTAAAGCTTGGAGAAAAAGCAGTCATGGATTGCGGATCGTATGTTCAAAAAACATTCTAGGACTATGAAGCAAATTAGTCATGTACCAAACTTACTTGATAATAAGGACAAATTTATCAAGTTACCATGGAGGATTTTCAAATGATGTGAGCAATCAAAAGGCTCAATGATTAAAATTATAGGTCTTGGCAAACTATTATGAAGTCTTATTTGGAAGGACAAGAATTGTGGGAGATTGTTGATGGAAGTGACACTACAAATACTGGAACAAAGAATTTTGCAGCTGGAGTACAAAAATGGAAAGCCAAAAGTGGTAAGGCTCTATATGCTATTAAAATTTCGGTTGAAAATGATATTCTTAAATATATAAAAGATGCAAAAATACTAAAGGATAAATGAGATATTTTTTCATCTCATTGTTCAAAGAAAAATAAAATGTGATTTCAATGTCTTAAAAATGAGTTAGTGATAACTAAGTGACCCCAAAAGAGAAGAATTATTATTCATAGATTGAGATCCGAATATCTTAGATTTATCACTATTGTTCAAGGATACCCAAAACAACCATCATTAGAGGAGTTGGAAAATCTTTTAGACAATTAATAAATTTTGGCTAAACAAATGGCTGAAGTTTTCATTAAATAGTGAGATAAATGAAGAAGGATTATTTAGCAAACATAGAAAAACTCATCATCAAGGTTGCAATTCTAGACAATTCGATGGAGATGACAAGACATATCCAAAGGAAGATAAAAAAGAAGTAAAATGGAAAAGCCAAAGTCGATATTTAGAGGGAGCACAACAGCATCGAGATCAAGAAGATACACAAAATAGAAGATTTCATCGACATGATATCCAATGTTACAATTGTGGCAAATGAGGCATTATACTTGAGACTGCTAGTACAAAAGAATGGAAGGGAATGTTGCAACGACAAGATAACTTGAGGTTCAAAGCAAAAATGATTTAGATTTTGATGTTCAAGCATTTTGTGTAGTTCAAGAGTAAGTAAAGGATGATTCAAATGAGTTTGCGGAGTCATGCGATAGTAAGGTCAAGTGGGATATGTTGTTATCATCTGCTATGTTGGAGTATCTTGAAGAGACATATGAAATTGAAGAAGAATGAGACATAATAGAATTAAATTTCTTTGAAAGTGTTCCAATAGAAGAAGAAATTGGGATCAATTGAATTCAAGTGTAGAGGTTGAAAAGATAATTCCAAGTGTGGAGGAAGAACATGTTGAAGAATTTAACAAGAAAGAAAGTGACATATTGCAAAGTACAGGGGATCAATTAGATGAAAAGCAAGAAAGTTCTAAAATAATGGAAGAGTTATCGTGGTATTCGAGTGATGAAGAAATAAGAGATAAAGTTTCAACACAAAGACTAAATGAAAAGTGGAAGTAAAGAAAATGGGAAGAACAAAATGCAAATCTACAAGAGAAAGACACTAATGAGATATTAGGTGAGAAAAATGTTGGGAGAAGTTTTTGAAGAATATGAAAATAAATTTTAGTGCAACTGTAACACCTTTATTACGATAACTTTACACGTAAGTTATGTTGTCTTGAGCAATTTCCATGATTATTTAGTATTGTCTATAATATGATTATAACATATGTGGGTAAAATTTATTTTTCTACACTAAACTTGTTAGTCATAATGTCAATTACATACCATATGAACATAAATTCATCATTCACTTACATATTCTTAAACTATTACAAAACATTCTATATATACATATCATTAAGATAATAATACAAATTCTTCTCCAAACTATTTCTGAAATGAGGTATATTTGCTCCAACGATTTTCTAGCTGATACCTACACACAGTCAAAATAAACTACGTGTTGAGCATTAAAAATGCTTAGTGGTGGTTACAAATCTAGAAATTTTCACTCGCCTAAATTAATGCATATATATTCATGCAAATTTCATACAATATTTATATTAGCATAACAATTCTAATTTAACTTAAATTTACACTTTAACTTATTATTCAATAATATATTTTAAACATTACACGTATTTCATAATTATAATTATCGTTCTAATCATTATTTTTATTATTATTATTATTGTTACCACTAATTACCATTAACTTATATTTAAATCATTTATTGAATTAACAATCACACATAGTATTCGTCTTATAATTTAATTTTTATTTTATGCATCCATTTAATTTTTCTTTAGCAGCAAATTACATTTATGTTCCTAAATTTTCATTTTGTCATTTTGCCATTTTTGTTATTTTTGCCCCTAGTGTCAATCCAATAGAAAATTTCCGGATTGGATAAATGAGACGTGGACTCCACAGGTCCACTACACCAAAGAATGACCCAAAAGGACCACCCAAACGTTACATTGCATATTGATCACTGAAATAGACCGTCATTGGTCTGCCTAAATAAGTCACCATAACTTGCACCGAGGCTATGATGTCTCTATGGCTAGCCAATTATATTCTGAACTAAGTTAAACCACCAGACTATAACCAATGACAACAAAATTTATTTTTTTAATTTAATTCTCGTTAAATTTCTAAATTTTATTTATTTTACATTATTAATTACTTAGAATTCTATTCCACCTTTAAAATATTTCTTTTCCACAATTTCCAATCCAATGCACTAAATATTCAACATTATCATCAATTCAACCATAAAACTCAATTAATCATACCACATTCATTATATTCCATTTCATACATAATGTAATCACTAACTATAAATTATTTGGATAAATTATAATAATTTTCAATTAATTCATATACACCAAATTTCATGTTTGTATGTATTTTTGTGGCTTAATTCTCATTAAATAAAATAAAATAAAAAAATAATTAAAATTTCCATGTCTTCAATTTGACCTATAAGGTTCCACCATCCATTTAGGATTTTTTTTAATTTAAACTTTTGAATCCACATTTTAATGTCCTTAATCATTTTTCTAAGCTTACTTCAATTTATCATGCAAAATACACATATATTCCCTAATTCTATAACCTAAAATTTATACAAATTCAATGAAAATAATTAGATTTTGTAACTATTAACCTTAATTCTTTGCTTTAGTGTTTCTAGATTTCCTTTTCCTTGGCTTTTTTTTTGGAAGTTCATTCTCCTCATTTGATTCCTACCATAGGCCAAATTCATTCATAAATAAAATCACTATCATTTTGCTTCCATAATTCAATATAGCTTTACAAAGGTAATCTACATACCTTAAACTTCCTATTAGAATCCTTAAATAAATTTTAAACACCCAATTTCACTTAAGGGAATATGACCTCTTATGACTGTTAATCGTATAATTTTTTCTACACTTATCTAATTTATATGATTCTTATTTTTAATTAAATTTAACATATAAAATATAACATACTAAAATATCAAAAATTTTGAACTATTACAAAATTTTTAATGTAATTTTAACCATTACCCCGTTTTCTGCCCTTAGGCAATTTGGAGTACTGCATATAAAAAAATTCATATTTTTAAACGAGTACCTTGATTTATTATGAAATTTTTTAAAAACTTAGATAAAATAATATGGAACATTTTTCATGTTTACTACTTTTCCAAATTATATATCTAGAGTCTTCAAGCACTAGAGAATATATAACTGACTCAGCATGAAATGACAACTTAACTAGTTCATTTGTTAAATTCATAACTCACAAAATACATAATATTTTAAGGTGATACTTCCACAGAAACTTAGCTAAGACATAAAACTAAAAATTTTATATTTTATACTTTGGAAAATTAGATATTTAAATAGCTAAAAAATGAAGACGAATTCACCAGAGTTGTACATGTACAAGAAAATAGCTTAAACAAAACATCCATGGTTCACTTCACTATAACTCAATATAAACAAAATATATTTATAAGAAATGTGGTAAAGAACTAGAAAACACATAGAGCTACAACTTTATATTTTGAGTTTCCTTAAATTCGATATTTAAAATGATTAAAATAAGCAAATATCGTAGGGTACTCTATTGATACTCTTCCATGAACCAGTCTCACTCAAATGACTATTTCTCTTTATATACTCAAAATCATCCTATACCATTTGACAGACATATAAATAAGATATAAATGAATAAATTTTGTGCTTGACATTTCTTCAAATTCAGTTCATAAGACCATCAAAAGTAGAGTGCAAAATACTAATGCAACATAGTCCTAATAGCTCTAAATAACACAATAACAATGGAGAATAAATTACTTATCAAGAACAGATTTATTTGAAGTGATTTTGATGCAAATATTGAGTGAAAAAATGAGAGAAAGAGGCTGTAAGATGGAAGGAAGAATAAAGCTAAGATAAAGTTGATGAAAATGTATAAAAGCTCAATTATGTGGAACTAAAAAAAAGTCTCTACCCACTTTCCTTTCTTTCTCCCATCCATTCATTTTTTTTTTGCTGAGCCATTTTATTTATTTATTTCATTTTACTCTTTATTCATTTTTTTCCTAATATAATCATTTATTCAATTTTATTCCTAATATCTTTTATATGATTTTCCTATATATATCAATTATACCCTTATTCTAACTAAGTTCTAATTAGCGGTCATTACAGCAGCAAATGGAGAGACAAACAAGGTAATATATTACTAATGACGAGGAGCAAAAGGAATGATATAAGAGATTGAGATAATATTTATTATGATGAAAATGGACGAGGAATTCCAAAATCAAAAAAGAGAAGTTTAGAGCATCTATATTGACTACCATTTTCAATTGCAATAGCCTATGTGACAATTGCAAATATAATTACATGGGTATTTTGGTAACTTACAATTTTGTAAACTTTTAGCCTATGTTTAGAAAAAGAAAAAATATGGGATGAGGTAAAATAATGAGTTATTTTTCATTTTACCCTATTTGGGAAGAAAAATAAGGAGAGAGAAAATAAAAGTTATTTTTCACCTTCAAGTATTTTAATAGAAGAAAAATAAAGAGGTAAAATAAGAAAATATTTTCATTTTACCTTGTTTGTAAAGGGAAGAAAAATAAGGTGAGGAGATAAAAATAACATTTATTTCACTCCTCACTTTCGAGAGAAAAACAAGTAGATTAGACAAAAAAATGTCACTTATTATATTATAAAATAATGTGTAAAATAGTAAATATTTAATATTTTAAATTATTTTCTTTTCATAATAAAATTATTCAAACAAAAAAAAATAAGTCTTATTTTTTTCAATCTCCCTTATTATTTTACTTATATTACCTCAATCTATTTTTTTCCTTATTTTTCATCCACTATGAAAAGTTCTCAAACAATGCATCAAGTGTTGAAAGAGGAGAGAGAATATCATTTGAATAAAAAAATTTATAGGTCCCACTTTATTATTTTATAATAATTTAAAATAAAATAAATAAATAAATAATATTTTTTTATTAATTAGTATATTTAAAATTAATTAATATGTAATTAATAGTTAACATAATTAATTAACTGAGTATATATATTAATATTTAGTATAAAATTAATTATATTTATTAATATAATTATTATAAAATTAAAGTTAATTAATAATATAATTAATTTTATTGACTTAATTTCATATTTTAATTATAAAGTTAATAATAATAATAACAATAATACATTAATTAAAAAAATTAATATTTTAATTATTAATAATAAATATAATATATTAATCTATTAATGTAGAATCTCAAAAATTGAAATTGATGTCAAATATAAATATATATATATATATATATATATATATATATAATTAAAATTTCAGCCAGTACTATTGTTTTAAATTGTCATCCAATTTCATAGATTAGTGCTGAACGGAAGTATGGAAGATCAGCACCATCTTTTCTATAATAATCTCAATTATTCCGATGAAACTTCTCATCACTGACTTTGAGTTTGTAGATTTTTCTAGGATTTTATGTAACCGATTTAAACACTTATAAATATAGGTGATGGCCCACTGCGCGTGTAAGTGTGAGTGCAAAGTGTATTGAGCGTATGGTTGGTGTGTGTGCAGTTGATTGATGTGTAAGCGACATGAAAAAAAATTGAGTGTGTGTGGTAAAAATGATAATGGGAGTGATTAAGTGTAGTGCAAGAGTTTCGAATTGTGTGTTTTGAATTTAATCCTTCACTCGATACTTCATTACTTTCTATCATTGCTTGTTATTAAATCATTAAAATAAATAAATAAATAATAAAAGAAAACTTCAACAATATTCACATAGATTTAATACATGTTTGGGAACTTTTTCTTACAATTTTATTTTTTCTATTGAAGTAAAATAATAAGAAAGAACAAAGAAAATAATACTTATTTTTTCTCTTTATGTTTGGATTGAAGTAAAATAAAAAGAGAAATGAAAGAAAAAAAAATTATATATTTATTATTTTATCCATCATTTTATAAATTAATAAATAATTAATAAAAGAATAATATCTGTTATAGAATAATAACCAAACAAATATTAGTAGATATTGTCAAAGTTAATAAAAAATATACAACTTAATTAAATATTTTCATACATATTACCCATCCATAAAGAAAATAATAAAACAATTTTTCTGTTCTATTGAAGAAAAATTAGTTAGTAAAAAAGTCATTTTGTACAGTGAATTATCAACATTTTAAACTCTAAATTAGAATGAAAACTGTAACTAATTATCTTCTTGAATGTATTTTCCTATGCTCAAAGCTTTAAACTTTGTGCTTGATAAAGATTCAAGACAAAATTATGGATAACTTATACTCAACAAAATTGATAACAATAATATAAATTTACACTCAGCAGTGAAATTTTCCTTGCACTTTTTCTCTATTTTCTCTCTAAGGCCATCTCCAACCAATTACACTAAAATGGTGTAAGTTTTATATCAAAATGGTGTAATTACAGTAAATTTTTCTCCAATCCATTACACCATTTTTTACACCAAAAAAATATTTTATATATATTCTTATTTATATTTTATTTTATATTCATTTTTATTACTTTCATACTATTTAATTATTTTACAAAATAAATATTTTTTTACATATTCATTCGATATTAAAAAATTTTCTTATTTAATAATATTATAAAAATATAAATTCATTTTAATTAAACATTACTATTAATTAAACATCAATTTACTAATAATTAATTTTTAATTTATTAATATTATTTTTATTTAATTATTCAATTAAATAATTTTAATATTAATTAAACATCATTTTACTAATTAAAATTTTTTTATTCAAATATAATACAAATATTTATAAAAAAAATATTTTGAAGGCAAAATTTACTCATTAAAAATTAATTTTTTTTTTTAAATATAAATAAATTTATTTAACTAAAAAATAAAAAATCAAAATCCTTCCCCTTCCCCTTTCCCGTATCCTCATTTCCCTTTCCCCTTTCCTTCTTCTTCTTCCTATGCAACTTTCAATTTTTTTTTTTATCAGAAATGACGTTGCTACAGTGTCAAGCTAAATATGGCGCGGTACTTTAACTACCTCCAATTTTAACCCAATTTTGGTATCTGATTGAAGCTGCGCCATTTTTGTTTCTTCCTTTCATTCACGCCACCATTTTGCCGTGCATTGGAGATGGCCTAAATCTCCATTTAGGAGAGAAAGTCAAAGAGAAAAAAATAAAATTTATTCTCTTTCCTCTCTATTTTACCTCCTTTCCCAAACAGAAGAAATTGATTTTACCTCTTTATTTTCTCTCTTCCCTGCCGCTCACCAGTCCCAGCAAAACAAATACTAATATTCAGCACAATATACCATTAATGGAAAAGAAGAAATCTCACACCAATCGAAACCATTGCACGACAGTGAGAGAAAAAATCTTCTTCCTAATTGAAGGGGTGTCGAGGATTGCTTTTTGATTTTTTTTAAATTTTTTTTTTTAAATTTACTTATGGGAAACAACTGATACGTCGTCCATCATTAAATTGATTGTCAGATCCATACCTAATCTGACAGGCCTAACTTGGAATGTAATTGGTAAAACTGTGCAGTAAAGATGGGTTGGGCCACGCATGTACTCCAGTGTAAAGATTTCAAAATTCTCTACCAATAAAAAAGAAAAAGATGGTTTGGTGAATGCATCTGCTAATTGGTCCAATGATTTTTATCTTTCGTATAGAAAGGATTTTCCACCTTAAAAATTGTCGTGTTTTTTGTGTGATAGCCACATAAATATCCAAATCCTAAGAGAAATGAGATGACTAATTAGTCATTTTCCAACAGCTAAGCAAACCCAGGAACCAAAGTATAGCAACTGAATTTCGTTTTTCTTAACTCAATTCCAACCTTAATTATAGCTAACATTAATGTCACCGAGAATATGAAATTCTTAAGATTTGATAGATTTTCTTGCCTCAACTCCACAAATATTTGGATTAAAATCATATTCATATCATTACATTTCTGATACATGCAAGTGTTCTCCTTTATTCTCATCATGATAATTAAACATTAACGAAGAAATTAAACCATTTAGATTTTCTTCCATAAGTCTACTAATTTAGCAAGAGATATAATGGAAGAACCATACTCTGCCCAAGCAGCTAATTAAACATTAGCGAAGAAATTAAACCATTTAGATTTTCTTCCATAAGTCTACTAATTTAGCAAGAGATCTAATGGAAGAACCATACTCGGCCCAAGCAGCCTTACTGCTCTCTCTCATTCTCCGACACTTCTCTTTCAATTCTTTCCCCTTGTCCGACTCCATTAACTCTCTGACTCTCCTCTCCAACTCAGCCCCACTCACAAACCCATCCTCCTCTCTCTGCTCCACTGCAATTGCCATCTTCATATCCTCTGCCAGTACGTTCCTATTAAGATGTTGCTCTGCGTATAACGGCCACGCTATCATCGGCACACCGGCAACCACCGCTTCTAGCACCGAGTTCCACCCGCAATGCGTAACGAATCCACCCACCGACTCATGATTCAGCACTGCTACTTGCGGTGCCCATGATTTCACAACCATACCCCTTTCTTTAACTCTGTTCAAGAATCCTTCAGGCAACAGAGCCTCCAAGTTAACATCACAAATATCCTCAGTCTGCTTCGTCTGCTCATCGTATGGTGGGTTTCTTACAACCCACAAGAATCTTTGCCCACTTTTCTCTAACCCATTAGCTATTTCTTTAACTTGATCTATAGAGAAAGATCCACGGCTGCCAAAGCACAAAAACAACACGCTCTGGCTTGGTTGTTGATCAAGCCATGATAGACACTCGTGTTGAGCTTCACTGCTACTGCTCCCAGCTATCAGAGGTCCTATATAGTAAATGGGTGGAGTTGGTGCACCAGGGACGCATAATCCATCTGCAATTATCTTGATGGCTTTTGGCTCAAGATCATCAAAGGTGTTTACTATAACCCCATCAGCCTTCAATAGGCATGAACAGAAATTTATCATGAAATCATAGGCAGGGTCATCTCTATCAAGAAAAGGCTCCGGCATGTGAATAGCTTTCAGAGGTGGGATGCAAGGGAAATTAATCACAGTGTCTTTAAGTTCTTTGAAGCTTCGAGTATACTGATCATGGATACTTGGGATATACATGAAAGCACCAAGACCAGCAGCACCAGAAGTGAAAAAATAGTAAGTTGGGATTTTGAGTTGTTTAGCCACAGAAAGAGCAAAAGAGCAAAACATATCAATAATAAAAGCATAAATCTTATTACCATTCAAGATTTGTTCAAGAGAATGAAGAACGTAAGGCTTGTGAAGGGAAATACACTCAAAAAACATGGCAGGGCGGCTGCGAGGAGGGTTGGTGTCGACAGAGATGCGAGGGAAACGGCGGAAGGAAATGAGAGGGTGCGCCTGAGAGACGGTGTTGATGTAAGAAGCGATACTTGGGTTGTCCAAAAATTCACAAAAGGTGAGGAGAATAATAATGGAGAAGTGGTTGTGATAGTGGTGGAGGAAAAGCTTGCCAAGCTCTACCATGGAGATTATATGGCCCATGCCTGGACTTGGACATAGAACTATTGCGTGTTGCATCCTGATTTCTTGCTGCTTAATTCCTTGGTTTTCTTGGGCTTGGAAGTATTGTATGTGAATCTTAATTTGGTACTGCTTTCTCGTTTTTATGTGTTTGTTTGAGTGATCAGAATTTAACCATATTAATAAGGTTGCAGGTAGAGTGAGCATCGATTCTGTTTAAAACGGAAGCGGAATATTTTAGTTGAATTTAATCAATTTTATAAATTAATTTATTAATTACCATAAATTATAATTATTTATATTTATTAATTATAAAAATTATAATCAATTATAATAATTTTATCAATTAATAAAAATTAAAATTAATTATTATAATTTTATAAATTACTATAACTAAAATTTGTAAATTAATATAAAAATTATCATAAATTAATTAACTACCAAGAATTAAATTTAGATAATAAAAATTAAAATAAATTGATTTTATCAGCTATCATATATTAAAATTAATTATCATAAACTATATTTTTTTGTGTAAAAATTATAATTAATTACTATAAAATTAATAAAAATACATATATAATAAGAAATTAGATCGGTACAGTCTAATTAATTTTTTAATATTTTCAACCGAATTAAACTCTTAATAAACCAAAATTTCTATAAATAACCGAACATAATAAACCGAAAAATAAATAAATTAAAATCAATTTAGTTCGGTTCAGTTTTGCACATCCTAATTACATGTATTCTATTGAACTATTGGGCATAATTAGGTTATTTTAATAATGATAATTACTTGACTTGGAAATAAGAATGACAATTGGACCTGTCTCGTATTGTCCCATTCCGATCTGTCTCGAATATGACAGATTTTTAAAATTTTTTTTGTACCGATTTTGAAATTTTTTGTGATAGAAATAATATATATATATATATATATATATATATATTAATAAAATTAATATTTTTTAAAAAATAATAAAATAAAAATATAACACTTAAATAAAGTAAAAAATATTTTTTATTATAAAAATAAAATAAAAAATTCTAATAAAAACTAGAAAAGAAACTGGAGTCTAGAATCTCTGTCCGTATATGATAAGAAAATAAAAATCCGAAATTTTTCTCCTATAAATACGGGGCAAAATTTTAGAATTAGAGACAAAAAATGAAAACGACAACTATACTCCCAACCGTCTTATTATCATTTCTACCTAAAAAGTGGAAATATTGCTCATCAACTATATTCAATTATTAGTTGGTTGGTATAGGAATTTTTGCTCTTATATTCCGAGATATGCATGCAGTGCATTCAGCATTTTAAATCAGTGCCACCGAATTTCATATTATCAATAAAAATATTTTATTAAATTAATATTTTAATATTAAATAGGGTCATTATTTTTTATTTTTAATAAGATCATTTAAAATTTTTGAATGAAATTAAAATTAAAAAAATATAAATTTACCAGGCTAAAAATGAAATTTGCCAAAATGAGGAGTCAATTAACCCAATTAATTAATTATAAAGAAAGACACTTTGTTATTTTCCACTTTAATATTATAAAGAAAATATAATTAATTCTAACATTTGTTGATTATCTAGCTTTAACATTAACAATAAAACTATTAAAATTTGATAAAATTACATTATAGTTTAATGAAAATAAAATAAAGAGAATAAATAATATAATTTTAAAATTTTAGAGAAGCATTAGTATAATATATCAAATCTTAGAGGTAAATAGTAATTTTTTTAAAAGGTTAATTTGTCATTTATTAAAAATTTAATTTTTTTAATAAAAAATCTAACGGAATAATTTATTAATATAATATAATAAATTAAAATGGGACAAATAACAAAATTTTAAAACCTTAGAAAATATTAAATGTAATATGTCAGGTAAATAGTTACTTTATCAATTCTGTAATTGTATTTTCCATTTAATTTTAAGGAAAACCTCAATAAAATAATTTTAAAGTTTATTTTTTCTAAATATTTTGAATTTTAATTTAATAAAATTTTAGTGTAATTTTTTTTTTAATTTGTCTTGAAAAAATATAATTTCAAGCTATTTTAAAAATTTTGGAACTATCAACTCTTAAAAAATAAAACTTAATTTAAAGCCTAAACCCTCATATGGACAATTTGCTAGAAATTAAAAATTTTATTGAACTTCAATTCACATTTCATGAACCGAAACCGGCCGTGAGCCTAGCTATATCTCACTATATGTGTTTTATATCACAGTGACATATAACATTATAATTATTAGACCAATTATCTAACAAGTTATAAAGCAAATAATTCAACCAATATTGAGCTTTATTTGTTCTATCTTCTGTGACATCTGCTGCATTATTTATTATCCTTTTTTTTTATGTTAACAATTCAGCGGTGAAATGAGTAAGTAGGGATTTGAAACCATATTAACACAAAGATTGGCTGGGTTGTATTAGACCATTTGGTTTTTAATCATTATTTTGGTAGTAATACTTAATTACTTGAGTTGGATTTGTTTCTCATTGTATTCAATTGGTGGTTGGTTTGACCTTTTGCTCCTTTCAATTCATAGCTCCAAATATACACCTTCTTTCAATTCAATTGATGGGTCTCCATTTTCTCCATATTTTGAAAAGAAAACCAAGAAAAATATTGATGACCATCCTTTTTTTTTCTATAAACAATTCTAGGAAATGAATAAATTAAATAAAAGATATTACAATTGTTGAATTTTGGATGATATTTGGGTATTTCAATTATAACTCATCTCTTATGCTACGATATGATTTGTAAGCATTACCATATACAGATAACAAATATCATCCATCAATATATAAATATGTATATTTTTAATGTAAATATAATGACACGATACATAAATAATGAATGTGATCCTAATGATATGATAATATGTGGGGAGTCTATATAATAGATAATAAATATATTGCTCACAATGGAGTCAGATAATAAATATATAAATTTACTCACGATAAAGTCAGATAACTGAAAAATATACCGTTCCAATCAAGAAAATTAATTCAATCTCAAATAACAAAAACAATTACAATTTCCAAAACTAACAATTTCACTAATACTCTTTTAGAATAAAAATAATTATAAATCAGTTCAAATAATTTTAAAATGTTAATACAAATAATATTTAAATCAATAAATATTGAAGATTGTTACGAGATACCTAAAGGTCTATAGGGAATTTTAACAATAATTAAATTAATAAACAATACAGAATAATCAATGTAATCAAATATCATATTTTACAGAAAAATTATTTGTATAAAATACTTTACTAAAACCCAATTTTAAAAATAATAATTTAATAATTACCATTATTTTCATGATATGAAAAAAATTTAAAAGATAATTATTTTATAGAAAATGGATTGCGTACCATAATTATCACTCACCTGGAATTTCATAGAACCGAGTCCAAACTTAAATTAACAGCTACTCAATCTAACAATGAACTATCTGAATTTTTTAATAAATAGTAAAGAAAGAAAATACACAAAGAACCTCAATTCTAAATAAATAACTCCAATATAATAAAATACTTCAATATCCCTTATCAAATATAAAAACAAATAAATGGTTCACTACAAATATCTTACCTGACTAAGAGACTTCCAGACTATATAAAAATTGACTAATAATCTAAAGATTTAAATTGGAGAATTTAATATTAAAAAATGATTTCAATATTTTAAATCGAAAAAAAAGTGACATATTTAATATATATATATATATATATATATATATATATATATATATATATATATATATATATATATATATATATATATATATCATAGTAAATGTTCTGAAGACAATGAAAGAAAATAAAGTATTAAGAAATAATTAATAGGCCAAGAAGAAGAGAATGACAATTTTTGGGTACTTAGTTTAGTAGAAGACCACTTACTGCTAATATATATATATATATATATATATACTTTTCAAATAATAATAATAATAATAATAATAATAATAATTATTATTATTATTATTATTATTATTATTATTATTATTATTATTATTATTATTATTATTTGAAAAGAAAAGCTCTAGGAAGAAAACAGAAGTTGAGCATATGCAGAAGCAATTAATTGCCAAAAAAATTTGGTGTATTAAGCGTTCCACTTGAATTCAAAACAAGCAATCAAGTTTTAAACATAAAATAAAAATAATAAGGAATAATTAAGATTCATGGTTGAGTAGCTGGCCCAAAATGTGCTGTGCCTAAACCAAGAAAAATAAATGAAGTTTTCATAGGATAAAAAAGAATCAGCTAAAACATCTCGCATACCACTAGGCCAATGTAATATGTTTTGTTATTATTTTTGGTGAATAAAATTAATGGAACAAAATCAAGAACTCATATACAAATTTAAATATTAGAATGAAGGAAAGCACAATAATTAATTCTAAAAAAAACCTTACTGGTGATAAAAGGGTTATAACTTGAAGGATGAAAACAAAATATTTCATGAATTAATGTAGATTTGGAAGTTAAAAGATGTAGAAGGGAGCAGTTACACTTTTAATGGAATATGGACACAAAAAATAGGGAGTAAATCACATATTTTAATTTATTTACCAATAAAAATATAACCAATTGAATACAATTATATACCTTCTTCTCATTTGATTTATAAGTAGATTTTTTGTAACGTCTGACTTATAAATTATATTTGTTTTAAAGAGAGAGGATACATATAAAGTATTTTTAAAAGATGAATTTTTTTATTTTGTAAATACTTTTATGTCTATGACTATAGTGTCACTCTCGTAAAAGTCATATCATAATTCAAAACAACAAAATTTTTGAATATGGCAGAATCATTTTGAGTAGATAGAGTATTCATGTCTGTAAATGGTTTAGTCACACTCATGAATGACGTTTGTCATGCTTGTAAAGTTTGAGTCACGCCTATAAAAGCAAGTAAGTTGATCAAATTGTAGTCACACTTTTCTCTCTCCTATGCGTTATATTTCTGCTATAACAGCTCCCCACCACTTATAATCTTCCTCTGACGTATGTTAGACTTGTATTTCATCTCTTTTTTTTAACCTAATCCTTCCAATGTTAGAGGCTTAGAAAACTTGGAAGATAGAATTGTTGAGAAGAGTTCTTTATATGTTGAGGTAGAACTCGGTTTTAGGGTTAGTTTGAGTTCATTTTCTATTATATGGATATGATGATGATATTTTTGTGATGTTAAAATCTACTAGTGAGCAAGGGAATACATCACAAATGACTTGAAGAAGATTGAAATTAGTTAAGTCTCAATTTTTGTAGAGGTTAATACATATTAACATTTAAATTCATTTTCATTACATTTTATCATATGAAATGTATTATAAATGAATGATGAAGATGCTAACATATGATATATGTGAAAATGACTTGATTGTTATGTGAGTTAAGGGTTATAATGAGCTATAATGCTTGTTGTAGAAGTAATAAGTGAAATATGGTATTTATGGCATGATTTGTGATGTAAACGGATTAAATGTTATTAAGACATATCATTGGTATGTTGGAGTGATTAACATTAGTCAATTTTAGAGCTTTTGAATGTTTTGTATGAGTTACTCTAATTTGGCTCGCATTTTGTTGTGAAAATTTATAAATTCACGTGTGTGACTTATGGTTCATGGTTGTGAATACATGAACAAAACTAGATTTTACACTCGTAAAATATGTGCCTAGAAATAGTAGCTTTCACGCTTTAATTCACGATTTGGGAAGTTGTAAATGAAGAAGTTCACCTCTATGAACATTTTGTCACGGTTGTGAACTTCGAGACCTAGTTTTCATATTTAAACTCAGATTTTTCAAGTTGTTTCATGGCCAGAAAGCCGTAAAATACGGTGTCACGGTCGTGAAGATATACTTCATGCCCATGAATAATATATTTAATGAATCAGTAGCTTTCACGCTTTGGGTTTATGGGTAAGGTAAACACTTTTACGACCATGAATTAGTATTTATGCAATTGAATCACAGTAGTTTATTATTATGCAGTTTTGATTTTGATGTTATGTGATGGATTTATGTAAATCACATGTTATGAAACGCATACAAGTATTCTTAATTATATGTGAGTGATATTTATGAGGCAATATGCTTATGGTAAATTTTTTATAGCATGTAATGGAATAATGACAAATAATATAGAAATAAAATACGATCTAAATGCTCACTTCTCTAACCTTAGACTTGACATAAGGTAGGTGACATATCATTGAGGGGTACAGTACTGTAAGATACGTTAATATTTATATAAGAACAAAGTGGCTTAAACTCAGGTTATGAGCACTCTTAATCTAGAATTGCTAGCCTTGTTTATATTTCTCAGTCAATATGGCTAGAACTAACAATTCATACTCGACATGTATAATCGTATTGTATCGCTATTCGTATCAATTTAACCGTATCGTATCATGTTATATAATTGTGTAACATGTTTATAAATATATATATATATATATATATATATATATATATATATATATATATATATATATATCTTACCCCACTATAGTTCAGCAAAGTAAGTGAGCATTACCCGACTAACTGTCATATTATATTAGCTAAATGAAGTATAATTTTTTTTTACGAAAATATTACAGATATCCAAAATAAAATTATTATAAGCACAAATATTTAAAATTTTATTTATTTATAAAATATATTAATTTAGATTCAAACTATTTCCCTTACATTATAAGTCATATCTATAATACACACTCGATGAAATAAAAACGATAATTTAATTTACAAAATTTTTAACAAACTATACCAAAAATAAATCCAAAACTTTTAGCTGCTTTCATTCGGGTACCCTTCTTCTTATGACAACTATATTATATGCGGCTACCGTTTAAACCTGAGCTAGAAAAAACCATCCGCGTTAAATTACTAGCTTAGTGGTGCTCCAAGAATAAAAATTTTACATACATACATTTTCTTACATATTAATTAATCATTTCATAAATAAGACATAAAATAAGAAAATTATATAAAAATAAATAAATTTCAGCAAACATTTCATATTTAACAATTTTAAATAATATAACATTATCACAATGACATTCTTTGATTTTATTATTATTTTTCATTTTTCTCATGTCATAACACCTATTACCGAACTAACTAATAGAAATAACGGGATTGCTATTTTCGGCTTTCATAATATTGCGTTGAGCACTTTTATAATAATGTCATTACCAGCTTTCATAATATTGTCATTACAGGCTTAATAATTTTGCGCCAAACACATTTATAAATTATGATTACCAGCTTTCATATTTGGCATCGAGTGGCTTAAATCTCCTGATTGACATGTCAAACTATTCTCTATTCTAGTTCTAGATTAAGTGCCTTAGGATTTAATTGTTTTTATATTAATTCACAATATTTTCAAAAATAATAATATTACTAAATTGTCATAAATAAGCTTATTTATTTTTGTTCTTTGTCCCCAATATTATTGCACTAGAAACTCACACATAAATAATTTATTAATCATTTATAATTACTATTAAAGTAAAAATTCATATTAATTATTACATATACTCATCACACCACATGCAAAAACCCAATATTCCAAGTTTTTATCTATGGTAGATTTCAGCCCTGATTTTGGGCTTCATTTTAGCCCATTTATAATTCAAATTTGAATTATAATCTGTTAAAAATTTGAAGCTTATTGTCTCAGCTTTCAGATGCATCAAAAATTACTTAAATCCAAGTTTTCTATCAAATTTTATGGTCAAATGAACACTAAATTGTCACTATCAAATTTTCTGGACAAATTTTAGGTTTAAACTTTATGTATTTTTCTGAAAACTTCAGACATATTTAAATTTTATGGTCTAAATAAAAGTTAAAGTCTTATGTCTTAGTTTTCAATTCCAATAAAGAATATTAAAAACGGAATTTTAGAACCTAAGTTATAATAAAAAATGTCAAGACTGCACCTGAAATTCTGTAACAAAATCATCAATTGGCATCAATCTATATACTACTTACCTTTATCATATGCATTCATTTTTATGTCAAATTTTTATATCACAATTACATTCATATGTCTTAATGATTTCACACCATTTGGTCTCATTACCATATAAAATATTAGAAACAATAATTAATCTCATTCTATATCCAAACCATATTCATATCAAACTTTAATACACAATTACACACAATTGAACAACATGTAAAATTTTTATCAATGAAGCACATACCTAATCACCTTGGATCTTCCATTTTTCCTTCTTTTCCTCCCCTTACTAGTTAGTTTTCTCTTTGCCTTTGTCACCCTCTTGAGGGTCTCTCATTTGTTCATTTGGTTTTCCTACACAACCAATACCATATCTCAATCTTATCATCCATTTTCAAAGCTTTTCATGCCTACATAAAATTATAATGCTCCTAATATATTATATACTCTAATTTAGCCAAAATTTACCCAAGTTAAACTTCCTTCTTCATATGTCATGGCTGCCCAAAAATTTTATCATATGTCCTAATTTATTTTCTTCAAATCACACTTTATCTATCACCAATTGTATTGCTTTGAGGTTAATTTTAATTTCTCCCAAATTAACTTAACTAAGGCAGCCCCTTATTCCTCTATTAAAGTTACCTTTCTCTAGTTTTTAAGTTATAAAATAATTAATTAACATCAATTTAAAAGTTTAATTACATTTTTCTTCAACTAGTTGCAACTTTAATTTTCTAGTTTCAATCTTGCAATATAACCTCAATCTATCAAACCTAATCATATTTATCATTCTTATAGGTCTCAAATGGAAGGAAAAATGTTGAATTTAAAAAGAATAAACTCGCTTTAATGGTTCTCCAAGGTGAGTCGAAATTCCCCCTAAAATTTCTGCCTTTCCTTTTCTTCTTTCTTCCTTCTTGCTCATTTGCTCCCTTTATGGTAAGAACTCTTAAATTCTGAATTTTTCTCTCTCAAAACTAATTTTTTTTCAAGCTTGGATTGAAGAAAAATGGTGGCTTATAGAGGGACTAAGGTGGATGGCCAAAGGTGGGAGAAAGGAAGAAGAAGGTAAGTTATATATTTTGGTGGAAGAATGGAGAATTTCTCATATTTTTGACTTTTATACTATGATTAAATAGTGGGTCCCACTAATTAAAATTAATCATAATCTTCTTTAGTTCATTAACTTAATTAATCTTTATTAACTTTGAAACTTTGAGAAATTCATTATTTACCACATCTTCTCCCATCTTCACACTTTTTCCCCCCAACAATTGCCATAATACTAATTTTGTTTATAGAAACTTTTATTTTTTTCCAATTATAGCACTAATCTTTTTAATTCCTAAATAATAATATCCTTAATTATTTTTTTTATTATTATTCATTTTTTTATGGGTTCCAATTTAGACTCCAATTGAACCTATGTGCCCCCCACTACGGTCACGCGTAATCGGGGCCGAAATCACTAGATGTTACATATACACACACACACACACATAAACATATGTATATATGTGCAAAATAAAATTTATTATCATAATAAAATTTAAGCATTTAATTATTTATATGATTATTATTAATATAAATTATAGATAATTTGTTAATTTTTATTCACATATATTAATATAATTAATTATAATATAATATATTATAAATTTATTCATATATAAAATTATACATATATTTAAAAGTATTAATATTTAATTGAATAATTGAATAATTATATGTTTTACTTATTTTAAATGTGTCTGATCATGTGTATTCATATTGTATAGTGAAAAGTTCGTATAATGTCGTTTAATCGTATCGTGTCCAAAATTGTCAGCTTCAAATATGGCTTAAGCTCAGGTTATGAGTGCTCTTGACTTGAGAGGTTCAAATGAGCTAATACAGATAGTGAGTAGAGTGACTTAACTTGAGTTATAAGCGATTCTGTTTCATAATCGGCATCCGAATAGTTAAACTTAGAGTCTTGGACAAAATCAAAAAGGAAATTTATGGATTGTTTTTGCATATGGTAATTCTTAGGTAGTAACATGAAAATAATATTGATATGGTAAACTGGACATATGGAAATGATTATGAATACACGGTTATGTATGTTGTGTCTATGGTACAGTAGACATGTTAATATGACATTAAGGTACGTAACATATAAAATGTATGTTAGTATGTATGATCATGATGTATATAGTATGACAAATGTCATGATATTGGTATGACATGACATAATAATATGTAGAATTTTTATGCATATATGTACTACTAAACATTATGTTGCTTAGCCTGTTGGTTTCCTGCACGCAGGTTTGGAGCCGGTAGGTAGAAGTTGATATGAAGAATAGCAAACCTAATCAAAGATTAATCAAAGTGAACCTAGTCTTGGGTTGGCTTTCATCTATGACATTTTATTATTATTTTTGAACATGACATGAGATATGGAGTTGTTTGTACATATTTTTTATTTTAAGAAAATGTAATTATATTTTATGATGTATTTTATAATACATAGCTAGTGCAAATCCAAACATGTTTATTTTTATTATATCAATCAGTTGAGTCGAGTTTTAAAGTATATGGTGGTTATATATTTCAAATGCATATTTATGTTTAAACATGTTTCATACACGAAAAAGTTTTAATTTAATCAATTTTTTATAAAAAATTTTACATAGCATATTCCAATATAGTTGAAGTGTTCTAGCTATATCAACAGATGTTTTATTATAATTTTACTTCATTTTGATGTTCTTCCATCAATATTGTGGCTTTTGGCTGATGATGATGATGCATTAACCCTCTTCTTAGAACCTTTCATTTGCATATCCTCCAAAGAAATTGAACGCCTACTACAACCATGTTAGCCTTAGTGCAATTGATCTTGATTTTAATCATAACAATCAAATTAATTTTGTCTAATATGTTAATTTAGTATCGTTTTGATAGTATTCAAAGTTTCAAGATAATTAGAAATAAAACCCTTAGTCAAATAAAGATGAAAATTAAAGTCCTACAATTTGCACTCACACCCTAGGAAGTTGCGCATGTAATTTAACCACAACAAAGCAAATATTCATTCCAGAATAGTTTACAGTGTCATTCGTGCCCACAAAATAGAATGCGAAGACGATGTCATGATTGCAAGGCAAAAAATGTGACCGTGAAAATTGAAAGGACATGATCGTTTGATTTGGGTCATATTAGACAGTGACACATGTACCAAAATTGACTGGATTTTGGAGCCGTTATACAATATTAAATCTCGCGACCGCGACATGTCCACATCAGGAAGTTGTTAAGCGTGAGATCGAATCAGAACACACCATGTGTCAAGTTACCATTATATTGCTGCAATAACAAACTCGCAATTGCGAAATCCGTCATTCAAGCTTTTTTAATTTGAATATTTTGGCAACTATTTGTAACGGTTATATTGAGAGAAAACAATGTAAATAGACTCGCAAATGACTATTGTTAAAAGGAACAACATTCTTAGTGTGCCAAATATGCGTATACTTTTGTTTCTCAATTTTATTGTAATTATTTGTGAGAAAAGTTCAAGTGATATCCTTAAACATTTGAAAAAAGTTGTAAGAGTGAGTCTAGAAGAAAACTCTAATTAGATTATGTGTGAGCCTGAGAAAATAAAAGGAATTATTTTTTGTTGGCTTTTAAAATACAAGGAAATTTGAATTCATTGTGATCCAAAATTGAAATACCTAATTTAGAGTGAGCTAGTAAAACTCCGTTGTTTCTCGTTAAGTGAGATAATAGAAATACCCAATTAAAATTGAGAAAAAAAGTAGTGCAAGTCGAAGTCACCAAAAATAAATTGTTCTTACCAAAAATTTGATATTTGTCAAAATGGTAAGTTCAAGTCGAACTTTAGAGATTGATTTTTTAATCAATTTCAATTATTAATCAATAACTATGTATATATATATATATATATATATATATATATATATAAGGGTTTTGAAAAATAACTAGAACTTAAATAATATCAATGAAATAAAATTAAAAAATGAAAATTCAAAATATGAAGACTTCAATCCAAGGAAAATTTGTTCAGGTCATAAATCAATCGATCATAGATATCTAAAAATTACTTTCTTGTTATTATCTACTTAACCAAAAATTTATCTAAAGCTAGAATAACTCTAGTCTTTCTGAATTAAATTAATTCAATTTAAACAACTAAATTAATTCTTATTTCTAAGAGATTCGGTATTCAAGCAATATCATCATATCAGAAATAACATTAAAATCTAGAAAATAGTTAAGAACAAACAACAATTCAACAAGCGTGAATTATTTAATTTGTTCTATGTTTCTTTTAGATAATTAATAAAAAATTGGATCATAATTATTGCTATCTAATTTCTTCTTTAATAAGCCTTCCTATATGGATTAAGAGATTTATTAAGCAACTGAATACAATAGATATCAAACTAATAAGTCTTTTTAGTTATCTACCTATGCATTCATTAAGCATTTAGGTACAAAAAAAATAATAGATAAACAAATCAAAAGATAACATTATATTTACACTATTAAATACGAACCTAATTGAATCCCTTGAATTAAATAAAAAGATTTAGCCACACATTTTCATATATAAACTAAAATTGAAAGTAAACATTATGAAATAAATAGAATATTACAAATTCTCTTTATATTTAAGGAGAAAATATTTACACTATCTCTTAAAAATTTAGAGAATAATAAAACTCTTTAATCTCTCTTTCTTCTCACACTTTGGATGTCCTTCACTTGCTCACTTCATGTTTTTCTATCAAGAATTGTTAGCTTATTTATAGGCTAAATCTTCAACAAATGGTCATACAATTGTTTTCAAATCGGTTGGCAAAATATTTCAAAGTTTGGTGTAAAATTTCAATAAAGATTGGTGAGATATTTCCAAAGGTTGGTATGGCATAACAAAAAATTTTGGCTTAATTTCTGCCTGGATATGCAGAGATTTCAAAATTTCTCTCTCATGAAAGTTGTAAATCTGGATGAGCATATCAATTTAGACTTTTAAATCACTTAATTTGGATATTATAAGACCAAGGTAAGTCCATTTTAATGCTACATGTTCATACTGCTCCAACCCCATTTGTGGATAGAATTCAACTCAATATTTGAAAGCCAAAATTAACATATATTTGTGTAATCCATACCTTACTGGAAAGTTCAAGGTGTCCTCTACAAAATTCAAGAAGACTACTCTTACATTCTGTAATAGAAAGATCATAAAAATTGCTATAGAAACTCTAAAGGTCAAATTTGTCCCTATAAAAATAATTGCTTTTATAAGAATAATTTCCTATAAATGACTTAAATTCAATCCTAATTGCACAAATATGATAATCAACTCTAAAAACCAAATATCAAGGGATTAAAAATAATAGTTAATTTACTCTTATCAAGGAGTAGGATTTATAAACATCCGAATTTCTATCAATCGTGTTTTGAATTTTATATTTTGTTTATTTGTCTTTGTGAGAAATTTTTTTTATCCAGCAATTTATCTTCTTCTTCTTGGTGATAGTATGGGCAATAATTAGTATTAGAGTTAAGTTTAGGATCAAAACTTAACAAGCGCTAGTAAATATCAAGAAATAGTCAATGAATGATTACAAAGTATCAAGTCTTACTTTGATAGGAACAACTCTGCCTATTGGAAGTTCAAAATGGAAGTTTATCTAGATATGGAAGGCATTGCTATTTGGAATATGATTCTAAAGGAATGAAAAACCAACAGTAATGATATAAAGGAAGTCATTCTAAGGGATGATTGGACCGATCAACAATATAAAGCAAATGACAAAAATAAGAAAGTTATAACAATTCTTGTGAGCTCTCTCTCTCTCTCCTGAAGAGTGTGGTAGAATTCAATATTGTCAAAATATTTATGAAATTTGGAAAACCTTAGAAAATTACTATGAATATACCAAACAAGTCAAATCCAAAAAGATTCAATTTCTTATAGTAGAATTTGAGTTTTTCAAGATGAAGCCTCACGAATCCATAACCGACATGACAAATCGTCTTTTTACTACTGTAAATAGCGTGAAGAAGCTCAGGAAACATTACAATCTAGATGACATCAATAATAAAATCCTAAAAAGTCTTTCGATAAAAGATTATGGATTGAGAATGGCAGACATTGAGGAAGCCAATGAAGATTTAAATAATATTTCTACTGATGTGCTTATTGGCAAGTTTTTCACACTTGAGATGACCTTGGTTAAAGTTAGAGAACTTAAAGTAAAGCCGAAGAAGAAAAAAGTTCTTACATTCAAAACCTCAACTTGCAAATCTCAAAAAGTAACTCAAAATGACAAAGAGAAGAGAAGAGAAGAGTGAAGATGAAAATGAGATCATCATGTTCTCGAGAAAAATGAAAAGAATAATCGATAAAAAACTTGGTAAGTCCTAAAGCTATAAGCTAATAACTTCAAAACACTCTTTAAATGACTCATCACAAAAAAGCAAAGATGAGGTAAAATGATCTGAGTGTGAAAAAAATGGGCACATTAAACTTGATTGTCCAAATCTTAAGAAGCACAAGAATAAATCTCACAAGGAAGAAGGGGACAAAGGTCGTAAAGAAATATGAAATGATAGCTCCTTAAGTGAAAATGAAAATAATGAAAAAAAAGGTGACCAACATGTGCTTCATAACTTTAGAAGATCATTTCACAAATGAGGTAAGCTTTTCTTATCACTCTTATGAAGATAATGATGATGATGAACGTAACATTATAGAAGTAATGAACATAGAACTAGAAAAATACAAAAGGAAAATTAAATTTCACAATAATGATAATTCAAAGTTAAAAACTGACTTAGAAGTTTTGCAAAAAGAAAATTTTGAACTAAAAACCTTTATTGATTCTTTAAAGAAATCATTATATGAACTTTCATCAAAACCCTCAACTGGTACTTTATTTTAAAAAAATTATTTCTTAAACAATGAGGTTGGAGAATTTAGAAGTTTAATTTCAACATTTCACAAAGGGAATTAAAATTTGGATACAATTATTATTCCTAAAGACCTCTTTTAGTAAGACATAATCTAAGTTTTAATGTTGCATCATCATCATCCTATTGAAATATTAATTTTGTTAAAACTAGCACACCACAACCACTTCTATTGAAATAATTACTTCAAAGGCTAAATAAAAGATACACACAAAACCCCTTATTCAACTAATGAATATTAAAAAGACATATGGCTCGAGAGGATGATCTCAAAAAGTCAATCATGCATTTAAGTATAAAAAGCAAACACTTAGGAACTAACCTACATCACAAATATGTTTATGTTCCTTTTTTAACTAATAAAATAGTAAGACTCAAAGCCTCTTGCAAACTAGCAAAATATTTTTAAATCTAAACAGTGTCATTATTGCATGAAATTTAGACAAATTGATACTCGTTATTGAATTTGGAAGAACCGCTGAAGGACTTCCAAAACTAACCCCAAATAACCCAAATATATATGGGTACTAAAAATAAATTTTACTTGAATTTTATAGGTACTAGCTTAACAAGTGGTATTCCCTCAACAACTTCAAATTATTTCAAAACTCGACAATTGAGAGGGAGTCATATTGTGATAAAAGAGAAAAGTACTGAAAATTCAAAACAATGAAGCTAATCAAAATAAAACATCATTGAAGCATAATCGTCAAAATGGATAAGCACTTCCTAATCTATTATTCTTTTAATATTGTTGATTCATTAATTTTGATCTTTTATACTATATACGAGTATATTTATTTGATTGTGATTTTGTGAGACCATGTATTTGAAATTCAATTGAAGTGTTTAGAACCGTAATTGTTGAATTACATAAAATTTGATAATAATTATTATGCCACAAATCATATCATACATTTTCACATGTTTAAAATAATTTTTTCATAAAACCTATAATTTCCAGATGAATATTGTTCTCACGCATGCAAATTGCGCATAAAATTATTTTAACTCGGTTTTAATAATATCACACTCCAAAAGGTTTAAATTTTTTAAATTGTTGTAAATTCTGACTTTTGTGATTGCAACTTGTATTTCGCGATCACGACATATTCAAACTTTTTACCGTAATTTTTTGTAACAAAAAATATGATCGCACCTCTGGAATCGCGGTCGCAGTATTTGAAAATTCTTTATTGTTACATAGTGAAAACATATATCGCAGTCATGAATTGCCTTTAGCGATTGCAATCTGCACGATTTTAGAAATTTTGCAACCATTTTTATTTTGAAAAACACAACTTTTAATATAAAATTTTACAATTTCATGCACCTTTTAAAGCCTATATAAAGATGTTTTGAACACTATTCACATACTTTGAATCATTTGAACACATCCTCTTTTATTTACATTCATTTTTTTCTCTCTCACAACAATTATCCATCTATTCATTCATTCACAACCAAAATATTCGTCCATTCATCTAAGGGAAAAGCACCTGTAACCTCCTCTCAACAATCAGTAATAATGGAAGACATTGTGGCAAGTTTTTCATAAGAAGAAAAAGCTTGATATGAAATTCTTAAGGATAATGATTTATTTCCTAATAAGTTACCCATTCTTCATTGTGTTCGCAAATTGGGAATTGAAAAAGAGTATGAGAATGCCATTGAAAAGATATATTGGATGGATTTTGTGTGTCCAAGGGAGCATGACTATGATGATCTTAAATTGGAATTTCTCTCCACCTTCTCCATTAAGGAAAATTTACATAAATAACCCAGTTATTATGGAATCAAGTTCAGTCTTTTTGGACAAAGGCATCAACTAACAAAAGATGAATTTGCCAAAATTTTCAAATTCAAAACTCAAAGGCTTCTCAAATGTGGAGAAATGACTCAAACAGTCAAGGATTTCTGAAGGCAAATTTCCATTGAAACCAACCTTGATAAAAACTCATTGGACTTTTCATAGAACCATCACTTTCACCATGCATGCACGTGATGATGGAAATGAAAAAGTAACAAAAGGTGATTTAATCTTTGTGTACTCCATAATGCATAAAGCCATGGTAGAATCAATAATTTCTTTTATTAATGAGATCAACAAAATTGCCACCACAAAAGAGAAGTCATATTAATCTTATTTCACATCACCAAAATTACAAAGTACTTCAATCTTCTCACCCCACACAACTTGGAGAACTATGTGTAAGTTGAAGAATATGCAACCAACTTAAAGGATATACAATATTTTTTGAATGTCAAAGCCATCAAAAAGATAGTTGACAGTTATGAGTATGCAATGGGTGAACAAGGAATTCAAGTCACTACATTCAATAAAGTCGAAAAATGGCAAGGCTTTCCATGGGAGATCAACCACCTCAAAAAGCAATCTTAACTCATTCACAAACACCGCTTCAACCATCATCCATGGAACAAAAATTGCTAAGGAGAATTAGACATTTTCACATGGACATGAAGGTCATACAAACTCATTTGGAAATGCAAGTATGCATCAAAAACTTTGCTAGTAAAGAAGATGAAGATAGTGAGGGAAAGGATTCTCAAGAAAAGGAAGGAAATTACCAAGGAGGAGGTGACATTTCACCTACCTTTCAAACCACCTACCTATTTTACATGTATTGCATTTCATATTTGAATAATTTAATATCATTTGATGTTTTATAAAAATTGGTATCTCTTGCATTTCATGTTTGTGTGGTTTAAGTGGCACTAATTGTTAAAGGAGTGTTCTAAAGGCAATCACCTTTAGCACTTATTGTACAAATTTATTTGATTAATAAAAAGTTTTTTCATTAATTTGATGTTCATTTGATATATGAATTGATAGTGATCTTAAATCAATTAATAAAGTCATTGATACATAACATAGCATGAAGGAAATTATGATGAGATCATGATATTGATATTCTTATCATGTGTAATTATGTTAGTATCAAAATTATCCCTAGTCATAGGATTAACGAGACGAGACATTGTTAATACGGACAGACTAACACATGTTACACTCCTTGATTGGATCGAGTAGTAGATCTCATAATCTGTAAATATGAGATGTTTAGAGTTAATATGTGGATGTTTGCTAAGTGTAGCAAAGTACATTGGATGAATAGCTATGAGACAATCATATGGATAAACTATTCAAATGTCAATGATAATCTCATCATAGCAATGGTGCAAGTATCCTTAGACTTGAAGTACTCAAGGATATCTTGGATACTAATTTTGTATTTTGACATTATTCCTTGTTGCCTCAAGGAGGTTGCTCATAGGGCGGTGATTAGATACAGCTTAAGGTATTCGAAGGTAATTGGGTAACCAACAAAGGATTCACCACTCCTGATAGAATGAGTGTATACCCATGGCCTCTTGTCATGGTCATTACTCTGGAATCTCTGGCCGGAGTGGAAATGTCATAAAGATAGTTTTCAATAACATATCTAATAGAGTAATGAGCCTTAGGGACAAGAAATAATATTACTTGGACTAGATATGATGTAGTCAGTCTAGTGGGATCACGTCTAATGGGAGTTGACGTATGTTTATACTCTGAACCAAGTGAGGTATAAAATAGTGAAAGAAAACGAAAACTATCTATGGAAAGGTTCGTAGTCAAACCACTGACTTTCCAGTTAATTAGGGGTCATTATGTGTTACTAGATACCACTCATGACTTGTTTAAATTAATTGTTAATTTAAGTGGCTAACATAACCGAGAACCTAATGGGTCACACGCATTGAAGATATAGAAAATGAGTTAAATGGTCTTGGATGTGATCCAAAATATGAGAGAATTATTTCGGGATGTATCGTAATGAGATCGCATGGAAAAATTGTTCGGGAGGGTCACAGGCCTTCGGACTAGGCAGCCAGCCCAGCGAGCGCGCTGGTGCCTCCTGTTGGCCAACGGGTGAATTTGGCCTTAATAAGGCCAATTATGATCATTAAGCACATCCACTATTCATTCAATTCCATTTTCTCCATTTTTGATTTTGGATCTTTTCTTTGAATTTGATTCAAATAAAAAAGGCATCAAATGACAGAAAATAGACATGAAAATATTTTTTGTGAAATAAATATGTTTAAGACACAATAAAATTTTCTCAAAAACACTTTCAAAACTAGCACTTTGAATTTGTTCAAACCATTTCTTTTGATTGTTTCTTCTTCATTCTTCGCATGGATTATCATTAGAGACATCATAGTGTGGATTTTTGTGATTTGCTACAACCCAACAAAGTGAAGATGTGAATAACAAATAAGAAATTACAATGTATAATTTCTAACATCTATATTTATATAAATTAGTTTTAATGGTATAAGTATGATCTTTTGTTTCGGAATTTGAAAATTTTATTTTTCCGCTGCGTTTATGAATGTGATTCATTTTTCAAAACCCATCACTAATAGTATGATTTAATTTATTGTATTTTTCAATTAATGATTTATATTATTGGTATTTATTTTTCTTTTTTTTACTTATATTTTTTGGTATCTTGTCTCATTTCTTTTTTATCTTAACAAAGAGAGAGAAATATAGCAAAAATAATTTAAATTGAAAGGGATAACAAATCTTAATTTTTATTACAGAGAAATTAAAAAAACTAAGTATTCAATTGGTATCATAACTTTTAAATTCCATTTGATATCATTTTTTTAAAAAAAAAATAATTTGAATCTCATGTTATATTTTGGAATATTGCCTTTAAACTTGTTAGTTAATAATTCAATTTCATTTATGCAAATTTAATTTCATATTTTTTCTATGATTGATTGTCAAAATAAAAAAGGGAAGAGATTATTAACCTTAGTGCAATTGATTTTGATTTTGATTTTGACAATTAAATTAATTTGATCTGACATGTTTATTTAGTGTTGTTTTGATAACATTCAAAGTTTTAAGACTATTGGAAATAAAATACTTAGTCAAATAAAGAAGGAAAATTCATGTATGCGACTTCAATAATAACACCCGTAAAACATATTTGGCGATCACACCCTAGGAAGTGTGCCCCTCAATTTAACCATAGAATGCAAAGACAATGTCACAACCGCGACAACATTAGACAAAAGACTATTTCATCCAAAAAATTGTCACGACCGCAAAGGAGATATGACATAACCATTTGATTTCGGTCATATCAAATAGTGACGTTTGTATTAAAGCTGACTTAGATTTTGGAGCCATTATACAATATTAAATCTTGCAACTGTGATAAGTTATTTCATAATGGCGACATGTCCATATCAAAAAGACGTTAAGTGTGAGGTCGAATCAAAACATGTCACGTGTCATATTACCATTATATTTAAATGTTTGCAATTGCGACTGAAAAACTTGTGCCAATGAAATCTGCCTACTAAGCTTTTTTAATTTAAATGTTTTGGCAGCTATTTGTAATGACCATATTCAAATGACCAATTTTGAAAGGAACAATATTTTCACTGTGCCAAATACTCAAATATTTTTGTTTCTCAATTTTATTATAATTATTTGTGGTAAAGTTCAAGTGTTATCCTTAAACGAATGTTGTAAGAGTGAGTCTAGAAGAAAACTCTTGTTATGTTGTTTGTGGACCTAAAAAAAACATAAGACATTAGTTTTTGTGTTAGCTACTTAAAAAACAAGAAAATTTAGATTTAATGCAATTCGAGAGTGAAATTTGATTCGATAGTGAAACATACAGTTTGGAGTGAGCTGATAAAACTCCATAATATTTTGTTCAGTGAGATAGTAGAAATACATAATTAACATTTGGAAGAGAAGTATAATTTATTAACACCCGAACTTTTATAAATTGTATTCAATTTTTCTTTCCTTCTTTTATATTTTGTTATCTATTTTTGCCAAAAAAAAATTTATTATCCACCAATTCATCCCCTATCTTAGAAATTGTCTCGGCAATAGACCTGCTTTCTTCAAATCCTTTACAAATAATTTCTTTCTCACCATATCCTACAGTATATACTTTCTTTCTCACCATATCCTACAAAGTGATAATTTTGGTATTGTAAATACGCCATATGAGAAAAATAATGAGCTACACCAAACTTAAATAATGAAAATATAATATAATCACATCCAAACTAAAAAATACAACCGAATCAAAGTGATATAATCACATCCAATAATCTAATTAAACTTACATTTATGGATTAAACCCATTATTAAAAATTCAAATGCTTTGTGACTAGGTCAACTATGCAACATATAAACCAGTTTACAGAAACAAAATCATCATTACCAAAAGAAAATATTTAACACAAAAATGTGAGATGCATAAATAAATAAAAAAAAAAGTAGTAGAAGGCTTCAAGGAATTAACATTCATATTGCTTCCATATTGTGAAACTACTTTAGGCTTGAAAAGATGCATAACTGACACGTCAAGTCTAACAGTCACGAAAGAGAAATATTATTAACAAGTAATACTTTTGTAGGTGTAGAAATGTCGGTTTGATATTGTGTTTGAAAAAAAATATTTTTTAAAAATTTATTTTTAATTTTTTAAAATTTTAAAGGTTGTTTTTAAAAATATATATATTTTTTAAAAAAATAGTATATAAAAAATTAAAAAAAACAGTCAATTAAATTAAAAAAATTTAAATGTACTTTTTAATCAACTAACAATAATTTCAAATACATTCTAAAAAAATTTCCATTCTTTAAAAAAAAAAAAGAACATAAAACCCGGACACAATTAAAGACAAAATTTCCATTCTTTAAGTTACTTGCTTATATCCATCAGTTAGCACCAATGCACCTGTCAATTACTAGAGTAGTAGGACCAACGCAACTCAGTTTTAACTTCAGCCCCGAACTAGTGAGGAAATTAATGATTTTGGATGCGACTCACTAATCTTATCATTGACACCATTTATCAAACAGGTTGTATGCATATCCAAATATAAAAAAATCTCCAACGAGAATCGCACCACAAAATTGCGTTAACATTCATACCAAGAAAATTTTGAAATTTTACATTCCATATACCAAAATCCATCCGTTCTTATTCCAATTACAGAAAAATCATTAAATTTTCATTATTAAAACACAAAACCGTAATATGAAAAATATACAAAAAATAAATACATAAATAAAAAGGAAACATAACCTGATATGATGCAGATAAAACAATAAGATATGTTCAATGTCTAAAGTCGCCGGTGTCCCCACCAACAAGAAGAGGTCGTAACCGTAGAAATTTTGGGAGTTATTAAAATCAGATTTGAAAATATCGGTATATCTATGATTTACGACTCGAACGATTCCTAATATGCAATAAAAAGACGAAAAACTGAGGAAATTTTGAAAGAAACTTAGGGTTCTACACCTAGATTTCAGATTTTGGGTATAGATGTGGGAGGAAGATGAAACAAGCAATAAACGGCAGAAAACGGGAAAAAAAATTATAGGGTTAAAAAAAAGGAGATAGTTCGTTAATATCTAACTGCCGATTATGAATAAAAGGCGTAAAACTGACCTATGCTAGAAAAAGTTAAAAGTCTTTTGAATAAAAAAAATGGGGTATGGGGTGTAATTTTTTTCAAACTATAAATTTTCGGTGTTCGAACCCTTTACATTTATAATGCAGATTTGCAAGGGAACTTTCATGTTTAGAATAAATTTATAATTGAAAATTCAGTTGACTTTATTTTCTTAGATGCTCTTGATATATGTACATATATATTTCACAATTGAAATCAATGATGCATTATTTTATCCCATATACGCCCCCATATCTTTTATGTACAAAAGGAAAGAAAATTCAACTTCCATGAACAAGAAACATGAGAAAATGCATCTTTAATAATATTTTCTCACATTTTTATATCTATATTTAAGCAGAGGAAGAAAGATCTTTGCAATAAAGAAAAGTCGTGACTAGTAAAACCTTTTAAATTATCCTTCACGTCAGATAGGAAATTATTTTTAGTGGAATTAATGGGAGTCTTGACGGTAGGATCAACCCGTCTGATTGTGGGAATTGATGTGGATAGCATATTACTTTGACAGTTACTGAAAAAAAAAACAATAAAAAAAACCGTTACAATAAACTAATTTCATTTCATTAATAATTAAAACAGAAAATTTACATTTATTTCACAAGACCTAAAATTATTTTCTCAAATTTTCTTTAACTTTTCCACACTTTTGAAATTCACAGTCATGATATTCTCGTAGATTTGCTTTCAGAATTGAGCAACAAGATATAAGTGTCATCAACTTATTCACACTGTTGAAATTCAGAGTGACCATATTCTCATTTTTTCTCATTCATTTATTCACATAGTCATCAACTTATTCAGAGTCAATTTCTTAATTTCCTGCCTTGGTCCTTATGTTAATGGATGCATGATCATATTGATGATGATTATTATTATTATTATTGCTACTACGGGGGCTTTTGCCTAGTTAAAAATAATAATAATGACAACAATAATACTCTGTTAATGCATTAAGGGGTGGCAACTGGCAACTGTATCCTTTGGCCAAAAATATTAATGAGGATGCACAGCATATGCATTGAAAAAGGCTAGGTTATGTAACATTTTCCAGTCTCTAGCGTGGAAAGTCCTCGCAAATAAGACAAAGTCTTGTTTCATTTCTGCCGTCTAATGCTAATATAAACCAAGGACGGCATTTCCACAATGCCATCCAAAAAATTTGAATACAAACAGCAAAATGTATCTCTTATTTCAAAAGCAGAACAGATACTCTCTAATCAGAAGCTATTGTACACAAATCCAAACATTCAAGGACAATCAGCAAAGAATGGCGCTGTATCCATACCCAATAATTTTTCTCTCCTCTTTTCTTTCCCTATTCTTTATTTGCTACTTTGTTTTGCTTCTCTTCAGCAAGTCCAAGATGATGATCTCTTAATCACTGGCTTCATTTGCTTGTCCTCTTCTAGCGATATCATACCCAAATGTGAAGGATCCTCGAGCATCATCTTCGCCACCAAGTACCCTGCGATTGACCATGTCTGATATTTCCTTGCCTGTTTACCAATATATCTCCCAAGTTTCCCATCATAATATTCTGGCCAGCTATCTTTCAGTAAACGGGTCTCAGCAAGGTCTATTGCTCGTCTTGCAATTTGTGGTCGTCCAGTTTTGATGCATGCGGCAGTTAGCAACCACAAAAGCACTGTGTTCACATAAAAAATAAACAAAAAAAGAAAAAAAATCTTTTTGCTGAAGAAAGATGCAATTACTATGGAAAGTCATTACAACAGCATAATTTGCAAGAAAGATTTCAAATTATAGTCCATAGATGGAAACAACAGATAAAAAGATAGCAAAGCCCGTGAACTTTGTCATGCTAAATACTTTTTGCCATTAACCAGAATAAGGCAGAAGATTTTTGGCTTGTTAGACTACAAATATGATTGCCTAATTCCATTCTTTTGTACATGGAAAAAAACATATTCAAATGGCTTGGATTGTTGTAATAGACATATGCACAAGAAAGAATATCATCTTCCTATCATGAATGCAATCCTATTTCGTCCAATACAAATTAATCAAGTTAAAGATATATAGTCTCATGCATAATAATAAGGTTTTTTAGAAGGCGATCATCATTAACAAGGCTGCAATTACTGAGAACAAAATTCAAACTCTTAGTATGGGGAAACTAGAACTAGCACAAGGGAATCTCATTGGTCATGATCAGAGAACATAAAACCTTTTTGCACTGCAATAAAATGATTCATATGCTATATATATCAGGTTTCAGTAATCAACTAATCATGAAAAACTAATTTGTTTCCTAATTTTTTCGGTGCAAAATGAATCCTCAATGGCAACATTCATAATCGGTGTACTTAGTAAAAGACATCAGACAAACCACCTTCGTGGCTTAAGGTGAAATAAACTTGGCCAATTAGAAATCAAAAGCATTTAAGTAGAAAGAAAATGAAACAAACCTGGCCAAGATCCTCCATTATGATAACTCCATCTGGTATTCTTGGGATCACAACCAGTTACAATTCGCCAGTCATGACTTTCAATTGCAGGGTAAGCGATTTTTAAAGGCATTTCACCAACCAGCTCCTCCCAACGAGCCTCAATAAGATCCATGATAGCCATTGATTGCTCAGGAGTTGCAAGGGATGAAAGAATGGCAACACAATTACCTAAAGCAAACCATCGAAAATCCATCCTTGCAGGACTAACATTGCCAATGAAATAGCCACCACATGTTGGCATAAAATCAAATACCCAATATGGGATTGAATCAGGAATAACGTTGAACTTATTTACTGCAGTATGAGAGTACTCCTCAGTTTTATATCTATATATGTCATTTAGCTGTTGAAAGTCCAACCAGAAGTAACTTCGCATGTGGTAGCTTAAGGCATGCAAACGTTTCACAATTCTCTCAATAAATTCTTTTCCTTCTGTGTCGTGTTTCAACATTGACAAAGCACATCTCAGTGCCATGAAGAAAAGTGCTTGAATTTCAATAGGATAACCGTAAATTCCCTGCAACATAAAACAGCCTTTAGAACATCAAACAGGGTAAAAAAATCCAAATCCCAAAAGAAATGAGATGACTCATTAGTCATTTTCCAACAAATAGGAAAACTAAGAAACCAAAGAATAGCATTGATAACCAAATTTCAAAAGTCTATTTTTATTACTTCGACCAAAATTATCTATATTCTTCTCAAGAAATGAGAAGATAGAAAGATGGCATCAATTCCTCCGTCAAGCCAAGGATTATATTCTTCTCAAGTGATTCATCAGCAAATGACCATAAAATTTATGAAAATTGAAAGAATGTTGCATGAAGTGCATGTTTGTGACATAAAATAACATGAACATGAAGATCGAAATCCATGAATTCAGGCAGCATATCTTGAAAAATACAAAGGCAAAGTCCCTTGCTAATTTATTATGTAGTATACCACATATTATAAGCAAAAATAGGGATGTATAAATAGTAAAAGTGGGTACATTCAATTCAGATTTCATTTTTCGTGGTCAAATCAAAGGTAACAGAGACACTCTCCCATGTGCCAACAAGATTAATTCTAAATGGAAAAAGTTTCTAAAGATGGACGGGAACATGGAGAAGGTGATCATAATATCTGGCATATAACTTATTAAGCGAAAGTCTTCATCTTTTAATGTCATTAAATTTCTAAAGCCTCAAAAATATACAGTTATATTAAAAAACTTCTATGAGAAAAATGGGCAACAATTTTTTCTCATGTTCTTTTGGGTATGGCAAAGAGATTTATCAAAAGCCTAAGTATAAGCATCCAGCATGTTCAACAGAAGGACCTACTACATTTATCCTTATGAGGCTTCATACAGTCTCAAGGAAATCACGATGTAATTTGTTACAACATTTTAATTGAAAAAAGCGCAGATTTTCTTGGTTGTCTCAATTACAAGTCAAAACTCTGATAAACTATTCAAGTGAACTAAAAGGAAGATTAGATAATATCATATATGCATAAAAACAGAACCATTTTATGTTATATTCTTTTGATTGCTTTCTTCCACCAAAATTCCCCTGAAGAGGAAAGAACCAAATAATAGACATCATATATCTAAATTCCAACTAAAATAAATAAAATAAAATAAATAAACAGGGATACAGTCCACCATTTAACCTTTGATTACTCTGTTCACCATCCCCAGTGACTACTTTCTGTTAGAAACTGTTACTCAGAGGAGCAATTATTTCATTAAGCATTCTCTTGATTGGCATATTAACTATTGTGATATTGAAAGTCGATTAGAATCTTCTCCATAATATCAACATAAATTTAGTCACTAAAATGAAATGATAAGGTCAGCTTACCATTCTGCGATCAATCATGGAGCATCCATCAGCACAAAGAAGGGTTGGAAATGTGTCAAATCCCTCTGACAAGCATAGGGATAATATAAGTCTCATCCCCTTTTGACACTCTGGAGTCTCTGCCAAAGATAAATCCCCTGTGGATTTGGTATATGCCCGGAGCAGAATGATCCACCAGAATCCAGAGTCAACCGGAGCCACTCTTCCAATTGCACTCTCACCAAAATCTGCAATAAGAGTATCTGTTTTCCGAGTAGGATCATGAAGTACTTTAAAGCTAGCTGGCAATACCCCTTCCCCAAGCTTGAATCGATCTATTCTCTTTTCCCACCCTTGGAGATACAGTGTCTTCAACAGGAAGTTCTTAACTATCTCAGGCTCCCCATTCATCAGAAAAGCCAGAGCACTTGGTACAAAATCTCGTACAAAAACCTGAACAAAAGGAGAGGAAAAAAGATTCAATTATACTTTGCATTTCCTCATACTCAGACCAATCAAGGTTAAAAATCTTATGCAATTTTGAATCATTCATACTAAGATTAACAGGTCTCAACCATTGAGATTAGCTTCAACTTAGTTTGATAAAATTCCCACTCAAGTTTTTTCCAAGTTTTAAACTCACCAAGTTATCAAGATTTCAATGTCCAGTTTATAATTTTAACATATAAAAGTAATGAATACAATCTCATTCATTTCTCTATACCTAATAACATCAAATGGCCATCATCATTATTGTTCAGGCACCAATAAGATATATGATTATGCCTCAAACATTCCTAATACAGAGTTTTTTTCCCCAGGTTCTATGGAAGAACAACAAATTCATTTCAGTAGAGACAAAAATTCAATTATGACAATAGATTTCTGACTTTCAATACCATACAAGCCAAACTAACAAAATTCCAAACCTTATACCACTTAAATGCTGCTAGAGAAAACCATAATCATTATCAGAATTCAGTTAAAGAATTACCTGATCGTAGTTCAAAACCTCCTCTGAGGCATGGTCAATTGCAGCAATAGTACCAACTGGTTGGCCTCTGAAGTACACTATAGACCGTCGTAGCGCCTCCCAAGCATCAGCCACCATCGGATGGGGCTCAAAGGAGTTGCGAGCAGATGAGGCTGGTGTGTCAAAACCTGACCTTCCTCCAGGCGAATATGTGCTTTCATAAATATCAAGGCCACCTCTAGTGAGCCCAATAGATAGCTCGCTTAGTGACCTCTCATCAAACGATCTCTGCCTCTCTATGTTGAGCCTTGGCTTGTCAAGAAGGCGAGACAGATCAAAATCATCCATTTCAGAGATTGAACATGTTGAGCTCACATTTCTAAGTCCCATCTCTTTAGTCCCATCCATTTGAGTTTTTCTTTCTATTTTTGGAAAATGCTCTGGCTACTTAAGTTCTATCACCAATAACACAACGTTCGGCTTAGGGTACTAATGCTGTAAATTACAACCAGAAACAGACACTCACAAGTTCAAAACAAATTGGAAGCTCGAAATGGGAACTGTATCGTGCCATAAAGGCAATTTATGAGCAAAATTAAGTAGTCCTTATCCATTAAACTAACCCCTATTATTTAAGCAAATCACATTGAAGAAGGAAAAAAAAAAACAAAGAAATCCTTCTCCCCATACATTGCCTCAACAAGATTGACTACATTACAAAGATTTTGCATACAAATCAAGAAGTTGTACAGCTCAAAAACTGAGAGACAATTCATTTTTGCCCAAAATACATGCATTACAATTGCATTTACCTTTAAATTCTTTTCAAAACAAAAATTGAAAAATATTCATGAAATCATGGAAATAATGAACCAAGATCACCACAAACAGCGAAGATATGTAACATCAACTTATCACCTAACAAAAACAAACACTGCTACGAAGAGAAAATGGAAGCAAAAAAATCCAAAATTCTATCCTTGCATAAAGAAAATGAATCAAATTGAGCTGCAAAAACGTAAAAAACAAAAAACCAGATCTAAATCCATTTAAGGAAAAGTTTCCACAAAATACCTTTGGAGAGAGAGAGAGAGAGAGAGAAAGAAGAGGAGGCAGAAAGAAGAAGAAAAGGAGAGCAAACCTTAACGAAGCTTAAAATGAGAAGGAGAGAGATTCCGAGGCGGCTGGAAGGAAAAAGCAAATTCGCCGGTAAACGGTCGGCGAAGAGACAAAGAAAGAGAAAAGAGAGGAGAAAAAAAGAAGTATGTCTAAATGTGGTGATATTTATAGACAGAGAGAGAAAGAGACAAAGAGTCTTTGTTGGCTAAAGTTTTTGTGTAAGAAGAAGATAGGTGACCGGTTTAGCCGGTGAAATGGCACGAGGTGAAAAATAAACCGTGATATAATCTTGACTATCCGACGTGGCATAAAACGATCCAGTTTTCTCTCTTCGTGGATCGACTGTGATGGCTGGTTGCAGTTTATTAGCGCCAACTTGTTGTATCGGTTTTTGGTGGGCCTTCCCCTTACTGTAATGATCGTCAGATAGTGTCTTTTATTATTATTATTTTCTTACAAATTAAATACTGTTGAAGTTAGGTAAGGTTAATTCTTAATTGGGTAATTAAAATAATATTAAATTCTGTTTACTTTTTAGAATATTTACTGCAAATTGTTCTGATCTGTTCAGAGATCAAATTAAGTGCCACTTAAATACAAATCTTACGGCCTGTTTAGTTTTAAAAAATATTTTATATTTTTCAATTTTCAATTTTTTTATTTTTTATTTTCTATTTTCTAAATAGAAAAATATCTTTTTAAGTTTTCCACCTAATAATTATAATTTAATAAATTTCAGAAATGTGTTTTTAATTTTCTAAATTATAAAATAACACAATTAAACAATAATTTCTATTTTTTTAGTTTTTTTAAAGTAATTTTCTAGAAAATTGATATTATTTTTCACAACTAAACACACCCTTATATTCTCTCATTCCAAATTGACTGATTTGTATTTTTAGTATAAAATAATTCAATTTTCTTTTTAAGAATAAAATATTTATTAACATTATATTTTTATTTGATGTGTTTTTTTTATAAATAAATAGGAGCTACCATTTTTAACTTTTCAATCATGCTTATAATTAATGTATGGGTATATAAGTAAAAATATACCATTCTAATTATATCAGCTATTTTTTTTCTATAAATTTGGGAATCAGCTAGTAATATCAAAAATTTCTAAATGGGTGTTTGAGATTGCTGTTGGGTGTCAAAAAATAAGGTTTAGAATTTTTTTAAATTAATTTACTGATTTTTTTTAATTTTTTATAAATTATTTTTCTTAAATTTGCTTTTAGAAAAAATATCTATTTACCTGCTTTTGTCCAAAAATAATTTTCAAAACTTTAAAAATTAGAAATAAAAAAAATTCTCCAAAAAGATTTTTTTCAAACGCTTCTTTATATGATTGTGTAATTTTATGAGAAAAATTAAATGTATTTTCTATATGATCTTGTTGGTCCTTTAAATGATACCTATTTCATTTTTAATGTCATTTGATGTATATAAAAAAAAATAGATATCATATATTACTCTAAAAATTGATATGGTAAAAGGTGTATAATATAGAGGAAACAACTAACACTTCATTTAATTATATAATTAAGGTTTTAAATTAAAATTACTAGGATAGTTGTATTCTTATAGTTTAATCTTGCACATTATGTGAAGAGAGTATCATTTTAGTAATTGCAATCATAAAAATGTCATTATCTTTAATATATGAATATGCAAATATATGAATACAAATGTGTTGATATACTTTGCATATAATTTGCATATACTTAACTAGTTAAAAGCAAACAATTTGATATACTTTGAGTTGATATACTTTGAATATACTTTGCATATACTTAATTAGTTGAAAGCAAACAATTTGATATACTTTGAATATACTTTGCATATATTTAACTAGTTAAAAGCAAACAATTTAATATACTTTGAATATACTTTGCATATACCTAACTTGCAAGCAAAGATCCATGCTATAAGTCGCTCAATTCTTGCACTATATTATTTTTTGTCTTAAGCATCTTTTGAGGGGGAGATTTCTCAAAAACACATATTGCTAGATTATTTGTCACCATAAAAAATGGGGAGATTGTTGAATCTTGAGGGATATTTCCGTCATTTTGATGACAATAAATAAAATAGTAATAATGTATTTAACAATGTTTGTGTTCTAAGTTTGTTGAACAAGGTACGAAATATGATGCAAGAATGAAAGACAATCTTTGAAGGTCAAAATAAGAAAAATAGCATGTTCACGCCCGTGATATAGCTTAGCGTCAACTCTCCAACATTTAAAGTTCACGGCCATGAAGGATCATACCAATCGTGAATGATCAAATCAGTCACACTCGTGAAAGATAGTCACGCCCGTGAGATAAAATGTCAAATTCTTCTAGAGAGCTTCACAACCAGAGTTACCACTTGGACCACGGCTTGGAAGGATATTCACACCTATGAAAGTATAAGGTCATGTCCATGATCAAACACTTCAAATTCTTCCAGAATGTTTTACGGCTAGAGTTTCCACCTGAGCAACGACTTGGAAGAACATTCACGATTGTAAATGAGAAAAGAGAAACATGTCAGACGCGAAATTAAGAATTGGTTCAATTGCTATTTTCACATTAAATGCATTTAAATGGCTATAATTCACTGAGAAAGTATAAATGCAAGTCATTTATGAATCCTAAACAAGAGAACAATAATTACTTTCGAATCAAAATCTTGTTGTAGTCATTATGCATTAATTACTTTCAACAAAACTTTTATTCTCTATGCAAACCTATTTGTTCATAAATTCTGAGCATTATAGGTTGGTGAGTGTGTTCAATGTAATCAATTACTCAATTGAGTTTGAATATATTAGGTTAAGAGTGAAACACTTGTAAGGGTTATTTGTGTGAGCCATAAAATACAAGGAATTGGTTTATTATGTGAACCATTAAAACACAAGAGAATTTCTGGGTTAGGTGTTAGTCATTTATAGAAACACCATAGTTGGGAGTGAGCTTGTAAAACTCTATTGTAACACTTAGTGTGTTAATGAAACTCCCAATTGAGATTGGGAAGAGAAGTAGAGTTTGTTAATACTCGAACCTTTATAAATCTCTTGTATGATATTTTTTCATCCCTAATTTATTTAATTTTATTCCGCACTTAAAAGTTAATAAATTTTTTTATATCCAATTCAACTCCCCTTCTTGGTTCATTATCTGGGCAACAGATATATATATCATTCATTTTAGAATCTACAAGGAAATCAGCACTAGATAATAAGTTGAGAAGGTAGCCAGCCAATTCAATTCATTATTAATTAGAAATAACAACTTAACTTATTATTCTCTAATGGAGCAATGTAACTCTCGCTGATCATTCATTTTAGAATCTATAAGGAAATCAGCACTGGATAATAAGTTGAAAAGGGAGTCGGCCAATTCAATTCATTGTTAATTTGAAATAACAACTTAAGTTACTATTTTCTAATGGAGCAATATAATGCACATGAGTTAAAACGATTATGCGGGCGAGTGCTACGCACTTTTTTCTTTTTAAAATCCGATTAAAACTTTAAATTTTATTTGACACACATTATAAAATTTTTGCATTTAAATTCAAAATTTGAAATTAATATGCATATATGTACTAACCTTTGAAAATGAAGCCTAAACCCTCCAAACTTTTCAAGTTTGTCTAGCTTTTAGAGGATCCTCACCTCTACCTCTAGCTCCTAAGAATAAGAAAAATGTTTCCTTAACCTCTGAAATCGAATCAAAACTCAGAAAATATTAAAACCAAGCTCTCACCCACAAGCTCACAATTTCTCCTCTCAATCCTCTCTTTTACTTATCCCTCACAAAATTTGATCTTCAAAGCTTCCACTATGAAGCAAAAAGGTTTTTGATGGTGAAGGAGATGGAAAGGTCATGTGTTAGGTCGATTAAAAGAGCATGGAAGCGGATTTAAAAGGACATGGTAGGGTAAAATTTGTGGTTGTCTCACCTGCCCATATTTCACGGGCATGAGCAACTAATTCATAATCATGAAGAAGTTCTTCACAGTTGTGAAAATTCTCATCGCAACTACTAACAAGAATTTGATATTTACGGTCGTGACACTCATTGTCATGGGCATGAAATAGTTGTTTTCAACAATATGAAAAGTCTTATAGCTCCCTTTAAAACCCTAACTCTCACTAAATACCAACCTAACTTATAAACCCCCTAAACAAGCGTTACATTTCTTCCTCCCTTAAAGAATTTCGTCTTCGAAATTTACTTGATTTCTCGAGATGAACAATTGGGAAAATATGTAACTATGAAAAGAAAACATACCATCAGCAGCATTTGCAAGCTTTGGTCCTTTTATGGCCCTCGTGTGATAAACTGTTGTTAGCATTCTTGTAACACCCTTCGATATAATTAAAACTACACCCAATTATACTAAAAGATGCTACAATGCATAGGGGTGGCAATAGATTCGGATTTCGCGAGTACCTGCCTATATCCGAACTCGTTTAAACCCTAATGGGTAACCCTATTAAGGTTTTGGGATTGGTTTGAATAGTAAAAAAATTCATCACAGGTTCAGATAGGGTATGGTTACAGTGCCTCAGATACCCACTACCCTAACCTGATTATATATGTAATGTGTAAAATAACAGCACAAGGATTTGAACCTGTAATCTTATGTATAATATGCTAATTGCTTACCACCAAGACAACACTTAATTTTTGATACATATTTGCAATTATATTTATATAAAATTATAAATAAATATCATTATATATGCATAACTATCAAATGGAATCCTAGCCTCCACTCTCTTTCATTTTGTCGCCTACCCTCCCTCACAGCTCATTTCCCTTCCAAGTTCCAACACAGTCTTCATCACTGAAAAAGAATCAACCTTCATCACTGTAAGTGCTTAAATGATTTCAGTGTGTGTGTGTGTGGCCTATTTTTATAGCTATATGCAAGTGCTTAAATGATTCTCTATATATAAATATTGACAAAGCAACATTGGGTCCATTGTGTGATATGTCATAATACACCCAAAGATAGTGATCATATTTTTTTCCCATTAATATAAGAGAGAATTTTTAATATGCATTGGTTACATAAGAGTTTTATTCTTACTTTTTTTTGAAATCATAACTTTTGCAATTAGTGAACCCAGAAAATTATTTTAAAAAAATTAAAAAAATGGGAAAAATATTTTTCACTAACTTTGACTTTTTTATATTAGGACTTCTTAATGTAATTAATTATTTATTTTTGACAAAATGTTATATTAATTTTTTTTAGTGTTTGGTATGTAGATTGTGAACATAATCTTTTCATTTTTGGTTGCTATTTGTGTGCAGACTATATACAATGTCTATTTGTGAAAACACAAAACCACTAGAAACATGCAAAAATGATGATCCTATTCTCACACAATCTGAAAATCAAACATCAAAAACATTAGTCGCTCCGCTTGACTCTACCCAAAAGCCTCCGATTTTAGCAGCTACCAATTTGTGTGGTAAAAAAAAAAGTTAACATCTTCTGTGTGGGAGCATTTTGAAAAGGTTAGGCGTAATAACGAGGATTGTGCAATTTGTAACTGTTGTAAAACTTGTCTCAAAGCTAATAGAAAAAATGGAACTAAATCTTTACATAATCACATTGAAAAATATTCAAGGAGGAAAAATCAAATTTTATCTCAATGTTTTGAGAGGGAAAAACAAATTCAGTTGATAAAGGGAGTGATGGGAAAGTTCAGTTTGCAAATTTTACTTTGGATCAAGAAATTTCAAGGAATGAATTGGCTTGTGCCATAATAATGCATGAATATCCCCTTTCCATTGTTGTTCATAGTAGATTTATGAGATTTTGTAATAGTCGTCAACCCCTTTTCAAGATGGTTTCGCGAAATACAGTTAAAAAATATATTTTCAATATATATGATTGTGAGTTTCAAAGATTGTATAAAAAGTTGGTGAAGCTAAAGAGTAGAATTTTCATTACAACAGACATGTGGACATCAAATCAAAAAAAGGGTTATATGTATGTCACTACTCATTTCATTGATGGTACTTGGGCATTACAAAGTCGCATTTTAAAGTAAATTAAATTTTATATTTTTCCTTAAATTTATTGCATATTAGCTTAAGATGATTTGATATACTAATTTTTTTTTAAAATTTGTTATTTTTAGGTTTGTTTATGTGCCAACTCCTCATACCAAAGAAGAACTTGCAAGGCATTTGATGGATGTATTGACCAAGTGGAACATTGAGACTAAAATATCTACAATAACAGTAGAGAATTGTGCTGCTAATGATGGTATGATCTCTATAATTGAGGATAAATTGTTTGGTGATCTTGTAAATGATGGAAAAATTTTGCATATAAGGTGTTGTGCACATATTTTGAATCTTGCAGTGAATGATAAGTTGTTAATTATTAATGATGCTTTAATAAGAATTAGAGAAAGTGTAGCATTTTGGAGTTCTACTCCTCAAAGAGTAGAAAATTTTGATGAAATGGCCAAGCAATTACATGTTAATTGTTTAAAAAAGTTGAGTTTAGATTATAAAACTCATTGGAACTCAACATATTTGATGTTGCAAACAGCACTTGAATATAAAGATATTTTTTCTAGGTTAAAAATTAGGAAAAAATATTATACTGATGTTCCTATAGAAGAATATTGGTGTATGGCTGGAAAAATTGCTAAAAGTTTGGAGATTTTTTATATCATCACTGAATTATTTTCTGGTCGAAACTATCCAACTTCAAATTGTTTCTTTATTTCAATTTGTCAAATTTAAAATCAATTGGTAGAGTGAATAGGTTTTAGTGGTGAAGTTATCAGTAAAATGACAATGAAGATGTTTGAAAATTTTGAAAAATATTGGAGTGTTGTTCATATTGCATTGTCTATGGCAGTCATTTTGGATCCTAGGTATAAAATAAAAGTTATTAAATATTATTATCCTATTATATATGATGAAAGTTCAACATATGAAATTAGTGAAGTGAAATATATTTGTTATAGATTATTGAATGAATATCAATATAAGGCCTCTAAGCATAATCAGTCTCATTTGAATTATAAAGTTCAACAAGTATCTTTATGTGAAAATTCTCAAATGCTTGATATGATCAATTTGGTGGCATTTCTTACTTCTTCCTCCAGTGACATTCATGTAAAATCTGAATTAGATCATTATCTTAAGGAGCCAATTTTTCCATGGACTTTAGAATTTGATATTCTCAATTGGTGGAAAACAGATGAATTAAAGTATCCAACCTTGCAAATGATTGCTAGAGACTTTTTAGCATTCCTATTTCTACAGCCTCATCTGAGTTTGTATTTAGTACTGGTGAAAAAGTTGTTAATGATCAAAGAAATAAACTTCATGAAAATATTTTGGAAGCATTAATGTGCTCCCAAAATTGGTTGATGTCATATGAAGGTAATTACAAATTTGAATTTCATATTTTTGGAATTCAATTAAAAATTTAAATTAATTGATACAATATTCTATATTCTTTTTTTTTTCTTTTAAGACTCGAGTGCAAGTTCAAGTTGCATAAGTTCAATTGAAGAAAATGATGATTGATTGGTTTCACAATTTTTATGATGGATATGTATTTTTATGTTTTTTTGTGCAATTTATTCTATTGTAATTTATTAATTATAATGATATAATTAATGATATATATCTTTTTATATTTTTATAGGTTGATGAATTATAAGCTGTTGGAAGTCAAAGATTTATTTTTTTGTGTTTTTAATTGTTTTAATGACTTTGAATAATTTGATGAATTATTTTAATTTAAGTGTATTAAATTGGATTTTATATTTTATTTTTTTGGTGAATTTGATTTTGTAGTAAAATTTATGATGAATGGTACATTTGTAAATTTTTAATTGTTTAGTTAATTTTAATTTTAAATTTTTTAATGAGAAACGGGTAATTAAGCGAGTTTGGATATTAATCGGGTATTGTTAATAGGATTTGAGATGGATACGGATATTATAATTATAATTTTAAACGGGTTTAGGTAAAAGTATATATAATCAAATTTGAGAATGGGTATAACAGTTTTCACCGGTACCTTACCCATTGCCACCCCTAACAATGCACATGAGTTATAACGTTAAAATTTCTAAAAACTTTTATACACCATGACCATAATTATTTAACAAAATAAAAACATTCTTAAAATATGAAAATAATCTCAATAAAATAAAAGTTTAATACAAAATATACGGGCATATATAAACCCAAAGTTTTATAAAATGAGTAGTTATAAAACTAAACGTTTCTGAAAATACAACATATAAAACTATAACTATCAAATCCATAGCAAAACAACAAAAAATAAGATACAACAGTGTATCACCCACCCCAATAAATATCATCGACTCTGATCACAGGGTGTGATCTTCTGTCGGTCATTCCCTAAGCTCCAAACCTGCGTATGGAAAATCCATACGTTAAGTAACTCATGTCTAGTGGTATATAACAACGTACAAGACATACAACAACATATACATAATATGCATGATATACTCACCAAGTTACTATAACGACTTACCTCGAAGTCCGCACATGCACTAACTCGCAGTCTACATGACATGTCATTCGAATTATATATATGATTCACATTACTACATGTTATATCAAGTAATCTCTTAATGTCATACGCGTGTTTATCACACATAATTTATTAAGTATTTTTCCTTTGCTCACATACTCATAACTAGACTAAAATGGATATAGATAACTCAGTTTACCGAGGCGCTCTGATCCGCCAACCTTTAGTTGTAAAATATATATAATCCATTGAGAAACTCTGGTCTGCTAATCTCTAGGCTTTCAAATATATAACCCATTAAGATGTTTTTGTCCGTTAACCTCTAGGCCTTCAAATATATAATCCACCGAGGTGCTCCCGCTAATCTCTGTGTCTTCAAATATATATATGACCAACATAGGTCACTCGGTACCGAACTCTCCCTTCAATGACATGTCATATATCCTACCTCTAGTCTTAGTTATAATATTAGGCTTACAATATTATCATACACACATTCATATTATTCATTACCATATTTTATATAAATCTCATGATTTCTACTATCATATATTTCCATATCATGCATCCGAGGCCTAACGCCTCCTAATGAATCAAATCCAATTCAAAACCAAACATATCAAATTTTTTTAATCAAAAATAGCTTCACGCCTATGAATAACTATTTACGACTGTGAAACATCATTTTATGGGTAGTCCCCCCGTGATTCAACCCATGAATCAATGCACGTTCATGGTGTGATCACTCCTTAACAGGCTTGAACCCAACTGTGAAACTGCCTGTAAACGGGTATGCTTCAGCAACAAGAATGCATCTCACGATATTCATGCCCGTGAACCCATCATTTACGGCCATGAATTTGGAAATTTTTCTAGAAAAACAGAGCATCACAAATCATGTCAATTCAACATGCAATACTCATTATGGTTAACCCAATGTTAGCTACCCTATCAACATTTTAACATGCATTCATACTATCTAATATGACTATATCATTTATAATCATCAATAATAATCATAATTATTTCTCAAATATGTCAATTTGACCATGTTTATAAGGTTTCCCATCATGCATATTAATCTCACTTATACCTAAGATGGAGATTGGCTAAAGCTTGATCCGTTCAAGCTTGTTTTCTCCCTTGAGATGGACTTATAGCGCTCTCTCCAGGTCCTATCAAGCAGAAAAGGTCATCTTAGCCTCTGGAACTCAAACCAAATCAAGAAAAAGAAAAACCAAGCTTTTTCCTAACCTTTTAATCTCCCTTTTCTCACTATTCTTTCTCACTTTTCCCTTATGAAACCCTGATTTTCCAAGTTTTTCCAATAGAAGAAGATGGAATCTGGAGGAAGAAGTTGATGAAATGGCATGTTTGGTTGGTTAACATGGAGTGGAGAGCGGATTTAAAAGGAATGACAAAGAGAAAAATGTGATTGTCTCACCAACTCTATCTGCCCAGGCTTTACGGTCGTGAATCATCTTTTACGGGCGTGAGCTTATCCTTCACAATCGTGAAACAACTCTTTATGGTTGTTAAGAACACCATCACGATTGTGCACTATCCCCGGCTGACTATGTATTAGCAGAAGCAGATGTATTCCTAGTGGGCGGTCCCCTCCTGAACGAATTCGACTAGGAATGGCTTTATCTTAATCCTATGCTATGTGAGTGCCCTGAGGAGAAATGACCTCTGTCTCCTGAAGTCTGAGTCACTAAAGTTGTTAGCTTATTGGGAGCTTCCTTGACTCTCTTTCTTTTTCTCTTTTCCACACTAATTGCAAAGGATACCAACTTGGAGAAATTCACATGCTTTAGAGTTGTCATGAAATCTCTAATCTTTGCATTAAAGCCATCTTCGAATTGGCGGCACTTGTCAACCTCATCCATGATCAACTCAGAGGCATACTTACTCAGGCGAATGAAGTCTCTCTGGTACTCAATGACTGTCATTCGTCCCTACTTAAGGTTTAAGAACTCTATCTTTTTCTTGTCAATATAAACTCTAGGGACATACTGTTCCTTGAACTTTGCCACAAAGAACTCTCATGTCAACAGCTGAGAAACCTCTGGTTTAAGCAACATTGTCTTCCACCAGTTGTAAGCATCTTCCTATAGAAGAGATACAATATATCTAGCTTTGTGCTCTTCAAGCCACTCCAACTCATCAAAAACCCTCTCAGTATTTTCCAACCAATATTAAGCAGCTGCAGGGTCATCCTCACCATTACCAAGAAAATTTGTAGCCCCATACTTTCAGAGCTTGTCGATCTTTACCTTGGGTGCCTCTAGTGGTGAAACTGGTTGTTGTGCTACTTGAGGTACTGCCTAAGCCAACCTCTCTAAAAGAGCTGCTAGGTTCTACATTAACGGATCTTAAGTCTGACCCACTAAACTTGCCACCGGCTGCTGTGGAGGAACTGATGCCACACTTAGGCTATGAACACTTGCATCACTGGGCTGAGCTTGAGCCCCATCTTTCAGAAGACTATTGCTTTTAGCAACATCATGCGGTTTTATCTCCATAACCCTCTCACTCTAATCCTATAGTTGACAGAAAAGCATCCCATGCCATAGTCAGATGAGATGAACTATGTATGCATGACAAACCCTTTTTACCCCACTTAGATATAAAAACACCTAAATCTAGCTTTGATACCAATAAATATAACACCCGCCAACACAATCGATGTCACACTGATTATGCGAGTGAGTGTTATGTGCTTTTTCCCTTTTTAGAATCTGATTAAAATTTTAAACTTTCTTTGACACATGTTATTAAATTTTTGCATTTAAATTCTTAGCAAACACATAAGATTTGGAATTAATATGTATATATGTACTAACTTTTAAAAATGGAGCTTAAACCCTCCAAGCTCTTTAAGTTTCCCTAACTCTTAAAGGATCCTCACCTTTGCCTCTAGCTCCTAACAATAAGAAAAATATTTCCTTAACCTCTAGAACCAAATCAAAACTCAGAAAATATTAAAATCAAGCTCTCACCCACAAGTTCATAACTTTTCATCTCACTCTTATCTTTTTTACTTACCCATCATAAAACTTGATCTTCAAAACTTTCATTATGGAGAAAAAAAGGTTTCTGACGGTGAAGAAGATGAAAAGGTGGCGTGTTAGGTCGATTAAAAAAGCATGGAAGCGGATTTAAAGGGACATGGTCGGGTAGAAATCGTGGATGTCTTACATACTCATACTACCCAGACTTTACGGTTGCGATTCATATTTTAAGGGTGTGAACAACTCCTTTACAATCGTGAAAAACCTCATGTCAACTGCTAACTGGAATCTAATATTCATGATCGTGACATTTATTGTCACAGTCATGAAACAAATGTTTTCAACAATATGAAAACTCTTAAAGCTTCATTTAAAACCTCAACTCTCAGTAAACACCAACCTAACTTATAGACTCCAAAAACGGGTGTTACAAACAAAATATCAAATATTCAAATATTATTATCCTTTAGGTGTATTAAAAAAAATCTCACATAACAAGCATAATTATACTAATTTAATATTTATTTTTTAATTTATAAAGTTTTGGTCCAAGTTTGAATTCATAACCAAAACATTCATAAAATTATAGTTCAAGCATTTATTAATATTTGTAGATGATGTATATATATTGTATTAAAAGATTTTTCAGATATGTCTAAAGAATTAGAGAATAAAATTTGAACTCGAATTACTCGATTTTTTTTTTGAAGTTTTCAATGTATGAAACCGCGGATAATTTTTTTGTTCTAAAAATTTTTTCTTAAATAAATGATAAATTAACTTTTTTTTAATATATGGTATATACAAAAAGATATACCCAGGGTTAAAGCAATAGTAAAGAATGGGTAAGTCCAAAATTATAGGAAGAATCACAGAAAAAAAAGATTCTCTTGAAATTGAAAAAAAAAAATCAAGTACAATAAATATGTGCAGAGAATCTGACCCAATATCCAACAACTTATCGCTTATATTATATATCCATGCACCTAAAACAAAACAAAACATAAAAATAGATTGCCAAGGCATCTGCTTAGCTGGATAAGGGGCTTTGCCCCCTGGTGGAGGTTCACCGGTTCGAGACCCTCTCTCCCAGGGCAGCAGGTGAAAAAACAACCCTCCCCAGATTAAAAAGTAATAATAATAATAATAATAATAATAATAATAATAATACAGATGGAGTTAGTTGCCCAGTACAAATGCAATGCTACAGCTAGCTACAGTATTAATTACTATGTATCTTTTGGTTAGGTGACTTGCATATTTAATAAATTCTTTATTTAACTTATACTTTTTTTTCTTTAATTTATAGTCTTTTTTTTCTTTAATTTATAGTGTGATTTTCATAAAATGAGTTTATCTTTAAAATTTATACTAGATAATGAATTCGACTCTCTAGAAAATTAAATTTTATTCTTTATTAATGTATATCTATTTTTTTATATATATTCTATTTTTTATTATTATGTTTTTTAAAAATATTTTTTTTATAAATTACTTTTTTTTTATCTTTTGATAAATATTAATTTGTATAAGTTAAAGTAAAATAAATGATAAAAATATAAATAGTCTATTGGATTTTAATTTTTTTATTCTATATATTTAAAGATATATTAAATATATTTTTTAAAATAAAAAATACTATTGATGATACTCTAAAACCTACATGTATTACCCAAACAAGGAACTCATGCCCCAAAAAAGGAAAAAAAAAAAGAAGGAAAATAGATAAAAAAAATAAAATGATGAGTTTTTAAATTAAATCCTCCTTTGATCCGTCTATTTGCATAAGATATATGTAATTATTCGAATTGTTTATTTTTTTTAATTTTTAATTAAATCGTTTTTTCATCTCAATCATTCTTATATCTTTCATTCAACAGTTCAAAATCTTGAATATGTTCGTACACTAAACTTACCATAAAAGTTTGTGTTATAAAATTAAGTGCGTTTCCCATCTTTGCTTCACAATAAAAGAATTTCAAGTGATCACCAAATTGAAAGGCAATATTCTTTCTTTTTTTTTAAAGTTAATATGGAAAAAAGGAAAAATTACTATTTATTTTATGAAATTACTAATTACTATTTATTTTATGAAATTACTATTATACTAGTAATTTATAAAGTTTTAAAATTTCACTTTTTATTTTTTTATTTTATTTCAGTCAGACTATATTAGTATTTTTTCCATTTTTAATGGTTTTATCATTAATATAATTAACAAATGTTAGAAATATCCATTAACTTACTTTTTTTATACTATTAAAGTGGAAAATAGTGAAGTGATTTTTTTCTCATCTTTTTTTATCTTTTATATTTTTATGATTTATGTTAAAATTAAAGCAAAAAATATTGGGTAATAATGAAAGTGAAGTTGTAGAGAGCTCATTTGCTGGAAGATTCTTGAATAAAAGAGCTACTGTCATTTTACAATAATTTAACATTTTTTCTAACAGAAAATGTAACAAAATGAAATATTAATATAATATAATAAAATAGAGAGAGTAAATAGTATAATTTTAAAACTTAAAAAAAAATATTAATATAACATATCAAATCTCAGAAGATAAATAGTAATTTTTTTTAAAAAAAATTTCTAAGTGAAATTTTATTCAAATTTTGATTACATGAATATGAATATGTTGAAGTAGTTTATTTGAATTGAATGAATAATCTTCAATTCAAAGTAAGTAATTAAAAAGAAGATTCATAACTTTTAGAGAATGAGTATCATTGGATTTAATATTTCAATTGTTTATTAAATTTAAAATGAATGCAGAAAATTTTATAAATATAGCTTATAATATTAATAAAAATAGGAAAGGTTATATATCAACCTAACAAATATTTCTATATCCTTAAGATATCATATTACACTTCATCTCTTGAGTTATGAAGGAAGCAGATTTGTAAATTATTATTTTATAACTATATATGATAAAATAAAAGCAAATAGCATGCATGTGCTAATCTTACTTTAGGCTACATTACTCAAGGCGATTGGTGAAAAAATCAAGACTCCTTTACCTAAAAACTAATAGGAGAATTATATTTGAAGAAGAAGAAACTAAGAAAATAAATAAATAAATAAGAAGAAGAAAGGATATCAAATGTCATCATGATGGGTTTTCGTTACTTGATATTGAGATTATAAGTAAATTGAAAAAATAGAGATAAAAATTAAGAATAAGTAGGAATATATAGTGGGGTCAACCAAATCCAACTCAGATCCAACACTACAGGGACGGCATACTTGACCAAAAAAATTACAATAAAATAAAAGGGAAATCAATGTTAAAACCCACAAAAATAAATTAAATAATGACAAGAAGAAAAAAAAAAGTGTTTTGGAGGAAATGGGTTGGTTGAAAATTACTAATTAAATTTAAAAAAAAAAAAGGTTTAAACGCCAAGCATAAATTTCAAATTAATTTATACAAGAAGTTGTAAAGTCAAGATCTTGATTCTGAAATGGGTTAGATGAAAATTGAGAATCTGAGATTGTAAATCATCTGATTGGTATATGTAACGAATTAGCTGGCGTTCAATTCATAGTAGTTAGTTGGCCAACGCATTCATCTGATCAGACACGATAAAACTTTCAAAGGATGTGCTGTTCCAATTCATAGTTCAACATTTATTTATTGCTTTTATGAATTGATATTGTCAAAATTCACCTTCTTAAAGGATTTTTTATTTTTTATTTATTTTTTTGGGACACGACATTAGGCATGTTTCAGTTTCTAATAACTTAACCGAGTTGATAAATATATTTACTTTATATACTCAACTAACAAGGCGTTTAGTTTTTGTAACAGCTGATAATTATTTGGTATCCAATAATTACTCTAAAAGTATTTGGTAAAATATATTATTTCGCAATTTATTGTTGATTTAATTTAATTTTTTATTCGGACTATATTATTTTTATAAATTTTATTAATTATAAAATATTTATTTCCTCCAAACTAATTTTTTCAATCAATAAATTATTTATATTTATAAAAATAAAAATATTATAAATAATAGTTAAACTGGTAACATCGATTATTTTTAAATAATAAAAAATATATTTTAATTTTTAAATATATTATTTAATATATTAAGCATAAATTATATTAAATTAATATATTATGTTTATAAATTATATATACACATTTATTTAAAATTTTTGTTATAATTAATTATATATTTTTATTTTTATTTCTTAATTATTATTTTATTTATTCATATCTCATATAAAAATATATATTTTTAATAAAATAAATTATATCACTATTGGTTATTTAACATTTATAACAGTTTATTTAGTTGTATATGACATTAATGTTAATCAGTTATTAGCTACTAGCCAATAACTATTAACTACACTTAATAATTAAATCAAATATAATCTAAGGGGATGTTTAGAATTATTATTAGAGGTAAAAAAAAAAAGTAAATTTGATTCAATCCTTAGTAAATAATTTAAATCAAACTTATCCCCCTCAGCTCATATTATCAAATTACGGCCTAAAAGTAAATTTTGCTTCAATTATTGTTTTGTGAAAGAACAACATGCAATTTCATTTATTATTTTACAAACAAGAAAAAAGGAAACACTAAATTTAATTTCAAATAAAATTTTCCAACGAATTCTAACCGAGGATCAGGTAAAAGACTACAACATCATTTGGGTTTATAAAATCTTAATTACTTGCACCTCTAAATCACGTGTACCACAACATAAGCAAGTCCTTAATTTGATCACACAATCAACATATTAATTATTATAATATAAGAAGATTTCTTCCCTTTAAACATGGATGAGACGACCCACAAATATTCCATTATTTAATTAACACAACAATTGCAACTATTAAATGTCATTTTCTCCATATCACTCCTCACCTTTAACGTTTAATATCCAATTGGATTTTGATTTGACCCAAAAATCTGCATGCTTGCTTGCCATTATTCCCATCATTTTTTTTTAATAAAAATAAAGATGATCGATCTTTATGTATACCTTATTTTCAGGCATGATTTTGAGGATGTACCCACCACCTATAATTTTGCTAATTTCACACTTCGAAAAATTTATAGAAATGACATAATTGATCAAGTGATGCGGGATCTATCTCCTCTCGCACGCTACCAATATTCTTGCTTATGTATTCTTGCCGTGGAAATAATAAATTAAATTGCTGATTCCATCCAAATTCTGTTTACATTGAATAGGGTTCATGAACCCAACCAAAATATAAATTAATATCTCTTTTGTAAATTAAAAAATTCGTAAAAACTATCAAATATTATTATTTCAAGTGTTTATGGGTGCGTATGTGATCACGAATGGAAAAACTTACAATTTTCATTTTCAACAACTCAATTGTCAATTACAGAATTAATTTCAGTCAAAGAATTATTTTAACCTAAAGTAGAATGCCTAGAAGACAAAATTAATTATCTGCATATAATTTATCCCTTGGAAAAACTAAGAATTGATCAAAATGACCTTCATCATTTTGTAGCGAAATTCAATTTTCCCCCAAGTTTTAGTGATGTATTTTCAGTGGTGAACTAGTGGATAAATTTTTTTAGCCATAAATTTCTTTAGCAGCGAATTTTGTACATTTAGTAGCAAATAGTTTTTGCACAAAAAATCTATTTTGTTGTAGTGATATATGAATGAAAATAATACAAATATTCATTTATATACACTTCTACAACTAAAAAATAGACTAAAAAGTAGAAAGAAAAATAACTAACTCTAACATAATATAACAAACTAACAAACTTTTTCGCCTACTGATAAAATATGAAACAACTACCAAAATTTGTGTTTGTGCTTTTAGTTTTCATTCACACTTTAGTTCATAGTCGTGCCTTTCTGCTCTCATATTCAACTCGCGCTCACATTTCTTTAGCTCAGCTAGCGCTCGCATTCGTGCCTTTAGGTCTCGTTCTCATGCTTCTTCCTTACACTTCTACCTTCAAGTCTTATGCTTCTTCAACTCAGCTAATAATATTCACTACAAGAAAATCAAGATTTACCAACGGAATTTTTCCGTTGGTAAACAGAAAAATCCGTTGATAAATTGATTTACCAACGGATTACCAATGAAAAATTTTTATTCGTAAAGTACTCGTCGTTAAATTTTTTAATAAAAAATAATTCCGTTGGTAACATTACCAACAGATTACCAACGAAAAAATTGTCCGTTGGTAAATGTTTCAACAGATTACCAATGGATGTTTTTGATGCTAAATTAATTCCGTTGGTAAAAATGGTCTACATTTTTGTCAATATTCGTTGATAATCCGTTGGAATATTACCAACGGATTATTTTCCATCGGTATAATACCAACGGATTATAGACATATTCCCAACAAAAAATTTTCCGTTGGTAATTTTTCAACAGAAATATTTCGTTGGTAAATTACCAATAGAATAATTTCATTGGTAAATTACTGATTTATTTGAAAATTTAAATTTAAATTATAGAATGAATTGAATTGATTAACCTGTTAATGAAAACAATAAATATAATACATATTATGTAGAATTTATTAAATGCGAAATATTAAATATTAAATATTAAACATAACATATTTTAAGTTGTATTTATCAAATTTAATACAAACATGGTGTATAACTCTTTAAAATTGAAAACTAATACTCTATTAGTATCATATTGATCTAGTCTTAGTCTTGATCATCAGCTTCTTCATCATCATTGGTAGGTGAAGGATTAGAAGATAATATTGTGCCTGCAACACCACTTAAAAGCCTTTAGATCATAGCCTTCATTTCATCCTGCTTCTTTTTCAGCTCTTGCTCCATCAACTTTTGCCTTTGTTTCATTTATCGCTCTATCTCCTCCTCTCTCTGCCTCATCTCCTCTCGAAGCTCATCTCGGACTGCATCTCGAATCTCTTCATAAATCTCAGTTCACAATTGATGAGAATCTACTGTTGCAGATGTAGAAGAAGAACTAACCGTATTTGCAAAAGGTTTACCTCCAAGCCCATAGCACCGCTTCTTCTTGGATGGTCCAACAACTTCATAATAAATCTTAGACATGTCAACACTCTCTGAAGAAGTTCCGTCTGACAGATTTTCACTAGCAGTATTATAACGTTTCATCACCTTATCCTACAAGCAAATAAATATATGAATTTGATCAACAATATTAAACATACAAAATTTTCACATTGTTTAGAGCCTATTTGGTAATCTTTTTTCACATGAAAAATATATTTTGCAATCTATACCAATAACAAAATATTTCACAACCTAAAGAAAAAAAACTAACAAATTCCATTTCAATTTGCTTTACACCATAAAAAATGAAACTTATGGAATAGAGACCAACGTTCATATTAACAACGCCAAATATTTCAAAACAGAATAATTGCCTTTAAGCAATTTGTTACCTATGGTTATATAAAGTTTAGACCATCAATATGTAGAAAATAAAAATATACTACAACCAAATGATTTACATTGAGTTAATGATATTGAGTTAATTGACCGCAATAATCTTTGACCGTTGATCAACAAAACTGTCATCTTTCTTAGTCTTATAGATCCCTTGAAAGAGATCATAATCAGTCATGGGCTGTCCATAATGCTCTTTAGCCTAAAAAAAACATAACACATTATTATGTTGCATAAAATAGAATAATTTTTTTTTCAAATTTTTTTAACTTAATTTGAACTATAAGTTTATAATTTATTATACCAACTCAATATTATGATCTACAGCAGATCTAGAACCCCCAGTGTACCTAGACAATCCAGTGTCAGGTCCTCCAACCTCACTCAACCTATTTTTGGATGCAATATTACACTTGTTCTTGAAATCTGGAGAATTTCAATAATACTGCCAGTTGTCCCATATCTCTTCTGAAACACATTGGGGCCACTTTTCTGATTCCAATAATCCAAAAATAACACTTACTGCCCTGCCGCTCTCAGATGGTCTGAATCACAGATTCTAAAGTCCTATCAAATGAAAAATATTTCTACAAGATATTTTCATTGGTGTTGGTCATATTGAATTATAACTTGATTTTTATCACTTTGCACTCTATTTAAAAAATAATAAGGAAAAGACAAAAAACTTGAAATTCATTACAGTAATACTCTTTTATATCTTGGGGTGCTGTTGACCAATTATATCCATCTTTGTGAAATTGTTGTTTCATGCATTTTTTGATCTATGCCTAAGATTCCTGCTACTCAAATACCATGACAAAAGGTAGAAGAAAGCTGCTGAAATTTACTCTTTTAATTCTATTATTAATGCTAAACACGTTTATATACAAAGTGGATTCTTAAATCAAGAATACCAAATAGAAATACAAATATTTGGCTGCCTAATTTAAGAATATAAATAAGGAATATAATTATATACACCTCGAAATAGTTGACTGCATCCAATAACAATTTAAATATATTATTAATTAAATACATGACTAAATGCATACAATTTGATGTAAATTTCATGATGATTAATTCAGGAAAACAGAAAAAAAAAATCCTTACGAGCTTCTTGATATTGACATGGCAATCCATGTCTCATGTTTGTTCTTGATTACATTTAATTCTTGGTAATAATCAATAGAAGAATTCTTCCTTAACTCGTTTTGGAAATTGATTTTCCACATTTAACCAACTTTCTTGTAATGAGGCAATTTGGAGCTATGGAAAGCTGTTAAGTGGTAAGTTTTCTTCATAATTTGACTAAATCAATCACATAAAAAAATTAATTTTTATAATTTTGACATATCATTTTGTTACCATTTGATCTTTCCTAAACTATATCTGGATGACAATTTTTGTTTTCTCTGATGCAACTTTTGCCACCAATCATATACTTTCATTTTAATTTTTTTTAGGAAAATTATCCATATTTTTTTCATGCCTTTTTGACCATTAAAATTTATTTGTTTTCTCAAGTTCAAATAAACATGATTGATTCTATAGTTTTCAAACAATTTTAACCATAGAATCCAATATTATTATTATTATTATTATTATTATTATTATTATTATTATTATTATTATTATTATTATTATTATTATTATTATTATTATTATTATTATTATTATAAAGGATTGAATTGTAGTTCAAATTTAAAATTTTAAAGTCTTAATTATTATATGAGTGTCACTAACCTAATTTTATTTGAAATGTAAATTCAACTTTATTAATTATTATTTATTATCTAAAAATTCAGATTTTATGAACAATATTATATTCATAGAGAAAACACACAAAAAACCAATCTAAAATAATTAATAGCATCATCTGTTGATTTTTTTCTTTTCTTCCAATGCCAATCTCATGCTATTTTGTTCCCCTTTTTTTATCTGTCATCTTTATTTTTATTTCACAGAATACAACCGAGTCTAAGCATAAGGCTATTATGGTTGCCTGTGGAAGCCTCCAACATATGTTTGAAATCAGGATGATGGATTTGTCTAAGATATTGATGTTATTTGTAACTAAGAGCTAAAAAACACTAAAACCGAGAGGTAATGACCGGCTAGAAAGAACCAATTGCCTAGTTTCTAAAAGATAAAAGATGACAGCAAGTTAATGTCATAAAAGCCTTAAACTTGTAATGTGAGTGTCGCTGGAGTGAGACACAAGCACATGAATCTGGTGCTTTGCATTGCATTGCATGATCTTGTATGTATCTATTCTACAGTCCATCCCCTTTGGGTGAAGGAATTCTAATGTTCTAAGTTATGATATTTGTTATTGGCATATAAGATCCCACATCAACATCTTACCATCTAAACCTTAACAAATATAAACCCCTAAAAGCTAACTTTATCCTCAAATCTATATGTATGTCAATTGATTATATAATTTATCAAAGTTGCAAAATATAAACCATTGAGCTCATCATCATAATCAGGCTGGCCATTGACAAATATATCAAAGAAAATAACACTATCGCAAACTTTACTTAATAGAACTTAAAAATCATACCTATTTATTTTACACAAAGCCTGCAATTGGTTAAATAAGCTCAAAAAATTCTCATATTTGGGACTTTGCCAGTGTTGAAGTCAACTCTGAAGTAATATCATCATAAGGTTGCTCGTTCCATTACATCAATAAGTCCATAACTCTTCAAAACCTGTAGACTATTAAGATCACATTCAAATAAGAACTTAGTCTAAAAAAACAAGCATTACTTCCCATGAAAACACTAACCACAATAGTCAAGTCAAGATTCAGATTGTGAATTAAAAATCCTAATTTTATAAAATAATAATCATGAATCAAATTGTAAAATCCATCACAGAATATAAAAATAATTATAATAGCTAGTTCCAAAACATGAAACCCAATCTAGTCTTTCCTCATTGCTACAAATCTAGTCTCTTCATTTTCTACTCCTCAACATCAGCTTCGATCTACCCAACCACAAATTGATATCCCCACTAATTCTAACAAGAAATTATGACTGAGTCCTAAAAATATAAAAAAAAAGTCCCAAATTTTATTTTAACCATCAACACAGTCAATATACCATGGAAGATATATTTGAAGGAAGAATGAACAAAAGGCAAAGAAATTGATTTAATATAATAGATAAATTTGATTTTGATGTCAAAACCAAACATAATCACAAATACATGACCTATAAAAATAAAGTAAATAGCAAACATGGACTGTCATCCAATAGATCTCAAATATACAGATTCAAGGGTTCCAAAATGCCTAGAATCGGGGGAACAACAGGATAGCAAACAAATTCACTTAGTTACTTTCAATATTTTAATATAAAACAAAAGTTCATAATAAGCCAAAAAGAAAACTTGCCATCGAAAATCTCAATTACATGAAATTGAAAAGAGAAAGAAGTCGAACATGATGTGAACAGGCACAAGGCAAGTGGGTGAACAGGGTTGATTTTGGGTTGAGCACTGAACTTCTTCATCAAATGTATGTTGGGGAAGGAGAGAGAAAAGGGTAATGGCGAGGGAAAGAATGGTTGATCTGACACCAAATCGAAAAATTTTGAGAGCTCGAAGGCTCAATCTTGAAGTTGAAAAATGAAAAATAAAAACAATCCCAACAAAATAGCAAGAAATTGAAAGGGGGCCAAAAAGAAAGAGACCTCACCTCGTAGATGGTGTCAGTGAGATGAACTTTTTTATCCCCTCAAGAACTTAGTCTTTTTTCACTAATGATTTTTGCTATTTCTTCACCAGTGATTACCTGTTGCTTTTCCTGTTAGAGAATGAGTTGTTAGCCTTAGAGAATGGGGTATGGCTTTTGAACATTTAGGGCTTAGATTTGCAGGATGCCTGTCTAATTTATCCTTTTAAGAGGTTAAAATGGGGAAGAAAAAAATATAGATGGAGAGAGTGCAGGATGCAGAGAGTTTTTTTCCTTTTGGGTGGTGGAAGAGAATGGAACCCGTTAAAAATGGAGAGAGTGCGGGAGGAAGAAGGGAAGAGAACAATAGAGGGAAACACACCCGAAATATGAACAGTGGAGAGACAGAGGCAATTGAAGGAAGAAGGAAAGAGAAGAAGAGAGGGAAACTGTGAATAGTGGAGAGAGAGAGAGGGCAGCTGGAGGAAGAATAGATGAAAAGAAAAGAGAGAGGTAGGTGGAACTGGAAGAAAGGATGAAAAGAAGGATTAGGGCTGGTTTACTATGTGAAACAACACCGTTTAAAAATAATTGGTTTTTGGAAGTGCACTGTTGATTAAATTGAATTTAAGTTGATAATATCTTATTACTAACACCAATTAAAATGATTAAATTTAATACAAATTAAACTTCAATTGATCAAACTGTAGTTCAATTGATTAAACTATTCTTAAATTGAAATCAATTGATTATTTTGAGATTTAACTAAATAATTTGATTAAAATTACTTAAATTGAAGTTTAATTAATTACTTTAGGGGTTAATTATTTTATTAAACTTAAATTGATTAAACATAGTTCAATTATTTTGATCAAATTATGCTTCAATTGATTAATTGAATTTAAGTTCAACTTTAATTGATTAAATTGATAATATCTTATTAATTTGATTTAATAGTCTTAAATTGAGGTTTAATTAATTAAATTATAGTTCAATTGGTTAAATTACTAATTGAACTTAAAATAATTAAATTGAATAAAAATTGAATTTCAATTGATTTAATTGGAGCTCAATTGATTAATTGAACTTAAAATTATTAAACCATTATTAAATCGAATTTTAATTGATTAAATTGATATTCAATTGAATTACTTGATTTAATTGACTTAAATTGGGATTTAATTGATTAACTATAGGTTAATAGATTAAATGAGCATAAATTAGTTAAAATGAGCATAAATTGGGTTCAATTGATTAATAAAAATAAAATTATTTAAATTATAAAATTATAGTTTAATTGATTAATTTGTATCAATTGATATACTATTGAAGTTCAACTAATAAAATTAACATTTAATTGATTAACTATAGGTTAATAGATTAAATGAGCATAAATTAGTTAAAATGAGCATAAATTGGGTTCAATTGATTAATAAAAATAAAATTATTTAAATTATAAAATTATAGTTTAATTGATTAATTTGTATCAATTGATATACTATTGAAGTTCAACTAATAAAATTAACATTTAATTGATTAAATTGAGCTTCATTTAATAAATTAAATTTAAAATTGAATCAATTAACATAAATTATGGTTTAATTGATTAAAATAATATTTAACTGATTAAATTAGAGATCAGTTGATTAATCGAACTTTAATTGATTAAATTGAAATTCATTTTTTATTAATTAAACTTACATTGATGAAATTATTTTTAAATTAAAATTAATTAATTTGATCAAATTGAGGTATAATTGATTAATTGAACTTCAATTGATTAAATAAGAATTTTTTTATTAATTTATTTTAATTTAATTCTTTTAATTTGGAGTTCAATTAATTAAATTGAAATTAAATTAATTAACCGTTCTTAATTAGAATCTCAATTAATGCTTCAATTGAGAATAAATTAAATAATTTGATTAAATTTATATAAATTGAGATTCGATTAATTAATTTAATTACATTAACTTCAATTGATATTCAATTACTTAATTTAAATAAACTAACTTTAATTGTACTCATATCAATTAAATTAGGAATCATTTGAATAAATGGAGATTTAATTCAATTTATGAAATTGATTAATAATTGAACACTAAATTTATTTATTTAACTTTAATTAATCAATTTCAATTCAAATATTATTTGACATTCAATTCCAATTTTCAATTAATTCTATATAAAAAAAATTCTATAATCAAAAAATAAAAAAAATTCAAATAATTTACCAACAGAATAATTTCCGTTGGAATATACCAACCGAAAAAAATTTGTTCATAAATAGCAACAAAAAATTGTCGTTGGTATTTACCAACAGAATTTTCTGTTAGTACTTACTTATGGTTGTATCTGCTGTTATTTTGACAATTATCAACGAAATTTTCCGTTGGTAAATTTGGTACCAAGTATTCGCGCAATATTTACCAACGGATATTATTCCACTGGTAAGTACCATTGATAATACGTCGATAATCCGTTAGTACTATTTTATAATTTTCTCCATACATTTTTTGTTGCTAATCTGTTGGAAATGCGTTGGTAAATACCAACGGTTGTTGTCAGTTGGTAAATATAATTTTTCTTGTAATGATTTCTTCATTCTCCTTTCAATTTGGAGCATGTTGGATGGACAATTGGCCTTAACTTGCAGCAAAGCCAATAAAAATTGGGAGTTGTTAAAGCCTTAGTGAAAATGTCAACTAGCTATAAAAAAGATGGAATATGTTAAGGAATAACAAAGTCTGCCTTCTATTTGTCTCTCACTGAATGGTAGTTAATATCTAGATGTTTGGTCCTCTCATGGAAACAATATTAATAGTAATATAAAGGACAATTTGATTATCACACCAGAGAGGAATGAGCTATTGTATAGGAATTTGAAATTCTTAAAGAAGATAACTATGACATTAAACTTCACACATTGTGTTGGTCATGCTTCTATATTTTTGCTATAGCAGAGGATCTATAAACGATATTTTACTTTTTTTGTTTTCTAGAAAACCAATGTTAGGCCTAGAAACACATAGTATCCAATGATGGATCTTCTATTATCACAATAAGTTGTCCAATTAGCGTCACTATAGGTTTGAAAATGAAAGAAATTGGAACTGGGTTAAAAGAGGCCTCTGCCTGGAATTCCTTTCAAATATCTAAGCACATGCATTGGACAATTCTAATATATATCTCTAGGTGATTATACAAATTGACTCAATTGTTGGGCTGCAAATGTAATATCTGGTCATGTGAATCCAATATATAATAACTTCTTAAGAAGTCTATGAAAAGTTTGAGGATTTGGAAGTAGTGCTCTTTTATCAATAATTAAAAGACTTCCTTTTTGCTATGGGAGTGAAAATAACTTTTGCATTCAACAATCCAACATCTTGAATCATGTCCAAAGTGTATTTCCTTTAGCTAGTTAATACTAAGAAAATATTTAGTTCAACCTAAATCTTTAATAATGAACTGTTTGTCTGAAAAGGATTTAACTTTTAGAATAGCTTGTTCTAAACTTCCTGTAATTATGACATCATCAATTTAAACAAATAGAGCTAGGAAGTCAAAACCTTTATGAAGTGTGAATAAATAATAATCATGCTCTGATTGAGTAAAACCATATTACTTAAGTTGGTGTGTGAACTTTTTGTTTCACTGTTTTGATGTCTGTTTGAGGTCACATAATGATCTAGTTAATTTGCACACTTTTCCTAGAATAACTTTTGTATAACCTTCAAGAGGTTTCATGTAAAAGTATTCATCTATATTGTCACATCCGTGAGTTAGACTCTGACTGTATACATGTAATGCGGTCGTTTATACTGCAGTATAGAGGCGTATGATCAGAGTCTAAATACGGATAAATAAATATAAAAAATTATATTAATATGAAAAATGAATAGGAATTTTATCAAATAAAACTATGCAATTTCGTGTTATGCACGTAAATCGAGATGACAGTCCGAGTCAGAATTTGAGTTTTTTGTTCGATAGTGAAATTATAATTTAAGCATAACGAAATAAGTAAAATATTATTTTAAGGTCATAGGTGGAGTTATAAAGTAAGATTTTAAGGATAAGGGCTTGAATTGTAGAAATATGATCTTCAGTAGAGGTTTACAGCCTGATTTTTCGGATCGGAAATTAGAGAGATGTATTCACGATCGCAATGGAGTCAATGTGATCGAAATTTAATTTTAAATTTTTAAAAACTGATAAATTAAAAATCGGACAATGGATAATTTTTTACAGATCAAATTAAGAAAAATGATTAAACAGTAAAAACGTAATTTTCTTATCAGTGGTTGTTTCGCAAAATCGAAGAGACCGTTTCGAATAGAAAATTATTTTATAATTTTTGAAATATTTAATTTGATGGAATTAAGTTGTTTGGAGGTTGAATTTTGGAGAATTAAATTTAATTATGAATTAAAATGAAGGAAAATTTGCGATTGGTTGGAAATTTGTGAAGTCAAAATTAACTAAATTGTGATTGAGTCATGTGCCAATATTACGGGATAATTAATTGTGCTATTAGCCAATGAGGGGATTGATTAAGGAATTCATTAAAATTAATTAAGTTAATTGAGGTATAAATAGGAATTTAATTAGAATTCTCTACAAAAGGACCATTCTTCATCTTTTTCCTTTTCTCTCCACCATGATCGAACCACTCCAAGCTCTCATCCTTTGATTTCTTCAATTTTTCTTCTTCAAATCATATTTATTCAACAATCAAAAGGATTAAGGTAGTATTTGTGTGAAGAAAAAGAGTAAAATGGTGGAGTTTTGGCAAAAAAGAAAATCAAGCTTAGCTTAATATCTATTTGAAGAAGGTGATAATTTTGTTCATTTCTCCATTTAATTTTGTTGGGTTGATTATTGCCATAGTTATTCTTTGAGTTGTTGTGTGATATTAGTTGAATTTGGTTGATGGAAAATTAGGGTCTATGGAAAAAATATTGAACAATTAGATAAAAAAAAAAGAAATGAAAAGAACAAGACTTGAGAATGATGGATTTAGTGAAGAAGTGATGAAAATAATTTTTAGGAATTTTTAGAGAATTTTTAGAGAATTTTCATAATTATGGTTAAATTCAAAAAAAATATTTTGGAAAAATATGCCTTGAATTGAAGATAATGGAGTTAATTGGAGTGTTTAGAAGTGGAAAATAAAATTTGGAATGGAAGAAATATTTAATAGGATTTTTAGTGAATTTTTAGTCTAATTATAGAAAAAATTATTGGGAGTTATTGAATATTATTTTGGTGAAATTGATGATGGAAAATGAAAGAAAATGAGTTAAAATGATTATAGAAATTTAGTTGGAATTTTTAGAGTATTTATTGAATACGAAAATTTTTGAATTGGAAATGGACATTAGAAAAATAAAAGAAATAAATATAGAAAAATAGTTTTGGAGGTGGAAAAATAAAGAAAATTAAATATTATAAAAGAAATTAATAATTAAATTTTTTATTGCACCGGAAAGCGTGATAACGACCAAAATCGGGATCTATGAGTTAAAAACGCATAATGAAAAAAATTTTAATTATAGGATCTTGATATACGTGATAGCGGGGAATCATCAAAAAATTTAAATTTTGTTAAATTTTATATTGTGTAAGGTTCAGTAACTAATTGAAATTGTCTATCTCTAGGCGCGACGTCAGGACAGACGCCACCGCGAAATAAATGGAAAGAACCGGCAGACACCGACAAAGTATAAAGAGATTAGTGCAATTGCTCTTATAATATTAGCTATGTATATATAATTAAGAAATTAAAGAAAATCGGAAAAGTATGAAGTAATAAAGAAATTTTTATATTCAAATGATTTATGATATTTATTTTGGCATGAAAAATATTATTTCTCGATTTTATGGAAAAATGAGTTGAATTATGAAAATGAGAAATTTCGCCCACATGTTAGCCTAGACGTGAATTAAGGCATTGTTGGCATGCCAATAAGGTAGAAAATACGGTCCTGTGCATTTCTGTGGACCAATGAAATATGGTGATCTTATGCATTTCTGTGGATCACCTGATACATTTTTCAGCTCTATGTATTTATCTGGACTGAGTAATATTATATTTGAATACTGTATATTTATATGGATTCTAAGTTAATATGTGATATGATACTCTTTTGATTCCTTATGAGCAAGTCTAGAATGTTATAATATGTGGGTATATAAAAAATATATTATTAAGAAATCAAAGATATATTGAATTATGAATTAAATGGATTATAGAAATATTATATTATTTTGAATTGGTTATAAATGTATGTTATATTTTAATGACTATTATTATAATAATTTTTGTATCACTGAGTTATATACTCAGCGCTAGAGTTTGTTTCTCTCGCATAGGTTACAAGAGTAGCAAATAGCGTATGGACTTGTAGATAAGAGACGCTGATTTGAGGACCTGTATGATGGAGCATAGCAGTAGTAGCGGTAGCCATCTCAAGCGGGTTGATTTTCTTATTGAATTTTGATATATAAACAAACTTTTAAAATTTCATTATGGCATGTATCTGTATATGTAAAAAAAAAATTGTAATTAGGAGATGTTTGCATAATATTTTATTTTATATATATTAAATTTCTTATATTATATATGTTTAAAATTAAATGAATATTTTTTAAAATATTTTTATTTCCTGTAGCACCTCTTATCCATCCAGTATACGGATGAGTGTACGGAAGAGTAAGAGATGTTACATATATAGCCATAGAGAAATACATTGTTGATATCAAACTAATGCAAAGGCCAAGTGTATGTTACAGTTATAGCCATAAACAACCTGATGGTGACTGTTTTGGTTATTGAAGAAAAGCTTTTAGTAAAACTCACACCTTTTATTTGATAATACCCTTTAGCTACTAGGCGTGCTTTGTATTTGTCTATATTGTCATTTGATTTAAACTTCAACTTATAAACCCACTTACAACCTATAAGTTTTTAGTTAAGAGGAAAAGTTGTTAACTGCCAAGTCTGATTCAGTTTCAAGGCCTTCAATTATGTTTCCATGGCTTGCACCCACTTTTTATGCTTCATTGCCTCTGCATAAGACTTAGGTGCCTGGATTTGAGAAAGGTTAGCTGGGAAATAGAAATGTTCAGAAGAAAATTTTCCATTATGATGAGGAGAATAAGTAACAATTTCATATTGGATATAATTTATGTCAAAATCATGTAACCAGATACGCATCCTAGTAATTCAAGTACTCTTTTTGGTAGAAAGGGATAAATTAGAGGTATTGGGTTGTTCTATAATAGAAACTACTTTTGGTTGAGTGGTACTAGCACATGTGAAGTATGATTAGGAGTATGAAAGGTTGATGGTGAATCCAAAAAAACATTAATAATTGAAATTGGCAAACTAGTAGAAACAATGGAGTTGGAAGAAATAATCCAAAAAAAGTGAAAACATTTTTATAAAATTCAACATCCTTAAAAGTGAATATCACTTTGGCATCTATATCATAAAGTTTACAAGCCTTCTGGCCTAGAGAATGACCTAGATACACACATTTGACAAACCTAAGTTCGAACTTATTTTTGTGAGAAGTATTGTCCTTTGCATAGGCTAAGCAATCAAAGAATATAAAAGTATTATAATTAGGTTAAGAAGAAAAAAGTATCACAAAAAGGTAATTCAGTCTAAAACAACATTGGGTAATTTATTTATCAAAAAGGTAGCATGCAAAATAGATTTTCCATAAAAGGTTCTAGTAATCTGGACTAAAAAAACAAAGCTCTAGCAATATGAAGTATATAACTATGTTTTCTTTCTACCACCTCATTTTGTTAGGGTGTAGATGTGCAAATTTTTTGATGTAAGGTTCCATTAAGAGAAAACATGAGTTTTTTCTTAGCTTTCTTCAAAGTAAGCAGAGGACAAATCAAATACAAGTGAACAAAATTGAAACATCCAATCAGTCTTCTTCCTCTATCTGATTGGATGTAACTTTTGACCAGTAACCATATGATCTGTCATTTCCCTTTTTGAAGGAGTAGTGCCTACAACTTATGGCTCATCTATAGAAAGGCATTACTTCAGACTCCACACCAGTTTCATCAACTAATGCTACTATACACATGATCATGCCTGTTAATAGTTCAAATGTTGACACTTTTGTTATTTGTTTATTAGCTTATACTAATATTGATTCTGGTAGACATACTCAGATGATTGATACAAAGGCTTCTAATCACATTATATGTGACTTTTCTATGCTTTATGAACCTATTTTCCTTCATAATCACACAGTACAACTTTTCAACAAAACCACAACTCCAGTTTCTTATAAAAGGACTGTAATCATCAATAATGATGTAATACTTCATAATGTACTCTTTGTCCCTCATTTCACTCACAATTTGTTGTATGCGAGTAAACTTACCTTTTGCTTACCTTATGCCTTCATTTTTACTGATAACAAATGTGTGATACAGGATTTGGCCGACTAGAAAAAATTTGTACAACTGAGCAAATTGGGGGGTTATATTAGTTACAAATTTCTTCAATTACATCCACCAACTGTAACGGCTCATGTCTAACTGTCTTATAATAACCTATAAATGACCAAACCACATAGCCTAAAATAGTAAGTTATTACTAGTAGTTGCTGCATAGATTTATAAATCTCTCATCCTTTCTTATTCTTTTCCGATGTGGGATTGAAAGCTAGCACCTCTCCAAGTTTGAGTACATTCGGCTCCAAAATCTCTCATATATATTGCTGATGTGGAATTTATCTAAGTATGTTGCAATTTATTCCCTCATACAGGACTCAGTGTCCTTGCTAATGTTTATGCCACCATCGCTTAAGATTGCACACAAAGTGGCTTTAATGCCAAATGGTAATACTCATGCCCAATTGTTTTATAACAACTTGCAAATGACCAAATCGCACGACCTAAAATGGTTAAACTGGATTATTACTAGTAGTTGTTGTATAAGCTTATAAACCTCTCATCTGTTCTCATTCTTTTCTGATGTAGAATTGGAAGCTAGCACCTTAAGCTAACATTTCTCTAGATTTGAGTACATTCAGCCCCATAATTTCTCGTGTTTTTCCGATATGAGATTAGATTAATTTCTTAAAAATACTTAAATTATTGGTCATTTAATAATTTTGACAAATTCTATCAGAATTTGTAAAAGAATAAATAAGCTTTTTTTTTTTCAAAAATAGCTTTTGGTTACAAAAAATGGTGGTTTTGTCCTATGTGGTTGCCAAAAAAAAGAAATTTATTAAAAAAAGATTAGTGAGCTTAGATTTTGCTAACTCATTAAAAAATAAGAGTATTTTTTTAATAAAAAAATGGCTAAAGACCTCATATACACATATTTACTTTCTCTCTCTAAGAAAGCAGTTTGAAGATTGTTGCTATATGAATTCACATCTATTAATCAAAAAATACCCATAAGGAGCATAATTAGTGAAAAATAGAGAAAATTTCAATCAAATCCAGGCTTGATAGTGTTGAAGAAGCAATTTTAGTCAAACACAATTCTTGAATCTTTATCGAAAGAGAGTTGATGGTGTTGAAGAAACAAAATTTAGATTGTCTGCAATATTGGGTATTGGAATATCAACAGTCTCATAGCCCTTAGGAACCTTACTATTTTGTTATGTCCCACCACATTGACATCTTCACCGACATGTACTGCACCTTCGCTACATCCCTTCCCAACAGCTGCCGATCAGCCGAAATAGGCACAGAGGTAGAAGTACCAACAGAAGATAACATACATGTCACAAATTTCAAGATTAGAAGAAGAGGAAAAAAGATGAGCTAGTCTAAGAAAAAGCGAGTTTGGTTGAAGTTCCTTACAAAGGTTGAAAAGTGACTTCACAATATGATTAGATTTCAGTTTGCCTTTTTTTATATATATATATTTTATCTGGTGCTAAACACACCATTTATTGAGGTGGTAAAAATATCGCTGATTCAATTTTTATTTTGAAAAATTATTTGATTGCCACATAAGAATAACACACCGTATTTTTGTACCAGACACTACTTTTGAAGACAAAAAAATAGTTAGGGTATTGTTTTACAAATTTTGATAGGACATGCCAAAATAGTTTAGATATTTTTGGTAATTAATTACTTGTTGATTTTTATCAAATAGTTTTATTTCAATTTCATAAGAAAATCAAATCTATCAGTAGAGGTAAATTTCATAAGAAAATCAAATCTATCAGTAGAGATGATAATTTTGAACATGAAGTGATTAAATGATACAACCCAATACAAATTTAAATGTATATGAGTTTGGGTTAAATAAATACATGTTATAACTGTGTCAATATGGGTTTGACTTGCCAAAATAATTATGAAACGATTAAACACATTTAAAAATACATAAAATATTTAATAATTAAAATATTCAATTATGTATCAATATTTTAAAATATATGTATAATTTCATATACGAATAAATTTACAATATATTTTATTAGAATTAATTATATTAATATATGTGAATAAAGAATAGGAAATTAGTGATATAATTTTTATTAATAATAATTTCATAGATAATTAGATGCTTAAATTTTATTATATTTATAATTTTTTCTTGCACACATATATGTGTATATACATGTTATATTATATCAAATTATTAATAAATTATAAAAATTAACATATGTTTAAAAATATTAACTTTAGTTGTATGTAGTTATATATTTGTATATATATATTTATAAACATGTTAAACGATTAAATAATACAAAATGACAAGTTTATATTTGACACATATAGTAGCACGACATATTTATTCATGATATATATATATATATATATATATATATATATATATATATATATATATATATATATATATATATATATATATATATATATATATATATATATATATATATATATACAACAAGACATAAATTGTCAGCTCTATCTATCAAGATAAAAAAAAATAGACAATAATTTATGCACCCAGAATTTTATGCTTCCAAGGAAATTTTACAACAGATGTCTTATGTTGAAACAGTTCAACAAAATAGAGTTGTTGAGCAAAAACATCAACATCTCTTAAATATTTCAAGAGCTTTGATATTATATCAAATTTCTCGATTGAGCGAAAAACTACAGTTACTTAATTGATTAACAAAATGGGTATTTATAAACAAACCTGCTTAATAAGTTAGCTAACATATTTTTCCTCCAAAATAAGGAAAACACCTAAGCTCTAAGTTTTAGTGATATCTGATTGAACTACTACAAGTGTCCGGTTGGACATTTGTTAAACATAATCCAAAGAATTTCATCTCCTGTTAATAAGATACCAAAATACCAAAATGGATGATCGACTCATTCCATACTAAAACTAATCACAAAAAATCTTTTAATAAGATTAATTTTTATTTCTCAATTATATCCCCCGATCAAGACAATTGGTTGAATTAAGTGAAATAGTTTCATAGAATTTTTATTGATATCTTCTTTGTATATATATTATTTAGTTGATTCATGAAATAAAAAATTATAATTTTATACATAAAAATTTAATTGACTGGATTGAGTAATTTAGAAAAAAAAAAAGTCAATAACAAGCTTGTCCAAATTTTATTAGCACTACAAGAAATTGCCAGATCAGCTATGAAAAATTCAATGCTAAATTAATAAATTTTGTCACCAGATTAATTTAGATGGATTAGCAACGGATGTGTATAGTCCTTAGTAAAATTTTGTGAAATATTTTTTTTAATATCTTAAAATTTATGTCGGAGTCAGTTGTTAAAACAAACTATAACATTTTGGTATTTTGTTTTTTCTCTAGGATTTTTGATTGGGTATATTGAGAAAGCCTCTTGATGTAGATGTGGTTATAATTCCTTGGCTTTGAGATTGTTTGTTTTTGCCCTTTTATGAATAATATATATTTTCTTTCCAAAAAGCCCACGTATTACAACATTTTAAATATATACTACAGATATAAAATGAAGAAACATATATACTAAAGTTTTTTTTTAAAAAATAAATTGTAAAATTATGATTTTAAATATCAAACTCTATAACTTAAACAAGACATAGGCAATATACATTTGAGAATTGAGAAGTGTCTTTGCGTTTTATATTAGGCAATTTCTGCTGGGTCTATGTCCTCGTAAATATGAACATATATGTAAATGTGAAGGTTGCATTTCAAGCACACAAAAAAAAACATGGATTTAGGGATCTTGGCCTTAATTAAGGGAGAATTACCTTAATTAAGGTAGAATTAGTGGTTTATTTCTAAATTTTCCTAAAGTTTCTTATTATTATATTTTATAGTTTAATATTTTCTAATTTTTTATTTTAGTAGGATTCCTTAAATTTTAGCTTTCTTATTAATCTCTAACTTTCCTATTTTTAATATTTGTAAACTCTATTTAAGGAGGTAGAATTTAATCAATAAAATTAATTCATAAATTTCAAAAAAAAAATTAAGAGATTCAGATTTCTCTCCAATGAGTCTTAAGGTCTAAGTTCTTTTTGACAAATTTAAAAAATCCGGATTCTCTTTGACGAATTCAATCATTAGTGACAATTCATAGAACATAACAAGAACTGATGTGAAATATTAAATTATTATATATGGTGTTGTTGCATGTGTAATTCCTTATATATAAAGCAGAATAATATATTGTGATTGAATTTATTTATATACCTTGTTTAGCTATTAAAAAATGAGAAAACCTCACATGGAAATCAAAATACTGTGACACTTATGTGTCTATCGTACTAGAAATAAAATTAAAAACAAGTTTAGTTGATTCAATATGATTATATATATATATATATATATATATATATATATGATAATGTAACGTTTGCCTATTAGGGCCTAATTTATATGTTGGATTAAGAAAAATAAGTATATGATTAAGGTTGTTGATATGTAAAAATAGTATATAAAAAAAATGAACAAATATAAGAAATGAGATGTCATAGGTTTTACGCATGTGATTGAAGTTTACAATCATGACATATCGCAAGATAGATTTGTGAATTTGAGTAGATTCACGACTGTGAAAATACTAGTCACATCCGTGAACCTCGATCTGGATACTTAAAAGGAACTCATTTTCTCTCTCACACGATATTCTGAAAGAAGCCTTAACATTCATTCTTCTTTTCCCATACTAGAGAGCTTACCCCTACATTCTTCATTGATTCTAAGCCCCAAAATACCAAATTTGTAGTTATAAAGAGAAATTTGGTCGAGTTTTTTTAGCAAAAAAAAAAAAAGGAAAGGAAAGAGCTTGAGCTAAGGGAACAAATTTTAGAAGAAAAGAAAGAGAAAGAAGAAGATCACTAGAAAACCCATTTCCAAATCCACACAATTGAAAGATGATCTAAAGGTGGAAAAGCTCTCCAAAAGGAAGTTGAAGCTTAAACTAGAAAGAAGAAGTGATTTTAAAAGCTCCAAAATTAAGGTTAGTACATATGTATATCTCTCCACAATCTAATAATTTATGATGTTTTATTGATATTCTAGTAAGGAAAAAATGTGAACCTAATGTGTTATAAATTGGTAATTAGTGAAGTTAATAATCCACATCCTAAATGCTAACCATTGTAATAGATGAGTTGAAATAAGTATAAAGGTGTGTTTAAGGTATTAAATGTATTAAAAATATATTAAAGGCATGAACTTGAGTTAAATATGTGAATGATTGTTGATAGAGATGATTAATATTGACCAATTTTAGAAATTTTGCATGTGTATTGTTGTATGTTCTGTTTTGGCATGAATTGGAGATGTTAGAATTTCCAAAATCATGCCCACAACAATGAATCACGCTTACATGAAATAAAAATTTTGGGGTAGGAGTTGTCACGCCCAATGTCACCACCTGTTTTATAGTCTGGAAGACCGTGATGGCTTCATACTCGTGAAGTAACCTTCACAATCATGAATATAAAATTCAATGGTAATTGGAGTTCAGTAGCTTTTATGGGTAAAGCTAGGACCAGTTTCATGGGTGGCAACCCATAAATACTTTTTTCATGCCTGTGAACCTTTGAGTCATAGTCGTGAAGGTGGTCAAAATAAAAAAATTAAATATTTAATTACATGATTAAAGAAGAAATCAAACCATGATAACATGCTTTTAAATTTCAAGTGTGTGAATGAAAATAAGTATATAGAAATAAAGTGTGGGGCATATGAATGAAGAATTATTGGGATAATGAAGTAAAGATGTTGCACATCATTTAAAATATGAAATAAATAGTATGGTAAAAATGTAATGAGCCTTTAATATTATTTCACTATTTAGAATCCATTTGCATGGAAATGGATGACATAAATTAAACTAGGAATGAGATAGTGGTGCATATTATAATGATGGTGATTGTGATAATTGTTGTTTATTCATAAGCTCATGGAGCATAATCATGAATGATATGTTATTAAAATGAAAGGACTGAAAATCCAGTATTAAATACCCATAACGTCTAACTTAGGACTAACGTCAGAATAGATGACATATCATTAAGGGTATAAATGGTACTGTGGATATAAAAATCAGTTATGACATTTGTCACCATAGCCAGCTATAACAATTCTTACTCTAGCCGACGATCTACAAATTTTTAGGATGCAATAGCTAACTCATATCCTAGTTAGTCAAGGTTTAGGATGTTATGGGGCAAATCAATATTTATATTATGAAACATTATTTCGTTGGAATAAATTGTATTTTATGATGAATTATGTACCTTTAATGACTGAATGATTGTATTCAACTATTAAGTGAATGAAATTATATGCGGAATCCAAAAACTTGATGAGTATAAAAAAAAATATTGTGATAATTAAATATTTGGTTATAGTGAGATGACATTAGAATAATCCATAACATATACAAGGATAGTTATGTAAGTATTGAACATATGTTGATGTGTTCTCTATTTATATAGAAGAATGTATTGTGAACTTAAATATGATATGTATACTCAATGTAAGTGATGACTAAATATGATGAAGAAGACATTTATAGTGAAACTTTAGAATGTATATTGTTGTTTGTATACATATATATTGCTAAACACGAATTGCTTAACCTATAAGTATTTCTCACACACAAGTTGGTACTAGATAGATGATTGCTAATAAAGAATGGAAGTCCGAAGGAAGAGTTATTATTAGAGAGGTGCCCTAAAGACAATCATTTTAGGTACTTGATATACTCATTTATTATTAATAAAAGACATTTTCATTATATGGTATTCATTGCATATGAATTGATATATATCTTAGATCGTTTAATATATAATACAACATGAAGAAAATTATGACAAGATCATGATAACGAGTTTCCTATCATGTGCAATTATATTTATACCTAAATTATCCATAGTCATAGGATTAACAATGCGAGACATTGTTAATTTAGATAGACTAACACATGTGATACTTTTTGACAAGGTCAAACAATTGATCTTATAAGCTGAAGACATGAAATATTTAAAATTAACATATAGATGCTTGCTAGAGTAACCAAGTATATTGAATGATCTACTATGAGATAATTATATGGATATCCATTTAATGTCAATGATAGTCTCATTATAGTAATGGTACAAGTATCATTAGACTTGAGATGCTTAAGGTTATCTTGGATATTAAATCCTATATTTTGACTACATTATTGTCTCTCAGAGGTCGCTCATAAGGTGGTGATTGAGTATAATATGAGATATTTGAAAGTAGTTGAGTAGTTAATAAAGGATTCACCATTCATGATAGAATGAGAATATACTTATGATCTCTTGTAAATATCATTACTCAAAAATCCTTAGGCGAGATCGACAAGTCTTGATAAAAGTCTTCAAAGACATGTTAAAATAGAGTAATGAGTCTCATAGACAAAAACTAATGTCATTTGGATTAGATGTTACGTAGTGAGTCTAGTGAGAGTTGACACATAGTCCATGATCTGAACCAAATGAGGTATAACTTAGTGAAATGACTAATTGCACGATAATTGTCTATTTAAGGGTTAAAAGTCAAACCACAGACTTTCTAATTAATTAGAGGGTTACGATATCTTGCTATATACTACTTATGATCTGTTAAGTCAAAAAAATATTTGATGAGAAATCAATTATAGGTGAAAAATGTTTGACTCATATAATTTGAATTGAATTAGGATCCTTTCTGAGACTTGAGTTGCCAACATTACCAAAAAACTATTAGATCACATATATAAATGGAATAAAAAAATGTAAATTGGTTTAGAATTGTTGACATAGTCAACATTTGACCATATACTTTAAGGAAATGGGTCAATTAGGGTTTTTTCTTTTTCAATCCTAAAAGGAATTAGAAAGAGTATAAATATTCATTTTAAGAAGTCAATTTCGTGGATGTCCTCTAAAAAAAATAAGAGTTATTTTTCACCTCTCACTTTGGACCTTTTGTCATTCCATATCCTTGAAGGTTTTCTTTTTTTTTTTTCCTTTGCATGGATATTCTTAGAGGCAAATCTAATTTTTGATTATAGTGTTTTACTACAACCCAACAAAAAAGGAAAAACTTACAACTTAGGAAATCAGAAGTTACAAACAAAGGTAATAAACTTTGCTCATTGAATGGTTCAAACCAATTTTAAATTACATAGAGCATTTAATGAATTTTGATTTTGATTAAATTTTATAATTCTATCGCTATATGTATAAGATGCATGTTCAAAACCCAACTGTTACATGACAAAATACATTTGGGTTAGGTGATACATAAAAAAATGCTATTTATTTTGATTTCTTATTTTAAAAAGTCATATATTTTCTCTTTGGGATTATGATTGTAAACTATGAGACTATTTGAAGCATAATACATTATTTCAATGAAATGTCAAAATTTATTTTGTTTTCTCTTTTATTTTATTTCATATGAAATTTAAAATAGTCATAATAATCATAATGTAAATAAAGTGATTTATAAAAGAAGTTTTATCATATACAAATTTTAAATACATGGTCTCGTAATACCCTCTTGCATAATTGGAATTGATCCGATTAAATTATATTTACTCTTACAATTATATTTAACTAATTGTTAAGGCGTGTTTTGATGGTTAATATATTTAAAGTTCTATCTTTTGCTCAAAAGAAAATTATTATATATGTTGTTCCATAATTATTTAATTTGATCCGTCAATCAATTTATTGACCTACAAATTTTTTAACATAGTATTTGTCACCCAGAAATTTTTTTCAAGTTGGTTTGTGATTTCAATTTTTTTTTTATCAAATATTGTATATATTTTAAAAAAATCTGAGAATTTTTTTAAAAATTTTTAACCGTGAAATTCAATATAACTACCATAAAATCTATCAAAGCAGATGAAATTTACAAATGAGTTCTTGAAAATTAGTATATAGTAACGAATATTTTTAGAACAAAAATATCCATCTCCCATTTCACCCTTCTAGTACATGTTCAATGTGTTCTTTTTTCTTCAGACTGATTAAACTAGAAAATAGTATTTTATTAAAAAAACTAAAAAATAGTGAATATGGCTTTGCGTTTTTTCCTTACATAGTATCAAATTATTAGAATAATAATTATTTAGTATAACTATAAATTAAAAAAAAAAAATCATTCCTTTAGCGATTCCACTTTTATTTATTTATTTTCTCAAAGCAAACAAAGGCCGACGAAATTTTGACATGGTACTTAGTTGTGGAGCCCTCTAATTCTATGCGGCGTTGCATACTTTTAAAAAACTATAATTTACGATGTATATTTTTATTTCTATATTTTCACATACATATCAACAAAATGTAATATATTTTTTGAAGTTAAGGATAAATTATTAGGATAAAATTTGTTCTGAATTGTAATTTTTTTTTAATATCATGAGTTGATGTGGCATCACGTGAGGATTAGTACAGTACACTCCACAAGCTAAGTAGCACCTTACAATTTCTTTCTTTCTTTTTTTTGAAGGGAAAAATAAATAGATGGAGGAGTATAATTGCAAAATTATGAAATATTTTAAAATTCTGTTTGGTATGGAGTTTGAGAAAAATGTCTTTTAAAAAAATTATTTTTAATTATTTTTGAGTTTTATTTGAAAAAAATAAGTAAATAAATATTTTTTTCAAAAATAATTTATAAAAAATAAAAAAATTAATTAATTAAATCAGAAAAATTTTAAACTTTTTCTTTTTATATATCTAACAACACCTCTAAGTCGTAATTGCTATAAAAAAATAGGGGTAAAATTACAAAATAGGTGATAAAGATGGGTGTTCTTTTGAGTGATCTCCATCCAAAAAAGTTGAAAATTTTATTTACGTTTTGGGATATTGGAATGTACAATATACGGTGCAATTTGCAATCCGATTTCACAATATTAATTAGGGATGAAACATCATTATGCCTTGAATTCGAGGGAATATCATTTTTTTGATATAGGTGAGGGAAACTTAAATGTTCCAAATGCAAACTCAGCAGATAACATATGGACTTCATAGATTCCCTTGCCTGTGTGAATTTGTTATTATCAATGATATTTGTGATTGGAATTGGATCGGATCATTCTGCTGACGATGTTATAGATTGAGTTTACTTAAGAATTTTTATGTTATAAGTAAATTTAGGTACGTAAATTTTATAATTTTATAATTTTAAATCATTAAATCTCTCGTTTAAACGGCTTCTTTAATTCAATTGATTATATACTAAATGTTAATTAATAGGAACTCATTAAAAACTCGTTTTCTTTTTTTTTTTTCCTGTTTCATTTCAATATCAATGCATGTCCACTCTTTTCCTCTATTCATGAATTAAAAAAAATGAATGTATTTACATATTCGTCTAGATAGATTTTATGACTTTATTTACAAATCCAACTAATGATACCATACAATGATATTTAAATAAATTAATAATTACTTCACATATATGATATTCTAATATTTATCATTTATTTTTGAAATGAATTTTGTTATATAATTTAATTTATAATAAAGAAAAAATTCGAATGAAATAATAGAAACATATACTAGCATTAGGAAATTTAAATGTATCAAGATTGAAAGTTAAATATAAAGCAGTGTCAATCAGCTTTTGGAATATCGTTAAATTTGTAGAATCATAGTTTTGCTATTGAATATTTGAATAACAATTTTAAAATGATTTTAATATCATTAATTTAAACATTATTAGTCAGAAAATTTGTTCTTTCAATAATAAATGGAATTTATATGACTGAAGACAGAATTTTACATGAAACTAAGATTGCAATTCAAAAGAAAAAAAATAAGAAGGAAAAATTTTGTTGTTTAGTTTAGGCCCACTGGGCTACTAAAAAGGAAAAAGGACCAATAATCAAGAAAGCTGGGCTGAAACTATTTGTTGTGTTGAATATGAAAGATTAAAGGCCATTGCTTCTGTTAAAAAAAAAAAAAGAAAAAGAACAATTGCTTTTTTTTATTATCTGTTTGTTTAATAAAATCATTATTAATTTATTTAGGTATTTTTATTATTTTTTAATGAATCTTTCAATCAGTAGTTTTTAAATCTAAATTTATTTTTTTAATTTTTTTAATATGAAATTAAATACAAGTTAAGCTTTTTTAATGGAAAATTATTCTTTTTGTATCAGAGTATTTTTGTTTTTTTCATATGAAAGTTGTTATTCTTGTATGGAAGGTGATTTAATATTTTCTCATAGCAAACATATAAAATACTGTTGAAAGTCACACTGCTTGTAACATGCTACCTTTTTCTATTATTTTCGTTCAAGAAATTCATACTCAACTAACTTTATTGTTTTTATATATCCGTGCTTTAAAATTATTTAATTTATATACTTTTTTTATTATTAATTAGAATTTAATTTGCATTAAAAAAAGGGCAATTTTTAATATTTTTTTCTTTCACAATTTTTCCTTTTAGGGACCGGCCATGAAATTCTATGTAAAACAAAATGGCATCATCATATGTGAGCCAGAACAAGCGACACTATGAACTTAGTGTCCAACTCTAAATGCTTGCTGATAAGCAAAAACAAGCAGGCCCACCATCTTCACTTCGCTTCAAAGCAATTTAAAACCAAAAGATCAAATACAGATTTGTCATATAGGAGAGAGCTCTGAACTCCCCATTGATTTCTTCAATTCAGCAGAATAGAAAACATGGGTTCTTGTCTGGTTTCATCTTCTCGGCTTATGATAATTTTGCTGCAAATGTTTCTATGGAAATTGGGTTTTACTTTGGCAACAATAACGTCACCTGCATCATCATCAAACAAGTATGTGTCAGCAATCGGAGACCCGGGAATGAAGAACCCAAATGTGAGAGTGGCATTAGAAGCTTGGAATTTCTGCAATGAAGTTGGCTCTGAGGCTCCCAACATGGGTAGTCCTAGGCAGGCTGATTGTGCTGATTTGTCTTGTAAATCCATCTCTGGTACACCCGTTTGCTCTTATATTATAAAAATATCAAATTCAATGATTACCAGCTTATTATGTGTTTAGTATTTAATGAAAAAAATATATTTTATTTGTGATTGATTATTAAATACTTAATAAAACTATCTGAGTGTTTCTTTTTCATGTGTGTTTGATTAAGTGCGGTCGTGAATTCTTACTTCAGTTTCTCTATATGTAAAATAATTTCTTTGCTAAAAGTTATGGTCGCTATTATATACATGAATAATATTTGATTAGCGGATGCTTCGAACAGTCTCTCCATGTGGAGCCATTTAGCTTTTGAAGTGAATGTGGTTGCTGGGTCAGTATTCCAGTTTTTTCCTATGAATAGATTGAATGCATCGACATACTAAAACAATGTACTTAAAGCATTGTCTTGCAAACCTAGAATTGTTTCATTTTGTATTATGTAGTGTGATTCGGATTCAATACTTCCAATATTAACAGGATTCTTTAATCAACACAGAGTTGATTTTTAGATGCATCCTCAATTTTTCATCTAAAGAAAAATTGGCACGTAACTTGTCTTTTAGTTTTTCCCTTTTAAAAATTCACTGAATGTGACAATTCAGTAAGTGGATCACTAGAATTTTCCTGATTTATGAGTTTCTTAAAAAGCACAAGTCTTTTTACTTGCTATTTTTTTCCTGCTTTGTATGCCACTGCTGGCTATACAAAAACTTTCTTTTGTCTTGTGGAATGAATTACGAATGGGGAACTACTCCAACACCAATTGATTCTCAACTCATGAACTTATTTTTTTGAACTGAATTTTCTCACTCTTATGTGATCCATTTGACGGAACCCAACTCTCTTTGTATTGAGCTTGAATATCATATATTGTATTCAATTTGAGTTGCTTGCTAAAATTTTTAAATTTTCTTGTTAATCTAATATGCTTTGTAATGTTGGTCAAAATTAAGTAGAGCAAATTGGTGATGCCGTTTTTCTGTTCCTTTATGCCATCTTTTTCCTTGGTATTGGAATGCCTTTTTCAAAGACTCAGCTACCTCCCTTGCCCTGGATTTTACCAATGGTTTTTACAACTGTGCTATACCCCCTAAGCTCGCTTTATTCTTTGATAAACTTTTGAAAAGTGCATTAGCCTTGTCATTTCCCTTTCTATTTTCTTTCACTTTACCTCTTTTATTAGTGACTACCTCTGCAAAATACTTTCCAATATGCTCTCCTTCAAACTTCCATTTTTGTCTTCCTCACTTATGCTGATTTAATGACTTCTATGTTTTTCTCCTGTACTCATTGGCTGCTGATATCTTGATGCCCAGACCTACTATAGTACTTCCATTTAGCTTTCCACCATTGCTCATCTTGTTCATTCATGTAACCTAGGCAATCAGTGCATTTCCCACTAAATTCATTGAATTTATGTTTTCCTCTCTTCGCACAGTCTTGCATAAATTAACTTCTTTTTTGGATTTTACTTTGTCCGTAGATGAAATTATCCTGATTAGAGTCCCAATTTCACATTTTGCTAGCCTCAATCACAGCGAAAGGGGCTAATTCATGTTATATTGATATACAGAATCACTTCATTGGGTATTTGAGAATGCATACTGCTCAATTGAGTTTGTAATTGTGCGAACATAGTATTCAAAACACCCATATTAAATCCTTATATATGGCACTAGCAAATCAAACCAATACATTTGCCAGGTGCAAAATGGTGAATTACATGAAGGCATGACTTTCTCAACAGTCTTTGTAGCTTTTGTTTCAATTTTCAGATTCTTTAAGGCACAACTTCTTTGTTAATATGAACAAGTGTGAAGTGCATCATAAAGTGAATGACTCTGACAACAGCTTAGGAGCTGGTGATAAGTTTCCTTCAGCAGATTTTAAATCCTATCAAGACCCTGACATGTTTGCTGTGCAAAAGGAGCTATATCTTGCTTCTCTCTGTGAGGTACATGAATCCCCAAAACCATGGCAGTTTTGGATGATTATGCTCAAGAATGGCAACTTTGACAAAAATACTACTCTTTGTCCTGAAAATGGCAAGAAAGTCTCTAAAATAGTAACAGACAGAAACTTCCCATGCTTTGGTGAAGGATGTATGAATCAACCAATTGTCTACCATAACTACTCAAGATTAGTTTATAATGGGAAACAAATGGCATCTTTGACTGGAGGATTTTATGGGACATATGACCTTGATGCTGACTTAAGCAAAGGTATAGAGAAGAACTCTTATTTTTCAGTCATTTGGCAGAAAAATCTGAGCACAGGAAGTTGGATTTTCTCACACAGATTAACAACATCTGCGAAATATCCATGGCTAATGTTGTATCTACGTTCAGATGCAACTGAAGGATTCAATGGTGGCTATCATTATAATGGCAGTGGTATTATGAGAAAGGTTTGTTAACTAGACATTTTTCTGAACCACTAGAAGCTGAATTCACCTGCCATTGGGTGTTCTTATTTGTTAGTTTATACCACTTTGAAGATGACATGGAATGCCCTCTTTAAAGTTTATATTTTTGTAAAACTTTTCTCATGAATTTGTATTCACTATACAGAAAACTCGAGAATACTCCAAAAGTAGAAATTTTTTTACTTCATTTCTTTATCTTTCCAATGGTTTAAAGTTGAAATTGCAATTCAATTCTTATTTCAGTTGCCAGAGTCTCCTAATTTTATGGTGAAATTGACACTTAATGTTGCACATGGAGGAGGAGCCAATAGTCAATTTTATCTCCTTGATATAGGAAGCTGCTGGAAGAACAATGGAGATCCATGTGATGGTGATACTCTGACAGATGTCACCAGATACAGTGAGATGATAATTAACCCAGCCACTACAAGCTGGTGTCGTCCAGACAATTTAGTTTCCTGCCCACCTTACCATGTCAGTCCTACTGGTGAAATAATTTATAGAAATGAGACATCTCGATTTCCATATTCTGCATACCATTTGTACTGCAGCACTGGAAATGCCAAGTACCTGGAGAAACCATATGATATCTGTGACCCTTATAGTAATCCACAAGCACAAGAACTGGTACAAATTTTACCACATCCTGAATGGGCTGTGCATGGATATCCTGAGAAGCAAGGAGACGGATGGATTAATGACTCTAGGACCTGGGAGCTCGACGTGGGGTCCCTCTCTAGTCGGTTATATTTCTACCAGGTATTATTGTTAATCTTCATATCATTGACAAGACAGTTAAGAGATTGAAGAAGTGAACCTTATTTTTAATGTTTATATGCATTTCGATAAGAAATGGGAGGGAGAAAGTAGATTTGCTGATAAATTTTTCTGGTGTTGTTGCATCCTAAGGTATGTTGTATGCCATTTTAAGCTCGAAATTAGCATACACAAAGTTTTCATGGAATGTTCATGTCGACAGAAGCAGATTCCTTTACACATTAATATATTCATGCCAAACTATTATTGAATTTATATTTTCATGGGAATAATATTAAGTTCAGGAAATGTTAAGGAGAATCTGTAGTTCTGTATAAAATTTCTTATGCCAAGATTAGAAGATATCAAATTATTTGTCTTTTTTTTTTTTTTTTTTTTTTTTTTTTTTTGTGTTTGGCCATCTCAAAACACATGTTTTATATTCATTTTTCTATGTTCCCCTTAAAATAATTTTGACACAGCAATAGCTTAAATTTGGGAAATATTATGGTATAGTATAGGTTTTACATTGATTCCCCTCTAACCTACTAATTAATTTTGTTGTATATGCTGTTCAAAGACATCTACAGTCATGAGATTATGGCCTTATTTTGACCTATGATATGTGACAAAGCCTGTCATTAAGTTTTTTGGTAAATCATTTATCATCTTAATTTTTTAACCTATAATTCTATGTTATAAGAACTGCATAGAACTGTTTGTTTCTATAAAATGTTGGCGTGAAAATTTTTTTACAATGCATAATTTACTGACATCATGCTGGGAAATAAAATAATTGGACCAGGTCTCCTACTTTCTTTTGCCTAGTCAAGTTTTTTTTTTTAACATAACATAAACTTTTGCACCATTAGTTCATCTTGATGAGGTCAAAAGAGTTTTAGTTGGAGAAATCTATACAATTTGAAGAAGTTGTGTCCCGATTATAGAATTGTTAGTACCTTCATAGCAGTTTGCAAATTTTTTTTTCCTCCTTTAGGCCTAGTATGTTGACATTTGTAAGACATATTGAAGCTTGATGGAGTTGGACTTATGTTAAGTGTCTTTGCATAACAGAGCTTCTAATTCCTTTTTTTTTTTTTCTATCTTCTGTTTCTGAGAGTAATATATCAGGGATCGTGTTGAACAGAACTTGTGAAATATCTAATGGTATCTGCTTTGCATACTTTGACAAGTTTCTAACCACCTAAGCAGATTTAACATTTGCAATCTGTTCAAAGCTCCATCATTTTGGTGGGAGCAATGGAATTTTTAGAGCTCAGTTGATGCCTCAAGATGAAGGAAGTGAGTGTAGGGAGGATTAGTACTTGGCCTAACTGGTAATAAGTGCTTATGGAGATGGTGGGTAAAGGATTGTGTACTATGCATAGGCAAAGTAGGTTTTCAGGGATTGGTTACTTTAAGTTAGAATTTTATAATTTTGGTTAGTCTTTTTGATCTTACTGGGTAGGATAGGTGGATTTAGTATAAAGCAGCATTCATTTAAGGCTAATCTATTTGAGTAGTGCTGCTATTATGTACAATTTGCATTTTGGATTATGTGGCTTGCACATTTATCTATCTTTTGCGATTCATGGTTAGGTCAGTCAGTGTCACTCATCATCATGCATTAATTTGCCACTAGATCTGATATTGGCAGATATTTTGACTGATACTGTGATTTGAGGTTCATCTTTATAGTGAGAGTTCAAAGCAAGTCAAAGGACTAATGTATTGTACAGGATCCAGGAACAAAACCAGCAAGGCGAATATGGACTTCGATTAATGTTGGAACAGAAATTTACGTTAGTCAGTCAGCAGAAACTGCTGAATGGACTGTAAGTGATTTTGATGTGTTAGTTCCAGAAGATGATACTTGTGTTGGTCACTGCTCTTTCTAATTCCTTGCCGGTACTTCCTTCTTTATGCGGCAAAAGAATTAAGTGAAAGAACCTCATTGTCATTGTATATGGTCCTGTAATTGCATTGCTATTGTTTATAACAAAATATTTGAGAACTTTACTTCATACTTTCTTTAAAATCCTTAAAAAGAGAAATTAAGAGTTTTCTTTGTATTTTGTAAACATTCACTAGAGAATGAATGCTAGTGATTGCATTTCCCTCCTGCTATAAGAAGGTTTTGTACTTTTGTTTATGAAAATTAGTGAAAATAAGGCATTCATTGTACTTTATGCAACTTGCTAATTAATATAGTTTTTTTTTTTCTTGCCTGTCATCATTTGGACCCCAAAAAAAAAGTTTTCACCAACTTTTATGGAATACTTATGTATTGATAATTAAATTGAGGAGATTGTAATTTATGAAATAACATTTATATTTTTAAATGATAAAATATTAGTAAAAATAAGTAAATAAAATTATTAAATTAGGATTGAGAATATTAACAAAGTAAAATTTGTTTGGATGAGAAGGTCATATTTTATTTTGATTCTCATCTAGGGTTTAATTTAATAAACAAAAAGAAAAAATGGCAATTTTTCAAATATGTGGATAATGAGATTCAAATAAAAGGAACTATAGAACTCATTTCTATTATGATTTTTGGCTTATTTTCCAATCGTAGTCTTAGAAAAAGTATGCTAATCCGTGACATATTATTAGTTTTTGGATCCCATTCAAGATGTAAAAATTTTCTAATGTAATTATTGATTAATTACTAAAAACTAGCCAACTCAAATTAGTTCAATTATACGTTTACTCTGAAATAATGATGGCAAAACTAAATATGTATTAAAAAAAACTACTAAAAAATTGTAACTTTTAGTTTTTAAAATTAAAAAAAAAACTAGTGGGGAAGATAATAGAAAGCAATGGATACTTTGTTTAGAATAATAATAGACCATATACAAATTATTATAATTTATTTCCAAGTTTCAATATAAAATTAAATTAAAATAGAGTGAACATATATATTATAAATATTAAAAAAGTAATTTCTTTTTCATATATTTTGAAGGGGTTTAATTATTAGAAAAATATTAAAAATAAAAAAACTACAAAATAATATTTTTAAAAAGATATACATTTTGGAATGTGATAAAGTAGGTTGAATGGAGCGACAGATTTGATTGCACAAAGTGAAGGATTCCGCATAAATATCAATTTCATTCAACTCGGGATTTGACATAATTTATTAAAATTTCATCAATTATGAAATAATATTATTTGAGAAATATTATTAATACTTTTTTAACACATTTGTTTTATAATATGTTCATATCATTAAATTTAATTTATTAAATAAAATAAAAGATTTTGTTAATTGAAAATTTGATGATGTGACTAATTATTGAGTAATTGTCCAAAAAAGTCTTGGTAGAATTTCTCATATTATTTATATTTTAAATTAAATTTGACATAAATTAATTTTATACTTCAAATTGATTTGATATAAGATAATCTTACACTTCCAATTAATTTAACTATATAATTTTTGAATTGAAAAATTGAGAAGAGATATTATTTATATTTTTTTAATAGGTACATGTTTATTTTATATTTAATTATTTTGAAAATATATAAAGTGTGTGTTTATTCAATGAAATGTTGTTATCCTTGAATTCCAAATAAATTGGGCAAAAGATGATTTTCGTTCCTTTTAACTCATAATTTTTTTCTTTAACATTATATTAATTTAAATAATTTAGCGCATTAATTGAATTATTCATTAATATATATACATGATCAATAAGAATTAAATTTGTTAATGTTTTTCTAGATAGTCGGAACATCTTTATATCCAAGCGTTGTTCGAGAAACAAACGATAAAAACCAATTGAAAATGAGGATGAAAAAAAATGTACAAATAACGGATGAATCCAAAGATTGGATTTATTGGGCAACTATTGCAAGTGAACAAATTGTTGTAAGAAATTATTAAATCTGGGTGTGAATTTACAAATCAAAAGAAAGTTAGTATTTTGAGTGAAAATGTACCACTAAAATATTTTCACAATTGATGAAAATTTTAAGTATAAAATTATAGTTAAACTCAATTTGAAGTGTAAATTTACTTTACATTAGACTTAATTTGGATTATAGATAATATTTCTTTTTCGTAATTAATGAATTTTTAACAAATTTTATGTCAAATTTTAGATTAAAAGAATTGACATTTACACAAAATCTGCTCGGTCATTTGCATATAATTCATTCATTAAATTGTAGATTTAGTGCAATCAAATGCGCTTCTCTATTGGACAAATTTGATTATATTATAGAATATAAATTTAAAAAATATTTTTTTAAAGAAATTTAATATTTTTCTAATAATTAACGCAAAATTTATATATTTATTAAAGTTAAAAGAAACAGTCTGTATAAATAAAAGATCAAATTACAGTTTATCTCATGAAATTTTAATAAATTATAACTAGAAAATAAATTTTAAAAAAACTAATTGTTTACTCCCGTTTTTTGATAAAAATGTTCATACATATGATATTGTATGAATTTTCTAGCATTACAATGTAATATACCGCATAATTTTTTTTATATTTAAAATATTTTTTTGTAAATTAGGATTTCAAATATAGTCAGTCTAATGACTTTTTATGAAAGTTTAAGACTTATACTCTTACTAACAACTGTAATTTTAGAGCAATCAGTACATTTAAATTTCAATCTTTCTTATTATTATTTAAGGGATGTTTAGAATTATTATTGGATGTCCAAAAAATAAATTTATAATTTTTTTGATTTAATTAACTGATTTTTTTAATTTTTTATAAACTATTTTAAAAAAAAAATTATTTATTTATTTATTTTTAAAATTTAAAAATAAATAATTTTTTTTAAAACGTTTTTAACAGAATGTCAAACTACTCTTAAAAGTTTTTTTTTTTTTTTAAATCTCGGGTAGAATTTGTTCTAAATAAAATGATAAAAAGACGAGACAGGCCCGACAGGGTAATATAGCAGGAAAATGGCCCTAGCTTAGCTTTCCCTATACTATAGGCTAACACCAAAGTTGCAACACAAGGCAAAATTCATCATCTTTCTTTGTATTTCCGCTTTAGAGAGAAATCTTTGAGCAAAATCCAAAACCCTAGAAGATTCTGAAAGGGAGCGTTATGGAGCTTACACTGACAAATTCATGGAAGTGCCAAATTACTCCGCCAGTACCAAACCTTCCTCAAGCTAAAAAAGCAGCTTTCAGTGTTTTCACTGTTAAGTGTTCTTCATCTCTCATCACTGACGGTGCTGCCACCGGTAAAATAGTTACCTTTCCCTTTTAATTCGTACATTTAATTGTTTCGTTAGCACGAATTTTTTTTTATTGTAGGCCAGTTTTGTGTTTCTTTGCAAACTTTTCTTTGAACTGTCTACTGAAAAAAGTTAGATTTTTTTACCTCGGAATGATGTTAATTGTATATGAAAATGTTATTAATATTTAATTATGCTATAAAAAACACGAAGTCAAGGTCTGGTTAAGGATTCTTTCAAAAGACACTGTTTTCTCTGGGTTGTTCTAATTTACATTTTCACTACGCGTCTATAAAGCGCTTCTGTATTAAGATTTTCTGTTGCACAATTGGCATCAGAGAAGGGCAACAGAGAAATCTTATCAAAGAACTATTGCATTTTATGAAATAAATAGGGTAAAAGTAGAACACTTTGATGATATCAGGTGGCACGTGATGTTTGGTCTAGTCAGAGATTTTTTATTCTTGGGTTGTAGCAATTTGGTGATATATCAGTGCCGTTTTAGTTGCAACCAGTCCATTGATGCAAGTGCTCTCTGTTTTCCCATTTTGAATTGCGGGGCTGGTCTTAGTCTAGTTATCAGAACGTTGGTCATTGGTAACTTATACTTTCTTTTTCCTTCTAAGTCTTAGTTCCTTTTCTTTTTTGGGCTACCGATATCTGTAACTTGCCTTGAAAAATTATGTCTTATTAGTACTTTTGTACTTTACTAATTTCATCTATGAACTTTCGTAACTTTTTTTATAAATGAGATAAAATGAGTTGATGGAATTTTGTTGCTTTGCCTTAGGTTTGGCAGAGAGGCCTTGGAAAACTTCAGATGCTAGACTTGTTCTTGAAGATGGGTCAGTTTGGAGGGCCAAGTCATTTGGTGCTACAGGAACCCAAGTTGGTGAGGTGGTTTTCAATACCTCTTTGACAGGGTAAGGAAACTGGCATCCTTTATCACTAGTACACTAACCTGTTTTCTATCTCATGGCTAACATGTAGAGAAGGTAGGAAAGGCTTTATTGGTATTTTGTGCTTTCTTGTGTACTATTATGTGGTTAGAATGGCACACTTAGGTTGCTCTAAAGGAGGTTTAACAAATATAACACCAGTTGCATTCCTAAAGATCTGTAGATGCGTCCAAGCAAATCAGTGCAAAATAATTGCACTGTGTAATTTATATATAATGTATTAATCAATGATGTTAAAATTATTAAGTTCCATTGATTGAAATTATAGGAGTTAGATACATTAATCCTTTTATTGACTTGTGCTGCAGTTATCAAGAAATTCTCACAGATCCTAGTTATGCTGGTCAATTTGTCCTGATGACAAACCCTCATATAGGAAACACTGGTGTAAATTTTGGTGGGTGAACTTTCATTTCAAATCTTTGCTCAAATATTTGACATATTGATTATCAGAATCCAATCATATTGCCTTTCACTGGTCAGATGATGAGGAATCAAGGCAATGTTTCCTTGCTGGACTGGTGATAAGAAGTTTGAGTATCAGGTATTCTTTCGTCTTCCTCTGCTTTCTTAGGATGATGTGTCTTCACTTTGCACATTGAGGTCTGCTTATTGTTTTTATTGAACTTTATTATAATTTTATTTTCCAGTACCTCAAATTGGAGAACCACCAAAACACTTTGGGATTATTTAGCAGAAAGGAATATCATGGGAATATGTAAGTTAAATTCCATAGAACATTTATCTAAATGCTGTGTATTATTATTCAGGGTACTGAGGAACAAATATGTGAAATTTGATTCTCTATGAATTCTAATTGCTCAGTTTGGTGCTATTTCATTATACAATAGATGATGTCGATACTCGTGCAATCACTCGTAGATTGAGGCAAGATGGAAGCCTAATTGGTGTTTTGAGCACAGAACAGTACAAGACAGATGATGAACTTCTGAAAATGTCTCGATCATGGGACATAGTTGGTACAAATTGTGTGGTTTCACCAATATGGTTGGGAGACAGTGAGAATTAGAAGTGACTAGTTTTATTGGCTCACTTTTGCAGGTGTTGATTTGATAAGCGATGTATCATGCACTACCCCTTATGAATGGGTTGACCAAACAAATTCAGAATGGGATTTTAACACCAATGGAAGAGGAGGAGAGATCTATCATGTTAGTATCAATCTTTGAGTTTGTGTTAAGCTGAATAAATATCTGATTGTGGTTTGTTCTTATTCTTTTGGACATTTCTTTCTGAATTGAAGGTCATTGCATATGATTTTGGGATCAAACATAATATACTGAGGCGCCTGGCATCTTATGGTTGTAAAATCACTGTTGTCCCTTCAAAGTGGCCAGCATTAGAGACTCTAAAGATGAAGCCAGATGGAGTTCTTTTCAGCAATGGGCCTGGAGACCCATCTGCAGTTCCTTATGCTGTTGAAACAGTCAAGGAATTACTAGGAAAGGTTCCTGTTTTTGGAATTTGCATGGGCCATCAGCTGCTTGGCCAGGCATTAGGTGGTAAAACCTTTAAAATGAAGTTTGGCCACCATGGAGGAAATCATCCTGTTCGGAATCTTCGGCATAACCGTGTTGAGATTAGTGCTCAGGTGAGTTCATCTGTAAAATTTGAGTATATTTTAATATGAACTTGCCATTTGTGCAAGGTAAATTCACCAAATTATCAAATAAGTTTGAGTTACAAGTACCCAAAGCTTAGTTTTTATTGGAATGCCAATGGAAGAAGTAAATAATTTATTGGGTTTGGAGTAATTCATGAGTATCAATAAATGAGAATTAATGATAGTTTTACCATATGGATGTTGATTTTGTCATATCAGAAGGATCAAAGTGGATATTTACATTTTAAAGTAGTTGTGCTAGAATATGGCAGTTAAGCGTATACTGTGTAGTGTTTTTATCTGTACTCATCTATGCATTTGACTTATGGCAGAATCACAACTACGCAGTTGACCCAGCGTCACTTCCTGAGGGTGTGGAAGTGACTCATATCAATCTGAATGATGGAAGCTGTGCTGGTCTAGCTTATTCCGCACTAAACATCATGTCACTTCAATACCACCCAGAGGCATCCCCTGGCCCTCACGATTCAGATACTGGTAAATAGGATTTCCCCTGTTTTTCTACTTAAGCGCACAGCCATTAATGCACTTTTCATGGTTCAGTTTGTACTGAAGTCCATTATCATGTAAACTAATGGAAATTCCTAGGAATTTTCATGGTCCAGACAGCTGAAAGGAAGAGATTTCTTGGTGTATTTGTCTCCTCTTTAATGGTTGTGGGAGTCTATTCTTGATATTTTTATTGATTTTGGATTACATATTTGTACATGTTAACACATGTATATATCATTGCAATTTATATTGCAAAAAATTTGTGTAACTTGAATATTAACAGTGGAATTTTTTTTCCTCTTTTGCCAGTCTTTGGGGAATTCATAGACCTGATGAAGCAAGCCAAACAAAAGGCTTAGGCAACCTCTGCATCTATTTAATCTGATTATGGAATCATATTCGGTGGTAATGGTTGAAATGGTCATTCCTGAAGGCTCAACGATTTCTCCATTTTTGGCATCAGCAAATGCTTGCAGATACAAGTAATTGCAGGCATCTCGTTCTTACAGCTTCTGTAGGCTCAGTTAATTACTTGATTCTTCTTGATTTTTGTTGCATGGCTTGGTTGCAGATGGTAATATTTGGACTATTCAGATCATCTTTCATGTTTATTATAGTTGCATTTATTAATTTGTGTTGGATCATAATAAAATAGATGTTGAAATGGTACGAGTGGCAATGTGAGTCAAGCACAACATTCATTTCATCTCTGTTTGCTGATGATGTCAAAGGAGTGTATTTCGGTAAAGCCAAGAGTCAGTTCTGTTGGTTGCAAGCTGTTTTTGAAGTTGATGTGTCCTTTGGTTGGAGCTCTGAAATCCGAATCAAAATTGGAATCGGAATGGATTATTCTCCCCTATTTTGTTCAGTACTGAATCAAAATTTGATTTCTTTTCAAGTTGGATTATAATTATCTTGGAATCAATATGAATTTTTTGAATAATAATAATAATAATAATAATAAATGTTTAACATGTTAAAAAAATTTAAAAATTATTTAGAAAGAACAAATGTCTTGAAATAAGAATCAATATTAATTTTTCAAATTATTATCATACAAACATATATAAAGTAAATTCTCAAAATCATATACAAAAATTCTCTGAGGTGATTTATACTTCAGCAGTATTGCAGTCTACCTTCTATTTCACTAGAAAGGAAAATTCAAAGTTGGATAACTAGGAGGGATAATTATACCAAAATCTCCTACATTTGACTGAAATTTCAAATTAACCTTCAATCTATTTTCATAATAAATTGTCCTCTAGTCAATTAAGCCTCTGTTTTAGTTTTTCCTTCAAATTAAGGGTTTTCAAGATGAGTTTTGCCCTTCTAAAATCCGTTGCTAGTTATTTTCTATTTAAACTTAAAAGTTATTTTCTTAATTTGATATTTTATTTATTTCAGTATATTATTAGATTTTTATTTTATTCATATATAATATTTTTATTTTATAATAAATTATTATTTATAATTTTAACTTGTAAATGATAAATTAATGATGATAAATTTTAAAAAATATATGAATAATATAAAAATCCAACAAAATATTGAAATAAATAAAATATCAAATAAAAAGCTACAGTTAATAATCAAAATAACTTTTAATTTTAAATTATAAATAAATATAAATGAATTTACAGGAAAAAAATTATGTCGGCAAACTGAGAACTGTTAATATGAATGGAAAAAGTAACGAAGAGACTTAATTGAAACTTTGAAAATATGTTAAAGACCAATTTATTATGAAAGAGAGGTTGGGGACTAAATTGAAATTTGGATCAAACGCTTAGGATTTTCTTATAACTATTCCTAATTAATATATATATAGACTAAATAATAATATGACAAATAAAAAAGACAATAATTAAAAAAATAGATATTATTAATATTATTAAAAAATTATTAATTCATATATATGTGTGTTGTGGGAAATGGCGGGTGGCAGCAAATGGGTTAATTTGAGTGAGTTTGGGTTCAGATCAAACCGTGTTACGTCATTTTGAATTTGGATTACTTTCAAATCATATTTTACAAATCCAAATGAGTCGGATTATTTTTGGGTTCAGGACGAATATAGATAAATCCTCAGTCATACACACTCCAAAAATAAAAATTTCTTTTTTGATGAATACAATCTATCCAAACTCCAATCTCTATATTTATTATTGCTGCCTAACTAATTAATGAAATATGTCCTCAAAACGAGAACTACACTTTTTTTTTTATTAGCAGCCCACTTTGTTTAATTACTAACAAAAGGTGGGGTTATATTCAACCCATTCATAGAATAAGAAATTATTTCTTAATTGTTACGATTTTTAAAAAAATAGTACAATATATTTTATAATAGATAAAAAAAATATGGATCATATGGGTCGCCTGCAATCCGCCTCATTTGGATTAAAATGAACTAATCTGTAAGTGAATCTAAATCCAACTCATAAATATATGGGTCATTTTGGATTGATATATTTAGATTAATTATAGATTCAGATTGAATTTGAATTTTTTTTTATGAGTTTAAATTGGATAAAAAAAATTGTCACTCAACTCATCAACTAATTATTTTCCTTTTCTAATAAACACTCATCAACTAATGAAAATGACGAGTATTTACACTCATTCCTTTAATTTGCCATAAAGATTTTATGACATAAAACTTTTACCACAATAGCCTCAAAAATAATTTGAGTGCATTACCATGAACCGTAGGATCTGCATTGATTGCATTAGGTGCACCAAACCCTAAAGTTCTAATAATTTTCTGTAACTTTCTCGTATCATTGGCTTTTTGGTGAGATAACTTGCTCGTGTTAAGCGACGTGGCAGCCTAGATCCATTACTTCACTCTTTCTATTGAAGTCTACAGTTAAAAAACTTTGATATTGTTGTGGAAAGTTAAAAATATATAAATCTAAATTTTGTATTGCATTGAAAAAAAATTTTATATTGTATTGCTTTAAATTCGGAACAATTTGGTATGGTTATTTGATTTTTTTGATATTAGATAATACGGTACAAAATAATTCAGTATTTTAAACTAATAAAATTTAAATATCTTCGACTGAGTTGATCATCATGTAGAAATACTCCTAGTAAATGATCAATTTTTGAGAAGTAAGAAAAATTTATGAGAGTATTCTTTGTTAAGTATTAAATTAAAATTTAAAAATGCAATATTTTTTATAGAAGGTTTATGAATTAAAAAATTTAATTATAAAGTATAAATAAGTAAGTTTGTAACTATTTAATATATATATATATATATATATATATATATTTATATATATATATAATGTCTGCATTAATTATAAAGTATATAATTATATAAGTTTATTAAGTATATCAACTATGTATTTTATTTATTAATATAATTTACATTATTATATAAGTTTAATATAATATAATTGCTTTGATAAAAAAATTAATATAATATATATAGTAAGTTATGCATATAGTAATATTTAAAAATTAAATTATTAGGTAAATGAACTCGTAAGTATAAGTATATAATTATAAAATATAAATATGTATATTTATAATTATTTAATATATATATATATATATATATAGCGTAAATTAATTATCAAGTTATAAATTTATAAGTTTATTAAGTATATGATCAATTATATATATGTTTTATTTATTAATATAATTTAAATTAGTAAATAAGTTTAATATAATAAAATTATTTTATATGCATATAATAATATTTAAAATTTAAATTATTAGATATAAACTTATAAGTATAAATTATGAGTATATAATTATAAAGTGATGTATCTTGAAGTTAATTCACAAGTATACGAGTCAGTCGTAGAATGACAAGATACTCCTAAGATCATTCCTCCATGAAATTGTTCAACTGAAATTCCTATTTAACTATGGATTATTAATAAACATATAAAATTAAAATCTAATCAAATTTTAGTGAATTATAAGTATTAAATCTTGAGAGATGTTTCTTTCATTTTGATAATCATAAATAATTGAGCAGTAAGGAATTTAACTTTTGTTTATGTTCTAAGTGTTTTAAACAGGTTATATATTCCTAAGATGTTAAAGCAAGTTGATTCAAATTAATTGAAATTCAAAAGATTGAAAATCAGTAAAAATTTATGTCCGTGAATTAAGTAACGCCTATATTCAATAATCACAAGCATTGTGAAACATCAATTTCAGGCCCGTTACTAGTAAAGTTATGCCCGTGAAAATCCTTAGCGCCAATTATCTTAAGTTCAAATGTTTACAGCTGTGAAGCAATAGTCAAATTGTGAAGTTAGAATAGTCACGCCTATAAAGAAACATATTTAATGTTGACAGACGCAAACGGAAAATGGTTCAACAGCTAGTTTTGTATTAATTGCATCCAAAACGGCTTTATTTTCCATAGAAAGTATAAATACGACTAATTTATGAACTCTCCAAGTTAGACAATAAAAAATTAAGCATTCAATTTTTGTAAAGCCTTTTATGCAATTATTCAAATATGATTTTTATAATCTTTGTTGTAAAAACTATTTTAGTTCAGTTTATTAATTACTTAAAAGTGAGCTTGAGTGAGTTGGGTTGTGAGTAAAATACTTGTAAGGGTTTTTGTGTGAGCAATTAAAAATACAAGAATTTAGTTGTTGTATTAGTTATTAAAACACAAGGGTTTCTGGGTTAGATATTAGCCAAAAGAGTAAAACACTATAATTGAGAGTAAACTCGGAAAACTTCATTTGTAGCACTTTGAGTGTTAGTAAAATATCCAATTAAGATCGAAGAGAGAAGTAAGGTTCGTTAATACTAGAAACTCTATAAATCTTATGTGTCAAATATCTCTTTCTCTCTCACTAATTATTCTTGGGTAAATTTTCTTAAGCAAATTATTCTTTGCCAACCAATTTAACCCCCTTCTTGGTTATTATTTTGAGCAACAATTGGTATCAAAGTTAGGTCTAACATTCAAGCTTAACAAGCACTAGTAAAGATCAAACGATGGTCAACGAAGGATTTTATTGTCTCAAGCCTTTCTTTGATGAAGCTAACTATGCAAATTGAAAATTTAAGATGGAGGTCTATCTTAACAGTGAAGAAGTAGATGTTTGGGAGTCTGTTCGAAAAGAATGGACACTTCTGATAAGAAGAAATTCTGAAGGAGAAGAAGATATCATCTCAAAAGATGATTGGACAGAAATTCAAAGGAGAGCAAATGGAAAAAACAAGAAAATCATAACAATCCTAATATGCTATTTATCCATTGAATAATGTGGTAGGATTCAACATTGTTTTACCGCTTATTCCATATGGAAAACATTGGATAATTACTATGAAGGCACCAAACAAGTGAAGTTCAAAAGGTTCAACTTCTTATCATCGAGTATAAGCTCTTCTAGATGAAGCCAAATAAAAACATAACCGAAATGACTAATTATCTTCTTACCATTGTTAATAATATAAGGAAGCTTAAAAAGCACTAGAGTTTGGAATACATAAACAACAAGATTTTGAAAAGTCTTCCAATGAGAGATTATGGCTCAAGAGTTACAGGTATAGAAGAAGCTAATAAAGATTTGAGTGTAATCCCCACTGATGTGCTAATTGGTAAACTTCTCACTCATGAGATGACTTTAGTAAGGGAAAAGGAGAACGAAGGAGAAAATGAGAGGAAAAGACCCCTAACACTCAAAGCTTCAACTTTCTTAGCTATAAATGAACATCTTCTTAGTGATAAGGAGTTTGATGATGAAGGAGATGAGCAAATAGTTTTACTTTAAAGGAGGACTAAGAGATTGTTCACCAATATGTATGCCTTAATCAAGAACTACAAGCAAAAGGTTTCAAAGTTCCCTTCTAAAAACTCCTCATCCAACAAAGGCAAGAAAAAAATAAAATGCTATGAATGTGGGAAGAAATGTCATATCAAGTCGGAGTGCCCCAAGCTCAAAAAGTACAAGAGGAGACCCAATAAAGAAGATGAAAAAAGGTCACAAAGCCATTTGGGATGATGGCTCCTCAGCATTCATTGAAGAAGAAAAAGAAAATGAGGTGGCTAACTTGTGCGTTATGATTATATAGGATAATTTCATTAATGAGGTATGCTCTACATCCTAATCTTGTGATGACTTATGTGATCTAATTTATGACGATGATGATGATATAGTTGAAGTATTAAACTTAAAGATAGAAATGTACAAAATAAAACTTGATCTTTATAAAAAAATAGCTCTAAATTTAAAAATAATTTTAATAACATTCAAAAAGTAGTTGAAGAACTAAAAACCTCAAATGACTACTTAAAGAATTCATTAGATGAGTTTTCATCAAAACCTTCAACCAATTATCTAATAAAATAAAATAATATTTTAAAAAATGAGGTTGAAGAACTTAGAAACTCTATCTTAAAATTTCACAAATGAAAGGAGAATTTGGATACCTTAATTGTATCTCAAAAACTTCCTTTGGTGAGACGTGACTTAGGCTTCAATGGAGTATCATCATCTACCCCACCTAGAACTATATTTATTAAATCTAACATACCATAGACTTTATTATTAAGGTAATAGCCCCAAGGGCTAATGACAAAGCACACACAAAACCTTATACTCAAAAGAAGAGTAACCAAGTGTCATATGGCCTAAGAGGGAAACCTCAAAAAGTTAATCATGCTTTCTTATATAAGAAAACTACACCATGAAAAGCACTCACCAAACATGCATGTTTATGTCATTATGCATATATTGCTCCTAGAAAGATAGTAAAGCCTAATTCTAATGCAAAGTTGCAAAGCATATTTAAATCCAAACAATGTCACTATTGCATGAAGCTTAGGCACATAAACAAATGTTGTTTTATAAGGAAGACTTACTGGAAACCTTTTATTGCTAACCCCTAAGGACCCAAGTTTATTTGGGTACTCAAAAACTAAACCTAAATTATTTTTTGTAGTTGTGCCTCAAGTTCACATCAAAAGAAAATGTTTGACTGGTGGATAATGAATGCTCAAGGCACATGACCAACAATAGAAGTTTTATCACTCAAATCAAAATAATTGATGGTAGTAAGGTAACATTTGGAAACAATGTCAAAGGTAAGGTAATTGACATTAGCTTAATTCGTTTAAATAATCATTTTTTAATTGAAAATATTTTACTTATTGATGGCTTAAAGCACAATTTATTAAGTGTAAATCAATTATGTGATAAAAGAAACTAAGTCATTTTTACGTCTAAGGTCAAATAAATAGATATAACAATACTTACATAATAAATTTATACAAGTTATCTAACCTTTTCTCTAAATGCCTTATGACAATTAGCGATGAATTTTGGCATCAATATAAAAGGCTCGGTTATGCAAGCATGAATTTAATTCAAAGCCTTAGCAAATGATAGCTAGTGAAAGGATTACCAAAAGTCAAATTTGCAAAGGATAAGACATGTGAACCATGTTAAAGAGGAAAACAACACAAAATATCATTCAAGTCTAAGAATATAGTATATAAACCTATTAGAGTTGCTAGTTTAAGAGGTAAATACTGTGCTTTTATCATTATTGATGATTACTCTAGATTCACTTGGATAATTTTCTTAGTTTAAAAGAATGATACTTTTGAATCCTTTAAAAAATTTTCCAAAAGAATTCAAAATGAAAAAAGGTATTTTATTTCTAAAATAAGAAGTGATCATGACAAAGAATTTAAAAATGAGAATTTTTAAAATTTTGGTTTAGAATATGGTATTTCTCATAATTTTTCAACTCCTAGAACACCTCAATAAAATGAGGTTATTGAAAAGAAAAATATAACTCTAATTGAGATGGTTAGAACAGTGCTCAATGCGTATGGTTTACCAACTTATGTTTGGGCCGAAGCCACTAATACTGCATGTTATATTTCTAACAGTGTTTTCAAAAGGTCAATCTTAAATAAAACCTCATTTGAACTATGGAATGGAAGAAAATTTTTTATCTCATATTTTAGAGTATTTTAATTCAAATGTTTTATATTAAATACTATGGATAACTTTGGAAATTTTACTTTTAAATCCAATGAAGGTATCTTCCTAGAATAATCCATAAATAGCAAAATTTATAGAGTTTTTAATAAAAGATCATTAGTTGTAAAAGAGTCTATGCATATTATTTTTTTATGAATTTAGTAAACTTGATCTTGTGAAAGGTAGTGCTCTTGATGGTATTATAGATACAATGAAAAAGCTTAATCTTGATCATAAAGAGAATGGTGAGACCTCAAAGAGAGATGATAATGATGATCAAGGTCCAAACTTTATATTTTAATCTTACTTTTGTTGCTCAAATTGAGCTAAGGAATATTGATGAGACTCTTAGTGATGAGAATTTGGTGGTTGCTATGCAAAAGAAACTCAACTAATTTGAGAGAAATCAAATTTGGACCTTAGTTCCAAAAGGACTATCCAACCATTGATAGTAAATGGTCCTCTTGGAACAAGTTAGATGAGCAAGGTCATATAAATAGAAATAAAACTAGATTGGTTATCAAAGGGTACAACTAAGAGGAATGCATAGATTATGATGAGACATATGCTCAAATTGCTAGATTAAAAGCAATTAAAATTTTTTTAGCTTTTGCATGTCATGTGAACTTTAAACTTTTTCAAATGGATGTCAAAAGTGCATTTTTAAATGGTTTTATAGAGGTGGAAGTTTATGTTGAACAACCTCCTGGTTTTGAAAGTCATACATTGCCAAATAATGTATTTAAACTCATTAAGGCCTTATATGATTTGAAACAAGGTTCAAAAGTTTGGTATGAAAGGATGAGTACATTTTTTTAAAAAAATAAATTTTCAAAATGACATGTAGACACTACACTTTTCATTAAAAATCACAAGCATGACATATTATTGTTCAAATTTATATTGATGATATTATCTTTGGATCTACTAATAAATTATTTGTCAAGAATTTTCTTAGTGTATAACTAGAGAATTTGAAATGAGAATAATGGGAGAGCTCAAATTCTTTCTTGGTCTTCAAATTAAGCAAAACAGGGATGACATCTTCATCAACCAATTCAAGTACACCAAAGAGCTTTTAAAAAAAATTGGAATGAAAGGATATAAGAGTGTTAAAACTTCAATGAACACATCAACCAAATTGTACAAAGATGAAAAGGGTAATGTTATAGATGAAAAGCTTTATAGAGATATGATCATATTTCTTTTATACCTTACCGCTTCTAAACCTGATATAATGTATAGTAAATGCGTATGTGTTAGATTTTAATCATGTCCTAAGGAATCTCTTGTACATGCTGTGAAAAAAAATTAAAAAATATTAATGGCTCAATGCACTTAGGCTTATGGTATCCTAGAAACATTTTATTTCATATCATTGGTTTTTTAAATACCGATTATGCCGGTAGTTTTTTAGATAGAAAAAGCGCATCTGGAACTTGTTACTTCATTGGTGAATGTTTAGCTTCTAGGTTTAGCAAAAAACAAGTTTTGGTTGCCTTGTCTACTATTGAAGCATAATATATGACAGTAGATTTTTATTGCACTCAAGTTCTTTGAATGGGACAATAAGTTTAGGACTATGGTCAAGAGATTGATCATATTTCCATCAAATATGACAATATAAGTGCTATAAATCTTTCTAAAATTACATTCAACATTCTATGAGCAAACACATAGACATTAAATATCGTTTTATAAGAGATCATGTCTAAAATGGTGATGTTGTATTAGAATTTATTGAAAAAAAAATCAATTGACTGATATTTTCACCAAGTCTTTCAATGATAAAAGGTTTTGTTTTATAAAAAGGGAGTTTGGTATGCTTGATGGGAGCACTTTATCCTAAAAAGAGTTTAAAAAGTATACATTATATTAATTATGCATTTTGATGTGAACCTTAAGTGATATGTCTCACATTTTATGATCTGCATGTTCAATTTATATGATAAATGATTATTTTTCATGAAATAACATGTTTAATTGGTTTAGGAAGAAGTTTAGTATCACATCTTTTTTTTTTGAATTTTGTTTTTATTTTTGCCATGTTTTAGGTATTCATGACCGTGAATTAATATTCACAGCCATGATTAAAGTTGTCAAAAATGGCAGAATTGTTTAAGATTTGATTCACACTTTGCATCACAATTTGATCCCATTATTAATTAGATTCACACCCGTGACTATTTAGTGTCATGGTCGTGAACATGTCCTATTTCAAAAATATAATCGTTCACGCCTTGGATCACGGTTTGGGTAATTGTTTTGTTTTCCCATGAACACCATGCTTCACGCCCATAAATCGCGAATATAAAGTCTGATTTCATTGTTTCTTTCTCAATTTTCTCTCTCTTCTTTGGCCGATTCTCTATGTTTTCTGGTCAAATTCGACCTCCAAAATACATTTTCACACAAAATCGGTGTCATTTTTACCCTATAAACATCTCAAACACATTTTTACCAAATTTATTCAAGATTTTATTAAGTTTTTCAAGCTTTCTAAAAACCTTAGATTTTTTTTTCTCTCAAATCCATTTTCAACAATGGAGTATGGAGTCGATTCTTTTAAAGGGAATAAAAAGAGCAAAGCCCTTAAGCTCTATACATATTTTTTACTCAACATCTTACCCCCACACACTTATCAAAAGTATTATGCTCTCAAAAATGGTCCATTTTGTTAGCAAGACCCTTCGACTGGAATTGTATCTGGGCACCGTGACTAGAATCCAATATGAGAGTTTGGCTTCAGAAGTATGACATTTTAGATTTGTTGACATCTACAAGCCCACATTCAAAGAGCCAACACTGGAGTTTCTTAGCACCTTGCAAGTGTCTCCAGTGGGCAAGGTCTCTTTCCAGCTTTGCAAGCAAGATAAGACTCTCATATCAACTGAATTTGGGGAGATTTTCAAGCTATCACATGAAGGTTTGATAAATGAAAGTGAGGTAAAGGAATTTTACCCCTCTTCAGTATGACACAATTTTGGTAGCAATTACAGTTGGGATGTCAAAAAGACCAAGCTACTCATTTGAAGAATTTGGTTATCTATTACATTCACCGTTTTCTAACATACTCGATCTTTGCCCGAGATGATAACAACGGTTCAATTTGGAAATTCGAATTATTGTTATTTGAATGGGTTAGATCAAATCAACTAGTGGCCTTTTACCGATGGTTTGCTTCTCATCTCCAATCGATTTCGACGAAGCCTTTAGGTGATATCCTCATCAAAAATTATGTCACTTACTTGGCTATGGAGCTATGACTTTTGGATCTTAATGATCACATCTATACCGTTGTCTCAACTTTCTCCAGAGATTGACTTAACATCAAATCCTTTATCAAGTTGGGAGCTGCTGACAAGATCATCTACAAGGATGAGGTGTATTATTGCTTTATCACACTAGAATGAGAAATAGCATAGGAGCCAAAAGACCCTAAAGAATTTAAAGCTGGTCTTTAAGGGCTATAACAGAGGAAAAGATGAGCCTTCTGTAGTTTCGATAGATATACTGGATGCCCCAGCAACTGGTAAGGTATCTTCAACATCTCAACAGAACTTGGATCAACAACTCATGGCTTTGATCACTTCTTTATTTGACATGCTTCAAGAAAGTATGGATTCCTTTGAGCAATCAATTGATAAGAAGTTAGAGGACCTCAAAGACTTCATCGAGTTTAGAGTTGATAGTCTAGAGAATGAGATTACTAGTATTCGAGAGCAATTATCTAGCTTCAAGCCATGACTATCATAGCTTTAAATTTTTCTTTAGATCATTAAATATAAAAGTATATCCTGTTTGTACTCAAACTCACGCATGTATCTTTTTGATTATCAAATGAACAAATGAGATTTACTTTATATTGTCTCATTTCTTCTCTTATATTTGTTACTTGTTTCTTTTTTATTGTGACAAGGGAGAGGAGAAATATAATATGTAAACCTAACATATACTTTGTATATGCTTAACATGAATGTCATTTAACATAAAATATATTTGACATATACCTTTCATATACATGGTATAAATGTTATGATCAATGCTTATTTGAATCTCATTTGAAACTTCTTCTCTTATATGCTTATGGTTTGAAAAGTGGTATTCTTATGGTTTTTATAATTCATACTTAAGCATATTTTGAGGGGAAAAATTTATTTCTCCTCAAGCTACATATTGCACAATTATTTGTCACCATAAAAAAATGAGAGATTGTTGAACTTTGAGAGATATTTCCATTATTTTAATTATTACAAATAATTAAGCAATAAGAAATTTAACTTTTGTTATGTTCTAAGTATTTTAGACAGGTTATATATTTCTAAGACCTTGAAGCAAGTTGATTCAAATCAATTGAATTTTAAAAGATTGAAAATAACAAAGATTCACGTCCATGACAAGTTCATCACACTCGTGAATTAAGTAATGTCGTGACCAATAATCAGCACCACCGTGAAACATCAATCTCACGTCCATTACTAGTGAAGCTACGTTTGTGAAAATCCTTAGTGTTGATTCTTTTAGATTCAAATGTTCACGGCTGTGAAACAATGACCAAACCGCGAAGCTATAACACTCACATCCATGAAGAAACAGTCATGCCCATGAAAGATTGTGCATTCTTGGACAGAAGTGTTCACAACTAGCTTCACCACTTCAATCACAACTTCACTAAGAACAGTCACTCCTGTGAAGATTTAGTCATGCCCATGAATTTACGTATTTAATATTGACAGACATGAATGGAAAAGTGGTTTAACGACTAGTTTTGCATTAATTGCACCCAAAATGACTTTATTTCTTAGATGAAGTATAAATACGACTCATTTATTAACTTTTCCAAGTTAGACAAATAAGAAATTAAGCATTCAATCTTTGTAAAACCTTTTGTGCAATTATTCAAATTTGATTTTTATAATCTTTGTTGTAAAACCATTTTAGTTTAGTTTGTTAAACTCTTTTGGTTAGTAAGTATTTTTATTCTTATAGTTAACTACTTAAAAGTGAGTTTGAGTGAGTTGAGTTGTGAGTAAAATACTTGTAAGGATTTTTGTGTGAGCCATTAAAAATACAAGAGTTTGGTTATTGTGTTGGCCATTGAAACACAAGAGTTTTATGAATTAAGTGTTAGCCAATAGAGTAAAACACTATAGTTGAGAGTGAGTTTGAAAAACTTCATTTGTAATACTTTGAGTGTTAGTGAAATATTCAATTAAGATTATGGATAGTAGTAGAGTTCATTAATATCCAAATCTCTATAAATCTTGTGTGTCAAATATATTTTTCTCTCTCACTAATTATTCTTGGGTAAATTTTCTTAAGCAAATTATTATTTGTCAACCAATTCAACCTTTGTTTTAGTTATTTTTTTGGACAACAATAAGATTTAACTAATTAAAACTAGAAACAATCAAATTTTACGAATTTAAACCCATGAGATTAAGTAGGTATTTAACTAATCTCTCTAATTTATAATCTCGTTTATTGGTTCAATTAAGCATAATAAATCAAGTTTTTAATGACTTTCACTTTAATTCACCAATTATACACATGACATTATTGTCTTTCATGACTCATTCCTATCTAAATTTTCAAAAATTGTACAATAAACTCCATTTCACTTCATCATCACCCGAAAACATAAAAAATGCTCCAAGTAACTAATCTTTTTCCAAAACCAACACATTAAACATAAATCTAAATACAAATTTTACTAAATAAGCACTACCAAAATAAGTACATCAATTTAATTGTAAGTTTATAACTATTTAATTTTAAAGTATATATATATAACCATAATGTCTTCATTAATTATAAAGTCTATAAACATATAAATTTATTAAGTATATCAATTTAATAATATAATATAGATTAGTATTTAAATTAAAATAATACAATTATTTTGATAAAAAAACATAATATAATTAAAATAAATAAAAAATTATATTGATTTATCATATACTTATCATACATACATTTATTATAAATGAGGTCACTTTATAATTGATTCACTTAAATTAATTTACCAAATAATTAATGTAATTTAGATTTATTATATATACAATTAAATTAAATTATAAATGCTAAAAAATATAATTAGTGATTAAAAACATGGTAAAAAATAAAACTAGCAATATATTACATATATTTTTTATTTACATATCAATAATAAAGATAATTGATTGACTTGATGATGAACTTATTTAAGATTTATATGGAAGTTATGAATTCAATTTTTTACATTACCATCATAAATTTTTTAGCATATAAAATTATTTTTAACATATAAAATTTTCAATTATTTGAATTTATTACTATTATAAATGTCATATAAATTTAGTTAATTAATTAGTTAATAAATTTGATTATAATTTAATTTTATGGGTTAAAGGATAGATAATTATAAGTTTAAGTTATATTATATATGCATAATAAAATTATAAAAGTTATAAATAACATTATATATAGATTATTTCATTATTATTAGTTATTATATATAGTAAAATTATAAACATTTAAATATCAATTCTTTCAGTACAATCTAGTTCTAAATCAATTCAGTATAATTCAATATAGTTCTCGGTTTATATACTACTAAAAGATTCAAATTCGTCGAAATTAAAGTTAACGGTACAATACAGTTCAATTTTAGTCAAAAAGTCAACCATACAGTTCAATTTTAGATTTTTTTTCGGTTTTTCAATCTAATTCGAAAATATTCAAAATTCACGTATAACCTTGCCGTTTGACCCAATGTCTCAAATCTTAGAGTACTTGTATCCATTTCCAAGTGCAATTGCACATAGGCAATTGCAAATCCAATTGCATGTATATCTTGATAGCTTGCCAATTTACAAGCTTTCAAGTGTTGAAAAAAAAGGAGACAATTTTATTTTTTATGGGTTTTTACTGTATTATTTCATAATAATTTAAGTAATATTTTTAATTAATTAATATATTTAAAATTAATTAATATATAATTAATAGTTAACATAATTAATTAATTAAGTGGATATATTAATATAAAGCATAAAATTAAGTTAATAAAATTAATTATATTAGTAATATAAATATAATTAATATATAATTAAAGTTAATTAATATATAATTAAATTTAATTAATATAAAAAATTAATAATATGATTAATTTGATTGACTTAATTTCATAATATAAAGTATAAAATTAAGTTAATGTAATTAATTATATTTAATAATATAAATATAATTATTAATATAATTAATATAAAACTAACTTAATTTCATATTTTAATTACAAAGTTAATAATAATAATAATAATAATAATAATAATAATAATAATAATAATAATAATAATAATAATAATAATAATAATAATAATAATAATAATAATACACAACATAACAATAATGCATTTGAGACAACAACAAACAATAATAATATTATACATTATGTAATAATAATAATAATAATAATAATAATAATAATAATAATAATAATTTTCCTAATTAATTTTTTTAAGTTTCATAATTAATTTTTATATGCAATTTATTAATTTTAATATAAAATAATTTTATCAATAAAATGTAATTTATTTGAGGATAAAAATGTAATATTATAATTGTTAATTGTGAATAAAATATATTAAAATATCATTTGGGTCTCATGAAATTAATATCAATTATAAAAATAAAATATATTTAAAAATGTGATGAAAATTTTATTGATATGATGTGAGATCCAATATTTTGCAATTGCAATCTGGACGCTCTTAACTAATATTATTAAACTCAGCTCGATCCAATCGGTTTAACCTGTTAAAGATGGAATCGGTCCCATAACTGGGCTAGTTTAAGGATTTAAACCTGGAGTGTATTTGTTCGGTAGAAAAATCAATTACTTGGCTGGTTCAATCGGAATTCATTAGAACCAATCATGAGTTGACCGGTTTGGTTAGTTGAAAATTCTTGAAAAATACCATAATGTTGTTGCTAGGAATTGAGAGTATTTCTCACACTTTTACCACTAGGCCGCACCCTCTTATTAAATGTCACTTTTAACTTTTATTATATTAATAATTCAATAAAACTAACCCAATATTTAAACTAGCCTATTAATTTAGCATTGTTTATATAATTTCTACCAAATAGCTTACAAACTATAATATAATTACAGAAAATTATAATTAATTTGATTATTTTAATATTATTATTCATACTATTCAAAAGATGCACATAATTAATAAGTTTAATAATAATATACTTTATTAATTATAATATTATTCATATTATTCAAAAGATATATATAATTAATAAAATATAATAAACTATTCAAAGATATTTATAATTAATAAAGTAAAATTTAATTATTTATATTTTCATTATAAATTATGAAAAATTTTAAATAAATAATTTTAATTTCATTGAGAAAATAAATATATTTTTATAAAGTATTATCTATTTTTAATTTAAAAATTGAAAATATATGAATTAATTAATTAATTATATTTTTTAATAATTAATAATTATAAATATAAAGATTATATTAAGTTTGAAAATATTTGAATATGATTGTAGATTAGTTTGAATTATGAATATTTATTATCAATACTTAACTAAGTATTAATATTAAGTATTCACATTATTCAAGAAATATGTATAACTCATTAATTTGAATTTAAATATTTATATTTTTATTATTAATATACAATATGACAAAATTTTTATATATATTATTTTTTAAATTATTTATTTCTATCAAAAAATATTTTACTTGAGAAATGAAATTTTTAAAAAATTAAAAAATATTTAAATAAATCAACTATATATATATATTATAGTTGAAAATATTTGCATATTAATTTAAATTTGGGTATTTAAAATTTTTAACAAAATATGTATAATATAAATATTTTTACAATTTTATTTTACATTATATATATTAAATATTAGATTTTGTAAAAATTTTATTTTAATTTGTTTAATTTTGGTTCAATTCCAGTTAAATTTCTAATTCTAAGGCTTTGACTTTTCCGGTTGACCGAGTCGGTCTGAGAACATTGCTCTTAACTGTTATTTTCTTTCCAATATATTTTTTTTTCACAGCAAAAATGTAATAACAAAAGCTGCTGCTGGTCCAAAACCTGAATCCCTACGTCAAAAACCCAATAATGATCTCTCTTTCTCTAGAGAGAGGAAGAGAAGTACCCATTTCCCAATTCATTCACGCTATGACATTGAAACCTTTCAACTCCTACACTATCGCCTTGATGATGTTCTTTACATTCTTGATCCTCTTCTTCCTTGGTTTCCTCGAATTCCCATCTGTAACAACCTCGATTCCCTTACCCGTTAATAGATTGCCCACTACATCTTCTTCCCCGGAACCCTTTGTTGACTTGCAAAGTGCTTTCAAGAAATGGGATTCGCAGGTGGGTTGTGCTCAGTTTAGGGAAAAGTACAAGGATTTGATTCATTTGGGGTCTTCTGGGTCTAATAGTTCTGGTTCTTTACAAGAGATTGGTGGTGATTCTGAGTGTAATCAGTTGAAAATGGCACATGTTAGTGTTTTGGTTAAGGGGTGGACTTGGATTCCCGATAATTTGGATAATTTGTATTCTTGTCGTTGTGGGTTGAGTTGTTTGTGGACCAAATCTTCTGTTCTTGCGGATAAACCGGATGCTTTATTGTTCGAAACAATTACACCTCCACTTCGGGTAATTTTTTCTAACTCAAATATTACTTGTTGAAAATGTGGATAGAGTTAATTTGCGGATGTATGTGGTTTTATGATGCATATATATATATATATATATATATATATATATATATATATATATATATATATATATATATATATATATATATATATATATATTTATGCATGTACTATCCAAATTATGATAGATGATTAGGTGGATTTGGTGAATACAATTTATGCTGTGTGCAGAATTGCTTCATATTGCTGCTGAATATTTAGGCACAAAATTAAAGATAAACAAGTTTGTTTGGTACAGCTGCGATCTGCTTCTTAGCTAGCTGATATGGGATCAATAACATAGCATTGATTGAAGAGTTAATTAAAAAATGTGTGATTTTTTTTTTTCAATATAACTTTAGAGACTAGACTAGTGACCAATTTTCCTTTAGCATAAACCTGCATTTATCTGCTGTCATTTTCATTCAATCATTGCATGAACACTTTTCTAGGAAATTAAATTATAAGTGGAGAGATTAGTCCATTGTGGTCTCTTTGGAGAAGGGTTTTGGGGAAGGGGACTGCAGAAATAGTAAATAGTCTCATTATTGAACTATTTTGCATTAATAGCTGTCCTTATGTGTTGAATCTTCGATCCCTTTGGAAGCTCAAGGTTTTACTATTCACAAGATAATGGGTCTTGGATCTTTTGAACTATAATGGATACTGCAAAAGCTATAGGAAGTTTAATTTGGTTGAGGTTCAACTTATGTATAAGAACATCAAAGAGCAACTAGGAGGGCAAAGAACATCAATTTGGGAGAGTTGCAAGGGAATGTTAGTATATTTTTTATTCAAAAGTAAGTTACACAATTAGGCCTTTTCCTAATTGGGAGCTTGATGTGGTGGATTTGCAATATTGAGAATCTGCAAGAATGTTTTAGTTTTAGGCTTTGTAGTTAGAAGATGCAAGAGTATCTTATAGGTTTGGCCATTAAAGAATTTAGGGGGGTCAGTCTAGAGTGTCACAAATGTAATAATTTTTGGTACTTAGTTTTGTCATACCATAGGATGTTGAAAATTTAGTGTTCATAATGGGCTGGTGGAAATGGTGAAATGTGTGCTTTTTTTAATGTTCTAGTTATATTACGGAGAATTGCTAAAAATTATATTTAATTAGTCACAATGTTTGGGAATGAGTTTTAGGCGGTGAGAATCTGTGTAAATTAAACTTAGCATGGCTGAGATGGATGGTTTAAAACCATGTTGGTAACAGTTGGCATATAAAAGGCTGCTTCTTTTTGAGTAAAACCATCTTTGGTAAGGGACTCGCATTTTCAGTAAACCTCTGTCTGATAAGGGATGCCTGTAAAAGGCTGCTTCTTTTGATTGTGCTTTGCACTTACAAGTTAACATGGTTAGAGTTGAAAGGGAATAGATTTGGGAACACAAACTAACAAGGAAATTTGAATACTTATTAAAGTTACAAGTTTCAGACTCAAGACTCATCATGGTCTACTATCAGCATCTCAACTTCTGAAAGTCAGGCTCTCTTCATTGGGCATGTATCTTAGACACTAAGCCTGAAGTCATGCACAAGGCACAAAATAGGCTGGCCTTCTTAATATTGTCCTTTTCTTTTGGTGTTATTATTATTGTTATCATCATTACTTTAAAATTTAATCTTTAAAATATATCTATGCCTTTGTTTTAAATGAGAAATAAAAAACATATTAAATCAAATGAGCAAAATAATAATAATAATAAAAATAAGAAGAAGAAGAATGAATGAATGAATTGGTGCATTTGGTATAAGATGGGGTGGCTAGAGCTAGTTGATTTAAAAAGGATGTTGATCATACCAATTCAAATAAAAATGAAGGAAAAAAACTTCATACCCACCTCCTCTACTAGTATTTGGAGAAGGTAAAAGCATCTTTTCAGTTGAGAGCCAATAATCCTCTAGTACTTATAGATGAGAAAGCTATTGATTTCCAAGAAAAGTCTCCAAAAATGATGATGATGATGATGAAGTGGTTAAGTTTGATGATGAGTAAGCCTTATGATTGCTTTTGGGACATGCTGTTTAGGAGTAGGATTATTGCTTTAAGTCTCTTAAGCATATTCTTTCTTTCTTTTTTTTTTTAAATATAAAAAATATTGATGTTAAGTCTATATATACTTTATGTTATGAACTTATGCTTATTATTGAAGTTATGAAATTTGGTCTTTATTTTTTCTCTTATGTCTCACCTCTATTAAGCACTCACCTGCATCTTGCTGCCTAGGCCCTATGACCCATTAGCGCCTTTAATCATCATGAAATATGGATTGTCTGTAGTTCAGATTTGGCATGTGAAACACCCAAAAACTTTGCTCCTACTGATTTGCTTAAGGCTTGGAATCTTGTTTGGCATTGAAATTTGGAAATGATTAGGAATCACAAACAAACCAGAAATGTGGACTGTGCAGAGCCTAAAGCTACTAGTGGTCTGGCAGTTGTACTTTGGTAAGATATCATTGACCAATTCTTCGGAGAAACCGGAATCGTGATTGATGTAAATTAATGCTTATTCATGGGCACCCAGTTGCAACTACCTAAAAGGAAAAGTAATTGCTAAGTGATGACAATTATGCATTTTCCACTCTACTGTAAGATGATGTGATTAAGAAGTGAAATTTCTCTGTTTTCTTCTTTTCTTCTTCCATTACAATAAAGAAAATTACAAACTAAAAGTTGGAAGCATAAAATCCACAGTAAAAGGTTATAATAAGAAAAAAAGACAATGGTTTTGTGAATCTTGTGGATGCAAATCTCACATACAATTGTTGTTGATATGGTCAAGATTATCATCAATTCATTTAAGTAGCAGTTTATAATGCAAGAGGGAGAAAAAGAGAGGGTTGATTTTCAGGAAAATTCATTGTTATGGCAGCTGTAAATTGACATTCATGGTTTGTCTTCATCTGTGTTGACTAGGATGCCAAAATAAAAACAACTGCGAACATCAGAAGGCATATTTTCTGTGAAATTTGCCATTGAAGAGGCATTTAGATCTGATTGTATGCTTAACAATTCTAGTCTTTTATTTTCTTTTAGGGAATGGATCCTAGAAAATAAGTTGTACGTGTCAAAATTGGGGACAAAGAACAGCAAAAAGAGACAAGTTCTTTTGAGTTATCTCTATGTTCTGTTTAACTGTTTACGCACGAGCCAGTTGCCAGTACATCTGTTTTTTTTGTTCGTCAACCATGCTTGAGGTTGGGCCTTGGCGTAGCTATAAGTTCATATCGATGCAACTATGGTATGATAATTTAGGGCAGTCAAATGGCTTCGCCATAATGTGTAAGTAAACCCTTCCAATGTCCTGCAGTTGTGTGTGTCTTGTGCATTGGGCTATTGACTGTTTTCTCATATGGTCACTCTGATGGGAATGTTCCCTCTGAGAAGTGAATGTTATCAATGTATATGTTACCTATGGTTCATTATCCATCATCTTAATTGCACTAAGATAGATGTGTAGAGGAAGATTTCAGTGAATCAGCAAAACTTAACTGGCTGCACAAGTTTGATAAACAGATGCATATAATGCAGATTACTCTTTTAATTCTTAATTATGAAGAGGGTCTGTTAAATCTTGCTTCATTTCTTTTGTTTTCTATATTTGAGTCATTTTACTTGCTCTTTTGCCTTGAACTGCTAGCATCCCTTTTTTTGTTGGCATACTTTCACTTAGTAATTTTATCATGTTGTAGAGGAGGAATGGGGATCCACTTCGCGTTTACATGGATCTTGAAGCAGGCAGGAAGCGGTCAGGTTATGAGGATTTATTTATCAGTTATCATGCAGAAGATGATGTTCAATCAACTTATGCCGGTGCACTCTTTCATAATGGTCGAAACTATCATGTGTCTCCTCGCAAGAACAACGTAAGTTTCTGGCTTATGTTTCCTGGCTGTTCTGCATTTTCTATTTATTTAGTTTTAAATTTCATTTGTTTTTTCCATCGTGCAATTGCTAATGAAGAAACTAGTCATTGATTTGTATTTCCTTTAATTTGAAGGACACACTTGTTTATTGGTCTTCATCACGTTGTCTTGCTAAAAGAAACCAGCTGGCCAAGAGTTTGCTCAGCTTACTTCCGCACCATTCATTTGGCAAGTGCTTGAATAATGTCGGTGGACTAGATATGGCCCTTTCATTCTATCCTGAGTGTGCCAATGATGAGAGCGTCAAGCCAAAATGGTGGGATCATCTACATTGTGCTATGTCTCACTACAAGTTTGTCCTTGCAATTGAAAATACTGCAACTGAGAGTTATGTGACTGAAAAGCTATTTTATGCCCTAGACTCTGGTGCAGTTCCCATCTATTTCGGTGCACCAAATGTGGATGACTTTGTTCCTCCACATTCAATAATAGATGGGACCAAATTTAGCTCCATAGAAGAATTGGCCTCTTATGTCAAGACTCTTGCTAATGATCCTGTAGCATATTCAGAGTACCACGCATGGAGAAGATGCGGTGTATTGGGTAACTATGGAAAGACGCGTGCAGCAAGCCTTGACACAGTGCCTTGCCGATTGTGTGAGGCTGTTAGTAGAAAAGGAGGGAGAAATGCAAGAGCTTAGTGAAATTTTTTGGATCTGTAATTCATTTGGTATAGTTCTGCTGGCCACACAACACTGATTCCAAAATTTTAAACTATTGGATGAAAATGCTGGTAAGTATATAGACTCAAGAAATTAAATGTATAAAGAATAATTCGTTTTAGAGGTCACAATTGAGAGATGCAAATATCCTAAGCCCCAGCAGAAGCCCTCCCTCTTATTGCTTATTTATTTTCTAATTTTCCCTTTAGAAAAAAGAAGAAATTGTGTAGGATGGTTTGCTTTTGATTCAAAGGTAAACACTGGTTAGGCTTTCGTCTAACTTAATCAGAGTTCTTATGACAATGTACCTAAAAGCATTACTGAAATATGGGATTGGGGATTATATGAACTTCAATGGTTCAGAGAATAGGTTTGCAAGTTACGGTGGCAGTTTCATATAGTTGATCCTGTGAATATTTTAAGATGTCAATTACGAATGTAAATTATGCAATGCATCTTGGCAGAGGTGTGCAAAAATCGAACTGACCCTAAATAAGCCTCACAAATCAAACCAAATTTGTATTTTGTTTCAGTTTGTAGGTTGGATTTTAAGGGGTTGATAAGTGGAAAATTTTCGTTGTTATTAGACTCAAAACCAATTTCTAAATTGAATCATATTGAAATTTTAATTATTTCAATTCGGATTGATACTTGAAACTTTAAGACTAGTTCGATTAGATTGAAACATTTGCTTAATATTTCGAGTTGTTCACATTCAGTTGAAACAAAATCTTCTTTTTCTATATATAGAGATGTCACTTGATAAAATTAATTCTAAAAATTTTAAAACAGAATTAAAAGAAAATACCTTAATCTAATAATAAAATTAAAAGTTAACTTTCAGCATTATTATCTTGTTAAAAAATTATATCATCCTAACTTTTTTTTTAAACATGAATATGCCAATGATCACAAATAAATAAGATTTTATACTTTTAATAAAAGATCTCAATTAAAAAAAATACCTTCAATAAAATATTTATTACTTTAATAAATTAATAATAATAATCCATTATCTAATTTAATCTAATCTAATCTAAAATATATATATATATATAAGCTGAAGTAGTGAGAAAATATTCCAACCAATCAAATCGCTATATTTCGAAATACTAATTTTCTTTAATTTTTATTTATAAATAAATAAAAATATATTTTCAACCAATCGAATGATCTTATTTATTTTTATAAATAAATTTAAACATTTTTTTTTATATTAACCTTATTTGTTACATTGGGTTCTAATAAAAGTTTGTTTGCCAATAAGAATGCATTATTTAAAAAATATTTAATTTTTAAAATTTAAAATTAAACAAATAAAAAATATGATATTATCTTTTCATATTAAAGTTTAATACTAATAAAATACTTAAATACTATAAAAAAAACTTATATTCTATTTATTCAATGTAATTACCGTTTAATAATTTCATCACATGATAGTTTAGTTTTTTTGAATAAATTACAGTTTACCTCCTGAAATTTTAACAAATTATAATCCGAAATAAATTTTTAAAAAACTAACAATCTACCAAATGTCCTTTGATAAAATACTCATTCATTTGATACTGTATGAATTCCAAACATTATAATGCAATATACTGCATAATTTTTCTATAAATATTTTTAAGTTTCATGTGTAGTTTAATGATATTTTATAAATATTTAAAGTTTTTACTTATTATCAACGACTATAACTACAAACAACTAATATATTAAGGTTTCAGTTTTCTTAATTGTTATCTCAAACAATATTTTTATCAAAGAATATGGGGGTAAACTGTTAATTTTTTAAAAGTTTATTTTTTGTTATAATTTATTAAAATTTCAAAGGAATAAACTGTAATTTATTTTTTCTTTCATTTGGATTTCTATTAGGGGTGTAAGAAACCGAATCGAAATGAATTCAATATATTTAGTTTGGTTTATTCAATTTAATAGGTTCAATTATAACTATTAGAATTTAGTTTGTTCAGTTCAATTGAACCTATTAAATTGAATAGCTCTCTCTCGCGTGTACAGACATAAGGGGTGTAAATCCATGGACCAAACCAAGGTTAATGTGTGGGCACGCGACCTATACAGATAAATGTCGAGCCAAAATACTGTGACTCAACCCAATTTTTACATTTATTTATTTATTTTTGAAAATTTTTAAAGGTCATTACAGCCTCACATCTAGAGCCAAAATACGATTGGTCACGCCCTTGATAGAAAAATGTTTACCATTGTCACGCGCGTGACAATGTGGCACACACATGATACTGAGAGGGTGAAACCTATCGCCTACGCGATGTTGTGTCGCACCCGCAATAGTGATGTGCCAAGCAGTTTTCCAAATTTCGACTTTTGAGCTTCTGCAGTTTCTTGAGCTACAAAATTAAATAAATATATTTAATTTTGATTAAATTGTATCCATAATAGATATTAAAACCATAATTATTTTTTCGCTCTTTCCTCTAGTATATATATAGATGATTCTCTTCATTATGGAGGTGCTTCTTCAGAATATAAATTATTCTCCTCTCATTTTTCCTTTATTGTTGTGATAGAAAAATATCATTTTCAATTCGCTATGAGTAATTGTTGTGTGTTCAACTTTTACTCTTTAATCTATTGTATCCTGAAAGACAAACATCAGTCGTCCTAAAAACCTATGGTAGAAGATGAATTTGTCTTAAAAATACTGTGTAAAATACATTCCTCCGATCTTTCTATTCTGATCTTTTCTTGATACTAAATTAATAATCTCCTCAATATTATATTTCCAAACACTATATACATGTCACAATATTATAATTTTGAAAATAATTGTAATATCTTTAAATCTTGATAGCTTGCAAAAGTTTGAAAGAGCAAAACTTATATTTAGCAGGACTGTGAAGCCCCCATTTTCAACCCAACAACATTTTCTACCAAGGCTCTTCCGAAAAATAAAAGTACCCATGTCAAATCTAGACATTTCTCCATCCGAATTCAAATTTGATTGGTATTAAAATTTAAAATTAGTGTTTAATTAGAAATATTGCTCCTTGATTGGTCTTTATATTACTTTTTTATTTTTTTTTTTCACCTACTTTCATTTTTAATATTATCAAATTTGATTGGTCTTAAAATTTAAAATTAGTGTGTAATTAGAAATATTGCTCATTGATTGGTCTTTATGTTACTTTTTTTTATATTTTTTATTTTAAATGACACGTACTTTCGGTATTAATATTATTAAATTCATATGAAAAAAAAAGTGATAGAATTTTTTTTTTAAAAAAAAGTGGATAAAAAAGATAATAAAAAAAATTTAATATGAAGAAGGCGACTTAAATATATTGCAAATCAAAAAATTTCAAGAAGAAAAGTAAAATTTTTAGATGTGAAAACATCCCTGTTGCAGTTTGTTATTGAAGTAACTATAATCAAGATTATAGCCCAAAAACAAATTCTTCCAATCAATGCTGACCAAAATCAATTACAGAGAAAAGTTGACAGAGGAGGAAAAAAAATCAATTGAATTATTAACAAATATTAATACAAAATTTTGTATAATTTGCATACAGAAATTAGGGTTCAGCATTCTATCAGTTTGGTTTAAAATAGAGCTAAACTTTTTTAAATTGAATCGAATCAAAATTTTATAGTTTAACTTGATTCGATTTAATCAAACAATTAATTATCATAAATTGTGATAATTACCACAATGTTATTAATTATCATAAATTATAATCAATTATCATAAATCAAAAATAATTATTATATATTTACTCATTGCCATAAATAAAATCAATTACTATAATTTTATTAACTAGCATAAATTAAAATCAATTATCATAAATAAAAATTAATTATCATAAATCAAAGTATGATTAAAACTTGCAACGACAATATATAAAAAGGAAAGTTGCAATAGTTAATTATATTGAGTTATTTACATTATTTTTCGAAATAAAATTGGCAATAATTACATTAATATTAGCCTCTAAATTAGTGATTATTAAATGTATTATTTATTTAACGAGTTAAAGTGGAAGAGTCAAAATAATAATAAATAAATAAATAAAAAGTAATATATTAAAATTTTAGTTTGTTCAGTTTTATTGATTTTTCAAGCTTTTTAAGTAATCAGTTTACATGATGTTATTGAATTGTTCAACTATTTGAGCAAATAGTAATATACTCCACACAAGAATGTCTCTTGATGCAATTCAATTCTCATTAGTATGTTCATTTGGCCCTGACCATCTATTTGATTCTATGAGAGTTTTAGAGAATTGAGCTTCGCACAATTCACCTTTGAAGCGGCCCCATTTCACTCTCACATAGGTGATATCTTACTCATAAATATCATTAAAAGCATGTTTAATCTTTCAATCAACAATATCACTGGTTTAACCCCTATAGTGATCTCATCATATCTTTACAATTAGGTTGTCCTATTGAACCTAGATCTCGGGATCTCCAGTCAACTAGGTTGAATTTTTCTTTGTATAGACTTTTTACTATCTTACTGGTTTAAGTTTCATTCCTCTCAATGGTTTATCAACTAACTCTCTATTTAACCCTTTGGTTAGTGAATTCGTAAGGTTATCCTTTGATTTTATATAATCAACAATGATAACCCCAGTTGAGAGTAGTTATCTTATGATATTATATCTACGACGAATGTATCTAGACTTACCATTATACATATTACTTTGTGCCCTTCCAATTACTGATTGACTGTCATAATGTGTACAAATTGATGGCATGGTACTTTTCCATTTCGGAACATCTTCTAAGAAATGATGTAACCATTTAGCTTTTTCAACGCATTTATCTAATGCAATAAACTTAAATTTCATTATAGATCTGACTATAACTGTTTGTTTAGAAAATTTTTAAACTACAGTTGTACCAGCTAGTATGAACACATAGCTGCTAGTAGATTTTGAATCTTTTATATTAGAAATTCAGTTTACATCACTATATCCTTCCAAGATAGTTGGATATCTAGTATAATACAATCCATAATCACGAGTATACTTTAAGTACTTTATTACTTTTACAATTCATTTTCAGTGATCAATTCCTGAATTATTCATGTAACGACTCAATTTACTTACTGTATAAACAATATCTGGTCTTGCACAACTCATTAAGTACATGAGACTATCAATCACACGTGCATATTCTACTTGAGAAACACTTTTTCCTCTATTCTTAGATAGATAAAGACTCAAGTTGTAACACCTTTATAACACTTATTCTGTACGTACGTTGCATGGGTAAATACGATTATAGCCGATGTATGCTAAAATTTTTTTTATCTTAATTTAATGATCATAATATTATCAACACTTAATTAATCATTTTAATTTTTCCAAAACTTTCGGCAGTGTAACAGCTATAATCTAACTAACCCACCTGCAAAGCAAACAATTCACAGCCTATTTTTGGGCATAACAATCCACATATAATGCAATATATTTTTCATTCAACTACAATTTTTTACACATAATAATTCACAAATATTTCTTTATCAGAATATATACACAATTTTATTCATACAACACCATATATAAACCTATATATACATGCCATTTTATACAATAAATTACAATTATTTTAATATTCCGTCAGCTTCTAAAATTTGTATGCATGCTCCTAACTTTTCTGCTACTACCTGCACGCAGTCAAATAATTACGTACTGAACATTAATATGCTCAATGGTGATTACTAATATAAAAATTTCTACTAACTATATTTTCATGCAATTATTTTTTTAATATACTATTCAATTTCTCTCTTTTAATATATAATTCATTTTTTCAATACTTTATTTTTAATTACTCTTAATTCTCTATTTAATATCTTAATTAATTTTATCATTTTTTTTCAATAATTTTTTTTTCTTTTTAATCCTTTTTTTTCAATTTTTTTATTTACTTTGTTACAAATTTCACTTAAATTTCTAAGTTTTCATTTATTTACAATTATGTCATTAACTATATATTATTTACACTTTTGCCACTAATATTATAATTTTTCATTTATTTATTTATTTATTTTTAATACACAATTCAATCTTCCACTTATTTTTTATTTTTCAACTTTATTATTTTTGTCACATTTATCATTATTATTATTATACCATTTTTTATCATTTATCTTCTATTTCTCACTTTTATTATTTTTTTATATTTTTCATTTATTTCATGTTTATCATATTTTTCATTTTAATTACTTTTCTCATATTTTATTCATAATTGTCACTTTAATCATTTCATTCACATTTGCTACTTTTATCATATTTTTCACTTGCATATTTTCCTATCATATTTTTCACTTATATCAGTTGTACTCATTTTATTCACATTTGTCTCTAGGTTAAATCTAACTCAGGATACATGGGACGTGGACTCCAAGAGTCCACTACACTGAAGAGTAATTTCGAAAGATCATCCAAGCACTATACTGTACACTGAATCATTGAGTTACAATCACTAAAATAGACTATCATTGACCTACATAAGCGAGTCGCTATGACCCTCACTGCGGTAATAATGTCCTTATAGCTAGCCAATTATATCCCGAGTTAGATTTAACCATCAGAAAAAATAACTAAGGATATTATTTTATTTCTTCAATTCAATTTCTATTACAATCATAAATTTCATTATTTTTACATTATTAATCACTTAATAATTTATTCTTTTATAACAATTTTATCTCTACCAAAAATTTTCACATTTTTCATTCTAATATATCAATATTTCATTATGGATAATCAATTAAGTTATAAACTCACTAAATACATTTTATTCATTATTTTTTATTTCATACATAATATCATCAATAAATAGAAAAATATTCAATATTTAATTTAAAAATTTTCAATAAATTTTTAAATATTTAAAATCATATTTTCTTTCATTTAATGACTAAATTTTCGTTTAATTAGCAAAAAAAATATTAATTTCTCCTCTTTCATTTTTCAGCCTGTATTTAATTTTCATCATTAATGTTTTTCTTTCACTTTCTAATTATTCATTTCACTAATTAATACATTCATTATTCCATATATATCATAATATTACACTAAAATGTATTTATTCCTTAATATTCATTTTCTCACATAATAAGGTCACATTTTACAATTTCCACTAATTAATTTTTTAATTGAAATTAATCATTCTAATTCACTTTTCATAATCCATTAATCATGTTTTAAGCATTAATTAACAATTACATACAAAACACACAATTTTCTAAATTTCCATAACCCTAAATCATACTTAATTAATGAAAATAATTAGATTATGGAATCACTAACCTAATTGCTTATTTAGGCTTTCCTAATATTCCTTTTCCTTTTTCTTTCATTTAGAAGCACTTTCACCTTGCTTTGAACCTATCATGGACAAAAATTTTCCTTCATTAATCCACCATTATTTTACTTCATTAACTCAAATAAACTTCATATTTATTATCTACATACCTTAAACTACCTATTTGAACCATTAAATTAATTTAAAACTATAAATTTTGCTTACCTCAATTTAATATCCTAAAATTTCTCCTTTGCTTTTCTTTCACTTTAGCCTTCCAAATGAAGATTAAAAACTTCTATTAGCTACTAAAAAGGCCGAAATTATTTTTGGGTAGTTGATTTTGGTGTTAAAATTAAAGAAAAATGAAGAAAATTGGAGAAAAAATGGGAAGGAGATGGTTCAGCCATGAGGGAGGATTTGGGGAAGAAGATTAAGCAGAATTCTTTAGAGAGAATTCTGATATTTAGGCCAATTTATAATGGCTTAAGTTGGTTGGGCTTGGGCCCAACAAAGCCCAACCCATTTAGGTCCAATTATGCATTATAAATTTTTTTCACTTTCCAATCTCAATTTCACACAAATTTGATTCCATAATTCATAAAATATTTTTATATGTCTACACAAAAATTTTCAACTCAATCGGATTTCATTTTCTGTCCAGTTCCCTCAAACTGAACTGATAATTCAATTTTTGGTGTTATTATAAAATTCTTTTTTCACTATCAAATAATCCTAAATATTATTTAAAGTATATCCACGACTTAAAATAAATTTTTAGATATTGTTTGCTATTTTTCATAACCCGGTCAAAATACGGTCAACCAATTGTTTAATTAAACCGGATCCTATTTTTTCTTAGTTTTAACTTTTGAGGGCTTATTTGACTTTATTTTCACTCCAAATTTTACCTTCAGACTAGTCATAATCTATATTTGTCGATAATCAAATAAAATATTTTTCACCCAGGGGTGTATTTTTGACCCCCGGGTATGCTGATCAATCTCGGAAACTATAGTTTACGACTAACCCGGTATTTAGGCTATTACAATTCTTCCTTACTAATAAAAATTTTATCCTTAAAATTTTATCTGTATTGAACAATTGCAGATATTGTTGCCTCATTGCAGCTTCTAGCTACCATGTGGCTTTTTCCATATTGTGGTGGCTCCATAACACATTCACTAGTGGGATTTGCTTGTTCTTGAGTTGTTTAACCTCTTTGGCTAGGATCTTTAATGGTTTCTCTTCATAAGTCAGATCATCCTGTATTTGAATTTCTTCTGGCTTGATTAGATGACTTGAGTCTGACCTATACCTCCGTAGCATTGACACATGAAACACATCATGAATCTTTTCTAACTCTTGAGGCAGCTTCAATCAATAGGATACAAGTCCCACTAGCTGTATAATCTCATAAGAGCTTAAAAATCTTGGACTTAGTTTGCCCTTCTTGTAAAATCTCATAACTTTTTTCCAGGGTGAGACTTTTAAAAACACTTGATCTCCAAGTTGGAACTCTATCTATTTTCTTCTTAAATCTGCATATGACTTCTGTCGGTCCATGGCTTCTTTCAACCTATTCTTGATCACCCGTACCTTCTATTCAGTTTCTCGAACCAAATCGGTCCCCATTAGCTTCTTTTCACTCAATTCTGTCCAACATAAAGGAGTTCTACATTTTCTCCCATATAGTGCTTCATATGGCGTCATTTTGATGCTAGACTAATAGCTGTTGTTGTAAGCAAACTCTGCTAATGACAAATACTTTTCCCAACTACTTTCAAACTTGAGGACGTAACATTGCAACATATCCTCAAGTATCTGAATTACACGCTCCGACTGCCCATCAATCTGAGGATGAAAAGCTGTACTGAAATGAAGTCTTATCCCCAATGCTTCCTGCAACTTTTTCCAGAACTAGAAAGTAAATCTGGGATCCTTGTCTGAAATAATAGAGGATAGTACTCCATAAAGTCTCACTATTTCATTGATGTAGATTCTGCCAACTTAGTCAGTGGATAGTCCCTCCGTACTGGTATGAAATGGGCTGATTTCATCAGTCTATCAATGACTACCCAAATAACATCATGCTTCTTTCCCGTCAAAGGCAATCCCATCATAAAATCCATGGTCACTCGATCTCATTTCCACTCTGGTATCGCAATAGGCTGAAGTAAACCCGATGGAACTTGGTGTTCAACTTTCACCTGTTGGCATATCAAAAATTTACTCACAAATTCTGTCACATCACGTTTCATTCTGGGCCACCAGTAATGTACTTTCAACTGATACATCTTGTTACCACCAAGATGCATCGCATAGCTGTTATGATGAGCTTCTGTGAGAATGTTCTTTTTTAGTTCATCTTGATCTGGTACACATAACCTCCGGTTGAAATAAAGACTTCCATCTTCACCCAAAGAATAACCACCTTCATTGCCCTCTTTTACTCTGTTCACTATGAAAATTAAGTGATCGTCTAGCTTTTATGCCGCTTTCACTTGCTGAAGAAAGTCTAGTTTTACTTGCATTTCTGCTATTATCGCTTCCTCTTGTGTCATATCCAATCTGACATTTATCACTCGAAGGGCTACCATAAATTTTCTACTAAGTGCATCAGTTACTACATTCGCCTTTTTTGGATGATAGTCGATTAGGCAATCATAGTCTTTTATCAATTCAAGCCATCGTCTCTGCCTCAAATTAAGTTCCTTCTATGTGAGAAAATATTTCAAACTTTTATGATCTATATAAATATAATATTTCTCACCATAAAAATAATATCTCCAGATTTTCAAGGCAAGTACAATTGCTGCAAGCTCAATATCATGAGTAGGATAGTTCTTCTCATGAATATTGAGTTGTCGGGAAGCATATGCAATCACTTTACCTTCACCCATTCTTGGAGGCATCACTATAAATCACAAAATCCTTGCCAAATTTTGGTTGAGTTAACACTGGGGCTTCTGTCAACATGTTCTTAAGCTTCTCAAAGCTTCCTTAACATTTATCCGTCCATTCAAACTTAACGTGCTTCTGTAATAGTTGAGTGAGCGATGCTGCTATGGTGGAAAAACCTTTTACAAATCTCCTATAATACCCAGCCAAACCTAAGAAACTTTTGACTTTTGTAACAGTCTTAGGTATTCTCTATTGTAAGATTGCTTCAATCTTCTTTGAATCCACCTTTATCCCTTCAGCTGAAACTACATGACCCAAAAATGATACTTCATTCAACCAGAAGTCACATTTACTGAATTTTGCATACAACTGCTTCTCTTTCAATATTTGCAAGATAGCTCATAGGTGTTTGTCATGTTCTTCAAGTGTCTTCGAATACACTAGAATATCATCAATAAATACCACCACGAACTGGTCCAGATAAGGATGAAAGATCATATTCATTAGATCCATAAAAGCTGCTGGGGCATTCGTAAGTCCAAATGGCATGAATAAAAACTCATAGTGGCCAAATCTTGTGTGAAAGGCAGTCTTGGGTACATCTGCTTCTTTTACTTTCAACTAATGGTAGCCTGATCGTAGGTCAATCTTTGAAAATACACCTGCTCCCTTCAATTGATCAAATAAGTCTTCAATACGTGGAAGGGGATACTTATTCTTGACCGTTACTTTATTCAGTTGTCTATAGTCAATGTATAATCTAAAAGACCCATCTTTCTTCTTTACAAAGAGTACTTGTGCCCCCCATGGTGAAATACTGGGTCTGATAAAGCCTTTATCAAGCAATTCCTGCAACAGAATCTTCAACTTCTTGAGTTTCGTAGGTGCCATCCTGTAGGGTGCAATCGAAATAGGTGTTGTACCTGGAGCTACATCAATAGTGAATTTGACTTCCCTGTTAGGTGGCAAGCCTGGTAATTCATCGAGAAAGACATCTGGATAATCTCTCACTGTAGGCACATCTGAAACCTTAAGATCCTTCTTTTTAGCTTCCATTGCAAAACACAAATAAGCAATGCACCCTTTTCTTATAAGTCTCTTGGCAGTTGTAACTGAGATCACATCTGATAAAAATTCTGTTCTTTCACCCACAATGGTGATTTCTCGATCATCTGAGAGTTTAAGTGTCACTCTCTTCCTTTTATAATCTACTGTCGATTGATGGGCAGATAACCAATCCATCCCCAATTTCACATCAAACTCGCGGAATGGGAGTTCAATTAGGTTAGCTAGGAATTCATAACCTTATGCACTAATGGGACAATTCCTATACACCTTGTTCACCACAACATTATTCCCTAAAAGATTGCTCACTAGGATGTCCTGGTCTAATTGTGAATCTCTTAACCCTTTTCCCAGTGCAACATCAATATTTATGTAGGAATATGTGGAACCAGGATCAATAAGTGCATAAACAGAAGCAGTCATAAGCATAAATTTACCTACTATCACATCAGGGGAATCTTCCTCTTCTTTGGCTCTCACTGCATAAGTACGGCCTGTAGCTCATCTTTGACCCTAAGATTACTGTACAGAAGGTCTAAATGCTGATGGGTTAAGGGTTGCTCCCCTACCTCGGCCTCTGGATGGTAAAGATCCAATACCAGGAGCTGGTGACATAGCGGTAGAAGCTTTAGCCACTGGACAATCCCTGACCTGATGATCTTTTGAATCGCACTTGAAACCTGCGCCCGTCAAATATCTGCACTCTCTTGGATGAGCTCTACCATAATGGCTACAAGTCTGAATTGTACCTGCCCCTCTGCCTCTAAGTGTACTGCCCACAGAAGTAGCTGAGGCATTACCACAGAATATATTTCCTTGTCCACGCCCTGGTACAACTGATGTACGACTCTGTGATGGAGCTGGTCCCCTAGGATTCTTACTCTGAGAACCCAAACCACTGAACTGTCTCGGCTTCCTCTTATGCTAAAATCGAGTTTGTCTGTTAGCCTCATCTGACTGGATACTTTCTACTTTAATTACAGCTTCTACCAAGGCATGCAAATTTGGATGTTGCTGTGCAACCACTATCTGTCTGATCTTATTATGGAGACCCCTCTCAAATCTCTGACATAACTTCTCTTCTGTCAGCTGGTAATCATCAAGGTAGGCACTGAGGCGCTCAAACTCGCGCTCATACTCTGCTACTGTCTTGTTTCCCTGTTTGAGTCTCTAGAAGGCATCTGACCCTATATATTTCTTTTCAAACTGATCTAAGAAGAAATCCCAATTCAACTGTTCACCTGGGGTATGCTTGCGTACTTAATCCCACCAGATGAATGCAAGATCCTGAAGTAATGCCACAGTACCTTCAAATTTCTCTTCTGGTGGGCTGTGAGTAATTTCAAATAACCTCTTTATCTTGAACAACCATTCCTCAACTTGTACAAGGGTCAATGGATCACGCCCATAGAAATCTTGAGCTCTCAATCTCTTCAACAATTCCAAAAACGGCTTCTTTTTAAGTGGAGCTGGAGGCTGTACCTGGGCCGCTAGTTGTGGCTATTGAGCTTGTTTAGCCTGCATTCTGTGTTGAATATAATTAGCCATGAGATGGAGAAAATCTGGATGTGGCAGTGGAGGTGGTGCAACTGGTGGAGTGACATTCTGTTGCGAGATTTCAGCTTGCCTAGCACTAACCGATGTTTCACTCTCACCGTCTCCATCACCTTGACCTTGTTGAGATACCATCATTCACTACAAAACAGGAAAAGAGCAAACATACGTTAGACTTGTAACACATTTCATCCATCCATTGGCATGTATATACATATAATCCATTCATTTAATTTCAACTCCGATCTTAGAACCGTCTAAATCATGCTCTGATACCACTAAAACTGTAACACCCTTATAACACTTATTCTATACATACGTTGCATGGGTAAATACGATTATAGTCGATGTATGCCAAATTTTTTTTTATCTTAATTTAATGACCATAATATTATCAACACTTAATTAATCCTTTTTATTTTTTCAAAAATTTCGGCAGCATAACGGCTATAATCTAACTAACCCACCTGCAAAGCAAACAATTCACAACCCATTTTTGGGCATAACAATCCATATATAATGTAATATATTTTCCATTCAACCACAATTCTTTACATATATAATAATTTGCAATATTCTTTTATCAGAATATATACATAATTTTATTCATACAACACCATATCTAAACCTATATATACATGTCATTTTATACAATAACCTACAATTATTTCAATATTCCGTCAGCTTCCAAAATTTGTATGTCTGCTCTTGACTTTTTTGCTACTACCTGCAAGCAGTCAAATAACTACGTGCTAAGCATTATTTTTCATTTCATACATAATATCATCAATAAATAGAAAAATATTCAATATTTAATTTAAAATTTTCAATAAATTTCTACATACTTAAAATCATATTTTCTTACATTTCATGACTAAATTTTTATTTAATTAGTAAAGAAAATATTAATTTCTCCTCTTTCATTTTTCAACCTATACTTAATTTTCATCATTAATTTTTTTCTTTCACTTTCTAATTATTCATTTCACTAATTAAAACTTCATTATTCCATATATGTCATAATATTACACTAAAATGTATTTATTCCTTAATATTCATTTTTCACATAACAGGGTCACATTTTACAATTTCTACTAATTAATTTTTTTAATTGAAATTAATCATTCTAATTCACTTTTCATAATCCATTAATCATGTTTTAAGCATTAATTAACAATTACATACAAAATACACAATTTTCTAAATTTCCATAATCCTAAATCATACTTAATTAATGGAAATAATTAGATTATAGAATCACTAACCTTAATTGCTTATTTAGGCCTTCCTAATCTTCCTTTTCCTTTTCCTTTTCCTTTCCTTTGGAAGCACCTCCACCTTGCTTTGAACTTACCATGGACAAAATATTTCTTTCATTAATCCGCCATTATTTTACTTTCTTAACTCAAATAAACTTCATATTTATTATCTACATATCTTAAACTACATATTTGAACCATTAAATTAATTTGAAACCATAAATTTTGCTTACCTCAATTTAATATCCTAAATTTTTTTTCCTTTAATTTTCTTCCACTTTAGCCTTCCAAATGAAGATTAAAAACTTCTATTACTACTAAAGAGGCTGAAATTATTTTTGAATGGTTGATTTTGGTGTTAGAATTAAAGAAAAATGAAGAAAATTGGAGAAGAAATGGGAAGGAAATGGTTCGGCCATGAGGGAGGACTTGGGGAAGAAGATTATGCAGTATTCTCTCTAGTGAATTCTGATATTTATGCCAATTTATAGTGGCTTAAGTTGGTTAGGCTTGGGCCCAACAAAGCCCAACCCATTTAGGCCCAATTATGCATTATAAAATATTTTTCTCGCTTTCCAAGCTCAATTTCATCCAAATTTAATTCCATAATTCATAAAATATTTTTATATATCTATACAAAAATTTTCAACTCAATCGGAGTTTATTTTCTGTTCAGCTCCCTCAAACCGAACTGATAATTCAATTTTTGGTGTTACTGTAAAACTCATTTTTCACTATCAAATAATCCTAAATATTATTTAGAGTCTATCCATGATTTAAAATAAATTTTTACATGTTGTTTGCTATTTTTCATAGCCAGATCAAAATACAGGCAATCAACTATTTAATTAAATTGGGTCCAATTTTTTCTTAGTTTTGACTTTTGAGTACTTATTTAACTTTATTTTTACTCCAAATTTTACCCTCAGACTACTCATAACCTATATTTTTCGATGATCAAATAAAATATTTTTCACCAACGGGTGTATTTTTGACCCCCGAGTATGCTGATCAATCTCAGAAACTATAGTTTATGACTAACCCAGTATTTGGGCCATTACACATGTAACATTCAGTGATTTAGGCCCCGATTGCGCGTGACCGTAGTGGGGTCTACTGGTTCAATCGGAGTCTAAATTTAAACCCAAACAAAAATGACTAATAATAAGAGAAAATAATTAACGGTATTATTATTTTGGAATTAAAAAGATTTGGGGTAGAATTAGAAAAAAAAAAACTTTCTATGGACAAAATCGGTATTATGACAATTGTTTGGGGAAAAAGTGTGAATATGGAGGAAGATGTGGCAAATAAGAAATTTCTTAAATTTTAAAATTTCATTAAAATTAATTTATATTTTGGACCAATGGATGAAGAGTTTAATGTAGGCATGGAACCACCAAATACTCACCTAAAAAAAATGAGAAATTCTTTATTCTTCCACCCAAAATATCAAAGTCATCATCTTATTCTTTCTTCACCTCTTTGGCCGTCCAACATACTCCCTCCCTAAGCCTCCATTTTCATTCAATCCAAGCTTGAAAAAGAAAGCAAATAAATTAGTTTTGAGAGGCAAAAATTAGATTTTAAGAGTTCTTACCATAAAAGGTACCAAAGGAGCAAGAAGGAAGGAAGAAAAAAAAAGGTAAAGAGAGAAATATTAAGGGGAATTTCGGCCCACTTTGAAGAACACTTAAGGTGAGTTTATTCTTCTTAAATTCAACATTTTTCCTTCTATTTGAGACCCATAATGATGATAGATGTGATTAGGTTTGGTAGATTGAGTTTATGTTGCAAGATTGGAAGTAGAAATTTAAGTTTGTGATTAATTGATGGAAGTGTAATTAAACTTTGAATTAATGATATTTGATGTTAGGTAATTATTTTATGGCTTAAAAACTGAAGAAAATATAATGTTGAAGGATGAAGGAGGGGCTGCCATAGTTAAATAAATTTGGGAGAAATTGAAATTAACATAGAAACACCACAATTGGTGATAGATTAAGAGTGAATTGAGTGTTGAATTGAAAAAACTAAATTGGGAACTAGGATATGATTTTTGGGCAGCCATGACATGTGAAGAAGGAAGTTTAATCTTAGTACATTTTAGCTCAATTAAGGTGTAAAACATATTAGGAGCATTAGAATATTATGTAGACATGAAAAACATTGAAATTGAATGTTGGAATTGAGTTATGGTATGGTTGTGTAGGAAAAATAAGTGAACAAGTGAGAGACCCTCAAGAGGGTGACAAAGGCAAGGAGAAAGCTAGCTAATAAGAGAAGAAAAAGAAGGATTAAGGGAAGAATCAAGGCTGATTAGGTATGTGCTTCATTGATAAAAATTTTGCATGTTGTTAATATGTATGGAGTTATATGTTAAGGTTTGTTATGTTTGTGTTGTTGGGATGTTATGTGTTTTGTTGTGACTTTTGATATTATATTTGGAAATGAGACCCAATGGTGTGAAATAATTGAGACATATGAATGTATTTGCAATTCTGGAAATTTTATTATTAAAATGAATACAAATGATGAATGTGGTTGAAATATGGATTGATGTCAATTGATGGCTCGGGTACAGAATTCCAAGAACAGCTCTGTCTATTTTGATGATAACTTGAGTTATATAACTCTGTTTTATATGTTCTTTGTTGGAAATGAAAGCTAAGACACAGGGATTTAATATTTATTCAGACTATAATATCTAATTATGTCTAGAGTTTTCCAGTTAAATGCACGAAGTTTAAAGCTAGAATCTGTCCAGAAAAATTCTGGGCAGAAAATTCTGTGATGATGCAGTAGTGAATTAATCATAACTTTTGATAGAAAATTGATATTTACGTGATTCTTGATGCATATGAAAGATAAGACAATAAAATAAAAATGGTTAGAAGGATAGAACTTCAAATTCGAATTATATATGGGCTAAAAATGAAGCTAAAAAATAAGTCTGAAATCTGCCATAGGTAAAAACATACAATATTGGGCTTTTTGCATGTGTTGTTATAACTATATGTAATAATCCATGCAAATATTTACTTTGATGGTAATTATAAATGTTTAACAAATTATTTATGTATGAGATTTTATTTCAATAATAATAGAAATAAAGAACAAAAATAAAGAAGCATAATTATGATAGTTAAATAATGTTGACATTTTTGAAATATAGTGAATTAATATAAAAATAGTTAAGCCCAAAAACACATAGTCTAGAACTAGAATAGGGAATAGTTTGGCATGTCAATCAGGGGATTTAAGGCACTCGGTGCTAAATATAAAAACCGGTAATGACAATTTATAAATGCGTTCGGCGCAAAATTATTAAGCCGGTAATGACAATATAACAAAAGCCGGTAATGACATTATTATAAAAGTGCTCGGCGTTATATTATGAAATCCGGGAATGACAACCCCGTTATTCCTATTAGTTAGTTCGATTATAGGTGTTATGGGCATAAATAAATAAATAAATAAATAATAATAATAATAATAATAATAATAATAATAATAATAATAATAATAATAATATCGAAGTATGTGATTTTTTTTATAAATGTTATATGAATTAAAGTTATTATATATTGAGTGTTTGCAGAAATTTATTGATTTTATATAATTCTTTATTTTATGTCTTATTTATTAAATGAGTAATTAATATGTGAGAAAATATATATGTATGTAAAATTTTTATCATTGAAACACCACTAAGCTAGTAGCTTAGCGCGGGTGATTTCCTCTCGCGCAGGTTTAGAAGTATAGGCATAGAAAATAGACTGTCAGAAGAAGAAGGGTACCCAGAGGAAAGCAGCAAAAAGCTTTGGGTTTAATTTTCGGTATATGTCGTTAAAAACTTTGTAAATTAAAGTATCGTTTTTATTTCATATCATGTGTATTAAATATGTAAGTCACTATGTAAAAGAACATGATTTGAATGTAAATTAATGTACTTTATAAATAAATAAAAGTTTTAATATTTGGGCTTGTATGAAATTTTACTTTAGTTTATGCAATATTTTCGAAAAAAAAAATATTTACTTCACTTCATTAATTTTATAAAACAGTAAGACGGGTAATGCTATCTTACCTTGCTGAACTATAGTGGGGTAAGGGGGTGTTACAACACAAGTCCAAAGGGATTTTAGCAATACTTATATCATTTTTATTGAATTTACCAAGTATTGTATCCACATAATGTGTTTGACTTAATATAAGTCCATATGATATTCTTGAGATTTTTATTCTCATAATTACATTTGCTAGTCCCATATCTTTCATATCAGACCTTGAGTTTAACATATTCTTAGTAGACTTAAATATTTTATCATTACTACCAACAATGAGTATGTCATCAACATACAGATACAATATGACTTAACCATCACTAGTTTATTTGACATAAATACATTTATCACACTCATTGATTTTAAAACCATTAGACGATATTGCACTATCAAACTTTTCATGTCATTGCTTTGTCATTTGTTTCAATCCATATAAAGATTTAATCAGTCTACAAATGTTCTTTTCTTGTCTTGGGATAATAAAGCCTTTAGGTTGTATCATGTAGATTTATTCATCTAAATCTTCACTTAAAAAAGTTGTTTTTACATCCATTTGATATATTTTAAGATTGAACAACGCAACAATCGCAATAATCATTCTAATAGAATTTATTTTAGTTACAAGAGAATGTGCATCAAAATTGTTTAGGCATTCTCTTTGTCTGTAACCTTTAATCACAAGCCTAACTTTATATTTATCAATTGAACCATCTGCCTTTATCTTTTTTTGAAGATCCACTTGGATTCTAGGGGTTTACACCCTTGAAGTAAGTTCACTAGTTTCTAAGTATGATTTTGCATTATAAAGTGTACCTCACTTTCAATGGCTTCTTTCTAAAGAAGATCATCTGAAGAGTTTACAACCACTGTGTAAATTAAAGGTTCTGCCTCTAACATGTATGTCAAAAAATCTGGTCCAAAAGATTTTTTCAACCTTACTATTTTATTACGTTGAAACTCAATTTTAGCTGGCTCAACTTCAAAACCAAGTTGTCTTTCCTAAATTTGATCTTGACTTTGACTATCTTCAGTAATAGCCTCAAAAGTTCATTTGGATTATTTTTTCTCTTCTGAAGTTTTACAATGAAATATATGTTCAAAGAATGACGCATTCCTTGATTCCATTATCATGTTCTTGTGCACGTTTTATGCACAAGAAACCGATAAACACTACTGTTATGTACATAACTAATGAATCTGCAATCAACTGATTTTAGGCCCATTCTTACTTTTTTTAGCAACGTAATAACTACTTTAGCAAGACACCCCCACACTCATAAATATTTATAGGAATATTTTCTTGCTTTCTATAATTCATAAGATGTTTTATCTTGCTTACTACGGGGCACCTTATTTATAAGGTAATTAGTCGATAACACGGCTTCCCCCCCATATGTTTTGGGGCATCCCAGAACTTATCAGCATTGCGTTTATCATTTCTTTCAAGGTACGACTTTTTCTTTATTTTCCCATAACCACACCGTTTGACTAAGGAGAATAAGGTGTTGTATTTTTTTGTATAATTCCATGTTATGCACAGAATTTCTCCAAATAGTGATTCATATTCACCATCACGATCACTTCTCAATACCTTGATTTTCCTATTGAGTTGATTTTCAACTTCAATTTTATAGAGTTTAAATTTCTCTATAGTCTCATCATTGCTTTTAGGCAAATACACATAACAATATTTTGTACAATTATCAACAAATGTGATAAAATATTTATTACCACCTCTTGTTTGAATAAATTTTAAATCACATATATCACTATGTATTAGATCAAGCGGTTCAGTTTTTCTTTCAGTTGTTTAAAAAGATGATCGTGTTAAATTTGTCTTAATGCAAATTTCACATTTATGTTTTGAATCAATATGAAAATTAGGTATGTGGTCTATGTTAATTAAGCTTCTCAAGGCATTGTAATTATTATGTCCTAGTCTACCATGTCATAAACTGGAAGACTCAAGCAAATAAATATAAGAGGTATTTTCATTCATATGTTCCACAATGATTACATTAAGCTTAAAAAGTCTATCAATAACATATCATCTTCCCACATACATTCCACCTTTAGATAAAACAACTTTGTCTGACTCAAAAACTATATGAAATCCATGTTTGTTTAGCAGTGAGTCTGACACCAAATTCTTGTGAATATCAGGCACAAACAATATATTATTTAGAGTTAGCTCCTTTCCAGATATCATTTTTAGCACTACTTTTCCTTCACCAAGAACTTTAGAAGTGGCATAATTGCCCATATACAGTTTTTCTCCACTTTTCAGTTTGAAAGTAGAGACTATTTTACATTATAAGCAAATGTGCCTTGTGGCACCAGTATCAATCAACCATTCCTTTGGGTTAGACCCAATCAAATTTACCTTTGATATGACAACAACAAGACTAATATCAAAGACCTTTTAAGTAATATTCTGCAATAGATTAGTTTCATTGCTCTTTTTTTTTTCATTAGGAGTTTACAATCATAAGCTATGTGACCCATTCTATCACAATTGAAGCAATTACCTTGGAATTTTTTCTTAAAAACTCCACCTTTATGTCCTGTCTTAGATCCTTTAGTTTTCTTTCTTTTGGAACTTTGTCCATGTTCGATGATGTTCACCTTTGCCTCGGAATAATTCAATCCCCTCCTATCTCTTTTGGAGCTTCTGTTGTCTTCTTCAATTTGAATCTAACAATTAGCTCTTCAATATTCATTTCCTTTCGCTTATGCTTAAGGTAGTTTTTGAAATTCTTCAAATCATGGGATAATTTTTCATAATTGTAGCCACTTAGAAGGTCTCACTCAAGTTCATCCCTTTCGCATGAATGTCATGAAGGATAACTTGAAACTCTTGCACTTGACTCACCACAATTTTGGAATCCACCATTTTATAGTTAAGAAAATGTCCCATTATAAACTTTTTAGCACCGATATCCTTAGATTTATATTTTCAGTCCAAAGACTCTCATAACTGTTTTACAGTTTTAATTCCACTATACACATTGTATAGGGAATCATGTAGCCCATTCATAACATAATTCTGGCACATAAAATCGGAATGATGCTAATTATCATATGACATCCTCACTTAGATATCTTGCTCATCCTCCCTCACAGTAGGAGCATCATTAGTCAAGAACCGTACAAGGTTCAAGGTGGTCAATTAAAACAACATCTTTTGTTGCTACTTCTTAAAATTCAAACTATTGAATTTTTCTAGTTTCTCCTTATGATTCACATGCACTATAACCAGTACAACATGAGAGACAACGCATGCAGCACTAGCTGATGGCCCTTGGGAATTATTCTGAATATTGGTAGCAAATATCTTGTTCTCCATTTTACAAAGAGAATAAAAGAACTATTAAAATTCCAGTAAATATTGATATTAACAAAAAAACGGAATTTGTCTTAAGATTGTTAGGAAATATAATATAGAGACAATTGTTAATCTAGTATCAGGAAAAGATTAAAACAGAAAGATTTGAGGCCTCTGTTTCATACAATGCCCTTAAGACAATTCACCCCTATCACAGGTGTTTAGGACCACTGGTATTTGTCTCCCAAGATACAATAGATTAAAGAGAAAAAATTAAACACACAATAATTGCTCATAGCGAACTGAAAATAGTATTTCTCTATCACAACAAGAAAGGAAGAAGGAGATGAGAAGAATATATATTTTGAAGAAGCACCTCTAAAATGAAAAGAATCATCTATATATATACTAAAGGAAAGAGATAAAAAAATTATGGTTTTAATATCCATTATAGCTGCAATTTAATCAAAATTAAATCTGCATATTTAATTTTGTAACTCAAAAAACTGCAGAAGCTCACAAGTTGAAATTTGAAAACTATCCAGCACCTCACTGTTGTGGGCGTGACACAACATCTCCCGTGCAACAAGTTTCATTTGCTCACTGTCGCGGGCGCGACACGATATTGCGCCCGCGATAGATTTCACCCTTTCATTGGCCTTGGTTCGATCTATGAATTTGCATCTTCCACATGATTTGCACCTCATGCATTGTCTTTGGTTTAGTCCATAGATTTGCACCTTCCTTGTGCCTGTGCGTGTGAGAGAGAGCCTTCCACTTTACTTACTTAACAAAGTAAGTATGAATTTTTATATATAAACTCTTCCCCCAACTTTTCATCTTTCCTATGTGAGATTCCCCACATTTGAATTTCCTTCTCTTTAACAATGAGCTTACTTTGAGTTTTAATTTCTTATTCACACATTCACCATTTTAAGTAGGGGTGTCAAAACGGGTTCGCGTGTCATAAATGGGTCGTGTCAACCTGCTTTGGTGACACGATTAGAGTTGACATGAACACGACCCATTTATTAATCATGTCAACACGATACAAAAATTAAATGGGTTACACAACACGACACGTATAACACGTTTAATTTTTCTCCACTTAATCTGACACGACCCATTTAACCCGATACGACTCACTTAACCCATTTAACCTGTATATCAGTTATAACCTAAAAATTAATAAATATTTCTAAAATAATTGAAAATATGTCTAAAGCAAGACCCAAATTAAGTTATTACAATACCAAAATTCAAATATTTTTGCAAATAAACACAAATATACAAGTTTAATAATTTAATTTGTTATTTGACCCATTTATATTTTGATAATCTTATTTAATTCCAATTTTTTTAATTGATGCATTTAAATATGCTCAATATATGTATTAATTTGTATTAAATTTTATTCTCACTATAACATTCACATTATGATCAATGAAAAATAGTTCAACTACCAATATTTTACATGACATAACATATAATTTTAGGCATTTTATATATCAATATACATTATTAAATTAAGGCTATTATAATTTTTTTGATAATTTTTTTTAAATAAATATCCTTATATATAAATAATAAATAAATGTATAACTATTAAAAATTGAAAATAAGAAAAAAAATTATCCATTAATATATATGTACGAGTTACTTACTAATCTAATTAATTTGAGAATTTTATGGTTTGAGTTTTGGTTAATTGATTAAATGAATTTGAAAAAATAATAGATTTAACTAATTAATCTTAAAAAAAATTGAATTAAATATTATTTAATAAAATTATGAGCTGTTGATAATCAAACAGTAATTTATATCACACAGCTTGTATTATATTTAAATATTTGATGTATTTAAATATTTATTTTTTATAAAATTACAGTATTAATTTTAATATTTAGTATAAATTATGCGTGTCATAAATGGGTCGTGTCGGGTTGACACGACACGATACGAAAATTTAAGCGGATTGTAACGGGTTCACGTATCAATCTGTGACACGATTCATTTAAATCATGTCATAAACAGGTCGACCCGTTTATATCACGAACTCATATAAACTCAATACTAACTCACTAAATTTACGTGTTACGCGTGTCAGGTTCACGTGTTATGACCCATTTTGACACCTCTAATTTTAAGCATATGAATATCATAATTCATAATTCTCATATCAAAGAATACATATTCGGATTATCTTTCTAAAATCGAGTTATGAGACTTATCCGAATATCACTTTCAAAGTGATCATTAACTACAAATTTCCAACAAATAGTTCACTGATTCTGTAACGGCTGGGTCTCACCCTGTAATCAAGGTCTCAGCCCGTTACCACATGATAAGCCCACCCACCGTCTCATTGAGACTAACGGGCTGTTAGGGTCTATAGCCCAATACTTCCAACCAATCTCCTGGAATCACAGTCATACTGTTTGCCACGTGTAGGTTGTTGAAGGTAAGAGTCAAACCCTTGACCTCCCTTTAGCCTCAGTAAGAGACTACTAATTGTACCATAGTCTCTTACTGAGGCTAAAGGGAGGTCAAGGGTTTGACCATTGCCTTCAACAACCTACCTGTGGCAAACAGCATGACTGTGATTCTAGGAAATGGGTTGGAGGTATTGGGCCATGGACCCCGACAGCCCGTTAGTCTCAGTGAGACGGCGGATGGGCTTATCCTGTGGCAACGGGCTGAGACCTTAATTCCAAGGTGAGACCCAGCCGTAACAGATTTTCTATCTTAAATGTTGTATGAGATTTGAGGTTAGAAGAAAATATGAAACAACATTAGAGTGATTTTTTTTATATAACTAAAATGGTACTTCCACAATCCTCGTGACATACCACCTCTAAACCCACCCATCATAAGATGAACTCCACCATTTAGAGCTTCCATTTGCCGCCGCTAGCGAGCAATCCTCCAATCAACCTTATGGTGCACATCCATAATAGTAGACTCACAAGAACACCATGACTACAAGCTTCTTGACACCTTGCCTCTTAGCCTCTCTCTCGTTTTAAATTGGGAACCAAGAATGATGTGAGTAGAGCACAATTCGTATTTTATGCATGTAATCGTGTCGTATTAATTTAAATGTACCATTTTGTATCGTGTAATTGTGTAATACATTTATAAATATATATACATAAACGTATGTAATATTATTACAAACAACTAAAGTTAATATTTCATAAGTATATGTTAATTTTTATAATGTATTAATAATTTTGTATGGTATAACATATATATATAAATATATAAAAATATAAGTATATGTGTACAAAATAAAATTTAAATATTTAATTATCTATATGATTATTACTAATACAAATTATAGATAATTTGTTAATTTGTATTTCCATATATTAATATAATTAATTATAATATATTATAAATTTTTTCATATATAAACTTATACATATATTTAAAATATATAATTGAATAATTAGATATTTTATATATTTTAAATGTATCTAATTATGTTTTAAATAATTTAAACGTATTTGTATCGTGTCGTGAAAAATCCGTGTTTTAATTGTGTCGTGTTCAAAATTATCAGTTCTAGATATGGCTAATAGAGCTATTATTTTAAAAAGTTCCTGTTATAACTATAGCCCAACATTCTTGATTCTGCTATTCCCAGAAATAAAAGAACATACTGTTTTAGTTTTCCCCTAATGAATTCTTAATTAGTGATCAACACCTATGACTCAACAATTTCTCCCAGCAAGGAAAACAAATATTTCTAGTAAATTAATCAATTAAGTATCTAACAGCTAATTAATTTCCATAATTTTTCTTCACAAAATGTTCTAAAATATTTGTAGTAAAGGGAAAATATTTAAGAAAAATTGAGCCCACACAAAGATTATAGTGGAAGAATCAATGGAAAGCCAATGAATACTGGCAACATTTGCATTCTCTGATAATTTAATTTTCTCTTTCTTACAAGTAATATAAGAAATCATATAGGAGATTATTCATAATTTCAAACTTCATTATAAAATTTTAGTGTATGAAAGCAATCAAAATGGATGCCAGTGTTAAATTTTTATTTTGTGATGGATGAGAGAAGAGAGAATACTTTTATAAGTCTGATGGGAATCACTATAAACCAAGAAACCAGTAGAACAAATCTTGGTATTGGATCTATGTGGAAAATTTGTAAGAGTTATTTAATTTATAAATTTACTGGTTCTAAATTTACCCACTTTAGCCCATTATTTTGATTCTGTAATTTGTAAAGAACATTACTGAAATATGGAAACATAAATAATAATAATAATAATAATAATAATAATAATAATAATAATAATAATAATAATAATAATAATAATTTTCAAGCATCAAATCTGATGGAAGAACAAGAATCCTCCTCATCTTCCCTGTGAAATTTCCACACCGAAGCCATTATTCCAGTAGAAGCCCATGATTTTGTTTTCCTAACTGGTTGGACCTGCATTTTCATTAGCTATTATAATTATTATTATAGAATATAGATCATTAATAAACTCCTAATTCATTATTTTCAATGAGATATTCTAAAAAATAAAAAAATAAAAAAAACACCAAAAAGACGAGGAAATTAAATTAACCCAAACCAAAATTCTAAAACTGGACTTGCTCTTTGCCTTAGTTTCCTCTTTTGTATCTTAAGAATTTTTAGTTCTTTAGGTCTATTTCTCAGATATTCCTCCAGTTGTTCATCATTCATAGCTTCTACCATATCAGTCTGTCAAAAAACAATTCAATAAAAATGCTTGAAACTTTAATAAATATGTTTCTTCTTCTTCCCTTCTCTCAAGGTAGACATTATTTCCTGTATATAATATTGATTAAAAATATAAAATAACTTTAAAGTTACCCAAATTTGGACGTGAAATATATATTCAACAGAGGAAGAGATTTTAATATATAGACATGCAAAATGTAACGGTTGCTTAAATCATTGCATATCAAAAGCAATACTTGTTACGTTATGAATTTTGAAAAAAATAGAAATGCATGACAAAACATGCGGCTCATATGTATATCATTTTCATTATTCAGCTCTTAAAAAATGCTAAATATTTTTTAATTTTTGCTTTATTTATTATTTTTTATCTTTTAAATGATGTATTATTTGATTTTATTGTTTTGATATCCACATGAAAAAAATAAAGAGTATATATATGATTCAAAAAAATATATATATATAAAGAAAATAATTAGCACTCAATCTCAAAAATAAGGAGAGAGTCATTTTGATAAGGAGAGTCATTTATTTTAAATTAGTTAAAAGAAATTGCATAAATAAAGATTTCATTTTGTTCATGAAATTGTATAATTAATATTTCAACGTTAAAATTTATCTATTTTATTTTTTAAGCTCCGTATCAATTAAATATGTTCAAAGGTAATGTATATACAATTTTTCAAAAATTTCAATTATTTTTGTTTTTTGCGCCAAATACAAGAGAGAATATATAGCTACATGCATTGTTATCAAACCCGGTCTAGTCTGACCGTTCAATTAGTTTAATTGGAAACTGACCCTAAGTAGAGTGGGTTGGAGCATTAAATTTGGAAAAAACTGACAACCCAATTAGGTTAATTGGAAATCGATCGATCCAGTCAGGTTCGAACGATTGTTCCGGCTCAATTTGATTTTGGCAACATGACAAAACAATGTCATTTTTTTCATTAACAAAAAAAAAAACATAGTTGTTATAGTGGAGTCAGTCATGAAAAGCTTCTCGCTCACATGTTGACTTTGGGAGACAATAACTTTTGATTTCAGATGAGTTATAAGAACTATAATATATCAAATCGAAACTCATTCAGAAATTTATACGAATTACGGGATTTATCTATAATGATCACTTTTCAGCCCAAATTTGATCCTTTGAAATTGTTTTGGAGGCATTGAAGCTTTTTTATTCGGTTTAGTGTTTAATTCATTTTTTTTTTGTTAGTTTCTTTTTTGTAATTTTGTGTTGGGCTTTGTTTTGATCTTTTAGTAAATGAGGTTTTACCACAAGACATAAATATACTTTATTTTGGTTTAGAGACAGTTTGAATGTTGATAATAAGTAACTCTATTTTTGTTTTCCAAATTTCAGCATTTTTTTTTGGAAATCAACAAATTTTGATGTTTATTTTTTGGTATTCTTAGAATTAATAGATTATAGAAGATAACTTTCTGACATTCTTGAGCGAATGTGCTATTGTTTATGAATTTAAATTTAAATTTATAAAATGGTATCAATTTATAAAATTTATATCTATACAATTTTACATTTATAAAATTATTACCAACAAAACTCAATTGTATAAAATTTATATTTATTGTGCATAGAATATATCTTGTATAAATTATATTTATATTTTATTATGTATAGAATATGTTATATTTTTAAAAATTTTATATAAACTGATTCAATTTTAATTTAATTTTGATTGAACTTTAAATCTTTAATCTTTGTTTTTTTTCGGATCGTTGGCCAAACTAACTATGATAACCTTGGCTAAATGTGCCCAACCAAATATTCATCATATTAAAGGTCAATCTATATATAGATAGCAATTGGACTCGCCCTGTCCCAAATGGGACATATATTTTTATAATTTTTTTGCCATGTCTCAACTTTGATTTTTTTTAATGAGGATAAGATGGAGACGGTATATATATTTTTGCCCTAAATATATATATATATATATATATATATATATATATATAATAATTATTTATATTTTAATATAATTAATATTTTAAAAAATAATAAAATAAAAATATAACACTTAATGAAAGTAAAAAAATATTTTTTTATGTAAACAATTATATAATTAATTAACTAATTAAAATAAAAAATAAAAAAATTTAACATTAAAATAATATATAAAATTTTAATAAAAATAAGGAATCGAGAATCTCTATCCTCGTATGGTAAAGAGATGATATAAAAACCTTATAGCTCTTCTGTTGTTATCTTCCTGTCGTGATCCATGTCAAAAAACTCAAAAGCTACTTTGAGCTCATCGTCTTCTGTCAGCTTACAAGCGAAACACAATTTATTCATTAGAACCTCCACACTAATACAGTGATCACTGTTGTGATCGACCTCGCTAAGCATAATCGCTACCTCCTCATCGATCAGAGGCTCACCTCCAAGTCAAGAAAAGTAACACCTCTAAGTGGCGCATGAAGACAATCACATTGTTGTCCTTGTCCATTAGCTTAAAAGCCTCAAACAAATTCAAATAAGTATTGCTGAAAATATAAAACTAGTCACCCAGGATTTCATAGGTGTTACGATTTCGACTCTAGAATCAATCCTGTGATTGGAAATAGAAGGATCGGTTTTGTGATTGGAAACAGAAGAATCAGAGGAGGCATAGCTATATGATGAAAGATCATATTTGGAGATTATATATCAATCCTTTTTTGGATAGAAAGAAGTATTTGGGGTTGAGGTTCTTAGTAGTGATTAACTTGATGAATTGCTTAATGACAAATGAAAAAGAATGGATAGAGGGGGCAAGAGAGGCAAAGATGGAAAGGCCTAAAAGGAAAGAGCCCTTTTAGGAAGTAGGCTTAAATTTTTCCCTTCTCTCACTTTCCCTTACTTAGAATAGTGTGTTTGGGCTGCTAATTGAAGGGAAAAGTAATTGTATGATAATTTTCTTGTTTGATTTTGTGAGAAAGTGAGGAAAAGTGAGAGAAAATAATATTTGGAGGGATTAATTTATGTGATTTTTTTTCAGTTCATTTGATTGTAATTTTTAGTTAATTGATTTATGTGACTTTTTTGTTATGTTTGGTTACTAAGAAAGTGATAGAAAGTGAGGGAAAATGGTGAGAAAGTGAGAAAAAGTGATGAGAAAGGAAAAATTTTATTTTGTTGCAGGATCCATTTTGCACACGGTGAAATTTTTTTGCTGATGTGGAAAGTTTACCTCAACATCCTATTAAATGATCTAATGGACTTAGATAGTAAGAGATTTGTGTTATAAAATTTAGAACAAATTATAAAAAATCCTATTGAAATATTAACAAATTACAATCAGAAATAAACTTTTAAAAAACTAACAGTTTATCCCATTGTCTTTTGATAAAAATGTTATTTGAAATAACAATTAGAAAGACTAGAGTTTAAATATACTAGTTGTTTTATAGTTATAATAGTTGGTAATTAGTAGAAATTCTAAATTCTTATAAAATGTTATTAGATTATATATAAAATCCTAAAAATTCATATAAAAACATATCAAAAATAAAAAAAATATGTGACATATTGCACTGTAACATTTGAAATTCATACATTATTAAATGAATGAACATTTTTTCAAATAATAAAGAGGTAAACTGTTAGTTTTTTTAAAGTTTATTTCTGGATGTAATTTGAAAAATTTTAGAGAATTTTCTATAATTTATTCTAAAATTTAAGTTTAAAGAGTTTTTTTTTATATTGCAAATAATAGTTTAGATAGGAGTTAGAACATCTCTAACAAACTTTTTATTTAAGCTATACTTTTTATTTTAAAAAGTGATTCCATAAAAAATGTCTTAATGAACTATCTATCTTTAAAATTTAAAATAAATAGTAAATTTGACTTTTTATATCTAAAAAGTCAAACCCTATTTTTTATTCTAATTATAGACTATATTTGGATTGATGAATTTTGAATGAGCGAATTAGAATAATTTATAAATTTATCTCAAATCAAATTTTTGACTACTTAAAAAGATGTAGAAAGATAAACTTCATTTTTTTATTGTAATTATAGGCTATATTTGGATTTATGGATTTTAAATGAAGGAATTAAAATAATTCAAAGATTTATATTAAATCTATTATTTGACTATTTAAAAAAAATGTCAAAATTCATGAATTTTGGAAAATCATTCACACACCATTTTTTTTATTTTTGAAAGATTTGATTTTCCACATCTCAAATAGAAAAATTCAAAATCCACAATTTTTTAATAATGAGTGATTGTTGTCAGATTTTTTTATTATAAAATTATTCCAAATAAATTAATAGTATTCCAAAACTATCGTTAAGTTTAAAAATACAACAAAAATTATTTGCAATTTTTTGTTTTATTTTCACTTATTTTATTTATATTGGTTTGAATATCAATTGAAAAATATTAATGAGTTATTTCGAAAAAGAAAAAAATATTAATGGATTAATTTATTTATAAACATAGTATAAATGATGAGTTTATATAGAATTTTGAGTAAAATATTTGCACTATTTCAAATTTGACAATAATGATAAATTCATTGATTGTATTTTTTAGAAAATTTACTCTAAATTATATTATTTCATAATTAAATATAAATGTGATAAAAAACTAGAGAATATTTAATTAATGATAAATTACCAATATTTAGTAAAAAATAAAATTTAAATTTAATTGTTAAATCTACGGATTGTGGTCATTGAATAAAAAATGAATATAAGAGAAATTACTTTATAAATTCATAAATTTTATATTAAAATCAAACGATAAATTTTTTATAATTAATGGATTTTACAATTTATTAATTTAAAATCCATAAATTTTATAAAATATATGAATTTTTTATATATTCTATTTTTTATTGGTGTATTTCTCTATAAATATATTTTTCTTTTCTTATAATAAAAATTATTTACTTTTTTATTTTGATAAATATTAATTTTATGAGATAAAGTAAAATAAATAATAAAAATATAAAGAGTTTAATATATTTATAAAAAAATTTACATTTTATATTTGAAAATCCTCTATTTTTATTTATTTATATTAAAGGTGTTTTTTCTGAAGAGCATTGTTAGCTGTGAGATGTTTATAGCACGAAGTAGCCTTGGTCTTTGAAATTCACCCTAACGTATTGGTTAGCGCGGTTCTTTAAGAACTCAGTATCGTTGTTAAGTACGGAAAACAAAAGGAATAATCGCACTCATCATAAGAATCTCGCAATTGTTTTAAGGACAAAAAGAATGCAAAGGTTTGTTCTCAAAGTATCAATCTTGATTCTGCTATTTGCAATCTCGCAATCATCAGAATCTCATGAAAAGTTCAAGATTGATGGGAAAGTGTTGGAGCTTGATGAATCAAACTTCGATTCGGCTATTTCTTCCTTCGATTTCATCTTCGTTGACTTCTATGCCCCTTGGTGCGGCCACTGCAAGCGCCTTGCTCCTGAGGTAGTTAATCAACACTTTCTCTGTCTCGAGGAAATTTTGAATGAATATGATTTGTACCCAATTTCGATGATAGAATTACAGTTTAACTAGACGTTCAGTAATGAAATGTGCTTGAATTTTATTGTGTATTTAGATGAATGGACGGAATCAGATTACAATAGATTTTGTTTATATGATTACCTGTTTTCGTACTCACAAGTGTCCTGATCTTGTTGAGTTAGTAAATACTGAGAAGTAGAAACTGACTTATCACTTGGAATTTTCCAATTTTGGGTTTCATTCCTATTCTTTTTTGCAAGAGGGAGGCTTTGTGTTTTGAGGGATGCATATGATAGGGGTCGAGTCTAAAGTGTAGAAAGTACAGATTTTTCTGCTACTGTCTAAGATATTTTCAAATGCTTCAATCATCTTTAGTTCCCTGTGTATTTCTTTTTCGTCAGTTGTAAGTTGCAATTATTGGTTTTAGATATTCGATTACCATCACACGTGATATTGGAACAAGGACTCTTCCAACGTTGCTCCTTGTCTTTAATGATTTTTCCAGCATTGCAGTTGCAGATCTGTGCTTTTGTCGTTTTGTTATTTGCCGAAAGGCTTCACTAATGGTGGTTGTATCTTTACATCATAATGCTTCATCCGTATGCAATTAGATATGTTAATATCACGCAGGCAAAAATTAATTTTCCAATTTTGGGTTTCATTCCTATTCTTTTTTGCAAGAGGGAGGCTTTGTGTTTTGAGGGATGCATATGATAGGGGTCGAGTCTAAAGTGTAGAAAGTACAGATTTTTCTGCTACTGTCTAAGATATTTTCAAATGCTTCAATCATCTTTAGTTCCCTGTGTATTTCTTTTTCGTCAGTTGTAAGTTGCAATTATTGGTTTTAGATATTCGATTACCATCACACGTGATATTGGAACAAGGACTCTTCCAACGTTGCTCCTTGTCTTTAATGATTTTTCCAGCATTGCAGTTGCAGATCTGTGCTTTTGTCGTTTTGTTATTTGCCGAAAGGCTTCACTAATGGTGGTTGTATCTTTACATCATAATGCTTCATCCGTATGCAATTAGATATGTTAATATCACGCAGGCAAAAATTGCCCGGGAGTTATTGGCCCTTTTTGTGTGGCTGGATGCAGTGGATTGTGAATTGGTTATGATACATCCAGATCTTGGTTGCTAGCTTTTTTGAGTGAAACAGATCTTACTGTTGCTTTTTGTTTATGAAATATTGTAAATTATATGATGCCTCTTAAATATTGTTATTTAAGCTCAAGCTCAGGCTCAAGTATTATGTTGCAGTTGGATGCTGCTGCCCCTATTCTTGCCGAATTGAAGGAACCTATAGTGATAGCAAAAGTAAATGCCGACAAGTATACCCATCTTGCTAGCAAATATGATGTTGAGTAAGTGTACCCTGACTTTATTTTCATACATTTGGTAAATTAACGATTGCTTTTCAAGTTGATATTGGGTTTCTATAATTCTGGATGAAAGATATACTGGTGTCACTAGTCTCCTTATTCTGAATTCTGAATCTCAAAGTATTTGTAGCATTCCCTTGAAATAAATGTCCTTACTTTGATGCAGCGGATATCCTTCCCTCAAGATCTTTATGCATGGTGTTCCTGTAGATTATTATGGGCCCAGGAAATCTGATTTACTTGTTCGTTATCTGAGGAAATTTGTTGCTCCTGATGTTGCCATACTTAATTCAGACATTGCAATAAGAGACTTTGTTGATGACGCTGGCACTTATTTCCCCATATTTATAGGTTTTGGCATAAATGAGACCATCTTTTCGACTTTAGGCATAAAGTACAAGAAAAAGGCTTGGTTTTCTGTGGCAAGTGATTTTTCAGAGGATGTCATGGTAAGATATGATTTTGACAAGGTTCCAGCTTTGGTGTCCCTTCATCCGAGTTACAATGTGCAAAGCATCTTTTATGGTCCCTTTGAAGGTTAGTTTTTATTCAATTGTCAAGAACTTAGCTTTTTGTATATTTTATCCATATTAATACATTTTGTTCTTAGAATTTTGACTATAGCATTTGGTAATTTTGTATATTCTTCATGACAACTCATTTCATTTAATTTTGGTGCTTGATCATTGTCTAGGTTCTATTTTATTCAATAGAAGAATAAAATTTAGGAATAGAAAAGCTGGATAAAAGAAACACAGGAAATAGGAATAGCAGAGGAAAGAAGATCTGATTATGTCCTATGGGGATGGTTATGGTTGTGCTTTCTGGTGTTATTCATTGTGGCTGTTGTAGTATTTGTATCATACAAGTTATGCAAAATGGGGATTGAAGGTAGTTCTGACTAGAACAATTCAGGGATCACCATGCGACTGAGAATTCACACTGTAATACACCAATTTCAGCTAATAAATGTAAATTCAGTTAATCTTAGAAATCAGGAGGGTTTAATTGCCATCCGATTTTAATGACCTTAGGATAGGGATTCCTATAAGTTATGGAACTTGCTGTTTATAGATAAATCCTTTCTGCAAGTTGGGCGTCTTCTGAGTTTAAGAATCAGAAAAAAAGTAGTTATGCGTCCAATAAAATTGAAAACTCCATGTGGCTGAGAATTCAAACTGTACAACACTGGTTTTAGCTAACAAATGTGTAAGTTAATCTTAGTAATCAATCAGGATTGATGTCTAATTCTAAGCAGGACATAGGGATATGGATTCCTAAAAGTTAAGGAACTTGATGTTTATTGATAAATCCTTTCTGGAAGTTGCACATCTTCTGAATTTATGGGAAAATGTATTTTCTCTCCAATAAAATTGAAAATTCAACTGCAGTATAGGTTTTTTTTTAACTGAAATTTATGTTGAATCCTAATTGGTGCATCAAACTAAAATCTTGTAATGTAAGATTAAATGGTGGAAGTATTACTGAGTGGCTTTTACCGCCCATCAGGAAGCAGGATTTCTGATTGCTCTTGTTACATTGTTACCTCCGTTGCAATATATTAAATTTATTTTTTGCTTGAAAGGAGTATAACAAAAACTGGCCAAGAAGACGAGTCTCTGCTATATTCATAGAAATCTATCATTTTCTCCTTTTGCCTTTTTGCCCCCATCTCTTTCAATTTTCATGTTAGCAAGAAGTTGAAAGTCAATGATAGTTTACAAAAGAAACAGAAAAAGCAAAGAAAATTGAACTCTATAATTGAAAGTAAATTAGCGATGTTGAGGTGGAGCTAACCTTCTGCAGCTGTTTTTGCTGAGTTGAGTAAAATTATGGCATTTAAAACTTTAGACAAGCTGATGATTAGCTTGTTCATTATTCTTGTTAGTCAAGCTAAACCTTTTGACACCCATAAGTAGTGGTACTGGTATGGAAGATCTTTCCTTGAATCAATTTAATGATTGAGCTCAAACATCTCAACTGAGACCGTAGTCATCTCAACATTGAAGTTGATCAACATGTTGTCTTACAATCTTTTTTTGAGTTTTGTTTTGTGTTTGTTGGGATGTGCATGTTCATTTGTTCTCATTAGATGTTTCTGCTAGTTCTCTGGTGCCCCAAGTTTTATTTCTATTAATTATATGATTTATTTTTATAAGCTAAATAAGTTTGATTTCTTACATTTCTTTTGAATATGCAGAGAAATTTTTGGAGGACTTCATAAAGCAAAATTTTCTTCCTCCAGCTGTGCCCATGAACCGTGACACCCTGAAGCTACTAAAAGATGATGAGAGGAAAATTGTCTTGACCATCATGGTGGATGAATATGATGAAAACTCACAAAAACTGATCAAGTTACTGAAAGCTGCTGCTTCTGCAAATCGCGATTTAGTATTTGGTTATGTTGGTGTCAAACAGTGGGAAGAATTTGCTGATTCCTTCGGTGGCAATAAACATTCAAATCTGCCAAAAATGGTTGTTTGGGATGGAGAGGAGGAGTATCTCTCGGTAAGCAATTATTTTATGAGATTCAACTTGAATTCTTAACTGTGGATTTAGTATTGCAAATGACTGTTGTTTATGGTGTAAAAACACAATTATGTATTTAGATGCTTCATGACATTGATTGATATAGTGCATAAGGTATACATCATCAGATGTGTATATATAACTGTATATATCTTTGGGTGCAATATAGATAAATCTCTTTTTGCATGATTATTAGCTGCTTTTTCTTTCCCTTTAGGCTCTCTCTCTCTCTTTGGTCTTATTGCTTCTTAGTCTTGGCCTGATATTCTTGTTCCATATATGTCTTGTCAATTTTTTTTGTTCCGTTTCATCTATAATTTCTTCTTTTTACTTGCTGTAAATGGTAATCCAAAAACTGCTTATTCTTCCTCTCTTAATGAATTTATCTATCTCAATCTTTTTTTGATCCATGTTTAATGAGTTAGACAAGGCTTATTGACCAAATGAAATTCGTAAAAATCTTTTTAATAGTTCATATGTTATGGTTTGCATGAAAGCCTTCACTCAATGAGATAACATCACTGGTCTATTTCAAGGGGAGTGGATCGGAGCAGAGCTGGAGTACCAATTCCTTTTCTTCCTTCTCTTTTCCTTAACTTTTTGGGGGACAAGTAAAGGAAAAAAAAGTACTAACTGATGAACCTGACAAATATAATAAATTTGTTTCTGAAAGGTTTTCATAACTAGAATTTCTGTGAGGGATATTGCAATGCTGTTTCTGGTCCAACTAAAAACTAAATTCTACATATCTATAGGGGAAAAAAAATTTCAGTGTGCTTATGTGTTAGGCTTTTGTAAAACTTTTTGATTCTTTATCATGACAAAAGAAAGACAGATGGAGATTGTTTTTTATATTATATGGAAAAATTTTAACTGAAAATCTAATGAAGAAAGTTTCCACCAACAAAAGACTTCCAAAAACGAATTCGGCTTCTATTGTTTGTCTGTAATATTATGCGGAATCAAATATAAACAAGAGAATAAAAATAAAACGGAAAATTATGAAAACTTCTTGGAAATTGAGTGTACTTAGCACCTAGGATCATATTGTTTCAAAAGATACACATTTTAGTCTCTGTGGTTTTTAATATCAAGGCATTTTTGGTCTTTTAGGTAAAGATATTATATTAATTTTTAACACACTTAAGTCCTTCCCTTTTGAATGCACCTTGGTCCTTGAATTACAATATTATAAAATATTTAAACCCTCAAGCTCCAAAATTTTACAGCTATTGTAGCATAATGACTTAAGTATCTACTCTTCAAGACAAGGACCCAAATGTTAATTGCAATAATCTCGTGGAGGTTTCAGTAATTTTCACATTAAAAATGATCACTTGGTTCGTTTTAGATAATATTCATCTACAGTCTAAAGGGAACCTGTTTTCAACCGCAGGTTCCCCTCGGTTATTTATGTTTCAATTTTTTTCTGGAGCCAAAAATGACATTGTCAGGATATATTTACCAATAATGCCTGGTCCAGTAGCTGAAATGGAGTTTATTTGTTGATTAAATTTATTCACATGAGATTTGTCTCTCATCACAAGCACAGTAGAAATTACCAGTTAATTTATCATGGCTAGCAAAGTCTGAAATTTGATTTACATCCCTTGTATTCCTTATCCAAATTTCTCCTTCTGTGCTTTCATTCAAGAAACAAAGTCAATCGAGAATTTAATATAAGCAACTCAAGCAGAATTTGTTGCTGGCCTGTACTATATCATCATTAACTGATGTACTGACCTTGTACATTTTCTTTGTATCGAAGGTTATTGGTGTAGAAAGCATCGAGGGGGAGGACCAGGCATCTCAAATCTCACAATTTCTCGAAGGTTACAGAAAAGGATTTACGATACAGAAAAAACTCAGTGGTCCATCATTTATGGGTTACGTCAATTCACTAATTGGCAACAGAACAGTGTACATAATTGTGTTTTTGGTTGCAATGCTTGTGCTGATCCAAACAATTGGCAAAGAAGAACCTCTCAGGGTTGGTACTAGAGATGAGGCAGAACATGCCACGAGTTCTGAAGCTGAAAGCTCTGAGTATAAACCTGGAGATAAGCGAGATTAGATCTATTTTTACTGCTCTCAGGATGAAGGACCGTCCTGCTGAGTTCTGAAGCTGAAAGCTCTGTATGGAAACCCTGGAGATGAGCAAAGATCTATATCTACTGCTATCTGAATGAAGGAAATCACAAAAAGCGAGGATGAATTTTGAGACAAAGTTCCAACAGAGAGAAATAGCAGACTCGTAAGCTTTTCAGATCTAGTTGGCTGTGTTATATTATAGGAATTGATTTATTTCTAGAGAATTCATCAGGATTATTGCCAATATACATCAGTTTTTTCGTACAACGTTAATGTGATAATTTATGGTCGGGTGTAGAAGATCTTAGTATGTATTTTTGTTGATGATACGTATGATCTTTTCATATTTGATGCAATATTTTCATGAATTTGCACTGTAAATAATCTAATGAGTATTTGTTTATTTTCCACCGATTTCTGACTTGATTATTATCACCACCAAAATTTAATAATTCTCTATGAAATTACATCCAAAATTCATTTGAAAATCTCATATTATATGTAGCCATGGACGATAATGTCAGCTGGGAACTGGAAAGTAATACTAATACAGGGTATTTTTATTTATGCTTTTTGCATAATTTTCTATTTTATCACTTCAAATTTTGAAGGGAAAAAATATTTTTTTATCTCTGAATTTTGTAAACTTGATTCAAAAATATATGATTAAGAAAGTCAATTTTAATTTTAATCTAGAGATTCAATATTACAAATTTATTAAATTTAACAAAATTTTGAAATCTGTATTCAGTGGGCAATAACCGACTAATGTTGGAATTATAGCTAATAATTCCACAAACTTGACAGGTATATTTTGTATTAACCCACGGAATCTGGTTAAAAATTATTTAAATAAATCATTTAAATGTACAAAAACTAATGCTTATACGTGAAAAATTGTTTACTTAATTTTAGGTGAAATTTTTCTTATTTTAACGGCATGATTTAATTTATAATGTAATTGGTGTACATCAATGACATATTCAGCTTCCTTAAATCCAATTCAGAAATTTTTTATATTATGATTTTCAATTTTTTTAATATATTTTCCTGTCATAACTCTTCATTTCTTCTTATTAAGATATTCCGTATTTGCAGGCAGTGTTGGAAAGAAATGCAATCCTTAAGCAGGCAAAAAAATATGAGAAATACTATTTAGGATTATATCTAACAAAAAGAAAAATAAAGAAATAAGCAATCTTCCAATTCCTAGAAATATTCTTTTGATACTCTTATAACCCAATATGGTATGACTCATAAATAAGGTTAAATTTGATTCTCGGGACTCGGGCTTATATTTTTTTAGGGTTGGCAATTGGATCCGTTTTCGCGTGCTCCGCCCAAATCTTACCCTAAAATGAGCATTTTTTTTAATAATTTTATGCCCCGGTTCTGATCCCGCTCCAGCCTCAAATTTTTTTTTACAGGAATGGGACATGAATATACACCCCTGTCCCCAATATTATATATATATATAATTATTTATATTTTAAGTTAATTTATATTTTTAAAATAATAAAATTAAAATGTAATGCTCATTTAAAATAAAAAATATTTTTTTATTTAAACAATTATATAATTAACTAATTAATTAAAATAAAAAATATTTTTAACATCTCTATTCCTGTGTGGTGCCTGGATGAAATCCAAAATTTTTTTCCAGTGGAAAATGGGGCGGGATGGCAGGGTCAAAGTCAGAAATGAAGAATTTTACTCTGAATCTGTCCCGTTTGCATTCCTAATATATTTGATAGCCCAAACAACAAATTAAATAAACAGTTTGTTTCAAAATAAGATAGATATTGTCGACTATATAACAGTTTATTCCACATCAACATGACAAGCATGTACTTGAAACCCTTCTCTTAATGCAGCTGAGGAGCCATGGCTGTAGAAATTAGGGTTAGGGTTAGGGTTAGTTGGGGTTGCTATTGGGATTTCAAGTTTCAGTGTTGTTAATCATAAGCAGGAGAAGGAGAGAGCCATTGAGTTGGCCATGGAAAAATTAGTGAGAATTCGGAGTTTTAAAGGGGAGAAAGCTAATTTCATGAAGAAGTTGAAGAATTCAAACATTTTATTTGATGGGCTAGGAGTTTCTGGAATATGTTTGGAGAGGCTTGAAGATGAGGAAATTGATAATGGTGAAAAGGTCGCATAGCAAAGTGGCTTAGAGTGAATCTTTGCTGCGCAACTTGTCGGTTTTGGTTCACTTACTAATCGAATGATTGAAATTATAAGTATATTTTGCTGAACTGTGGATCAAAATTTTCCTTTTTTATGTTTTTAGGTTGTTAAAATTGTAAATTGTATAATTGCTTGTTAGTTAAATTTTAAGTGGTTGAACTTGAATTATGGATTGAATATGAAATTAAATAGTGTTAAATTGTAGAAACTGTTAAATATTCGAATAACCAAACTGGTTAATTGATTAATAAATTTCGACTAAATTTATTAAGTTAACCAATAATTTTTGGTCTGAATATGCGGGTTAATGATATTATTAATATTATTAACATTTTGATATAGTTAATTGATTCCATGCTCACCCCTAACTATTATTATTTTTAGTTGGGGTCAAATCAAGGAGCAAATTAGCCCCCGAATATATCCCAAACTACTACTTTAACCCTATACTTTGACTCAGTATATTCAAACCCTTAAAGTTTACTCAAATATATATTAGCCCATGAAAACTCCTATCATCTATATCCCATAGATGGAACTGTTAATGTAACCCAGACTCTGTTTATTTGTAGAAAATATTTTTTCTGCTTTTTCAATGTTTAAGTAGCTAAAGGAAAGTAAGTCAAAGAAAATAAAGTGATAGTTAGCGGAAAATATGTTCAAAATACGGAAAAATAATAAGAATGAGAAGTTTTCCGCAGCTGAAAAACACATTATCTCTTTTTCCCCTCTCTATCTCACTCACTCACTCACTCATTTTCTCTCTTTGATTCTTCTTTTTATTTGGCCAAAAATTGACAGAGTAGTAACCAGAAAGATATTTGCGGCTTCAGCTAGATCTCATATAAGAAGAGCAAAGCAAAACAGTTCTTTTAAGCTTCTTTAAGTGGTCTCTCTCTCTATCTTCATGTAGGTTTTTTTTTCGCCACTCTTTCTTTGTTTATTGATTTGGGTATTAAATGTTTCTTCCTTAGATTATTGTTTGTCATTAAAAATATTTGATTTTTGTGTTTTGGTATTAGGAGAACTGAAAATTTTGGAAAAAATCTTCAATATCTCTTCACTGTGACCCAAGTGCTCTTAATATGGGTTTTGCACATAAACCATCTCAAAATTCTTCAACAAAATTTTTAAGTTACAATGACAACTGTTAGATGCATATAATTATAAATAGCAAATTCATTGAATGAGTAGTTGAAGGGAGAAATCATAAGGAAAGCCATTGTAAAATGTGATCTGTCCCGCATGAACCTTCTGGAAATGGAAGAGGCCTATTTCATTTTTAACAATATTGTGATTTTAGGTTCTTTTTATAATTATTTTTATAAAAATTTGTTTGGATTCAAACTCATAGTCATGACCACTAATTTAAATTTTATTAATTATTTTATTTTCAATTTGTTCATATCTCATCATAAGATCATAATCTTTTGATAATCGTTTACCAAATAATGTTTTATTCTTTATTTCATTAAAGCAAAGTAATTATAAAATGATTCTATCAGTAAAACTCGTTATATCAGTGAGCAAATGATTTTATTATGAAATCATAAGTAATAGGGAAATGATTCTCAAGGCTAGAACGTGTTTTAAAGTTTCAGAACAAAACTTTTACAGTTGCACTTTTCTTATTCAAGTTATTTTAAAATTCAGATTTTGTTATATCAATAATCACAACCTTGTCTTGCTCATAAATTTAAATCCATATACTTTTGTTTTCATGGGACTAACTTTGGCCTAAGCATGACAAGAAAACTAATATCGATTTTCTATTTAAGATTTGCATAGATATAATAATATCTATTTTCTACATAGCATGCAAATGTACAAAGGTAGATCTACTATTTATAATAAATTTTTAAAATAATTTTCAAGAATAGAATCATTCTTATTATTTGTTTAGTTGTTGATTTACCTTGATATGAGTGAGTATTAATTTTAGATTTTAATATATGATTTAAATTTGTTTTAAATATGTAGATGAATAACAAATCCAATCGTGTTGCTTGCATAGGTGCAACAGTGTCTATTATTGCCATGGTTTATGCAATTATTTAAAAATGTTAAAAAGAAGCCTCCCCTACCAAGAGAGCCACATATTATTGCTAATTTTGAAAGAGAACATTATATAAATAGTATATTGTATCAGGGTGATAGGCATTGTGCTGGGCAAATTAGGATGACCACTCTTGCATTTAGAAAACTTTGTGATCTTCTTGTTAGGCATGACTTTTTACAAGCAACTACAAATATATCCATCAAATTGCAATTGTTGATATTCTTAAAAATTATAGGGCACAACTCTAGATTTCATTTTATTTTTGGAGTATATTATAGGTCTGTGGAAATAATTCGTCGTTATTTGAGAATTGTGTTCAAAGCAATTCTAAATTTTTACAAGCATCTTATTAGAGATCCAAATAACTCAACTCCTTCAGAGATAATGAATAACCAAAAATTTTACCCTTATTTTAAGATAATATCTAGCTTATATTCTCTTTTTTTCTTTCTAGTTGTTACATGAAGAAAAGGAAATCATCCTATTTTTCTATTAATTTAGGACTGCATCGGAGCAATAGATGGAACTCATGTGATAGCCAATGTCCCATTTGAAATTCAACGAAAGTTTCTTGGTAGAAAAGATGGAACAACACAAAATGTTTTAGCTGCTATTACTTTTGATTTAAAATTTACTTATGTATTGGTTGGTTGGGAAGGAAGTGCACATGACTCTCGTGTCTAAATGATGCATTATCAAAACTAGGAGGACTTAAAATTCTTAAAGGTATTATAAATGAATTTTGAAAATTTAAATAAGCATACACAAATTTAATATTTAATACACATGGTTTTTATCATTTTAAATTTGTAGGGAAATATTATCTTGGTGATGCTAGTTATGGTATTCAAAATACAATAATATCTCCATATCTTAGTATTCGATACCATCTAAAAGAATTTACAGATCATCCACCTGAAAATGAAAAAGAGTTGTTTAATCTATGACACTTTTCATTGCGAACTACTATTGAGAGGGGTTTTGGCATTTTAAAGAAATGGTTTCATGCAATAGATTCAAAACCCCATTGTTCTTTTGAAACTCATGTGGATGTGGTGCTAGCTAACTGTATTCTTCATAATCATATAATGAGAGTTGATCCTAATGACTTTATCATGGAGGAGTCAATTGATCTTACAAATCATTTAAAGACGCAAAGAGTCAACCTAAGCGAAAGAGAGGAGAGAGAAGAAAATAGAGAATGGCTAACAAAAAGAAATTTGATAGCAACTACTATGTGGAATGATTATAATAATTAGAGAGATGTTTGATACATTATTTTGTATTCAAATTTTAAGTTATGATTGATTTGTATTGAACCTAATTTCTGTTTATTGCTTGTGTTTATTGTATTCCATTTCTCATATTTGAAGGACAATGTTTTTTCAGTTGTTTACATGTTTTTGTAATGTTTATCTTATTTTCTTTGTAAATTGTTGATAATTGTAAAGATGGTTGGAAATAATGAAGAGAAAGGCAAGGGCAAACAATTTGCGTGGTCCAAACCTATGTCTTACACAATGCTTCAAATAGTTGCTGAAAAGGCTTTAAAAGGAAATAAATCATCTTCAACATTCAATCCAGAATCTATTGTAAGAGTGGTTATGGAAATAAATAAAAAGTTTGGAGTTGAATGTCTTCATGAACATGTTGAAAATTACCTCAAGACTGTGAAAAAGGAATGGACAACTATTTCAACACTTCGAGCTAAAAGTGGATTTGGATGGGATGATAGCTTGAAGATAATAATTGTTGCAAAACATGTTTATTATGAATAAGTGATGGTAAGCATTTTTAATATTTTTGAATGCATGCAACCAATTGATGATTTTTTTAGTGCTCATAATTAATATGTTTTTTCATGCATCTTATATTTGAGTATATATTGTGTATTCTTTTTTATTAAATAGGCACATCCCAAGTATAAAAAATATCTTAATAAAAAAAAAAGATGTATGATGAGATCGCAATAGCTGTTGGAAAAGATATTGCTACTGAAAATTTTGTCATGTCCTTTCTTGATATCACTAATGATACAAACATCGAGGTAGATTCAACTCCTGTAAAAGTTGATATCGATTTTGAAGAAGTCTCAAAAGGAAAAGAAACATCTTCAATTGTCAATCTTTTATCTAAAAAAGGATCTCATAGAAAAAGAAAACGGAATTCTAAAGATGAAGCATTGAGATTTTGGTTATGGAAATAAAAGAAGTAGCAATCACTATTAAAAATTTTAATAAAAATAAGCCTGTTGCCTCTGACCTTTATGAAGAAGCGATGAACACTGAAAGGTTTATTTTATATCATGTTATTTTCCAAATTTTCAAAAGGAAAAATCATATTTATGTATTCTTTTTCATGTAACTTTAAGAAAACATGAGATAGTTAAAAAATAATTTCAATCAGCAAGAGAGCTACATATAACAATCTATTGCTAACCAAACACTGAAAAATATTTTTTAACTGTTTTCTAATATTACAGCCAAAAATCGAAAAAATATTTTCTAAAGACAAATTATTTTTTGGAAATAAATGGAGCTTCAATTTTATATTATGAGACTGACACATGTCCATATGCATTCAGGGAAAAAAGGTCTGTAACACTTTCTCACTTAATCAGGATTAACTTGACTAAATGAATAGGTGCTATGGAAACTGATGTGTGAAAAACCTGTGAAATTCTAAAACTTTTCTTTTCTTTGAAAACTTTTTTTCTCATAAACACTTCATTTGCATATAAAATCATATTGTAATATCTTTTATATAAAATCATTCATAGAGAAATCTTTTGATATAATAGAAACATCATCATATATAAAATAAAATAATATATTTAGGATTCAGAAGGCCCAATATTTATAAAAATATATCTTTATAAAAGTTACAATATATATGTAAATACTAGATATGTATGCAAGTAAGCAATCTAAATCCCTATGTCATGAACAAAATGAGACATATAATATCACTAGTGCTGTACATGGATATTGGATCTTCCCAAACTGGACCGAAAAACTGAAAAAAAAATCTAGAACCGAATTGTATTATTGATTTTTTAACTAGAATCGAACTTTATTGTACTATTAACTATAATTTTGACTAATTTAGATTTTTTAGTGATATCTGGGACGAGAACTGTACTGAATTGTACCGAATTGTTCTATAACGGAACTGTAATGAAAGAACTGATATTTAAATATTTATAATTTTACTATATATAATAATTTATAAGAATGAAATAATTTATATATCATTATACAAATATAATATAACTTAAACTTTTAATTAAATATACTTTTATCCATAAAATTAAATTATAATAAAATTTATATGATATTTTTAATAATAAGGAATTCAAATAATTGAATATTTTAAATGCTAAAAATAATTTTATATGCTAAAATTTTTGTGATGATTGTATAGAAAATTGAATCCATAATTTTCATGTAAGTTTAAGATAAGTTGATCATCAATCTAATCAGCTATCTTTGTTATTAATATATAAATAAAAAACTATTTGTAATATATTGCTAGTTTCATTTTTACTATAAATTTTCTATCACTAATTATATTTTTTAGAATTCATAATTTATTTTAATTGTATTATATAATAAATATACATTATATTAATTATTTGGTAAATTAATTTAAGTGAATCAATTATAAAGTAACTTAATTTATAATAAATGTACTATAATTATATGATAAATCAATATAAATTATAATTTATTCTAATTATATTATATGATTTTTTGTCAAAATAATTATATTATTTTAAATTTAAATACTAATATATATTATATTATTAAATAAAATATATATATAATGGATATATTTAATAAATTTATATGTTTATATACTTTTATACTTAGTGAAAATATTATAGTTATATATATATATATATATATATATATATATATATATATATAGTCATAAACTTACATACTCTATAATTATATACTTATAGTTATATATTTATCTTTATAATTATGAGTTTATATATCTAATAATTTAAAATTTTAAATAATATTATATGTATACTAAATTATTTACAATAGTCAATTGATTCTCTTCCTCATGGTTCTAGATGAGGGAATCCTAAGAGAGCCACTAACTCCAACTATTGTTCATATACGATCTATACTATATCTGACCAACTGCCAATTTTACTTTATTTACGTTCTTGACAACTTTTTTTTATCTTAGTAGAGCCTTTTAATATCACATTTCTATTTTTTTTCTATTATTTAAAAAAAATATTTTTCCATTATTTAAAACAAATAAGTCACTTGTTATATGATTTTTTTTATCAAAATAATTGTATTATATTAAGTTTTTATACTAATCTAAATTATATTAATAAATAAAATATATATATAATTAATCATATACTTAATAAACTTATATATTTATATACTTTTATAATTAATGTGCACACTATATATATATATATATATATATATATATATATTAAAATTAAATAATCACAAACATACATACTTATATTTTATATTATATACTTAGAGTTATATATTTATACTTATATTTATACTTCTGAATTTATATACCTGATAATTTAAATTTTAAATATTACTATATTATATTTTTTTAATCAAAATAATTATATTATATTAAACTTATATACTAATCTAAATTATATTAATAAATAATATATATAATTGATATACTAAATAAGTTTATATCCTTTATAATTAGTAAAGATATTATAATTATATATATAGTTTAAAATTAAATAGTCATAAATATAACTGATCATATATTTAATAAACTTATATATTTATATATTTTTTATAATTAATGTGTACACTAATATATATATTAAATAATCACAAACATACATACTTTTACTTTATAATTATATACTTATACTTTTGAATTTATATATCTAATAATTTAAAATTTAAATATTATTATATGCATTGCTTACTATATATATTATATTATTTTTTTATCAAAACAATTATATTATATTAAACCCATATAGTAGTCTAAATTATATTAATAAATAATATATATAATTGATATTGTAACACCCCTTATCTACCGTATACATAAAATAAGATAAAATTTCGTTATCTCACTATTTTTATATCATGATATTAATTTATATGCTCATACAAATAACTTATATATATATATATATATATATATATATATATATATATATATATATATATATATATATATATATATATATATATATATATACATTTAAAATACATTAAAGTGAAATATATAAAATATATATATAGCAAAAACTGATCCTTACGAGATGACTGTCACTGCTGCTTAACTCTATAGGTTGGATCCACTGATACTAGCAACAAATTTTATGTACATATATGTCGCTGCTTAACTCTACTAAAAGCTACGCAGGAGAAAACAAAATCATATGCTGAGTATAAAATTTAGTGGTACAAAAACATTATAAAAGTCATTTTGAATGAAAATATACACTAAATCAACAAAATTCTGAAAAAAAATTCATGTATAAAAACTATTAATAAATTATTTACTCATACATAAAAGTGTATATGTATATATATATATATATTAAATAAAATTTACCGAAATCAAAGTCATTAATATTAATACCACAAGTATATAATAAATACAATATAAATTTTAATCATTCATTAAAATAAAAACTTTATCCAACTTATATATTAATAAACCATAAAACTATCTCTAGAAAAATAAAGGGTACCGTCAAATGACGAAAATCTCAAGATCTAAGATAACCATAGGATTGAGATTAAAAATAATCACATAATTTCAAATAATATCATCTGATTCAAGATAACTACATGACCAGTCTCGATCCAAAATAACCACAGAATCTGTAATTAAATAATATATATAGTTCAAGATAACCACATGAGTTATACAATACTTTTCATGACCAATATATCTACATGTCATGTCAACAATTCTCTAACTTATTGTCTATACTAATATATAAGTTTATCGACATATATAAAATATTAAAGTATTTATATTACCAAATTTTTGTTTTATAGATATAACCGTTATCAATTTCTCATACAATTATTTAATAGCATAAAAATTTACCACATAGAAAAAATAAATTTATTTCATTAAAATCTCATATCGACGTATTTATTTCATACCAATACACTTTTCTTACCAAAATATTTTATTTTTATCATAAAATATATTTTCACGAACTTTCTAAATATTTAATATTCTCATAAATATTATATATAAATATTTTTCTAAAATATAAATCAAATTCATGTCAAAAGTATATAAAAATTAATTTAAATTGTAATTGACGTGTACTATAAGTTAATACACAGATCTTTATGGTAACTTGCCGGAGACTGTTGGCTTATTTCCTCTTCCAACTCCTGATACCTGTTTTAACGGTGCACCTGAATAACCATTAAATTTCTAATTGGTTATCAAGCTAATACAAATTACTAAATTTAAATAAAAATTAAACTATTCATTTAATTTTTTTGGCTTTTATATTTACGGATATTTTTCTACCGGTCTAATTTCACGCTATACACTACTAACGCAAAATTTCCAAATTAATTAAAATTTTCTCTTAGCTTCTAATTTTTTTTCAATTTATTTACTTTTTCCTTCATCATTTTAATGCACAAATCATTCAAAATAAGTTTTTCAAAAATTTGGCCATAATTATGAAACATTCCCAATAATTCCATAAAAATTCCTAAAAATTATTCCCATCAATTTTTTATTATATCCATCATACTCTAATATTATTTTACTCATTTTCTATTTTTATCTAATTTTCTCTACCAAACCCTAATTTTATGGTTCTTTCAAATTCCACAAATTTTTCTCAAATTCTAGCCAAATCATCTAAGAATCAAACCCTACAACATCATGCCATGAAGAAAAGAATAAAAAAATGGAGGAATTTCTCACTTTTAAATTTTCTTATAAACTTTTGTCAAACTCCATTTTTTTCCAAATAAATTTTCTTCTCCCACAATAAACTCTTTTTACCTCTAAAACTTGATTATAAAGATTTGTAAGAGAGAAATAGAAAACAAAATAGAGAAAAGTAGCTATGGGTGGGTCGATCAAGGAAGAAGGAGAAGATGGAGATTTTTGTTTGATTATTATATTATGAAAAATAAAAATAAATTTAACAAATTTAACTTTTATACTCCAATTAGTAACTAATTAATCCACATTAACTTTTAATCTCGTACTTTATTGACTACTTAAAATTTAATTAACTTATTAAGTTGACAAGTGGCCCAATTACATACTAATTCCATTTGACTTAAACAAATTTCCACCAATCACCAATTTTCCTCCCAAATAATTTATGATTTAATTTATTTCTCCAAAATCCGACCTCAAAATAATTTAATCCTGTTAAATTAAATATGCAAAATATTATAAAATTATTTTCTTTTCAAAATGGTCTTTTAAATTTTATAAAATGACATTCGGTAAGAAAATCGTATTTTTACGGTATAGTGATTTTTCTTAATCAGACTCATAAAAATTATTCTACTGTCCGATTTCTAATTTATTAGTTTTTTAAAAAATAGAATTCCATTGTGATCATATTGGTGCCATTGTGATCGTGAACTTATCTTTCTAACTCATAATTAGAAAAATCATGTTGTAAACTTGCACTAAGAACCGTATTTCCACAATTCGGGCCTTTAACCTTATAATTCCACCTATAGTCTTAAAATAATATTTTTTACATTTTGATATTCTTAAATCACATTTTCATTACCAGGAAAAATCTTCTATTTCAAGTCTAATTTGTTACCTCAATTTGCATGTCAAGTACGAAATCACAATAATTGATCAATTCAATTAAACTTTCATATTAGACATTTTTATTATCATATGAAAATACTTTTTTCCACACTTATTTATCCGTATTTGAGCTCTGATCGGTACATTTTTGTACTGTAGTATATATAACTGAAATACGCATTTACAATAAGAGTCTAGATTACGGACGTGATAAATATACTTAATAAACTTATATAATTATATATTTTATAATTAATGTAAATACTAAAGTTATATACATAATTTAAATACTCACAAACTTACATACTTATACTTTATAATTAAATATTTTAATTCATAAATCTTCTATATAAGAAAATATTGCATTATTTAATTTTAATTTAATGATTTAAAGAAAATACTCTCATAAATTTTTTTTGCTTCTCAAAAATTAATCGTTTATTATGAGTATTTTTATGTGATGATTGCTTTTTTATAATACTATTAAATACCAATTTTAGATTTTATATACTTTTTATTTAGTTCAAAATATCCGAGTATTGAATTATTTTGTATTGTATTATTTGGTACCGAAAGAACCGAAGAACCGTACCGAATTGTCCCGAATTTTTAAGAAAATACAATATGGAGATTGTTTCTTTTTAATACAATACAAGACTTAGATTTATAGATATCTGAATTTTCAAGATAATACCGGAGATTTTTCAATCCCCGAATTGGACCAGACCGTGTACACCCCTAGATATCATCGACTCATATCGGAACTGAACAGTTATCTTTGATGTTGGGTTGAATTTTCTTGTTCAAATTCAACTCTATCTACAAGGCTTCGACCTACGAGGGAAACACTCATACACTAAGCTAGTGAAAGCTTAATGGTACATATATGCATAAAAATTCACATACAATCATACATTAAATAATTCATGGCAACATATAAACATCATGACGTGTCGATGAATTCATACTATCATGTAGATACCTTACTTTATGGGATGAATTAACTCATTGAGTATTGACTTATACGAAAGAGAACATATAATTTCTTTTTAACAACATATAACATATTAACTGTGTATTCTTGTAAACTTGTATTTTGAACTTTTTTTTTTCATTTCATTGTACTATTAAATTAGTTTGATATGATTGATTGATTACCCAACAACTCTCAACACGGGCTATTCGAATAAGGATTATGAATAGGGGTGCTCTCCGAGCTTCAGCTACTTTGCCATTGTCTATAATCATATGTGACAGTTGAGGTGTCTCAATCAATGGCTCTCCCAGAACTTAAGTCATTTTGATGAGTATAAATATAAATGTGTCAGTCAAGGTGTCTCAAGTCAATGATGCTCCCAGAGTTTAAGCCACACTGACGAGTATAAAATCATTGTATCATAATCATTACGGTACTGAACCTTCTTAATGACATGTCACCTATCCAACTTCTAGTCTTAGTATCGAGGCTGGACTTTACTTGTTCATATTCTCTTATTATACTTCATTGAGACATTTATATCTTATAATATATATACTTTATTCATATATACCCCATCATGTAACATTCGTGTACTGATATTCATAGAAACATACTTTCAACATAACATCATAAGGGCATATAACCATTACATTATAACCATAAAACATACAACATATATCATCTAAAGCAGGATTCACGAGTGTGAACTATATGTTCAAGGCCGTGAAGGTTCATTGACGGAAATCCCTAACTATGAACCAAACTATGGACTAAGTCGTGAAAGCTTTTGTCCATTTTGTACACATTCTTCACGGACTTGAAGAAATAGGTATAAACGTGATTTTATTCGTGGAATGAGATTCACGGTCATGAGCACATAGTCATGGACGTGAATCTGGATTTTCCAGCGGTTAACAACATTAAAGGCAAACTTTCATTATAAGTCATATGCAAGACTCTAAAAATTGTCTCATGACAATATATTTCTATCAAAATTTTCATCACATCATGCATTATCATCAATAAACTAAAAAAACACATAATTATTCAATTCACCCTTTTCATACTCATTATATATGTTGACAATCATCTATAATCCCCTATGTAGTAATACATCATTTATTGTTTCTTTCAACCATTTAAGCCATTATCAATCAATATACTCATAAATGCACATTTAGCACATTTATTACACTCCAAAATATGATATTATTAATAACTCTTATCAAACATACTCAATATTCAATTCTTGTAATATCACAATATTAACTACTTCCTTTAAACTCATTATAAACAATAGCTAGCATTTAAGACATTTAAGAAGTTTAACATATACAACATGTCTGTTAACCTTGAGGGGTATTTCCGTCATTTTGATGATAACAAATAATATAGCAATATTGTATTTAACATACTTGTTTTTGTAAGTATATTATACAGGACATGAATTAAAATAGCAAGAATGGAGAATTGGAAGAATAATCCTTGAGAAACAAAAATCAAGTAGTAGCATGTTCACTGCTGTGACTCTAGGAGTCACTCCCGTGAAGGAAGCTAACCGTTACCGAAACCAACATTTGAAGTTCACGACCATGAAGGAAAAATAAACCGTGAAGTAAGCATTTCAGTCACCTCCGTGAAGAAAGGTGTCACCCCCGTGAAGCTTCATGTAATTTCATCAAGAGAGCTTCACGACCAGAGTCACCACTTGGTTCACGATTGGGAAGATTGTCACCCCCGTGAATAAAGGTGTCACTCCCATGAAGATTCATGCAATTTCATCCAGAGAGCTTCACCACCAGAGTCACCACTTGATTCACGGCTGGGAAGCTTATCACGCCCGTGACTGAGTATGTCACGCCCGTGACTCAATATGTCAAAAACATTCCAGAGAGCTTCACGACCAAGGTCACCACTTCAGTCACGGCTTGGGAAGAACTGTCACCCCCGTGACAAGCATAGTCACACCCGTGAACAATGAAAGAGAAAAATGTCAGGTGCAATTTTTTGGTTGGTACAACGGCTAGTTTCATATATAATGCACCCCAATGGCTATATTCAGCCATGAGAGTATAAATGGAAGTCATTTATGCATTAAGGAACAAGAGGATGATAAGAAAAACAAAAGATTAGCATATACTTCAAATCTCTGTAAAAATCTTTTTGCTCATCATATTTGAGCAATAAAGATTTATAAGTGGTTCTCTCTGTAATCTTTACTCAAGTGAGCTTTGGGTAGTTCTGGGTTAAGAGTAGAACACTTGTAAGGGTTAGTTATGTAAACCTCCAAAACACAAAGTGTAGGTTGTTTGTGTGAGCCTGTAAAACACAAAGTGTAGGTTGTTTGTGTGAGCCTGTAAAACACAAAGTGTAGGTTGTGAGCCTATAAAACATAAGGAATTGGTTATTGTGTGAGCCATTAAAACACAAGGGATTTCTGGGTTAGGTGTGAGCTATTGTGAGAAACACCATAGTTGGGAGTGAGCTTGTAAAACTCCATTGTAACACTTAGTGTGTTAGTGAAACTCCCAATTGCGATTGGGGAGATGAGTAGGGTTTGTTAACACCCGAACCTCTATAAATCTGTGTGTTAAATTTTCTCTATCCCTTCTAAAATTTACTGTCTATTTCCGCACTTTAAAGTTTAATTTTTTTAAAAACTCCAATTCAACCCCCCCTTCTTGGCTTAATATCTGGGCAACAATTGGTATCAGAGGCTTGTCTAGCATCGAAACCTAAAAAGTGCTAGTAAAGAGTAAGATATGGCCAGTGAAGGATTCCAGAGTCTCAAACCTTACTTTGATGGAGCAAATTACGCCCGTTGGAAGTTTAGGATGGAGACATACTTGGATAATAAAGTAATTAAAGTCTGGGATAGTGTACGAAAAGAATGGACACCACCAACCAGAAGTGGAGCTGATGGTGAAGAAGAAATCTTATCAAGAGATGATTGGACAGAGCCTCAAAGAAGAGCTAATTTCAAAAACAAGAAGGCAATGACAATCCTATCAAGCTCATTATCTATTGAAGAATGTGGGAGAATACAACACTGCTCAACATCATATAGTATGTGGAAGACATTGGAGAACTATCATGAGGGAACTAAGCAAGTCAAATCCAAGAAGATTCAACTTCTAACCTCAGAATATGAGCTCTTCAAGATGAAATTCAATGAGTCAATCACTAACATGACCAACTGTCTTCTATCCATTATAAATGGAATGAGGAAACTTGGGAAGCATCTGAGTTTGGAAGATGTAAACAATAAAATCCTGAGAAGTCTTCCTCTTAGATACTATGGTTCAAGAGTTGCTGGCATAGAAGAAGCAAATGAAGATATGAGCATCATGAATACTGATGTGCTGATTGGCAAGCTTCTCACACATGAGATGGCAGTAAAGAGAGATAGAGAGCTTGAAGCAGAGCCAGAGAAAAGAAAACCCTTAGCACTCAAAGCCTCTACTTCAAAATCTCAAAAAGAAAGTGAAGATGATGAAGATATGAGTGATGATGAAAATGAGGACATCGCTATGCTTTCAAGGAGATTAAAAAGAATCATTGAGAAGAAAATGAGCAATTCCAGAAAATTCAGGCAAAGAAACCTCAAACAAATTTCTAATGATACACATAGAAGTAAGGAAGAGGTAAAATGCTATGAATGTGGAAAGAAAGAACATATCAAACCAGAATGTCCAAGGCTCAAGAAGCATAAGAGCAAATACCAAAGAGACAATGGGAAGAAAGGTCATAAAGCCACATGGGATGACGAAAGCTCTTCAAGTGAAAAAGATGATAATGAAAGTGAAGAGGTCAACCTATGCTTCATGGCTATTGAGGATCACGTCTCGGACAAAGTAAGATCACTACACTCATACTCTTTCAATAATGATAGTAGTGATAATGATAATAATAGTGATAGCGATGATGATGATGATGAGCAAAGCCTAATAGAAGAATTAAATATAGAATTAGAGAAATATATAACTAAATTTAATACCTATATAAATAATATCTCTAATCTGAAAAATAAGATAGATGGTTTAGAAAAAGAGAACATAAAGCTTAAATCATCTAATGAATCTCTTCAAAAGTCATTAGATGGATACTCATCAAGACCCTCAACAGCTTCATTGTTAAAAGAAAATAATACTTTGAAAAATGAAGTTGAGGAACTTAGAAATTCCATTTCTAAATTTCACAAAGGTAAAGAAAGCTTAGATACTCTCATTGTGTCTCAAAGACCACCCTTAATAAGACATGGTCTAGGATTTAAGGACACATCATCATCTTCTCACAAAACTATATTTGTTAAATCTAAAGAATCTCACATCTCCACACCTGTTAGAACTGCACCAAGAAATAAGAATGTTAAACCTTATGTACAAAAAAAAAATAATCATGCCTTTATGTATAGGAAGCATGCATATAGAAAAATGCAAATTAATCATGATTGTGCATGCCATTGTTCTCAAAATCAGTCTAATAGATTTATGGCATTTAAACACAGTGTAAGACCAAAAAGCAAGTTTAAACCTAAACAATGTAATTATTGTATGAAAATGGGTCACATAAATAAACATTGCTGGATAAGGAAGACTCATTGGGAACCTTCATGTGCTAACCCCCAAGGACCCAAACTCATTTGGGTACCTAAATATCATACTTGATTTGTGATTCTATAGGTATGCCTCAAGTCCACAATAAACAAAAATGCGTGGCTAGTAGACAGTGGATGCTCAAGGCATATGACAGGAGACAAAGAACTCTTCAATGAAATCAAAAGTATTGATGGAGGTAAAGTTACATTTGGAAACAATGCAAAGGGTAAGGTAATTGACATTGGTTCTATTGGTGTTAATGGTACTACTTTTATTAAGGATGTCTTACTTGTTGATGACTTGAAATATAACTTGTTAAGTGTAAGTCAATTATGTGATAAAGGATACAAAGTAATCTTTACTTCCAATGAATGTCTTATAATCTCTATTGATTATCAAGAAATATTTAAAGGAAATAGAGATATCAATACGTACATAATAAACTTACATGAGTTATCTAACCATTCATCTAAGTGTCTTGTGACTACTAGTGATGAGTCTTGGCTGTGGCATAGAAGACTTGGTCATGCTAATATGGACTTAATACAAAGTCTCAGCACAGGAGAGCTAGTAAAAGGATTACCAAGAGTTAAATATGAAAAAGGCAAGACATGTGATCCTTGTCAAAGAGGAAAGCAACACAAGTCATCTTTCAAAGCCAAAAACATAGTAAGTACTTCAAAACCTCTTCAACTCCTGCATTTAGACTTGTTTGGACCTATTAGAATTGCTAGCTTAGGAGGAAAACATTATGCATTTGTCATCATAGATGATTACTCTAGATTTACTTGGGTAATTTTCTTAGCTCAAAAGAGTGATGCTTTTGAAAATTTCAAAAACTTTGCTAAAAGAGTTCAAAATGAAAAAGGATACTACATTTCAAAAATAAGAAGTGATCATGGGAAAGAATTTGAAAATGAAAACTTTGAAAGCTTTTATCTTGAACATGACATTTCACATAATTTCTCATCTCCTAGGACAACTCAACAAAATGGGGTAGTTGAAAGGAAAAATCGAACATTAATTGAAATGGCTAGAACAATGCTTAATGAATATGAATTACCAACTTATTTTTGGGCAGAAGCCACAAACACTGCATGTTATATTTCAAATCGAGTTTTCAAAAGACCTCTTTTAAACAAAACCTCATTTGAGCTATGGAATGGAAGAAAGCCCTTGGTATCATACTTTAGAGTATTTGGATGCAAGTGTTTTATATTGAACACCAAGGACAATCTTGGAAAATTTGCCTCTAAGTCTGATGAAGGTATCTTTTTAGAATACTCTACAACCAGCGAAGCATATAGAGTATTTAATAAAAGATCATTAACGGTTGAAGAATCCATGTATGTTGTTTTTAATGAATCTAGTAGACTTGATCTTGTGAAAGGTAGTGCTCTTGATGATGTTGTAGATAATATGAAAAAACTTGTCATTGAAAATGGAAAAGAAGAAAACGATCAAGAAAATTTACTACCTCAAAATCAAGAACAAATGGAGCAAGAACTTCCAAAAGAATGGAGAATGATGAAAGATCATCCAAAAGAGCAAATAATTGGTGATCTATCAAGGGGAGTAAGTACTAGATCTCATTTCAAGCATTTAGTCACTAACATTGCTTTTATTTCACAAATTGAGCCTAAAAACATTGATGAGACTCTTCATGATGAAAGTTGGGTAATTGCCATGCAAGAGGAACTCAACCAATTTGAGAGAAATAAGGTATGGAACCTAGTACCTAGACCCAAGAATCATCCAATCATAGGCAACAAATGGGTATTTAGAAATAAATTAGATGAACAAGGGTTAATAACCAGAAATAAAGCAAGACTAGTTGCAAAAGGATATAATTAGGAAGAAGGTATAGATTATGATGAAACATATGCACCTGTAGCTAGATTAGAAGCTATAAGAATACTCTTAGCATATGCATGTCACATGAATTTCAAACTTTTTCAAATGGATGTGAAAAGTGCATTTGTAAATGGCTATATAGATGAAGAAGTGTATGTAGAACAACCACCAGGTTTTGAAAGCTATGATTTGCCAAATTATGTTTTTAAACTTTCAAAAGCTTTGTATGGTTTAAAACAGGCTCCAAGAGCTTGGTATGAGAGACTAAGTTCTTTTTTATTAGAAAATAGTTTCACAAAGGGAAATGTTGACACTACACTATTCATCAAAAAGCATAAGCATGATATATTGATTGTTCAAATTTATGTTGATGATATAATATTTGGTTCTACTAATGAGCTGTTTTGTCAAGAATTTGCTAAATGCATGACTAGGGAATTTGAAATGAGCATGATGGGAGAACTTAAGTATTTCCTTGGTCTACAAATAAAGCAAAACAATGAGAGTATATTCATCAACCAATCCAAATATGCCAAAGACTTAATCAAAAAATTTGGTATGGAATGATGCAAAAATGCCAAGACTCCTATAAGCACATCAACAAAACTGGACAAAGATGAAAAGGGTAAGAGCATTAATGAAAAACTTTATAGAGGTATGATCGGATCACTTTTATATTTCACTGCTTTTAGACCCGATATTATGTATAGTGTTTGCTTATGTGCACGATTTCAATCATGTCCTAAAGAATCTCATCTAAATACTGTTTATATTATAGGATATTCAGATACAGACTATGCTGGTAGTCTTTTGGATAGGAAAAGTACTTCAGGTACTTGTCACTTCATTGGAGAATGTTTGGTTTCTTGGTTTAGCAAGAAACAAGTTTCAGTTGCTCTCTCAACTGCTGAAGCTGAATATGTAGCAGTTGGATGTTGTTGTATACAAATTCTTTGGATGAAACAACAACTTAAGGACTATGGTCATGAGATGAACCATATACCTATAAAATGTGACAACACTAGTGCTATAAATCTTTCAAAGAATCCTATTCAACACTCTAGAAGTAAACATATTGACATTAGACACCACTTTATTAGAGATCATGTTCAATATGGAGATGTTGAATTAGAATTTATATGCACAGAAAATCAATTAGCAAATATTTTCACTAAGTCTCTAAATGAGGAAAGATTTAATTTCATTAGAAGAGAACTATGTATGATTGATGGATTAACCTTGTGATTGCAAGAAAATGAAATTTTAATTGTTGATCTTGAATCATATCACAAGTTATAAGATAGAAATTTTGATGAGAATTCATGTTTTATGAAGTAGAATCTTTGTTGAAATGATTAAGTCTTGTTGTAGAACTTAATTTCAATTTGATGAAAGTTATAGGGGAGTCATGCCTGTGACATATATTCACACCCGTGACTTAAGTGGCCCAAAGAGGCAGTGTCGTTCACGACTTTGGTTCACGACATGCTTCACGGATTCAAGTGGTGAAACTTAGTTTCACGGCTTGCGTCACGCCCATGAAAAGGGACTTTCACGCTCATGACAATTTGTCACTCCCGTGAACAATTACGCCCCAAAAACTCACAGAAGCTTTCACGACTTTGGTTCACGACATGATTCACGACTTCAAGTGGTGAAACTTAGTTTCACGGCTTGAGTCACGCCCGTGCAATTGGACTTTCACGACCGTGACAATTTTTCACTCCCGTGAATAATTACACTCCAAAACTAACAAAAGCTTTCACCCCTTGTGTCACGGCTTACTTCACGGGCATAAGTAGTGAAATTCAACAGTTCACGCCTGTGACGTTATATTCACCCCCGTGACCTATGATCATTCACGCCCGTGATATTCATCGATCACGCCCGTGGACATATTCACGCCTTCAGTCACGGATGGAACACTACTTCAGCAAACCGTGAACATGACCATTCACGCCCGTGACACCATAAGTCACGTCCGTGAATGTATCGAATATATAAGAAAACAGCCGGTTACAACCTTCATTTCAACTCTCCATCTCCCAAAACCGCTCTCATTTACTCTCATTCATTGAGACATTGAAGATTCCGACCCCAAAGACTTGAAATTTCACTATAAATACCACCAAAAGTTTGAATCTTTAGCAGAAATCATACATTTCTAGGGTTTTACATCAAATTTTCTGCCAAAAATTTTCTTCAACTCCATCAACAACTAATTTCTTCAAATATAAAGTCTGCTTCATCTAAGGGAAAGAGAAAGAAGTCTCATGCACCTAAGAGGTATTCAGATTATCTCATGAATATCATTCCAGAAAGTTGTCATCCTCGATATGCAACTTTAAAGAAGATACCTCTTTTATCATCAAGGTCCTTTGAATGGCAGGCAGTCCGTAGTCTCGAGCTTGAGATGGCTATGACAGAGCAACTACAAACCTGTCATCTCAAAGAATTTGTTGAAATTCATCAGCCGACTCTGAGGGAGCCAACACTGGAATTTCTCAGCACCTTGCAGGTTTCACCAACTAGAGTGGTGAAATTCCAACTCTGCAATAATCCTAACACCCTCAGTGTCATCGCATTTGGAGAATTGTTCAACCTACCATCTGATGGCATTCTAAATGAGACTGAGGTAGAATTCTTTGCTCCTCCAGTCTGGACACATTTTGGCACTGGTTGCAGCTGGGATGTCAAAAAGACAAAGAGCACTCATCTCGTGGCCCCAGTACACAGGTATTTGCATAGGTTCCTAACCTATAGCATTTTAGCTCGGGGAGAAAGTAATGGAACAATCAGAAAGTCAGAGCTTTTCCTCCTTGAGATGGCTCGCAGGGGAGTCACAGTGGCACTTTCCAGATGGTTTACAAACCATCTTCTCTCCATTGCCACCAAGTCCACAGGAGATATTTTGATTGGGGCATATGTCACCCATATTGCAGTCAAACTCAATTATTTGAAGTTGGATGACCATCACTTCAACATCATTCATGCACATCCTCGAGATAGGCTAGATGTCGAGTCATTCATCAAGATGGGAGCGGCTTTTAGAATCGTTTTTCAGAACGATATCTTCTACCGCTTCACTGATACTGCTGGAGAGATTATCTGGAAAGATAATGACATGGAGAATTTTAAAGCAGGCCTCCAGGGAGTCCAGCAGAAAAAGAGGGCTCGGATTGAGAAAGCACCTCCAGCAGTCGAGCTTGACATTGGACAGTCCTCAGCTTCCACACCATCTTTAGCGCAGCAGGTGGTCGACCTCTTGGCACCACGTTTCGAGCAGCTGCAGACTTCCATGGATGAGAGGTTGGAGAACCTCAAGGACTTCATGGAGTCTCGGATGGACAACCTTGAGGCTGAAGTAACTAGGCTTCGTGATAGGATGTCTGGCTAGGAGATAGGCTAGAGTGTAGCCTAAATTTGATCATTTTTAACTTGTTTGTCATTTTTTTTGTTTGTTTGCTTATGTAGGAAATCTTAAATTTCCTTTCTTAGTTTGTATCCTTTCCTTTATGATATATATATATATATATATATATATATATATATATATATATATATATATATATATATATTCTTATTGTTTACTTAAATCTTCTTATCCTTTTTTGATTGATGACAAAAGGGGGAGAAAACTAGCAATATATGATAGGTAATATATGATAAGGGAGAATGATATCAAACTAGCAATATAAGAATTGTGAATTGAAAGTGAAAATTTCATATGCAAAGTATAAAATTGGAAAATTAAGTTTTTATATACCTTAGATATACCCTAAGTATACTTTGCATATACCTTAAAGCAAGTTACAAATAAAAACATGCCATGATATACCTTAAATATACCTTACATATACTTTATGTCTTGAAAAGGAATTATGGTATGTATTGGATATACTTCTCATATAACTTGCATATACTTAAAATCTAGTTTAATGCTACATCATTATTTACTATTCTTGCACATTATAATTTTTTTTATCCTAAGTATACTTTGAGGGGGAGACTTCTCAAAATCACATATTGCTAGATTATTTGTCACCATAAAAAAGGGGGAAATTGTTAACCTTGAGGGGTATTTCTGTCATTTTGATGATAACAAATAATATAGCAATATTGTATTTAACATACTTGTTTTTGTAAGTATATTATACAGGACATGAATTAAAATAGCAAGAATGGAGAATTGGAAGAATAATCCTTGAGAAACAAAAATCAAGTAGTAACATGTTCACTGTCGTGACTCTAGGAGTCACTCCCGTGAAGGAAGCTAACCGTTACCAAAATCAACATTTGAAGTTCACGGCCATGAAGGAAAAACAAACCGTGAAGTAAGCATTTCAGTCACCCCCGTGAAGAAAGGTGTCACCCCCGTGAAGCTTCATGCAATTTCATCCAGAGAGCTTCACGACCAGAGTCACCACTTGGTTCACGATTGGGAAGATTGTCACCCCCGTGAATAAAGGTGTCACTCCCATGAAGATTCATGCAATTTCATCCAGAGAGTTTCACCACCAGAGTCACCACTTGATTCACGGCTGGGAAGCTTGTCACGCCTGTGACTCAATATGTCAAAAACATTACAGAGAGCTTCACGACCAAGGTCACCACTTCAGTCACGACTTGGGAAGAACTGTCACTCCCGTGACAAGCATAGTCACACCCGTGAACAATGAAAGAGAAAAATGTCAGGTGCGATTTTTTGGTTGGTACAACGGCTAGTTTCTTATTTAATGCACCCCAACGGCTATATTCAGCCATGAGAGTATAAATGGAAGTCATTTATGCATTAAGGAACAAAAGGATGATAAGAAAAACAAAAGATTAGCATATACTTCAAATCACAAGCTATCTTGTACTTTCATACTTTGAGAACAAATCAATTCTCTGTAAAAATCTTTTTGCTCCTCATATTTGAACAATAAAGATTTATAAGTGGTTCTCTCTATAATCTTTACTGAAGTGAGCTTTGGGTAGTTCTGGGTTAAGAGTAGAACACTTGTAAGGGTTAGTTGTGTGAGCCTGTAAAACACAAAGTGTAGGTTGTTTGTGTGAGCCTGTAAAACACAAAGTGTAAGTTGTTTGTGTGAGCCTGTAAAACACAAAGTGTAGGTTGTTTGTGTGAGCCTATAAAACACAAGGAATTGGTTATTGTGTGAGCCATTAAAACACAAGGGATTTATGGGTTAGGTGTGAGTCATTGTGAGAAACACCATAGTTGGGAGTGAGCTTGTAAAACTCCATTGTAACACTTAGTGTGTTAGTGAAACTCCCAATTGCGATTAGGGAGAGGAGTAGGGTTTGTTAATACCCGAACCTCTATAAATCTGTGTGTCAAATTTTCTCTATCCCTTCTAAAATTAACTGTCTATTTCCGCATTTTAAAGTTTAATTTTTTTAAAAACTCTAATTTAACCCCTCCCTTCTTGGCTTAATATCTGGGCAACAATGTCAAAATTGGAATTGAAATGCATATATGTACATACCTCTAATGGAGTCTCAAAAACCAAGTTTTTCTCAAACTTGCTTATCCTTTTGGTGGATTTTACTACCTCATTTTTTTTAACTCCTATCACATATAACATGTATCCATTAACTTCAATGAATAAAAAATTTAGCCTTTAAAAGCTATAAAGCTCAAATCCTAACCTAACCCTTTTATATAACTTTAATCTTATAAAACCTCTTACTAAAGTATATTACGACCTTAATGAAACTTAAAGAGAGCTATACAAACATAAAAACTCATATTCAACCGAAACCCTAATCCATATAGCAATGGGTCTCTACCAAAATGAATTCCACATCAAAAAAATATTATGAAATCTTGTAAAAACGAAAGAAAAACATGATTCCTTACCACAATTGAAAGAAATATGATTAGGATGGAAGATTCGACTCCCTTTTTCTTTTTATGGATCAAGCTCTTCAAGAACACCTATTCTTAATGCTCATCTCTCATATGAACTTATCTAAATTTTGATCTTTGGTGTTGGTTTGGTGTTTAAAATCTATAAATCAATGAAAACACAAGACTTGGTCTCAAATAGGAAGAGTATTTGAGTTCTAGGGTTTTCTTTTGGGTTTAGTTCATGAGAGAAAGAAAGAAGAACTGTTGAAATTTTATATCTGATGATGTTCACGGGTGTTACAACCACTGTCATGAATGTGAATTAGCTTAAATCTAAAATTTCATCTCACAATGGTTCACGATTATGAAAGTATTGTCACAGGTATGAACAATGTGATATTTTATTTTCTAGTTTCTTTTTAATTCTCTCCATAAACTCTAACTCTTAACACATACTTAACGTTTTCTAATCTATCTTATTTACTAGGCCCTAATTAAGGATATTACAAGGTCAAAAAGGCAAATCAGTCTCTTATATATACTTTAAAGTACAACTGAGATCCTAAATTATGACTTGGTATAATTACACCTCTAAATTTTAAACCAGATATATTTAAGCCCTTAAATACTCTATGTCCTCTATCCCACAAATAAAATTGCTACACAACTGTTAATAGAAGGCTGATATGTGTCACTTCCCTTCTCTATTAACCCTTGAAACAAATTAATACCAATACTTACTCTTTTGCATCTTCCATCTATTCTCCTTTTACATATTATCAAACAATTTTTATCTCAAATTTATAGAATTCAAGAGCCCATTAATAGGGGAAGAGAGAGAGAGAGAGAAGTGAAGGATCTATAATGCAAGTTTTTTTTTTTAAATCCAAAAAAAGAATGCATAAAGATGTATATAAGCTTGTTGCATACTTGTATAAGATGTTAATAGAGAATTTTCGGGCTTTCCCATTAGAGTTGTCAGAATAGGTTATGAATGAGAGATTTGGGATATTTAATTGTGGAATATACTTTGTGAACTTGTTAGTGCCACTAGTAGGTATTGAAGCTCTCATCATTCCAGAGAGAGCAAAAAGTGAGGAGCTTAGGGAAAAGGGGCTTTCTAGCAACATCAACGTGCTCTGTGGCTTGCATTGATGCTATTAATTATGTGGATATATGAGACTCTACTACTTTTGTACATTTCTCTCTCTTTTAACCCCATCTCACTCTCTCTTCTACTGTAGAAACAAAAATAGATATGTTTTTCCTCTTTCTTCCCTTTTATTTTTTAATCAATCGCCTTGATGATTTTAAATTTGATGAATTTCATTTTTTATTGCTTGATTTTTTCCAAAGAAAATTAAGGAAGCAATTTATAATTTCTTCTCTCTTTTTTTAACTTTTTATTTTTTTTTCGTGATTTTTAATCTTTGAACATCTTCTTAAGTTATGTAGGTATGCAACAAGCTTATGTACATATTTATGTATTTTTTTAATTTTTTAGAAAATTTGAATCATAAATCTTTCACTTCTCTCTCTATTAATGGCTTTTTGAATCCTACAAATTTGAGATAAATTTTTTTTGATAATGTGTAGAGGATAATAGATGGAAGATGGAAATGAATACGTATTAATATTAATTTATTTTAATGGCCAATAGAGAGGGAAAATGATGTGTCAGTCTTCTATTGGCAGTTGTGTAACAATTTTATATGTGGAAGAGATGATATAGTCTTTAGAGGCTTAAATGTATCTATTTAAAATTAAGAGATCTGATTGTACGAAGTAATAATTCAAAGTCTGAATTATACTTTACGGTATATTTGAGGGGTTGATTTGCCCCTTTTAACATTTTTTCTCCACAAGCATATCAGACACATGTCAATCTTTTAATACAAAATTGAGATATGCTAACGGTTTCGTCTATAGAACATATGACATAAGGATTTCAAGGGTTAATATGTATCTGTGTTAAACTTTAAAAATGTGATTGTTATGAGTCAAAATATAGAGTCTGAATTGCATTTTGAGGTATACTTCAAAAACTAATTTGCCCCTTCGCCTTTTTGGCTGTCACCAAAGTGATTTTTGAGAGTGATTGCTAAGTATTAATCCAAGCAATGCACAACATTATTCTATGTCCTAGGAAAATTACAGCTTTCATTGATAACATTCAGACTCGTTTCATTTTTTGATTATATCAATTTTAGCTATGTTAGCATAACTCTTTTGACAAAGCTGCAAGTTGTCTCACAAAGCTTACTAGATTCCAAAATCTATTAAATACATTAAAACTAGGTTCAAATTCCACTGTAGCTATTATAGTGCGCTCACAAAAATACCCTGAAGAAAAATGACTGTTTTTAATTAAGATTGCGTGAACACGCCCAGCCTTTATGCAGAATCCTCTCCTCCTCTCCTCTCCTCTTTTTGCAAGCCTCTCTGCCGACCTCCTCTCCTCTTCCTGCAGCTCATTGGAATTACCTACCAGAGAAGTCAATCAGTGGTAGCCGCCAGTTTCTCAGTTTTAAAGTTCGTCCCTGCTTCTGCTTCTCTGCGTCTTGCTCTATGCCTTAAGAGTTGTAGGAGTGAATCTTCTCATCTCTTCGATAACTCTTTCTTCCCGAATCCTAAAACAAGTCTATTAAATACATTAAAACTGGGTTAAAATTCCACTGTAGCTACTACAGTTTGCTCACGGAAATACCTTGAAGAAAAACGACACCGTTTTTAATTGAGATTGAGTGCATACGCCCAACCCTTATACAGAGCCCTCTCCTCCTCTCCTTCTCTCCTCTTTCTGCAATCCTCTCCGCTGCCCTTCTCTCTTCTTCTTGCAGATCGTTGGTATTACTGGCCGGAGGAGTCAATCAGTGGTCGCCGGCAATTTTTCAGTTTTAAAGTTTGCCTCTGCTTCTGCTTCTCTGTATCTTGCTCTGTGCCTGAAGAGTTGTTGGAGCGAATCTCCTCATCTCTTCGGTAACTCTTTCTTCCCAAATCCTAAAATAAGGTTTTGGATTTCTGTGTTTCGAAAGCTTCTTATTTATTCCTTTTTCCTAGATCTAATTAAGATCTGACTGTTCTATTTTTGGATCTTGGATTTCAATTGCTGGTTTTGTTTATTTTTGCTATTTTGATGGAAAATTTTACTTCTTTTGTCATGGTTGTTTGTAGATGTGCTTTAATTGTAATGTGAAGAAGCCGACATGAGCATATGTGACTTATGGCATCTTCCTTTGCATCGATTGCTATGCTGTTCACCGTAGCCTCGGTGTGGACATTAACTTCATCAGGAAGTATTGTGTCGTCTCTTCCTGCCCTCTTAATCTCGTGCTTAAAATGTTCTTTAGATTTGACCTTGATTTGTTGAATAAATTATTCTATTTGTTCTTTTTCTAAAGCACAAGGAAAAAGTAGGGGTCGTAACGGGTACGGATATCCGCGTCAATCCGAATCCGTTTAAATTTTAATGGATAATTCTATTAGGGTTTTGGAACGAGTTTGGGTAGTAATATTTAAATCCGTCACGGATTTCAGTAGGATACTGGTAAATGCCTTCGAGTACCCGCTATCCGATAAATCCGATTATATATATATATATATATATATATATATATATATATAATGCAATTTATTCTGTTTTAATTTATTGAATATAATTATATAATTATTTTAATTTGAATGTGTTGAATTAAATTTTATGTTTTATTAGATTTTATAGTGATTTATGGTAGATTATTTATATATATATAGATTTTTAATTATTTAATTAGTTTGAATTTTATTTTATTTTTATTTTTTAAATAATAAACAGGTAATTATTCGAATTCAGGTATTAATCGGATAATATTAATCAGATTTGGGACAGGTACAGATATTAATATTATAATTTTAAACGGGTTCGGGACGGGTTCGGATATTTGAATAAATAATCGGATTCGGGTAGCACAATTTTCATGGGTACCCTACCCGTTGCCACCTTTAGGAAAGAGAGTTTATTTTGAAAATCTCTGCCATGGAAATTTACAATAAATCTGTCGGAGTTCTTTGTGCAAAAATTAAATGTGGTATATCAAATAAAACATTACAGAAAATTTCTTCTATGGTTTCATGTGTCATTTACATTAAAGAAAATGTTAGGTGTCTTTCATTGTTTAACTTTGTTTTTGCATTAATTGTTTGAGAATAACAATATCCAATGTATGAATGGTACTAAGACTATATACGGAGCCTGAATCTTTCTGAGTTGGATCGAAAAACTGAAAAAAAACATTCAGAACCGAACTGTATTGTTGATTTTTTGACTAGAACCGAACTGTATTGTACCGTTAACTATAATTTTGACGAATCTGGATCTTTTAGTAATATCTGGACCGAAAACTATACCGAATTGTTTATAACCGAACTGTACTGAAAAACTGATATTTAAATATTTATAATTTTACTATATATAATAATTTATAAGAATGAAATAATTTATATCATTATACAAATATAATATAATTTAAACTTTTAATTAAATATACTTTAATCCATAAAATTAAATTATAATAAAATTTATATAACATTTATAATAGTAAGGAATTCAAATAATTGAAAATTTTAAATACTAAAATTTTTGTGATAATTGTGTAGAAAATTGAATCAATAACTTTAATGTAAGTTTAAGATAAGTTTATCATTAATATAATCAACTATCTTTGTTATTAATATATAAATAAAAAAATTATTTATAATAAATTGCTAATTTTATTTTTTTATTATAAATTTTTTTTATCACTAATTATATTTTTTAGCATTTATAATTTATTTTAATTGTATTATATAATAAATATACATTATATTAATTATTTGGTAAAATAATTTAAGTGAATCAATTATAAATAACTTAATTTAAAATAAATATAATATAATTATATGATAAATTAATATAAATTATGATTTGTTCTAATTATAAAATTTTTTGTCAAAATAATTAAATTATTTTAAATTTAAATATTAATATATATTATATTATTAAATAAAAAATATATAATTGATATATTTAATAAATTTATATATTTATATACTTTATAATTAGTGAAAATATTATATATATATATATATATATATAGTCATAAAATTACATACTTTATAATTATATACTTATAGTTATATATTTATCTTTATACTTATGAGTTTATATATCTAATAATTTAAAATTTTAAATAATATTATATGCATACTAAGCTGTTTGCAATGATTAATTGATTTTTTTCCTCATTGTTCCAATTGAGGGAATTCTAAGAGAGCCGCTAACTCTAATTATCGTTCATGTATGATCTATACTAGATCTAATAAACTCTCTATTTTAGCTCATTTACATTATTGACAACTCATTTTTGTCACAGTAGAATTTTTTAATATTATATTTCGATTCTTGTTTCTATTATTTAGAAAAAGTAAGTCATTTGTTATATGATTTTTTTATCAAAATAATTGTATTATATTAAGTTTTGTACTAATCTAAATTATATTAATAAATAGAACATATATATAATTGATTATATATTTAATAAACTTATATGTTTATATATTTTTATAATTAATGTGCACATTATATATATATATATATATATATATATATATTAAAATTAAATAATCACAAACATATATACTTATACTTTATATTATATACTTATACTTATACTTCTGAGTTTATATACCTAATAATTTAAAATTTAAATATTATTAATATATATATATATATATATATATATATATATATATATATATATATTATAATATATATTTTTTTATCGAAACAATTATATTATATTAAACTTACATACTAAATAATATATATAAATATACTTAATAAGTTTATAAGTTTATATTCTTTATAATTAGTAAAGATATTATAATTATATATATAATTTAAAATTAAAAAGTCATAAATATAAATGATCATATATTTAATAAACTTATATATTTTATATATTTTTATAATTAATATGCACACTATAATATATATATATATATATATATATATATATTAAATAATCACAAACATATATACTTTTACTTTATAACTATTATACTTTTGAGTTTATATATCTAATAATTTAAATTTTAAATATTATTATATGCATAGCTTATTATATATATTATATTATTTTTTTATCAAAAAAATTATATTATATTAAACTTATATAGTAATCTAAATTATATTAATAAATAGTATATATAATTGATATTATAATACCTCTTATCTACCGTATACACTACCGTACATAGTCAGATAAAAAATGCTAGATGATGTATTTGTTTAAAATAATATATTATTAATATATATATAATAGAAATTAATAAAATAATATATTAATTTAACAAAATAAGATAAAATTTCGTTCTCTCATTATTTTTATATTATATTTTTAATTTATATGCTCATGCAAATAACTTAATATATATATATATATATATATATATATATATATTTATATTTATATATTAAAATACATCAAGTGAAATATATAAAATACATATATAGCAAAAACTGATCATTTACACGGTGACTGCTACTGTTGCTTGGCTCTATAGGTGAGATCCACTAATACTAGCGACGAATTTTATGTACACATCTCTCGCTGTTTAGCTCTATTAAAAGCTACGCAAGAGAAAATAAACTTTTGTGTTGAGTATAAAACCAAGTGATACAAAAATTTATAATAAAAGTCACTTTAAATGAAAATATACACTAAATCAACAAAATTCTGGAAAAAAAAAATTTCATGTATCAAAACTATTAATAAATTATTTACTTATACATAAAAGTGTATATATATATATATATATATATATATATATATATATTATTAAATAAAATTTACCAAAATCAAAGTCATTGGTATTAATACCACAAGTATGTAATAAATGCAATAAAATTTTTAATCATTCATTAAAATAAAAACTTTATCCAACTTATATAATAATAGATCATAGACCTATATCTAGAAAAACAACAGGTACCGTCAAATGACGGAAATATTAAGATCTAAGATAACCACAAGATCAGGGTTAAAAATAATCATATAACCTCAAATAATATCATCTGATTCAAGATAACCACATGACCAGATTCGATATAAAATAAGCATATAATCTGTAATTAAATAATATGTATGGTTTAAGATAACCACATGAGACATATAATACCTCTCATGACCAATATATTTACATGTCGTGAAGTTTCTACTCTATTGGTATGTCAATAATTCTCTAACTTATTGTCTAGGCTAATATATGAGTTTATCGACATACATAAAATATTAATTTCTCATACAATTATTTAATCATTATTAATTTCTAAATATTTTATAGATTTTATAGATATAATCGTTATTAATTTCTCATATAATTATTTAATAGTATAAAAATTCAACACATAAAAAAAATAAATTTATTTTATTAAAATCTCATATCAACTTATTTATTTCATACCAATACACTTTTTTTAGGAAAATATTTTATTTTTATCATAAAATATATTTTCACGAACTTTCTAAGTTTTTAATATTCTTATAAATGTTATATATAAATATTTTTCTAAAATATAAATCAATTTCATATCAAAAAAGCATATAAAATTCAATTTAAATTGCAATAGACTTATATTATAAATTAATACACATATCTATATGGTAACTTACTGAAAACTGCCGGCTCGTTTCATTTTCCAATTTCTAGTACCTGATTTGACGGTACTCTTAAATAACCATTAAATTTCTAATTGGTTACCGAGCCAATATAAATTATAAAATTAAAATTAAAATTAAACTACTTATTTAATTTTTTTGACTCTCACATTTACGAATATTTTTCTACTGGTCTTATTTCACGCTATACACTACTAACGCGAAATTTCCAAATTAATTAAATTTTTCTCTTCTCTTCTAATGTTTTTTTCAATTTATTTACTTTTTCCTTCATATTTTTATTTTCCATTTTTTCCTCCAAAAATCTATTTCCAACTCAAAATTTTCTATTAATTCAATAAATAATCTAAAAAATTCAACTAAATTTCTATAATTACTATAACCTATTATCTTCCATTTTCCATCACCAATTTCACTAAAATTACATTCAATAATTTTCAATAAAATTTTTAATAATTATGCCAAAAATCCAAAAATTCACCAAAATTTCTATTAACATTTTCTCCCATTCCAAAAGTTAATTTCCATATATCTCAATTATCATCATTTTAAGGCACAAATCATTCAAAATATTATATTTCAAAATTTTGGCTATAATTATGGAAAATTCCCAATAATTCCATAAAAATTCTTAAAAATTATTCTCATTAATTTTCTATCATATCCATCATCCTCAAATCTCATTCTATTTATTTTCTATTTTTATCTAATTAATCATTTATTATGAGCATTTTTATGTGATGATTGCGGATTTTTTATAATACTATTAAATACCAAATTTAGATTTTATGTACTTTTTATTTAATTCAAAATATCCAAGTACTGGATTGTTTTGTATTGTATTATTTAGTACCGAAAGAACCGTACCAAATTGTCCTGAATTTTTAAGACAATACAATATGAAAATTTTTTATTTTCAATACAATACAAGAGTTAAATTTATACATATCCGAATTTTCAAGACACCCCTAAGTGGTACATAACATATACCTTTTGATTGAGATTTTCACTTAATCCATGTTTTGGCTCTCTCTATTTTGTTTAACTCTGTAATGAGTTCTTAGTTTAGAATGCAATTTTAATTTTTTTTAGTTTTCCTCATAGGTGAAGTGATTACTGAAGTTGTTTGGGGTTTTACAGATTTCTTGACTTGTTGATAAACATTGTTAAAGTGTACCCATTTTAATGCCAGTGGTTCCTAAATATTTATGGTGATATTTATTTAATTTGAATGTGTTTTTTTTACTAATAACACCAATGAAATGAGATGGGTTTCAACTTCAAATTCTGGATTATCTAGAAAGATTGAGGATAATTCAAAACTTGGTATATCTGCTTATTTGGAGCTGCAGTTAAACTAACTAATGTGCATTTATACTGAAATTTGTAGCTAATGGCATGTTAATGCAGCTGAGAAAAAAAGGTAAGAACTTGCTGAGCAGGTGAAAGATATCTAAGAATATGAAGGAGAGTTGCTGTTGGTTAATATGATTGATAGTTAATAATCTGAATTGTTAAGTTGCTATTTTTTTTTGTTTAACTGCTTTTAAGTAGTGATGCATTCAGTTTGTGGTTGGTATCTTGCATCTCCGACTACAATGGCTGTTCAAAGGGTTTATTTTATGTGAGTTTCATTTTTTGATAGGATATTTACGTAAGTTAAACTTGGTAGTACCATCATTTGTTATAAAGGTCTTCTTCTTTTTTTTTTTTTTCCTGTGGCACAAAATAATATATACCGATTTTTTTTGGGCTCTTATTACTCCGTTGAATTTTCATGCTCAGGGAAGGCCTATCCTCTGTGGGAAGCCAATATTGAGATCAATAGTCAGAGAATTTGTCCACCAAATTTGGACCAAAAGAAGAGTTGTAGTGAAATAAACTGTTGCTAATTAATTTAAGATTAATGAGAATTGAACTTTCTAATTTTCGTGATTGTTTTATGGGATCTTGATGTGTGTTTTTGACCTTTAGCTTATGATTTAATAATATTACAATTGTTTTCAAATTATATATAGTGTTGTGACGTAGATGGTGCATTGGTTTTATATCTTAAATTTTTTATGAGATTTGAGGTTGGAAGAAAAATTTAGAAATTATGTTTTACTAAACATAACAGTAGTCTTGAGATAAATAGAACTGTGCTTTTACATTTCATAAATTTCATGACTTCAGTTAGTGTGATTGAGAGATGTCTATTATGTTATGCTTTTTTTTTTTTGGTTCTACTGGTGAAATCTGAGATCATTTGTGAGGAGTTAAGCTCTTATTCCACAAGGGCACATGCCCTGGGCCATTATGTTATGTTTTAATACTGCTGAAACAATTAATATGAAACAACGTTAGAACAAGGTTGGATATTTGGTAGACACCCAAAATACACAAAAGAATGAAATGCTAAAATCCCTATCACCAACTTACGTGAATTACATCCTTGAATTATAAGCATTCTTGAAGTTATTGCTTCCACAGGAAATTTAGGTACTCTTTTAACTTAATAACTTAATAGTGATTTTTGCTTGCTTGATGTGAATAATAGCTTTGTGTTAAGCGTAGAATGTACTCTTTTAATTACTTTTTTTATATTATATGTACAACTCAAATAATTCACTAGAAAACATGGGCATATTTTGTTTCATGGATAAAATTAAATTTGATTCATTTCTTTATAAAAAGACTTAACAAATATCGGAATTAATGATTCATTTAAAATTGTTCTCTTTTCCTTGCATGTTAAGAGCATAAATGCCCATTCTTTTTCAAAATATCTTGACCAGATTAAACTGATAATATATTTAATTCCATTTTGTCATGACTTAAATGTTCCGTAATAATTTGCCTAATTGTTTGTGTTTTAATTTGTTCATTGGAAATTGATCGGCTTAGTTTTTTTTCCTCCTGGTGCAACACGAGGCTAGTTGTATTGACAATTGGCTAGTAATCATGTTCCAAGGTTGAATTATGTAATTACAAAAATGAGCCATGTAATAGGAGACCCAACAATCCAAATTTAAAAAATTTTCTATCTTGAACCTGTTTCAAAAGCCCTTTCTGAACAGGGGCATAACATCCTTTTTTTTTTCTTTTTAATTTTTCAATTACTACCTTCTGTTTACTTCAAAAGAAAAAGAAAAAAATCAATGTTTGGAATAGAAGAGGTAGTAGGATGAAAGATAAGGGAACAGAAATTTCGGCCGAAATGAGAACCAAAAATCGAATCCAAACACAACGCCAGACATAGGAAAGCGTTCTGACAACAACCGAACTGCAGACTGATCACATCTCAACAGTTAGTGCCGGGGTTAAACCTATACTCACCAACCAAATTATTCAAATATCAATTTGGACAGAGCTTGATACAACACACTACACACAAAAAGACTGTAAAAATTGTGAAACATCACCTGTAAGGACAAATGTTAATCACTCGGAAATAAATACATGAGCTGCAATGGCACGACACAATGTACAAATCAAGCTGAAGCACGCCATATTCCAGATACGTCAGGATGCATCCACCACGAAGATGACATCCAATCGTGAACCAGACCCCAGAATGTGATGTTAGGATAATGTCTGAAGGATGCGAGAAATGTTTGCTCACTTCAAGTTTTCAGGCACATACCTAAAAGCTTTCAACATATACTAAATTTCAAATTAACTATCTGGAAGTGACTGAGCAGAAGCAAATGGGGAGAAACTTGCAGCAGATTCACTATAATGAAGTATGCGATGTTGATGACTCGAAGAACTTACTAAACTAGGTGATGCATTGCTTGGGCTTGGAATGTAAGGAGACATGTATCTAGCATTAAGAGGTGATATTGACGGGTAACCTGACGAGTGTGGTGAAGCCAAATGAGAAACAACAGACCTCTGAGAAGACACATGCCTAAGGTCAGCTAAGCTGCGACTAACACTTAGTGAAGGTGATTGATGGTATGACCTAAGAGACTGCTGGACACAAGAAGTAGGCAAAGAGGGAAGAGAGGGAATATGAGAAATTGATGGGGAACATGATACGCCTGGGGCAATTTGTATGGCAGATGATGATGCCGATCTAAAGGATGACAATACAGAAGAGGAAGCCATAGATGCCGGACTAGAAGAAAGTAATGGAGTATTTTCTGATGCTGGTGGATCACCAGTGCTAGTTCTTGCATCACGTTTGCATACTGGGCAAAATGTTCTCCATGTCATAAGCCAAGAGTCCACACAAAAGGCATGAAATTCTGAACAGGTTCCAAGAACATATGACTCAGGTACTAACCAAAATCTTTGAACATAGCATGATTATTTTATCCAAAGAGTAATTGTGCCAGTTAATTAATGGACAAGAAAAGGAGCAAACTAGTATATAATCAATAGAACTTTCAATTTATTAATGCAAGGGAACTTACTGAAGATAAACACTACTTATTACAATGCAACACCATATCACTAGCTATAATCAGATTCAGTTGGTGGGTTTTGTTCTAGGTAATAAAAAATTGTTGACGTAAATGAACAAGAGACAAAGCAGAACACAGTGCTAGAGGATTGAAGGCTGATTTTCTCCCCAATCTTGTCAGTTATCTATTTGCCACTTTGAATTATAACAAATTAAGTTTAACCTCAGAAAAATTAACAAAAATATTGCAAATAAAAGGTCAACATGTACTATTCTAAACCAAAGATCTCAAATAATTAATTTGACTTAATTTTGGGTAAATTAGTCATATAAAAGGAACCCAATTGTATTAATTAATTGAAAATTGGCTTAATATTAGCCATAAATTCAAAGTAGCAAAGCTAATTTGGCCACAAATTTAATTTTGGATTAAAGTGGAATTCACTAATTAGTCCAAGATGCAAATTGAACTTTAATCCTACACTCTTCTAAGTAGATGCATTGAAGCCTATAAATAATCACTATAGATTGAGATCTTCGAATTTCATGTACCTATAGAGTAAATAAACTGCAACTGACATTGTTAGTTGCAATCTTGCAGACTAGTTAGATACAAACAACTTTTCTAACTTTCTTCCTGCATACCAAATTTTTGTCTAGCCTTTACTTCCTAGACTTCTTAATTAAAATTACTTTTTACATCATATACACCAAAAGTTCTATGTTACTCATTAAAAAATCTTCAATGAACTTTTCCTTACATCCACCTACTATGAATACAATCATTTTTCAGTCTGTCCTTGTGGATTAACATTTGTTAAAATTATCTATTATTCTTGCTTCAATCACAATTATCTTATGACCACCTTTAATATTTGCCACCAGAAATTGTATATATAAGACATTGTCTGCATCCTATTACGACATAAAAGTCAACATTCAATTTAGCATGTATCATACAATCAAACAATACCCCAGTTTGCCACCACTTCACCACCCCACCAATTATAATGAAATCCTCCAACCTTTATTGACAGATAGTCCACTTAACATACACAAGTTTACAACCATCGGATATTTTTAGTTACAAGGTTATGCCATACTTCCATATCCATTGTCAGTTTTGTTGAACATGATAAAACTCGCAACTGTATATTCTTTAAAACTAAAAACCCCTGCCTCTAACATAGATCCATTTATCCTATTTAAACTGCAAACCTATAAAATAGTTTCAAATTTTAATCTATGATCAATCTTGTGCTCCTTTAGTGCTTTTATTTGCTGATCCTATAAATAACATATCTAGTTGCATTCAATTTCCTTTTAGTAAGAAAATATATTTGCTGCTGATTGCATCTGAAATTTGGTATGGCCTAGTAATGTGCTCCATCTATGAGTTTGACTTTTTGGAACCTGTATGGGGCTGTTAACCTTTAATTTAGAAAAACTGTCTACTAATTTTCAGTCTCTTACAAGAATGGGGTTCACAAGGTACTTGTTTGCACTTGTCAACTAAACTGTCACAACAAGAATGAGGGGGCAACCATGATAGTGAAGAAGGTTACCAATGTAACAATATAACAATATTTCAGTTTCATGCAACAGCACACTTCTGATACCTAGGACTTCAAGACTAATTTGGAAACCTATTTAAAAATATTATCACAACAGCAAAACCAGCACTATATAACACCTATCACACTGCATATGAATGAAAAAAGCATGCAGCATCATATAAAAGCACAAATATTGGCATATTCTGTAAGCATGCAGTTTCTACTTTCTACAGGTAGGCCAGGATAAGAGAATAGGAATGGAGGGAAAGAAAAGAGGGAGAAAGCCTGCAGCAGAAGACTTACTGTGTCGACATGGCAGAATCCTAAGCTTTTCTCCAACAATATAGTCTTCAAGGCATATGGCACATGTTCTTGAAGTACAATTATCCTCTAAAACTGCAGTGAATATTAGGCTTGGCATTGCCTTTACTAAGCGGCTGCTCATACCATGGAACTCTCGGACACGAGAAGAACGAGGCCGCTCTCTTCTGATTCGATGCCTACGAACAAAGAAACATGTCGCCAGCACTGCAGACATGGCGAGCAGAGAAATAAAGGAGACTGCCATAATAGACCATGCTGAATTTTCAAAACTTGGGATTAACCACAGCTCCACACCACTCAACCCAGAATAATTCCTGAGTTTTTCGCCCGAAGATTTGGAAATAAATACAGCATGAATTTTTATACCAGCTGAATTTCCTGCCACTGAAAAATAAAATAACAAATTTATATGGAAAAGAGAGTGTCTAATAGAATTTCACAAACTTACATAACTATTGCTTTTCAGAAAACAATCATCTTGATGTTCTTTTACCTCAATCTTGTAGTTTTTTTTATGACTCAAGCAAAACTCTCATTGCATTAAGAATTTTTGGCAACAACAATAATATGCATCTCTTATCAAGAGAGATGAGAAATGACCGAGTATCTAGCCTGGTTTGGAGGTCAAATGCCTACCTCATAATGCATAAGATCAAGGGTCTAAATACCCTGTATTTATCATACTTCACTTCCACCCCTCTCCCCTTTTTAATTTTAAACATTAATAGTTTGCACAACTTTCTCATATTTTAGTTCAAATAGCAACCCCAATTCAGTCCACACTGTTCTTTTACATCACATTTTGAGCAAATAAAGCAAACACTAAGATGCATGGAGCAGGAAGTGGACGTCTAGTTCTTAATCATTCATGAATAATTCAGGTTTGCTGTCTTCCATTTAAACATATTAGAGTTAAGCAAAACAAAGAGCCTTATCTAAGAAACATATCAATCATTTCCAAAGGATTATCCTACAAGAAAAAAGCTCTAAAGCTAGCTAAATGTCACGCCCCGCGAAGGTTCATATGGGATTTCCCGCAAATGTACATTTTCCCACACATGTAATATTCTAGAAGATCATTGTAACCGTTAGATTAAATGGATCGTGACCGTTCATTTCGGTAGGTAAGAATTAATCTTAGTCTTCCATTTGGTAGGTGGGAATCAATCCTAGCCATCCATTTTGGTAGGTGGGAGTTGATCTTAACCATCCATTTGGTAGGTGAGAATCAATCCTAGCCATTCATTTGGTAGATGAGAGTTAATCCTAACCATCCATTTGTTAGGTGGGAATTGATCTTGGCCATCCATTGAGGAGGTGGAGGTCTATATATATCTTATGTAAATTCATTTGTAATCATTCAATCAATTCAAGCAATACAAAACATTTTTCACAAACTCTCTCTTGTGTTCTTGTTTTGCTATTGAATCTCTAAATCTCTAAGTTCCGTTCTATTCTCTTTGGAGTAATTTATCGGTTTGGAAGGCAGGCTTAGTGCAACGGACCGTGCTAAGTGCCGCACGATTGCTAGTTGAACTTTAGGGTCGTGACAGTTGGTATCAGAGACAAGGTTTGAAGCTTTACTACCTTTGGCATAATGAAGGCTACTGCCCCAGCTACACCTAGCGTGGAAATTCCATCAATGGAACGTGGTCATGAGGAAGTTCGGAAACCATCTAAAGAATCTCAAGCCAAGTCGAAAGACATGATTTCTAGTTTGGAAGCACGTGTTGTGAGTGCTCAGGATAACTTGGGAGAGTTGTTCGACCGAGTAGACAACTTGGAGGAACGTTGCAGCGGCTTGGAGGCCGAGGATGTGGAGATCTATGCAGCGGTCAAGATGTCCCTCAACGAGCTAGATGGTGGATTAAGGCAAGAGATTGATGGGCTGAAGTCCGAACTTGTCAAGGTACGTGATCTCTTCCAAAGAGAAATTTCTAATGTGTTACTTAGAGTTGAGGATATGGATGGTGATCTAGCCCTATGCAAACAGGCTATGGCTTCGGGAACTAATACAACCACCATCATTGAGGCCAAGAAAGTGGAAGTTCCCAAGCCAAATACTTTCAATGGTGCTCGAAATGCTAGGGAAGTTGAGAACTTCCTATGGGGGCTGGATCAATACTTCGAGGCTACTGGCGTAACGGACCATGCCAGCAAAATCCGAACTACTGCCATATACTTGACCGACACTGCTATGCTGTGGTGGAGACGAAGACATGGAGATGTGCAACGTTGGGTGTGCACAATTGACACTTTTGAGGACTTCAAAAGGGAGTTCAAAAGCCAATTCTTCCCCGTAAATGCTGAGGAAGAGGCAAGGAGCCGACTTCGACGACTAAAACAGATGGGTAGCATAAGGGAATATGTGAAGGAGTTCACAACCTTGCTGCTAGAAGTCCCTGACACATCGGACAAAGATGTATTTTTCTTGTTCATGGACGGTCTCCAATCATGGGCTAACATTGAGCTCAAATGACGTGGTGTCCAAGACTTATCTTCAGCCATTGTCATCGCTGAAAGTCTTATTGATTACTCCTCAAACAAAGAAGGCCAGAGGCCAACTGATAGAAAGTTTGTTGGAGCAAGGAATGGGAGAGGCCATGCTAAGAGTCAAAGCTACAAAAATCACAGAGAAAACTCCTCATTCAAGCCACAAGACAAGGGGAAGGAAAGGGAAGAACGTGATGCCTCAAAGCCCCGTGTGACGTGCTTCATATGCGACGGACCGCATTGGACACGAGAATGTCCCAAAAGAAAGACATTGAATGCTTTAGTTGCCTCCACTCATGATCAAGACAGAAGTGAGGCAGATGAAGGTGCGAAGATGGGATCTTTGCGGTTGCTTAGTGCATTGCAAAGTGCGCCAACGTCCCCCAAGGGACTCATGTTTGTAGATGCAACCATCAATGGGAAAGTCGCCAAAGCCTTGGTCGACACGGGTGCATCTCACAACTTTGTTTCACTAGAGGAAGCCAAGAGACTCAGTCTCAAGGTTGCCAATGGAGGTGGCTCCCTCAAAGCAGTTAACTCGGCGGCACAACCTCTCTAAGGAATTGCCCGCAGAGTGAAGGTCAGTCTCGGTGCATGGACTGGCCAAGTGGATTTATCTGTGGCACCCATGCATGATTTCTCGGTGGTATTCGGCATGGAGTTCTTGGACCAGGTTAGAGCTTTCCTTGTTCCATGTTCAAACTCTATGTGCATTATGGATGGACCAAAGGCTTGTCTAGTACCGACGGAAAGGACCACCAAGCCTACTACCCAAGCTCTCTCAGCACTTCTATTCAAAAAGGGATTGAAGAGGGAAGAAGAAAGTTATTTGGCCATTCTAAAGGAGTATGATGATGATGAAGCATCACCACAACTAAGCTTGCCGACGGAGGTGCAAGTTGTCTTGGACGAGTTCCAGGATGTGATGCCGGAGGCATAGCCAAAACAGTTACCCCCAAGGAGGGAGTTGGACCATGAAATTGAGCTGGAGCCTGACACAAGACCACCAGCAATGAGTCCTTACCGGATGGCAAACTCGGAGTTGGCAGAACTACGAAAGCAACTCAATGAGCTGTTGGATGCTGGTTTCATTAGACCATCCAAAGCCCCATTTGGTGCCCCGGTGCTTTTCCAGAAAGAGAAGGATGGTTCACTGAGAATGTGCATTGACTACCGCGCTTTAGACAAGATCACGGTAAAGAACAAGTATCCTATCCCACTCATTGCTGATTTGTTTGATCAATTGGGAAACGCAAGATACTTCTCAAAGTTGGACTTGCGGTCGGGATACTACCAGGTGCGCATAGCAAAAGGGGATGAGCCGAAGACTACATGTGTAACAAGGTACGGTGCTTATGAGTTCCTTGTTATGCCATTTGGTCTCACCAATGCACTTGCTACCTTTTGCACTCTCATGAATAAACTTTTCCATCCCTACCTCGATCGGTTCGTGGTAGTATATCTTGATGATATTGTAATATATAGCCGGACCATATATGGAAGAACATCTTGAGCATTTGAAGAAGGTGTTTGAGGTCCTTAGAGAAAATGAGCTATATGTTAAGAGGAAAAAATGTTCTTTTGCCCAAGATGAGGTGATGTTCTTGGGTCATGGGATAAAGGATGGGAAGCTTATGATGGATGGAGACAAGGTGAAAGCCATCCAAGAATGGGAACCTCTTACTAAGGTCTCCGAGTTACGGTCTTTCCTTGGACTTGTGAACTACTACCGGAGATTTATCAAGTCCTATTCAACAAGAGCAGCTCCACTAACTGACCTACTCAAGAAGAACAATACTTGGGAGTGAACAAACAAGTGTCAAGCCTCGTTTGATGACTTAAAAAAGGCCATTACCGAAGAACCAGTGTTTTACTTGTCAGACCCCTATAAGATGTACGAGTTGCATACAGATGCCTCAGACTTTGCCATTGGTGGAGTATTGATGCAAGATGGGCACCCGATAGCATATGAGAGCCGCAAGCTCAATGACACCAAACGCCGCTACACGGTGCAGGAAAAAGAGATGACTGCTATCATCCATTGTCTAAGGGTGTGGCGACACTACTTGTTGGGTTCTCACTTTGTGATCATGACAAACAATGTAGCAACTAGCTACTTCCAGACTCAGAAGAAGTTGAGTCCCAAACAAGCTCGATGGCAAGACTTTTTGGCAGAATTTGACTACAAGCTTGAATACAAGCCCGGTAAGGCCAATGTGGTGGCTGATGCACTAAGTCGAAAAACGGAGCTAGTAGCTTTGAGTAGACCAAACAGCCCCTTGCTGGAAAAGAATAAAGAAGGGTTGGAGCATGATGCCCTGGCTCAAAACCTCCTTGTTCTCATCAAGGAAGGAAAGACAAGGCGATTTTGGCAGAGTGACGGACTACTCTATGCCAAGAAAAACCGCATATACGTTCCTAAATGGGGGAACTTGAGAAAAGAGCTGATCAAGGAATGCCATGATTCACTATGGGCTGGACACCCAGGTATGAGACGCACCCTTGCCTTGATCAAGTCTATTTACTATTGGCCTCAACTGCGGGATGATGTTGAAGCCTACGTAAGAACTTGCCTTGTTTGCCAACAAGACAAGACGGAGCAGTGTGCACCCGGTGGTTTGCTAGAACCGCTGCTTATTCCGGAGAGACCATGGGAGAGTGTCTCAATGGACTTCATCACTTGCTTGCCAAAATCAGAAGGCTTTGGCAGTATAATTGTGGTCATCGATCGCTTTAGCAAGTATGCAACATTCATTTCTGCCTCGGCGGATTGCACTGCGGATGAGACTGCATGGTTATTCCTCAAGCACGTTGTGAAGCATTGGGGAATTCCATCTAATATTGTGAGTGATCGAGACCCACGATTTACTGGGAAGTTCTGGACGGAGTTGTTCAAGCTGCTGGGATCAGACTTAAACTTCTCCACAAGTTTTCATCCGCAAAGCGATGGGCAGACGGAACGTGCCAATGCATTACTGGAGCTATATTTGAGGCACTTTGTTAGTGTCAACCAACATGATTGGGCTAAGTTGCTGGATGTAACCCAATTCTCTTACAACTTGCAGCAAAGTGAATCCACTGACAAGAGTCCCTTCGAGATCATTACGGGACAACAACCTATGACCCCTCATGCTTTGGCCACAAGTTATAAAGGGAAGAGTCCTGTAGCTTTCAAATTTGCTAAGGCATGGCATGAGCAAGTTGAGTTGGCCCGAGCCTATTTGAACAAGGCATCCAAAAAGATGAAGAAGTGGGCTGACAAGAAAAGGAGGATGGTCGAATTTCGGGAAGGAGATTTGGTCCTTATCAAATTATTACCACAACAGTTCAAATCCTTGCGGAAGGTTCACAAGGGATTGGTACGGAAATACGAAGGGTCATTTCCTGTCCTTAAGCAGGTTGGTAAGGTGTCTTACAAGCTACAACTACCTCCCAAGCTTAAAATTTATCCAGTCTTTCATGTAAATATGTTGAAACCTTATCATGGAGACGAAGAAGATGCAAATCGAGGAGAGTCGAAAAGGGCACCTACTGCGGTAGTAACCTCCTTTGATAGAGGAGTGGATTCCATTCTGGCAGACCGCCTAATTCGGCATAGAGGTGTACCAAGTTATCGGAAATACTTGGTCAAATGGAAGAATACCCCGGACATAGAGGCAAGCTGGGAACCTGAAGACACTTTGTGGCAATTCAAAGATGACATAGAAAGGTTCAAGCTTGAAGACGCGACGAGGGCGTCGTGAACTTGAGTGGGGGAGAATGTCACGCCCCGCGAAGGTTCATAAGGGATTTCCCGCAAATGTACATTTTTCCACACATGTAATATTCTAGAAGGCCATTGTAACCGTTAGATTAAATGGATCGTGGCCGTCCATTTCGGTAGGTAGGAATTAATCCTAGCCTTCCATTTGGTAGGTGGGAATCAATCCTAGCCATCCATTTTGGTAGGTGGGAGTTGATCTTAACCATCCATTTGGTAGGTGAGAATCAATCCTAGCCATTCATTTAGTAGGTGGGAGTTAATCCTAACCATCCATCTGTTAGGTGGGAATTGATCTCGGCCATCCATTGAGGAGGTGGAGGCTTATATATACCTTATGTAAATTCATTTGTAATTATTCAATCAATTCAAGCAATACAAAGCATTCTTCACAAATTCTCTCTTGTGTTCTTGTTTTGCTATTGAATCTCTAAATCTCTAAATTCCGTTTTATTCTCTTTGGAGTAATTTATCAGTTTGGAAGACAAACTTAGTGCAACGGACCGTGCTAAGTGCCGCACGATTGCTAGCTGAACTCTAGGGTCGTGACATAAAGCTGTTTTTGCAAAGCTAGCAATTAAACAGATATATCCTTCCATTTGTCTCAGCTGACTGGCACCTATAGTCCTAGAATTATGATTCCACTAACTCGAATATTTGATGAAAATAAAGTAGATGTTATTGATAATCCACCAAAACTAAATGAAAGGGGCAACTGATAAAAGGAAAGGAAAATTAACATTTTAAATTTCCAAAGGATCACCTATAAAGGAAGTGAGCTCACTACCTTAAGGGATTTGCTGAACATAAGCTTCAAGATCAGCCTAATATTTATTCTTTGGTAGAGTTAAATTAAGATCCAAACCCCAAATCATCTCTCACAGTATAACAAACCCAAGGGCTCAACCATGGTAATTTGCTGACCTATAGTCCAGGTCTCAATGCATCTAGGTTCTGAACTCACAATAGCAACGATGCTGTGAATGAGGCACCATCAAACTATTATAATGTAAAATTATGATTTGTATCCCAAATTATTAACATATCGGAATGTGTCATGCATGGGAATGTACTTCAGAGTTTAAAATTCTATCTCCAAATATACCAAGATAGATGATAACATTGTAGAGTTAGAAAAGTGGAACCAAAGAGGAACTAAAATATAATTTTGACAAGGTTTGAAGAGGAAAAACATGCCAAAACCCTAGCATCCAGAATTTATAAGTTTTATTAGCGAGTCAATTTGAAAATCCATAAATAATCATTTCTCCTAAGGAAAAATCTAATTTCATAAAAATTTTAAGACCATCACAGAAGGAGATCAAAGAATCAATATAGTTCATGTCCCAGCAAATTTTAGTTTTGCCATTGAAAGCATGAGGGAATAAAATCTATGCACCAATTCCAAGATTAGCTGAAAAATCATGTTGCTTAATTTCTAAAGAATACATAAAGTAGTAAATGAATCATCCCAACAAAGCAAGGTCATCCCAAGAGATTACTGTGGATTGCACCAAATCACTTGTAAGCAATCATATATTACAAATATATAAGAATCAAATTCGAAAACCATTAGCCAATTACAATGAGAATAAAAGTATATGTCCTCTGCAATAGTCTACTAATTATTATGATTCAAAAGGGAAAAAGTCATTACTTGAAACCAAGAGGCCATCATCTTCATTGTCATAGACAATTGCAGCCTTGAAACCAGCTTGTTGTGCTCTTCTAACTTTATCCTCAAAGCTACATCCTCCTCTTATAATTAACACATATGGGGAAGTAATATTAGAAGCCTTTTCAACTTCATTTTTCATCTCTGAACACGCATCCAGAGGTTCTGCCAAATAAAACGTCCCACATTCACCAGAGCTCTTAATTGCCGGAGCTGAAAACACCAGCAAAACCCCATTTGCATTAGCATTACATGCAATAAATATGCATACAGATAATACATTTCTACATCTCACTTCCTCACTTAGAACTAAATTCACAGATTCTCAAGCTCGTTATCCTTAATTTTCAACAAGAAACCACTACACTATCAATATCAAACAAAAAAAAATAAACATATTTATTTTTCCAATTAATTCATACAAGCATCAAAATCTAAAATTTCAACTTCCCGTAATATAAATATTAAGCTTAATTGGATGAACTGCTAAATTTCTCTCAGCTACAGCAATAATAAGAATGAAAAAGTAATTTTTTTAAAAAAAAAAAACTAACCGAAATTAGCTTCAACATCATCGAAAGACAAGGTAACATTTCTTCCAATCAAAACCACACTCGCCGAGGTAGTCAAACAGCAAGCTGACAAATAAAATAAGAAAATAACAACCACAACAACGAAAACACGTTTCATTGCTGAATCCCCAATAAAAAGAACAAAATCCTGAAAATTTTTGAGGAAAAATTTAAGTTAGGGTTTCGATTTTGAAGAGGATAGATACATCAGCTTCCATTAGACGAGAGGGGAGAGAGAGAAAAATGGAAGCTTTTCGATTCTGATTTAGATTATTACGGGTTTAGTTGCTGATTTGAAGATTTTATGATTATTACTGGGAAAGGAGAGGAAAAGGGATGAACGAGAAAGAGAAGGCCAAGAAAGGAAAGTCTGAATTTCAGTGAAATGGAGCATCAAAATAAAATAAAATAAAATAAAATTGTTTACAGAGAAATAATTAGTATTTTATTGCTGGAAGAGCGAGACCTTAGTCTCCATTATTGTGATTATCCTTTCCAAAAAAAAGTCCAGATTAGTCTCATGGAGTGTGGATAAATAAATTCATAAAATTCAGTAACTAAAATATACTTTTGTTTCCTAAACAAAATATCTTGAATGACAATGTAATGAGATTTTTTTTTAACAATAACTTGAAATAAAAATAAATTTCAAAATAGTGCAATTTGAAAAGTAGTTTCTAAAAAATAATAAAATTTTAGTTAGAAAAATATGTACAATATCTTAAAAATATCAAATATGTATTAAAATATCTCACATTATTCTTATTTATAAATTTTATAATTGACAACTGAGTCGAATAAATCAAGATTAGAGTATATTATGAGAAGATAAAGAGGGTGATCTTACCTTGTGTTAATTATAACTTCGGAATTAATTATGATGACTTTTCTTTCTCATAATATTAAAAATATTTCTATGATTAAATAATTAATTATGATAACTTTAGTAATGACCATCTCTAAGAAAAACTTTAGGCCTCATCCCTCGAAGGACATATGATAAACAGAATCACTAACTTATTGATTGCATTGGGAATTTTTTTTTTTTCCTCATTTGCTTTTCATTCCATTTTCCTTTTATTCCCTTTTTCGTTATTTCTTCCTTTTTTTTCTTTTTATTATAAGGGGATAATTGTTGGGTTTGGATTTCCTCCTGTGTGAAAAAACTCAAGTTATTTAAGCCCATTTTCTTTTATTCCATTAAAGTTATTAATGTTTTAAAACATGTCACTTGTATCCCAAGTCACTTAATTTTTTAGCCATAAAAAAGAGAACAAAATAAGAGAAAAAGATGACTTGTTCTGCTGAAAATTAAATCCGACCAGTTTCATCTTTTCAACGATTATACGATCATTGGTGCTCCAATTAGATTGATTTTGGTGGACATTTTGAAGACTAATCACTAAATGTAACAACTTCTTTCTCTTTTATACTTTAGTCATATGAGGTAATATTTTTGACTGACTAACAGATATTTGTGTGCATAACTTATAAACATACAACAAATATAAATTAATTCACAACCATAATTAGAATGAATATATATTATAAACATAAATGTACTGTATTTTTTTGCAGACTAAATATTATCAAAATATACTCAATGTATGTAACATTTGCATTATAAGTATGATATGACTACATGTGTATATTGATCATAATTGGGTGGCAATCACTGCTATTGTCACTACTGTGCTTTTCTGGTAGAATCATTTGATATGCATCTTTTGTATACTTGTATTATGCTTTCGTCCTGAAAACTAAACCTACAGAGAGAAAATAACTCCCACGTTCTTCATTCTTAATGGTGGAGATTACATTTGGAGGTCTGGATTTTTAGTATTTGAAGCTCGAACTTTATATTGTTCACGACAGAATTTTCAGCGGCGACAATTTTGGCTTTCTCCTATAATCGAATGGTCGTTTCTAATTCGATAGAGATAAAATTTGGTGGGCACATTTAAAAGATATTGCTATTTGATCAAAACAGTAGAGATTAGATTTGAATAACCTGAGCCCATCCTTTTTGCTTGAATAGTAGCTTTTTTTCTCTCTATTTCTTTGTTTATCTTTTGTTGTTTGGTTGGTTTGTTGTTGAGATTTTATTTGAGGATTGTTGTAGTAGTTTATAGTCACTCCAAATATTAATTCTCTCTTTTACCTAGATCAAGAGAGGTCCTGTAATTTTTATCTTTCATATTGAAGGGATTTTCTGCCTATATTTTTGTCTTTCATAAAGGTATTAAGAAACTGCAACCCAGTTAAATATCTATTTCTGCCTATATTGGGACAAAAGTTTCATTATCTGTTTCAAGGTATTGCTAAGTGTCATTAATATCTCTAATTAAGTAATAAATTAGAAAGTATTAACGTTTAGGAATAATTACCAAACATACCCAATCTTTCACACATTTTTCAGTTAGATGCCTGTTCTAAAAATTGTAAGAATTGGACCTTCACCATTTCATGTAATTTTCAATTTAAGTGCTTTGTCCAATTTTCCCTCTAATCCTTTAAAAATATTGATGGGGCAACAAAAGTCGACCTAGCCTTGCTTACATGGCGCCACCACATCTTTACATAACAGCAGGCTGTGATGGATTTTTTTTTTTCTAATAGTTTTATCCTTATTTTTTATATTTTATTTTTTGTATTTTTAACTATTTGGTCATTTTTTATTTTATTTTTTAATTAATTATTTTAACAAAATGTTTAATAAATAAATATCTATAAATAAATTTATGAATTAATCTTATTATAGATTGTTATACATATGCAAAATAAAAATTTTCAATAGCTTAATAGTCATTATTAGAATTATTGAACTCATTAATTAGTCCATAAAATAAATAAATGCAAAGTTTTGGTCACCAGCAGTCATTAGTATCAATCTTTCTTTTTTTTTTTTTTTTTACAAAAGAATGAGTAAATGTCACACCACAAATTTAAGTCTCACTTAGCGACTGATTATGCTGGATTGAAAACTAAGCATATTCATCACTAAAATAAAAAACCAGAGCCTAAATTTGGAACTCATATAATTAAAAATAATTACAATTAGGTGACATAATTTTTTACAAAAACCGAAAAAAGACTAAATTAGTGATTTACAAATTAAAACTACTAGAATGGAGGTTATACTAAAAAGAGTTCATCGGTATAATTATAGGTTAACATTCCTATATTTAGAGCCTGAAATTGTAGAAATAAAATTTAGGGTCCGGTTTCGTAAAAATAATGGAAAACATGATTTTTCACTCCAATTCAAGAATTGCGAAACTGAAGACCCGACAACGTAGAGTAAATTATACTGTGAATATTGGTTGATGTGTTCATATTTATAATAGTTTTATGTGTAGTTTTAGTATTTGAATTGTCTTTGTTTATATGATTTTTGGTTTAATTTGGTGCTTATGTTTTGTTTTTATCTTTGTAGTTTAAAGATGTAAAAGAGGTGAAAAGTTGTGGTTTGGGATTAAGGAAAATATATTTGGACTTGATTGAAGGTTGGTTGAATGATTGAGGGTGATTGGAAAGATTTAAGATGAAAATTATCGCGTACAAATAAAGATCATCACAAGCAAGTGAAAAGGAGCAAAAAAGAAGTTCGTTGTCGCGTGCATGAAGGCATCGTCATAAGCATGCCACACTGGAGAATAATTGGGCACCACATTGTCGCACGCGCAACACCTTAGAAAGCTTAATGTCATGCGCACGATAGCTTCTATTTCTGCAAATCACACAATGACGTTCGAAACCAAAAATTCAAATATAAATAGGTCTTTTCACTATTTTTAAAGATGAATTAATATATTTTAGGAAGTTTACATCAATTTGGACTCTAGTTTAGTATTTATGTCAACTTTTAGGAGAATTTAAAAAACACATTCTCTTTGCAATTTTTATTTTAGAATTTATTCTCTACACGTTCAAAAGAGCTTTTAGCATATAGACTTTAATTTCAGCAGAGCTTGATCTTTAATGGTGAAACTATTTTGAATTCTTAAATATTGATTTAACTTAGAGTCTTGGAGAATCGGGAATCAACCTTTCGATGAGATTCAAAGTTACCAAATTTTAAGAAAGCTCATAGTCTTATTTTTTCTTCATTTTTTTTATGATGTAATAAGTTTAAGTTTGATATTGTCATGAACATGATTATTGTCTTAGCAATGTTAGGCTAAACATTTGTTGGGTATTTAGTTAACCATCCAATTTTGTATAGACATTTTTATATTTTTATGAATGACTAATTTTTCTTTCCTTTTCAATTGTACTTTATTTGATTTCAAGTTGAAAGATTGATTGACCACCAATTATTTAGTTTGGAAATATTAAAGTTGAATTATTAGACAAATCATCTATAATTTGACCTAAAAATTAGATTGGACATTAATTAATTCATTAGTTTATTTAATTAGTAAATATAGATGATCAGCATAGAATTATTGTTCATTATGCTTAATTGATTAAAAAGAGAAATACACAATTGGAAAAACAAGACCACATAGATTTTTTTATCACAAGTCAGGATTACTTCATATGTTAAACCTACAACGGTAACACCTAAAGGAACATCTAAGTCTATTTCTGCAGCAGAGTCAGTGTTGAATTGGCAAACTCAAAATGCACAAGTTCAAAACAAAGTGCTTCAGAGAATTGAGACTAAGGTCGACAAGGTTGCAAATAAGGTCTCTGTTTTGGATAATACACAAACAACACAATATGAAGTGTTGTACAAGCTGTTGAGACAGCTTGAAAGGTAACAGACATAGTTGAAAAGAGAATTGATGAACATGATTTCCACCAAGATGTATGATTCAACCTTTGATGCAAAGGCAGTAAAGTTACAAAAGCTGGAAAGAGAGATTGCTTCTTTAAAGCAAGATCTCAAACAGGGCAATCTCAAGTCCCTTAAACTCTTAGATCCTCTGGGTTTGTTCACCTCTCTGCATCTTCCTACTTAGCACCAACCATTGTATACACCACCGCCTATTCATCAACCTTCACAGAGAGAACTGGAAAGGTTTGGTCTTGCATCAGAACTATTCCATAAACAATTTATGGAACAACTCAATCTAGGCCCAAAACTTATTCCTAAACCAAAGTCCAGTACTATTTCAATCTAACCCAGTACTATTCCAACCCAAACACCTATTGTTATAAGGCCTGAAACCCCACATGCTGTTACTTCTGGATTGGATCAGTCAATCCTTGTTTCCCAAATAGTTTTCTTATCCCAAAAATAAAAAGAAATTGGCCATTCTCATATGGCTCAACAACCCAAGCCTACAAACACTATCATTGACTTTCTAGAAAAACAAGCTCTTCAAAACTCATCTTGATAACCCATTTTCAGATGTACCTATCCTTTCTTCTGATAGCTCAGAATTTGAATTCTCAGATGATGAGTTAGACCCAAAGCATTTTCTTCCAACCCAATTCATGGCAGATCCAGCCACTTCTCAGCAGAGTGGTACAAATCGTGAACAATCTGCTTATCACACAGAAAAACCTGAAGAGGAAATGGAAACAAATGTTCTAGGAGTAGGTCCTCAGATCCCTCCTATGCCATAGAATGGCTTGTGGTTCACTTTTGATGATATTCCTCCACATAAATGGAGAGATATGATCCAAGAATTTAATGCTTGGATTGAAGTTCAACAAAGACATCCTAATTCTAGATTTTCAGCAATAATTTTGGAATTCACTTCCAGATTTACAGGAGCGTTAAGAGATTGGTTTGTTCGGATTCCTGAAGCAGCAATGTTAAGGTTTTATTATGCCCAGTCAATTGCGAAGATACTCATAACTATTCATCAAGAGTTTGTTGGCAATACAACGGAGTATGATGACATGACCAGAGATGAGTATTTTAAAATGAAATGTTGCTCTCTTCTGAGAAAGGATCTTGATAAGCATTATCAGCGGATGATAAAGAGATTCTATTTACTTGGAGGAGCCAATGATGCAAACTTGAAGCAGACATTTTTTATGTCCTTTCTAAAAGGCATTTCCAATCATATTCAATTCCAACTTCGTGAGAAGAATATTGATTTAAATTCTCTTAGCCTTGGAGAAATTTATCAAAAAATCTTATTATCAGTTGATAAGATTTGTGCTCAACAGAAAATGGTTAGAGAAGTGATGACTTTTAACCATAATTCTTCATGGAAGATGGCATGTAGAAGATCGGACTTGCAGATCAAATGTAAAGTCAAGAAGTGTACATGTCCTCCTCGAAAGTCAAAAAGATATCACAAATGGAGACCCCCAGATGATTATAAGTCAAAAAGGCACAGGCGAAAGAAATTCAAGTTCTTTAAAAGAAGGAAACACATATTCAAGATAGGAGACAAATGCTATGTTTGCGGAAAGAATGGTCATTTTGCAAAAAATTGTCCTAATAAGCCCAAAAAAGCAGCGAAGATCATTCAGAAGATCCATAAAGTCTCTCAAGTAGACTTAGAAGATGCTGATATTGAATCACTGTTTTTCCTGGATGATAAATCGGATTTAAGAGCATTGTTTGTAGCTGAGTTCTCAGACTCTAAATTAGAAATAGATGAAGAATTGCTTGAAGAATTACCCTATCAGAATTCACTCTTCCCAGATCATTCCATTCCACCCATCTATACCATTGCTCCTTTTCCCCTTATTCTATAACAATTCCTTCAATAGAATTAACCTTATCCTTTTTGCCAACTATTTATTCTACCCAAACACTGCACCCAATTCCATTGGTCCCGGTTTCAATCTTCCCTCACAATATATGCCAAGCCCATAAAGATCATCGCACTCATAGATACTGGTGCTCAGAGGTTTATGATTAATCCAAACAGTTGATGAAAAAATCTTTACCACAACCTTGAAAACTAGAAACCCTATTAAATTGCAAATCTTCCTTGAGCTTACCATATGGACGCATGTCCTTGGATCAAAACTTCCAGATAAAGATTTGGTCTTAGAATTTGATCTTTACTTCAAATTGAATAAATTGTCCATTTTACCCACAGGTTTGCGATTCAAGAACCAGTTGTTACCCTACACATCCATACCTTTTTTGTTTGCTTTACAACCTTTCCTACAATTCCCTGCATTATCCCATAATTGGTACAAGAGCTTTCAAGATTTCTGTTGTGCTATTTCTCACACAGAATTTGCATAGAAACACCATTCCCCTCTTTGGACCAGACCAGAATTCTTCATCACTCTCCCATTCAAGAATTCAGAAGATTTCAATTCAACAAAGGCTTCACACCCAGGAATGTCTCTAGCAGACATGGAGCTTGCGGTTCAAGAATGTTCTCAGATGTTAGCATAAGGTCTTATTCAGCTTACAAAGTCAAATTGGGCATGCCAGACATTTTATGTCAACAAAAGATTAGAATAAGTTCGAGGAAAGAAGAGACTTGTTATTGATTACAAACCATTAAATCAATTCCTGAAAGATGAAAAATATCCCTTACCAAGGATAGATTCCATGTTCCCTTTCATGGCTTCAGCAAAAATATTTTCAAAGTTTGACCTAAAGGTAGGATTCTAGTAGTTAGGCATTGTTCTAGAAGACAGATACAAGACGACATTTTGTATTCCTAATCACCATTATGAGTGGACAGTGATGCCATTTGGACTCAAAGTGGCACCCTCGCTGTTTCAAAAAGCTATGATTCAAATCTATGAACCGTTGTTGCATACAACCCTGATCTACATCGATGATATTCTATTGTTCAATCTAGATATCAACTCTCATCATGAGATGGTTAGAAAGTTCATGGATTTAACAAAGGCCCATGGAGTGATACTCAGCCCAACAAAGATGCAGCTGGTCCAGAAGACTATTGATTTCCTAGGGATGCAATTTTATAATGGTACTTACAAGCCTTAACCCCATTTGACCCAAAAACTGTTAAAATTACCATATGAGAATTTAACAGTTAAGCAGATTTAACAGTTTATCGGGATAGCGAATTATATCCGATAGTTCATATCAGGATACAGTAAGTTTGTAAAATCCATTATATCAACTTTTAAAAAAGCAGTCTCCACCGTGGTTGGCCATTCACATAAGATCAGTATAGCAGATCAAATCAGTCACTCGGACTTTGCCCTATTTGCAGATTCCCTTTACAGGAAAGAGATTGTTGCAAACAGATGTGTCAGATGAACATTGGGAACAGTACTCTTTGAAATCAATGGAGATAAGAAAGAAGTCTGTGGATATGCAAGTGGTCATTTCAAAGACAGAGAGCTTCATTGTCACTCAACTTTCAAGGAGATCTTAATCGTTAAATATGGAATTAAAAAGTTTGAATTCCATATGATTGGTCATCATTTTGCTGTTGTCATGGATTGCTCATCTTTTCCACACATGTTAGATTTCAGACAGAAGACTATTTTATATCCACAACGACTGAGATGGAAGGAGTGGTTCAGTAGGTATAGTTTTGAAGTTCAGCATATAAAAGGAGATAAGAACCTCATCCTTGATTTCCTATCCTAACCTTCACCTTCACAAATTGATCTTATCTCATCATCATCAGAGATATCTCTCATTCTTATGGCTTCCAGTTCATAATCAAGCACACCAGTCCTAAGTCTTTCTGACTTCCCTCCAAATTGTCCAAGAGGTCCAAATCTCAAACACATCAGAAGTTTCGCTTAGAATATGTTTTTCACCTACATGATGTTGTTCCAGGATAAGTTGGGATTGGCAAGGAAAATTGTCTATTGCCCTGTAGAGTGCCCTTGGATGATTGTTTATAGACTCTCCATAGAACATATGTTATATGAATAGTTATGGTACTTATGGTGTTAATCGACATTATATTACCATACAGTTCAGATCAATTTGATAGATTTTCTCCCATTCATAGCAACAGGGAGAATATTCAATCTTCAAAAGCTAAGTTTTTGACATGGTTTCAGCCACTCAATCATTGGAAGAAATTATTTGCAAAACTAATTGTAGATAATTCAACTCCTAGGGTTCCAGGAAATATTGTTGGAATTTTCATATTTCATTGTGCTTACACTCACATTGCACGAACTATTACAATTGTAGCTCTTGGGAGTTCTCAGTTATGGAAAGTAGTGTGTCATGAAGATCCAATGAGTTTGGAAGAGGTGAAATCAACGCTTCATTTAGAGCTGAGACGAAGGAATAATTATTATCATTTGCCTCCAACAAGTTTTACTTATCTTGGTCTAGATCCTTGCAAGAGAATCAAGATAGTTCCATGGCCTCCTACTTTTAACCCTAAACTCAGAGAAAAAGATGAAGACCATGCTATTGATTAAGACTCATAAAAGGATGAATTACATAAGTCCAATCTTGAAGATGTGAAAATCACACAAGAAGTTAGGCCCAGGTTTGATCCAATGCCTAGGCCCAACTTTGAACAAAGCTTTTTACTAAGAGCCAACTTTCCTATAATTCCAAATTACAATTGTAATCAAGACCGAGAATTTGCTCAATATCCATACCCTCCATCTGAAAGATATGATCTGAATGATTGGCCACCTCAAAGTTTTGATGAACCAAATGATCTTGATGATTGGCCCTAGTATGATCCAAAACTGACACTCGAAGATCTTAATATGTCACCATCATATGAACCCTTCAAGAAATAGTAAAATGTTTGCCACTAAGTTTGTCGTTATATGCTTTTGTAAAAAGATATAATAATTCAGTTGATATGATGATAGCTGACAGTGTGGTTTGCTTTTTACTTTTGCTTTAAGTCTTTGTTAATATTGTTTAGGAATCTTATGATGTAAGCAGTGACGCATGTGTCATCTGCCTTAGTATTATATAAACCTCTTTGATAAACAAAGAAGGTAAGCGAGTACAAGCAGGTTTACCTTTGTATTCTCCCTTAGTGTGAAATAAAAATATGTTTTCTTAAATTTCTCTCTTCCTCTGATCCTTAAATCAGCCATACCAAACAGTCTACGATCATATAGTAATCACTAGCTTGAAAATTATTTGAGATTTCTTGAATCAAGTATCATAATAGGACAGTCCCACCAGTGGCCAAGAGAGAGCCTTCAGGTGGTTGAAGCTGAAGCAGCTACTTTTCGAAGCAACAAAAAGAAAAGCAACGACTGGAGTGGGAGAGTCAGAGTCGAAAAGAGGATTCCTCACTCATACCTTAATCCTTGATTCTTATCTTCTCTCATAGTTTTCATAATCTAAGTCAGTACTAGTCCTTATAAGGTTTATAGGTTGGAAATTGGAACCTAGGAGGATTCCGCCATGTTTCTGTACAACGCCACAAACTATTATAAGGATTAGTGATGATTCCCCCCTCTAATGGTATCAGAGCCTTACAGATTATTTGTTCTTGGTTTGATTTATGGTGATGAGGAGCTTTTTCCCTTATTATGGCAGATCTCATAAAAATGTCTCATTTTACATCTTCTTCTTCTTTATCTTTTCAACCTTCTTCTTCTCCTTCTAAAAATCTAAGTCATATCTATGATATTTCTTTCCTTCTCGAAGATCAAAAGGTTTAGGAAACTAATATTCCCTTCTTAAACCCCTATCACACCTTTCAAAAACACAAATCTTTAATTACCACTTTTATCAAATCCTTGATCCTTCAGAAACCTTCATCTTTAAAGGAATATGTGCAGTCTTCTTCCTTTGACCAGTGTCCTATTCAAGGTTCTGGTAAAGAATAGTTCATCACTTTGGAGATACCTCATGAGTTTCCTACTCAGTGGGTTAATCATGGATACACTCACATCCATTTTGGAGCTATTCGTCTTGCTCTCACTTATCATGGCAGGAAAGGGTTACCAGTTATGGCTCGTATAGCACTTCTGGATACCAGATTTTTGGAGTATCAGCATGCTATTATTGGAATAATTCAGACTACTCTTAATGCAGGAACAATTCTTTGTACTTTTTATCCTAATTTCAATATGAGACTTCAAGATCCGCACACTTTCAGTACTCTAAAGGTGTAAGTTTATATCACTAGAGTAAAAAATGTAGCTACCACAGACATAACTACTCTTCACTATCAAATGATTTACAGAGTGCAGAACCATGCTATGGATTTTTGTATTCCAGCATCAGCGGATGCTTTGAGTATTACAGTGGATTCTACATAGGTTCCAAAAGCGGTACAAATTCCAAAGTAGCTGAATAAGGAAGATCTCCAGATCTTTCCTCAGTCTTGGTTGACAAACTACACACTTCTTCATTAGAAGAATCAACCAATAAGTTCCATAAAGCTGCTTTTCATAAACCATGAAGATGGAAGGGTTGAGACTCAGTTCTTCTCTCCTGATGAGAATGAACCTCAGGCTAGTTCGCTAGTGGAGTTGTCTACGTAGTTTATGATGCAACCTATTTCGTCTCATAAGAAGATTTATATTCTCGCTTTTTCAAACTTAGCACAACCTATTTATCAATCTCATAACGGAAATCACAATTACTTTGACATATGTGATTGTGATGACTGTTATGCATATCGCATGGCAGAGAAAAGTGAAGATTGGAATAGAAAGGCCAGAAAGTCTAAAAGGAAAATAAAGTGTTCAGAACAACAGTTCTTTGAGAAATATGAGGATGGAGATCCTTCTGTTGGTATGTTAGGATAACCGTCAGGTAAATATGATTATGTGGTTTCTTATTCTCCACTTTCTCATCATAAAAATGCCTTACCACCCTCTAATTTACATAGAAAACCATCATTGAAGGACACTATGCATAACTAATTTATAGTGGCTGCTTAGGATAAGCATGAAAAATATTGAAAAAAAGGATCAACTCCATTGAGGCCTCGTTGAAGAGATTGGAGATCCAAATTGGGCAAATAGTAAGGTTGTTCTGGAAAGTAAAAAGGGAAAGTTGCCTAATTAGATAGAGCAAGCAAAATTAATTAATGTTCTTAACAATGGTAAGCTATATGATAATAAAATTAACTTGGTAGCTAATGTGAGCAATTAATCTTTTGTGGGCATTCCTAGGAAAGTAAATAAGTCAAAAGAACAACTAGAAGAGGAAGATCAGAATGGGAGATTGAAAGACCTTGAAGGATACATAAGAGAGAAAAAGAATGAGATATTTTTTGCATCTCAACTCCATAAAGCAGTTGAGCCTTATCGGCCTCCCATTCTAATCCCTGGTAGACTTAAGGAGCATAGAAAGGATAAGAATTTTTCTGATATTTTATAATTCTTTCTAAAATTGACATTAACTTGCCTCTTTTGGATGTCATTTGGAGGATTATATCATACTCCTAATTCTTCAAGAAGCTGCTCTCACATAAGAGAAAATATGAGAATAATGAAAAAGTCAAAATGTCAAAGACAACTTCTACAATTCTAGAACAACGTCTAGCACAGAAGATAACAGATCCCAGGAACTTCACCATTGACATTACAATAGGAGTCAAAAAAGGAGCAAAAGTCACGTTAAATTTGGGGAAAAAAATTAACCTGATGCCCTATTCGGTTTATAATCAATTGAGTTTAGAAGTGCTAAAATTGACTACCATGTGCCTTCAGTTAGCAGACATGTCAGTAAAACCTCCAAAAAGGTATAATAGAATTATTGTTCATTATGCTTAATTGATTAAAAAGGGAAATACATAATTGGAAAAATAAAACTAAATACTTATTTTATCTTATTGATTTTATTAATATTCTCGGTTTGCAAGTTTTTAATTCCTGATTTTAGTTTAATTTAGTTGATTCTATAATCAATCTTAAAATTAGTTAAAAGTGTTTAGGTTTTAATTTCTTATTTACTGGTAATCTATAGTTAATTAGAAATTTGAACCGAATAATTCCTTGAGATATCAACATTGAGAGTGAACTTGTCATATTATAGTGGTTCGTATACTTGCGAATTTTAATATGTGAACATTATTGGTGTATTTAATTGTCAGAAATTAAGTAGTTGAGGGGTTGAGATTGGAGAAAATTTAAAATTTATGTGGATTATAATTAAAAATAGAAAAGATAAAGGATTAAATTGGACATTTGGAAAATGATTAAAGACATTAGGATTAATTAAATTAATTAAATTTTATTTAAGACTTAATTATTATATCCACTAATTTAGGTCAAGAGTCACATGTTTCACTAAATCAACGCGTCTAACTGATTTAAGTCTAAATTCAGATTTTTACAGGAGGATAATTAAAATCATGATTGATAATTATGAAAAATGCTAAATAAAACATATTAAGGGTGTAAGGATGTGAGATTATAGTAAGGGACTAACATGTAAATTTTGGAAAGTTTTAAGGTAATTTGTAATTTATCAAAAATTGAAAGATTAATTAAGATAATTACCAATTAAATATAAATTTAGACATGATTAACTAGTGTTGGCCGACCACCATAAATAAAAGGGGATTAGTATGTTAATTTTGCGAAATATCATGTATTAAGGTCAAATATGGAGGAACCCATCCTTAGACTTTTGTTTTTCTCCTTTCTCCATCTTTTTGTTTTTCCTTATCTTTATTTTCTTCTCATTTTTTGCACTCTAAAATCAGTCTCATGCCTCCCTCACATCCCACTATAGTCAAAGCTTGGTTCTAGAGAGAGAAAGAGAGAAAGAGAGAAAAAGAGAAAGAGAGAAAAAGAGAAAGTAGAGAGAGAAAGACAAGAAAAATTATTTTCATGCACAACAAAAGCTTAAGAAAGTTTGAGAGAGCAAAAAGGAACAACAAAGAGCAAAGGAATAGGTGACTAGAACACCTCATAATTTGGCTATAGAAGGAAATGAGTAAAGGTAAAATGTCTTTCTTCTCCTCTTTAATCTTTTCTAAGGGAAAGTAAGGTTTTGAGCTCATTTAAGACTTGTTCCCAAATAAAGAATTTAGGATTTTAAGAAAGAGAAGATAAAGTTTACAAAGGTCTGATGAAGTCAGGTTTTGATTGTTGTTTTATGTATTATAAGAGTTCAAGGAAACAAAAAAAGAAAAATGAGACATAAAAATTGAAGGAAAGCAAGACAAGAGGTTTGTGCATAATTTAAGGTAATAACCTTTATTTAGTTATGAAATTGCATAGTGTGAACATTTGGCATGTTAGTTAGAGTTTAAGATGTATGTGATTATGAATTATTGCATGAAATTCTAAGTTGACTATGACTTAATGTGAATTATTGATTTGGGTAACACATATTAGGAACTTGATCATGTTAAAAGCAAGTAAATGATGGTAAAAATATTGTATATTATGTTGAAAATAAATGAATGCGTATTTGTTAAACTTAGGTAGTTTAATAAACTTTGGAGTGAATATGAAAATTGAAATGTAGTTTCCAACAACTAGTCACATGTGTGAAGTATTAGTCGCGGACATGAATAAATGACTCACATGCATGACTTTTGTATGGAAATGATACAATTTATTATAGATTCATTCACGATTTGAAATATGGTTTGGATCATGGGCATGAACGTTTTGATCATGATCGTGAGACAGTGCTCCTTGACTTGTTCACGGGCGTGAACAATGAATCACAACCATGAATGCCCTATTTTCAGTAATGTGTTTACTTATTCATTAATAAGAACTATCAAGTGTAGAATCAAAATGTGGTATTTTTTCTAATGGAACTATAAATATTTGTATATATATATGTAAAAATGTTACATTTCAAGAACCATATTGTACTAAGTGAGACAATAATGATGAAAACAAAAAGAAATATGAGATTGACAGAGAGAAAGGAGTAAGAATGGGTTAATGACACAAACTAAGCCCTAGAACATCTAATATAGAACTAGAGTTTTGATAGTTTGACATACCAATAAGTGGTCATATTATTCTAATGATGACACTTATATATATTATGCTAGTAATGACACACATATTATGTCAGTGATTACACTTATATTATACTAGTGATGACATTTAAATGTTATATCGATGAAAATACTTGTGCATGCATACCACTATATTCAGATCACAATTTCGCTATGCCTGGATAATCAGCCCCGTTATTCTGATTGTTGGTTTAATCATTGGTATTATGGGCTAAATTATATTGAAAATGGTATAAAGAATCTAACATGATTTATATTTGTTGATTGTATGTGTGTACTAACAAACATAATCTAGTAATGTGTAAGTATGAGATTATTTACATGAAATTTGTAGGTGTTATGAAAAGTGTAAGTGTGTGTGTATATATATATATATATATATATATATATATATATTATAAGTACATATAGTATCAATAGGTATACTAAACCTAATGCTTAACATGAGAGTTTTTCTCGTGCAAATATAGCAAGGATAGAACTGAGAAGAGTAAAAAGAGTTTACGGTGACTTAGTCCAATAAAGCAACTAATTTTTGATATCGTGGGTTCACGACTTTTATACTTCTTTATTTTAATTTTCTTTTATAGTATTATAAAGTATACGCTATGTTTTCTTTTATAATATGTAAAGTTAAAGAAAAAAATGTGTCATTTTTCAAATAATAAATATGCTAAATGATTATTACATCTAGGGCTGAAAACGAGCTGAGTCGAGCCAAATATTGGTGAGCTCAAGCTCGACTCGTTTAATTTTATCACAAATTTGACCTTGATTCGAGATTTTATACTTGAACTTGAGCTCGACTCATTTGAAAATTATTAAATTCGCGAGTGGTTCGAGCTCGATTCGTAAAAAACTCATTTATTATGCCTAACGATCTTAACTTGAGTTTGACTCATTAACTAATAATGACAAAAAGTTCGAGTTTGGCTCGTTAACTAATAATGACAAACACTCAAGTTTGAGCTCGAACTCGATAATAAAATATAATATAAATGAACCCTAAATGAATATATTAATGAACTTTTAAATGAAAATATTTATGAGTTTTTAAATGAATATGTTCACAAGCTTTTAAATGAACACGTTCACAAGTTTTTAAACGAACATGTTCACGAGATTTTAAATGCGCAAGCTCTTAAACAAATATGTTTGTGAGCTAACGAATCAAACAGTATTAAGCTTGAGTTTAAGCTCGACTCGTTAACAGTAATAAACGATATCAAATAATTTTTTTCTCAACCAAGATCCCAATTGCTTGCAACTGACTTGATTCATTTATAGTCCTAATTACATCTAAATATAAGTAAGACTAAAATTTAAAATATCTAATACTGAGAATTGCATTATTCATCAACAACCAAAATATTAAACTTGAAACAAAATATTTGCAGCATATAGTAAATTTCCAGTGCCAACAACTACAGTAATCTTCTACATCTACATGAGAAAAAAATCAGTTAAACAAATGCAATTTATTTATATAAAATAACTCCACTACGACTAAATTATTTTTACATTTATAATTATCATTCTGAATAATTTTCTACATCTATAATTATTTGTAGGTATAAGTCTAATAAGATTAACAAATGCAATTAATTTTTTAAGTAGGAGGGACTTGGGCCCATAGATGCCCCCTTAAGGACCGCCAATGTTAATATATATGACCAATTATTTTAATTAAATTTCGCTACTCTCGACAAGAGTCCGAAAATAGTATAGAACTGAGAGAGGAGATAAAAATAAAAGAATATTACTATAATGTCCATTAAGTAGGACTTAGTTAATAAAATGGTTTAGAAGTCATAAGTGTATTTAAAGAAAAAGAGTTTAGAAAAGATTTGATATGTTATGTATTCATGCTCGTGACTTAAATGTCACAACATGATATTTTGGAAAGATTCACGCCCGTGATTGATCAGTCACGTCTTTGAACATTGTTAGATATAAAATGCTAATAGTCGTTTTGTTTCTCTCTTATGCCCTATAATTAAAAGAAAACCCTAGAATTTAAAGTTTCTCCACACAAAGACATTAGAACAAATATAATAATAGTCGGTGATATGTTCATGTCATATTTTGCATTATGTACATGACATAGAGTTTGAGTTGTTTACTTATATACATGTTTGTATTTTAAAAGATTATGTGATATTTTACTTATTTTTATAATTATCATACTATTGAGCCCAAACATGATATTTTATATATGATGATGAATTTTTGGATCAATGTTTTATTTATGGATGTATAGTATATGATATGATTAACATGTTTTATATACAAATGATTTTTTATAACAAAAAGGGATTTTCTAAGAAAAGAAAAAGTTTTGGGTATGTTTAGTTTGAGAAAATATTTTATGTTTTTCTTTTCCAATTTTTCTTTTATTTTTATTTGTTTTCTTATTTCCTATTTTTCAAATAGAAAACTAATTAATAATTTTAGAAATTTTGATATTTTTCAATTGAAAAACACTCTTACTTTTATAAAAAGAAATAAGAAAACATCTTTTTTGAATTTTCCATTTATAGCTTATAACTTAATTTTTTTTTTAAATGTGTTTCTAATTTTCTAAATTAGAAAAATGACACAACTAAAAAATAAAATTTATTTTCTAGTTTTCTTAGAGTAATTTTCTAGAAAATTGATATTATTTTGCATAATTAAATATATCTTTTAAATTTTTACAAAATTTTCACAACAAATTCACAAGATATTTGTTCATTTAGTTATGATAATTTTGATTACATGAGAGGTCGCTGTAATCTTTGTAATGCAACATCAAATGATAAAGAGAGAACAATTTGCAAGCCCTCAAAGCGAGAACGGTCAACAAGAGTATGAAAATAATAGAGGACTGACTGAGAGAGGACTTTAAAGCCCAAAATAATTGAGGACTGAGAGAGGAGATAAGGACATAGGAGCATTGATGCTCTGCTGTCCAGCAACAGTAAATGATAAAGACGGTACCATTACTATATGCAACACTATTTACGGGCTCTCAAAAGTAATTAAATTCCTGGTCAAAGTAATTAAATTCAAATTTAATTATTTTAAATTTAATTAATTAATTGAATTCCATTTTAATTAATTAAATCTCAACCATTGATGTTCAGTTAAGTTCAATCAATCTATTTAATCCTATTTTAAACAATTTAAATTTAATTACATGAAGCTTAGTTTAATAAAAAGAAACTCAACTTAATTAATTGTATTTAATTTAAGTTCAATTAATCAATTGAACTCTAAATTAATTAATTAAAATTCAATTTAAAGTCTATTTAATCAATTTAAAATTAATTAATTAATTGAACTTCAATTTAATCCCATAGTCATTACTTTTTTTTTTTTTAATTTTTTACTCGAACTCACAATTTAGCTTTATTTTATCATAGAGCTTTATATATGTTGAGCTTTAATCATTAATATTTTTTTTAATAAAGTGAGTCTGGTTTTGATATCACCATTTTAATCACCATGATGCATAAACCTGTGCTCTCTTATCTACGGGTGAGAATAGCTACTTTACGTAAATTATTTTTTGAGTATTTGTCTGGCTTACTAAATTCATTTTATTTTTAAACAATTTGTCAACATATATACTGTATAAATTATTTTACTTCTTTACTACCTCTTACCTAATATAATCTAGAGTCTATATATAATTATTTTCCTTCATGCTTATTAGTGGAAAAACTGTACCTGATAATATTTTTTTGTTACAAAATGTCTGAATATGGTTCAAACTTCCTAATAAATGAATACTAATAAACTAAAATTTTTTGTTGTCTCAGATTTAATTAGGAGAATAACTTATAGATTCTTACCTAAACTTGGTCTATGGGACCAAATCAATAAAAATGATTATATAAATTATTTACTTATATAACATTAATTTACTTATTAATTTGGTCCACGTAGATCGATCTAATAAGTAGAGTTCAGCGTCCTATATCTAAATATGTCGGCACATATTTCTTTCTATAAATAGAGTTACCTCTCGTGGGTATAGTACACAAGCTTTCTATAAATAGTACACTAGCTTTGCCTGATTTAGCACACAACTAAGTAGCTTTCTTAAAAATGGCCATGCAGTCAGCAGAAAATGAGAAGGACTTTGTCCGTCCATTTCCAAATTTCGCCCCTTCCGTGTGGGGTTGTACTTTTGCTTCATTTCCCTCTACAGATCTTTCAGTAAGATAAATAGCATCTTTAATATGTTGTTTCTCAATTATAATTATATATGTATATATATATATATATATAAATCAAGTTCTTTCCTTTTTTTATTTTTTATTTTTAATCTTCTATATTCTGTTAACAAAACAAGAAACATGCTCGAATTAATATTAGAGAGCAATTGGCAATATTGATTTATCTATATCAACAATGAAATAATAAATGTATAAAATATCTCTTATATATATATATATATATTCAGGAAGCACTCATGGTGATATTTTGGTTGAGTAGGAATTTGAATCGTATAGCAAAGAGGTGGAGGTACTTAAAGAAAAAGTGAAGGATATGTTAATGGAGTCAGCGGCAAATCTAACTCAAAACATTGAATTCATCAATTTGCTGTGCCGTCTTGGTGTATCCTATCATTTTGAGACTGAAATTGACAACCATCTTAATCATATACTTGTCTCGCTTCAAGATTTTCATCAAGACAACAATTTCACTCTAAACACTCTCGCAGTTGCATTTCGGGTTCTTAGACAACATGGATACAAAATGTCTTGCGGTAAGACCTTTTTAAATTTCACAGAACAGAACTGAACTATTACCCAATTAAGTTCGTATAATGATGAATATGTGAATTTCAGATGTGTTTAAGAAATTCAAGAACACCGACGGAGAGTTCAAGGAGTGCATTACTGATGATGTGAAAGGCCTCCTTAGCTTATATGAAGCAACCTTTTTGTGTTTTCACGGAGAAGATATATTAGATGAAGCCCTTGAATTTACTAAGAAACATCTTGAAATTTTATCTAAGAAATCAAGCCCTAATCTTGCAAAACACATACAGAACGCTCTCTCGGTGCCATTCCATCTTGGAGTGGAAAGAATAGAAGCTCTTAAATATATATCATTTTACCAAGAAGATGAATCTCGAAACGAAACTCTCCTCAAGTTTGCAAAGCTGGATTTCAATCGATTACAATTGTTATATAGAAAAGAGCTAGCCTTGCTCTCGAGGTAAATTATATGTTTCACCAACCAAAAGAATTTTATTTTGGTACATTAAGAACCTTTTGTTGAATAGAATCTCATATTGAGAGTTTAAGGAATATAAAATGAGTTTATAATTATAGTACAACTTTTAATTGTTTTAAGTCATATTAAAACATTATAAATTCATAATTATTAAGTCAAACAAAGCAAAATTAATTAATTTGGTAATTAATTCAGGTGGTGGAAGGACTTAAATCTTTTTGAAAAACTTCCTTATGCAAGAGATAGAATTGCGGAAGGCTATTTTTGGATGGTTGGATCTCAAATGGAGCCTCAGTGCTCTTTTGGTCGCCTCATGGGCGGTAAGTATATACAAATGGTAACAGTGGTAGATGACACGTATGATTCATATGCCACAATTGATGAACTCAAACGATTTACAGCGGCTTTGAAAGGTTTGTTTGATACTTTCTGCAACATCCTTTTTTCTTAAGCTGCAGGTTGCTCGAATGCTGAGTGTCATCTTAACAATTCATTTTTTTCCCCAAATTCTCAGGTGCACAATTGATGCCATCCATCAGCTGCCAAATTATATGAAAGTTCTTTACAGGAGTCTCTTGGATCTTTTTGGTGAAACAGAGAATGACCAAAATGAAGGAATTTGTTACAGAACCTCTTATGCCAAGGAGATGGTAGATTTTGCTGAAGCTTTTCCTAGGGTGTTTCTATTTGATTATTTTAACAGAACTAAATATTTTCTTTAGATGATAAAAACTAATTAAAAATAAATTACCATCGTAAAGGTTAAAAAAAGATTTTATTTTATTTTTATTTTTTTCTTTTCTTACTTTGAATGAAATTTTTCCATTAGAAATTATGATTTGAGTTCAGTAAAGGGTCTAGAATCACTAATTTTTCTTTTTTTGTTTTAAAAAAAAATCTCTTAGTTCAAAGAAATCGTGAGATGCTACTACATTGACGCACAGTGGATATATGGCGAAGGGTGTGTTCCGCCATTCAATGAGTACGTGCAGAATGGATTAACCACTAGCACTTTAGGCGTACTTTCAGCGGCAGCCATGATTGGAAGTGAAGAAATAGGGATCACTGATTATGAATGGCTCAAAACTAATCCCAAAATTATTCAAGCTGTCCACTTTTATGGTCGTTTGAAAAATGACATAATGCCCCATGGCTATGAGGTATATATATATATATATATATATATATGTTACATTGATTATTAATTATTTGGTATCATATATATGGATCCTCTTTCCTTTAGTGCATAAATTAATCCGCGAACTTTATCCCAATAAATTGTTTTATATTTCTCAAGTAATCCTTAAAAACTTGAATTTGTTTAAGAGAATTTTTTAGATGTCTCATATTTTTATGCATGACTTATTAGACATATAAACTTATTTACAATGATTCTTTAGTAAAATTTATACTCGCTGTTCATTAAAATAAATTCAGATATATAATGAGTAATCAAATATCTATTTGGAAGTAAATCTACATGTTAATTATGTCTAATTCAAACTAAAATTTCTCTTACTTTTATTTTATATAAATAGGTTGAGAAAAAAAGGGGAGGTTGTACTTTAGCCGTTCAATGTTACATGAAGGAGAATGGTGTATCAAAAGAAGAAGCAATTGAAAGGATTGGGAAAATGTGTGCAAATAAGTGGAAAGACATAAATGAGGAGTACTGCAATAAACCGACAGCGGGGTCAAGGATTATTCTCAAGCAGTATGTCAACTATGCTCGGCTGACATACTTGTTTTACAAGTGTGTTGATGGCTTTACACATTCATCAAATCTCAAGGATGCCATTAGATCATTGTTCGTCGACCAACTCCTGCTGTAGTAATGGATAGGATTGTTCCATTTGTGGGGTTTTGTCTTCCTAATTGGACAACATTTGAGCCACAGTGCTCTGGCTGCTGTTTGGAGTTTGTATTGGTTTGGTGTGCCTGCTTTCATGTTCTTATTATCTATCAAGAAAAATGCTTGTAGCAAATGTTTAAGCTTAAATGAATTAATGTTCTTATTTCTAACAAAAAATAATATGGTATGCTACAAATATGTATGTATAGTAGCTAAATAAAGGGCAAAAGTGGATCTCGACATGCCAAACAACTTGAAATGTATATCTCCCACTCGTCAACTAGTCATTGATACTATTAATTAATGCTAAATTAGTCGAATAGTAACTTAGTTTTATAATAAATTAATGACCATATATGTTTTATGCATTTTCTTTTTCTTTTGAGAATAAAATTCCAAAGCTAACACGCCTATTTGGTTGCCGGGGCCATTTTAAGCAATAAGTTGCCATTTCTAATTTGAATATTTTAGCCATAAAATTCAAGTATTTATGGAAATAGTTGCCTCACTAGCCACAAATTCGTTATAACCAAAAATAGTAGCTAACTGAAAATATCAGTTGTAACTGTAAATTTGAACTAATTGTGACTATAATTTTTGAATTAACCACTAAATTTTAGCGTAATTAATTCAGTGGGTGATCTGTAATTTTTAAATAATTTCTAGTTTATTACGGCTAATTGAAAATTTTCTACATTTGACTTTGTTATTTTGCTTTTCCCTTATCTTCAAAGATGGATTTACTTTTTCTTTTTTTTTTCAGTAATTAATTTTTTTTTCAAAATATAATTTGTTGTTAATTATTTATTGAGTCTTGTTAGTCTAGATAGACGTTTTTATTAATTTGTTTAATTTGTCCCAGTTTAAGTGTCCTGTTAATTATGAAATCAATAAAGTACTTTATTCTTATTTATTGAGCTCCACTATATTAATATGAGCTTTCCTATATTAATATCTTCATTAACATATATTCTTCTTCCTTTTATATATTTGGTAAATATTAAATTATTTGGATATTGAAGAAGATAGAATTAATGGAGCGAGAAAAATAATATGAAATATTTAAAAGATTGATAAAAGAGTAATTTAGTCAATAAAAATATTTTTATGTAAAATTGAAATTATTCAATTATTTCCATATATTTTTGTGCAAAAAAAAACTATTTAAAATGAAACCAAGAAAATGTGACTTATTAATTTCTTAATAATCTTCTTAATTAATATATCATACAGATATATTAAATATACAATTACAATCATGTTAACTATTGTGTGAATATATAAGTGGCATAATTAGGGAGAATTACTATTTATTTATGTGGTTTGACATATTACACTAGTATTTTTGAGGTTTTAAAATTATATTATTTGTCTCCTCTATTTTTTCATATTATACTAATAGGTCATTCATTATATTCTTCTTTTAGAGAAAAATGTTTATTTTTTAACAAATGACAAAATAATTCTTTTAAGAAAAAATAACTATTTACCACATGAGATTTGATATATTTATACTACTACCTTTGAGGTTTTAAAGTTATATTATTTACTTTATTTATTTTATTTTTATTAGACTATATAATCTTGTTGTCAATTTTGAATAGTTTTATTATTAATGGCATAGTTAGATAATTAATAAATGTCAAAACTACTCCTTAACATACTTTCTTTATACTATTAAAGTAGAAATAGTAAAATTTTTTTTTTCTCATTTATTTCTATCTTCCTAAAAATTAGAGTAAACTTATTAATTAGATATTCAGTATTAATAATTAATTATTTCGAGTAAAACATTACTTAATATGAATAGAATGAAATCCACTTACAATTTTAATATTTTGTATAAAATAATTAACTGAATATTTCATACTTTTGAAATTAATTTCAAGAATTGGGTTGCCCAAAACAATAACCAAGAAGGGGAGGGGGTTGAATTGGTTGACAAATAAAAATTACTTGAAAAAAGAACAAGCTAAAAACCGAATGGTGATAGGAAGAGTAATATAATGCATACAAGATTTATAGAGGTTCGGGTATTAACAAACTCTACTCTTCTCCTCAATCTCGATTGAGTGTTTCACTAACACTTAAAGTGTTATAATAAAGTTTTATCTCTACCTCACTACCAACTATGATGTTTGTCTTTTGGATAATATCTAACCCATAAACAACCTTTGTATTTTAATGTATATCACAACAACTAAATCTTTGTATTTTTTATGGCTCACACAAAAATCCTTTCAAGTGTTTCACTCACAACTTAACTCACTCAAACTCACTTTTGAGTAATTGATTACAAGATGAAAACACTCACCAACTAAAATGTTCAACAATTATGAGCAATTATAGTTTTACAATCACAAATAATGAAGGTTGCTAAATAAAAAATAAATGCACAACATTACATAAGATTAAATGATTAAATGATTGTTTTTTTTTTGTAAAAGTCATAAATATGTTGTATTTATACTTTTAGGTCAAATATAGCCATTTTGGGGTGCATTTAATGTGAAAATAGTCGCTCAACTGTTTTCCATTCGCGCCTGATAAGTTTCTCTCTTCAGGTTCACGGGCGTGGTCGATTGTTCACAGACATGACTGTTCTTCGTAGCCGTGAATGAAAGTCATGACTCTAGTTGTAACTCATTCTGTTTGAAAATGAATTGTCATTCACAGACGTGACAAAATCTTTACGGGAGTGACTTGATCCATCTTTATGGTTGGGCCAATGCTTTATTTTAGTGAATGTTTGAATGAACAGTCTTGGTGCTTACTAGTTTTACGGGCATGACTAAGTCTTCACGGGTGTGAATAACTATTTTCACGGGGGTGGTAATTTTTCACCACAGGCATGATTTTTCAATTCACAAGTGTGACTCTTTAATTATTTTCAATATCTTGAACTTCAATTCTTATCTTTTCAACTAGCTTTAAGGTTTTATGAATGCATAACTTGTATAACACACTTAGAGCATAACATGTGGCTAAATTTTTTTGTTGCGTAATTATTTGTTATCATCAAAATGGTGGAAATATCTCTCAAGATTCAACAATCTCTCCTTTTTTGATGGTGACAAATAATTAAACAATATGGGGTATAAAGAGAAAATAGAATTTTCCCCCCTCAATTGACGCTTAATAAACATGAATCATAAGAAGTACAAGATGTAAGAGAAGCTTCAAAAGAGATTGAAATAAGCAATAAACATAGCATTCATATCAAGATAAATATAGTATTCATGCCAAGTATATGAAGGGTATATTGCAAGTATATGATAAGTTGAGTAGACATTTTATGCTTTATATGCAAGAAATATGGCAAGTATATGTAATGTATATTTCAAAGTATATTGTCATATATTGCATTCATTCATCATCATATGCATAATGCACTTAAAATTTGCATTTTCTTACTTATTCTCCCCCTTTGTCACTATAAAAAAGTGATAAAAGATAATAGAGAATAATAAAACATGTGTCATTGCATCAATAAAAGATTTATAAGATACGAGTTGTAAAAAATAAAAAAACTTTCCTAGATTCACAAATAATAAAAAATATGATAACATGATCCTAAGGATCCTAAGACATAAAAAGTAAAAACTAAGATAATGAAAGTCATGGCTTAAAGCCAGACATCTACTCATAAAGACAATCTACCTCCTCCTCGGGGCTATTAATCCTGGACTCGACAAAGTCCTTAAGGCTTTTCAGCTTTGTATCAATCAACTCTTGAAAGGCGTCCATGCTTTCCTGAAGCATATCAAAGTAAGGAGTCAAAAGTGTGGCAATCTGCTGTGCCAAATCTGGCAGAGGTACCGAAAATGTCTCTTTGGTAGGAGGAGTATCTGGAACAACTGGAACAAAAGTTTTAACTCGGGCTCTCTTCCTCTATTGGAGTCTTTGAAGTCCTGCTTTTGATTCCTCTGAGTCTTCAGGCTCCCATGCCACCTCTCCTACTGGGGTGATTAAGTAGTAAGACATTTTATCCTTATAATGGACTCTCACTGCTGCTCTCATCTTGATGAATGACTCAATATCGAGTGATAAGTACCTGAAGTGATAAGTACCTGAAGTGTTTTTTCCATCTAATAGACTACCGACATAATCAGCAGCCGAAAAGCCAATGATATGAAAAGAAGTATTCTTAGGATACCATAGACCTAAATGTAAAAGCCATGTAAATATTTTAAGATTCTTTTAACAACATTCAAATGTGATTCTTTAGGACATGATTGAAATCTAGCATATAAGCATATACTATACATAATGTCAGGTTTAAAAGTAGTAAGGTATAAAAGAGATCCAATCATACCTCGATAAAGCTTTTCATCTATACTCTTACCTTTCTCATCTTTGTCCAATTTGGTTGATGTGCTCATTAGAGTCTTTACATTCTTGCATCCTTTCATTACAAATTTCTTTAATAGTTCTTTGGTGTACTTGGATTGGTTGATTTGAAGACCAATGAAGAACTTGAGCTCACCCATCATACTCATTTCAAACTCCCTAGTCACATACTTAGCAAATTCTTAGCAAAGAAATTCATTAATAGACCTGAAAATGATATCGTCAATATAAATTTGAACAAGTAATATATCATGCTTGTGCTTTTTAATAAAAAGAGTTGTGTCTACATGTCCTTTTAAAAAATTATATTCTAATAGAAATGCATTAAGTCTTTTATACTAAGCTCTTGGAGCTTATTTTAAACCATATAAGGCCTTAGTGAGCTTAAACACATGATTTGAAAATGTATGACTTTCAAAACTGGGAGGTTGTTAAACATAAACTCGTCTTTTATAAAGCCATTTAAAAAGGCACTTTTGACATCCATTTGAAAAAAGAAGAATTCATGTAGCATGCAAAAGTTAAGAGTATTCTAATAGCTTCTAATCTAACGATCGAAGCATATGTTTCATTATAATTTATGTATTCCTCTTGATTATAACCTTTGGAAAATAATCTAGCCTTATTTCTAGTTATAAGACCTTGTTCATCTAAATTGTTTTCTAGATGCCCATTTACTACCAATGATTGGATAGTCCTTGGGTATAAAAACTAAGGTCCAAACCTTATTTCTCTTAAATTGGTTGAGCTCTTCTTGCATAGCAATTACCCAATTTTCATCATTTAGAGCCTCATCAATATTCTTTGGCTCAATTTGAGAGACAAAAGCAAGATTATAATCTAAAAGTTTAAGATTAAATCTAGTACTTACACCCTTGGTAGGATTACCAATGATTTGTTCCATAGGGTGGTTTCTTATGAATTTCCACTCCTTTGGAAGCTTTTAGGTTCCTTGCTCTTGAGCTTGAGGTAGTAAATTATATTGTTGCTGCTCTTTTTGATCATCATCATCATCTTTCGTTGAGGTTTCATTATCATTTTCATGATTAAGGTCAAACGTTTTCATTGTTCCTACAATGTCATCAAAAACACTACCTTTCACAAAATCAAATTTACTATATTCATAAAAAACAATATGTATAGACTCTTCTATAACTAATGATCTTTTATTAAAGACTTTATAAGTTTTGTTAGATGTAGAGTATCCTAAGAAGATACCTTCATCGGATTTAGAGGCAAATTTTTTCTAAGGTTATCATTAGTGTTTAATATAAAACACTTGCATCCAAATACTCTAAAATATGAGATCATAGATTTTCTTCCATTCCATAGCTCAAAGGAGGTTTTATTTAAAAGAGGTCTTTTGAAAACACGGTTAGAAATATAGCATGCGGTATTTGTGGCTTCAGCCTAAAAGTAGGTTGGTAGACTATACTCATTGAGCATTGTTTGAGCCATTTCAATTAAAGTCCTATTTATTCTTTCAACCACCCCATTTTATTGAGGTGTTTTAGGAGTTGAAAAATTGTAAGAAATACCATATTCTAAACAAAAATTTTAAAAATTTTTATTTTCAAATTCTTTGCCATAATCACTTCTTATTTTAGAAATAAAATATTATTTTTCATTTTAAACTTTTTTAGCAAAGTTTTTGAAAGATTTAAAAGCGTCACTCTTTTGAGCTAAGAAAATTATCCATGTAAATTTAAAGTAATCATCAATAATAACAAATGCATAGTATTTACTTCCTAAACTAGCAATTCTGGTAGGTTCAAAAAGATCTAAATGCAGGAGTTGTAGTGGTTTAGAGGTACTTACTACACTTTTAGACTTGAATGATGTTTTTGTTACTTTCCTCTTTGACATGGTTCACATGTCTTATTCTTTTTAAATTTGACTTTTGGTAGTCCATTGACTAGTTCTCCTTTGTTAATACTTTAAATTAAGTCTATGCATGCATGACCAAACCTTCTATGTCATACCCAAGACTCATCGCTAATAGTCATAAGACACTTAGAGAAGAGATTAGATATCTTGTATAAGTCTATTATGTAAGTATTGACATCTTTATCTCCTTTGAATATCTCTTGGCCATTTAGAGTGGTTACAAGACATTCATTAAAGGTAAAGATGACTTGGTTTCCCTTATCACATAATTAACTTACACTTTACAAGTTGTGCTTTAAACCATCAATAAGCAAAACATCTTCAATTAAAGTTGCACCATTTAAACTAATAGAGTCAATGCCAATTACTTTACCCTTGGCATTGTTTTCAAAAATTACCTTACCACCATCAATCCTTTTGATATGGGTGAAGAAAATTTTATTGTCGGTCATATGCCTTGAGCATCCACTATCCACTAGCTAAGCATTTTCCTTTGATGTGGATTTGAGGCATACCTACAAAACCATAATTTAGGTTTGGTTTTTAGGTACCCAAATAAACTTGGGTCCTTTGAGGTTAGCACTAGAAGGTTCCCAATGAGCCTTCCTTATAAAATAATGTTTGTTTATATGTCCAAATTTCATGTAATAGTGACATTGCTTGGACTTATATATGCTTTTCCATTTTGCTATGTGTATAGACTTTGTTATTTTCCTAGGTGGAGTTTGTGCATAATGACATAAAACATGCATTTGTGATATATGATTTTCTAGGAGCATGCTTCTTGAATAAGAAAGCATGATTGGTTTGTTGAGGTTTCTCTCTTGAGCCAAGTGACACTTGATTGCTCTTGTTTTGAGTAGAGGATTTTGTGTGTGCATTGCCTTTAGCCCTTGGGGATATTTCCTCAATAGTAGAGATGTGTGGTGTCCTAGATTTAACAAATATGGTTTTAGGTGAGGAGGATGATGATGCTCCATTGAAGCCTAGATCATGTCTCACTAAGGGAGGCCTTTGTGATATTATTAAAGTATCTAAACTCTCTTTCCCTTTGTGGAATATAGAAATAAAATTTTTAAGCTCATTAACTTCATTTTTCAAAGTATTTATTTTCTTTTAAAAGAGAATTTGTTGAGGGTTTTGAAGAAATTTCATCTAATGATCTATTTAAAAAGTCATTTGAAATTTTTAGCTCTTCAACTACCTTTTAAAGGTCATTAAAATAATTTATAAGCTTTTAGTTATTCTTTCTATAAAGTTCTAATTTCTTTTTGTATCTTTCTATTTCAAGGTTTAAGACTTCAACTATATCATCATCATCATCATCATCAATTAAATTACATTGATAATCACAACGTTGGGAAGTAGAGCATACCTCATCAATGAAGTCATCCTTAATAACTATGAAGTACAAATTATCCACCTCATTTTCCTCTTCTTCTTTAATGAATGAAGAGGATGAGTCATCCCAAGTGGTTTTGTAACCCTTCTCTTTATCTTCTTAACACCCAAAATAAGATAGGTGCACCCATATATATAATAGATGTATTGAGTATAAATTACAATAATAACCAATGATAATATTAAATTACATGTATGCTAATTAGATCATTGTTCATTGACCAACTATCGCTACAGTAATAGATAGGATTGTTCCATTTGCAGGGTTTTATCTTGCTAATTGGACAACATTTGAGCTATAGTACTCTAGCTGTTGTTTGGAGTTTGTATTGGTTTGGTGTGCTAACTTTCATATTCATATTATCTATCAGAAAAATGCTTATAAAAAATGTTTATGCTTAAAAAAATTAATGTTCTTATTTCTAACAAAAAAATATTATGTTACAAATACCTATGTATAGTAGCTAAACAAAGGGCAAAAGTGGATATTGACATACCAAATACTTAAAACAACTTGAAAAATATATCTCCCACTCCTTAACTAGTCATTGATACTATTAATTAAAGCTAGTTTAATAGTAACTTAGTTTTATAATCAATTAAAGAAAAATTCCTAAACCACTTTGATCTTAGAATATTTATACATATATATTTTATGCATTTACTTTACATGATAGATGGGTAAATCAATATGTGAATATTGTAGCATTGAAAATAAAGGACAGTACGCGTTCAGACTAAGCCTGACTTTTCTATGGACTAGATCAATAATATGATGTTACATAAATAAAATGATTATTAATTTATTTATATAACTTTTTATCATTGACGGTATTAAACCATGAAAAAAATACTACCCATGGTAACTACATTCAATAAAAATAAAAATTTAATTATTCTTATTAAGAAAATATATATGTCATAAATTCATTAAATAGTCGCATGAAAGCACAAGTTCAGTATAAATTGAAGTTAGTTAGTGATTATAAGAGTTAATAATAGCAAATAACAATAATAATAATTGAATAATATGTTTTTTTGTGATTGAATGTATTGCACTGGCATGCATATGTACATCATATAAATACAACATGAGATTAGTTGTTGAGTTGATAAGGGAATCATAACAAAGATGAAAGTAATATATTTAAAACAATTGGATAAGAATTATCCTCAGATACACCCCCCACAAGCGGAAGGTAGAGACATCAACCGAAGCTTGGTAACAAAATGTTGAAACTGAGATTTGGACAATGATTTTGTCAAAATATCAACTAGTTGGTCAGCAGATGAAAGTGTTGTTATGGAAAGTTGTCGTTCCAAACTCAGATTGCAAACAAAATGAAAGTCCACTTCTATATGTCTAGTGCATGGCTAAAAAATTGGATTTGAGGACAGGGAAACGACGTCAATGTTATCACACCAGACATGTGGAGAAGATGGAAGAGAAACACCAAGCTCTTAAAGTAGTTGATTGTGACAATTCCATGTAATCAAATTTTTGTTAAGAAAAATAAGCATATTGCTGGTAGATCTTCTATCATCTGGATAACTTGCCTAGTCAACATCACTGAAGGCAATCAAAAAATTAAGATGTGTAACGCCTATAAATAGGGTTTATAAGTTGTACTAATGTTTGGTGAGAGTTAAGAGTTAAAAAGAGTATTAAAAATTTTAAAGTTACTGATTCTTGTTGTTTCATGCCCTTGACAAGTGGTGTCATGGTTGTGAATGTGGGATTTTCCATAAACAAACCATAAAGGTTAATTACAACTATGAATGGGTGGTTCACGGTCGTGACTCCTCTTTCACAAATTGCAATTTTCTCTATTGTCATTCTTTTTAAATCTTCTCCCTTGCCCCTTTAACCAACCTAGCACGCCTTTATCTTCTTCCTTCATTAAAAACTCTTATTCTAAATTTTTGGAGTTTTAAAGATTTAGTTTTATGAGAGTAAAGTTAGAAAGAAGAGTGAGAAAGAGAGGGTTGTGAGTTGCAAGGAAATAGTTGATTTTGACGTTCTTACTTTTAGTTCAAGTTCCAGAAGGCTAAGGGAGGTGTTTGTTATTCTAGAAGCTGGAAATCCATCTTAATAGAGAAGACAAACTTGAAGAGATCAAGTGTTGACTAGGCTTTATTTTAGGTGTAAGGTTTGTACATAACCACATTCAAAGTCTTAAGTTGCATGTTTTTGTATTATTTGTTTTTAATGTATGATGTGACTTGTCATTGAGGTGATAAATGATATATTATAGGGTTATATTGCATTAAGGATCAATATGCTAAAATGGTAGATTTAAGATGTTAAATGGGTTACATTAATTAATATTAATATTTAGAGATGTTATGGATATGATATATGACTTATATTGTAATGTCCTCTCACCTAACCAAGATTAACCCAATTAAACGAGTGAGTGCCACACAACCTATATGAAAACAACCTGTGAGATTTTAAATTTTTTTTTTTCACCATAGCCATGATGACTTGCATAAAACAATAGGTAAAAATAAAACTTGACTTAACATTAAAAATCACAATTTCAACAAAATATGACTAACCCTTGTCCAGGGGTTTAGAAAACACATATTTTGACATAGATTACATAATTCTTTCAATTACAGACATATATACAAGTAAACAACTCTTTCACTATGACATGTACAAAAAGAAATTACAAAAGTCTGATATGCGATATCACTGACCCTTGTAGGTTATGATCTATGTCTTTTGATCAACTTCAAACTTTATCTGGAAAAAATATTTATACACTAAGCTATAGAAAGCTTAGTCGTACATATTGGCATAAAAATTTATACATGCAATCACGCATCATACATCAAGTCATCAATAATCATAATATCATATAAAATGTCATGACATGAGAAATAATCATATTATCATATAAAATACCTAACCTCGTAGGCGTATTATCTTATTAAACTTTGACTATAATGGCCCAAATATCGGGTTAGTCATAAATTATAGTTTTCGAGATTGATTAGTGTACCCAAGGTTAAAAATACACAATGGGTGAAAAATATTTTATTCAATTATCAGAAAATATAGGTCATGATTAGTTAGAGAAAATAATTTGGAGTAAAAAAGAGGTCAAATAGGTCCCAAAAACCAAAAATAAGAAGAAAAAAAAGACAAGATACAGTTTGAATATAAATTTTGGTTTGACTATACTTTGATTGGATTGTTAAAAATAGTAAAAAAAACCACTAAAAATTTATTTTAATGCATGGATAGACTTTAAATAATATTTAGAAATATTCGATAGTGAAAAAGGAATTTTAAGCTTGTAACCCCCTTCAATATAATTAAGAATAATACTAATTGTATCAAAATATACTACGATGCACATGAGTTAAAACTTTATGCAACGCAGTCGTGATGACTTAAACAAAATAAAAAACATTCTTAAAATCATGAACTACCCAACCTATAACAAAACAACAAAAACAAGATACAACAATGAATCACTCACCCCGAATGTATATCCTTGGCTATAATCATTGGGCATTCTCCTATATCAATTATCCTCTAAGCTCCAAACCTGCACATGGAAAGCCCATACACTAAGGAACTCATACTTAGTACATAACAACATGCAAGACATACAACAAAACAGAGCACCTCTCTCACTGCCATAAATTTGAAAAATTTTCCAAAAAAACAGAACATCACAACTTCATGTCATTTTCACATGCAATAATTTTTATAGTTGATCAATGTTAATCACCCTATCAATATTCTAGCATGCATTTAAGTTATTTATCACAACCATAAACTTTCTAATCATCAACATAAATCATAATAGGTCCTCAAACGTCTCAATTTAACCATATTCATACCAATTCCCATCATGTATATCAACCCCATATTTTATCATTTGACTACACATTGATCATTTACAGCATGTATTTAAATATCACAGAAACATGAATTAATTGTCTTAAGTATTATTATGTATAAACCTTATACCTAGGATGGATATTAGCTAAAACTTGACTTCTTCAAGCTTATCCTCTCTCTTGGGATGGAATTCCAGCACCTCTCTCAAATATTAGCAAGATAAAAATGTCTTTTTAGCCTCTAAAATTCAAACCAAAGTCCAAAAATATAAAAATCGAGATTTTCTTTAAAACTCACAAACTCCCTCTCTCATTATTCGTTCTCACTTTTCCCCAAAGAAAATATGATATTCCAAGCTTTCCTATTGGAAGAAGATGGAGTCTAGAGGAAGAAGATGACACAAATGCGTGTTTGGTTAGTTAACAGGGAGTGGAGAGCAGATTTAAAGGGAATGATAGAGAGAAAAATGTGATTGTCTCACCTACTTTTGTGCCCAGGCTTCACGACCATGATCATCTTTCACGGGCGTGAGCCTCCCCTTCACGATCATGAAGCAACTTTTCACAGCCGTAAAACATCTTAGCATGACTATGTACTAAAACTTGATATTTATGGTTGTGACACCCATTGTCACGGGCGTGAAACTTTTGATTTTAGCCACTTTTAAATTTCCTAAAACTTCACTTAATCCTCCATTTCTCACTAACTAATAACATAACTTATAGGCCCTAATTACGTGCATTACATTTCTCTCTCCCTTAGGATATTTTGTTCCTGAAATTTTCTGTCATGATATCTCAAAACAACTGAAGGTATTGTGCTTTCATCACTTTCTTATTTTTCCATGTTGCTTTTTCCAATGTATGGTTCTTCCATAACACTTTCACTAGTGGAATTCACTTGTTCTTCAGCTCCTTAACCTCTTGAGCTAAGATATGAACTGGTTCATCTTCAAAAGATAAATCTGGTCTCAATTTTATGCTCTCAGCTGTGATGATGTGAGAAGAATCTGATTGATACCCTCTCAACATGGATATATGGAAGACATTGTGCGTCCTATTTAACTCTAGCGGCAAAATGATTCTATACGCAACCAGTATATATGAGGTATATATATATATATATATATATATATATATATATTTGAGATATGCAAATTAACACATTTGGATAACCAAAAGATTTCAATAACCAATGCAACCATTTTGTGTTATAAAGAACATATTATTTATCAAGACATATATTCCACCACTTGTAATTACATTTCATTTTCTACAATAAATAATTAGCCTATCTACTGATATTGGATTCAACTTATAAAATCAAATTATGATTTACCAATAATATAAATGTTGAATACTACAAATAAGCAAAAAGTTGAAAGAACACTTGATAATTTCATGTGATATGCATGTATCAGTTTAACAATAAGATTTAATTGATTAATCAATCAAGTAATTCACTACAAGAAAATCAAAATTTACCGACGGATTACTAATAGATTACCAACGAAAAAAATTTGTGTTGGTAAATTTTGCAACAAATTACCAACAGATATATCCGTTGTTAAATTAATTTCATTGGTAAAAATGGGCTAGCTTTTTAGTGAATATCCGTTGGAATATTACCAAAAAGTTGAAAGAACACTTGATAATTTGATGTGATATGCATGTATCAGTTTAACAATAAGATTTAATTGATTAATCAATTAATTAATTCACTACAAGAAAATCAAAATTTACTAACGGATTACTAATAGATTACCAATGAAAAAAATTTGTGTGTTGGTAAATTTTGCAACAGATTACCAACAGATATATCCGTTGTTAAATTAATTCCATTGGTAAAAATGGGCTAGCTTTTTGGTGAATATCCATTGGAATATTACCAATGGATTATTTTCCATCAGTATATTACCAATAGATTATAGGCATATTCCCAACAAAAAATTTTCCGTTGATAATTCTCCAACAGAAATATTCCGTTGGTAAATTACCAACAGAAAAATTTCATTGGTAAATTACTGATTTATTTAAAAAATTAAATTTTAATTATAGAAAGAATTGAATTGATTAACTTGTTAATGAAAGTAATAAATATAATACATATTATGTAGAATTTATTAAATGTGAAATATTAAATATTAAATATTAAACATAACAGATTTTAAGTTGTATTTATCAAATTTAATACAAATATAGTGTATATTAATAAAATTGAAAACTAATCATTTATTAGTATCGTATTGATCTAGTCCTAGTCTTGATCCTCAGCTTTTTCATCGTCATTGGTAGGTGGAGGATTAGAAGATAACCTTGTGCCTACAACACCACTCAAAAGCCTTTAGATCATAGATTTCATTTCCTCCTGCTTCTTTTTCAGCTCTTGCTCCGTCAGCTCCTGCCTTTGTTTTATCTGTCGCTCTATCTCCTCCTCTCTCTGCCTCATCTCCTCTCGAAGCTCATCTCGGACTGCATCTCGAACCTCCTCATAAATCTCAGTTCGCAGTTGATGAAAATCTAGTGTTGTAGATGTAGAAGAAGAACTAACAACAGTTGCAAAAGGTTTACCTCCAAGCCCATAACACCGCTTCTTCTTGGATGGTCCAACAACTTTATGATAAATCTTAGCCATGTCAATATTCTCTAAAGAAGTTTCATCAGATTAATTTTCACTAGCAGTATTATAGCATTTCATCACCTTATCCTACAAGTAAATAAATATATCAATTTGTACAACAACATTAAACATGCAAAATTTTCACACTGTTTAAAGCCTATTTAGTAATCTTTTTTACATGAAAAATATATTTTGCAATATATACCAATAACAAAATATCTCACAACCTAAAGAAAAAAAACCAACAAATTCCATTTCAATTTTCTTTACACCATAAAAAGTGAAACTCATGGAATAAAGACCAACGTTCATATTAACAATGCCAAATATTTCAAAACAAAATAATTACCTTCAAACATTCTGTTACATATGGTTATATAAAGTTTAGGCCATCAATATGCAGAAAAGAAAAATATACTACAACAAAATGATTTACATTGAGTTAATGATGTTGAGTTAACTAACCGCAATAATTTTTGACCATGGATCAACAAAACAGTCATCTTTCTTAGTCTTATGGATCCTTTCAAATATATCTTAATAAGTCACAGACTGTCCAAAATGCTCTTTAGCCTAAAAAAACATAACATATTATTATGTTGCTTAAAATAGAATATTTTTTTTTCAAATTTTTTAACTCAATTTGAACTATAAGTTTATAATTTGTTATACCAACTGAATAATGTGATCTACAACAGATCTAGAACCCCCAATGTGTCTAGACAATACAGTGCCAGATCCTCCAACCTCACTCAACGTGTTTTTGGATGCAATATTACACTTGTTCTTGAAATCTAGAGATTTCCAATAATGTTGTCAGTTGTCCCATATCTCTTCTAAAACACATTGGGGCTGCTTTTCTGATTTCCTCCAGTCAGAGAGTGTGTTCGAATAATGCTTACTGGCCTATCGCTCCCAGATGGTCCGAATCACAGATTTTAAAGACCTATCAAATGAAAAATATTTCTACAAGATATTTTCATTGGTGTTAGTCATATTGAAGAATAGCTTGATTTTTATCACTTTGCACTATATTTAAAAAAAATAAGGAAAATACAAAAAACCTGAAATTCATTCCAGTAATACTCCTTTATATCCTAGGGCACTACTGATCAATTATATCCATCTTTGTGAAATCATTGTTTCATCCATTTTGTGATCTGTGTCGAAGCTTTATGAGATGGAGTAAAGCTAATTGCACAAAAAAGGATAAATATATTTAACACATTATTAGTAATTCACAAAGAACTAATAAATAATATGTATCATAATAATTGGATGACAAATAAGAAAAATTAGGGTTGAACATAACCATCCAAAGCATATATCGAGGCGTGTCTTAGTACTACTTGAAGTTATATCATTTATTGATGATAAAGTCAGTATATGATATGTAGGACTTGATCCAGAAGCTGGAGTGGCAGGTGATCGTGGTGAATCATCTATAGGTGGTGGTGCTGATGATGATGAACCTATGCATCCTCCACTTGTAGGTATGACAGATGGTGATGTATCAGCAATCGATATATTTGTTCCACTTACATCTCCTATACCACTTCCATCTGAAAGTGTCATAGGTTGTGATATAGCTGGTGTATGCTTTCCACTTTCATTCCCTCTACCACCCACAACTAAACACCCTCCACATCCATTTACTCTACCACGACCAACTCCTCACCAGAAGACCCACTAGCCATAACACTATGATAAAAATGGAATAAGATTGATCTAAGAAATTTAAAAAAATATAGATTCATTATATTAATTCAAAAACAACACTCCCAATAGGTTTTTACTTCATAATTAGTATACTTTAACAAATGAATAAAAAGTATGCAACAAACTAAAAGTCACACAATCTATGATGGAAAACTACTTCATAATTAGTATCCTAATAACAACTATATGATAGATACAATAAAGTAAAAGTCACACAACAAATTAAATTAATATTGCGTAAACATCAAGAAGTATCACATTTGTTCTTACATTTAGAGCCAGATTAAATAGTCAACATAAATTAAAAATGTAACCTGATATTAACTTTAGTCGCTATTCCAGCTAGTAGTTGATTCATCACATAAGCCTTATTCTTCTTCAGTTGAATCTGAATCTTTTTCATCTGATTCAATTAATGGCTCATCTTTTTGTTCAATTGTATCACCGTCAAGGTTTATAAAAATGCCATTTGGATCATTTAAGGAAATTGGTTCTTTATCCAATTAACTTTGACTATGATGATGGACCTCGATGTCATCTTCTTGAAATGGTGATTGACCATTTGTTTCAGTAGGTAATACAACATCCACAATAGCACAGGCTTTTATTTTGAATACTGCCCACCAATCGCATTTGTCACGCCTTAAACTAGGGTAACTACAAAAATACACCTGGTTTTCTTGCACTGCTTGAACAAATGGTTCATATTTATTAAATCTTCATTTATTGCTAACCTCTACAAGCTTATACTCGTTATGGACTTTTGTTCCTAAGTTTGGTGTGGGGTCAAACCAATCGCATTGGAACAATGCAATTCTCTTGATTGGTAAGGCATGGTATTCCAACTCTATGACTTCTACTAATTGACCATAGTAATCACCTTCATCGACACATAAATTAAAGCCTTTAATGCACACCCCACTGTTCATTGTTCTTCTTATAGACCTTATGTTGTAAAGTGTAAAATCTGTAACCATTCACAAAGTAGTCGTGATACGACAAAACAGTTGGTAATGGACATTTTGCGAGATCTTTCTTGAACTTATTTGAAATATTGTTTGAAGGATTATGTGCCTATAAAATAAGTTGAAACAACCTTAAAAAAATGACATATATGGTACTTAATATATTTATCTTGATAGAAAAGAATTAGTTGTTATAATACTCACATATGTTTCAAACCAGTATGAGAATTCATTTTCTAGTTTGTTGTCAACTTCAATCTCAGTGATATTGGGTTGACCACGTTTTATAACATCGATGTATATCTTTCGAATACATTAGAATATGACAAATTGAAATATTAGATATGCTTATAAACATCAAAAGATACACTAGTACAAAATAGTGTTATATGTGTTTGTTATTTTGCATTTTATGCGTCTGTCAAATAGTAGACACATATATAAGAGACGCATATGATATATATTTTATGTGTCTGTCATTTTGACAGACGCATATAAATAGTTATACGCGTCTGTCGTTTAATAATAGCAGATGCACATAATAAATTATACGCGTCTGTCGTTTAATAATAGCAGACGAATATAATAGTTATACGCGTTTGTCGTTTACTAATAGCAAACGCGTATAACCTTGATTATATGCGTCTGTCGTTTATATATATATATATATATATATATATATATATATATATATATATATATATATATATATATATATATATATATAACTAAATATTTTTAATTAAATTTTGTTATTCTTGACAATAGTATGAAAATATAATAGGGCTGAGAGAGGAGATAAGGAGAAATGAGTAACATTGTCTTAGCTACTTGAAATGATAAATAGAAATGTTTATTTATGATCCTTCAAAGCGAGGACAATTGACAAGAGTAGTGTTGTAAATGAATTAAACCGCTCGTAAACTATTCGGATTTCAGTTCAAAAAAAAGCTTGTTCAAAATTGTTTGTTAATATTAACGACTCAAGATCAAGTCTGAAAGTCTTTCTCGAAATTAATATTGTTTGGTTGATTAGTTCATAAACATATTTATTTAAAAGCTTGTGAACATATTCGTTTAAAAACTCGTGAACATATTCATTTAGAAGCTCACAAATGTGTTTGTTTAAAAGTTTGCGAATGTATTTATCTAAGCATTGTTTACATTATATTTTACTATGGAGCTTGAACTTGAACTCGAGTTTCGTTATTATTAGTTAATAAACTGAAATCGAGATTTTGTTATTATTAGTTAACAAGTTAAATTTAAACTAAGTTTATTAAATATAATAAACAAGTTATTTATGAACCATGATCGATCCGCTTGAGAACTTAATAATTTTAAAATGAGATAAATTCAAGCTCAAATATAAAATATTGAATCAAATTCAAGCTGAATTCGAGTCGGAAACATATTTAAACAAACCGAGTATTTAACTTAGTTCGGTTCGATTATAGCGCTAAAGCTAGATAAGAGTCCGAAAATAATAGACGAATGAGGGAGGAGATAAGAATAATGAAATATAGATTTAATTTTTACATCCATAATTTAAATTATTAATAATTTAAATTTTTTAATTATTTTGGATTATTATATTCATAATAAGTAATTCAACTTTTAATCAATAACAATATTAAATTGTTATTTTTAATAAGCAGTATCCTATCAAAATTTTAGAAAATCTAGAAAATAATAGAGGACTGAGAGTGGACTTTAAAACCCTAAAAAATAATAGAGGACTGAGAGAGGAGATAAGGACAAAGGATAGAGATGCTCTCCCGTCCTGCGACAGTATTTGATAAAGACAAAGGGCTATGTTTAGGGCCCTCAAAGCAAGAATGGTACCATCCGCGCTGGTCAGGCAAAATAAAACCGGGTAATTGTTTAAGCTTTTCCATCAATTAATAGCCGTTCATTATTTATGTTTTTGTTCATTTATTTTATCAAATGTGTTTGAGTTTTATTTGATTAAGAGATCCTTAAGAAGTTATAAGAATTAGAGAAATGGAATAAGATATTGATAATCGTATTAAATTGGATTAATAACATAATTTAATTATAAATTTAATATTTTTAAATTGGAGATCAAACTTAATTTAATCTATTAGTCATTTTTAGTCAAAATAATTAAATTCAAATTTAATCTTTTAATTCAAAATCAATTTAAATTGAATTAATTGAATTCTAATTTAATCCAATTAAGTTTAAACAATTAATTTCTATTTAAAATATTTACGTTAAATTATATATAATTAATTAAGTTGAGATTCAATTTATTAAATTAAATAATTAAATTCAAAATTAATCAATTAAAATTTAATTTAAAGCCTATTTAATTAATTTAAAATTAATTAATCAATTCAACTCTAATTTAATCTAATAATCATTAATTTTTTTATTTTTTACTAAGAATTCATAATTTTTCTTTATTTTATTGTTTTTCATAGAGCTTTATATGTGTTGAGCTTTAATCATTACTTTTTTTTTTTTCGTAAAGTGATGATGCATGCGCATGTTCTCTCTTATCTACGACTGAGAATGACTACTTTATGCAAATTATTTTTTGAGTATTTGTCTGGCTTACTAAATTCATTTTATTTTTAAACAATTTGTCAACATATTACTATATAAATTATTTTACTTCTTTACTACCTCTTACCTAATATAATCTAGAGTCTATATATAATTATTTTCCTTCATGCTTATTAGTGGAAAAACTGTACCTGATAATATTTTTTTGTTACAAAATGTCTGAATATGGTTCAAACTTCATAATAAATGAATACTAATAAACTAAAATTTTTTGTTGTCTCAGATTTAATTAGGAGAATAACTTATAGATTCTTACCTAAACTTGGTCTATGGGACCAAATCAATAAAAATGATTATATAAATTATTTACTTATATAACATTAATTTACTTATTAATTTAGTCCATGTAGATCGATCTAATAAGTAGAGTTCAGCGTCCTATATCTAAATATGTCGGCACATATTTCTTTCTATAAATAGAGTTACCTCTCGTGGGTATAGTACACAAGCTTTCTATAAATAGTACACTAGCTTTGCCTGATTTAGCAAACCAACTAAGTAGCTTTCTTAAAAATGGCCATGCAGTCAGCAGAAAATGAGAAGGACTTTGTCCGTCCATTTCCAAATTTCCCCCCTTCCGTGTGGGGTTGTACTTTTGCTTCATTTCCCTCTACAGATCTTTCAGAAAGATAAATAGTTTTCTTTAATATGTTGTTTCTCAATTATATATATATAATTATCTTACCGTTGAGCCCAAACATGATATTTTATATATGATAATGAATTTTGGATCAATGTTTTATTTATGGATGTATGGTACATGATATGATTAACATGTTTTATATACAAATGATTTTTTTTTTTTTTAACAAAAAGGGATTTTCTAAGAAAAGAGAAAGTTTTGGGTATGTTTAGTTTGAGAAAATATTTTATGTTTTTTTTTTCTAATTTTTCTTTTATTTTTATTTATTTTCTTATTTCCTATTTTTCAAATAGAAAATTAATTAATAATTTTAGAAAATTTGGTATTTTTCAAATTGAAAAACACTCTTACTTTTATAAAAAGAAATAAGAAAACATCTTTTTTGAATTTTTCATTTACGGCTTATAACTTAAATTTTTTTGGAAATGAGTTTCTAATTTTCTAAATTAGAAAAATAACACAACTAAGTAATAAATTTTATTTTCTAGTTTTTTTAGAGTAATTTTTAAGAAAATTGATATTATTTTTCCTAATTAAATACATCTTTTAAATTTTTACAAAATTTTCACAACAAATGCATAAGATATTTGTTCATTTAGTTATAATAATTCTGATTAGACGAGAGATCGCTGTAATCTTTGTAATGCAACATCAAATGATAAAGAGAGAGAAATATTATTTGTTCATTTAGTAATAATAATTTTGATTAGATGAGAGATCGCTGTAATCTTTGTAATGCAACATCAAATGATAAAGAGAGAAATATTTGCAAGTCCTCAAAGCGAGAACGGTCGACGAGAGTATGAAAATAATAGAGGACTTTAAAGCCCAAAATAATTGAGGACTGAGAGAGGAGATAAGGACACAGGAGCATTGATGCTCTGCTGTCCAGCAACAGTAAATGAATTGAATTCCATTTTAATTAATTAAATCTCAACAATTGATGTTCAGTTAAGTTCAATTAATCTATTAAATCCTAATTTAATCAATTTAAATTTAATTACATGAAGCTTAGTTTAATAAAAAGAAACTCAACTTGTATTTAATTTAAGTTCAATTAATCAATTGAACTCTAAATTAATTAATTAAAATTCAATTTAAAGTCTATTTAATCAATTTAAAATTAATTAATTAATTGAACTTCATTTTAATCCCATAATCATTACTTTTTTTTTTAATTTTTTACTCGAATTCATAATTTAGCTTTATTTTATCATAGAGCTTTATATATGTTTGATCATTAATATATATTTTTTTTAATAAAGTGAGTCTGATTTTGATATCACCATTTAAATCACCATGATGCATAAGTCTGTGCTCTCTTATCTACGGCTGAGAATAGCTACTTTACGTAAATTATTTTTTGAGTATTTGTCTGGCTTACTAAATTCATTTTATTTTTAAACAATTTGTCAACATATATACTATATAAATTATTTTTCTTCTTTACTACCTAATACCTAATATAATCTAGAGTCTATATATAATTATTTTCCTTCGTGCTTACAGTTGGAAGGACTGTACCTGATAATATATTTTTTTTTGTTACAAAAGGTCTGAATATGGTTCAAACTTCATAATAAATTAATACTAATAAACTAAAATTTATTGTTGTCTCAGATTTAATTAGGAGAATAACTTATAGATTATTACCTAAACTTGGTCTATGGGACCAAATCAATAAAAAAATTATATAAATTATTTACTTATATAACATTAATTTACTTATTTAGAGTTACCGCTTGTGGGTATAGTACACAAGCTTTCTATAAATAGTACACTAGCTTTGCCTGATTTAGCAAACCAACTAAGTAGCTTTCTTAAAAATGGCCATGCAGTCAGCAGAAAATGAGAAGGACTTTGTCCGTCCATTTCCAAATTTCCCCCCTTCCGTGTGGGGTTGTACTTTTGCTTCATTTCCCTCTGCAGATCTTTCAGTAAGATAAATAGCTTTCTTTAATATGTTGTTTCTCAATTATATATATATATTCAGGAAGCACTCATGGTGATATTTTGGTTGAGTAGGAATTTGAATCATATACTAAAGAGATGGAGGTACTTAAAGAGAAAGTGAAGGATATGCTAATGGAGTCAGCAGCAAATCTAACTCAAAACATTGAATTCATCAATTTGCTGTGCCGTCTTGGTGTATCCTATCATTTTGAGACTGAAATCGACAACCATCTTAATCATATACTTGTCTCGCTTCAAGATTTTCATCAAGACAACAACTTCACTCTAAACACTCTCGCAGTTGCTTTTCGGGTTCTTAGACAACATGGATACAAAATGTCTTGCGGTTAGACCTTTTTAAATTTCACAGAACAGAACTGAACTATTACCCAATTAAGTTCGTATAATGATGAATATGTGAATTTCAGATGTGTTTAAGAAATTCAAGAACACCGACGGAGAGTTCAATGAGTGCATTACTGATGATGTGAAAGGCCTCCTTAGCTTATATGAAGCAACCTTTTTGTGTTTTCAAGGAGAAGATATATTAGATGAAGCCCTTGAATTTACTAAGAAACATCTTGAAATTTTATCTAAGAAATCAATCCCTAATCTTGCAAAACACATACAGAACGCTCTCTCGGTGCCATTCCATCTTGGAGTGGAAAGAATAGAAGCTCTTAAATATATATCATTTTACCAAGAAGATGAATCTCGAAACCAAACTCTCCTCCAGTTTGCAAAGCTGGATTTCAATCGATTACAATTGTTATATAGAAAAGAGCTAGCCTTGCTCTCCAGGTAAATTATTTGTTTCACCAACAAAAAGAATTTTATTTTGGTACATTATGATTAAGAAAGATTGAATCATTGTTTAATAAAATCTCCCATCGGTATAAAATGAGTTTATAATTGTAGTACAATTAACTTTTAATTGTTTTAAGTCATTTTAAAGAATTATAAATTTATAATTATTAAGTCCAACTGTAAGCAAAACTAATTAATTTGGTAATTAATTCAGGTGGTGGAAGGACTTAAATCTTTTTGAAAAACTTCCTTATGCAAGAGATAGAATTGTTGAAGGCTATTTTTGGATACATGGATCTCAAATGGAGCCTCAGTGCTCTTTTGGTCGCCTCATGGGTGGAAAGTATATACAAATGGTATCACTGGTAGATGACACTTATGATTCATATGGCACAATTGATGAACTCAAACAATTCACATCAGCTTTTGAAAGGTTTATTTTATACTTTCTGCAACACTTATTTTTTTCTTCTTTAAAGAAAAAGTTATAGAAGAAAAGTAAGCAACAGGTTCCTAAAATGCAGAGTGTAATCTTAACAATTCGATCAGGTTTTCCCCAAATTCTCAGGTGCACAATTGATGCTATCCATCAGCTACCAAATTATATGAAAGTTCTTTACAAGAGTCTCTTGGATCTTTTTGGTGAAACAGAGAATAACAAAAATGAAGGAATTTGTTACAAAACCTCTTATGTCAAGGACTGGGTAAATTTCGCAGAGGCTTTTCCTATAGGGTGTTGTCTTTCTATTTCATTATTTTTAACAGGACTAAATATTTTATATTAGATGATGAAAATTAATTAAAAATCAATTTCTAATGAAATTTGTCCATTAGAAATTATGATTTGAGTACAGTAATGTGTCTAGAATCACTAATTCTATAATCTGGTACCCTTTCTTGTCCTGAGTCAACAATCACTAATTTTTTTTCCTTTTCTTTTTTTTTTTTTTTTGAAAAAAAAAATACCTCTTAGTTTAAAGAAATCATGAGATGCTACTATATTGAAGCACAATGGTTATATAGCGAAGGGTATGTTCCACCATTCGATGAGTACGTGCATAATGGATTAATCACAAGCACTTTAGGCCTGCTTTCAGCGGCAACCATGATTGGAATTGAAGAAATTGGAATCACTGATTATGAATGGCTCAAAACTAATCCCAAAATTATTCAAGCTGTCCACTTTTATTGTCGTTTGATGAATGACATAATGCCCCATGGCCATGAGGTACGATATATATATATATATATATATATCCTGTTTCCAAAAAGGGTATATTGCATAAATCTATTGATTATTAATAAGTTTAGATTTATATATATATTATGCGTCATTCAAATGAAAAAAAATACTATTGATTGTAGGTTGAGAGAAAGAGGGGAGGTTGTACTTTAGCTGTGCAAAGTTACATGAAGGAGTATGGTGTATCGAAAGAAGAAGCAGTTGAAAAGATTGAGAAAATGTGTGCAGATAAGTGGAAAGACATAAATGAGGAGTACTGCAGGAAGCCAGCAGCGGGGTCAAGGATTATTCTCAAGCTGTATGTCAACCATGCTCGAATGACATACTTGTTTTACAAGTGTGTTGATGTCTATACACATTCATCAAATCTCAAGGATGTCAATAGATCATTGTTCATCGACCAAATCCCACTCTAGTGGGTTGTTAATGGGGCGGGTCGGACCTGAAATCTTATCAACCCGACTCATCATTAGGCTGCTGTTTGGAGTTTGTAGTTTGGTGTGCTTTTCTGTTCTTATATTTATCAATAAAAATGCTTGTAGCAAGTATTTTTATCTTTAATTGAGTGTTCCTACAAGTATTTTTATCTTTAATTGAATGTTCTTAATATTGGAAAAAATTTCATATAACAAGTTCAAGAGATATATAATAAATGGTTATAAATTATTATTGTAGCGGAGCGCTAATTTAAGATTGGCTTAAACCAATTTTAAGGAATTGATGAATTTACTAATTAGTAAGTCCAATTTTATAGATCCAAAGGTGCGATATGTAAGATATTTTATTTTAATATCTTATATTTGTAGGCTTTTAATTGAGATATCAGAACAAATTACAAATAAAAGACTTTAAAAATTTGATCAATTCTTAATTTAGACAAGACTTCATTTATTAATTAAGTGTAGGAGATTTAATGTGGACTCAGATAATAATATGAGTATAATAGATAGCTCATGATTATTATATACCGGTGAGCTAAGTCTCTCTTGTTACTAACTCCAATGATTAAGTTTCTCTATATAAAGGAGGATAAAAGATATGAAAAGAATAATATATAAAAAGAATTTCATCATTTTTTACTTAGAAAATGAAAGAAGATTTTGGTGCAAAATTTTTTTGGATCGTTTCTAAAATGATGGATTCGGCCAAATCAGATACATATCTTCTTCTTTCTCAATTAAACTCGTTTGTTTTGTGTTTTAAATAATATGTATCAGATCCTGGGGGAGAGATCTGCCAGATTTCCGCTATAAATCTCTTCATCACAAGAGTCATAGACTTTATGAATAAAAATCTTCTTACAGTGAATCTTCACATGCAAAACAATATACAACAATTTGAAAGAACTTCTCATGAACCGAAATTTGAACTAGTACAAAGTATACATACAAGCTGAGCTCACGTGTATGAGCTGAAAAGAGAGAAACAAACAATTAACTTCTACAAAATAGCTTACAAATAAATAACTTCTAATCTTTCAATTCTCAAAGCTGAGCAGTTTGCTTAATTGAACTGAATCCTGAGCTGGCACCTAACCTTGCTGGAGCTGCTTTTTCAACATCTTCAACTTGATCAGTAAATACCCTAAAAATTAATATATGTATTTACTTGATCAAACTGATGAAAAATTAATATGCTATAATTACAACATTAAAATTAAGGTGCAAATCAAGCTTATAGTTTAAAAACCATACTTCATAAAGATCTGTTTGCACACACACACAAAAATGATTTTTTTAAAAATCGATCCAAAAAATAAAAACTGACATGTGAAAAAAAAATCAATCAAATGAACCTTTCTTGAGAATTCTTATGCTTATGGAAAGCAGGGGAGCTGTCTATCGATCCTAGGGAAGTCCTATCTTAAATTCTATGTTATTCTGACACTTCATTTTTGAAGAAATACCCGTACCCTTTGGATATGACATTGGTATAGATATGAAATTTTTACCGGATCCTTCATTTTAAAAGTGGGTACTCATAATTCCAGTTTTATTTAAATTACAAGTGCAGATTAAATGAATTTGAAAGAGTTTGTAAATTTATAATAATTATCTCTTAACGACCCACAATTGAAAACTATGATTTGTGGTGGTAACAAAAATTAATATAAATTATATAGCAAACTTGGGCTGATTTACAATTTACTTGGATTTAAAATTATCATTTTATTATTTGTTTGTAGTTTGAATTTTTGAATTTAAGTTTGTAATTTAAATATTTTATCCAAATTTATTTTATTTAGAAAATTAATGTTATAATTTAATCTATCTTTTAACTTAAATTATTATATAAAAAAATTAAAATATATATATATATATATATATATATATATAGACATATTCTCGTACCCGTACCCTAATTTTGGGTACTTTTTAGCCATATCCACATATCTTAAAATTTAAAAAATAAGAAACCGAACTTCTAAATATATACTCATGTCGAGTACTCATATATCCGAGTCCAAGCAACATAGCTTAAATTCATTGTAACCTTTTCGGCTATTACAATTTTGCTTATGTGGCGCCCCACTTATATATTAGGAATAATCTCACATATATAAGAAGGATGCCACAATCTTAACTCGATAATCTGCTCGAATTGAATTTTTTTTCATTTTAAATAACTTAATCTATTTATTTATATTGGTTTAGACAAGTTGTTCTAATTAACAATATATATTTATCCTTATATTATATACACATATGGCACCCGATTATGTCACATAATTATTTACATACACAATATTAATATATGAAACATGTCTACCACACCATATATATAGTCAAACTAATAATAATAATAATAATAATAATAGATAACCAACCCTCTAACTATGCTTCTTGTGTCTCTACTAATATGGGTTTGGACTTCTTCTTGATCAACTCCACTATTTACTATCTACAACTTCAATTCTTGCGTGAGAAGAACCCACGCTAAGCCATCTCTATCTTTGTGGTACATATAAGTATTAAAGTTTTCCCAAAGCAGTCACACAAATGCATGTCTCAAATAAAATAATGGCATATCAAATTTTATTGCATATTTGTCATATAAAATAAATAAATACATAACATAAACAAAATAAAACAAAATAACATTATTCAATAATTAAATTTGCACCACCTTATGTAAGCATTTTACACTTTGTTACTTACATCAATTAATTAAATTTCATATTTTATTCTATGAATTATTAGCCCAAAATCTAATTCCCAGATTGTCCGGATACGGAGTGTGAAATAGGGATGCTTGCGGACCTTAAGCCACCTTACTCACTATAGTTTCAAGTCAAGGACGCTCGCGGAGCTTCAGACACCTTGACCTAGTAAAATCATTTATCTGTGTGTAAATAGGAGCAGAGACGCTCTTGGAGCTATAGCCACCATGTCCTTAAATCTTATCAATATCGGTACAGAACTTTCCCCTAATGGTGTACCATCTATCCTATGTCAGTTCTCAGGTAGATAAATGAGCAATTAACACCATTAATTATTTGTTTCTATAACCAATACTTATTTCATATTAACATAATGATATACGCATAACTTATTTCAACACCATATAATAGCATGATATTTTATCAAATATTAGCATAATGTTAAGTTCATAGCTAATAACATTTTTATAATGTTAAAACATGCATAATATATTATTTCATCATGGTGACAAATAATTCATGTCATGCACATACAATAATTCATAAGGGGCAAACTAGAATAATTATATGTACAAACCTTGATACGATTTTTCTTTTCCAAATATAAGCTCAGAGCTTAATCACTTTTGTTGGTCTTCTTCTTGTTGAAATTATAATTTAAAAATATAATTAATTAATACCTTGATAAAATATTTATTCTTAATATAATTTAAATAAATAACTATAATTTCTTTTAAGCTAGAACAAGACCTCTAAGGACTGTTGGATCAATAACTTTTTCTACACTTATCCAATTTATATGATTCTTAATCATGATTAAATATAACATGTAAAATTAAAATATACTAAAATTTCAGAATTTTTGAACCTTTAAAAACTTTTTGGTATAATTTTAAATATTGCCCTGTTTTCTGCCCTTAGGCAATTTCGAGGTACCCAATTCAAAAATTCATAGCTTTCAATTTGTAAATTCAATTATTTTGAAAATATTTATACAATTATATAAGATAATTTGGAACATTTTTCATGTTTAACGCGTTTCCATATTCGGTCTCTAAGGTCCTTAAATATTAGAGGATCTATAACTGGTTCAACATAGAGTATCAACCCGACCAGTTTCGTTGTTCAGCTCATAACTCACAGAATACATTACATTTTAAGGTGAAACTTTCACATAAATTTAGATAAGACATAGGAGTAAAACTTTCATGTTTTTAACTTTGGCTAATTCGATCTAAAACTAGGTGAAATATAAGGACAAAGTTACTGGAACTGCACAGGTATATGAAACCAACTCAATCAAGGAACAATCATAGTTCATTTCAGAATAACTCAACATATATAAGAGAAATTTATACAAAATTTTGTAGAGACCTCAATAACATATATACCTACAACTTTCATGTTTTACAAAACCTCAGATTAAGCCACTAAGATGATCAATTTGTACAAAAACCGTAGGTTATTTAGTTGATACGTCTCTCTGAACCAGTTTCACCCCAATAACCATATCTCTTCATATACTCAAAATAATTCAATAACATTTGGCAGAGATATACACAAGACATAGATGAACAAATTTTATGTTTAACACATCTCCAAATTAAATTCACAAGATAATAAAAAATAGAGTGCAATATCCTGTAAAAAAACATAATCTAAAGAGTTCTAACAACACAATAATCATGGAAAAAATGTTTCTTACCAAGATCAGATTTATTTGGACTGAGTTTTGATGCAAATCTTGAAGAAGATGATGAATAATTTGAGCTTTGATATGGAGGAAGGAAAAAGGGATGATGAAAAAGAAGGAGAAAAGAGATGAAGTTGGAAGAAATGGCCAAAAGAAAGACTTCAGCCCATTTTCCCGTTTTTGGTCTTTTTTTTTGCTGCTGACCATTTTTCTGTTTACTTTTCTTTATTATTATTATTATTATTATTATTATTATTATTATTATTATTATTATTATTATTATCATCATCATCATCTTCACATATTTTCTTATATCTAATAATATCTTTAATTTTATTTGACCAAAAATAGAATTTAATTATGTAGTCTAATTTATTCAAATTCATCATGGCTATCAATTTAATTTATTTTAATTTCGAATTTAATCATTTATTCTATCTATTTTAATCTCTATTATCTATCATATTTTTCCTATTTATACCACATACTTATTCAAATTAAATTCTAATTACTGGGTGTTACAACTTAACTGACACAGTTTATAATATAGAGGAGAGACAACTACAAAAAATTTAATTAAATATTCTCCCTCACCGGTACAGAGATTAATTAAAAGTCAATAATGTGAGATTCTCTTCAATATTTACTCTCAAATGCAACCGATCTTAACTTAATTGTAAATTGATTAATCCAACATTTATTTATATAAGCTTTTTTTTCTCTTTCATTGAGCCACAAACTTATTTAATTTTTTTTATAAATCTAATACCGTATTAGAATTATGTGAGATTTCGGACTTCAGATTTACTATTGGAAAAATGACTTTAATTCATTGTGAAGTTAACTTTGATAAATTTAATTGTACTGTTGTACGTTCAATAAGTTACAGATAGCATAAATAGAATGCAAGTGATAATGATAAGCATGTAAATAATCTACATGTACCCTTATCTTTATCTATATACTAACAGCTCCATCCTTATTTATATCAACTAGAATAAATCCTTATCACCCTCCCGCAAGTTGAGCTGGTCTTGTAAGAATAGTCAACTTGTCATTTAAGAACAGAAAACGGGTTTTGAGCAATGGCTTGGTAAAAACATCTGCAAGTTGATCTGGAAACGTTATATATCCAACCTATAATTCTTATTGAGTAAGCTTAGCACAGACAAAATGGAAATCGATCTCAAGGTATTTGGACCTTGAATGAAAAATGGGTGTAGTGGTAAGATAAGTTGCATTTATATTGTCGCGCCATAGGATGGGAGTGCATGGCGTACAGATACCAATTTCGTTCTTAAGGGACTGAACCCAATGTAACTCTGAAATTAATAATAGTGGCAATGGCAGTATCAACAGATATTTATCTTCTCTGTTATAAGTTTAACTTATTTATCTTCTCTCTTGTAATCCCTTGTAAAGCTCAACAAATGATTCTTGTATTTCAAATATATATCTGTTGTACGCAAAATTACGAAAAACTAAGATATCTGTAAATATTCTTCAAGTCCATCGTGTTCTATTTTCTGACTTGGTATCAGAGCTTCATTTCTGCCATGGCCACTTCTCCTTCGTCTTCTTCTTCATCCTCCATAGCCATCACCAACAACCCCCTCTCTCTCTTACCTTCTAGCTCTATAACATCTCCCACTCATATTTCACAAACATTTTCCATCAAGTTGAACTCTAAAAACTATATTCCCTGGAAACTTCAGTTCACTCCACTTTTAAATTTCTGCAATCTCCGTTGCATCCTTAATGTCGCCGAAAAACCTCCACCCAAATAAATTTTGAATTCCTTTAACCAACTTGAACTAAACCCAAAGTATGTCAGTTGGTTTAACAAGGACCAACTCCTCTTTTCATGGCTCCTCTCCTCCGTCGCTGAAAAAATTTATCCCCATCTCATTGGTCTCAATTCAGCAACCGAAGTGTGGAATGCCTTAGCCTATGCTTATGGGGCTGTTAGTAATGCCCAAGGCACTCAGCTCCACATTGAACTGCACAATCTCAACAATAATGACAAATCTATTTCCCAATACTTATATCAAGCGAAAACTATTCCCGATTCATTGGCCCTTACTGGACAACCTGTCTCACCCTCAGAATTCAATGCTATCATTTTTCGGAAACTTGAATCTAAATATAATGTATAATGGGAGCATTACAGCGACAACCTGACTCTCTTGCCTTTCATGAGCTACATGGCTAGTTGGTTGCCTATGAATTACTATTTAACTCTCAACAAACCCAACTTGCTACAACTAACGTTGTACAACACTCCATTGCATCTTCTCATTCTCATAGCTTTAAGTTCATTTTTAATTCCAGTATTCGTGGTAGATATACAAATCGAGGTGGCAGAAAGGGATTTAACACTCACGATTCTTCTTCAGTTTCTTGTTAAATTTGTGGTTATCATAACCACATTGCATTCGATTGTCGTCGCCGCTATGACTCTAACTTTGTTCCACGTTTCAATCATGGTTCATGCTCCTGTTCAAAATCCAATCATTCTGACCATCCATGGATTCAAGCCAACATATGTCAGTCTTATCTTCATTCTTTGCAACACAATCGACTTCCTCTGCTTCACTTTTTCAGTGGTATCCTGACACTGGAGCAACTCACCATATAACTTCAGATTTGAGTTCTCTTAGTATCTTTGATGAATATAAGGGTAAGGATCAGTTGGTCATTGGTAATGGTGATGGATTACCTATCTTTCATATTGGTAATAGTCATATTCCCACCTCCTTTAAATCTCTTACCTTACATAATGTCTTGCATGTCCCTCACATCACTAAGCCTCACTTTCTATTCAAAAACTTTGCAAAGATAATAATTGCTTTGTTGAATTTCATTTTGACCATTGTGTTGTCAAACACCAGGTTACCAAGGGAGTACTAATCCGAGGAATGAGTGAGCTGGGGCAGTACAAGCTGCGAGTTTGTTAGACCAAATTCCATACATGCTGCAACATACCTTGCTACTTTAGAAGACTGGTATGCATGCCTTGGACACCCTCATTATGCTACTGTTAGATATCCAATTCAGAGTTTTCAATTACCATGCTTGTTGCTTAGAAAAACTTAAGACAAAAAATTGTCATGCTTGTTGCTTAGAAAAACTTCAACACAGTTCTTTGTCTTTAACACATAATCATAGTACCACTGCTTTACAATTAATTCATTCGGATGTTTGGGGTCCAACAACTTTGTGTTCATCTTCTGGTTTTAAGTATTTCTCATCTTTATTAACGATTACTCATTGTTTACATGGTTTTTTCCTCTCAAATGTAAAAGTGAGGTTCCTGCTATTTTTCAACAATTTCAAGTCATGGTTGAACTCCAATTTGATACCAAAATTAAAGCCTTTAATTCTGATTTGGGAGGGGAATATCGCCCATTACATAAATATTTCAATGACAATGGCATTGTTCATCGAATATCATGCCCTCACACACATGAACAAAATGGCATTGCTGAGAGAGAAATTAGAAACATTGTAGATATTGGTCTTGCCTTATTTGGACACTATGGAGCCCCCTTCAAATACTGGGAATTTGCCTTTGAAACTGTTGTTGTTTTTAATACCTCACTTTCAAACAAAATTCCATTTCAACATTTATACCATAAAGCTTCCGACTACTCTTTTCTCAAAATTTTTGGGTGTGCCATATATCCTATACTTCGTCCCTACAATAATCACAAATTCTCTTTTCGCACTAAGCAGTGTATTTTTTTTTCTGTTATTCTCCTCATCATCTTGGTTATTGTTGTTTAGACAAAGACATTAGCAAAATTTCAATTGCTCGGCATGTCCAAGTTGATGAAATTTTTTTCCCATTTAACAATGTTTCATGTGCAGCAACTCCAAAGATTGCCCCCCAAGGTGACGTGTCCAACAACCCTTGGCTTCAAATATCTTACTCCATCAACCAACTCCCTAGTTCCTCAACTACCTAAGGTAACTCTCTTTTGTCTAGTCCTTCTCACTCTTCTTCCTCATCTTTATCTTCTCCTTCACATATGTCGGATCTAGACAAGTCAACAAACTCAACCCAAGCTCCACATGTCAGTCACCCAACTTTTTCCACCAACCTCAATCCTATCCATTTATATAATCCCGATGGCCTTAATCTTTTTGTAAATCTTCATATGGCTTACCACAAACAAACAATCACTTCACCACCTAACCCTCCACCGCTCAGAACTCATCCCATGCAACTTCGCTCCTTAACACTTCAAAAAAAGTCGATCGCTCACCTCACCACCACAGCAGCTCCCTTACCATCAATCGAGCTCAAATCCTTTACTCACGCCACAAAATTCCCTAAATGGTGTCAGGCAATGGAAATTGAAATGGAAGCTTTGAACCGGAACCACACGTGGGACCTCATTTCCCCTCCTTCAAATGCAAATGTGGTGGATGTGGAATTTTGACAATCTCCCAATTCCACATCGGAAGTGGGAGAGGGATGAAGAAAAATATTAGCTTATAAAAATGACTTAATCTCCTCTTAACAAATTATTCTAAAACAACAATCCACTACTTCTAAAATTGGTTATATTTTCTCTCTCTCTTGTAAGATTTCATTTTGTAATATTTTTTTGAAATAGTGAAATATTATTTTAGTAGTATCCGAGGACGTAGACATAATTGACCGAACCTTATTAAATTTTAATGTTCTCTTTATTGTCTATTTAATAGTTATTATCGGGTAATTTATTTTGTTGATATATTGTGCTTTAAATTATCTGAGAAAAAAATTTTATTACAAAGACTCTAAGAGTCTAAGGAAGTTGATTTTTAAGTGAGACCATTTGTGACTCCACTAACTAACTGAGAATTTTTCTTTATTTTAATTTTGACACAATTATTCATTTTAGTGGAAATTAACCCGATTTCTACAACAATTGGTATTAAAGCCAAGGTTACTGAGTTATATGCTTTGTAGTTGCAGCGTAAGCTGATCTTCCATATCAGAAATGTTTCTTTGGATTATTGGGTATTCTTGGGTAGTCCAGAGAGTAGAAGTATGTCTTTTATAAAGAAACTTTTGCAAATAAATTGTGGAAGACACTGAAGAAAAAATTCTTGAAAAATAGTAATCAAAATAAGTTTCATATGAAGAAAAAACTGTTCCGATTTATATATGTTTCTAGTACCATGATGAATGACCATATCACCAATTTCAATCAACTTGTAGCTGGTCTGATAAATTTGGATGTCACTTTTAAATATAAAGATTTGACCCTAATGCTGTTGGGATCCCTTACTGAGTAGTTTGAGTTTCTAGAAACTACTCTATTTTATGGAAAAGTTGAGGTGTTTCTTAGTGAATTATGTGCTGCAGTATATAGTTATGAATTCAGGATGAAAACAAGAAAGATATCACCAGTAGAGCAGCAGAAGCTTGATTGTAAGAGACCGTTTGAAAAATAAGAATAAGTTTAAAAATTGTACTTGCTTTTAGACTTTAGATGACTCGGCCTACGAGATTATGAATCAATTAAAATCATTGATAGAATAATACGTAAATTAATTACTAATTATTTTAAGAATATAATACTTTATTAACTCGATTCATAAACAAATTAAATTATAGTCGCAGTCTAAAAGAATAAGCTCTAATATTAATAAAATCTACAAAAGAGTCATATATATATATATATATATATATATATATATATATATATATATATATATATATATAAGTGAAATTGTTTCATTCTTGACGTATCTTAAAATGGTGGAGTAGAGGATATAATTATGAAGAAATTTTAACAAACATAGATGATATGTCTCATTTTGGTATAGAAATAAGATTTCTATTCCAAATTTTAATTTAGTAACTAAAATTTTGAGAATAGGATTTTGATTCATATATAAGGATTTTTAATATTTCAAATTTGTTGGTATTTAAAATTTTTATGTATTTTTTTAAATAAAATATTTTATATTTCTAAAAATATCATCAACAAAATTAGACTGAATATAAAAATAAAATTTCAATTCATATTACATGGTCAAAAACAAATATTGGAATTACCAATCTAAAAATATAATTTCATTTTTCATGAAATTCTATTCTTTTATGACATGTTTGATATACTAAAAGAATAAAATTATCATATTTCTAGATTGGTATTTTAAGATTTCAATATTTCTTTTAGATATATTCATATAATAGGAGCTAAAATTTTATTTTTATATTCGGTTTAATTTTATTGAGAGTATTATTAGGAATATAAAGTATTTTATTTAAAAAAATACTGAAAAATCTTCAAATACCAACAAATTTGAAATATTAGAGAATTAAAATTTTATTCTCAAATGTTTTAACTACCAAACTCAAATTTAGAATGAAACTCTCGTTTATATTCTAAAATTTATGATACCAAATATGCTCTTAGTGTACAAAATATGTCCTACTAAAATGTTGACTTAAACAATTTTCCAATATCGTAAACGTTCATTTAGATAAACAGTTTTTGAAAGTGACTCGAATATGTAGAAATTGTGCTGTTGGAAGGAAAAAAAAAAGGACATAATTCAAGATATTAATAAACTGCAAAGCAAATACACAGAAGTTAAAGAAGAATTTCGTCATAACTCAGCTCAGTTTGTCTACCATGCTTGGCACCATGATGCATTTGAATGCACTCTGATCAATCATTTTCCTTTATATATACATATAGGTCCATTTCAATCAACTCTAATGATCGTCATATACTGTAGGCGATAATTGTTATGTCAACTTATTAAAATGTATTTAATATTTTTGTCAATTTTTTAGTCTCTGTTTTTATGACTTTTACTTATCTACTTAATGATAATATAAAGTTATAATATAATATTTGAAAACCATACCTAATAATAAACAACTCTTATAATAAATAATTTCACATTTGAAATTTAAAGGAAAAAAAATTAAAGTTTATAATTATCATGACTCGATAATCTAATCAAGTTCAACTTCACGATTTTGTTTATTTTATTTTTTTCATAGAGCTTTATATGAGTTGAGCTTTAATCATTTTTTTTTAATTATTGTTTTGATCTTATCACCATTTCAATCGGCATGATGCATAAGCATGTGCCCTCTTATCCACGACTGAGAATAGCTACTTTATGTGAATTATTTTGAGTTATGTGTTTAGTGATCTTATCATATCCATTAATCTTGCATTCCTCCCTACACTGTCTTGGGATTAGAGCTACAGAAGGCTGTAATTTCAATGTTTTTTTTATGATAGCTCTTAAGAATTTTAACTTATGGACCACCTTGATGTATGCACGAGTACCAAGCATGTAGGACTACATTGCATCAATAGAGGGGAATAATTTTTATATCATTGAAATGGACCTAGATGGAGTTTCAAAGTCCATTTATATGATGCAAATGCATATGGGTCGTGTTCGAAGTCAAAGGAGGCAAAAATGGAGCTTTGAGAGCAACATTGGACCTAAAATCCTCAATCAAACTTATGGGCAATGCTACACAAAGAGAAGGCTAAAGTGAAGATCAATGGAGTCTTTCATGAACATAAGTCAATTGGACTTAATAACAAAGTGTCCAAGTCCATTAAATCAAGTGGGCAAATTTGAAGAATCATATGCATGTGCAATTTGATGGATCATATGTGAGGCATGTGCACAACTTATGAACAACCTTGGGAGGCATATAGGGCTTATTATTTAGGGTTTAATATGTTAATTTTAAGCTTAATTCATGTGGTTTAAGTTTCATAGTCAGACTATATATAGTTTTCTATTTCTAGAAGGGTTCTAGTAGTTTTCCTTATTTGACAAGAATTTGAGTAATTAGTTGTCATATCCCTATTTTTAAGGGATTTAGATTACCTAAATGTAAATCCCGAATTTTAAGGGATTATATTAGATTTTAACTATCTTTTAGGGATTGTGTTAGAATTAAAGTAGTTTTCCTTTTTTAATGGGGAAAACATGATCTTAGGGCTATAAATACCTCTTTGGACATGTAAGACATTAAGTTGACGACTGATTTACGAATTTTGAGTATTCTTCATAATTAAGAGAGGTTGGATTGCATTTTAAATTTCTTTTGAGAATTGCTAAACTTATCAAGTAATCTTGCTTGTGGCATTTACTATTCTTATTTTTACATATAATCTTGTTTCTTTACTACATTGGTTAGCTTTAGGTTGGATTACAACTAAATCATTATAGCTTAAGATTTTGCTTAACTTGTCTTGTTGAGGGATTTAAAGACACGGTCTTTAGCGTTTCACATCAGTTTCTATCAGAGATTGAGGATAGTGATCATTATCTATTATTTAATTATTTGTTGTTTTAGTAGTTAAATTAGCTAGTTTTAAATTTTGTAATTAGAGGTACCTTATTGATAGTTTTTGCCATAATTAAAAAGTTCCATAGTTTGAGTTCCTTTTGATTCTAAAGGTGTGATTAACATCTAATTTGCTTCAGTAGTTGATTATTGGATAAAAAAAAGAAAAATATTGGAATTTCGAATTTAGCACCAAAATTGTGAAATTATGTTATTTGAGCTTTAACTTGAAATCTTGTGATTATTGATTGCTGAAACTAATTGATATTGTCATTAACTATTGCAGTCAATATGAAATTATTGGTTTTGACCTTAAAAAGTCCAACTTGTGATCATATTGAACATTGATTTGATTTTTGTGAATTGAGCTAATCTAGTGAAAATACCTTGAGTTCTTGTCATTTTGGTGATAAATTAAGATTGCATAAAAGTTAAATTAAGGGAAAATTGGCTACTCATTAGGAGGAAAACCGATTCTAATTTTTATGTTACATATTGTCTTTTATTTGTGCTCTTTAGTTTTCATTCTTTTACTTTCGTCTTATTTACTTTAGTTAAGTCTAATTTGCACTCTTAGACTTAAATTGGATAAAGATCTGTAGCACACACATCAATTTGCTTTTAGAAATTGTTCCATTCATTATTTGTTAGGTTTCACTGTTAATTCCTAGCTTAGTTTGCTTGCATATAATTTTGCTTAAGTTGCTAGTTGTGAAAAGTAAATTTGAGATACAATATTTGAGTGTAGAAGGCAAGAGTGATGAGCTCAAAAGATGTAAAAGCCCAAGTTTGAGTGAAATATAAGGGAATTCACATTAATTGAGTAAAACATATGAGAGAGTGATTGTGAGGTCGTTTTATCTTCATTCACTATTTCTTATAGCTTAACCATGTCAATGGGAAGTATGTAGGGCAATATTGGATGAGAAAAACGTGGTGACTATGTGCCAATAGATGTTGTTCAATCCTACATTTAAATATTGAAGGTAAAGATTAAAAATATAATAAATAAGATGGAGAGACAAAATCAGAAAAGTGAAGATTTGAGGTAACAAAGCACCTTCAACATAAGAAGATCAAGACAGGGGTCTCAGCCTCAAAACATTGGAAGGTTTCGGTCTTATATATATAATCACATCCAAATTAAAATAAGACAAAATCAATACTAAAAATTAAACTATTATTTTAAGAGTTTTTTCTTTCCTTACCAACCAATATGATAATTATTATTTGAGGTGATTGTAATTAATATTTCCGTTAATTTTTTTTCAAATTAGATAATTATTATTTATGATATTTAATCTCAATATTTTTTAAATAAATTTAAATTTATTTTTTATATAAATTTCAAAAGTAATTTATATGATTATTTAGTAATATTGTAAGCTAATAATAAATGCACAAATATTTAAATTCAACTTTATCATACATATAACTCTTATGTGAATAATTAAAATGATGATATATATTAGTAATATTAAAATTTTATGACAAGAAATGCTATTAATTATATATTATTCATTTTTACATGATTTTTTTTATAAAATAAGAATAATTTATTTGAATTATTTTAATAATGTGTATTATTAATAAATTCTATATATATATATATATATATATATATATAGAATAATAAAATAATATGTAATTGAGTATAGTAAAAGGTATATAAGATGGAACAAAAGCAGGCATTTGACCTAGTGGTGATTGTTACAGCACTTCAACGTGACAACATTGGTCTATCTCCCACCAGTCTAGAGTCTCTGGCTCTCCATTTGTGTAGTCATCCTCCCTCTCTCTTAATGCAAGGAGGGCCATCAGCTCGCGGCCGTCCAAATCAATTCATCTTTTTATTTCTTTTTGTAGAATGGGCGGTTTATGATGGTAGTATTTAGAGTATTTCAAGAATATAAGGTACAGATTTTGATGGTCGGTATTTTTTTTTGGGTTTAATTGACTTAAAGTCAGATGTACAATCATACTCACATGTCACTTGACATATTAATTATGCAAATATTTTTTTATTATGAGAGAGAAAAATTCAAAAATAATGAACGTGATGAACTCGGAACAATTATCCGCCAAAAAACACCTACAATCAAACTGAATCTAAACAGAAGGAATCAGAGCCAAATATGCTTAAAAAATAATATATAATAAATAATTAAATTAATTATATAATCAATAAGTAAAAAAATAGGGTCTGACCAATTTATTTATTAACCAAACGATTTTAAATATGTCAATACAATTAATTATATAATGAGTATGATAAATTTATTTATCAATCAATTTGAATAATTTATTTATCAACTAGTTAAATTATTTATAATTAACTAATTGAAGTCAATTTGGCTGATTTATTATTAAATTAGTTAACCGATCACGAATAATTAACTAATTGAAGTCAATTTGGCTGATTTATTATTAAATTAGTTAACTGATCACGATTTAATTTTATTAAACTGATTAATTAATTTCACATAAGAAATTTTTAGATAATTTAATTTTAACAAACATTTATTATAAAATTATTCACATATTTAAAATATATAAACTTATATTTTACATATTATATATATATATTATAAAATATTATAAAATTTAAAATAATTAATAGGGACGGGGAATGGCGGGCAGCATCCTTCCCGTGTGAAAAATGCAGCAGTGACTGACAGCAAGAGGGCACGAGTTTGTTGAGGAAACTTGGAAGGTGAGCCAAAGTCATAAATTTCTTAAAATCCATGTTCAACCGTGAGCATGTTATCCATCTCTCCTTGAATTCCTTGTTTTCGTTTTAAGATTTAAAGATTTTGTGTGACAAGTAAAAAAGAAAGGTTTGTACGAATCATATTCGAGTGAAGGAGGATGATGCAATTAGACAAGCAAAAAAGAAAGGTGAAGTTTCGCTTCAGCATTTCAATTCAAGTTGTTAATTGGCTAATATTTTGATAAAGTTTTGGTAAAAGCAAAGTTTGAAAAATGAAGAGAGTCTGGATTATCAGGAAAAATCATTAAGGAGTGTTGGAAATTTAATAATTATATTTGTATTTTCAATTTTTCTTATTTATAGTAATTTTTTAAAATAATATTTGGAATTGGAGTAATTTAATATCTTATGTTCTTAATTGTGGTATATATTTGTCATGTACTTAATAATTGTACTCTCAATGTATAAGATTTTAAAATCAAAATGTAAAAAGAGAGATTTTCGACTCCATTTTCTCTATTTTTCTAATTTATTTGTCCTAATTAGTATTATAATTCTGAGTCTGGGTTCTTTATTTCCAACACAAACTAACAAATGAACACAAACCTGATTGTAGCAATTTTAATTAGGGGGAAAAAAAAAAGCACGTTACATATATCATGTAAATCTATTCAACAAGCGCAGGATGATGGTAGGGGACAGGAGTCAAGTAAAGATCATTCTTTCTTCTAACCGCAATATTGAGTCGAGTTTTCGTTATTATTAATTAATGAGTGAAATTAAATTTTTGTCATTATTAATTAATAAGTTAAATTTGAACTATACTTGTTAAACATAATAAACAAGTTATTTATGAACCGTGATTAAGCAACTCACGAGTTTAATAATTTTAAAATAAACCAAATTTGAGTCCAAATATAAAAATTTAAATAAAGTTCAAGCTGATTTCGAATATGTAACATATTTAAATGAACCGAGTATTTAACTCAGTTCGGTTCGATTATAATCCTAGAGCTAGATAAAAATCCGAAAATAATAGAGGAATGAGAGAGTAATAAGAACAATGAAATATATATTAAATTTTTATATTCATAATTTAAATTAATAATAATTAAAAAATTTAAATTATTTTGGACTATTATAATATCAGTTTATATAGTTTGTATCATTTACAATAAATAATTCAACATATAATCAATAACAATATTAAATTGTTATTTTCAATAAGCAGTATCCTATCAAAACTTTAGAAAATCTAGAAAATAATAGAGGACTGAGAGTGGGCTTTAAAACCCTGAAAAATAATTGAGGACTGAGAGAATACTTTAAAACCTTTAACAAATAATAGAGGACTGAGACAGTAGATAAGGACAAAGGATAGAGATGCTCTCCTGTCCTGCGACAGTATTTGATAAAGACAAAGGATTATGTTTAGGGCCCTCAAAGCAAGAATGGTACCATCCGCGCTGGTCAGGCAAAATAAAACCGGGTAATTGTTTAAGCTTTTCCATCAATTAATAGCCGTTCATTATTTATGTATTTGTTCATTTATTTTATCAAATGTGTTTGAGTTTTATTTGATTAAGAGATCCTTAAGAAGTTATAAGAATTAGAGAAATGGAATAAGATATTGATAATCGTCTTAAATTGGATTAATTACATGATTTAATTATAAAATTAATATTTTTAAATTGGAGATCAAACTTAATTTAATCGGTTAGTCATTTTTAGCCAAAATAATTAAATTCAAATTTAATTTTAATTCAAAATCAATTTAATTAATTTAAATTTAATTAATTGAATTCTAATTTAATTCAATTAAGTTTAAAAAATTAATTTCTATTTAAAAAATTGGTGTTCAATTAAATTCAATCAATTAATTAAATTCTAATTTAATAAATTTAAATTCAATTGATTAATTGAACTTAAATTAGATATAATTAATTAAATTGAAATTTAATTTATTAAATTAAATAATTGAACTCAAAATTAATCAATTAAAATTTAATTTAAAATATATTTATTCAATTTAAAATTAATTAATCAATTAAACTCTAATTTAATCTAATAATCATTAATTTTTTTTATTTTTTATTCGAATTCATAATTTTGCTTTATTTTACTATTTTTCATAGGGAGCTTTAATCATTACTTTTTTTTTTTTTTGTCGTAAAGTGATTCTGGTTTTGATATCACCATTTTAATCACCATTATGCATAAAGCATGTTCTCTCTTATCTACGACTGAGAATGGCTACTTCATGTAAATTATTTGGAGTGTTTTGTCTGGCTTACTAAACTTATTTTATTTTTAAATAATTTGTCAACATATATACTATATAAAGTTGTTCAATTTTGTTCCATAGCGTTCGAGCATAAGTCTCATTGCAGATGTGGTTGTACACGTTGTCTTCAACAAATTATCGGATGTAACCACATACCTGCTCGTGCTCAAACTCCCACTCCTCATCTATCTTGCCTTCGGGTTTAGTTGTAGTAAACACCGGCAGATGCATTTTCATCACAAATAAGAGATCATTCATTTTGTTTTTCCATATGTGGTAATTTGTGTCATTTAAACTGATCATCTTGGTGCATTTTGTCTCCATTTTAAAACAAAATGAGACTCTTTTAGCTGACATTAAACTAATAAAATCTTTTCTGATTTGGAAGATCAGTCAATACTGCAACCACATAGCATATTAAGAATTTCATAAGACTGACAGACTAGCTCTGATACAACTTGTTGGGCACAATGGGTAAAATAACACAAATAAATGTGCAATAAAATAATCAGCAAAAAAATAACACTGACAATTTAACGTGATTCGTTTTTAATTTGGGATACATCCACGGATAATACTCCGAATATTTTTCTTCCACTAATAAAAATTAATAGGTACAAGAAGAGAACATTCCCTAGACACAGGTTAGAGGTAATACAACAATTTTGAGATAAACCCAAAAATAGTGGCACACAAGTGTTTTCCAAAAACACCCCAAAATATTTTCCTCACTATTTTTGTCACTCTTTAATTTTTTGAAATATTCCAAAAATCTAACTTTATCTCAGATTCTCTCAAATGAATTGAAATTGTTGTAATTCAAATGAAAGTATATCTGTCTATTTATAGGAAAAATATTCAATATTAACACATTAAAAAATTCAAAAATATTGGCTGGAGGAATTCAATTTGAAATTGAATTACGATAACTTTTAACTTTTTTTTTATTTTATATGTTGTAGAATCTAAATGTAGAGGGATCCGTACCAAAATTTTTCAAAAATTTCGACCGCCTACTAACAATAATAGTATTTGTAGAAAACCAACTTGTAATCTCATTTATTGATGATCAGACTATAGACAGATACAAAAGATAATGATAAAGCTGTTACAACAGATTTGATAAGGGAAAAGATAGCAATCAGGTACAAGTGACAAGAAGATATAGAAATAGGAGAGTTATGCTTATCCTTATCACCATTTTACCTCAAATTTCCTACTTTGGCTAAACATGCAGGACCCTTCACTATTATTGTTTTTTTCTTTTCCCCTTTTCCTTGGCTTACTTTGATCTCATCCTCAAATTTACCTCTTTGCTTGCCATAAATTTTTCCTTCCTTCCAATTTCAAGGCGTGGTCACAAGGCACCCAAGCTTTTCCCCCTGTAATTTCTTCTTTTTAATATTCTCCATATTTGTTTCTTGATTATAGCCTTTCTTCCCTTTTCTCCAGGTAATTGTCGAGATATCAATGGAGGTTTAAATGGAAGGTGGTTCGGGTAAGGAAATCGAATGGAGAGGATGAAAATTTTTTTTTGTTACAAAAAAACAAGCAAAACTCACAAAACAATTGAACTAACACAAGTACATAACCCCAACCAAGTCATGGATCAACCAAAGATAAATCCCTTGAGGAACAAAATGAAGAACATGTGATCCAATAGGATAATCATGTGTCTGGTGCTAGAGAAAGTCAACGGTAAAGTTAGCCTCTCTAAACACATCTAATGGTGAAAGAGACCATATAATTCAACAAGTTTCTAATCTCTCTCACAGGGGGGATAAGAATATTTGGCTTAAAGGACCCTGTGATCATTTCCACTACTGTTTTATTATTGCATTCAATCATAACATTATGAAAGCCAGCATTAATTGCCTACTTAAGCCCCTCCAAAATAGCTCGAGCTTCAGCCAAATGTAGAGGATGAAAAATTTTTTTTATGGAAAGTGCTAGAATAATGTAAGGATTGGACCAATTTTTTCCTTACATAGGTGAATTATGAATAAATTATATTTACATCAAGATGAGGTGACGGGCTTGCAAGGTTTGATTAGTGATAATTGATATTTAATTTGTTTACTTAATCATCAATATAGTAAAATATCTATTTCGGCCCTCAATCTTTCTAATTGCCATAATTCAACCCACTAAAATTTAGTCCTTTCTAATTTTAATCTAGGAAATAATTTTCTCTTCCACAATTCAAGCATCAAGTTAAATAAAATTTTCCAATTACGTATTCTATTAATTTTTCCATTAAATATTCTATATATTGACTAATTTAATTCTTCCAATTTCGGTCCAGATTAAATTTTGCATTTTTCCGATTTAGTTTGAATCTCTAATTTCTCTCCGTTAATCTCAAACTAATTTTTCTATTTTTATTTCTTATATTTTTTAGTCTGAATTTAAATTATATTCGGTCTAACTCTTTCAGTTTCAGAATGCACACCAATTTTGGTTAGTTTAGTCACAGTACATGCATGACTTAACGTCTAAATTGGCAGGTGTCACACTCACTTTTAAGCAATTTCTTTTTCAAGAGATCAAGAATAACCTTAGATTTTCAAGATTCACCTATAGCCTCTTCCTTTAACAAGGCTAAAGGATAACTAGCACTTCCCTTTTTTAAGACTAAAGGATAACCTAAAAATCACTTAAATACAAATTGACACTTCTTCACTTTCCAAATAAATTACAAGTGAAACTATAATTAAGAAATGAGGAGGATGTAAGCAATTAACAACTCAGTTCTGAAAGTAAGTGAAAACGTTAAAGAACTTTTGAAAATTTGAATTTCACTTTATTTCTCACAATTTGTCACTCTTAATTTGAACTTTTAAACCCATATTTATAGTCAAAATTTGAAAAACTAACCAATAAAACCATTTGAATAAAACCATCAGACAAAAGTATTTAATGCTCAACGACTTGCATTGACTTTCTCTCTAAGTTGTTCGTTTCAATTCTACCGGTAGAATACAATTCTACTTCTATTTCACTTCTCCGCAAAGAAAATAGTTTTTCGTGAAATCATTTTATGTTAAAATCTTTTGTTGTATGAGATGTCTTTATGTATGAAAATTATTATTTTTATTATTATTTTTAGTTTAGAGAACATTATATATGATATGCACTCCTCAAATATTGATTTTACATTTAAGTCCTATGATCTTCTATTATCTTGATTTTCTTCTTCATGATCTTTATTGAATATTCTTCTTGATTTTTTTCTCCAAAAGATCTTCAATGATTTTTCTATATTTTTCTTATGATTTACTTCATTATTGATATCTACAAAACAAAATCATCAAACCACAAATTCTATTGTCTTGTTATCATCAAAACCATATTGAGTTGAAGCAATTTGAGACAACAAAGTATTTGCAAGGAAATTATATGACCAAATACTTGTAATGCAAGTTAATTTTGATAAACAAATTCATGGATATTGACAAAACATATTTTTTTCTTAAAGTTGATTGTATGACTATTGCTCAAAGTTGGAAGGATTTTATTTTTTCATTTTCTTATAGTTGATGGTATTACTATTGCTCAAAGGATTTTGATAGAAGAAGGCCCATGCAGAATTTCTCTCCAAACCAGTGATGAAGCTTTAAAGGAGCATATTGTCACGACCCTAGAATTCAACTAGCAATCGTGCGACACTTAGCACGGTCCGTTGCATTAAGTCTGCCTTCCAAATTGATAAAATACTCCAAAGAGAATATAAATGAACTTAGAGATCGAGAATATTCAATAGCAAAACAAGAACACAAGAGTTTGTGAATAGTGTTTTGTATTACTTGAAATGCTTAATTGCTTGAATCATTACAAATGAATTTACATAAGGTATATATAGGCCTCTACCTCCTCAATGGATGACCAAGATCAATTCCCACATACCAGATATATGGTTAGGATTAACTCCCACCTACCAAATGAATGGCTAGGATTGATTCTCACATACCAAATGGATGGTCAAGATCAACTCCCACCTACCAAAATGGATGGCTATGATTGATTCCCACATACCAAATGGAGGGCTAGGATTAATTCCTACCTACTGAAATGGACAGCCACAGTCCATTTAATCTAACGGTTTACAATGACCTTCTAGAATATTACATATGTGTGGGAAAATATAAATTTGTGGGAAATCCCGTATGAACCTTCCGGTGCGTGACATTCTTCCCCACTCAAGTTCGCAACGCCCTCGTCGCGCCTTCAAGCTTGAACCTTTCTATGTCATCTTTGAACTACCACAAAGTGTCTTCAGGTTCCCAGCTTGCCTCTATGTCCGGGGCATTCTTCTATTTGACCAACTATTCTCGATAACTTGGTACACCTCTATGCCGAATTATGCGGTCTGCCAAAATGGAATCCACTCCTCTATCAAAGGAGGTTACTACCGCAGTGGGTGCCCTCTTCGACTCACCTCGACTTGCATCTTCCACGTCTCCATGATAAGGCTTCAACATACTTACATGAAAGACTGGATAGATCTTAAGCTTGGGAAGGAGTTGTAGCTTGTAAGACACCTTACCAACCTGCTTGAGGACAGGAAATGACCCTTCGTATTTCCGTACCAACCCCTTGTGAACCTTCTGCAAGGACTTGAATTGTTGTGGTAATAATTTGACAAGGACCAAATCTCTTTCCCGAAATTTGACCATCCTCCTTTTCTTGTCAGCCCACTTCTTCATCTTTTTGGATGTCTTGTTCAAATAAGCTCGGGCCAACTCAGCTTGCTCATGCCATGCCTTAGTAAATTTAAAAGCTGCAGGACTCTTCCCTTCATAGCTTGTGGCCAAAACATGAGGGGTCATAGGTTGTTGTCCCATAATGATCTCGAAGGGACTCTTGCCAGTGGATTCACTTTGTTGCAAGTTGTAAGAGAATTGGGCTACATCCAGCAACTTAGCCCAATCATGTTGGTTGGCACTAACAAAGTGCCTCAGATATAGCTCCAGTAGTGTATTGGCACGTTCCGTCTGCCCATCTCTTTGCGGATGAAAGCTTGTGGAGAAGTTCAAGTTTGATCCCAGCAGCTTGAACAATTCTGTCCATAACTTTCCAGTAAATCGTGGGTCTCGATCACTCACGATATTAGATGGAATTCCCCAATGCTTCACAACATGCTTGAGGAACAATCGTGCAGTCTCATCCGCAGTGCAATCCGCCGAGGCAGGTATGAAGGTTGCATACTTGCTGAAGCAATCAATGACTACTATTATACTGCCAAAGCATTCTGATTTTGGCAAGCAAGTGATGAAGTCCATTGAGACACTCTCCCATGGTCTCTCTGGAATACGCAGTGGTTCTAGCAAGCCACTAGGTGCACGCTGCTCCGTTTTGTCTTGTTGGCAAACAAGGCAAGTTCTCACGTAGGCTTCAACATCATCCCGTAGTTGAGGCCAATAGTAAATAGACTTGATCAAGGCAAGGGTACGTTTCATGCCTGGGTGTCCAGCCCATAGTGAATCATGACATTTCTTGATCAGCTATTTTCTCAAGTTCCCCCACTTAGGAACGTAGATGAGGTTTTTCTTGGCATAGAGTAGTCTGTCACTCTGCCAAAATCGCCTTGTCTTTCCATCTTTGATGAGGACAATGAGGTTTTGAGCCAGGGAATCATGCTCCAACCCTTTTTTGATCTTTTCCAGCAAGGGACTGCTTGGTCTACTCAAAGCTGCTAGCTCCGCCTTTCGACTTAGTGCATCAACCACCACATTAGCCTTACCAGGTTTGTATTCAAGCTTGTAGTTAAATTCCGCCAGAAAGTCTTGCCACCGAGCTTGTTTGGGACTCAACTTCTTTTGAGGTTGGAAGTAGCTAGTTGCTACATTATCTGTCATGATCACAAAGTGAGAACCCAACAAGTAGTGTCGCCACACCCTTAGACAATGGATGATGACTATCGTCTCCTTTTCCTGCACCATGTAACGGCGTTCAGTGTCATTGAGCTTGCGGCTCTCATATGCTATCGGGTGCCCATCTTGCATCAACACTCCACCAATGGCAAAGTCCGAGGCATCTGTATGCAACTCGTACATCTTACAGGGGTCTGGCAAGTAAAGCACTGGTTCTTCGGTAATGGCCTTTTTCAAGTCATCAAATGAGACTTGGCACTTGTTTGTCCACTCCCAAGTGTTGTTCTTCTTGAGTAGATCAGTTAATGGGGCTGCTCTTGCTGAATATAACTTGATGAATCTCCGGTAGTAGTTCACAAGTCCAAGGAAAGACCTTAACTCAGGGACCTTAGTAGGAGGTTCCCATTCTTGGATGGCTTTCACCTTGTCTTCATCCATCATAAGCTTCCCATCATTTATCCTATGACCCAAGAACATCACCTCATCTTGGGCAAAAGAACATTTTTCCCTCTTAACATATAGCTCATTTTCTCTGAGGACCTCGAACACCTTCTTCAAATGCTCAAGATGTTCTTCCATAGTCCGGCTATATATTACAATATCATCAAGATATACTACCACAAACCGATCGAGGTAGGGATGGAAAAGTTTATTCATGAGAGTACAAAAGGTAGCAGGTGCATTCGTGAAACCAAAAGGCATAACAAGGAACTCATAAGCACCGTACCTTATTACACATGTAGTATTCGGTTCATCCCCTTTTGCAATGCACACCTGGTAGTATCCCGACCGCAAGTCCAACTTGGAAAAGTATCTAGCATTCCCCAATTGATCAAACAAATCGGCAATGAGTGGGATATGATACTTGTTCTTTATCGTGATCTTGTTTAGAGCGCAGTAATCAATGCACATTCTCAGTGAGCTATCCTTCTTTTTCTCAAAAAGTATCGGGGCACAAAATGGGGCTTTGGATGGTCTAATGAAACAACTCATTGAGTTGCTTCAGCAATTCTGCCAACTTCGAGTTTGCCATCCGGTAAGGACTCATTGCTGGTGGTCTTACGCCAGGCTCCAGCTCAATTTCGTGGTCCATCTCTCTCCTTAGGGGTAACCATTTTGGCAACGTCTCAGGCATCACATCTTGGAACTCATCCAAGACAACTTGCACCTCCATCGGCAAGCTTGGTTGTGGTGATGCTTCCTCATCATCATACTCCTTAAGAATGTCCAAGTAACTCTCTTCCTCCCTCTTCAATCCCTTATTGAATTGAAGTGCTGAGAGAGCTTGGGTAATAGACTTAGTGGTCCTTTCCGTCGGTATTAGACAAGCATTTGGTCCATCCATAATACACATAGAGTTTGAACATGGGACAAGGAAAGCTCTAACCTGATCCAAGAACTCCATGCCAAATACCACCGAGAAATCATTAATGGGTGCCACAGATAAACCCACTTGGTCAGTCCATGCACCAAGACTGACATTCACTCCACGGGCAATTCCTTGGAGAGGTTGTGTAACATCCTTGACCTTTCCCCACATGCATTTCATTGAACATAAGCATCTTGCATACAATTCAATTGAACAAATGCATTTCATACGTATTTTCGTAGGAACAAGTTTATGACACGCACTAGCTACGTGTCCTAGCATTTGGCACTTGTATCGAGTAGCACATGTGTACTTATAACCTATATGAGGATTATGAAGTATTAGAAATAAATTGAATAAGTGACCAAATTAAAGTAAGCAAAATGATTAGATTAAGATTAGTAAACATTTTGCATTGTTAATTTAGTTAAACCGGGCCAAAAGATTAAGCGGTATTATTGTGTAGATTAGTCGAATTATATATATATGTAAATAATAATAATATAGATAAAATAAAATGAAAATGAAACAAAAGAGAAATAGAAGAGAAGAGAAGAGAAATGAGAAATGAGAGGAGAAATGAGATGAGAAAAAGATAAAAAGACAAAAACATAAATCTGCCTTTATCTTCATCTTTCCCATTTCTGCCTCCTCACTCCAGCCCGACTTCTTCTTCAATTTCCTCCATTTCAGACTTCAATTCTTCCTTGTTTCATCTAGTTTTTGAAGCTAATTTATCCCTTTCAAGGTTGTTCTTGGTAAGTGATCAATTCTTATTGCTATAGAGTTGATTTGAGTTGTTTAGGTTCAATATTAGGCACTTAATTGCACCCCGATTTTGATATTAATAGAAATTGATTATGGAAATGTGTAAAACACAAAATTTGTTCCTTTATATCTTATATTTGTGGATATGTAAACATTTTGGCAAGATGTTATGTATAGGAAGAGATATGCTCTTCGTACTGAAACTGGTCAGGGTGTAAACCCTAACCGAGTTAGCTACTGTGTGGTTTAATTTCGAATATGTTAAAGCCCTTATTTGACGTCTCTCAAAACATAAAAGTTGTAGATATATGTGTTTTGTATCTGTATACCAAATTTTAGGTTCATAAGTCATGTAAATGGTGAGTTATGGTGAATGGAACCATGACTGTTCCATGGTTTGAACTGCCTACTGAGTGCCCTGGGCAGCTCCAGTACATTGGTTGGATAATTTGAGCTTGTTAGAGCTAGATTATGTAATTTCTCAAAACATTAAAGTTATAGGTATATGTCTTATCTAAATTTTGGTACTAATTGGAGCTTAATTGGTTATCTATATACTAAGTTATGGCCTTTTGAAGTCATACTGGTCCGGAAGCCAATTCTATTCTGGAACAGTAATATGTTTGGTATAATTAGAAGACCTTAGAGACATAATTGGTACAATTTGTAAACATGAAACATGTTCCATATGAACCCATATAAGTTTCTGTAAAGTTTCATTAAAATAGGACTTATAGAGTGTAAGTTATGATGAACCCAAATGAGTACCCTGAAACTGTCTAAAGGCAGAAAACAAGGCAGAAAACAGAACACTCTTATAAATTCCACCAAATATTGTAAAATGATCCAATTGGTCTGAAATTTTAATATGTTCTCTAATTATATGTTAGTTTTAATTAGAAACAAGAATAAGACTAATTGGTCAAGTATAGAAAAATTTAAAGGCTAAACAGTCCCATAAGGTCACACTGCCTCATAGGAAAAATCTCAACTATTGACATGAACAATGCATATTAATTTGTTTAAGCCACATTAAGTCTCCCTAATCATGAGTTAATTGATTAATGTTTTCATATTAGGCTTGCAACATATTGGAGACCCACAAGGAGTAGATAGACAATAAGTTAGTGGTCGGAATCAAAGGAGAACGGTGAGTCTAATTATCGATTGAATTCTTTAGTGCAAATGAATGTTGCTTGCTATGTGATTCATGTGATTGTCATGATTGGTCCTTGATAATGTAATGATGGATAATTTGTGACATTGTGGTACATATAAATGGTATACTTGTGGTATATTTGAGGTATATGTTTGACAAATGTGATATATACACATGGTATATGTATAGTATATGCAAGGTATATGCTTGACATGTGAGGTATATATGGAATATATGTATGTTGTATATGATAAAGATGCAATGGTTGATGAATGCTTAAATACAAGTGCATATGCATATGAGCTAAAAAGGCGTTGTGACTAGTTAATCGATATTGTAAAGCAAAAGAAGAGGCTTATGGCCCAACAAATGTGCAAATGAAACAAATGATCAAGCTAGCTAGCAAATGCAAATGCAAATGTTCACATGGCAAATATTTACATGGAAACCCGGGGCAATGTCTGTTTAACTTAGTCACAACAAAATGAAATAAGCAAAACATTTGCATACATGAAGAGTAATGATTATATGTTTCAACTTTATTGATACTTATATGATACTGATGAATGGAATTGAATACATGGTATATATTGGAATTGTGATTTATTACTATGAGTTGTTTGGTACTTTAGAGCTCATTGGATGGTTATTCTCACTAAGCTGCAACTCATCAATTTGCATCATTTTTCAGGTAAAGAAAAGTGATAGCTCATTTTGAGTAGCGTATAAAAGACATGGAGCATAGGTCACTGGCCGAGCCTCATCACTCTCTCTCCTTGCATTCCACACAAGCATAAAAACATGTCATCTGTATTTTGGACTTATATGCTTGAATATGTATTATCACTCTAGATTAGTTTTGAGATGTACAAATGGAAACAACCTGTAATCTTTCGGATGGGAAGTTTATGTTTTAATATATGTGATATATCGTGTTGTGGTTTTAATGTTGATTTGCAAAGTCAGTGAATAATATTACAGGATATGAAACTTGCAAGTCATTGAATGAAATTATAGGATGTGAGACTTGCAAAGTCATTAGTTGATTTTACAGGATATGATATGAAAAAAAATTTTACTACTATTGTTAACAGGGTATTTTACCTTTCCAGTACGCCATGTATGATTACTTGATATTTGGATAGGTTATACTAAAATGCATAAGATGTGGTGTTACAGGTTGTGCCGCCGAGTTAACTGCTTTGAGGGAGCCACCTCCATTGGCAACCTTAAGACCGAGTCTCTTGGCTTCCTCTAGCGAAACAAAGTTGTGAGATGCACCTGTGTCAACCAGGGCTTTGGCGACTTTCTCATTGATGGTTGCATCCACAAACATGAGTCCCTTGGGGGACGTCGGGGCACTTTGCAATGCACTAAGCAGCCGCAAAGATCCCATCTTTGCACCTTCATCTACCTCTTTTCTCTCTTGATCATGAGTGGAGGTAACTAAAGCATTCAGTGTCTTCCTTTTGGGACATTCTTGTGCCCAATGTGGTCCGTCGCATATGAAGCACGTCACACGGGGCTTTGAGGCACCACGTTCTTCCCTTTCCTTCCCCTTGTCTCGAGGCTTGAATGAGTAGCCTTCTTTGTTATTTTTATGATTTTGACTCTTGGCATGGCCTCCCCCATTCCTTCCTCCACCAAACTTTCTATCAGCTGGCTTCGGGCCTTCTTTATTTGAGGAGTAATCAATAAGACTTTCAGCAACGACAATGGCCGATGACAAGTCTTGGACACCACGTCGTTTGAGCTCAAGGTTAGCCCATGATTGGAGACCATCCATGAACAAGAATAATGCATCTTTTTCTAATGTGTCAGGGACTTCTAGCAGTAAGGTTGTGAACTCTTTCACATATTCCCTTATGCTACCCATCTGCTTTAGTCGTCGAATTCGGTCCCTCACCTCTTCCTCAGCATTTACGGGGAAGAATTGGCTTTTGAACTCCCTTTTGAAGTCCTTAAAAGTGTCAATTGTGCACACCCCACGTTGCACATCTCCATGTCTTCGTCTCCACCACAGCATAGCAGTGTCAGACAGGTACATGGCAGCAGTTCAGAATTTGCTGGCATGGTCCGTTATGCCAGTAGCCTCAAAGTATTGTTCAAGCCCCCATAGGAAGTTCTCAACTTCCCTAGCATTCCGAGCACCATTGAAAGTCTTTGGCTTGAGAACTTCCACTTTCTTGGCCTCAATGATAGTGGTTGTATTAGTTCCCGAGGCCATTGCCCGTTTGCATAGTGCTAGATCACCACCCATATCCTCAACTCTGAGCAACACATTGCAAATTTCTCTTTGGAAGAGATCACGTACCTTGGCGAGTTCAGATTTCAGCCCATCAATCTCTTACCTTAACCCACCGTCTAGCTCGTTGCGGGACATCTTGACCGCTGCATGGATCTTCGCATCCTCGGCCTCCAAGCCGCTGCAACGTTCCTCCAAGTTGTCCACTCGGTCGAACAACTCTCCCAAGTTGTCCTGAGCACTCACGACACGTGTTTCCAAGCTAGAAATCATGTCTTTCGACTTGGCTCGAGATTCTTTATATGGTTTTCGAACTTCCTCACGACCACGTTCCATTGATGGAACTTCCACGCTAGGTGTAGCTGGGGCAATAGCCTTCATTATGCCAAAGGTAGTAAAGCTTCAAACCTTGGCTCTGATACCAACTGTCACGACCCTAGAATTCAACTAGCAATCGTGCGGCACTTAGCACGGTCCGTTGCACTAAGCCTGCCTTCCAAACTGATAAAACACTCCAAAGAGAATAGAAAGGAACTTAGAGATCGAGAAGATTCAATAGCAATACAAGAACACAAGAGTTTGTGAAGGATGCTTTGTATTACTTGAAATGCTTAATTGCTTGAATCATTACAAATGAATTTACATAAGGTATATATAGGCCTCCACCTCCTCAATGGATGGCCGAGATCAATTCCCACCTACCAGATTAATGGTTAGGATTAACTCCCACCGACCAAATGAATGGCTAGGATTGATTCTCACCTACCAAATGGATGGTCAAGATCAACTCTCACCTACCAAAATGGATGGCTAGGATTGATTCCCACCTACCAAATGGAGGGGTAGGATTAATTCCTACCTACTGAAATGGACGGCCACGATCCATTTAATCTAACGGTTTACAATGGCCTTCTAAAATATTACATATGTGTGGGAAAATGTAAATTTGAGGGAAATCCAGTATGAACCTTCCGGTGCATGACAATATGGAAGTCATAGTCCTCTCAAAAATTAAAAAAATAAATTACAAATAGATGTAATATAATGTATGATTATATATATATATATAACTAAATATTTTTAATTAAATTTTGTTATTCTTGACAAGAGTATGAAAATATAATAAGGCAGAGAGAGGAGATAAAGAGAAATGAGTAACATTGTCTTAGCTACTTGAAATGATAAATAGAAATGTTTATTTATGATCCTCAAAGTGATGACGGTTGGCAAGAGTAGTGTTGTAAATGAATCAAACCGCTCGTAAGCTATTCGGATTTCAGTTCGAAAAAAAAAACTTATTCAAAATCGTTTGTTAATATTAGCAGCTCAAGATCAAGTTTGAAAGTCTTTCTCGAGCTTAATATTGTTTAGTTGATTAGTTCATAAACATATTTATTTAAGAGCTCGTAAACATATTTATTTAAAAGTTTGCGAATATATTCGTTTAAAAACTCGTGAACATATTCATTTAAAAGCTTACAAATGTATTTGTTTAAAAGTTTGCGAATGTATTCATTTAAGTATCGTTTATATTATATTTTGCTATGAAGCTTGAACTTGAACTCGAGTTTCGTCATTATTAGTTAATAAACTGAAATCGAGTTTTTGTCATTATTAGTTAACAAGTCAAATTTAAACTAAGTTTGTTAAATATAATAAATAAGTTATTTACGAACCATGATCGATCCACTTGAAAACTTAATAATTTTAAAATGAGATAAATTCGAACTCAAATATAAAATATTGAATCAAGTTCAAGCTGAATTCGAATCGGTAACATATTTAAACAAACCGAGTATTTAACTTAGTTCGGTTCGATTATAGCGCTAAAGCTAGATAAGAGTCCGAAAATAATAGACGAATGAGGGAGGAGATAAGAATAATGAAATATAGATTTAATTTTTACATTCATAATTTAAATTATTAATAATTTAAATTTTTTAATTATTTTGGATTATTATATTCATAATAAATAATTCAACTTTTAATCAATATCAATATTAAATTGTTATTTTTAATAAGCAGTATCCTATCAAAATTTTAGAAAATCTAGAAAATAATAGAGGACTGAGAGTGGACTTTAAAACCCTAAAAAATAATAGAGGACTGAGAGAGGAGATAAGGACAAAGGATAGAGATGCTCTCCCGTCCTGCGACAGTATTTGATAAAGACAAAGGGCTATGTTTAGGGCCCTCAAAGCAAGAATGGTACCATCCGCGCTGGTCAGGCAAAATAAAACCGGGTAATTGTTTAAGCTTTTCCATCAATTAATAGCCGTTCATTATTTATGTTTTTGTTCATTTATTTTATCAAATGTGTTTGAGTTTTATTTGATTAAGAGATCCTTAAGAAGTTATAAGAATTAGAGAAATAGAATAAGATATTGATAATCGTATTAAATTGGATTAATAACATAATTTAATTATAAATTTAATATTTTTAAATTGGAGATCAAACTTAATTTAATCTATAAGTCATTTTTAGTCAAAATAATTAAATTCAAATTTAATCAATTGAAGTTTAATTCAAAATCAATTTAAATTGAATTAATTGAATTCTAATTTATCCCAATTAAGTTTAAACAATTAATTTCTATTTAAAAATGTACGTTCAATTATATATAATTAATTAATTTACCGCGCATGTTCTCTCTTATCTACGACTGAGAATGACTACTTTATGCAAATTATTTGGAGTATTTTTCTGGCTTACTAAATTCATTTTATTTTTAAACAATTTGTCAACATATATGATTGTTTAAGCTTTCCCATCAATTATTAGCCATTCATTATTTATCTTTTGTATCATTTATTTTATCAAATGTGTTTGAGTTTTATTTGATTAAGAGATCCTTAAGAATATGAGAATTAGAGCAATTGAATAAGATTTTGAAAATCGTATTAAATTGGATTAATTACATGATTTAATTATAAAATTAATATTTGTCTCGCTTAATCATATACTTGTCTCGCTTCAAGATTTTCATCAAGACAACAACTTCACTCTCCACACTCTCGCAGTTACATTTTGGGTTCTTAGACAACATGGATACAAAATGTCTTGCGGTAAGACCTTTTTAAATTTCACAGAACAGAACTGAACTATTACCCAATTAAGTTCGTATAATGATGAATATGTGAATTTCAGATGTGTTTAAGAAATTCAAGAACACCGACAGAGAGTTCAAGGAGTGCGTTACTGATGATGTGAAAGGCCTCCTTAGCTTATATGAAGCAACCTTTTTGTGTTTTCACGGAGAAGATATATTAGATGAAGCCCTTGAATTTACTAAGAAACATCTTGAAATTTTATCTAAGAAATCAAGCCCTAATCTTGCAAAACACATACAGAACGCTCTCTCAGTGCCATTCCATCTTGGAGTGGAAAGAATAGAAGCTCTTAAATATATATCATTTTACCAAGAAGATGAATCTCGAAACGAAACTCTCCTCAAGTTTTCCAAGCTGGATTTCAATCGATTACAATTGTTATATAGACAAGAGCTAGCCTTGCCCTCGAGGTAAATTATATGTTTCACCAATCAAAAGAATTTTATTTTGGTACATTGAGAAAGATTCTAACTTCTTTAAAATAGAATCGCATATCGGAAGTTTAAGAGATATAAAATGAGTTTATAATTATAGTACAACTAACTTTTAATTGTTTTAAGTCATTTTAAAGAATTATAAATTTATAATTATTAAGTCCAACTGTAAGCAAAACTAATTAATTTGGTAATTAATTCAGGTGGTGGAAGGACTTAAATCTTTTTGAAAAACTTCCTTATGCAAGAGATAGAATTGTTGAAGGCTATTTTTGGATACATGGATCTCAAATGGAGCCTCAGTGCTCTTTTGGTCGCCTCATGGGCGGAAAGTATATACAAATGGTATCACTGGTAGATGACACTTATGATTCATATGGCACAATTGATGAACTCAAACAATTCACATCAGCTTTTGAAAGGTTTGTTTTATACTTTCTGCAACACTTTTTTTTTCTTCTTTAAAGAAAAAGTTATAGAAGAAAAGTAAGCAACATGTTCCTAAAATGCGGAGTGTAATCTTAACAATTCGATCAGTTTTTCCCTAAATTCTCAGGTGCACAATTGATGCTATCCCTCAGCTGCCAAATTATATGAAAGTTGTTTACAGGAGTCTCTTGGATCTTTTTGGTGAAACAGAGAATGACCAAAATAAAGGAATTTGTTAAAGAACCTCTTATGTCAAGGACTGGGTAAATTTTGTAGAGGCTTTTCCTATAGGGTGTTGTCTTTCTTTTTCATTTTTTTTCTTTTTCATTCCAACCATGATTGGAATGGAAAGAATTTTCATTTTTTTTTCCTTCTCTTACTTTGAATGAAATTTGTCCTTTAAAAATTATAATTTGAGTTAAGTAAAGGGTCTAGATTCACGTATTATAAAATATGGTAATCTTTCTTGCGTTGAGTCTACAATCACTGATTTTTCTTTTCTTTTTCTTTTTCTTTTTTACAATTAAACTCTTAGTTCAAAGAACTTGTGAGATGCATGTACATCGAAGCGCAATGGATATACAGTGAAGGGTATGCTCCGCCATTTATGTTAAAAGTTATGATTTGTGGCCATAATTTTTGAATTTACTTTGCAAATTTAGGTGGCCACAATCTTTGAATTTGCTTTTCAAATTTAGGTGGTTACAATCTTTGAATTTGCTTTGCAAATTTAGGTGGTCACAATCTTTGAAATTAAGTTGTGTTTTCTTGACTTTTAAGCATATGTATTTGCCTATAAAAGACATACAATATTCTTCATATCTATATAGCAAAAATTGAGAAGCAATTGAGAGTTCTCAAATTTGTGAGAGAAAGGAAAAATAGAGAGATAGAAAAATATTTGTTATTTTTGTTGTTCTCCTAATTTTTAAGAGAGAGTTTATATGTTCTCTCCTTAATTATTAGAGAGATGTTGTAATCTCTTATTTTCTTTCATAGTGAATTCTTCTATTCTTGTCCGTGGTTTTACCCTGATTTGTTTGGGGGTTTTCCACGTAAAATCTTTGTGTTCATTTTGTCTTTAATTTTTTCAATTTAGTAGTTGTAGTCCTGCTTTATTCAGTCCTAATTTTCTCAACAAATGGTATCAGAGCCTAACTTGGGTATTAATATCTACTTATCGTATGCTCTGTGGTTGCCACTAATTAGTGGACCCTTCACATCAGAAAATAAGTTAGATTATTATTTACTCTTGAAGGTTGTTATAGAAGCAATGACGGCAAAATTTGAGATCGAAAAATTCAATGAGAGTAATTTCTCATTGTGGAAATTAAAGATGAAGACTATCTTGAGAAAAGATAATTGTCTTGCGGCTATCAGTGAAAAGCCGGCAGAATACAAAGATGATGCTAAATGGAACGAGATGGATGAGAATGCTATTGCAAATCTTCATCTTGCATTAGCAGATGGAGTGTTGTCAAGCATTGAAGAGAAGAAAACTGCAAAGGAGATTTGGGATCATCTCACAAAGCTATACGAGGCCAAATCACTTCACAACAAAAATTTTCTTAAAAGGAAATTGTACACTCTACGGATGTCAGAATCTACTTCGGTGACAGAGCACATCATTGTTTTGAATACTCTATTTTCTCAACTCACATCACTGGGTTATAAAATAGAGTCAACTGAATGTGCTGAACTTCTGCTTCAAAGTCTACCTGATTCGTATAATCAACTCATCATCAATCTGACAAACAATATCTTCACAGATCATCTAAATTTTGATGATGTTGCAGCTGCTATTCTTGAAGAAGAAAATCGGCGCAAAAACAAAGAGGATAGGTTGGCTAGTTCACAACAAGCGGAAGCCCTAATGGTGATGAGAGGGAGATCAACGGAACGTGGCTCAAGTAGGAGCCAAGATCAAGGTAGATCAAAGTCAAGAAGCAAGAAGATGATCCTTAAGTGCTACCACTATGGCAAAAAGGGTCACTTGAAGAAAGATTGTTGGAGTTTAAACAAGAAAAACTCCAATCCTCAAGGAAATATTGCAAGTACATCCAATGTGGGTGATGCTTTATGTTGTGAAGCAGCGACAACTAGTGAAGGCAGAAAGACATTTGCTGATGTGTGGTTTATTGACTCGGGAGCCACATTTCACATGACCTCTCGAAGAGAATGGTTCCATCAATATGAATCTATCTCTGAGGGATCTGTGTACAGTTGCAATGATTATGCCTTAAAGATTGTTGGTATTGGAACTATCAAGTTGAAGTTCCATGATGGCACAATACGCACTATTCAACAAGTGCGGCATGTGGAAGGCCTGAAAAAGAACTTGATGTCGTTAGGTTAATTGGATGACCTTGGCTGTAAAATTGAAGCCAAAAAAGAAATCATGAAAGTGATTCGAGGTGCGCTTGTACTAATGAAGGGAGAAAAGGTGACTGCCAACTTGTATATGTTAAAGGGAGAGACTTTGCTAGAAGGAGAAGCATCAGTTGCTTCAAGTAGTTCAAGTGAAAGATCTGCAATGGTATGGCATCAGAAACTTGGACATATGTCTAAGCAAGGAATTAAAATTCTTGCGGAGCAAAATCTATTTCCATGTCTCACTAAGGTGTCCTTACCTTTCTGTGAGCATTGTGTCACAAGTAAGCAGCACAGATTGAAGTTTAACACATCAAATTCTAGAAGTAAATAAATTCTAGAATTGTTTCACTTTGATATATAGCAAGCACCAGTTACGTCTCTAGGAGGAGCAAAGTATTTTGTATCCTTCATAGATGATTATTCCAGAAGATGTTGGGTGTATCCTATCAAGAAGAAGGCAGATGTGTTTCAAGTCTTCAAAGTATTCAAAGCGCGGATAGAACTTGATTCTGGAAAGAAGATCAAGTGTCTGAGGACAGATAATGGAGGAGAATATACCAGCCATGAATTTGCATAATTTTGCAATCAAGAAGGTATCAAAAGACATTTCACTAGAACATACACTCCACAACAAAATGGAGTGGCAGAGCGGATGAACAGAACCTTGTTAGAAAGAACAAGAGCAATGTTGGGAACTGCAGACTTGGAAAAACCTTTCTGGGCAGAAGCAGTAAATACCGCATGTTATGTGATAAATCGGGTCCCATCAACAGCAATTGAGTTGAAGACACCGATAGAGATGTGGACTGGAAAGAAAGCTAATTATTCAAACCTCCATATATTTGGAAGTTCTGTGTATGTAATGTACAATGCCCAAGAAACTACAAAGTTGGATCCAAAATCCAGAAAATGTTTATTCTTGGGGTATGCTGATGGAGTAAAGGGGTATCGCCTGTGGGATCCCACTACCCACAAGGTTGTAATCAACAGAGATGTTATCTTTTTAGAAGATAAACAACAAAGAGAAGAAATGGATAATAGCACGGTGAAATAAAATTCAGAGACTACAGTAGTACACGTGGAAAATGAAGATGAACAAAATAATTCTTCTGAAGCAGAACCAGAGCACGAAGAGCAAAAACCTATTGTTTTTGAAGCACCAGAACCTCGACAGTCAGATCGCTCCAGAAAACAACCATGTTGGCACTCAGAGTATGTTATGGAGAGCAATGTTGCAGACTGTCTTCTAATAGAGGATGGAGAGCCATCAACTCTCCAATAAGCACTGAACAATTCAGATGCATCTCAGTGGATGATAGCAATGCAAGAGGAAATAGAAGCTCTTCATAAAAATAAAACTTAGGAACTTGTTCCGCTACCACAAGGAAGAAAGTCTATTGAAAACAAATGGGTGTATAAGATCAAACGTGATGGTGAAAATCAAGTGGAGCGGTATCGTGCAAGATTGGTGGTGAAAGGATATGCTCATAAATAAGGCATTGACTTTAATGAGATATTTTCTCCAGTGGTACGACTAACAACAATTAGAGTAGTCCTAGCAATGTGTGCTACATTTGACTTACATCTGGAGCAGTTAGATGTCATATAACACCCTTATAACACTTACTTTATACGTACGTTACGTGGATAAATACGATTATAGCCGATGTATGCCAAAAAAAATTTCTATCTTAATTTAATAACTATAATATTACCAACATTTAATTAATCATTTTTACTTTTCCAAAAATTTTGGCAGCATAACGGCTATAAACTAGCTACCCCACCTGCCAAGCAAACAATCTACAACCCATTTTTGGGCACAACAGTACATATAATATGTAACATATTCTCCATTCCATCACAATTCGACATTGCATTATTCACACACAATATTTCACAAATATTTTTTTTAATCATAATATATACATTTTATTTCTACAACTCCATACCTAAACATATATATAAATGCTATCTTTGATACTAACCTTCTATTATTTCTTCTTCTTTCGGCTCCCAAATTTTGTATGCTTGCTCCTGCCTTTCCTGCTACTATCTGCACGCAGTCAAATAACTACGTGTTGAGCATTAATATGCTCAGTGGTGATTACAAATCTAAAAATTTCCACTGACATATTTTTTTTCATTTATTTATACATGCAATAATATTTTTAATACATTATTCAAATTCTCTTTTTAATATATTTATTATTCATTTTATCAATACTTTACTTTTATTTATCTTTAATTCACTATTTAATATCTTAATTAATTTTAACAATTTTTCTCAATTCAATTTTTTTTCACTTTACTCCTGAACTTTCAATTTTTTTCAATTCAGTCAATTTTCACTTTATTTCTTTAATTAACCATTCCTTTCTTTCTTCTTTTTTTTTCAATCATTTATTTAATTAACTACAAATTTCATTTTAGTTCCTAAATTTTCATTTATTTACAATCTTGCCATTGCTTTACATTTATTTACAAATTTGCCATTGTTTTACATTTATTTCCACTTTTGCCACTAATATTTTATTTTTCATTTATTTTCTTTTTTTACAACATAATTTAATATTTTTCTTCCACTTTAATTTTGTTTTTCAATTTTTCTATTTTTGTCACATTTATCACTATTATTATTATACCATTTTTATCATCTTTATCACTTTTATTATAATTATTATATTTATTACTTATATCATGTAACATCCTCGACTTCCCACATATGCATTATTACATGCATTTTATTTTGACATATGCATTTGAATAAAATTCAATTGAACACATGCATTTCATACGTATTTTCGTAGGATCAAGTTTATGACACGCACTAGCTACGTGTCCTAGTACATTGCAATTGTATTGAGTCACACACGTGTATTTATAATCTAAATGAGGATAAAAAGTATTAAAAAAAATAAATGAAATAAGGTGACTAAATTAAAGTAAGCAAAATGACTAGATTGAGATTAAATTGCATATTATGTTGATTTGTATAATAATAATAAAAAAATAAAATAAAAAAATAAAAGTCAGAAAAATAAATAAATAAATAAATAAAAAGAAGGAAAAAGGGGACGGATGAAACAAAGAAAAGGAAGATAAGGTGGTGGGTGGTGGCTTTTAACTTATTAGGCAGCCACCTTATCACTTCCCTTCCTCATCTTCTTCTTCTTCTTCTTTGCTTCATTCCTTCCATTTCTTTTCAAGTTTCAGCCACCATTTCTTCCTTCTTTCACTCCAAAAATTGCAGGAACAAGATTAGCCAAGAGTGATTATAGGTGAGTAAACATTTATTCTTGTGTTAAGCTTGATTTTGGTGTTTAGGGTTCATTAATAGGCAGTATATTGTTCCATAGTTTTGATGATCTTAGAGATCGAATCTGAAAAAGCTTAAAACACAAAAGTTGTTCATTTATGTCTTAGATTTATGGATATGTGAATATATTTGCAAGATGTTGTGTATATAATGAGATATCCTCTTCGTACTGAAACTGGTCAGGGTGTAAACCCTAACCAAGTTAGCTACTGTGTTACTTGATTTCGAATATGTTAAAGCCATTATTTGAAGTATCTCAAAACATAAAAGTTGTAGATATATGTGTTATGTATCTTTATACCAAATTTCAGGTTCATATGTCTTGTAAATTGTGAGTTATGGTAAATGGAACCATGACTGTTCCATGGTTTGAACTGCCTATTGAGTGCCCTGAGCAGTTCCGGAAACTTTTTTGTCTAATTTGAGCTCCTTAGAGCTAGATTCTGTAACTTATCAAAACATGAAAGTTATAGGTATATGTCTTAGATAAATTTTGGTACTAATTTCAGCTTAAAATGTTATGTATAGAGTAAGTTATGTCCTTTAGAAGTCATACTGGTCCGGAAGCCAATTCTGTTCTGGACCAGTGAAATGTTGCTTATAATTTGAAGACCATAGAGGAATAATTGGTAAAAGTTGTGAACATGAAAAATGTTCCATTTGAACCCATATAAGTTTCTTCCAAGTTTCATTATAATCTGATTTACAGATTGTAAGATATGGACTACCCAAATTGGTACCCTGAAACTGCCAAAGGGCAGAAACAGGGCAGGAAACAGAACACTCTTAGAAATTCCACCAAAAATTGTACAATGATCCAATTGGTCTGATATTTTAATATGTTTCATGATTATGTGTTATTTTTAATTAGGAATAAGAATCAGATTAATTGGTCAACTATAGGAAAAGTTATAGGCTTAACAGTCCCATAAGATCACACTGCCCCATAGGAAAAAGCCTAGCTATGTATATGCATTATGCATATTAATTTGTTTAAGCCGCATTAAGTCTCCCTAATCATGAGTTAATCCATTATATTTTCATGTTAGGCTCACAACATATTGGAGACCCACAAGGAGCAGATAGACAATAAGTAAGAGTCGGGATCAAAGGAGAACGGTGAGTCTAATTATCGATTGAATTCTTAGTGCAAATGAATGTTGCTTGCTATGTGATTCATATGATTGTCATAATTTGTCCTTGATAATATGATGATGGATAATTTGTGACGTTTGTGGTTTGACATATGATTGTCATGATTGTCCTTGATAATATGATGATGGACAATATGTGACGTTTGTGGTTTGACATATGATTGTCATGATTGTCCTTGATAATATGATGATGGACAATATATGACGTTTGTGGTTTGACATATGATTGTCATGATTGTCCTTGATAATATGATGATGGACAATATGTGGCGTTTGTGATACGTATAAATGGTATACTTGTGGTATATTTGAGGTATATGTTTGACATATGTGATATATATACATGGTATATGTATAGTATATGCAAGGTATATGCGTGGCATATGAGGCATATATGTGGTATATGTATGTTATATGTGATAAGATGCAATGGTTCATAAATTCTTAGTACAAATGCATATGCATATGGACTTAAAAGGCGTTGTGACTAGTTAATCAATATTGCAAAGCAAAAGAAGAGGCTTATGGCCCAACAAATGTGCAAATGAAACAAATGATCAAGCTAGCTAGCAAATGCAAATACAATTGCAAATGCAAATGTTCACATGGCAAATGTTCACATGGATACCCGGGGCAATGTCTGTTTAACTTGGTCACAACAAAATGAAATAAGCAAAGCATTTGCATACATAAAGAGTAATGATTATATGTTTCAACTTTATTGATACTTATATGATACTTATGAATGGAATAGAATACCTGATATATATTGGATTTGTGATTTATTACTATGAGTTGTTTGGTACTTTAGAGCTCATTGGATGATTATTCTCACTGAGCCGCAACTCATCAATTTGCGTCATTTTTCAGGTAAAGAAAAGTGATAGCTCATTTTGAGTAGTGTATAGAAGACATGGAGCACAGGTCATTGGTAGTTATGAATAATGTCTGTCGTGATTGCCTGATATGCATTGACAGAGCTGAGTTAATAGCTGATTTGATTTTATTGTCAATATATGAATTTGATGTGATACTGGGAATGGACTGGTTAACTAGACATCATGCAATAGTGAATTGCTTTACTAAGGAAGTAATTTTGGAATCACCAAACCAGCCAAGGGTAGTATTTCTAGGTGAAAGAAAACTTGTGCCTACATGTCTAGTTTCAGCGGTAAAGGCATTTCGAATGATCAAAGGGGGATGTGAAGCATATTTGGCATATGTGACTGATATTAGAACCACTGATAGCTTGCTTGAAAATATACCAGTGGTAAGGGAATTTGCTGATGTATTCCCAGATGATCTACCTGGTTTACCACCAGATAGAGAGATAGAATTCACTATTGAACTAGTACCAGGAACAGCACCAATATCAAGGTCACCCTACAGAATGGCCACAGTTGAGTTGAAAGAGCTGAAGGCCCAATTGCAGGAGTTACTTGATAAAGGGTATATCATACCTAGTGTATCACCATGGGGAGCTCCAGTGTTATTTGTTAAAAAGAAAGATGGAACAATGAGATTATGTATCGATTACAGACAACTGAATAAAATGACAGTGAAGAACAAATATTCGTTGCCCAGAATAGATGATTTGTTTGACCAGTTGTAAGGAGCCCAAATATTCTCCAAGATCGATTTGAAATCAGGCTATTACCAGCTGAAGGTAGCAGAAGCAGATGTTCCAAAGACTGTCTTTCGAACCAGGTATGGGCATTATGAATTTTTAGTAATGCCATTTGGATTGACTAATGCTCCAGCTGCATTTATGGCTCAAATGAATAAGGTGTTTCAACCATATCTGGATAGGTTTGTGATAGTATTTATTGATGACATATTGGTGTACTCAAAGAATAGGGGAGAACATGAACAACATTTAAAAATTGTGTTGCAAACCTTAAGGGAGAAACAACTGTATGCCAAATTGAGTAAATGTGAATTCTGGTTAGATCATTTGGTGTTTCTTGGACATGTAGTATCGGGCAAGGGCATAGAAGTAGACCCAAAGAAAATAAAGGCTATGGTAAATTGGGAAGCTCCTAAAAATGTTTCAGAAATGCATAGTTTTCTGGGTTTAGCCGGATATTATCGTAGATTTGTTGATGGATTCTCCTTAATTGCTAACCCTTTGACTAAATTGTTGAGAAAGAATGTGTCTTTCAAGTGGACTCCAGAATGTCAGAGGAGTTTCGATGAACTAAAGCACAGGCTAACCTCAGCACCAGTGTTAACCATCCCTACAGGTACAGGTGGGTTTACAGTATATAGTGATGCTTCTCACCAAGGCTTGGGATGTGTGTTGATGCAACATGGTAAGGTGATAGCTTATGCATCCAGACAACTGAGACCACATGAGATCTCCTATCCAGTGCACGATTTAGAATTGGCTGCAGTCGTATTTGCATTGAAGATTTGGAGGCATTATCTGTATGGTGAGACATTCCAAATCTTCACATACCATAAAAGCTTGGGTTATTTGCTGACACAAAAAGAATTAAACATGAGGCAGAGACGGTGGTTAGAGCTATTGAAAGATTATGACTGTACAATTGAATACCATCCAGGGAAAGCCAATGTGGTAGCAGATGCATTAAGTAGGAAGGCTAGTGGCAATGTAGCTCACTTGCAAGTATCCTCTTTTCCATATTTGATTCAATTACGATCTATGAATGTTGAATTAAATATACATGATGAAAGATCACTTATTGCTACTCTTCGAGTCAGACCTATACTAAAGGAGAGGATCAAAGAAGCACAAAGCAAAGATCCTAAATTGTGTGAGAAAATTGAATCAGTAAGGCAGGAAAACAGTAAAGATTTTCAATTGCAGGATGATACACTGATGTTAAAGTCACGCATATGTGTTCCAGACACTGAGAACTTGCGTCGGGAAATAATGGAAGAGGCACACAATTCACCGTATGCAATGCACCCAGGGATGACAAAGATGTATCACAGTTTAAGGCCTCATTACTGGTGGCCAAGAATGAAGAAAGATATAGCAGAATATGTTTCCAAATGCTTGACATGTCAGCAGATCAAAATTGAACATCAGGCACCAATTGGTAATTTACATCCATTGCCAGTGCCAGAATGGAAATGGGAAAGAATAACGATGGATTTTGTCTATGGATTGCCAAGAACTCCACGGAAAAATGATGCAGTATGGGTAATTATTGACAGATTAACCAAGTCAGCACATTTTCTACCTATCAGATGGGGTTGTACACTTGAGAGTTTGGCCAAATTATATGTGAATGTGATAGTCAGATTGCATGGCATTCCAGTGTCCATTGTGTCTGATAGAGATCCACGGTTTACTTCACGTTTTTGGGTGAGTTTACAGAATGCATTGGGAACAAATTTGAACTTTAGCACTGCATTCCACCCACAGACTGACGGACAATCAGAAAGGACTATACAGACATTGGAAGAAATGCTTAGGGCATGTTCTATGGAATTCAGAGGTGCTTGGGATGAATATATAGCATTGATTGAATTTGCTTACAACAACCAGTATCATAGCAGTATCCAGATGGCACCATATGAAGCATTGTATGGCAGAAAGTGCCGAAGCCCTATCATTTGGGATGAAGAAGGAGCACGTGCATTAGAAGGGCCAGAGCTAGTGCAAGACACAGTGTATAAGATCAAGGTTGTCAAGGACAAGCTAAAGGCAGCACAGGATAGGCAGAAAAGTTATGTTGATCAGCATAGAAGGGAGATGGAATACGAGTTGGGTGAGAAGGTATTTCTTCGTGTATCTCCATGGAAAGGGATAATTCGATTTGGCCAGAAGGGTAAATTGAGCCCAAGATACATAGGGCCTTATGAAATTCTTGAGAAGATTGGTCCATTGGCTTATAGGTTGGCTTTACCACCCAAGATGGCTCAGATACATAATGTGTTTCATGTGAGCATGCTTAGAAGATACAGGTCAGATCCTACACATGTACTTAAAGATCAAGCCATTGAGATTGCAGAGAACATGAGTTATGTTGAGGAACCAGTGCAAATCATTGGATACAAGACTAAACAGCTAAGAAATCGAGAAATACCTTTGGTTAAGGTATTATGACGTAACCATTTACAAGAAGAGGCAACATGGGAAACAGAAGAAAATATGAAAAAGCAATATCCACAACTGTTTTCAGGTATTAATTTCGAGGACGAAATTTTAAAAGGAGGGGAGAATTGTAACATCCTCGACTTCCCACATATGCATTATTACATGCATTTTATTTTGACATATGCATTTGAATAAAATTCAATTGAACATATGCATTTCATACGTATTTTCGTAGGATCAAGTTTATGACAAGCACTAGCTACGTGTCCTAGTACATTGCAATTGTATTAAGTCACACATGTGTATTTATAATCTAAATGAGGATAAAAAGTATTAAAAAAAAATAAATGAAATAAGGTGACTAAATTAAAGTAAGCAAAATGACTAGATTGAGATTAAATTGCATATTATGTTGATTTTGTATAATAATAATAAAAATAAAATAAAATAAAAAAATAAAAGTCAGAAAAATAAATAAATAAATAAATAAATAAATAAAAAAGAAGGAAAAAGGGGATGGATGAAACAAAGAAAAGGAAGATAAGGTGGTGGGTGGTGGCTTTTAACTTATTAGGCAGCCACCTTATCACTTCCCTTCCTCATCTTCTTCTTCTTCTTCTTTGCTTCATTCCTTCCATTTCTTTTCAAGTTTCAGCCACCATTTCTTCCTTCTTTCACTCCAAAAATTGCAGGAACAAGATTAGCCAAGAGTGATTATAGGTGAGTAAACATTTATTCTTGTGTTAAGCTTGATTTTGGTGTTTAGGGTTCATTAATAGGCAGTATATTGTTCCATAGTTTTGATGATCTTAGAGATCGAATCTGAAAAAGCTTAAAACACAAAAGTTGTTCATTTATGTCTTATATTTATGGATATGTGAATATATTTGCAAGATGTTGTGTATATAATGAGATATCCTCTTCGTACTGAAACTGGTCAGGGTGTGAACCCTAACCAAGTTAGCTACTGTGTTACTTGATTTCGAATATGTTAAAGCCATTATTTGAAGTATCTCAAAACATAAAAGTTGTAGATATATGTGTTATGTATCTGTATACCAAATTTCAGGTTCATATCTCTTGTAAATTGTGAGTTATGGTAAATGTAACCATGACTGTTCCATGGTTTGAACTGCCTATTGAGTGCCCTGGGAAGTTCCAGAAAATTTTTTGTCTAATTTGAGATACTTAGAGCTAGATTCTGTAACTTATCAAAACATGAAAGTTATAGGTATATGTCTTAGCTAAATTTTGGTACTAATTTCAGCTTAAACTGTTATGTATAGAGTAAGTTATGGCCTTTAGAAGTCATACTGGTCCGGAAGCCAATTCTGTTCTGGACCAGTGAAATGTTGCTTATAATTTGAAGACCTTAGAGGCATAATTGGTAAAAGTTGTGAACATGAAAAATGTTCCATTTGAACCCATATAAGTGTCTTCCAAGTTTCATTATAATCTGATTTACATATTGTAAGATATGGACTACCCAAATTGGTACCCTGAAACTGCCAAAGGGCAGAAACAGGGCAGGAAACAGAACACTCTTAGAAATTCCACCAAAAATTGTACAATGATCCAATTGGTCTGATATTTTAATATGTTTCATGATTATGTGTTATTTTGAATTAGGAACAAGAATCAGATTAATTGGTCAACTATAGGAAAAGTTATAGGCTTAAAAGTCCCATAAGGTCACACTGTCCCATAGGAAAAAGCCTAGCTATGTATATGCATTATGCATATTAATTTGTTTAAGCCGCATTAAGTCTCCCTAATCATGAGTTAATCCATTATATTTTCATGTTAGGCTCACAACATATTGGAGACCCACAAGGAGCAGATAGACAATAAGTAAGAGTCGGGATCAAAGGAGAACGGTGAGTCTAATTATCGATTGAATTCTTAGTGCAAATGAATGTTGCTTGCTATGTGATTCATATGATTGTCATAATTTGTCCTTGATAATATGATGATGGATAATTTGTGACGTTTGTGGTTTGACATATGATTGTCATGATTGTCCTTGATAATATGATGATGGACAATATGTGACGTTTGTGGTTTGACATATGATTGTCATGATTGTCCTTGATAATATGATGATGGACAATATGTGACGTTTGTGGTTTGACATATGATTGTCATGATTGTCCTTGATAATATGATGATGGGCAATATGTGGCGTTTGTGATACGTATAAATGGTATACTTGTGGTATATTTGAGGTATATGTTTGACATATGTGATATATATACATGGTATATGTATAGTATATGCAAGGTATATGCGTGGCATATGAGGCATATATGTGGTATATGTATGTTATATGTGATAAGATGCAATGGTTCATAAATTCTTAGTACAAATGCATATGCATATGGACTTAAAAGGCGTTGTGACTAGTTAATCAATATTGCAAAGCAAAAGAAGAGGCCTATGGCCCAACAAATGTGCAAATGAAACAAATGATCAAGCTAGCTAGCAAATGCAAATACAATTGCAAATGCAAATGTTCACATGGCAAATGTTCACATGGATACCCGGGGCAATGTCTGTTTAACTTGGTCACAACAAAATGAAATAAGCAAAGCATTTGCATACATAAAGAGTAATGATTATATGTTTCAACTTTATTGATACTTATATGATACTGATGAATGGAATAGAATACCTGATATATATTGGATTTGTGATTTATTACTATGAGTTGTTTGGTACTTTAGAGCTCATTGGATGATTATTCTCACTGAGCCGCAACTCATCAATTTGCGTCATTTTTCAGGTAAAGAAAAGTGATAGCTCATTTTGAGTAGTGTATAGAAGACATGGAGCACAGGTCATTGGCCGAGCCTCATCACTCTCTCTCTCCTTGCATTCCACACAAGTATAAAAATATGTCATCTGTGTTTTGTATTTACGTGCTTGAATATGTATAGTCATTTTGGAATGAGTTTAAAAATGTATAAATGAAAGCAACTCGTAAATACTTATGTGTAAAGTTTATGTTTTAATATATGTGATATATCGTATTATGGTTTTTTTTAATGTTGACTTGAAAAATTATTGAATGAAATTACAGGATATGAGACTTGCAAGTTATTGAATGAAATTATAGGATATGAGACTTGCAAGTCATTGAATGAAATTACGGGATATGAGACTTACAAGGTCATTAGTTGATTTTACAGGATGTGATAAAAAAAAAAAATTTTACTGCCACTGTTAACAGGGTATTTTGCCTTTTTAGTATGCTATGTGTGACTATTTGATACAGGAATAGGTTGAACTTGAATGTATAAGATGTGGTGTTACATATCAACTTTCTCACATTTTCCACTTTTATTTTTCTTCACTTATTTCATTTTCATCATAATTTTCACTTTATCGATTTTTATTATAATTTTCACTTTATTTCGATCTACTACTTTTATTCACATTTATCATTTTTATTATAATTTTTTTTTCACATTTATCATTTTTATCATATATTTTCGCATTTATCATTTTTATCATTTTTTTTCCACATTTATCCTTTTTGTCATATTTTTCTACTTTTATTCACTTTTGTCATTTTGATCTTTTATATATATATATATATATATATATATATATATATATATCATTTAATTCATATTTGTCACTTTTATCATATTTATTCACATTTATCACATTTATTATAATTATTATTTTTCTCACATACTTCATTTTTAAAATACTTTTCACTTGCATCTTTTCTTATTATATTTTTCACTTAAATCATTTTTACTACTTTTATTCACATTTGCCCCTAGTTTCAATCTGATAGAAAATCTTCAGACCGGATACATGGGACGTGGACCTAAAGGTCCACTACACTAAAGAGTAATCCCGAAGGACCACCCGAGCATTGCACTTTACACTGATCACTGAATCACTATCACTGAAGTAGACCGTCATTGGCCTACATAAACGAGTCGCCATGACCCGCACCGCGGTAATGGTGTCCATATGGCTAGCCAATTATATCATGAACTAGAGTTCACAGTCAGAAAAATAACCAAGGGCATTATTTATTTTTTTTCCTTTAATTCATTTTTCATTAAATTCATAAATTCTATGAATTTTACATTATTAATCACTTATTATTTTATTCATTCATAACAATTTTATCACTACCATAATTTTTTTCACACTTTGCATTCTAATATATCAATAATTCACTATGAACATTCAATTAAGTCATCAAGCATCACTAAATACACTTTATTCATTATTTTTCATTTCATGCATAATATACTCAATAATTGGAAAATTATTCAATATATCATTTAAAAATTCTCAATAAATTTATACACACACAAAATTACATTTTCTTGCATTTCATAACTAAATTTTCATTTAATTAGCAAGAAAAATATTAATTTTTCTTTTTTCATATTTTTGCCTATAATTAATTTTCATCATTAAAATTTATCTTTCATCCTCTAAATATTCTTTTCACTAATTTATACATTTCTTGTTCCATATAAATCATAATATTACAATAAAATGTATTTATACCTTAATTTACATTTTTCACATAATAAGGTCATATTTTTCAATTTTCACTAATTAATTTTTTTTTATTGAAATTAACCGTTCTAATTCACTTTTTATAATTCCTTAATCATAATTTAAGCATCAATTATCAATTACATGCAAAATACACAAAATTTCTAATTTCCATAACCTTAATTCATGCTTAATTCATGGAAATAAGTAGATTTTGAAATCACTAACCTTATTTCTTCTCTTTAGCTTTCCTATGCTTCCTTCTCCTTACCTTTTTCCTTTGAAGTTCCTTCTCTTCCTTGATTCCTTACCATAGCCAAAAATTCCACTTCATTAATCCACCAATATTTTACTTCCTTAACTCAAATAAATTTCATATTTATTATCTACATATCTTAAACTACTTATTTGAACCATTAAACTAGTTTAAAAATATAAATTTCACTTACCTCCAATTTATATCTCAACTTTTCTCCTTTGATTTCCTTCCACTCTAGCCCTCCAAATGAAGATCAAAAGCTTCAAATAGAAAATAGAGATGCTGAATTTATATTAGGGTGGTTGATTTTGGTGCAAAATTAGGAGAAATGAGAGAAATTTGGTGGAGAAAATGGAGGAAACCCATTTGTCCAAGGGGGAAGCATGGGAGGAAGAAGAAGGTGTTGGGTTATCTAGTGAATTCTGATATTTTGAGCTTATATAGGTGGCTGGAATGGGCTGGGCTTGGGCCAAGACAAGTGATCCAATCCATTAGGCCCATTTGTGAATTTAAGACCCAATTAAACACTATAAATTATTTCTCTCATTTTCCAAGCTCAATTTCATCCAAATTTGATTCCATAATTCATAAAATATTTTTATATGTCTACACAAAAATTTTCAACTCAATCGGAGTTCATTTTCTGTCCAGTTCACTTAAATCGGACAGATAATTCAATTTTCAGTGTTACCGTAAAATTCCATTTTCACTTTTAAATAATCCTACATATTATTTAAAGTCTATCCATATCTTAAAATAAATTTTTGAATATCGTTTGTTATTTTTCATAGACCGATCAAAGTACGGTCAACCGATTATTTAAACTGGGTCCCTTTTTTTCTTAATTTTGACTTTTGAAGACTTATATGACCTCATTTTCACTCCAAATTTTTCCCTTGGACTAGTCATAACCTATATTTTCCGATGATCAAGTAAAATATTTTCACCCACGGATGTATTTTTGACCTCCGGGTATACTGATCACTCTCAGAAACTACAGTTTACGACTAACCCGGTATTTGGGCCATTGCATGTCAAAACTGCTTTTCTTCATGGTGATCTTGAAGAAGAAATTTATATGCTCCAACCAGAAGGATTCGAAGAAAAAGAAAAAGAGAACTTGGTTTGCAAGTTGAACAAATTTCTGTATGGTCTCAAACAGGCGCCAATGTGTTGGTACAAGAGATTTGTTTCCTTCATCATGAGCCTTGGATACAGTATACTTAATGCAGATCCTTGTGCATATTTCAAGAGGTTTGATGGAAATGACTTCATCATTTTGCTGCTGTATGTAGATGACATGTTGGTAGCAGGCCCCAACAAATATCGTATTGTAGAGTTGAAGGCACAGTTGGCTAGGGAGTTTGAAATGAAGGATATAGGACCAACAAACAAGATTCTAGGGATGCAAATTCACCGAGAAAGAAATAATAGGAAGGTTTGGCTTTCTCAAAAGAACTATTTGAAGAAGATCTTGCGACGCTTCAATATGCAAGATTGTAAGCCAATTTCTACCCCACTTCCTGTTAATTTCAAGTTATCCTCCAGTATGAGTCCTAGCACAGAAGCAGAGAGGATGGAGATGTCTCAAGTACCGTATGCATCAGCAGTGGGAAGTTTAATGTTTTCTATGATTTGTACCGGACCAGACATTGCACAAGCAGTGAGAGTGGTTAGTCGATACATGACAAATCCTGGTAAAGAGCATTGGAATGGAGTAAAAAGAGTTCTAAGATACATTAAGGGGACTACAGATGTTGCATTATGTTATGGGGGATCAGACTTTATTGTCAAAGGATATGTTGATTCAGATTATGAGGGTGATCTTGATAAAAGCAAATCCACCACCGGATATGTGTTTTTACTTGCTAGCAGAGCTGTAAGCTGGGTCTCAAAACTGCAGTCAGTTGTGGCTACCTCAACAACTGAAGCAGAATATGTAGCAGCTACACAAGCTAGTAAAGAAGCAATTTGGTTGAAAATGACAATGGAGGAACTCGGGCATGAACAAGAGAAAAATTCTCTTTTTTGTGACAGTCAGAGTGTTTTGCATCTTGCAAAGAATCCAGCATTTCATTCAAGGACAAAACACATTCGAGTCCAGTACCACTTTATTCGTGAGAAAGTGGAGGAAGGAACAGTGGATATACAGAAAATTCATACAGAAGACAACCTAGCAGATTTCTTGACTAAAGCAGTCAATACTGACAAGTTTATTTGGTGTCGATCATCTAGCGGCCTAGTAGAAACATAAGCGACATGGAATGACAAGGAAGAAAGAATGATGTGAAGATATGATTGACGCAATCAAATCTTCAAGTGAGAGATTTGTTAAAAGTCATGATTTGTGGCCATAATTTTTGAATTTACTTTGCAAATTTAGGTGGCCACAATCTTTGAATTTGCTTTTCAAATTTAGGTGGCCACAATCTTTGAATTTGCTTTGCAAATTTAGGTGGCCACAATTTTTGAAATTAAGTTGTGTTTTCTTGACTTTTAAGCACATGTATTTACCTATAAAAGATATACAATATTCTTCATATCTACATAGCAAAAATTGAGAAGCAATTGAGAGTTCTCAAATTTGTGAGAGAAAGGAAAAATAGAGAGATAGAAAAATATTTGTTATTTTTGTTTTTCTCCTAATTTTTAAGAGAGAGCTTATTTGTTCTCTCCTTAATTATTAGAGAGACGTTGTAATCTCTTATAAAAATATATATATATAAACGTATTATAATATATGTACCCTAATTTTGGATACTTTTTAGCCGTATCTATATATCCTAAAATTTAAAAAATAAGAAACCAGATTTCTAAATATGTACCCATGTCGGGTACCCGAATCCAAGCAATATAGCTTAAATTCATTGTAACCTTTCTGGCTGTTACAGCTTTGCTTAATTGACAAAGTTTATAATATACGGGAGATACAACCGATCTTAACTTAATTGTCAATTATCAATTGTTTAATCAAACATTCATTTGTATAAGCTTTTTTTTCTCTTTCATTGAGCCACAAACTTATTTAATTTTTTTATGGATCTAATACCGTATTAGAATTATATAAGATTAGAGAGTCGGACTTCATGATTGTAAATTTAATATTGCAAAAAATGACTTTAATTCATTGTGAAGTTTGACCTTGATAATGTAATTGTACTGTTGTACGTTCAATAAGTTACAGATAGCATAAATGGAATGCAAGTGATAATGATAAGCATGTAAATAATCTGCATGTACCCTTATCTTTATCTATATACTAACAGCCCCATCTTTATCTATGTCAACTAGAATAAATCCTTATCACCCTCCCGCAAGTTGAGCTGGTCTTGTAAGAATAGTCAACTTGTCATTTAAGAACAGAAAACGGGTTTTGAGCAATGGCTTGGTAAAAACATCAGCAAGTTGTTCTGGAAAGGATATAAATCCAACCTATAATTCTTATTGAGTAACCTTAGCCCAGCCAAAATGGAAATCGATCTCAAGGTGTTTGGACCTTGAATGAAAAATGGGTGTAGTAGTATGATAAGTTGCATTTATATTGTCGCACCATAGGATGGGCGTGCATTCCGTACAGATACCAATTTCGTTCTTAAGGGACTGAACCCAATATAACTCTGAAATTAATAGTAGATGCAATGGTAGTATCAACAGATATTGGGGCCAACAACTTTCTGTTATATGTTTAACTTATTTATCTTATCTCTTGTAATCCCTTGTAAAGCTGAACAAATGATTCTTGTATTTCAAATATATATATGTTCTACGCATAATTACAAAAAACTAAGATATCTGTAAATATTCTTCAAGTCCATCGTGTTCTATTTTCTGACTTGGTATCAGAGCTTCATTTTTGCCATGGCCACTTCTCCTTCGTCTTCTTCTTCATCCTACAAATCCATCACCAACAACCCTCTCTCTCTTGCCTTCTAGCTCTATAACAGCTCCCACTCATATTTCAAAAACATTTTCCATCAAGTTGAACTCTAAAAACTATATTCCCTGGAAACTTCAGTTCACTCCACTTTTAAATTTCTGCAATCTCCATTGCATCCTTAATTAATGGCACCGAAAAACCTCCACCCAAATAAATTTTGAATTCCTTTAACCAACTTGAACTAAACCCAAAGTATGTCAGTTGGTTTAACAAGGACCAACTCCTCTTTTCATGGCTCCTCTCCTCTGTCACTGAAAAAATTTATCCCCATCTCATTGGTCTCAATTCAACAACCGAAGTGTAGAATGCCTAAGCCTATGTTTATGGGGCTGTTAGTAATGTCCAAGGCACTCCGCAATCTCAACAAAAATGACAAATCTATTTCCCAATACTTATATCAAGCGAAAACCATTGCCGATTCATTGGCCCTTACTGGACAACCTGTCTCATCCTCAGAATTCAATGCTATCATTTTTCGGAAACTTGAATCTGAATATAATGGTATAATAGGAGCTTTACAGCGACAACCTGACTCTCCTGCCTTTCATGAGCTACATGGCTAGTTGGTTGCCTATGAATTACTATTGCACTCTCAACATGTTGAAATGTGGAAATCTCCTAATCCCACATCGGAAGTGGGAGAGGGAGGAAGAAAAATTTTAGCGTATAAAAAAACTTCATCCCCCTCTTAACAATTCATCCCAAACAACAATCCCCTACTTCTAAGATTTGTTGTATTTTCTAATCTCTTTTAATATTTTTTTGAAATAGTGAAATATTATTTTAGTAGTCTCCGAGAACATAGGCATAATTGGCCGAACCTCGTTAAATTCTGATGTTCTCTTTATTTTCTATTTAATAGCTATTGTCGGGTCATTTACTTTGTGATATATTGTGCTTTAAATTATCTGAGAAAAATTATGTCACCAAAACTCTGAGAGTCTAAGGAAGTTGGTTTTTAAAGGAGACCGTTTGTGACTCCACCAACTACCTGATAATTTTTCTGTCTTAATTTTTGACACAATTATTCACTTTGGTGGAAACTAACCCGATTTCCATAACAATTGGTATCAGAGCCAAGGTTACTGAGTTATATACTATGTGGCAGTGGTGTAAGCTGATCTTCCACATCAGAAAAATTTCCTTAGATTCTTGGGTATTCCGCATTTGAAAGCTATTAAATAGTCTTGAAGAAGAAATGACAAGAGATGGATAAAAATCCACGATGGACACAACAGCTTCTACTTCATCAATTTTGACAAGAACTGTTGTGGTAAATACGTGAATTGCAGTAGAGATTTTTGATGGTACAGGTCATTTTGGCATGTGGCAAAATGAAGTTTTAGACACCTTATTTCAACAAAGCTTAGATATTGTCATTGAAGGACTTGGGCCCATAGATGCCCCCTTGACCCCAGTGTTAATATATATATATATATATATATATATATATATATATGACCAATTATTTTAATTAAATTCCGCTACTCTCGACAAGAGTCCGAAAATAGAATAGAACTGAGAGAGGAGATAAAAATAAAGGAATATTCAGAGTAATTTTCTAGAAAATTGATATTATTTTCCATAATTAAATATATCTTTTAAATTTTTACAAAATTTTCACAACAAATGCATAAGATACTTGTTCATTTAGTTATGATAATTTTGATTACATGAGAGGTCGCTGTAATCTTTGTAATGCAACATCAAATGATAAAGAGGGAGAACTATTTGCAAGCCCTCAAAGCGAGAACGGTGGACAAGAGTATGAAAATAATAGAGGACTGACTGAGAGAGGACTTTAAAGCCCAAAATAATTGAGGACTGAGAGAGGAGATAAGGACATAGGAGCATTGATGCTCTGCTGTCCAGCAACAGTAAATGATAAAGACGTACCATTACTATATGCAACACTATTTACGGGCTCTCAAAAGTAATTAAATTCCTGGTCAAAGTAATTAAATTCAAATTTAATTATTTTAAATTTAATTAATTAATTGAATTCCATTTTAATTAATTAAATCTCAACCATTGATGTTCAGTTAAGTTCAATCAATCTATTTAATCCTAATTTAATCAATTTAATTAAATTGATTAAGTAATTTAATCCTACATTGACGCACAGTGGATATATGGCGAAGGGTGTGTTCCGCCATTCAATGAGTACGTGCAGAATGGATTAACCACTAGCACTTTAGACGTACTTTCAGCGGCAGCCATGATTGGAAGTGAAGAAATAGGGATCACTGATTATGAATGGCTCAAAACTAATCCCAAAATTATTCAAGCTGTCCACTTTTATGGTCGTTTGAAAAATGACATAATGCCCCATGGCTATGAGGTATATATATATATATATATATATGTTACATTGATTATTAATTATTTGGTATCATTTATCCCAATAAATTGTTTTATATTTCTCAAGTAATCCTTAAAAACTTGAATTTGTTTAAGATAATTTTTTAGATGTCTCATATTTTTATGCATGACTTATTAGACATATAAACTTATTTATAATGATTCTTTAGTAAAATTTATACTCGCTGTTCATTAAAATAAATTCAGATATATAATGAGTAATCAAATATCTATTTGGAAGTAAATCTACATGTTAATTATGTCTAATTCAAACTAAAATTTCTCTAGCTTTTATTTTATATAAATAGGTTGAGAAAAAAAGGGGAGGTTGTACTTTAGCCGTTCAATGTTACATGAAGGAGAATGGTGTATCAAAAGAAGAAGCAATTGAAAGGATTGGGAAAATGTGTGCAAATAAGTGGAAAGACATAAATGAGGAGTACTGCAATAAACCGACAGCGGGGTCAAGGATTATTCTCAAGCAGTATGTCAACTATGCTCGGCTGACATACTTGTTTTACAAGTGTGTTGATGGCTTTACACATTCATCAAATCTCAAGGATGCCATTAGATCATTGTTCGTCGACCAACTCCTGCTGTAGTAATGGATAGGATTGTTCCATTTGTGGGGTTTTGTCTTCCTAATTGGACAACATTTGAGCTACAGTGCTCTGGCTGCTGTTTGGAGTTTGTATTGGTTTGGTGTGCCTGCTTTCATGTTCTTATTATCTATCAAGAAAAAAGCTTGTAGCAAATGTTTAAGCTTAAATGAATTAATGTTCTTATTTCTAACAAAAAATAATATGGTATGCTACAAATATGCATGTATAGTAGCTAAATAAAGGGCAAAAGTGGATCTCGACATGCCAAACAACTTGAAATGTATATGATACTATTAATTAATGCTAAATTAGTCCAATAGTAACTTAGTTTTATAATAAATTAATAAAAATTGCTGACCATGCTTTGATCATAGAATATTCATACATTTATGTTTTATGCATTTTCTTTTTCTTTTGAGAATAAAATTCCAAAGCTAACACGCCTATTTGGTTGCCGGGGCCATTTTATGCAATAAGTTGCCATTCCTAATTTTAATATTTTAGCCATAAATATATAGAAATAGTTGCCTCACTAACCACAAATTCGTTATAACCAAAAATAGTAGCTAACTGAAAATATCAGTTGTAACTGTAAATTTGAACTAACTGTGACTATAATTTTTGAATTAACCACTAAATTTTAGCATAATTAATTCAGCGGGTGATCTGTAATTTTTAAATAATTTCTAGTTTATTAGTCCCAACACTTCAGTGTCCCAAAATTCTTACCGCTAATTGAAAATTTTCTACATTTGACTTTGTTATTTTACTTTTCCCTTATCTTCAAAGATGGATTTACTTTTTCTTTTTTTTTCAGTAATTAATTTTTTTTTTCAAAATATAATTTGTTGTTAATTATTTATTGAGTCTTGTTAGTCTAGATAGACGTTTTTATTAATTTGTTTAATTTGTCCCATTTTAAGTGTCTTGTTAATTATGAAATCAATAAAGTACTTTATTCTTATTTATTGAGCTCCACTATATTGATATGAGCTTTCCTACATTAATATCTTCATTATCATATATTCTTCTTCCTTTTATATACTTGGTAAATATTAAATTATTTGGATATTGAAGAAGATAAAATTAATGGAGAGAGAAAAATAATATGAAATATTTAAAAATTGATAAAAGAGTAATTTAGTCAATTAAAAATATTTTTATGTAAAATTGAAATTATTCAATTATTTCCATATATTTTTGTGCAAAAAAAATCTATTTAAAATGAAACCAAGAAAATATGACTTATTAATTTCTTAATAATGCTCTTAATTAATATATCATACAGATATATTAAATATACAATTATAATCATATTAACTATTGTGTGAATTTATCTATGTGGTTTAACATATTACACTAGTACTCTGAAATTTTAAAATTATATTAGTTGTCTTCTCTATTTTTTCATATTATACTAATAGGTCATTTCGTTAGATTTTTATTTTAGAGAAGAATTTTAAATTTTTAACAAATAACAAAATAACTCTTTTAGGAAAAAAATAACTATTTACCACATGAGATTTGATGTAATGGCTCAAATACCGGGTTAGTCGTAAACTGTAGTTTTCGAGATTGATCAGTATACCAGGGTGTTAAAAATACATCCGTGGGTGAAAAATATTTTATTTGATCATCGGAAAATATATGTTATGAATAGTCTGAGGAAAAAATTTAGAGTAAAAATGAAATTAAATAAGCCCTCAAAAGTCAAATTAAGAAAAAAATGGGACCCGATTTAATTAAATAATTGGTTGACCGTACTTTGATCAGGTTATGAAAAATAGCAAACAACATTCAAAAATTTATTTTAAGACATAGATAGACTTTAAATAATATTTAAGATTATTTGACATTGAAAAATAAATTTTACGGTAACACCGAAAAATTGAATTATCAGCCCGATTTAAGTAAGTTAAACAGAAAATGAACTCCAATTGAGTTAAAAAAAATTTATGTAGATATATAAAAATATTTTATGAATTATGGAATCAAATTTTGATGAAATTGAGTTTGGAAAGTGAGAGAAATAATTTATAGTGTTTAATTGGGCCTTAAATTCACAAATGGGCCTAATGGGTTTGGATAACTTGTCTTAGCCCAAGCCCAGCCCATTCCAGCCACCTATATAAGCTCAAAATATCAGAATTTACTAGAGAATTCAGCACCTTCTTCTTCCTCTCATGCTTCCCCCTTGGACAAATGGGTTTCCTCCATTTTCTCCACCAAATTTCTCTCATTTCTCCTAATTTTTACACCAAAATCAACCGCTCCAATATAAATTCAGCATCTCTAGTTGCTAGTATAAGCTTTTGATCTTCATTTGGAGGGCTAGAGTGGAAGGAAATCAAAAGAGAAAAGTTGAGATATAAATTGGAGGTAAGTGAAATTTATATTTTTAAATTAGTTTAATGGTTCAAATAAGTAGTTTAAGATATGTAAATGATAAATATGAAATTTATTTGAGTTAATGAAGTAAAATATTGGTGGATTAATGAAGTGGAATTTTTGGCCATGGTAAGGAATCAAGGAATAGAAGGAAATTCAAAGGAAAAAGGTAAGGAGAAGGAAGTATAGAAAGGCTAGAGAAAAAAAAATAAGGTTAGTGATTTCAAAATCTACTTATTTCCATTGATTAAGCATGAATTAATGTTATGGAAATTAGAAATTTTGTGTGTTTTGCATGTAATTGATAATTGATACTTAAATTATGATTAAGGAATTATAAAAAGTGAATTAGAATGGTTAATTTCAATAAAAAAATTAATTAGTGGAAATTGGAAAATATGACCTTATTATGTGAAAAATGTAAATTAAGATATAAATACATTTTATTATAATATTATGATATATATGGAACAAGGAATGTACAAATTAGTGAAAGGAATAATTAGAGGATGAAAGACAAATTTTAATGATGAAAATTAATTATAGGCCGAAATATGAAAAAAGAAAAATTAATATTTTTTTGCTAATTAAATGAAAATTTAGTTATGAAATGCAAGAAAATGTGATTTTGTGTGTGTATAAATTTATTGAGAATTTTTAAATGATATATTGAATAATTTTCCAATTATTGAGTATATTATGCATGAAATGAAAACTAATGAATAAAGTGTATTTAGTGATGCTTAATGACTTAATTGAATGTTCATAGTGAATTATTGATATATTGGAATGTAAAGTGTGAAAAATTATGATAGTGATAAAATTGTTATAAATGAATAAAATATTAAGTGATTAATAATGTAAAAATAATAGAATCCATGAATTTACTGAAAATTGAATTAAATGAATAAAATAATATCCTTAGTTATTTTTCTGATGGTTAAATATAGTCCAGGATATAATTGGCTAACCATAGGGACACCATCACCGCGGTGCGGGTCATGGCGACTCGTTTAAGTAGGTCAATGATGATCTACTTCAGTGATAATGATTCAGTTATCAGTGTACAGTGCAGTGCTCGAATGGTCCTTCGGGATTACTCTTCAGTATAGTGGACTTTTGGGTCCATGTCCCATGTATCCGGTCTGAAAATTTTCTATCGGATTAAACTAGAGGCAAATATGAATAAAATGAGTATAAATGATGTAAGTGGAAAATATAATAAGAAAATATGCAAGTGAAAAGTATGTCAAAAATGAAATAAGTGGAAAATGTGAGAAAAACGATATAAGTGATAATTATGATAAATATGATAAAAGTGACAAATGCGAATAAAATGATAAGATTAGCAAATGTGAATTAAATGATAAAAAAATATATAAAAGATCAAAATGACAAAAGTGAATAAAAGTAGAAAAATATGATAAATGTGAAAAATATGATAAAAAAGATAAATGTGAAAAAATGATAAAAATGATAAATATGAATAAAAGTAGTAGATATGAATAAAGTGAAAATTATAATAAAAATAGATAAAGTGAAAATTTTGATAACAAAAAAAATAAAGTGAAATTTTTGATAAAAAAATAAAATAAGTGAAGAAAAAAATAAATGCGAAAAAAATGAGAAAGTTGATATAAGTGATAAATATAATAATTATAATAAAAGTGATAAAGATGATAAAGATGATATAACAATAATAATGACAAATGTGATAAATGTGATAAAAATAGTAAAATTGAAAAAAAAAATTAAGTGGAAGAAAAATGTTAAATTATGTAGTTTAAAAGAAAATAAATGAAAAATAAAATATTAGTGGCAAAAGTGTAAATAAATGTAAAGCAATGACAAGATTGTAAATAAATGGAAATTTAGGAACTAAAGTGAAATTTGTAACTAATTAAATAAATGATTGAAAAAAATAAAGAAGAAAGAAAAGAATGGTTAATTAAAGAAATAAAGTGAAAATGGACTGAATTGAAAGAAATTGAAAGTTTAGGAGTAAAGTGAAAAAAATTGAATTGAGAAAAATTGTTAAAATTAATTAAGATATTAAATAGTGAATTAAAGATAAATAAAAGTAAAGTGTTGATAAAAAGAATAATAAATATATTAAAGAAAGAATTTGAGTAATGTATTAAAAATATTATTGCATGTATAAATGCATGAAAAAAATATATATCAGTGAAAATTTTTATATTAGTAATCACCACTGAGCATATTAATGCTCAGCACGTAATTATTTGACTGCATACAAATAATAGAGTGAAAGTCAGGAGCAAACATACAAAAAATTTGGAAGCTAAAAGAATAATAAATAATAGAATGTTAGTATCAAAAATAACATGTATATATATGTTTAGGTATGAAGTTATAGAAATAAAATGTTATATATATTATGATAAAAAATATTCGTGAATTACTATGTGTAAAGAATGTAATGTTGAATTGTGATTGATTGGAGAATATGTTACATTGTATATGTACTGTTGTGCCCAAATATGAGTTGTAGATTATTTGCTTTGCAGATGAGATAGATAGTTTATAACCGTTATGCTGCCGAAATTTTTGCATAATCAAAAAGATTAATTAATTATTAATAACAGAATGATCAACAAAGTAAATTAAAATAAGAAAAAAAAAAATTTGGCACACATCGGCTATACTCGCATAAGTATGTAACATACGTAAAAAATGATTGTTATAAGGGTGTCACATTTGACATGTTTATACTAGTACCTTTGAAGTTTTAAAATTGTATTATTTACTTCATTTATTTTATTTTTGTTTATTTTGTCAAATTTTAATGATTTTATTATTAATATCAGAATTAGATAATTAACAAATGTCAAAACTATTCTTTAATCTACTTTTTTTTATATACTATTAAAGTAGGAAATAGTAAAATATTTTTTTCTCATTTTTTATATCTTTATATTCTTGTGTTAATAATTAATAATTTCTAGTAAAACATAATTTAATATGAATAGAATGAAATCAACCTATAGTTTTAATATTTTGTATAAAATAGTTAAATGAATATCTCATACTTAATTTCAAGAATTGAATTGCAACATTTTATAGTTCAATTTTTTTGTTTTGATTTTAACTTAGATCATGAAACGAGAGAAAATAGAAAAAGATGAGAAAAAAAGACAATTTACTATTTTCCATTTTAATATTATAAAGAAAATGGATTAAGAGATAATTATGATATCTAGTAATTATTTAACTCTGATATTAACAATAAAACTATTAAAAAATAACAAATGAATTATATAGTCTAACAGAAATAAAATAAAATAAATAAATAATATAATTTTAAAAGCTAAAGGTATTAGTGTAATATTTCAAATATTAGAAAATAAATATATTTTGTCATTTGATACAAAGGAAAGACATATTTTACTAATATGATAAAATATAGAAAATAAATAACATAATTTTAAAAGAGAACTCACGTTGGTAAATGGTAATTGTCTCTTGTAATTTCCCCGAGATGAAGCGCCTTCAGGTCCTTACGTTACGACTTTACCTCCAAACAGACCCGATGGCCTCTGCATAGAGAGACCCAACGCTAAACAAATTCAAGAAATTAAATAAAACATAGAACTTCTCCCTCTCATCAACCTTTCTCCTTTCTTTTGCTTGCGCGACGCCCATCTACGCCGCCGATCGGAGAGGCAAAGTGCCACAGCAAGTTATAATACGTCGCCCCACCTCCACCGGACGTCTTACAACCCACGCCAAAGGTACTGATTCTTCGAAATTCAAATTACCAAAATTTCAATTTCAAATTGCCATAATTCAACAATTTTCACTCACAATCTCCCATGTCGATGATTTCCACGGATTCATTCCGGCGACACTTCCTCCATTGATTGGGCCGTTTTCTCTCTTCGTTTTCTTGTGTGATTATTAATATCAAAAGCTTTGAGTTATTGGTGATCTTTGTGGTTTCCAGGTGCTGAATTAAGCTTCAATCAGTTATTCTTATTTTCTTTTTTAATATTACTATAAATGTTTGCGGTAGCCTTTATTCACTAATTTTTCGTTTTATTCTTCTAGATTTCTGATGATAGAATATCATTTTTTTTTTCCTTGTAGATTGTTTATGATTTTCTTTTATATGGTTTTGATTAGGGTGTGGTAATTTGCGAAGAAAAGTGGTTTTATTAATGAATGAGTGAGTATGAACAAAAAATCCACTTGCTGTGCCATTTGTGAGAATTCAAATCGCGCTTCTATTTGCGCTCTTTGTGTCAATTACAGGTAATTTGCCTGTTATATCCTGAATTCAGAATCATATTAGCAAATTTATGTTGAAGCTTTTATACATAGTTCAGAAATCTTAAGAATGGGATCATTTAATGAATCATTTCTTGATAGGTTTTGTAATTTTTCTATAATATCAGATTGAACGAGTACAGTACCTTGTTGAAATCATTGAAGAGTCGTCGGGATTTCTTGTATTCAAGGTTGAGTGAAGTTCTAGTGGTAAAGGTTTGATTTTAGCCCTTGCTGAGCATTTAACTCCTGCTGTTTTGTGATACAAATTTATCCTTTTCTGCATCTTTCTAGACATTTAAAAACAATTAGGTTATGCTTATATGCATAATGCTGATCAGGGGAACGCAGATGATCAATTAAATTGGAGAGTGCTTCAAAATGAGAAGCTTGCAAATTTAAGGGTGAAGCTCCGACAAAACAAGGAACAATTAGCTCAAGGTTGGATCTATTTAATTTCTGATTGATCCAATTATCCATCAGTCATTTAACAGTTTTTATCTTATTAATCACCTGAAATTTTCCAGGGAAGGCCAAAACTGAGAAAATATCTCATGATTTGAATGTCAAATATGGGGTGCTAGAATTGGCTCATAGTGTGGTACTGGCAATTTGCATCTTTTTAATATTTAGATTATAGCTTATGTATTGTAAGCAACATTGGTTTGGTTTTCAGCCTTTCAGCGATCATGCCCATGCCTTATTCATAGCTTGTTGTATTGCAGTTAGAAAAACACCGAGTAGAACAATTGGAGAAGTTCTTCCCAAACCTTATTTGCACTCAGAGTTTAGGACATGTGAGGACTATTATTCAATTCATTTTGAACAGATTTTATTTTGTGTTGTTCCTTACACACACAACAATGACTTCTATGCGGCACTTGTGCGTTTCTTGTTCTACTCAATCTTTTATTTGTGTAAGCACCACATTTATTGCTTAAGAATTTTTCTTTACTGCAGATGGCAATAATTTCTGAACTACTTCATAAACAATCAGTCATCATAAAGCAGATTTGCAAATTATTTCCCCAACGTAGGGTAAGTGCACAAATAATGAATCTGTTTAGTTGCTTCAAGTTACTTAACAGGCGAATAAATGTACTTTTCAAATGCCATCCATATTTTTTATGAAGTTGATGAAACTGTAATTCCTGTTAGATTTGGTCTTTAGGATACTATAGATTGTTTCGGATATCCTGCTAATTTTGTGGAATGACACTTATGTGTATCCTGATAAATCATTTAGGCCAGTAGCTTTGAGACCCAAAAATTGGGGGAGATTTATAAATATAGAACATAAGAAAGCTTAATGTGATAGAATATGCAAACATTATCGGCAGGAAATAATTGAGAGATTGACAATAATATGGCTCAGAGGACTGTTGGAATGAGCTTCTTGCATATAGCTATCATGAGGAGAGGGTGTGACAAAATGAATGGTGGAGAAACATAAGGGACAATACGATCAACTTGTTCTTCAATTAAAGAACTACATGTATATTTACCTTGTCTGTATTTTGTTAAAAGTGGCATATTTTGTGAAATAATTTTTTTATGATATCTTAAAAGGTTTGTTTTGTGTGTATGCTTGTGTTTTCAAATGTAGGAACTGTCTTCCTTCGTGCCCTTTTGAATCCATTTGGTGTTTTATAGGTCATTATAGAAGGGGAGCAAAAAAATGGTTCCAGCAGTCCGTATGATCTAATATGCAATGCACGCTTACCAAGAGGACTTGACCCTCACTCTGTTCCATCAGAAGAGCTTGCTGCATCACTGGGGTAATTTTTTTTTTCCTTGGCTTAATCTCCAAGAATGCATAAGATTCTTTTGCGTGCAACATTTAGGTATAGACATTATGAATTCCTGCAATTACAATCACTCTTTTTGGTTGAGATTTGTGTTGATGTTAATCAATGGTCCCCATGCTTGGAAAGCAGATACATGGTGCAACTGCTAAATCTTGTTGTTCATAATTTGGCTGCCCCTGCACTTCATAACTCAGGATTTGCGGTAAGCACTTTTCTACACCATTAGATGGTAACAGTAACAAATTTTCCTTAAAGACCATTATCTTGTCCCTTGCTTTCTAATTTTTATTTCTATAGAAATTATGTGGATTTTTCTGTATTCATACTTTTTCAACATCTGGTAAAAATGGAGAACTGTTTTGGCTTTTGTTAAAGGACACAAGTCAATATTTTCTAGAGTAATTTTAAGTCTTGTTTAATGTGGTTTGGAATGATTATTGGTATTCTGGGTCATGTCTCTAGTGGGCTTGTGCAAAGAGTGTGAGATTAAATGTGGGCATGTGCAACCCTTGCATATTTTATTGGGAATGTATATCCTCATATGATTCTAATGCAAGGTAGCTAAATAAATTTTGTGCTTTCGATTTTGAAACTTACTGAAGTATTTGTAGATGGGTCTGAAAGTTAGAGTCTCCATTGTTGGGAAATCAAGATATGCAACAGAGACTCCAGAATGCATTTAAGACCTTTTAGACGATAAAATAATTTGGTTTAACCATGGAAAACACAGATCCAGTTTAAGGAAGCCTTGGTTGCATCATCCCATGTCCCAACAGTATTACAACCATTCAGTGAGACCAAATCCTAGGTGTGAAGGAGGTGCAGTGACTACTTATTTTGAATGCATTATACTTTTTGTATGCAAATATAACCTTTTAATCTGGGAATTCTACTGAAATTGATGAATGAATTTTCATTAGAAATTGAATTATGCAGATGAATGCTGATAATTAGGCTGAAGATCTTATAATTTACATAGTTCTTTACGTGTAAATATTAATTATGTTTGGATTTCTGTTTGTACTTGTGATATTTTCCAAGCATAATTTTTTTGTAATGTTAAATTCTAGTATTTCTCAAGAATGGTGCTTAAAACTGAATTAAGTACTAGTGAATAAGTGTTTTCAATATTATTTTATTGGTGGTAAAATGCCTTTTTTTTTGTCAGGGTTCATGCTCTAGAATATGGAAGCGTGATTCTTATTGGAATGCCTGTCCTTCTTCTCGAAGGTATAGTGGCTGGAAGGATTGCTTTTCTCTACTCTTACTGTATTTCTTTTATCCAGTTGCTAACTTAAGTTCACTAACTTATGGCAATTTGATATGTTTTAAAATTTTCTCTCTGTGTGTGCTATGCAGCAATGAATATCCGCTATTTATACCACGTCAAAACTATTGCTCAACTAGTGGTGAAAATTCATGGACTGACAGAAGCTCGAGTAATTTTGGTGTTGCCTCAATAGAATCAGAGAGAAGGGCCTGCCCGGATTCTTCTCGAAGTGGTAGCTTCAATTATTCTTCTGCCTCTCCACATTCTGTTGAAACACACAAGGATTTGCAGAAAGGGATTCAACTTCTTAAGAAAAGTTTGGCATGTATAACAGCTTATGGTTATAACTTGCTATGTTTAGATGTGCCTTCTGAGGCACCTACTTTTGAAGCATTTGCAAAATTGTTGGCCACACTATCCTCTCCCAAGGAAGTTCGTTCTGTTTTTTCCATGAACATGGCTTGCCCAAGGTATGTTGTCTTTGCATTCTAATTCAATTTTATCATGCATGAAATTCAAGAACTACTGTGTCAGTGACTTATACTTTTTTGTTGGCATGACCAAATGGAGAGGGCAGTAAAAAAATTATACAACTTTTAGACAATGACCTTTTCTTTGGACAATAATTTTTTTTAAGTGACGCAATATAAAAGTAAGCTGAGGTTCTGCAAGCTTATTTCCAACAACACAAGTGGTAATGACTAATTCTTGTTCTACGTTGAACCTTATGTTGGGATAATTCAGGTCCATGAATGAGCCAATATGTTTGCATCAGTAATAGTTGGCTTCATGATTAAGCTTTTACTAAAACTTTTCAATTCATAAGAGACCCATATCAGGGATGGAATGCACGTGCAGAGGTTCATTTGGTGTGCTGATGAGTCCCATAATGAAATAGAACAACTTAGGTTGCATTCAGTATCATCAAACCTTTTTTTACTTTTGGTTTTTGTTTTCAGTAAAATATTTTTCTTTTCCTTATTTGTTTCTTCCTTTGATCCAAAAGTCTGTTTCTTCACTAAGAAAAGCTACAGCTGAGGCAGATCCGGTATGCGAGAATTTATCACATCCTACACATCTATGTCAAAAGAGGCTCATAGACTTGGTTCTTCTCTAAAAGAATATATAACTCATATCTGTACTAGTTGTCTCTTATTGCCCTAATCAATCGTTTAGCCTTGTTGCTGCAAAGACTGCCATACTACTTGAAGCAAAAGGGAAAATTGATTTGGTATTTCCTTGGACATATACTTGTTTTTAGGAAAACAAGGGTGGGAAGAGGGGTACAAGCGGATGGAAATCCATCAAACTGACTCCTAGCTGGTTGGTGAAGTAATATCTGGTCCATGTTTTAGTTTACCTCCTTTTCAATTGACTCTTGCCTGGTGAAAGATAATATTCTGATAGTGGGTATGCAAGAGTGTGATTTGTCGGAGGGAGAGGGTGAACAATGCTCTCAAACATAGATGAGGCTAGTGAGGAGAGTGCGGGTGGCAATGAGAGCGAAACAGTATTTGGTATTAGATAGATGGAGATTGGGAAAGAATAGAGATAGACCGTGAAAGAAAAAGATGGAAACTTATTTTATGGTTTCTCATTTACTATACTTTTATTTTTCAAAAACAACCTCGAAAGAAGTGGAAAAAAAATGAACAAGCAATGTGGATTGCTCACTGTTTCTTTGTTGAGAAAAAAAAAATCTCTATGTATCACATTCTTAGATGTTTGTATCTCATGTTAATGATATCAGTTGTGCTCAATACTTCTCATCTGAGATGCTTTCTTTATTTTTGCTTTGCTATATTGCCAAATAGATGAGAAACATTTTGATCATGTCAAACATTCAGTTGCCCCTTGGGTACTGCTTTTGAGATTTGGATAAATTGAACCCTATGAATTTGCATGCTCTTGCTAGAGACTAAACAATCATAGGCTCAATGCTCAAGAGACCAAACAATCATAGGCTCAATGCTTTCTTAAGGTTTCTCCTTATGACACCTATTAATTTTATGTAATTGTTTGATGCTTGGTATCAATGATTTTCAATTGCATTGCCATCACAATAAGATATTCCTCTAGCTAAAATGGCACCAAATTCCACCTTAAAAGACTGAGTATTCTGATGTTAATTTTTCATCAGTCATTATTGTTGGTTGTGAAGACTTCTGCAAAGAGTAAAGGATTTATGGGATCACATTTAGGATTGAGAAGTTGGGCAAATCTTGGCTTCCTTCTAAGCTTTTCTGGAGAAATATCAGTATTATATGTAATTCCTTCATGTTATGTGCTTCAGTGATCCTACTTTAGCACTTAAAAATATATATGTTTTGGAGGTTGCGGAAGCATAGGCGATGCGTTTTCTGAAGTGTGATGGTTGAACTGGAAAATTTTATATTAGTGCTTATACCAGAGTCTTTTGTATTCTGATCTTTTAACTTTGATAGTATGTATTTGATGATTAATGGTTTGCACCCTTCCAATTAGAGGTTTTCATAATAGGACTTCTTCTCTAGTTTCAAGAATATGCTTTACCATTTTGATAATAGAAATACACTATTTTGTCTCTCTACCATTCTTAATTCATTATCTTCTGAGTTTCAGGTCATGTAAACAAGTTCAGAAGTTGAACAAATCCGTGTGGAATGTGAATTCTACCATATCATCAAGCACATTGCTGGAGAGTACACATGCACTGCATCTTACGGTATGCCTTAAATTTTGGCTTCTTGAAAAGGCTATGAAAATATTAACTGATATTTGTATTTTGTTACATTAACAAAAGGCATTTTTCATACCTATAATTGTCATTTATGAAGTACGTTTTCAATGTTTTTTGTTTCCTCTTTTCTTTTCTTTCCTTTTCCATTTTTTCCCCATTTTCAAAGGCATCTCATCTGACTGCCTTTGTCAGAAACTAATTTCTGTCATCTTCAATTTATAGTGTATTTTGTAGCCCACAATAAAATTATAAGCACCTTGAATTTTGAATAAATACAAATCAACCAACATTCTTGTTGGTGTCAGGAATAGATCAGTTTCTTTTATGGCTATAAACATAATTGCTTACCAGTCACAAACAAATAATAATTTGCTTCTCTGCTTTTAATTCTGTCTACATAAATAAGATTGACAGTAATTTGTCCTATTATTCCTTTGTCTTTTGCACCTGATTTATGTTGATGATCATCCATTTGAAAGAATTAAACTTGTACAAGTTTTTTCTTTCAAATTGCAATCTTGCAATTCCTCAATGGCATTCATATTTTTTCTCTTGCCTGCAGAAAAACATAATTGATAATAACCTTCCAAATTCAACTACCAGTTTTCTATATGCCACTGAGCTATCTGATACTGGAAAAAATGAAAGCCTTATTGATGAATGGGATCTGGTAGAACATCCCACTTTTCCTCCTCCACCATCACAAAACGAGGATATTGAGCATTGGACTCGAGCCATGATCATTGATGCCACAAAGAAATGAATTGGTGATATTACTATCTTCAATTTTTTGGTAAGTGATCATATAGGGGGTAAAATGCTTCATTGGTACCAAAAAATGCATATATTTCAATTTGGTACCAAACCTTTTTTTGGTATCACTTTGGTACCGGATCTTTCAATTTTTGTTTCAAATCGTGGTATCCAAGCAATTTCGGATGAAAATATGCCGACGCGGACACCGGAATGGCAAATCACTTAATACGTCAACTGTCAACTCATGTACACATGTCACGTCATCACCTCAATTTGACAAAAATGCCCTCAAAATTTTAGGGATTTAGGGGTGTTTTTGTTATTATGGGTGATGACATGGCATATGTGAGTTGACATCTGACTTGGCAGCTAACGCATTATTTGATCTGACATTCCGCCGTACATGTTAGCATATTTTTACCAGAAATTGTTTGGGTATTATGTTGTGAAACAAAAATTGAAAGGTCTGGTACCAAAGTGATACAAAAAAGTAAGGTTTGATACCAAATTGAAACACGTGCATAACTTTTGGTACCAATGAATCATTTTACTTGATCATGTAGATATGCTTACACATTGATTTTGCTGGACTACTTATCAATGCAAAAAATTAACCACTTGTAAACTGTCAACATTGATTACTTGACTGACATGCAGAAGTAGCAAATATTTCCAAGGTATCTACTAGTTCAGTATCTTATTATCCAACACACTTGCATTTTATGAACTCTCAAGTGTACAACAGTTAAAGTCGCTCTGTTGAACTCGCAGAGTTGTAATTTTATCTACCTTGAATTGCGCTTGCATTTGGCATAAATCATGATTGAGTCTTGCACAGTGGCATTACATGTTGCGAATCATATATTATACTGCCAAAAGTGTTCTGATAATATTTTCTTCCCATGCATGTTCTACTGGTCTCAATCCAGTGAATATATTTATGCTCCCATGCACACTCCAATCAGTCCTATGTGTTTGACAATTTGCTAAACACGTGCATTTGTTTTCATCTAAAAGAAACTAGAAACATTTTAGTGTCTCATTAAGCCAAGTGGTGAGACTCCTTTTCAATTTTTTTTCATGGTTATTATTTCTTGTTGACTATTTGGTTTAAAATGATTATCACTCAAGTGGTCATGACAATTAAGTATGGTTTGGCCGCGGACAATATCTTGTTAACGTCCGATTCTTTTTCATGATGGTTCTAGTGTTTAGAATTTTTCTCTTAAATGTCATTGTTTTTTTGCTTATCAATTTTATTAGTGGAGTTGGATAATGGATTTTTCTCTTAAATGTTTTTATTTTTTGCAGTTCTCTTTTCTCCTCTCTTTCGGAATGGTTTCCCTTCCAGGCATGGATTAGTTTCTTCATCATCTTAGTATTGCTTGGTGTTATTTGTTATTTTTTTTCATATTTTCTGACATCTAGCTTAGGATATTAATTTGTCAAAGCTGATTGTTTTTTTTTTTCTTAAAATTGATAGGTAGAACGGGTTGCTGTGAGTCATTGACTTGTAAAGTTCTTAACACCCTTGGACTTAATCTGGCTTTATTTGTAATCGACAAAATCAATGGCAGGTATGTACATATGCTGATACAAGTTGAATATTATTCTTTTTTCCTTTTCATGTAATTGCAACATCATTTACTTCTGGATTTTCTATAAGGAGGAGCTATCTTATCTATATTTCTTCTTTTAAATAACATGCATCTTTTTTTTTTCTTATTACTATTATTATTATTATTATTTTTTTTATCATTTTGAAGGTAACAGAAATGATAATATGGAAATCGCTAACATTTCTCTCATATAAAAAGGGTGTCTTTATTTATGTAAATGGACTGGATTGCATTAAAAATATTTGCTACTAAACTTAGGTGAGAAAATTGAATTGTTTGGTTTAAAAATCAAATCGATTTTTCAAATTGTAAACAAGATAATCTGGAAAATTTGAACGACCTGAACTGAATTAATCAACTCAAGCAGAAAATTTGCATTGGTTCGATTCGGTCGTTTCTAGTGGCATGCTCCTAAAAGGCCCACCATGTAAACAACCAATATCCATGAAGGAGTTCTAACTTTGGATACAACTTAGAATTTCAATATCAGAAAAAGAGAGAAAATTATAATATAACAGTATAATTAGAGAAAAACCAACTGTTCATTGCTCCCATGTATGCATAGAATCATAATAAACTCGAGTAGAGGGATCTACAGTAAAACTGTAACGTAACTTGGCAGAACAAAATTCCAATAAAAACCTCAGTATATAATAGGCAATGAAAATAAATGCCAGTTTCTTATTGGCCGAAAAGAACTGCAGAATTTGAAAAAGGGTATGCAATAGCATTTTTCTCTCAAAGTTTAAACCCACAGAGTTGAAAAGATTTAAATTGACAAAATCAGAGGGATTGCTCATCTCAAATTGATTAATCATCATTTACTTGTACACTCCTTCAGTTGACGAGTTTTGGATAAACGCGAATTTAAAGAATTTTATTCTTACCCTAAATCAACTGAACTAGACGAGATTCCAAGAATCAAATTTCACAGTTATTTCTAATTTATTAGTCAGAAAATATGCAATATACTCAAGTATTATAAACCTAGATCTTATGCCATAGACCCACATTTTGTGATTTTGTTAATTACAAAATATTTGAGGATATGCAAAATATGCCACAGATATATTGTCCTAGAATAGCCTATTATCTCACTTGGGTACTTTGTATCAAAAAATGAAGGAGTTCCCAAAAATCATGAGCCCTGGCTTCCCCATGCTGTACTAGAAAACGGGCAACATGTTCTATAGCGGACCACCAAAAGAGTATACCCACACCTGGGTATTCTGACACTACTGATAGCTTAAAATTATAGAAACACTCAACTTTCTGCCAAGATAAATGTATTCATTATTAATTGAAGAAAATCAAGTAATTTTATATCTGAAAGATGGGATTTTTTATTTCTTAAGAAAATATTGATAGGATAAAATACATAAGTAGAATAAAGCTTGTAATAGATGAGACTATACATATATAGGATTTTTGGGTCAACTGATATATAAATATGGTACATATACAGAATCTGAATTGCTTAACTTTCTAGATACACGTTGCCGTCTCTGAATACCATCAATTGCTTATAATACAAGAAAATTTTGTTTTTCAACCAGAATAAAGGGATTTATTTAGGATCCGTTTGATTGAACATTAGCGGTTAGCTATTAATAGTCGATGATCAATTATGAGCAGCCAACTGTTTTTAATGGTACATTTTTAAAATTTGAATTTGAAAATTTCAATCGTTAGCTTCTGTTTTAATTTCACGAACACCAGCGATTGACAAACAATAATATCCAATTGTCAATTGTTCAATTTTAGAAGCTGATATTTTATACGAAACTTGCGAATTTGGAATTAAATTATGTGATAGGAATTGCCATTTATTTAGTGCTACATAGCGTAGGAATTGATAGGAAGACTTGCAACATTTGTGCCTGTGAGAGAGATGTGCATAATTATTCTAATATATACTGAGAGCGATTGATATTTTATTAGTCCTTAGAGAGATGTGCGTATAATCTTCTGCCTAATCGATGAATATCACTATTAGTCCTTAGAATGCAACATTCAACTGCCTCATTCAAGTCTTCCATGTACACCATAGACACAGCCGACTCCTAATTCTTATTGAATTGCAATCTGTAAAATTCAGAAATCAATATATATATATATATATATCGGATTTCAATTTGTAGTCACAATACCAAAATGTATTATAGTTTTAGAATTAATTCTAATTATATTTGTGACTCAAAATTTGTTAATCACAGCACATATATAGAATTTGAGATTAAGAAAGAAATTATTTTTAAAATTAAAAAGAAGTATGAAAAACAAATGATAAATAGTTATGAGGGACTGTTGAGTGAAATTAAATAATGTAGTGAGTAACATTAAATGGGCATCCCATCAACCTTCTAAATGCACCTTCAAGACATAGACAATACTAACAATAAATTAAATAATGGTTGTACAATGTTAATTTCATGGATGTGAATTAAAAAATAGAGGCATAATTATTAACTGAAAAATCTTCTGGCTTTTAATTTTCAGATAAGTATATTATTCCAATATGAATTATTTTATTTTTCTTTGAAATTGGCACATCCAAGTTTTCAACTAATTCCTTCAAAATCAATAGTAACTTTATTTTTGAACTTTCAGTTACTAGTAAAAAAAAGGGAGAAAAGGGTGTGCGAGCAAAAATCACAAAGCAATAATTATTTTTCTTAGAGAAAATTCTGAGACTATCATAAGCTTGGATTAAAGGTATAGTTTATGTGGATAATTTGCAAGGTCTCGGTGATGATTTTGTTAGAAACCACAAAGTAAAGTGTGGGAAAGTCTACGGAGAAAGTAATTGTGCTAAAATTTGTAGTCCTTATTCATTAAATATAACATCTAAACAATCATAATTAAAAGAAGATATCAATTAATTAAATTTTTAGTTGGTTCTTAGTTATGAAAAATTATTTATTTAATTAATGATAGTTATTAATTAAATAAATTTATAATTGATAGATTAAATTGGTTAAAATTTGATAATTATATAAATTACATGAATAAATGTTTACAAATTTTTAATCTTGGGTGGAGGTAGTGATGGAAATAAAGTGAAAGCCTCAAATCCCAATAGAGAAATGATTTGCTTTGTTACCAAGCAAATGCATGGCCCTACATGATCATGATTAAATAAACTCATAAAATCAGTGGACTGTGTTGCTTCTCTATATCTTTTTCATTGTGGAAGACAAGCACATGATGACTATAAATATCATAATGTTCTAAACTTGGATATACATTTGTTTTCATATCTATCAATATAGTCGAGAGAGAGAGAGAGAGAGAGAGATTCTTGTTGTTTATATGTATAAAATATGCATTACCTGCCACACGAGAAGTAAGAAACACGATGATGAAGCATCTAATTAATTATTTATGGGAAATCTGGAATTAGTTGGGGAAAAATTAATAATCAACGTTCAATTTTGTTTAAATATATGATGATGGTAATAATAATTATAATTATAATGCAACATATTCATCACCAAACACATCGTGGATCTTTTCTGTTTATTTTTCTCTCACCGTACGCTCCCATTAATAATTATGCACAAAAATGATATTGCTCTGCACATCTATATTTATTTATAATGTTCATAAAATAAATTTGTTTTTGTTGCATGTAATATATATATATATATATATATATATATATATATATATATATATATATATATATATATATATATATATATATAATTCTATCTATTTTTTATTATTATAAAATGAGAGCAGATCCTCACGTTTTGTGATTTTTTTAGGAGGTTGTATCTATCCCCTTTGACTAATTAACTTTATGTTAAGTGACAACTAGATGTCTTTGATCAGAAATTTGGCATCATTTTGTCTAAATCAATAATCTAATGAGACGTGTTAAAAAAGGATAATTTCACATCGGAAGTTTAAAGTATAGAAGAAAGACTTATAATTATAGTGTAACTAATTTCTTATTGACTTAATTCATTTTGAAATAATAGTGAATTCACAATTATTAAACCCGATATCTAAACCCATCAAATAGTAAGATAATATCAGAGTTATAAGAGAACTAATCATCACATGATTGTGAACTCTTAAATAAAATTTGAGATCCAAAAAAGTAGAAAGACTCATCAAAAAATAAATAAGTTTGTGCCTCGAGAAAGAAGAAAAGGTAAGGCACATAAAAAATATTGGATTAATTAAAAGACAATTAGACCAAAGCCAATTGCACTTGAGGGGGTATGTTAAGAAGAATTTCACATCGAGAGTTTAAGGAATAGAAAAATGACTTATAATTGTAGTGCAATTAACTTTAAATTAATTTAAATCATTTTGAAATAACGTTGAATCCACAATTATCAAGTCCGATATCTAAACCAATCAAATTCTAATAATATGCATAGTATTATGTTTCCATTTTCTTCTCTCTATTTTTCTTTTGAAATGATGTGATATTACAATTAAAAATTTTTGTATATGTAAATTACTACTTTCAATATTCAAAAACATATTATTGATGCCATTTCTTGAGAATAGTTTCATGAAGACAATATCTTACTATGACTTGCCATGATCAATAGGTTTGCATTCCAATCTGTTTTAAGGTTTAATTATCAATATATATATGGCATTATTTCTGAAAAGTCGAATGGTACAAAGTTATTGTCTTCTTAGTTAGATTATTTAACATGATAATTATAGGTCAAGGGCTATCAATCCTCATAATAGATAATGACAAAATAAATCTCATGATAGATAAGGATATAAATTTTTATTGTATTTATATATAAAAAAATGCAAATTAAAATCATCTTAAGAAAATATAAAGAAATTCGAAACAAATACACATGTGAGACAACCAAATATCAAAGTATGATATTGTTTAACATAAAACTAAGAAAAGATAATAGTGATAGAAAATAAGTCTCCTTGAATTTATTCATTAAAAGTGATACGTATTTATACAAGTATAGAACTTAGAAGTACAATACAATTAGGAATGGAACTATACTATTAGATAGGAATATACTAAAGTAGTTTAGTCAAGATAGAGGAGTTGAATCATCATCCTTATCACCCTCCTACAAGCTGAACTGAATGGCCAAACACAATTAGCTTGTCTCATTGATCTAGAAATGAAGACTTAAACAAAGATTTGGTAAAAACATCAACAAATTGAGCTTTAGAGCTAATTTAATACACCTCCAACAATTTCTTACGAACTCGATCACCAAGAAAATGGAAATCTATCTCGAGGTGTTTAGATTAGAAGTGAAAAATGGGGTTAGCTGTGAGATATGTGGCACTTAAATTGTCACACCATAATATGGGAGCATAGGAAACACCAAACCCAAGTTCCTGTAAAAACGATTGAAGCCATATGTTGCAGAGGCTATAGCATGGTATTCGGCTTCTGTCTACACTAAGATATCTCTAACGATAATTCATGCGAAGATATGAAGAAGAAACTATCAAAATAAAATAGTTTGAACAATATTCAAAGTACCTTGACAGTAAAATTCACTATCGTTGAAGTGACCACTCGCATATCCACATACTTCTTTATTATCTTCATTTATCTCAAAAAGTACTGCTCCCTGTCTAAAAATTATTTTTCACAAAAAATAATTTTGATATCTCTTTTCTGTCATTTTATATCTTTTCAATATGAATTATAGTAAAAAAAGATCAAAAGTCAACAATGGAGAAAAGAAAACTTCATGAATAATAAATGGCCATAATTGGCCTAATTAAGGCCAAAATGGCCTAATGGCCATAATGCACTATGCAACGCATGGCATGAGCCTGCTTGGCGAGCGAACCTGCGCGGGCCTGCACGGGTCTGTGAACCCTCCTGAGCAATGTTTTCTATTGATCTCATCGCAATCCGACCCGAAATAATTCTCTCATATTTTTGAATCATATCCAATATCATTTTACTCATTTTCCACATCTCCAATATGTGTAATCCATTAAGTTTCCGGTTATGTTCGCCACTTAAATTAACGATTAATTTAAGTAAGTCATGAGCGGTATTTAGCAACACATCATGATCCCCAATTGACCGAAAAGTTAGTGATTTGACTAGAAATCTTTCCATAGAAAATTTTTGTGCAATTATTACTTTTACTATACCATTTGGTTCAAAGTATGGATTTATATCAACTCCCACTAGACTGACTATGTCATATCTAGCCTAAGTAATGTTAGTTTTAGTCCCTGAGGCTCCTTACTTTGTTAGATATGTCATTGAAGACTATCTTCATGAAATTTCCACTCCGGCCAGAGATTCTCGAATAATGACCCCGACAAGAGGCCATGGGTATATACTCCTATCAGAAGTGGTGAATCCTTTGTTAGTTACCCAATTGCCTTTGAATACATCAATCTATGCCCAATCATCACCTTATGAGCAACCTCATTGAGACAATAAGGAATATCATCAAAGTGCAATATTAGAATACAAGATATTTTTGAGTACCTCAAGTATAAAGATACTTGCACTATTGCTATGACGAGACTATCATTGACATTTGAATAGATTATCCATATGATTGTATCATAGCAGATCATCTAATATACTTAGTTATACTTAGCTAACATCCACATGTTAACTCTAAACATTTCATATTTACATATTATGAGATCTACTACCTTAATCTAATCAAGAGTATAACATATGTTAGTATGTTCGAATTCATAATATTTCATCTCATTAATCCTATGACTAGGGATAATTTAGATATTAATAATGTCCCAGATTAATAATATCTCATCTCATTGATCCTATGACTAGGGATAATTTACACCATAAAACAAAACAATTATATGCATGCTCAATCACATTAGGTCTAAGTCCATAATCATCTATCATGTCTTTTCATAAGCCCATAATATGCATTTTCTAATGCATAAAAGAAAATAAATTTGACAACTTTGGATTTCAATTTGAAATTCAATTCAACGCTTGAACCGAAATTACCTACTTGTGTTGTTTCAATTAATTTAATTTTATATGTCTTTTTAATATGGAATTTAATACTTAATCAAATCAAATTAAATTCTATATTTTTGTAATTAATTCAAAATTAATTCACATTAAAATCAAATTATTATTCTAGTCAAACTAGAATTACCATTTCTCAACTTAAATTAATAAAAAATTAATTTTCAAAAATTCCAAAAAATTTAAAGAACTTTAAATCATCATTCTAAACATTTTTAGGTCAGCTCAAGTTCATCAAAATATTTTTGGAATAAACCAAAATTATTAAAACAAACCAATCAATACATTTAAATGCTCAAAATGACTCATTTGACATCTATAATTTTTTTTAAAATTTTAAATTCGAGCAAGATAACTTTGTGCATGCATCTAACATAAAAAATAATATATTTTTAATCACATAAAAATAATTTCAAGGTACTAAAAACAAAATAATCACATGCAAAAAAAACTCGAACAAAACAATCCTACCGAATATGCCAAAACAATTTTGTTTTTGTATTTCTTTGAAAAATTAATCAAAAGAATTTTTAATTAATTATTGGATACTAACAAAGGCTTAAACACATTCTCAATATGTATAAATAATTTTTTGATAATCAAATTACTAGAAATATATAAACAACCCCATCAATTAATCCAAACAATAACACATGTTCATAAACAATATAATTTTCATTATTTTTTAAATAAATCCGAAATTAATTATTTGAATCACATTCAAACCATTTTTAAATCAAAATGATCATTTCTAATCATCCCATGATTAGATCAAAGAAAGAAAAATATGTAAAATTAACTTTACTAATTAATTTCAAAATTTCAAACCTATTAATCTAAAACTATCAAAACCGTGTAATTCCATTGTATTTTTAATTAAAATTAATTTTAATGAACACAACGGAGTTCTGATACCACTGTTGGATTTTGAAGATAAATCTTATTCATAAACACAATAGAAAAATAAAGTTTTTCAATATCCAAAACAAAATATCATGTTTGTTCCATTAAAACTAATTTATCAAACATAGAGGTTTGAAATTATACTTTGTAATTTTTTAATTAGTTATTCAAATATTTACTTTATTGAATTGTAGCAATTGAAGACACATATTAGCTTATTTGCAAAGAAATAAGCCATATGTGGTAGTGCCTTTGAGATACCAGCAACCATTGAGTAAGCTCAATAGTAAGGCATTTGTGCCACATTTGTGGTGCCTGTTTTAATATGTAAATGAATTTATTAAGGTGACAAGTGTAATGAGGGTATTGTTTATTGACAAAGCTCATAGGTTGTTACATAAAAACATCTTCTTCAAGAGATCCATGAAGAAACGCATTTGATACATCTAGTGATGCAAAGTCCATCCAAAATGAACTCCAAGAGAAAGTAGAAGATGAATAGTTGAAGGTTTAATCATAGGACTATAAATTTCAGTATAATATAATCTACTCTGGGCCTTTGATGAAATGCCTTAGTGACAAACTAAGCTTTTTGCCATTCTATAATACCATCAGGTTTTGTTTTTATTTTGTAAACCCATTTACAACCAACCACATTTTCTTAGAAGAATGAGGAACTAAATCCCAAGTTTGTTTGCCATTAAGGCAACAAAATCAAGCTGCATTACGTCTTGCCAATGATAAAATTTAGAAGCAGTTGTGTAACTTATGACCAAAGTAGTGAATGAAAGTGATTGTTGGGGTTTTAAAGAAACTGTTTATGACCTGGTGACCATCTTGTGTGTCCAATTAGTATTAGATGTAGAATTATCTTGGAGACTTATCAGGGTTGTAAATGAAAGAGGGCCAAATTTGGTAAGATCAACCATGAGTGAAACAAGGTCATTAGTGGAGATAGGTGTGGGGTCCAAGAATATGGTACTATGGGTGTTGGTTAGGAAGAGTCAGTCGTTGATGTTTGGGTGAGAATTGATTGATTGTGACATTAAAGGTAATTGGATAGATTGATGTGGAACAATAATAATTGTAGAGGGCAAGATTACTTGAGTGGATTCAGATGAGTGCACCTCACATCCAAAAGGGAAAACTTGTCCATCAAAGGTAACATGATGTGAAACATATAATTTTTGAGTGATATGATCAAAACACTTGTATCCTTTGTGTAATCAATTATATCTAAGAAAAAAACAACATTTAGACCAAAAATAAAGTTTGGATTTAGAATACAGTCGCAACCATGGATATCATGCATAACCAAATGTTTTAAAAGCATGATAATCAGTTTTGTTATTAAAAAGTCTAGTGTATGGAGAAGAGTAATGTAACTGTACCATGGGGTAAACGATTAATGATATATATTGTCATGTCAAAGGCAAATATCCAAAATATTTTAGGTAAAGAAAAATGAGATAGTAAGGTCAAACTAGTCTCAACAATGTGACGATGCTTTAGTTTAACACATCTATTTTATTCGGGAACATGTGGGCAAGAATAAGTTCTGTCACGGTTCCGAACTTGCCAGTTCCATAATCCCAAAAAATAGGAATTGGAATCGAAACCGGTTTGGAACTCGTCAGTTCTGGTTCATGAACTGGCGGTTCTGCTGGTTTTTTTAATTAATAACACAATAAATAAATACAATTAAAATTATTAATTTGTGTAAATTATAAATTTGTACTACTAATATCATATAAAAAAATAAAAACTTAGAGGAAAAAAATAACTTATTGAATATTAATTTGTAATTTTGTGTAATAACTTAGATTGTTATAACAAAAAAATCGATTTAAAGAAATTATAAGTTGAAATTTAGAAATAATTATATTTATTTGATATATTAATAAATTATAAAAATTATAACTATGCTAAAAACTTAATTAATTTAATCTTTTTATTTTAAAAATAATTTAATTATAAAAGTTTGAATTTATATTGAAAATATTATAATATGAATAATTGAGCTTGAATTTAATTTTTTTACCATTAATTAAGTTTCCTACATATCCTTTTAGGGTTTAGAGGAATCAAAACTCACGTAATTGTCATACCTTTTAAATTTTAATTGTTGACCTATTTTACCTTCTTTTTTTTACTCGGAACTGCTGGTGCCAAATGTGTTAGTCTTCCTTCGGTGGTGAAGTTATATTGATCATCAAATTGATATTTTTCTATTTTTTTTGTTTTAATACTGTTTTTGGTCCAATTATCAATACAAGCTTGAGCTTATAGGGATTCGAGAGTTAAGTCGCGTCTCATCTAAAATATTACCTATCGTACTAAAAACTTGTTTAACCACAACAGTTAAGATTGTACTTGCAAAAATTTGTTTTGCAATTTGGGAGAGTACTGGATAAGTATTTTGATGTTGATTCCTCCAATCAATAACTGAAAAAATCTTTACATGTCCTACTGTCACCAAACTCAAATGTAGTTGTTAGATAAATGTCAAGTTCAGGTGAACCGGATGATGATCTTGGTTTTTTATGTTTTTGCATCATCAAATGATCACCCCCTCTAATTTTTATCGATTTACCTGAACTTTGACTAACAATGTCACTACTAGTAGTATTAATAATATTAATATTATAAATCAAACTAAATTCCATAAATAAATCACAAATTAATTTTTTTACATAATTAATTATAGCTTTAACACTAATATATCTAACAATGAATAATAAAGATTCAAATAATCAAATAAGTCTTCTATTTTATATCTAGGATAAAAAACACAACATAAGATTAATCAAATGAATATATTTAAAATAATTCAACCATTTATTTTTTATCATACAAATAGAATCATGTAAAATATGATCATTAATATAATCTTGAAATATATCAACAATATTAATACATTCACACAATAATAAATAACATGTTGGATAATAAACACCACCTAAAATATATGTTGCATCATTAAAAACTTTTAAAATATCTAAAAGTTATTGACAAACATCCCAATGCAGTGAATATAAATTAATTTGTGGCAAATTATTAGAAATAAATGTGCATAATTATTTTTCTATATCCATATGACTCATTGAGTAATTCATATATTGAATTCCAACGAATAGGAACATCCCTTGGAAATCTTTTAGGTTTTTTGTCATTTTCATGACAAAATCGAGTTTATAATTTCATTGTTTGTAGATGTGACTATGAAAATGAAATTGCTACTTTAATTGGAGCAATTATACCATTCAAAGATTTTAAACTATCTTGAATACATAAATTTAACACATGACATGCACTTTTAATATGAAAAATATACCTCCAATATTAGGTTGACATAATGCTTGAAGGTTTTGAATTGAGATGGTATTTGCTGCTGCATTATCAAAAGCAATTGAAAAAAATTTATGAACTAAGTCATATTCTTCCAAAATATTTTTTTGTCATTTTAAAAATATTATCGGCGGTATACCAATCATCAAATACTCTAAATGTAATTAATCTTTTTTGTAATTGTCATTCACCATCAATCCAATGACATATAACACTCATGTAAGAATGCATTTATCAATGATCACTCCAAATATCACTACAAATACAAACACGTTCATTCAAAGAATAAAATATTTTAATCAATTCTTCTTTATTTTCTTTATATAATTTATATAAAGCACATTTAAGGGTACTTTTAGATACACGTTTAGCATATAGATTTAATGCATTTTGACAATAATTAACAAAACCTACTTTTTCACCAAAACTAAAAGATAAATGTTTCATACTTATCATTTTTGTCAATTCTATTTTATTTTATTTATTATTATATTGAAATAATTGAGAAAAAGAAGAAGATATTGCATACCCAGAAATTTAACTTTGTCTTTTATCTATTCCAAATTGAGCAGTATGTTTGTTTTGCAAGTGCTTTCCAAAATGAGTCATAATCACCTACAACTTTAAATTTATATGTTTGTGTTCAATAATTGCACACAACATCAAATATCTCATCATTTTTTTAAATTTTCTTGAAATGAATTTGAAAAATGTCGGATGTTCGAATTTTGTTTCAGATGATACCGCCGCCAAACCTAGATCCGGTTGTTTATTACCCATATGTCTTTGGCTTTCTTCAGTTTGAATTTCAAACTCCCCTCTTCATCCAAATTTTCAATAAATTTTTCCAAATCAACAATATTTTTATCAAAAAAATTGTCACTTCACTATGATTTGCCATTATTTATGATTACATTTTTGTGAAAAAAATTGGAGAATATTAAAAAAAATTATAGAGAAAGATAATGAAAAAAGAATTGTAGGATTAAGGAAAAGTGAGAATTAGAGAGAATTAAAAAATTGAAGAAAAAATTGAGATTACGTAGAAGTATAATTATAAAAAAATTAGAGAGAAACAATAATTGAAAGTGTAATTAGAGAGAAATTAGAAATATATGTAGAGAGAATTGAGATTGAATTGTAGAGAAATTGAGAATGAGATTCTGTAGAAAAATAGGAAATGAATAATATTGAAATGAATTTGATATTTATAGAGAAAAAATTTAAAAATTTAAATTACAATAATATTTCTAAAATATGGTTGTTATTTTTCTATTATAAGAGGTATTTTTGTCTTTTTATTCTATAAAAAATGGTAATATTATCGTTGGAATCGGAATTGCCGGTTCTGGTTCATGGGGAAAGGGCCCGGACTGGACCCTTCCCCAGCTGGGCCATGGGCTGGGCTAGGCCCAGAATCGGCCTAGCCTAGTCCACGGGTTCAGGTCAGTTCAGCAACCCAGCCCGATCCATGGCCAGACCTAGGCAAGAAGATCTTTGGGAGATTTCTGTGAAGGCAAGATAATTTTGAAAGGCTTGGAAATCACCTCCTAAGTCAGCTTAGAAAATTTTTATAGGGAGGCCAAAATAATTTTCAACCACTTTTCAAATTTTAATAAAGATATCCAAAACTTCAAACTTAAATATGAGAAAATAAATCTAAGAATATTTACTGTAATGATTATAAAATAATAAATAAACGGAAATCATTAATGGAAATATCAGAGATAGGGCATAGAGATCAAAACAAATTAATTCCAAACATTGAGATACCTGAAAATTTGAAATTGGAAATGACAACTTATGACTTTTACTAATTGAACAGTCATGATATAAATTGTTAGACTTAGAACTAAGACATGAAATTGAACTCTCTCTAATACTTTCTTAACAATAAAATAATAAGCATGTGCTAAATATTTGTGCCATATAGAGAGAGATGCAACATGAACGAAGAAGAAAAAATGGATAATGGAAAAAGATATAGTAATGCCCGTAAAGTAGAGCTTGTGAGTTATATGTATTTAAAGAGGGAAAGAAGGGGGTTTAAAGTGTAAGAGTTGTAAAAAATAAAGCTTTCACACCTATGAATAGTTATTCACACTTGTGAAGGTCGTGTTATAGTTCAAACGAAAGAGTTTTGGACATGGTGAGAATGTTTTGAGAAGTGAGAATGTTCACACCCGTGAATGGATTAGTCATGGCTGTGAATGACATTTCACACCCGTAAAGGTAAGGTCATGCCCGTGAACACATGTCAATTGGCCATATGCAGCTGCATTTTTCTCTTTTCTTTGCACCAAATCTTACTTTAAAATCACTTATATCGCCCCTTATCACCTTTGACACACTCAAGACATCTTGGTCATCGCCTTCACCATAAAAGAACCCTAAACACCATTGTTGAAGCTTGAAAGCTTGAAAGCTTGAAAAACATGGAGGTTTGATAAAGTTTTGTCAAAGATATAGGTAGAACTTGGTTTTTAGGATTTTTTTAGGCTCGTTTATGGTTATAAGATTTTGATAGGAATATTTTGTGATGATAAGTTCAACTACTGAGCAAAGGAACACATCACAAAGGGTAAAACAAGCTTGAAAGGCTTGTAAAGTTAGTTAAGGCTCCATTTTGGTGAAAGGTTATTACATATTGGCATTTAAATTCACTTTCCATGCATCTTGGTATGTTTTACATGTTGTGAACTGTGAAATGATGAAAATGGCATGTTATGGATGATTAATAATATGGATAAATAAGTTAGAAGACATATATGATATGTTATGTTTTCAAATGACCTAAAATAAAGTTGGAATGCCTTGAATGTTGTTTAAACATGTTGTGGACATGGTATATGTATGGAAGTGTTGATAGGAGTGATTAACACTGGCTAATCATAGAAATTTTGCATGAAATGCATGAAATGAGTTTGCTGGAAATGCACGATTCATGCCCATGACAAGGGTGTTATGCTCGTGAATGGGGTGTCCAAATCAAATAGTAGAGTTCATGCTTTGTTTCACAGCTAGAGAAGTCATGAAATTCAAGCATTCATGTCTATGAACATATAATCACAATCGTGAATGACAAGGCTGATAAACTTGCATGAATCCAGAATTTTATGGTTTGGTGTCATAGTTGGAAAATCTTAAATGACGTGGTGTCATGGCTGTGAATAGGTAATTCATGTCTGTGAATGCTTTGTTTCATTCATGTGATGGTTCACGGATAAGGTAACTGTGAAAGTATACCTTTACGGCCGTGAATAAGTAGTTCATGCCTGTGAAACATGATGAAAGTATTATATGTACATTTTGGTTTATAATATGAATTGATGATTTGTTAAGTACATGTTATGTAAATTATACATGGAAAATAACATGTAGAATATATGATTTGACATTTATGTATTGGTATGAGAATGCATAAATGAGATATAATACTGCTAATAACATGTGATCAAATAAATTGAAAGATAAAATTTTATGAGTTAAATACTCAGTTCTCTAGTCTTGCACTTGTCGTAGGATAGATGATATACTGTTACTTTGATATGATACAAGGATAAGTGGTTAAAGCTCGGTATATAAGTGCACTTGATCCTGGATTTGGTAGCATGCTATATTATTTTCAGTCGATATGGCTTAAGCTCGGGTTGATGAGCACCATTGACTTGAGAGGCTTGGATGAGTTTTATAGGTTATGAGCTGGGTGGTTTAAGCTCAAATTGTAAGTGCCTCTATCTCATGTCCCGCATTCGGATAGTTAAGTTTAAAGAGTATCAAGCAATATAAAAATGAAAGTTAAATGAATATAAAAAGGAAGCTTTTGTATAGTTGTTATGTGACCTACTGTTTTTTGTTTAGAGAGTCTCGGGTGATATAAAAATGGAAGTTAAATGAATATAAAAAGAAATTATGGTATTGTAAAATGTGTAATGAAATGCTAATATCAAGTAAAATGATATGGTATTTGGAAATGTGATATATGTATGTGTATAATATACATGGTTTATATGTTATGTCTACAGTAAGATAGACATGGTGATATGACATTGAAGCATGTAACAACAAGAATGTATGATTCTAGAAATGATCATGAGGTGAATGACTTGACATTGTACGACATTTTTTAAATATAGAATTTTTATATACATAAGCATCACTAAGCATTAGTTTGCTAAGCGTGTAGATTTTTTCCACGTAGTTTTGGAGCCAATAGACAGGAGTTGATCAGAAGAGTCGCAAGCCCCAACAATCAGTCAAAGTGCACACAATTTGGGGTGTGTTATCATACATGGCATTTATGTATTTTTTTTATTTTATATTTGTTTGATGTTTAAGAACATGTAATGGTATTTAATAATTGATTTTTGTAATATAAGGATAGAGAAGCTGGAAACATATAATATATGTGATGATATCGATCAATGGATCAGGATTTTAATATTATGATGGATTTTTATGTCTTAAACTACATCGTAATGTTTTAAATAGATATTAAATGTGAGAGTTTTAATTTAATGAGTTTTCCGTAAAATAACATCATAACATCCATCGATATAGTTGGTGTGGATTTTTCTAGCTGTATCAGTGGGTGTTACATTTATTGGTATCAAAGCATAGGTTTAGGCATTTCAGAACCTAAGTGGAGTAAAAAGGTTTGTTTTTAATCATGCATTCATTGTGTCTCATCTGACTTTGACATGGGCTACTTCTCTGTCAACTTATAGGTGTAAGTGAGTGGTTATGAAAGGTAATGAGGTAGATCCTCATGACATTGCAGAAAGCAACAATCCTAGCAATACTCATACTCAGGATCAACCTATTGTTGCTAGCGTACATGTTCCAGGTGTTGCACTAGTTATTTTGCAACACACCTCCGAACAAGCTGAGCTGGGTTAGTTATTGTTTATGCAGTAAATAGTAGGCTTGCTACAATAGCTAGTATAGAATATGCCATAGCTCCACAACCAGTACCATATCGACTACCGAGACCACAGATTTAGATAGATAAGCTCATAAAGTATGGGGCTGCTGATTTTGTTGGTAAGAGTGAAAATGATCCAGCAACTGCTAAGTTTTGATTAGATAAGACCGAGAGAGTCTTCGAAGAGATAGAGTGCATCGATGAGCACAAGGTGAGGTATGCAGCTTTTTTGCTTCAAGATCATGCATATGATTGGTGGAAGACAGTTCTGTTGAAGCCATAGACACCACAACCACCGACATGGGTCTTTTTTGTGGCAGAATTTAAAAATAAATATGTACCACAAGTGTAAGTGAATGAGAAGAATAGGGAATTTCAAGATCTGCAGTAGGGAAATCTGACTATTACAGAGTATAAGCGAGAGCTCATCAAGCTGAGTAAGTATACAACAGGGATTCTTGGGGATGAGACGGATTAGTGCCACCGGTTCAATGATGGTTTACGTGAGGATATTAGCTATCAAGTTACAACTCTTCAGATGGAGGACTTTGCAAAATTGGTATCCGCAGCCATCAGTGTTGAGAAAAAAAAGAGGAAGAAGACAAATGAGTCTTCCAATAAGCCATTAGCTAGCATGGCATAACCTTCAGGCAAGAAGGGTCATTTTTTCTCTGGGCAGTCACAATTGAGGGGAAAAAGCCAGGGCTTTTCATAGCCTAATTCCTATGGGAGAGGACTATTCCCTATAGTTACTTCTGCCACTACCAGTTCACAGCTATCAAACTCAAGAAGAGTTGCACTTGTATGTAAAAAATATTGTAAGAGTCATTGGGCTAATTTTGGGCAGCCGCTAGGGCTTATTACAGATGTGGATCTTGAGATCATTTAAGGAAGGATTGTCCATTGTTGGGCAGTATAGTGCTTACACAAATGGTTGGATTGTCTCCAATGCAGAGTTGACAACAAAACTGAGGAGGTTGGCCAGGACCTAGTCAAATTGCATTAGAGATGGTCAATAGACCAAAACCGAGTAGGACTTCGGCGAGAGTTTATGCCATGAAGAAACATGAGAATCATAAGGCCACTGATGTTATCGTGGGTATGTTTTCTCTCGATGGATTATGCTTATGTGCTTTAATAAATCATGGATCTACACACTCATATATTTTCTTAAGAACACCTTACTAGCACAGTATGATAGTAGAAAACTTAGAATATGAGATTGAAGTCATGAATCCTCTAGATCATAGTGTGATTATGAACTGGGTGTATAAGGGTTGTTCATTAATTGTACACGAAAGAGAATATCCCATAGAATTGATTGAGTTTCCTTTCCATGAGCTTGATGTTATTCTAAGCATGGATTGGCTTTCTCGACATGAGATGATAGTGAACTGTCAATCTAAGAAATTGATTATTAAGACCCCATAACGAAATGAGATAATACTAGGATGAGAAATTTCTACAGCCAGCCCAAGTCATTTCCATGATGAAGGCTCAAAAGATTATTAGAAAGGGTTGTGAAGCTTACTTAGCTCATGTGATTGATACGAGAAAGAAATGACCATATTTGCAGGATTTCCTAATAGTAAGGGAATATTCAGAGGTATTTTCTAGTTACTTACCAGGATTACCTCTAGACAAGGAGATAGAGTTCTCTATAGATCTTGCACTAGGTACAACTTTGATATCAACTGCACCTTACAAAATGACACATTTAAAGTTAAATGAATTAAAGGCACAGTTGTAAGAATTATTAAATAAAGGTTTTATCAGGCGGTGCACTATTACTATTTGTTAAGATGAATGATGAATCAATGCGATTGTGCATCGATTATAGGCAGTTGAATAAAGTTACTATTAAGAAAAAATATCCTTTGCCAAGGATAGATGATATGTTCGATCAATTAAAGGGTGCAGGAGTTTTATCTAAGATAGACATCAAGTCAGGGTATCATCAATTAAAAGTTAAGGCAGATGATATGGTAAAGACAACTTTTAGGACTAGATATGACCATTATGAGTTTGGTTATGCCATTCGGGTTGACCAATGCTCCACTAGCTTTTATGGATCTTATCAATCGAATCTTCATGCCATATTTAGATTAGTCAGTTATAGTTTTTATCGATGACATCTTGGTTTATTCCAAGGATAAAAGAAACATGATTAGCACTTAAGGATAATTTTACAGATTCTCAAGAATCGAAAGTTGTATGCCAAGCTTTCTAAATGTGAGTTTTGGCTAGATGAGGTAGCATTCCTCAGACATATAGTAATAGTGGATGGAGTTAAAGTAAATCCCAGCAAGGCTAAGACAATATTGGATTGAAAGCCTCTAAAAAATGTGATAGATATCAGAAGTTTTCCTGGTTTAGCCGGTTACTATAGAAGATTTGTTAAAGGACTCTCCATGATAGCTTCTCCATTGACCAGATTCCTGAAAAAATATGTAAACTTTGAATGGTCAGACCGGTGTCATCACAGTTTTGATCAACTTAAGACTTTGTTAACAAAAGCTCTAGTTCTGACGCAGCCAGTTCTAGACAAGGAGTATGTCGTTTATAGCGATGCTTCTCATATCGGTTTGAGATATATTTTGATGCAAGAAGGAAAATTTATTTCCTACACTTCCAAACAATTGAAATCTCATGAAAAGAATTATCCTACCTATGATGTATAATTGGCAGCAATAGTCTTTGCATTAAAGATTTGGTGTCATTATCTATATGGAGAAAAGTGTTTCATTTACGCTGACCATAAGAGTTTGAAATATCTTCCTACTCAGAAGGAGTTGAATTTGAGCCAAAGAAGGTGGTTGGAGTTGATTAAGGATTATAATTATGTAATCGATTACCATCCATGTAATGCCAATGTTGTAGCCAAAACATTGAGTAGAAAAGTCATAGCAGAGTTGCACATTCAACCTACTTTGAATTAGGAGATTAGAGATACACAGAGGCAAGATGCCAGATTAGTTGAGTTGATCGAGTTAGTCTCCAAAGGGGAGAGACTTGAGTTTTCAGTTGAGTTAGACAGTGGGTTGTACTATCAGGGATGGTTATGGGTGCCGAATGTACAGATTTGAGACAGCTGATATTGAAGAAGGCACATGAGACTAGATATGTGATGCATCCAGGAAGCAATAAGATGTATCAAGATTTGAAGGTCAAATATTAGTGGTCAAGAACAAAAAAGAAAATTACAAAGTTCACTGCAAAATGCTTGACATGTTAGCTAGTCAAGGTAAAATATCAAGTACCATCAAGGTTACTACAGTCGATCACTATTTCGAAATGGAAATGGGAAAAGATCACAATGGACTTTGTGATTGGTTTACCTTTGACACCGAGAAAGTATGATTTCATATGGGTCATAGTAGATAGGTTAACGAAGTCAACTCACTTTTTACCTATTATGAGTGATCGTCAGTTGAATAGATTAACAAAATTGTATGTGAACGAAGTAGTAAGACTTCATGGACTTCCAGTTTCCATCATTTCAGATAGAGATATAAGGTTCACATCATAGTTTTGGAAAATACTACAACAAGCATTGGGTAAAAAGCTCAACTTTAGTATAGTATTTGATCCTCAGATGAATGGTCAGTTGAAAAAGGTGATTCATATATTATAAGATATGATGAGAAGCTATATTATAGAATTTGAGGGGTGGAATTTGCTTACAATAATAGTTATTAGTCAAGTATTCAGATGACTCCTTATGAGGCATTTTATGGTAAAGATATCAGACACTGTTATGTTGAACTGAATTTAGTGAGAGAAAGCTAGTAGGGCCAAAATTAGTATAAGAGATAGAATAAAAAATAAAGATCATTCAGGATCATTTGAAAATAGCTTTAGATAGGCAAAAGTTGTACGTATATCTCATAGGAGAAATACTAAGTACATGGTAGAAGACAAAGTATTTCTTAAGTCTCTCCATGGAAGAAAGTTATTCGGTTTGAAAAGAATGACAAATTAAGTCCCAGGTTCATTGGAACCTTATGAAATCTTAGAAAAAATTGGGTCAGTTGCTTACAGACTAGCATTACTGCCAGAGTTGAGCAGGATACATAATGTATTTCATGTGTCTATATTGAGGAGGTACATATCAAGTCCTTCTCATGTCATTTCGATCGAATTGAGGTTAGGCCAAACTTGTCGTACGAGGAAGAACCAATACTTTGGCTTAGGAAGTTAAGGAATTAAGGAACAAGAAAATAACACTAGTTAAAGTGTTATGGAAGAATCATGTTACTGAAGAGGCAACTTAGGAAAGTGAGAATGTGATGAGAACTCAATATCCTCAGTTGTTTTCATCCAATACAATAGGTAAATTTCGAGGATAAAATTTTTTTAAGCGGAAGAGAATTGTAAAGCCCGTAAAGTAGAGCTTATGAGTTACATGTATTTAGAGAGGGAAAGAGTATGATTTAAATTGTTTAGAGTTTAAGAGTTATGAAAAATAAAGCTTTCACGCTCATGAATAATTATTCACACATGTGAAGGTTGTGATATGGTTTAAACGGTAGAGTTTTGGACATGACAGAAGTATTTGAGAAGAGAGAACATTCATGTCCATGAATGGATTATTCATGGTCGTGAATGACATTTCACGCCTGTAAAGGTAAGGGTCACGCCCATGAATGCATGTTGGTTGGCCATGTGTAGCAGCACTTTTCTTTTTCATCTACACCAAATCTTGTTTTAAAGTCACTTCTACCACCCCCCCTATCACCTCTGACACATTCAAGACATTTTAGTCATCTTTTCCACCTTAAAGGAACCCCAAACATCATTGTTAAAGCTTGAAAAACATGAAAGTTTGATAGAGTTTTACCAAATATAGAGGTGGAACTTGGTTTTTAGGGTTTTGTTTAGCTCGTTTATGGTTATAAGATTTTGATAGGAATATTTTGTGATGATAAGTTCGACTAGTGAGCAAAGGAATATATCATAAAGGGAAAAACAATCTTAAAAGGCTTGTAAAGTTAGTTAAAACTCTATTTTGGTGAAAGGTTAGTACATATTGGCATTTAATTCACTTTGTAGCATTTTTCTTTTTCATCTACACCAAATCTTGTTTTAAAGTCACTTCTACCACCCCCCTTATCACCTCTGACACATTCAAGACATTTTAGTCATCTTTTCCACCTTAAAGGAACCCCAAACATCATTGTTAAAGCTTGAAAAACATGAAAGTTTGATAGAGTTTTACCAAATATAGAGGTGGAACTTGGTTTTTAGGGTTTTGTTTAGCTCGTTTATGGTTATAAGATTTTGATAGGAATATTTTGTGATGATAAGTTCGACTAGTGAGCAAAGGAATACATCATAAAGGGAAAAACAATCTTAAAAGGCTTGTAAAGTTAGTTAAAACTCCATTTTGGTGAAAGGTTAGTACATATTGGCATTTAACTCACTTTGCATGCATCTTGGTATGTTTACATGTTGTGAACTGTGAAATGATGAAAATGGCATGTTATGGATGATTAATAACATGGATAATTAAGTTAGAAGACATATATGATATGTTATGTTTTCAAATGACCTAAAATGAGGTTGGAATGACTTGAATGTTGTTTAAACATGTTATGGACATGGTATATGTATGAAAGTGTTGATAGGAGTTATTAACACTGGTTAATCATAGAGATTTTGCATGAAATGCTCTGTTTTGAATTTGTTGGAAATGCATTATTCACGTTCATGATAAGGGTGTCACGCCGATGAATTATATGTCCAAATCGGACAGTAGAGTTTACGCTTTGTTTCACGATTAAGGAAGTTGTAAAATTCAAGCATTCACACCTGTGAACATATAGTCCCAGTCGTGAATGCCGAGAATGATGAACTTGTATGAACTTATAATTTTATGATTTGGTATCACGTTTGGGAAACCGTGAATGACATGGTGTCACAGTCGTAAATAGGTAATTCACGCCTATGAATGCTTTATTTATTTTACATGATGGTTCATCGGTAAGGTAACCGTGAAAGTATATCTTCACAAGCGTTAACTACTTATTCACAACATAAATGGAATCTGAATTAATGATTTGTTAAATAAGTAGTTCATGCTCGTGAAGCAAGATGAATGTATTATATGTACATTTTTTTTTTACTATAACACTCATTTTTGGGGTCTATAAGTTAGGTTGGTGTTTAGTGAGAGTTGGGGTTTTAAAGGGAGCTTTAAGAGTTTTCATATCAATGAAAATAATTGTTTCACGTCCGTGACAATAGGTGTCACGACTATGAATATCAAATTCCAATTAGTTGTTGCGATAAGGTTTTTCATGACCGTGAAGAGTTTCTTCATGATCATTAAGGAGTTGTTCACGCCTGTTAAATATGGATCACATTCGTGAAGCCTGGGCAGTATGGGTAGGTAAGACAGCCACGATTTCAACCCTACCATGTCCCTTTAAATCTGCTTCCATACTCTTTTAACCAGCCTAACATGCCATCTTTCCATCTCTTTCACCATCAGAAACCTTTTTCCTCTATAGTTGAAGCTTTGAAGATCAAATTTTGTGAAGGGTAAGTGAGAGGAGAAGTTGTGAGATTGTGGGTGAGCGTTTGTTTTTAATGTTTTCTAAATTTTGATTTGGTTCCAAAGGTTAAGGAAATGTTTTTCTTATTGTTATGAGTTGGATGCAGAGGTGAGGATCCTCTAAGAGCTAGGCAAGCTTGAAGAGTTTGGAGGGTTTAGACTCCATTTTCAAATGTTAGTACATATATGCATATTAATTCAAATTCTTTTGTGTTTGCTATGTTTTATGCCATGAAATGAATGAGAAAATGATATGAACATGACAATGCCTTTGATTATGTCTATACATGTTGGTCATGAGAAAAATATGTTATAATGACATAAAATGAGTTAGGCAGATTATGATGTTCAAGAGATATTTTGGCACGAAACGTATTATCAATACTCCGTTTTATGATTACTCCATTTTATGATTAAGGCATGTTACTAGTATGAAATATTGTTGAATAATGATATGAGTGGTTGACATTGGTCAATCTTAGAGACCCTTGCATGATTGTATTGATATACTCTATTTTTGGGTCTGTAAAACCCAGAAATTCACGACCTTGACACGGTTGTCATGCCCGTGAATGATGAACATAAGTAGGTTTCACGCCCGTGAAACATGAACCCAGAAAATGCTCAGAACAAGCATAAGCTTTCATAGCTTGCATCACAGCTAAAGAAGTTGTGAATATAAAAGTTCACGCTTGTGAACATATAGTCACGGCTATGAACATCGAACTCTAGAATTTATGCCTTAGTTTCACGATTTGGCTCATGGGTAAAAAGGTACCCATTAAGGTCTTTCACGCCCATGAATGTTCTGCATGCAATTTTTTAAATTATGATACTATATGATGATTGGTCTAAACATACTATATAAAAAGTGTATATGAGTATGGTAAATCACATGTGGAAGATATTTAAGAGGCAATGTATCAATGGTAAATGATGGATAACATGAATAGGTGATAATGGCTAACATGTGATATGACATTTATGGTATGAGAATGCATAAATGGTAGATGATGCTAGTAATTAGCATATGTTTAAAAAGGAAATGAAAATAAGGTTAAGACTTTAAAAAAACCATTTTCTCTAATCTACGATTGTTAATGGGTAGATGATATACTATTGAGGGGGTTACAGTACCGTAGAATATTTTTTTATATGAGGCTTTGGTAGCTGAAGCTCTGAAAATGCCCTTGGTCCTCATGTTCCTCATAAGGACAAGTTGGTTGAAGCTCTGAGAGCGCCCTTGATCCGGTTTATACTCAGTCAAGGTGGTTGAAGCTCCAAGAGCACCCTTGACTTTAAAAGCTCATTTGAGTTGTTATAGATAGTGGGCAGAGTGATTGAAGCTCCACGAGCACCTCTATTCCACAACTAGCATCCAGATAGTCCAACTTAGATTTTTGGTCAAAGAAAAGAAAAGTAAGATAAAAGGATAAAGAAAAGAAAATTAATAATAAGTAAAATTAAATTTATGACATGTTTTGGTTAAAGAAAAACTATGGTTGCTATGTATAATATTGATGTGAGTTATGATGATGGTATAACCATGCATTAGAATAGTATTAATGATATGATGGTATAACATGAACATGCATAAAAGCCATGATATAACTTGTATAGTGGTTTGCTTGAATTTTTATGTCTATATATACCACTAAACTTTCAGTAGCTTAGCGTGTGGTTTTCCTACACGCAGGTTGGAGCCTAAGGGATAGCTGAAGTTGACTCAAGAAGAAGAAGCACCCATTTTGAAGAGTGAGTGATACATGTCATATTTTGTTTGTACATGACATAATTTTTGGGGGATTTGTATTTTGTATAAATTATATGTAAACCTTATTGTATAAAAGATTCATTTTAGTAAACAGTGGTAGTAGAGACTAAGTTTATTTATAATTTATATGTGAATTTGATATGGAGGGATGAAAGTATTATGTTTTATGCTATGAATTTAAATGCAAAAGTTTAATAATGTGTGTCAAAGAAAGTTTAAATTTTTAATTGGATTTTAAAAAGGGAAAAAACGTGTAGCACTAGCCCTCATAATCAGTGTGCCACCAATTGTGTCGGCAGGTGTTACATTTATTGGTATTAGAGCTTAGGTTTAGGTGTTTCTAGATCTAAGTGGAGTAAAAAGGGTTTGTCGTGCATGCATAGTTCATCTCATTTGACTCTGACATGAGCTGCTTCTCTATCAACTATAGGGTTAGAGTGAGAGGGTTATAAAGATAGAACTACACAATGTTGTTGAGAGCAACAGTCTTCTGAATGATGGGACTCAAGCTCAGCCAAGTGATGCAAGTCTTTGTGGCCTAAGTGTGGCACTAGCTCTTTCATAGCAACCAATGGTTGGTCTAGTGGGTCAAACTCAAGATCCATTTATGCAGAACATAGTAGCTCTTTTAGAAAGATTGGCTCAAGCAATACCTCAAGTAACGCCCTAACTAGTTCCACTGCCACTATCACTAGAGGCACCCAAGGTAAAGACCGACAAGCTCTGAAAGTATAAGGCTACAAATTTTCTTGGTAATGGTGAGGTTGACCCTACAGTTGTCGAATATTGGTTGAAAAAGACTGATAGGGTTTTTAATGAGTTGGAATGTGTCGAAGAGCACAGAGCTAGATATGTTGTATCTCTTATATAGAAAGATGCTTAATACTAATGAAAGTCAGTTCTGCTTAAACTAGTGGTTCCTCAGTTGTTGACATAAGAGTTCTTTATGGCAGAGTTCAAGGAACAGTATGTCCCTAAAGTTTACATCGATGAGAAAAAGAAAGAGTTCTTAAAACTTAAGCAGGGACGGATGATGGTCCCTAAGTACCAGAGAGACTTCATTCGCTTGAGTAAGTATGCCTTTGTGTTGATCACGGATGAGGTTAACAAGTGTCACCGATTTGAAGATGGCCTTACTGCAGAGATTGGAGATTTTGCGACAGCTCTATAACACGTGAATTTATCCAAATTGGTATCCTCCGCCATTAGTGTGGAGAAGAAAAAAAAGAGTCGAGAAAGCTACCAAAAAGTCAACAGCTTCAGTGGCTCATACTTCAGGAGACATAGGTCATTTCTCCTTAAGGCACTCACAGAGCAAAGAATCGGGACAGAGCCATTCCCAGTATAGTTCGTTCAAAAAGGGACCACCCTCTAATAATACATTTGCTACCGCCAATATACAGTCAATCGAGGATAGTGCACCTTTGTGCAAGACTTGTCACAAATTCCATAGAGGAGAGTGTCGCAAATTTAGGGTCTGGTTATAGATTTGGGGCCTAATGTCACTACAAGAGAGATTGTCCTTTGAAATCTCATGAGGTTCTTACACAGATTAGAGCATCAGTGTCGACTCAAGTCTAAGGTCAGGGACAAGCTAGGACCGGAGCTAGCCAGACCATTTTTAAGATGGTGAAGAAGCCAAGATCAAGTAGAATGCTAGCAAAAGTTTATCACATAAGGTCCATAGAAGGACTAGAGCTTGCATATGTTATTGATGGTACATTCTTTTTTTGTAGTTACATATTTCCCCAGTTGTTCATCTAGAGCAACTAATTAAATTTTGAGGATGAAATTCTCTAAGGGGGGAAGAAATGTAACTCCTATTTTTGAGAGTTGGGATTTTAAAGGAAGTTTTAAGAGTTTTCATATTACTAAAAACAGTTGTTTTATATTTGTGACAATGAGTGTCATGATCGTGAATATCGGATTCCAATTAGCTATTGCAATGAGATTTTTCACAATCTTGAAGGAGTTGTTCACACCCGTGAAATATAGGTCACAACCGTAAAGCCTCAGCAGTATGGGCAGGTGAGACAACCACGATTTTCACTCTACCATATCCCTTTAAATATGCTTCCATGCTCTTTTAACTGACCTAACACACCATTTCCATCTCCTTTACCATCAGAAACCTTTTTCCTCCATAGTTAAAGGTATAAATATCAAGTTTTGTGAGGGGTAAGTGAGAGACAGAAGTGATAGGAGAAATTGTGAGCTTATGGGTGAGAGCTTGGTTTTAATATTTTTTGAGTTTTGATTCGGTTCTAGAGGTTAAGAAAATATTTTTCTTGTTGTTAGGAGCTAGAGGCAGAGGTGAGGATCCTTTAAAAGCTAGGCAAACTTGAAGAGCTTGAAGGGTTTAGGCTCCATTTTCAAAAGTTAGTACATATATGCATACTAATTTCAAATATTGTGTGTTTGCTATGTTTTATGCCATGAAATGAATGAGAACGTGATAAAGAACATGACAGTGCCTTTGATTATGTATATACATATTGGTCATGAGAAAAATATGTTATAATGAGATGAATGATTTAGGGAGATTATGATGTTCAAGAGGTATTTTGGCATGAAATGTATTATGAATGTTCCATTTTATGATTAAGGCATGTTACTAGCATGAAATATTATTGAATGATGATAGGAATAATTGACATTGGTCAATCTTAGAGACTTTTACATAATTGTGTTGATATGCTCTATTTCTGGGTCTATAAAACCCAGAATTCACTCCCGTGACACGGTTGTCATGCCCGTGAATGATGATCATAGGAAGGTTTCATGCCTGTGACAAGGTATATCACGTCTGTAAAACATGGACCTAGAAAATGCCCAGAACATGCAGAAGTTTTCACGACTTACGTCACGACTAAGGAAGTTTTGAATGCATAGGTTCATGCTCATGAACATATAATCACGAATGTGAACATCAAATTCCAGAATTTATGCCTTAATTTCATGGTTTGGCTCATGGGTAAAAGGGTACCCGTGAAGGTCTTTCACGCCTGTGAATGGTCTGTATGCAGTTTTTTAAATTATGATGTTATGTGATGATTGGTCTAAATGTACTATATAAAATGGTATATGAGTATGGTAAATCACATGTGGATGATGTTTAGGAGGCAATGCATCGATGTTAAATGATGGATAACATGAATAGGTGATAATGGCTAATATGTGATATGACATTTATATATTGGTATAAGAATGCATAAATGGTAGATGATGCTGATAATTAGCATGTGTTTAAAAAGGAAATGAAAATAAGGTTAAGACTTTAAAAAGTCATTTTCTCTAATTTACGACTGTTACTGGGTAGATGGTATATCATTGAGAAGGTTACGGTACCATATAATATTTTTTATATGAAGCCTTGGTAGCTGAAGCTCCAAGAGCACTCTTGGTCCTCAGGTTCCATATGATTATAAAGACAAGATGACTGAAACTCCGAGAGCGCCTTTGATCCAGTTTATACTCAGTCAATGTAGCTGAAACTTCGAGAGCACCATTGACTTGAAGAGCTCATTTGAGCTGTGATAGATAATGGGTAGAGTGGTTGAAGCTCCATGAGCACCTCTGTTCCACAACTCGCATCCGGATAGTCCAACTTAAAATTTTGGGCGAAGGAAAGAAAAGTAAGATAAAAGGATAAAGAAAAGAAAATTAATAATAAGTAAAATGAAATTTATGGTAGGTTTTGGGTAAAGAAAAACTATGGTTGCTATGTGTAATGTTGATGTGAGTTATGATGAAGGTATAACCATGCATTATAATAGTATTAATGATATGATGGTATAACATGAACATGCATAAAATGTCATGATTTAACTTGTATGGTGGTATGCTTGAATTTGTATACCTATATGTACCACTGAGCTTTAAATAGCTTAACGTGTGGATTTTTTACACGCAGGTTGGAGCCTAAGGTATAACTGAAGTTGACTTGAGAAGAAGAATCACTCATTTTGAAGTGTCAGTGATACATGTCATTTTTTTTGTTGTACATGACATAATTTTTGGGAGCTTTATATTTTATATAAATTATATGTAAACCTCATTGTATAAAAAATTTATTTTAGTAAACAGTGATCAATGGAGGCGAATTTTATATATATATATATATATGTGTGTGTGTGTGTGTGTGTGTGTGTGTGTGTGTGAATTTGATCATGAGGGATCAAAGTATTATGTTTTTATGCTATGAATTTAACTGCAAAAGTTTAATAATGTGTGTTAAAAAAATTTTAAATTTTAAATTGGATTTTAAAAAGGAAAAAAGGGCATAGCAATCACCTGTATAATCGGTTTGATGCTAATTGTATTGGCAGATATTACATTTATGATATGAATTGATGATATATTAAATATATGTTATGGGATGTAAGTATACACGAAAAATAATATGTGGAATATATGATTTTGGCATTTATGTGTTGGTATGAGAATGCATTACATTTACAATCTGAATTGATGATTTATTAAATATATGTTATGGGAGGTAAGTATACATGGAAAATAATATGTGGAATATATGATTTTGGCATTTATGTGTTGGTATGAGAATGCATAAATGGGATATAGTGTTGGTAATAGCATGTGATGAAATGAATTGAAAGATAAAATGTTCTAAGTTAAATGCTCATTTATTTAGCCTTGTGCATGTCATGTGATAGATTGTATACCATTAAGCTAGGTGAACGGTACCGTACGAGTTACTTTGATATGATAAAAAGATAAGTGGTTAAAGCTCGATATATAAGTGCACTTGATCTTGGATTTGCTAGCATGTTACATTATTCTCAGTCAATATGATTTAAACTCAGATTGATAAGTGTCATTGACTTGAGGGGCTCGGATGAGCTATTACAGGTTATGAGCTGGATGGTTTAAGCTCGGATTGTGAGCGTCTCTGTCTCATGTCCCGCATCCGGATAGTCAAGTTTAAAGAGTCTCAAGCAATATAAAAATGAAAGTTAAATGAATATAACAAGGACGCTTTTGTATGGTTGTTATGTGACCTACTGTTTGTTGCTTAGAGAGTCTCGGACAATATAAAAATGGAAGTTAAATGAATATTAAAAGAAAATTACGGTATTGTAAAAATGTGTAATGAAATGCTAATATTAAGTAAAATGATATGGTATTTGGAAATGTGATATATGTATATTTGTATAATATACATGGTTTATATGTTATGTCTACATAAAGATAGACATGGTGATATGACATCAAAGCATATAACAATTAGAATGTATAATTTTATGAATAATCATAAGATGAATGATATGATATTATATGATATTATTTAAATGTAGAATTTTTATGCATATATATATATATATATATATAAGCATTAGTTTGCTTAGCGTGTGAGTTTTCTACATTTAGGTTCGGAGCTAATAGATATGAGTTTGTTAGAAGAGTCATGAACCTCAAAAATCAATCAAAGTGCACCTAGTTTGGGATGTGTTATCATACATGATATTTATATATTTTTATTTATTTTATATGGATTTTAAATTAGGTTTTACATGTCTTTGATGTTTAAGAACATGTAATGGTATTTCATAATATATTTTTATAATATTAGGTCTAGAGAAGCCGAAAACATATGATATATGCTATGATATCGATCAATAGATCTGGATTTTAACATTATGATGAATTTTTATGTCTTAAACTATATTATAATATTTTAAATAGTTTTTAAATGTGAGAGTTTTAATTTAAAGAATTTTCTGCAAAACAACACCGTAGCAAACATCGGTAAAATTGGTGAGGGTTTTTCTGACTGTATGGGAAAAAAATTCAATTGTTGGATTTAGTAAACAAACTAATATAAACTAAATTGTTTGTAGCAGTAGGACCATGCAAAATATCATGAAATAAAGAAAATGGTGCTCTCTAGCAGTAAACTTAGAAGAACCAATATTAAAGATAGGAAGTGAAGAACCATTACCAATAATAACCTCTTCGGAACCTTGATATTCTAACCGAATCGCCTGATTTTCCAATTCTAAGGTGAGTTGTACCTGAATCCACGAGGATAAAAATATTGAATAAGAAATTTATAATCAATTTACAGATATTATTGAAAATATGATTTTTTTTATTTGTAAACACAAATATTATATTGACTATGAGTATTATTTATAATATTTTAATCATTATTTATTATTTCTAATTGGACATTAAATAATTGCGATGTGTAAAAAAATAATTTAAATAAAAATAATTTTTTATTTAATTTTAATAGAATAAATTCAGTCCAAATTTAAAAATATATTAAATTATAAAAATTTGAGGCTAAATCAATTTTCATCAAGTGAATAGAGGTATTTATACAAGGCTCATACAAGTAAACTAGGAATTTACAATTATAATAATTTCTTACATATTAACAGATTTCCTGTACAGAATAATATATCTGAATAATATTTTTTATTGCTTCCTGATAAGTTGAATAGGGAGAAAAACTATGCTCAATTTGTCGCGTAACCACTGAAAACTAGCCTTTACTAAAAGCTTGATAAAAGTATCAGCAACTTAATTATGGGAATATTGACATACTTGACCTACAATAATTTATCCTTAAATTGATTAAGAATAAGAATAGAAATCAATTTTCCCATGTTCAGTGCGAGAATGAAAAATAGAATGAGTAGTGAAGTATGTAAGTACTAAAATTGTCACATCAAATGTTATCCGAATTTAGAGTTGTTTTGTCAATTCGTATTAATTTTATTAATATGCATCTAATATATTTATTATTATGGGATAAATGGATTGACCCGTTTAATATGTTTATCACTAGATTATATATTAAATTGTATAAAATAATATTATTTTAAACTATTTATTATTTATATACTCTTAAATTTGAATACATATTGTTGTAAAAAATTATATCTAATTATTAAACAATTATATATATATATATATATATATATATATATATATATATATATATATATATCATATTTGTAAAAAAAAAATTATTAAAATAATAAACGGATTATATTAAGAAATTCAATCCACACACAATTTATTAATTAATTATGTTACTTAAACATATCGTATTTGACAGCTCTACCCAAATTGGCAAAGCCAATTTCTTTCAATAGCAAATGCAGCCATATAATCTGACTTTCTTGAGTTGCTTCAGCCTTAATCATTGATCAATGTTTTTAATTTCATAATTATGCGACTATCCCAACAAGCCGGCAGTGAGCACTATAAAACATGAGATTAACTTCTATACGTGCATATATATATATATATATATATATTACTTATATAATTAGCAAACATTTATTGCCTAATTGATAATAAGATATTTACATATATAAGTGGGATAATTAAGAAGGTGAACCTATGTATGACCTACGTGGCTACATCAAATCCCTTTCTATATAATAATCTATGCCTAATTGTCTATGGATTAGTGTCCTTTGACTTAATTTGTTCTTTACATGTTAATTTTTAAAATTACAATATTTTTTTCAAATATAATTTTTTTTTTCAAAAAAGGAAGTGGACATTATAATTTAAACTTGACCTAATACGTTTCTAGAACTTAATATTTTTTTAATATATGATGGTTTTATGATACCAAAATTACTTAATTGAATATATTAAAGAGCAAAATGAATAGTTTGGCCATACATAATTAAACTTTATGGTGGACCTATTATTCATCATGCCATAGCTACGCCATCATATTCCTCGTGCATAACAATTGACAAAAAAAATAAAAAAATAAATTAAGCCTCATTCACTTTCATCATATAAACAACATAATTTGAAGAAAAAGAGAAACATTTTTACTTAATTAATTTCACTAAGGAGACCCAAAAAATAGAAGATACATGGGGTCACCTTTAGAAAACATAATCCCGTTGAATAGATCCTACTCGAAGATTATGACTCAAAATGAGAATATTCAACTCTATGACATCATTTCTTCTTCTTTTTTCTTTGCTTTTCCTTTTTCTTCTTTTTCTAAGAAGGAAACAAGAGAGCAAATTTGCACAAACCAAAGGACGACATTTCTTACTAGTAGATATCGCCCCTGGATGCAAAATATTAATTTTATTTCCATGCTAATTATGAGGATATATTAGAACAACTTAATTTGTGGATCTCATACATTAGAAATGGTTCGAAAAACCTAAAAGGATGTAGATGAATTAGTATGGAACTCTTTCGATTTAACGAGATATCTCGAATTCGAGTATTAGGTATACAGCTATTTTAAAACTCTTGAGTATTTTTCTGTTTTTTGTAGTTCTATTTGATACGAACATAATTAGTCACAATCTATAGACATATAGACAGAAAACACATATGGTTTCACACTAAAAAAAATTGTTCCAAAAAAATGAATAAAACTAATACTCCTAACAATTAAAAGGTTGGTTTGAGATTTTAATATTGAAAATCACATTTGAGATCATGCTAGCATATCAAAATCTTTCAGATCTAAGGAATCCAGTACTGGGTCATTGGAATTAATTCTTGTGAATATCTACTTGTTAAAGGCTATACTTTTTGGAGGCTACATAAACAAAATATTAAAATTGTGTAGGTATTTGAATTCTAAATATCAAAACTTCATCAATTAAAAATTATTTATTTTGTAAAACTATTTTAACAAATTATTTTAACTTCATGAATATAACTAAAAAAAATTTCTAACTTCAAATATCCATTTTGGAATCTTTCAGGTATGATCATAGGCTAATTTTTCATCCATTGGGTTTTAGAAATTACCATACTATTAGTTATGAAATTGAAGCATTTAAGCATTACTAATCACATACTCTTGCCCCTTTCGGGCAAAGGTATATATCAAATTAGTAATATGAATCTGCTATAGTACACAATAGAGTGAACCTTGTTAAAAAAAATACAAGTGGTGTGACAAATGGCAGGTTAAACAACCTGCTATACGCATCCCAATACACCCCAATAATGCAAGTGTCAAATTAGAAATATGAAATATGAAATTCTCTACCCAACAAAAAATAAAAATTTATACTTAACAAAGTCATATTAAACTGTCCTTGTCTACTGTGGTCCATGATCTTGTTCCCACATGGGGTAATGTAAACTTCACTTCATATTCTCATTGTCATCACATGTAATACAGCAAAGATAATTAATATGATAATGCATATATAATACAAATCTTGATAAAAAAAACTGAAATTGAAAATGTAAGTTAAAACAGTAATTAAAATCCATGTCACTAATTAATATAATTTAACACTATCAAATCTTGAATCTTTTCAAGTCATATTAACATATTACAATAACTTAATTATGCTCTTAGGGAAAAAATTTCCCATGCAAAACAAGAAAAACCGGAAAAGGCCAGCAAATTTAAATACCTTTTACAGAACAACAAGAATACAAATCCAACAAGATGATGACTAATTGATGGTGAAGCTGATGAGTTTAGCTCGATCGGCGAGTAATTAGATCATAAGATGCTCTGCTTGATCGTGGAAGATATACTATAGACTCAGAAACAGCACAAGTTCTTTTACAGGAAGTGTAAAGGTTAATGAAACCAAACCTGTCACTAATACTTCTGGACACTTTTGTCCCTTGCCAGAAGTGATTATTACTAGTAGATTCATCAACATCATCCTTTGAGCATTCAACTAAAGCAGCAAAGAATGGATCCATACCGAAACTTTCATCAGAAAATTTTTTTCGGGTTCGAATTTCTTCTAAATTTAATCGCTTGGAAACTTGAGGAATGGCGGGAGGCAACGGAAGTACCTTTGTTAATATGGAATCTTTTTTCTTGTGATTTGATTTTTTAGGAATTCCTGGTAAATGTTCCCAAGAAAATGGAACACCGGAAAATCGGAGTGGGGTGGCCGGACTAAGGGGCGAATCCTCAGGAAAATTGGAAGACGAGCATGAAGAGAAGGAGGACGAGGAGGAGAACGAGTGAGTTCGGCGGGAGGAACCCTTCCTGGTGGCCGGAATTATGATGTCACATTCTTTTGAAACATTTTTTTGGGCACGGTCACTAAGAGTTGATGATGAATCCATGGTTTTAGAGGAAGAAAGAATTCTCTGGGTTTTTCAACTTTATATTTACTGTTTTCCTTGATCGACTCTGCCTCTATAGAAAGAGTGTGTGGTATTAGTGTGTTTGTGTGTGTATATATATATATATATATATATATATATATAGATAGATAGTTTCAATTTTGGAACACAAAAGGTTAGATAAGACATTATGGACAAACAAAACGGTCCCACGTTATTGATGACAAATGGTAATGGAAGAGAAAAGGACTCAAGGACAAAATGGGAAACCAATAATTTAAGAGTGGCGGTGGAGGTACCTTCTCTTGGAGGGTGTTTGGCTTGACGTTGAACGTTAAAAAAAATAAATTTAAAACTTTTTTAATTAATTTGATAGATTTTTTTTAATTTTTTATAATTTGATTTTGTAAAATATATTTTTAAAAAAAATATTAATTTATCTGATTCTCTTTAAAATTAATTTTTAAAACTCCTAAAAATATTTTGAAAAAACTTTTTTCAAATATTATGCCAAACAAGACTTTCTACAATGAGTAGTTGGTGAAGAATATGGATTTTTATTGCGGATATCCATCTATAAATATTTCTATGGACAAAATTAATTTTAATTTATTAAGCATGGAAATAAAATAATAATCATTTTAATCATATATATATATATATATATATATATATATATATATATTAATTTAATTTATGAATTAATTTGTTTCGTAAATATGATTCAGAATAATATCACATTTAATATGAAGTTAATTGTGCAAGAATTGAGCTTAACAAACTCATTTCAAATCCATTCTTTTTGTTAACAATGTTTTTAGCCATTAAAATTAAAATTATGATAGTACAAATAGTACATTTCTATTTGTGAAAATATATGTATGTGTTTTACTTACTTTCGTAATAGAAAAAAATTATGAAGGATTGCTACTAGGCATGCCAAAATTAAATAATTGAAAATTATGCATGTCCATGTTAAATGTGTTACAAAGTAAATTAATAGGATACAATTACTATAATTGTGGCATAATGCAACTTCCATCGATGTAATTTCTTCTTTTAATTAATTAATTACTTCTATTTTGGTTAACGTCCTAATTTAAACATATTTTCTTTTCTTTTTTTTTTTTTACATTGAATGTAGATGAATTTCAAGTAATATCAAAATAATTTGAGAGAAAACTGAAAAATGTAGTTTGATTACTAAGTTAAAAAATGTGGTTGCAATCTCATATGATTACCCTATATAGGTGTCATTGCTATTTGCAACCCAATGAAACAAACATGTATATGATTCAGTAATTCCATTCCATATTTTCTTTAATTAGCTGATGTTTATTCCTATAATGCTACTTGTTGTTGCAGTTCCAAATCTTACCTCAATAATATTAAAATTAGTTGTATACTCAGAATTCAAATTTGAGACATCTAATTAAATTGGAAAGATCTAATGTCAACTCATTCACACTCTCTTGGATAGTCAAAATGCTTTTATTTTGAATGTCTTTGTGAAGAAACTATGCTCACGGCCTGCACTCACACAAAATCTTGTAAGTTTCAGGATTTTATCCCTTTCCCGTAAGAAAAGGTGCCTAACAAGGGAGAGATAGGGGTGGCCCTTATAAGCATTCCTATCCTTCGACTTCTTTACTAAAGTGGGATCAATGTTATATCAGTACCCCCAGCAGACAGACTTGGAAAGGGCATAACCTTTATCCAATTCCATATCATGAATAATTTTTTTCTAATTTTTGAAAAGCATTCAAGTTTTTTATATTCACTCTTTTACAATTTTCTCAAATTTTTTTAAATGTAATTTTTAAATTGGCGCATATTAATATCATACTATTTTAATTTAGATTGATGCTAATGATATTAATTTTTTTCAACCGTTTAAAAAAAAGCTCAATTGTCTGAGTTATTGTCTCATTGCTATTTTTTTAATTTCTTTTTGAAAAATAAATTAGGAAGAATTCCCCTGGTTTTGTTGTTTCCACAAATGGTTCCAGCTAATAAAACATAAGATTGGATGTTATTGTCCTATTGCTTATGATTCTTCTTCCATTTTTCGATTCCCTAAGTGGGGGATCTACAATTTTTCTCAGATAAAAAAGAAAATAATTGAGAAAGGTGACAAACATCAATCCATCACTAGAGTTTTCCTTTTTAAGTTCTTTGTTACTTTTTAGCCACACTAGAAACATATGATTAAATCTAAGATTTGAATATTTTTGAACCGAACCAAACTGAAAAATTAAGGAAAAATATTCATAATTGAATTGGACTGTTGATTTTTTTGACCAATTCCGAACCAAATTATACTGTTGACTTTAAGTTTGACAAATCTGGATCTTATAGTAATATTCAAACCAAAAACTGTATTAAATTGTACTGAACTGTTCTGAAACTGAATTGTACTGAAAAAACCAATATTTAAATTTTTATAATTAAAAATGCAATAATTTATAATAATATAATATTTTTATACTTTTATTATACAAATATAATATAACTTAAATTTGTAATTATCACTTTAATCCATAAAATTAAAATTATAAATTTGTCAATTAGTTAATAAAGTTAATATCACATTTATAATAACAATAAATTAAAATAATTAAAATTTTTAATATGTTAAAAATAAATTTATATGTTGAAAATTTTATAATGGTGGTGTAGAGAATTGAACTCATGAACTTCATGTAAATTTAAAATAAACTAACCACAAAAAAATAACTATATTTTTTATTAAGTGAATAAAAAATAATGTAAGATATTGCTATTTTTTATTTTTTTGCTCTAACTTTTTTACCACTAATTATAATTTTTGGCATTTATAATTTTTCTAATTATATTATTCAATAAATCTACATTTATAATAAGTGTATTATAAATATATTAAAATAATTTTTTATCAAAATAATTAAAATATATTAAACTTAAATGATTTCATATCAACTGCTAATTCTAATTTTTTCAATCCATATTTACTTATTTTTCATTCGTTCCTTGTTTTGAATTTGTTTTTCATGGTACATTTAGAATATAATTCTTTTCAATACATATATATATATATATATATATATATATGTTGAGATTTAACTAGAAATCCACAATATGTAGTTTTATAATTAATAAATAATTTATAAAGAAAAATTTATAAAAAAAATTATAATATTTGAGTGTCTTTTCAATTTAATTTCATTATAAGAAAAAAATCATTAACAAATAAAATATTGAATTTTCTAGACTAAATTCTTCATATTTCATAACTATTTTAAAATTTACATTGTAAATGCACTAATGTTGAATCAAATATCTAAATATTAATTATAAGTCTACCATAAAATATAAAATTACTTACTCTAAATGTATCTAATTCAACTACATACAATTTATCTTTTAATTTATTGCTAACTACTAAAATTTATTTTTTAACCACAATAATTATTGTTATTCTATTAATTTGATTAATTTAAGTACAACTAATTTATATTATAATTTTTTAGCAAACATTGATATATTTTTTCTTAATTATATTATTTGAGAATTGATAAAAAAAATTAGTTCACATAAGTGATTGTAGTGAATTAATCAAATAATATAATCAAAGTTAATACATATTACAAACTTATATTGTGTAACACCCTATATTTTTAATTTTGCTAAATTAAGATTTTTTTTAATTTATTTGGTGACTTAATAATTTTATCTGAGTAAAATTTTATTAAAAATTTTATATTTATAAAAAAATACAAAATTACCCCTAAGTATATATATAGAGAGAGAGAGAGATTTTCAAATATTAAAGTGATAAAAATTCATTTTCTCTATCATTCTCCCTACACGATTACAATCTTCGTTCATCAACCAAACAACATCTGATTTTCACCAAATTCGAATCATAAGTAGTTCTTCACATTCTTATCACTCCAGCGATGTTTGATTTTCCAAAAACTGATCGAATTTTAGGGATCGAAGCAACGGAAGTCGAATTTTGGGATTGTCCTTCTATTTCACGTATTTTCTAGCTTTTTTTCTCAAATCTGACACAGGAAATGGACTTAGGATGTCGATAAATCTTGGTATGAATAATTTGAGCTTCATAAACTAAGGTTTGAGAGCTGATCGGAGCTAAAAAAATTTCGTTGGAGTCTTGCGAACTTTTATAAATCTACACGTTTTCAATCACTTTCAAGCCATGAAACTTATATATTTTGACTCATCACATCTCAAGCTTTCTTTTGGTACTATCCGATCGTTGATCTGCCGCCATCAAAAAATTTTCGTTAACCGGAGTCCAGCGACCACTAATCAGGTATTTTGGACAGAATTTTCGGCTCATTAAACCGAGTCATCCCGTACAGACCACATCTTCTAGTTGTTTTTAGATAATGATATATGAATTTATTTGTGAAATTTAGATATAATTTTGTTATTAAAGCAATTAATTAATTTAGTTGAATTGCTTGATTAATTACATAATTATTGGAGTTTATTGAAGATTATTTGGTGAATAATTTGGATTTTATATTATTAAATGGAGGTGATTATTTGTTAAGTTTGAATATTAATATATTAGGTAATTAAATTAATAATCAAGGATTATTAATTATGGAGTTAATTTGAGTGTTTAGAGGTGAAAAATAACTTTTGGAATGAAATGAATATTTAATAGAATTTTTGGTAAAATTTTAGATTATTAGCCTAATTATGAAAAAATTTATTGAGAGTTATTGAATATTATTTTGGTAAAATTGATGATGGAGAATGAAAGAAAATAAGTTAAAATGATTAGAGAAATTTATTTGAAATTTTTAGAGTATTTATTTAATTAATGACAATTTTTAAGTTGGAAATGAAATTAAAGGAAAATAAATTGAGAAAAATAGTTTTGGAGGAAAAATAAATAAAATAAAATATTATAAAGAAAAATAATATTTGAAATTTTTTGTCGCACAAAAAAGCATATTGATTACCAAAATTGAGATTCATACGCTAAAAACACATAATGTGGAAATTTTAAATATAGAATCTCGATATACGTGGAAGCGAGAAATTATCAAAAAATTTAAATCTTGTTAGATTTTATATTGTGTGGGATTCAATAACTAATTGAAATTGTATATCTTTAGTGTAACACCCTTATAACACTTATTCATATTTATACGTTCGTGGGTAAATACGATTATAGTCGATGTATGCCCAAAAAAAATTTCTTAATTTAATGACTAGAATATTATTAACACTTAATTAATCATTTTTACTTTTCCAAAAATTTCGGCAACATAATTGCTATAATCTAACTAACTCACCTGCAAAGCAAATAATCCACAGCCCATTTTTGGGCACAACATTTCACACAAAATGCAATATATTTTCCTTTCAATTTCAATTCTCCACATATATAATAATTCACAAATATTCATTTATCAGAATATATACATAAATTCAACCATACAACACCATATCTAAACCTATATATACATGTCATTTTATATAATAACCTACAATTATGTCAATATTCCGTCAACTCCCAAAAGTTGTATGTCTGCTCTTGTCTTTCCTGCCATTATCTGCACACAGTCAAATAACTAGGTGTTGAGCATTAATATGCTCAGTAGTGATTACTAATCTAAAAATTTTCACTAATTATATTTTCGTGCAATTATATTTTTAATATACTATTCAATTTTTCTCATTAATATATAATTCATTTTATTATTTTTAAGTACTCTTAATTCACTATTTAATACCTTAATTAATTTTATCAATAATTTTTTTAATCATTCTTTTCTTTCTTCTTTTCAATTTTTTTTATTTGTTAAAAATTTCACTTAAATTCATAAATTTCCATTTATTTACACTTGTGTCATTGACTATATATAATACTTTTGCCACTAATATGTCATTGACTATATATAATACTTTTGCCACTAATATTATTATTTTTTATTTATTTATTTGATTATTTATCTTCACTACACAATTTAATATCTATCTTCCACTTATTTTTCATTTTCAACTTTATTATTTTTTTGTCACATTTATCATTATTATAATTATACCAATTTTTTTTATCATATATTTGTTTTCATTTATCTTGTATTTCTCACTTTCATTATTTTTCTTATATTTTTCACTTATTTTATGTTTATCCTATTTTTCATTTTAATCAATTTTCTCATTTTTATTCATAATTGTCACTTTAATTATTTTATTCATAATTGCCCCTAGTTTCAATCCGATAGAAAATCTTCGGACCGGATGCACGGGACGTGGACCCCAAGAGTCCACTACACTGAAGAGTAATCTCGAAGGATTACCCAAGTACTATATTGTACACTAAATCACTAAGTTATAATCACTGAAGTAGAACATCATTGGCTTATATAAGCGAATCATCATGACCCGCACTGCGGTAACAGTGTTCCTATACCTAGCCAATTATATCATGAGCTATATTTAACCATCAAAAAAATAACTACAGACATTATTTCATTTCTTCAATTCAATTTCTATTAAACCATAAATTTCATAATTTTTACATTATTAATCACTTAATAATTTATTCTTTCATAACAATTTTATCATTACCAAATTTTTTTCACATTTTTCATTTTAATATATCAATTAAGTTATAAACTCACTAAATATATTTTATTCATTATTTTTTATTTTATACATAATATCATCAATAAATAGGAAAATTATTCAATATTTAATTGAAATTTTTTCAATAAATTTCTACATACTTAAAATCATATTCTCTTACATTTCATAATTGAATTTTCATTTAATTAGCAAAGAAAATATTAATTTCTATTTTCTTTTTTTTGCCTATATTTAATTTTCATCATTAAAATTTTTCTTTAAATTTCTAATTATTCATTTCACTAATTAATACATTCATTATTCCATATATATCATAATATTACACTAAAATGTATTTATTCCGTAATATTCATTTTTCACATAATAAGGTCACATTTTACAATTTCCACTAATTAATTTTTTTAATATAAATTAATCATTCTAATTCACTTTTCATAATCCATTAATCATGTTTTAAGTATTAATTTAACAATTACATACAAAATACACAAATTTTTAAATTTTCATAACCCTAAACCATAATTAATTAATGAAAATGATTAGATTATGGAATCACTAACCTTAATTGCTTATTTAAGCCTTCCTAAATTTCATTTTCCTTTGCCTTTTCCTTGGAAGAACCTTCACCTTCTCTTGAACCTACCATGGACAAAAAAATTTCTTCATTAATCCACCATTAATTTACTTTATAAGCTCAAATAAACTGCATATTTATTATCTACATATCTTAAACTACCTATTTGAACCATTAAATTAATTTAAAACCATAAATTTTACTTACCTCAAATTAGTATCCTAAACTTTCTCTTTCGATTTCTTTCCACTTTATCCTCCCAAATGAAGATTAAAAACTTCTATTAGCTATTAGAGAGGTTGAAATTAATTTTGGGTGGTTGATTTTGGTGTGAGAATTGAAGGAAAATGAATAAATTTTGGAAGAAAAACAAGGAAGGCATGGCACGGGTAAGAAAGGGGAAAGAGGAAGAAGATGATGCAGAATTACCTAGAGAAATCTGCTAATTTTGGTCCCTTTTATAGTGGTCTTAAATGAGTGGACTTGGGTCAAACAAAGTCCAACCCATTTAGGCTCACTTATGCACTATAAATCATTTTTCTCAATTTCCAAGCTCAATTTCAGCCAAATTTGATTCCATAATTCATAAAATATTTTTATATATCTACACAAAAAATCTTAACTGAATCGGAGTTCATTTCCTGTTCAACTCAATTAAATCAGACAGATAATTCAATTTTCGGTGTTACCATAAAATTATGTTTTCACTATTAAATAATCCTAAATATTATTTAGAGTCTATCCATATTTTAAAATAAATTTTTGGATTTCGTTTGCTATTTTTCATAGCCTGGTCAAATTACGGTCAATTAACTATTTAATTAAATCAGATCTTTTTTTCTTAATTTTGACTTTTGAGGACTTATTTGAACTCATTTTCACTCAAAATTTTACCCTCAGACTATTCATAACCTATATTTTCCGATGATCAAATAAAATATTTTTCGCCAACGGGTGTATTTTTGACCTCGGAGTGTACTAATCAATATTGTAAACTACAGTTTATGACTAAACCAATATTTGGGCCATTAAATTTAGACACAACGTCGGGGTAGACTTCATCTCTAGATAAAGAAAAAAATTGGCAAATACTGGCAAAGTATAAAGAGATTAGTGCAATTATTTTTATAATATTAGTCATATATATAAGTAAATAATTAAATAAAATCGGTAAATTATGAAGTAATAAGGAAATTTTTATGTTCAAATGATTTATCATATTACATAAAATATATGTTATATTTTCTGTGAAAATTCGGAGTTTTTACAATTATTGAGTTTGAAATATTTTATTTGTGTTCGAAAAATTTAAAAGTTATATATGCTTTATGATAATATTTATTTTGGCATAAAAATAATATTTATCGATTTTATGAAAAATGATTGAGAAATTAGAAATAAAATATTTTTGTGAAAATTATTTTTGTGTTTTGAAATGCAAAAATGAATTGAATTATGAATATAAGAAATTTTGCCCACATGTTAGCCTAGACATAACTAGGGTATTATTGGCATGCCAATATGATGAAAATTACGATTCTGTGCATTTCTGTGGATCGATGAAATATTGTGATCCTGTATATTTTTGTGGATTACCTGATACATTTTTCAGTTTTATGCATTTATGTGGGCTGAGTAAGATTACATTTGGATCATATGCATTTCTGTAGATCATGAGTTGATATGTGAATTGATGCCCCTTTGATTTCATAGGAGCAAGTCTAAAAATGTTATAATATGTGAATATATGAAAAAAAATATTATTAAGAAATCACAAATATTATGTATTATGAATTCAAATGGATAAATGAAAATGATATTATATTATTATCTTGAAGAAAATGGATTTAAATTTTGAATTGATTTTATTTTAAATTTATATTTTATTTTAATAACTATTATTATAAGATTTTTACACCACTGAGTTATATACTCAGTGTGAAAGTTTGTTTTTTATCGGGTAGGTTACAAGTGTAGTCGAAAGCTTCTAAACTTGTAGATAAGAGACGCTGATTGGTGGACCCTCACGATGGAGTCTAGCAGTAGCAGTGATAGTCTCCCAAGTGGGTTGGTCTTCTTATTGTATTTTGATATATATACAAGCTTTTAAAATTTCATTATGTTATGTATATACACACAAAAAAAAAAGTTGTATTTAGGATGTGTATGCATAATATAATATTTTATATATTTTAAATTTCTTATACTAGATATATTTAAAATTAAAAGAATATTTTGAAAAGATTTTTATTTCCTGTAGCACATCTTATCCGTTCAGTATACGAATGATTATACGGAAGAGTAAGGGTGTTACATGTTGTGTTTCCTCTTGTTTTATAAAATAGTTTTTGGGATGGATTAAAAAAATAAAAAAGAATAAAATATCAAAATATAATCCATAATAAATTTTAATCTTATTTTTAATTTTAAAATGAAAATTTTAATATATAATAATAAAATTAAAATTTGTATTTTTGTTCAACAAATATTAGAATAAAATTTTGATAATTTATATTAAAATTTTATATGAGTCTATGTGGTTATATGTAAATTTTTAAATAATTATATTGTACGTAAAATAAATTTAACTTTTTTTATATCGATATATAATTAGAGAATTTAAAATTGTGTTTAATTAAATTAAATGTCAATGATGTATTATATAACATATATATTATAATATATATGAGTCTATATAGCTACGCATAAATTTAAAAAACATAATAAAATACATTAATGTTGAATCAAATTCAAAACATAATCTATAATAAAATTTTATTTTATTTTTAATTTTAAAATTAAAATTTTAATATATAATAATAAAAATTTTATTTTTTTATTTTTATTCAATAAATATTTGAATAAAATCTTGATATTTTATAGTAAAATTTTATATGAGTCTATGTAGTTATGTATACAATTTTAAATAATTACATTGTACATAAAATAAATTTAACTTTTTTAGATTGACACATGATTAGAGAATTTAAAATTGTATTTAATTGTTAATATATTATATAACATATATATTTTAATATATTTAACTATACAGTGTATGTAGCTAGATATGTGTAAATTTATTTTTTTAAAAGAAGAAAATACTCTATTATTGAATCAAATATCTAAATATTAATTATAATTCAATCATAAAATATGAAGTTACTTGCTATATATGTGTCTAATTTAACTACATAAAATTTATCTTTTAACTTATTGCTAACTACTAAAATTTATTTTTTATCCGTATTAATTATTGTTACTCTATTAATTTGATTAATTTAACTACAAGCAATTTATCGTATAATTTCTTAGCAAATATTGATATCTTTTTTCTTAATTATATTATTAGAGAATTGATAAAAAAAAATAGATTATAAAATAGTTTTTGGGATGAACAAAAAAAAAGAATAAAATATCAAAACATAATCTATAATAAATTTTAATCTTATTTTTAATTTTAAAATTAAAATTTTTATTTGTAAGGCCCATAAGTAGGGTCTATAAATTATGGTAATTGTTAGTTAGAAGTATGAGTTAAATAGCGTTTTAAAAGTTTTAAAGTTGTTAATATTTGTTGTTTTACCCTCTTGAGGAATAGTGTGACTACCGTGAATGTCGGAATTTCAATTTACAAACTATGAAGATTAATCACGACTATAAATAAGTGGTTCACACCTGTGAAGGATGAGTCACAGCTGTGAATCCTAAGTTGACAAGGCAGGTGAGACAGTCACAATTTTTTCTATGTCATTCCCTTTAAATCCACATATACTCTCTAAAATCCAACCAAACACACCACCTTCATATTCTTCCTTATTAAAAACCCTTATTCTTCATTTTAGAGTTTCTAAACTCAAGTTTTATTAGAGAAAAGTTAGAGAGACGAGTGAGAAAGATATAAGTTGTGAGTTACAAGGAAATAGCTGGTTTAGTGTTCTTATTTTTGGTTCGAGTTCTAAAGGCTAAAGGATACATTTTGATTCTTGATAGGAGCTGAAAGAGGAATTGAAAGTCCATCTCAAATGAGATGACAAGCTTGAAGAACTCAAGTATTGGTTAGGCTCCATCCTAGGTGTAAGGTTTGTACATAACCACATTCAAGTCATAATTTATTTATTCTTATATTATTTGCCTTTAGTATATGATGTGAGTGGTCATTGGGGTGATAAATGATATATTTTGGGGTTATATTGCATTGAGATTAAATATGCTAAAATGGTAGATTTGATATGTTAAATGAGTTACGTTGATTAATATTGATATTTAGATATGTGATAAATATGATATATGGCTCATATGCATGATGGAGTGTTCATAAGGTGACTGACATTGGTTAACCATGAGATTTATTGCATGTGGTAATGGTATGAAATGACATATTTTGCTTTCTGAAAAAAATTTCAGATTCACGGTTGTGAATTGTGTTTCTGGGTTTGAATGGAATTGGCCTTTTATTTTCGATTTGGTTCACAGCTTGCTTCACGCTCGTAAATGGATGATCACGACCGTAAAATATGTTGTTGATTCACGGGTTAAATCACAATTTGGTTTACAGGTAAACTACATGTGATATGGTATTTCACAGCTATAAAGATAGTTCACAGGCGTGAATCTACTTAACATAAAAAATTTGTATATTTGCATGTGAATTTTGGTTGATTCGTTTTGAGGTAGTTGACCTATTTGTATGGTTATAACATGATATGAGAATATACATTATGATTATGATTTATGAAAATCATGGTTAATATATGAATCATATATAGTAAATGAGATAAATGATTAAGTCTAATACTTTAACTATGATTAAAACTATGATAGATGACAATCATTGAGAGGATATCGATATCAGATGAACTACATTGATTACATTCGAAATTTTTAAAGGTCAAGAGTTTAAGTTAGGTGAACTTCCCTCAGCATATATATTATGTGCATACTCTTTTCCTCAAATAGGTATTCTGAAAAATTGATAAAATGTTATAATTGGAAAAAACATCAAAATATGTTGGGAATAATTTAATAGAAAATATATTAGGAATGTAATTGAAAACGATATGAAACGTTGAGAGTATTTTTGAAGTTCTCCCTAAATTTTAATTTAGTTCAATAATTCGTTGTTGCTCCACTATCAATTTAATACTAAAGTTTGTAATCTTTTTAGAAGGAATCAATTATTGTTATATTTTTTTAAAGGAAAAAAAAACCTTAATGAGTTTAGAATTTTTGAGAGGTGAAAGGAAACATTTAGGTCTATCTATTTAGTTTGAACATTAGCTTATAATCTTAAATCTAAATCAGTACTTGTTAATTTTTACCCGAGTATCAACTTTCATTTTTGTACCAAGCAGAGACTCAATTTAGCACTTTGAGTTATACTTTGAGATATTCTTACAAAACTTTCTAACAAGCTAACGTGGTTTTGAAAAAAAAACTAAAAATTGTTAAATTAAAATTTCAAATCCCACGTTCACTTTCACCTTCGTTTTTGTTACTGTGGCTTAAATTACAAATCGCACTCTTAACTATTTCTCTAATATCCATTACTTGAATCAAATCCCTCAAATATGTAACAAAGAGCATCTCTTTAAAAAGAATTGAGTGACTATTCATCTAACGTATTTTCTAATTAATTTCATGTTAGTAAATTATATATTTTATAAAATTTCGAGTACGATATTTGATTATCTTGGCCGATTAGCCTTCCCAAATATTTTACTCAAGTTTCTCTACTGATTAATTGTATATTTTTGTACAGTAGAGAGCAAAAAAGTTGAGATCAGCTTGTAGCTAATTAACTAGTATTTGGTAAGTAATAATATGCTACAACTGCAGCTATTTATCAATCGTAGACCTGATAATCAATCAACTGTAGAAAGAGTAAATGCAACTTTGCTGGTAGCAAAGCTGCCATACCTTCTTCACTTCCAGAAATATTTGTTTTATTTAATTCATGCTTATGCTTAATTACTTTCAATAATTTGGGACTTTAACCGTATAATAAACATTAATTTGATTATTAAATTAGTGACCTTAAGATTTTATTTACGTACATAGTACATAAAAGAAACCAATAATCCCAAACTTTAAACATAATCAGTAAGTTAATGATGGAGTTTAACAAGATTTGTCGTTATTCTCATATTGCCCGATTTGACCCACAACTATTAATTAATTTAATACTACTGTGTGTATATATATACATATATACACAAAATAAATTCGTTTAAAATTTAATAAATTATAATAAAAAATAAACTTTAAAAAAATTAACAATTTACCTCTATTATTTAATAAAAATATTGTTTGATATAACAATTAGAAATACTATAACTTAAATATACTGATTGTTTTACAGTTACAGTTGAGGATTACAAGCAAAAATTTTAAACTCTTATAAAATTTTATTAAACTGTACATGAATCCAAAAAAATTTACATAAAAGTATCTTAAATATAGAAATATCATATGACATATTGTAATTTAATGTTTGAAATTCATACAGTATCAAATGAATGATTATTATTTCAAACGATAGAATGTTAAACTGTTAATTTTTAAAAAAATTATTTTTAACTCTAATTTATTAAAATTTTAAAAAATTATATATATATATATATATATATATATATATATAATCATTAAAGCACATAACACTTTGCCACTATTCAAATAACAGTATTTTGACCAAAAAGCCCCATGAACGAAATAATGCCATTTTGCCTTTGCCTCCAGCCTCAATATGTGAAATTATGGAATTACCTTTCCCAACTTATATCACTGGTACAAATACTGCTTTAAGTGAATATTATATATGTATATTGTCGAAATATCAGATATATATACGTTTGTTATTATAAAAGATATATATATATATATATATATATATATATATATATATATATATATATATAATTCAATTTATATTTTAGACGTCTGTCTAAATAAACAATAGTTGCATATAATAAAAAATTATATATATTTGTTGTAGAAATACTAGACACATAAAGTAAAAATTGTGATATTTTTATAAATATAATGAAATATTATAGCATATGCGTCAGTTTAAATAAAAAGCAGACACATATTATTGTGATAATTTTGAATTAATTCAAGATATTTTGGATTAATTAATTAATTCAAAAACATTTTAGATGCTAGCTACACATAATTTTGGGTTAATTTAAAATATTGACATAATTTTATTTTTTCAAAATTGAATTTTGTATATATATATATATATATGATTAAAAATTAATGTATTTAAATTGAACAAATTAAATTAATTGAGATTATATATAATTTATAAATTTAATTAAAATAATGTAAATTTATATTTAATTAAATAATATTTGAATTAAATAATGTCATGTTAATTAATAATTAAATAATATTTAAAAATTAATATTTGAACTATTTCAACTAAAAAAATAGACAATTGTACGTAAATAATATGTGTCTGTTGTTTAACAAAAGCATATCCATATTTTAAAGAAAAAATATAACACATATGTGTCTGTTATTAACTAATAACAAACGTGTATGTGTTATAATTTTTCTTTAAAATACATGTCGTTCTCTCTTATAGTTCTCGTTCTTTCTTTTGCACGCAACCGCTCCCACACCGATCGAATGACTCATCTTCTCATACGCATGCATTTCTCTCTTTGTCGTGAATGGAGAACCGCCTCTCACCACTGTAAATCTACAGCTGGTCATCACCATCTGATGCTTCAATTTTCCTATCTATAGTTGCTCATCGGCCACCGCAACATAGATTTTTTTACGGTTTTTATTCTTTTTTTTGTATCTGATTTGTTTGGAAAAATGCGTGTATTTGAAAATGATTTATTTATTCGAGTTAAAGTTTTTTTTTTTGAAAAATATGATTCTGCTTTATTATCTTTAATATTGATTCATCACATTTTGAGATCATAATTGTTCGCACATTGTTAAAAAGGGAAAAATATATCTCCACATGTAATTTTATTTATTTAATATTTATATAAACTACATGCAATTTTTTTACCCAAAATAAAAATATAAATTTTGTTCCATTTATAAGAATGTCAGCAATAGTCATTAATTTAAAAAAAAAACATAATTTGATATTTAAAAAAATTTGCTATTGACAATCATTTTCTCAATTTAGTATTAAATATTTAGTATCTTATTATTAGATGATTTAACTTTAGTAATTATGAGACATTTGGTTTAAATTTCTAATTTTAATGGTTTCTATTTTGAGATTTGTGGTTTTTGGTTGCTATTTTTTAATGGATATAATTTTCTATTTATGGTTCATGTTTCTAATTATTTTTGAATTTTAATATTATGTGAATGAATTATATTTGCCCTAAAAATTAAATTTAAAATGAATATAAATATTATTTAAATTTTAATTCTAATTACTATATCGCTATAATATTTATTAATTTCAGTTTTAAATAATATATCTCTAGGATTCCTAAGGTACACTTAACATTAAATGTGTCTACATTAATTCTTCAAACTCATATATTTAAATTAAATGTGACAAGATTTAACATTAAATGTTTTTTGGAATTTAATTCAAAATAGATCAAACTCATATATATTAATTATAAATATAATCCATTTGTTGGTGCAAGGTGAGGAAAGACAATTGAATAAAGAGAAAAAAATTTCTAGATTGCCACTTGAAGGAGGAGAAAAGCTAGTAAATGGATGAAAAAGTGAAAGGAGGAGAGCAATTGAGGTATGCGTTTGAATGATAAAGACTCAATAAAAATTCCAATTGAATATAACTTAAATTAATTATGATATATTGCAATTATGTTAGTAAAAGTAATACAAATTTGTAATGTAATTTTTAATTATTATATGAATCTATTCCTGAAAATATAATCGATCTATATAATGTTCATTTTTTTAATTAGTGTTGGGATCTATTTCGAACATGCTTTTATAAATTAATCTATTACTTAGAAAAATATATATTCAACCGTATTGAAATAATAATAAAATTGAGCTTAGATACACATTCAAGATTTCAAATTCAATAATATATACATAAAATTTTAAATTCAACCATAATCTCAACCATATGTTCAAATTTAATTCATATTTTAAATCTCAACCATAACTTCAAATTCAATAATATATACATAAAATTTAGGTCGAGCTTATTCATAAATAAACATCAATCCTGTTAATGATAGAATTTTTTTTTCTATGTGTATACAAATTTATTTATTATTTGTGTTAATCCTTGTTTAATCATTATTAATGAGTCCAGATACCCATTCAAGATTTACTCATTAGAAGTAAGTCTTGAATAGTCTCCAGTTTGAGACTATTTTTAAACATCAAATATCATTTAGGATGTGAATGCATATATGGTTCTTAGTTCTAAGAAAAATATTGGTGTCATTTCCTTAATGTTCTCTAGGTACATGTTTGTAAATGGATAATTTTATTTACATTGTGTACTTGGAGAACTGAAGAGAAATGTTGCTACAATTTTTTAATCTGAAAACTAGATATGCATTCACTAGTAAGATTGGATGTTTATGGATGGGTTAGGTTGGAGCAATAAGGATCTTATATATAATTATGATTAGAAGTAATGAGCTTTATATTGAACCTTTTTTTGTGCGGTTAAATATAGATCGAAGTTTGATGTATGGTAGACGCACTATATTAGAATTTTTGAATGAATTGAGCAATTTGATAGAGTTGCAGAGGAAAAGCAAATGAGGAAAGAGAAGAAATGACCATATGTCCTTGTATTGATTGTAAGAATATGAGAAAATTTTGTGATGTTCAAATAGTGAAATCTCATATAATAAGGCGTGATTTAAAGAAGATTACACACGATGGATATGGCATGGTGACAGTGTATTTGTTGGGACATGTTCTAATAATAATGAATTTGAAAGTCAATGAGGAAATAACATTGATAATGAAGAGAGTGATTTAGAGAATGATTGTGTAGACGAGATGATGCATGATATAAAATAATTTATGGAAATACTGGAATATCTTCAGAGATTGTTAAGCAATGCTGAGAAATCTTTGTATCCAGGTTATGCTAATTTCATGAAGTTATCTATCGTGTTTAAACTCTGTAACATGAAGGCAAAAAATGGGTTGAATGATAAGAATTTCATAGCGCTATTAGAACTGTTACAAAACATGCTTTCAAAGAGAAACGAGCTTTCCATGTTTACTTATGAGGCTAAAAAAAATATTGTGTCCCATAGGTATAAACGAGCTTCCCACATCTACCTATGAGGCTAAAAAAATATTGTGTCTTATAGGTATGAAATATAAGAAGATACATGCATGTCTAAATAATTGTGTATTGTATCAAAATGAATATAAAGACTTGCATGAGTATCCAAGGTGTGGGGTGTCACGCTACAAGCATGGAAAAGTTTCTTCTAAGGATAAGAAAGGGCCTTCAGTTAAACTATTATAATATTTACCGATAATACCAAGATTCAAACGCCTATTTTCAAATGAAAAAGATGTAAAAAGCTTGAGGTGACATGCATAAGGTAGGAAACATGATGGAATTTTGAGATATCCTATAGATTCCCCATAGTGGAGAACAATTGATAAAACATTCCTTGAATTTGGTGGTAAAGTTAGGAATCTAAGGCTTGACCTCTGTACGGATGGAATCAACCCCCATAGCACACTTTGTAGTTGACATAGTATATGACTAGTTTTTCTTGTAGTTTACAATCTACCTCATTGGTTGACTATAAAGTGTAAGTATATTATATTGTCATTATTGATATCAGGACTTAAACAACTGAGAAATGATATTGATATTTACCTTGCACCACTTATTGATTGCAGAATGAAAGTGTGCTTGTGTATGATACATACAGTGGAAGTATGTTTACCTTACATGCCATGATACTTGCACTATAAATGATTTTTCAACTTATAGTAACTTATCTAGGTACACCGTGAAAGAGCAAAAACATGTCCGATTTGTGAAGATAATACAATGGACAACGTTTAAATCCTAGCCATAAAAATGTGTATATGAGTCATCAGACATTTTTCCTTCCTAATCACCCTTATCGAAAGAATAAAAAGTATTTCAACAGACATACAAAGATGCAAGTAGATCATTTGTCGTTAACTGGAAAGGAAGTTTATGAATGTGTTAGAGATATTGATAATACATTTGGCAAACCTTTTCATCTTGCTCAAAAAGGTCATTGGAAAAAGAGATTTGTATTATGGGATCTTCCATATTAGAAATATTTACCGGTTCATCATTGTATTGATATGATGCATGTAGAGAAAAATATTTGTGATACTATAATAGGGACATTGTTGAACATACCAAAAAAAATAAAAGATGATATCAAAATTACAAAGGACATGTTAGAAATAGGTATACGACTGGAGTTAGCACCGCAATATATGGAAAAACGGACATATCTTTTTTGTTATATGTGTCTATCGTTAACTAATAACAAACGTGTATAATTGGATTATACGTGTCTATTATTAACTTATAACTGACATATTTAACTGGATTATATATGTCTATCGTTATATAAAAATATATGTGTATAACTTGATTATATATATCTATCATTATATAATAGCAGACGTGCATAATTTGATTATATGCATCTGTTTTTACTCAATGACAGACATGTATAATCAAGTTATACATGTCTATCAAAATGACAAATACATAAAATTCATATCATATTCATCTCTTGCAAATGCGTTTACCATTTAACAGATGTATAAAGTACAAAATGATAGACATATATAATTTTTTTTTGTACTAGTGTTACCGGTGATTCCCCACCATTCTCTAAAAGAAAAACCATTTTCTTCTTTTCATTTCTAAAGTCCCACCTTACTCACTCATAGCCCTAACTTCATTCTTCATAGCCAACATTTCTCCCCTAACCTTATCTCGTTGTCGCCCCCTATTTCTCTCCCTGCCACTTCTTTTTCTCTCTGAGTTTTTACTCCCTCCCGTTTTAATGGCTCATCACTCGTATTCTGCCCCATCTTCCAGCTCCATCCTAATCATCTCCACATGCCTCTCAATTTGATCTCCCTCACAGAAAGGTAGAAGGAGATCGATTATTTTTTTTGGTTGTGTTGTATTGAGTATTTTTTTTGTTAACCCCCCTAATTTGTTTCATAACATCTATCCAATTTTGCAGCTATACCAACGAGCCAAAGCTCCCTTTTTGCCGACAGAAGTGAGTCTCCTCTCTATGGTTGAAGACTAGGAGGCCACATCTTCCTCAAGGTACATATCTTTTCATCACTGCCTCTCAATCCCATCACCCTTACTAGAAGGTATAAAGAGATCAATGGTTTTGATTAGTAAAAGTTTGATTTTTTTGGTTATGCTGGATTGAGTATTTTTTTGTTGACCCCCCCAAATTAGTTCCTAACATATGTCCAATTTTGTAGTTGTAACGACGAGCCAAAGCTCCCTACTTACCTTCGACAACAAGTCTCATCTCTATGGTTGAAGACTGAAAGCCCAAATCTTCCTCAAGGTACATATCTTTTCCTTATAATTTTTATTTTTTTCTTGGATGGTTTTTGAGTCCAATATGTTTTTATATTTGCCTACTGTATGGCACAACAATCTGAGTTTTGTGGCTCCACCAGGATTTTAATTTTTTTCTTTGGGCTAAAGGCAAACTCAATTATGAATCCCATTCGGTTGATGTGCCCACAATTATGAATGCCTCAATGAGTTAGGAAATCAAAGAGGGAGAGACTAAGATGGAAAAATGTATTATTTGTTGTCTCAGGAATCTTGAATGCTCAATGTTTTGTAATGTTTCTTTTCTTCTTCTTTTTTTGTTTATTTTTGGTATTGATGCTCAAGTAATAGTGCAACATAAGAAACAGTTGATTATTGTTTGGTGCAAGTTTTAAAGTACATGGAAGGTTTGTGTTGGATATGTTGCTATTATTACTAAGGTGTTTGCTATTGGCAATAGTCAGTTTGATTTCGGTTGCTTTGTGATCATAAAGTATTTCTTTTCTAATACTTTTTTATGTTTTGTTTAATTAGATTTTCTAATAGGGTCCAAAATAATGCGTTTGTTTGAATATGTACTCATTTATAGTTCATGTATAAGTTTTCAAGTCTTTCTTTAGTATTTGATTTTTGAGATATATGTAAAAGAAAAATAATAGGAAAAAGAAAGACAAGGAAAGGACTTTAGGTTACATCTTACTTGAGGAATGAAATATGTTAGTTATCTTTAACTATTATTGTTATTTGTGCGTGTTTGGCTAGGTTTCTAGGTGTAACTTCGATGTTGTAGTGAAGGGAGATATGATGTATCTTTGTTAAGAAATGTGTTTGAAGAATGGTTTCTATATATGTTGTCTCTTTTAATATATTTGATTCATGCTATTTTTCAACTTTTGAATGACTAATTTCAATTGGGATCTTCTTTATATTTTTTTTGTTCAATCTGAACAACTACTAGAGGCCTTGAATTTGGATGATAGATGATAACACCAATCTTCAAATTTTGCTCTTGCAAGACTAAAGGAGGTTAGAATGGTGCACTGGGGGTGCTTCGGCACAACCACTCCGATGCTCAAGTTATAGAGAGAGAGGAATAGAGGTTTATGATAAGGAGGGAAATGAAAGTTGAAGTATTTTTTTTGTTATTCTTTTTTCTTTGTCTAATTTGGAATGTGTTATTTATACCTTTTCTCTCTTCTTGTGTATTATCATGAGTCTCCCGTAGAGACCCGTTGGTCTCATAGAGTCTCCTATATCAGCAAGGAGTGGTCAAATCAGTTATGTTGGAGATTATTAGGACATATTTTGACTGTTGCGGAGATATATCATTTTCCATACTCTGACAATGACATGTCATTAGGTTTTGTATCATTAGGTTTTGTATGACAAACACTTTGTCAGCTACCTATTAAATATTTTGTACATTTTACTGTTCACTTCATTAAATACATATCGAATCTCACTTCTCCCACCTCCCACCTCCCATCAGTTTTAATGCTCACAAGTCTCCTCTAGGTGACATAAGAGTCTTCTCTGCATGACTGGTCTCCTTTGGGTAACGGGGTCTCTTCTGGATGACGGGTTACCAATAGATATTTAGAATCACCCCACAAATAGAGTTTCAATTTAACATGGTTGCTCTTCTACAACTATAATCAATTATCTTTTTTGTTTTTTTAAAATTGTATTAGCAATAATGAATTATGAAAAAAACTATTAAGACAACTTCTGCCACATATCTTTTCTTTGTAGTAATTGGTACTTTAAGTGATGTAAATTTACTTAAATATTTTGCTTATGTATTTTTTAGATATTATATTTATTATGCTTTATTTATAATGTGTTTATCAATCCCACTTCATACTCTCCGTCGCTAAGCGAGAGTTTCTAACTAATATATATAGAAAACGACAAAAGGAGAGTTGCTTTTTTGTTTGTCATACTTGCACATTTGCAAGCTCTAACGCCTACAAGAGAACTCACGTGCATAATAACTGCATATCGGCCCTCCTTTCCTATCTTTGTTTGCTTCTGCCATGTGAGGGTGGGTCCCAACCTCGCTTTATGTTTCTCTCTGTTCAATTAAGAAAAAAAAAATCTAGATGATTAAAAGATTTAATGAGAAAAAATGAGATAACACGAACAGGAAATGAGAAAATAGTGTTGCTAATTTTAGCATTTGGAAAAAGAAAAAAAGAAACATATGGGCTTTTCAAGTTGGGAATTTCGTTTTAAATTTTATTAATTTTATAAAAAAATTTATGAAATTAAATATTAAAAATTCTAATGAATTCTAAATTAAAATAAAACATTTATAAACATATTCACTCGTATCTTGCCTTGAACTTTAATGGTTCTATGCGCAAAAATCATCCATAATCTTATATATTTCCATTTCCTAAATTTTATCAATAATTGTCCTTATTATCTTGTCTTGAACTTGAATGGTATTATGTGTAAAAATCATCCATACTTTTATAAATTTCCATTTAAAATAATTTTTTTTTTCTAAAAATGTAAATAAAAACAAGAATAATTATTAATTTTTGTGGAACGAATTAACCATAAATATGCTTAAATTTTGGGGCTCAAATCCAACGTCCTTGTTAACCAAATCCTCACCCTCTTAAAACACTTAAATATTTGTATTATCCAATTGAATTTTGTTTGGTTTAAATAAGAAAACGTCACTCTTATTGTGATTTGTGATTAAGAAAGCAATCATTTCAACCAAAAAGTTATGCGTATTAGACATAAAATTAATCATGGGCGAATAGCTATTCATATCTTATCTCTTGACATATAAATTTTTTTATATATTGAAATTATGATTTGAAAGGAATTGCTCCTATATATTTATAACCTAAAGCTAGCAATACATTACTTGCAAGTTTAACAATATGTTTTAAATAATAATTGAACATGAAATTCATATTATTCACCGAAAAATTTCATTAATAGGTTATCATAGAAATTTAAATCTCATTTCAATATAGTATGTGGCAAATATATAACTAGTTTGGCAATAAAGTTTTACCATTTTTAATTTAATCGATTTAATCTGTAGCCTCACAAAGAATTCATTATGAAAAATTTATCAATTTAAATTGCATTTAGTGTATGTTTATATATATAATTTTCAATAATTTTTGTGATGTAAATTCAATTTATGAATATGTAATCAAATTTTAAAACAATTAATAGAAAAACTCGTGAAACTCTTCTTTGAGAGTTGTACATGAGAGAGCTAAATTTTGAATATACAAATAAAAAAAATTTAAAAAAAATCCACAGAGATATAGCAGAGGAATTCACATGAGCAATAGAATTAATTAAATTATAATAATCTTGTGGATAAAATCCTATTGTAAAATTAAGCAAAATTCAGATTACTATGCAATCAAAGTGACACTCAGCAACTGAGGCGTCACGAGCATATCATAAGCTGGCGTGGGGGCTCTTCACTCTTCATTTCATCCATCACTTGCTCCTTTCTGTCTGTTTTAGTGTTTCCTTATGTTGTGCTCGTGAACAAATTCCTAGCTTCACCCATTTTTTATTTTTATTTTGGGAAAACACGGCATATTTTGTTCTTGAATTTTGGTTGGTCTATTGAGCTTTTGAATTTTTATTGATTCAGATAGGGCTCTACAAAAATTAATCAAACTGACTAAACTGAATCGATTCAAACTGAAAATTATGTTTTATGTAGTTTTATGAATGTTATGGTTTTAAATTTTTATAAACAGATTTTTATGTTTAGTTTTGAATTAAGAAAGTATAAATCCAATAAAACTGAACTAAACTAATAATATAATGTCTCTTTATATATATATATATACACACACATACTAATACTAATACTAATAATTTTCTAATTTTTTAAAATTATAGTCTCTTTAATTATCTACATTCTTCAACATCATTTGGAATACCATGATTGAGCAATAATTTACTTTACTAAATTATATTTTGAATTTTCTTGAAATTAAAGTAGTGTATTGAATTTTTATATTTTTATGATATTCACATTTTTATTTTGATAATGATTTTAAGTTAATATTTTATCGAATTTTTATGATATTTTAATTTATTTATCAAACCGATTATCCAAACTGAATCCAAATAGTATTGATTTGTATATTTTTAATATTATTTGGTTTAATTAAAAGTTGAAATATTTAAAACATACTTTATTGGTTTGATTATAAATTTTTGTCTAAAACTGACTAAACCAAACAATGAACACTTATTGAGATAAATCTTTTTAACTTTTATTTTTTATTTTTTTAATGAAAATTCTCTTCAACTTTTTTTTTTGGTAAAACTAAGTTCTTATTTACATTTTATGTTGGTCAAATATCTTCCAAGTTTGGGGTTTAATTTAAACAAAAATTAAAATTGAAAGGTTTAGTTTAGACAAAATAATCAAAAAGTTTAAATTTGATAAAACAAAATTTAGATAGCTAATCCAAATAAAGAAAAATTCATGGACTTAACAAACAAAATAGGTACAATTTATAAGCCAAAATATACGCCTTTTTTTAAAAAAAAAAAACAAATGAGATGACAATATTGAATACACACTAATGCTCTATTTCACATTATATTTGTAAAAAAAATGCATTTCAAAAAAATTGAGTTTTGAAAACTGTTTTTAAATATAAACATACAAATAGATATTTTATTCATAAATATATTTGAAAAAAATAATTTATAAAAAATTATAAAATTAGTTAATTAAATAAAAAAATTAAACTTATTTTTACAACACTCAACAACAATTTCAAATATTACTTAATTAGAATGTTAATCAATATAAATATCTATTTTCTAACATAAACGTATTGTTTTTATCTCATTCAACATATACTTGGAAGATTAGATCATTACTAAAATTACTTCCCAAAATTTAGGACTCTTTTATAGTCTTTTATGGTTCTAGTTAGTAATGGGAAGAATTTAGAGGAAATTAGATAGATTCTCCTTTTTCAAATTTTTCTTTCAAAAATGTTTACTATTTTTAAAAAATTTTAAAAATACAATTTTAAAAATTTTAATCTTTCAAAAATTCATTTTTTTTAAAAAAAATTGTTATTTCAAAATTAAACTTTTCATTTTTAAAAAAAAAACTGTTATTTCAAAATTAAACTTTTTTATCCACCAAATTTATTATTGTGTCGTCATCTAATTATCCCCCGCCGTCCCTCACTGACATCTCCACGAAATTCTCGACAACTCCGATTCTTCCTCTCAATCTTCCTCTCCACAATCTCCATTATCTGACATTGTGGAGATCTACCATGCTGCTGGGTAGCATCCTTGAGGGTTGAGGAATTGGATACCAAAAGAGGCGAAAGAGGAGCTTGAGTGGTCTGGGTCTTTGGTGAGTTTGTTCACTGGGGATATTGCAAAGAGCTATTGCTTTGGGCTAAACTTTGCGGAAATATGGGAGAGTTATTTGAAAATTTGGAACCTGTGCAAGATCTAGGCAAACTATTAGTCGTCAGTGAGGGTTTGGGAATGGTTGTGGCTGCAGAGGAAGCTGCGGCCCTAGCTTCCATGGTTGAAGAAAATTAATTAATTAAATATAAATATACTAAAATTTAACTAATATACTATAAATATACTTTAAATATAATGTATATATACTGTAAATATATTATATGCATACACGTAATATTGCGCTTGTATATTGATATATTTAATATATACTCAATATATAATATAAAAAAGATGTATTTTTAAAATAATAAATTAAAAAAAATGTATTTTGCAAAGAGAGTATACAAGTATATTTATGTTGTATGTATGTAAAAATCCCAAGAATTTACTTATAGTTGGCCCAATCTTATGGAAATCTTGCAAGCACTCTGAAGCCCAAACTATAGTCAGCTAAATGAATTACTAGCACATACTCTTTAATGGACCTAAGCGCCAGCAGAAAATAAAGGGCCTTCAATTTCTATTTTCAATTCAAATAATTGAACTTATCGATTATGGGGGCGAGATAATAGTTTTTTTTTTTTTTATCAACTGATAATATCAGCTGATAGCTCAGATGAAAAATTTAAACAACTGCTCATTAAAAAAAATTATTTTAAAACTTTTTTAAAACAATTCCATTTTAGAATTTTTTTTCCAGTTGATTCTTTTTCTAATAAAATGATAAAATTACTAATAAAATATATCATATTGTAAAATATTTTATTAAAAAAAAAACACCTTATCAAAATTACTTTATTTAATATAGAATATATTATATTAAAAATATATTAAATTAATTGATTATGTTTATAAACTATAGATATATATTTGTAAAAAAATTTTATTTATAATTAATTATATTATATTTTTATTATTATTTTAATCATTAAAATATATAATTATATCAAGTAATACATAATATTTTATTTTTCTATTTATTTATAAAAAAATATATTTTTTGAAATAAATTATACTTCTAATAGTAATTTCATATCATAACAACAACTCAATTAATTATATCAAACACTAGTATCAACAGCATTCAACAACTGAATCAAATACTCATCCATATTAGATTTCAATTTTTTAATATATATATGAAATTCGAGCAGTGGAAAGTTGATAAAATTAACAAAGAAATTGATATTTAGCACAAATTCAGGTGGAATAGCACTGTTCTTAAAAGAATTTCTATGATATATTTACTTATTTATCTATTTCGAAGAAACTAAGTGAAGCAAATGTTCAAATGATCATTGTTGTTTGTTTTGATATGCGTCTAATCTTTTGATCCAATTCCCGTAAGTTTATAGGAATTTAATTGTACTGTTTACTTTATTACTAAATTAATGATCAATTAGCACTATCTTGTTATATTAAGAAGAAAAACTGTCTGAGTACATCAAACACGTGAAATATTGAATCTTACTATAAAAAGAAATGCTAAGGATAATCACTTTTTTTTTAAGAGATTGTCCATATTCACCATCTAATCTAATTGATTGGTGAAAAAAGAAAAAAAAAATCAAAAATAATGAGAAAGAAAAAAATTATTTTTGTAATTTTTGTTCTGCTCATCAATCAATCAATATGAGAATATTGGATAATCACTTTTTGAAATAATTGTACTTAATATTTCTCTACTATAAATATATAATTTTCAAGAGTAAGGAATCAAAACGTGTATATTATTTCATAACATGTTTCTAATTTTTCTTAAAATTTTCATGCATATCATGTTATTTAAAATTAAACACAAATATATTTCAATTCCTTTAACATTATAAATATTTATCTTCACATGAAAAATGTTTGTAATACATTAGTTAATAGTAATATTATTCATATAATTATGAGTTAATATGAACTGATATTATTGTTAGAAGCCCGATTGATATATATAAGGGATCAGTAATACTTGTTTGTTAATAATAAAATTTCCAAATTATTAATATAAGTTAACAAAATAGAATTATTTTTTTAGACAAGAAAACAGAAAAATAGAAGCCCAGCATGTTAGCTATTTCCGTGGTAATTAAAACCGTCTGGCTCTATCCGGTCTCTTCGACCGATAAATCTGCAAATCGGCTAGAAAACAGCACCTCAATTCTAGCCCTACTCGGTATTAAACCCGGTTAATCGACCGATTGAACCAAATAAAAGGTTACTGAAAATTGGGAAAAATATATGCCCGCCATAGGACAGGAATCTCGCATAGGTGAGGAATATGTTGGAGACTGAACCGCTAGGCCTTTAAATAATTAAATTTTTATGTATTTATAAAATTCTAGCAAGGCATTCCCTCAAGCCAAAATATGGATATTTTTTTTTATAGATTGCTGTATATAAAATCCCTTCTTTCTTTATTTTCTTTTTCGGCTTCTAGTTCCTAATTTCTAATATTATTCTACCTTATTTTATCAGGCACATCTTGTCAATAAAATATGGAAATGAAACCAATAGCCATACATATTTTAATTTGCGCAATTCATCTGGAATAGAAGACACTGTTGTTTTTTATTAACATAAATGAAATAAAAAGATTTCTATTACCAACACATGTTGGTCGAAGTGGTTTAATAACATCTTTTCCTTTTAAGTAATGTCTTGAGTTCAAATCTGAAAAAAAAATTTATGTTGAGAGAGTTCTACTCCATAATGAGCCAACAATTAGCTTGAGCTGTATTAATTAAAGCTCATGAATTTCTATACACCGGTTGCTAATGCGTGAAAAAAAATTCCTATTAACATAGTTACATAATAAGATCACACTAATGGTCTTATTATGTATATTATATTGTTGTTATTATAGAATATATACATATGATTTTATAGTAAATCACGTGTATATAATTCAACCAAATAGGATAATAAAGTTTATTTCATAATTTTATTTAGTGTGAGACTCTCTAGTTTATATGTAATCTCACGTAGTATTTTTATAACTCAATTTTGGTTTCGTAATTGGTATTTAATGTTTGTTATTTTAGAATGTTATAAAAAAAAAATCATGAATGATTCGGTCTACTAGAATATTTCTGAAAAAAACGAATTTAATAAAAATGATGAAAATCAAAAAAGAGGTAGATCATATTTAAATTATCATATTGTTATGTATTCAATAGTCGACCGGTTATGTTCATCTCAATGATAAAATATTATTATAAATATAAATAAATTTGAATAAGAAATGAGATTTCATGAAAGAATATTTGATAAATGGTTTAGGATACAACATACTAATTATACTCTAATATATATTAATCGAGAAGTTATATACTGCTAATAGATATATAACAAATGTGCACGGTCGCACAATTTAATTGACTTACTTCTTTAAACAATCCTCAAAAGAAGAATAGATAGTCTAATACTCTAAATTTTCAAAGAATAATTATTTTTTAGAGAGTTATCCAATTGTTGAAAGAGAGAATTAAAAAATAAAAGGTGAGAGTAACATAATGAGAGTTACTTTTTCTGAAATAATCATTAAGGAGAGTTATTTTTCACATGAAAGTAACTCCCAACTTCATAACTAGTAACTTCTTATTGCAGAATTCTTCATTTTATTTTCTATCATAGGTGTAACCAACACATAATAAAGACTAATCAAGATCGTAAGCTCTATTTATTTTTTATTTTTGTTATTTTCTTAGGATTAAATTCAGACCAGACATACGCATGAAGGAAATAAAGTACTTTCCGCCAATTTTTAAGAGTGCATATACACCTAAAGATTGAACTCCAATCATTTTTTGTTTTCTTTTTTTTTTAAAAAAAAAAATTCAGTTGCCAAATTCTGACCCAACATTGACCATTCATCCTTTGTCTCACTGAATTGGTTATGGGTCTAGCCCTTCAAGCATCGGCCCTTCTTATTTTATGCCGTTGATAGATACAAGCACTAACTTTATAGTTCTACAGGCTCAATTATTGGATTTTGTTTTATCCAATGATTTTATCGGATTGTGTTTTGAATCTTCTAGCCAAAAATCTAAAATTTCTATGAGTAAATGAGTGACCATTTGAATTTTTTTTATCATATAATGTATGTTTTCTTCTCCAATCATTTGTCTCATGTATGTCCAAAAATTGAATGTTCCTCCATATTATCTTTACCATTGTATTTTGTATATGAATTTCACTCCAAATGCGAATAATTAATTTCCAAAAGAACTACAGAGAAATACAACTAAATCTATAAATTAAAAAAAAAGGAAAAAAATAGGTGCTTTAAGTATATATAATTCTTTGCATGCTGAATTATTTTCTTTCTGCAACTTCTCAGCTTTCTAGACAGCCGGCTTGTGTTGCCCTTTTCGAGTTTGAAAATATGCATAATGTTTTTATCATAATTTGACTGAGATCGATACTTTTTTCCATTTACTGGTCTAATTACATTTATTTTTAATTTTTTCTAATAAAAAAGAATTTTTTAATAATATTCCATCTTTTATTATTTGAACTGTTTGGTCAAGTTGTTTACTTGTCAACACCGGCAAGTCTGTAGAACGTTGTTCATGTTGTGCATGGTTAGGTCTTTCCATTTTTTTTTTTATCCTTTTTGAATTATAATTTGTGTTTCTTTTGACACGTTGGCTACAGACCTATAGAATGAGCTATAAAATAATAATAATAATAATAATAATAATAATAATAATAATAATAATAATAATAATAATAATAATAATAATAATAATAATAATAATAATAATAATGTATCAATTAGCAACATTATGATTTTCTTTTTTAAAAAAAAAACAAAAGAAAAAGTCTAATTCACACGATTTTGTATAGCATATAAGTGGGGTAGCCATTGGATCAACTAGTAACTTAAGACATTATTTAACACTGTATTTGGGGGGTAAGGTAGGGTAAAAAAGAGTATTTGGGGAATTTGGGAAGAAAGTAAAATAGTGTATAGGGTTTTTTTAGAGTAAAAAGGAATATATGTTTTAAATTCGAATTCTAAATATGTAATATTTTAAAATTTAGAAGATAATGTTTTACTTTTTTCTCGAATATAGATTAGTGGATAGTTAAAAAAAATTAAAATTTTTCAAAAATTTCAACACCCCAAATTGGGATGTGAATAAGAGTTGAAATTTTTTTAAGTTAAATTTAATATTACTTAAATATTTTATTACTAAATTGCCTTTTTTCTTTCCTTCTATAACTCTATCAAGTCTATTATTTCTTCTCCTTGTACGCTGGATTTTCAATATAAGCAGGGTTTTCATCGTTAACTCATACCCCTATATTATTGATTTTCTTTCTCAACTTCCACCATTTTATACTCTTTACTCAATGGACTCTTCACCATATTATGCGTTGGGTTTTCAATATCATCTGGGTTTTCATTATTAATTCTCCCTTTCTTGTTGAGGCAACTGTACGTTTTTTTTTTCTAAGTTGCATAGTTTGTTTTAGGCATAAACTATATACAGTCCCTTCAATTTGTCTATTTTTTTTTTTATATTGCCCCCTTAATCTGTTTTTTATCATATTTACTTCCTAAATTTTTGAACCATATTATTACCTCTAGAATTAGAAAAATGATATAACGGACCACAATTTGCTAACGTGGTAGTAATATCTATTAATTTACATTTCGGCTGTCACGCCAATAAATTATGACACATTATATTATTTTTCAAATTTTTGAGATGACAATCCAAAAATAATGTTGAATAGGCAAATATGCCTAAAGCCCCATGAAGGCAGCAATTTGAGAAAAATATACAAATTGGAGGGGTAACATATAGTTTAAGTCTTTGTTTTATTTAATTAGAAATATTTGCAATTAGGTGCTATATTGTAAAAAATAAGGAATTAATCATTAAATTGCCAATCAAATATAAAAATTTTGTAAATATCATTATCATATAATTTATTAATTAAGTTAATCTTTTTAAATATCATAATTGTATTAATTAATTTCTTATATAACCTTATTTTAATTATATTTTTGATTGATTTACGTTAATAAGATATTTTAGTAAATTTTATATATAACTATTTAATTACTTTACAACCAAACAAGACAAGGTTATAAAATCCTCTATTAACCTATATATCTTTCTCCCAAACATGAGTTCTACCTCCATCCAAACAAAGCATAAATCACATTATTAGAACTTAAGGATTCTTTAAGAGTTGGATATCAATATATATGGACATTAAAATCGAATTTTCCAATGCTAAAAAAATTGGACTATAATATATTTAAATACAATTTTATTATAACTTCGATCCATTGGAGTCTAAGATTTAAATTTGTAGACATAGTCAATTGGGGTGTTTTTGATAATATTAACTATATAGAATTTTGACAAGAATAGGGTATAGGGAGAGTTAATAAAACAAAGGATCACGAGTGGGAAGGGTGGGTTGTGCCTAAAGTCATATTTAATTGCAAGTTGAAAATAATAAAAGCACAATTATAACCACTTTTGAAGAAAAACGAGGTTGACAATAAACTAACATATTCTCAATTTGAAGTTTGCATTTGAAAATTGGAGAAGTTGTTGAAGCTCATATAATCTTCTCATATGTGGATCCCACAACTACATGAAATTATTTTGTGACAATTCCTGTTGTTAATTGGTGACTTTATTTCTCCCCATGTACTCAATGTGTGTGCATATATATATTAATTAAAATTCCACCATTAGGTGGTGAGCTTGTTTGGATTGAGGATTTTCCCTCTGCTATTGCCTCTCTATATAGTACTAAATGATGCTTCTTCTTGCTCTTTGTAATGCTATTTGAGCTTTCTTTTTTTTTTAAAAAAAAAAAAATCCATTAAAAGCTTTCCTAAGTGTAGAAATTTTTGACTTAAATCCAAGTCCAAAAAAGGACTTCCATTTGTAGAATTTAAGTGAGTTATATATACAAGTTATGTTAGTTTCTTGGCTTTCACCAAAAAAACAAAAGAAAAAACAATGTTATTTTCTTTGCAATGAGAATTAATTATAAGGGAGTGGACGTAATTAAGTTTTTTTTAATGTTATTTTCTTTTTTTATATCATTTTAGTGAATTAATGGATACTATATTTCTCTTGTGAATTTAGATTTATTTCCAATTGCATAAAATTTATGTATTTTTTTCAATTAATTTAGGAGTCCATAATTAAAAAAGGTCCCTGAATTCATGATTAGATCATATCTAATTTATAAATTAAATGAACCGTATAAAATTTGATTAATGTAGAAAATATCTTAATGGGCATGATTAGCAAGCACAGATAATTCACAATTATGTGGACCATAATTTCAGAAATTTAAAATAATGATAAAGGAATTTAAAATTTTATGCACTATAATTTTGGAGGATGCCATATGGAATCTTAATGGCAAATCCTTGTCATTTTGCACCAAATGGAGGGAACATTGAATTTGGAAATACAGCCAGCTAATACAAAGTGTCAATTATTTAAAGAATTGTTAATAAGTAAAATACTGATTCAAAATTTAAATTTTATATTTTCTAGTCTTGCCTCTAAGGTATTTGTAAATCTCAATTGGGTATTAATATATATAAGAGAAATATTAAATACATTCTTTTTTGCTATTTGAGCGACATATATTTTCAATTTTAATATCTTTTTTCGTTATTTGAGATTTCAACGTAATCGAATGCATGTAATAAAAAAATAGAAAATGCATATATATATTACTAAAAAAATAAAAAATAAAAGTAATAGAAAAGATAGTTACCACAATTATCTCATCTGGTGATCTACTAAATAACACTTTTACGAAATTATTTTTATTCTAATATTATGTAGTACTGTTATTATTTATTAAGAAATGGAAAATTATTGAAATATGTCAGAGATTTAGAATGAACAACACTTGTGGAGGTGATTTTTGTAATGTTGTTATAATATTGGAGTGTAGTGCCTACTAAAGGAAATGAAGTTTCTTTGTTTTTATCACTTTTAATTTTACCATTCCATTAATTTCAAAATTATAAAATTGTTTTTAGGCTGATTTAACTAAAGAAATGAGATTTTTGGGACTTTTTCATTTTTGGTCTCTGAACATTTAGGATTTCTTAATTTAATAACTACTAATTCTTCAATTCTAACTTTTCATCTTTTACTTCTAGTCAGTATCCATTTTTAACTATGTTTTGTTATTTTTTATGAATAAGTAAACAATATTGTGAGTCAAAATAAAACTTAATTAAAGAATGGTTACACAAAGAAAAAATAAAAATTGAGCGATTTAACAAAATACAATTGAAAAATGAATAGCTAATAGTTTAAGGGCTAAAAAATAATTAATTAAGCTTACCCCGTACCCATCTAATTTAGGGTTAATTCATTCCTAACTTTTTTTTAGAGTTATACAAGTGATTAAGGCCTTCAAGTCCTTATTTGATTAACAAATAATTTGCTAATCAGGTAAAAAGCAAAAGTTAAAAGGGTCTAATTTAGATAATTAGAGGATTTAATTTGGATAAAATAAAAGTTGAAAAGTTCAATTTTAATAAAAGTTGGAGAATTTAAATTGGAAAATAAAAATTCAAAAATTTAATAGATAAAACTATATATATTCAAAATAGTAGTATTTGAAAGGTAATTTTTTTTTTGAGCTAGTTAATAGTAGTATGCAACTATTAAAAAAAATCCACTAAAAAAACTTGAATTAGAAAATTAATATATCTAAACGATTTTTCGAAAATGACAAATGTTGCATATTAGAACTCATTAAAGTCCGATTGAGATAAAAGGAATGAGAGAAACTCCAATAGAAAAATATTAGAAAGGAAACATACTTTGAAAATATGTTTGTTCCCATTTCTTGACAATATCGAGCTACACACCTTATGTCTCAAAATTAAGAAAATAATTGGTAATTTAATAGTATTTTTAAAAATTAATATAATAAAATTTAAGAATTAAGAAGTTTAAAAATTATAAAGTATTTATTAAAGTAAAGTGTAAAAAAAAATTAGAAAAAAATTTTAAAATTACATAAAATGAATAAACATTTCCTCACGAAAAAGATTATAATATAAAGTAAAATAATCTATTTAATTTGATCCCACGCTTTGAAGTTTAAACTGCCATTCCACGTCTCCACATCTACTAATCCAAATTAATATCCAACAAAATCATCATAATTCCAATAAACCTTAAAAACTTCAAAACTTTTTCTATTATTGCAACTTAGTCAAATTTCATAACATTTTGGTGGGTCTTTTGATTTGACAAGCTGAGTCAAAATTAGATTATTAATTAACTAGCTTTTTATCAAATTTGAACACAAAAAAAATTAAAGGTTTTTGGAAATTTGAAACCCAGGGAGCCAACATTCAAATTTGAGATAATCACCATTTTTTATTTTTTCTAATTATAATTAAATATTTAAAAGTTTGAAATTTAAGTGAAAATTACTATTGTTGCTTTACGTTCAATACACGTACCCAAATTTCAATCATCTCAACTCTCCAACCCAATCATATTTATGCCAATCACACACCTATCCGAAGGTTCCCCATACTCCACGGAGTGAGGGCATTTTCGTAATTAAGTATATCATAATTTACAGAATTGCCCTCACTTTGCCACTTGGAAACTTGACAGGTGGCAGCTCCAATCATTTAATGTCGGAACAGAAATAGGAGCTCCTATAATCATAGAGTTTTCACCCATTCACATCCCTACACGTGGCATTAAATATTTCTAAAGGAATAAATTTCACAGGTGGCTTAATGTTAGTGGTGGATGCATATTGCTTAAGCTGGAGTGGTTTACTGTGAAAGACAACCTTGTTCTGGGGTCAATTGTCGACATAAATATAAATAAGGGGAATTTTAGGGCGTTCAAGTTAATAATAAAATCTCGAAAATATCCCTGTTAATAAATGCCTATGTCCTTCGTATGAAAGACAAAGCCGTCTTTATGGTTTTTTCAACTAACCGTATTAGCAAGTTGATATTTCAGTTATATTTGCAAATTAGTCCTTATTGTTTTATTTATTCATTGTATTACCCTAAACTATAATTTTGGTTATGAATGATGAAATTTGTCGATTAGGAGGGAGATTAGGGCTGTCTAATTAGTCAGTTCCGTTCGATTTAATTTTGACGTCCTCAAAAGTGCCAGATCATATAATATCTCATAAAATATAATTTTTACGAATTAAAATATTTTAATTCAATTTTGGATATATATATATATATATATAAAAGTTTAATCAAGTGCAAAATAAAATATATCATTAATAAATTGAGATAGTCATACGATTTTTACAATATAAATCAAAATTAATAATAGAAAATAAATTAAAAATTTTAAAAAACTATATACAATGTATGCCCCACGATTCTTAAAGAATTTTGATGTTAAATATCTTTTAATAACGGAACTCCAACAATGTTAGCTAAATCAATTCAGAATTTATTTTTATTTTGTATTGTAGATTAATAATAACTTATATAAATTGATATCAATCTATAAGATAAATCTAACAAAAATTCTTATTAAGAGAATAACAACTATAAAAAGAAAGAAAATACTTATAAAGGGATAAATTAAGCTTGGTAAATGGAGAAATAGACTAGATCTATAAAGATATAAATTTATCAAAACTAAAAAAAAAAACAAAAACACATAATTTAGAGGATCCCAATGGCAGCCTCAAAATTATGAAGGGAAAAATGAAGTATTAGAAGGAAAATAGGATTCGGTTTCTTCAATTTTTTTTGAAGTAATAAAGGAGTCAAATTAAAATTTTGATAATCTACAAATTTTCAATTTAAAATTTAAAAAAAAAATCTAAAAGAAATCAAACTAATATACCCAGTTGTATTTGGTTTGATTTAGTTTTCAAAGATTCAATTTTATTCAACCCTTTTTAAGAGGGATGCATTTTCTTTCTTTTATATTTTATTTAATTGGGAAAATGTAATATTAAACTTTTATACTTTTGATTTTTGTTAATTATTGATCCTTTTTACTTCTATTTTAATCTATTAAGTCTTTATACTAATTTTTAATAGCATTTATTTGTATTGCATTTTCCTATTTAATAGCATTTATTTGTCTTAATATATGAGCAAAATCAGAAAAAAAGTTAGTCTTTTTGTATGAAGTCATAGATAAAATTTTCATTTGTGATGATTACATATACTACTTAGACTTTGATGCATATAATTCTTATTTTTTTTCCTTAATTTGATGATATCTTACATGCTATGATGCATTTAATTCTCTCAATTAATTTTGACTTATTTCTGATTTTCTACTGCTCTAAATTTCTAATCACTCCATGGTAAATGGTAATATTTTATAGTTTATGAATTTCTGTGGAGTAATAATAATTAATCTTTGACCCATAATACCCAAAACAAAAATACTAATTAAAATCAAGCAAATATTAATTAATCTCAGTAAGTTCATGTTTTTTCTTTTCTTTTGAAAGTTCATTTTTTTCTTCTATTGTTGAATTGAGTAACTTCAAGTTCAACTAACCTATTTGCTACCCTATTTATTATTATTATTAGAGGGTTCATAGTATTTTTTTTAAAATCTTTTAATTAAAGAGAATTTCTCAAGTAATCATATGTACCGAAGATTTAAAAAATTATTGCTTATAGCATCCTTCCTGAATTAAAGCAATTAATTATTCCTAAATTTATTAAATGAAAAGCTGTCATTGGTGCATGCATGCATGTATTCCAAGACAGGATTCAAATCATATAATTAATTAATTATTTTTGTTGAATCAAGACAAGAAAAAAAAAATGAAAAATATAAAAGCTTCATAAATATAAAAATCCATATGGGGGTATAAAAGAAAAATCCACCCCTTATAAAGATAAGATCACATAAATATTAAAAAAGAAAAAAAAATATATTGGTCTCTTAATTTTTATAAGTATGTGCAATTAATTCACTAAGTTAAAAATTTATTCAATTAATTCATTAGTCTAATTAATTCCTTCAATTATTAATTTTATTTAATTGGCTCTATTAACTATTAAAATTATTTAATTAACTCTCTATTAATTTTAAACAAATTTAATCCATATTTATTGAACACATGACATGATAATTTTAAAAATAAAATATTTAAGAAAGTCATTTGAATAAATTTCAATTAGTCTCTATTTATCAAGCAATTGAAAAATTTTTAATTGAAAGATTTAATTAGATAAAATTATTATATGATCCGTCAATTTTGACATATTTAGACAGTATAAATCTTTCTTTGGGGTATCTAAACAGTATAAATCTACAATTTCTGTATATAAAAAAAAAGAAAAAAAATACGAGTTCAAGACAGTAAAAATAATAAATAAATAAAGATCTCAAAAAAATAAAAATAAAAAAACAAATTACAGTGTGGACTATATAGTGGACCCCACTTTCAAAACTTTTCTCGCCATTTTTTTCTGCCTTCTGCCTTCTTTTCTCCTTCTCCATTCTTCTCTCTGGAGTCTGTTTCTTCCAAGTGTTCAAAAATTTTCACTTTATAGATACAGAAGTTTTCTGCTTCAATTTTTTTTTTTGAATTCAAATGGTTGTTTAGTTAAGTAATGTTGGTTTTTCTTATCAAAGTTGAATCTTTACGGGTGGCATAGCCCAATCTGACCATATCTTTGTTGCTTTGGATTGCTTTCACAGTAAGTCATATTCTTTACTTTCCTTAATTAATTCTTCGATTTGTTATTGGGTTAAATGCATCATTTTGACTTGTTTAGTCTTTTTAAAAACGGTAACTTGATTATGAAATCTCCGCTATGTGATGGATAGTATTCGTCAGGAGTTTATCTAGTTGCCATTTTGGGTTTTCAAGATTTATTTGATTAGCCTTGTTCAAGTAGTCGATCGATTTTGGCTATTAAAATATAGGGGGTTGGTTCGTGGGTTCTTCTTGTATCTTGTTTTGGGTTTTAAACTTCTCGGATTGTCTTTGACTTGTTTAGTTCGTCTTCGGCTAGTGATAAATTCAAGATTTGGGTATTTTTTTTTCTGTCCATTGAATTATTTATTTTATTGAATTTCTTTAATTTTCTATGGTGGTTATGTTTACCCAAAGTGTAGATCTCGATTTTTGCAACTTGGGGTGTTCAAATAACTACTGAAGGTTTTTTTTTTCCTTTTTTTTTTGAACATGAAATTACTACTGAAGATTGATTAGATTATTTGTTCAAAGTTGTCTTTTACTGTTTCTGGGAACCATAATCCTTCGCTCTCTGTTCTATATGATCTTGGTTGATAACAATCGATATTTTTCTCTGTGCATCATATTATCGTTATTACTGTTACTGTTTTTTTAAATCATAGAGGTGAGAGAATCTAACCAAATAAGCCTGGAACTGTGTAAGTTAGTAAGTTACTGGTTAAGAATGAATTCCTTAATAATAATGAGCGCCAATGGTGATGTTATTTAATATTTCATTTGATATTGAACCCATGTAGGATTGTTTTCTCACTTTTCTCCCCACCCTCCTTTCATCTTGTCATGTGTGAGAAGTGTTTTCTCAGAAAATAAAATCTGATAGGAAGTCTTTGGCTCTTTAACTTTAAATTTGTGTTTGTTTAGAAGCAGTTTTTGGCTTTTTCTCTATTTATTTTGAGATCAATGTAACATTTCTACTGGTTGGAAAAAGAAATATTATTTCACTCTAAAATTCCCTTTTCTAATGATTTCATTTATTTTGTTTTTGTAGTTCTGAGTTTTAAAATTACCTCATATGCTGAACTCCTGGGTTCCTTTGTTTGAATTCATAAACATGAAAGGGTTAGTGAGGAAACATCATTCATCTTTTTGATTATGGCGTTGGACTACTTTCCTTCAAAGTTTCTTATGTGAATTGACATGTTCATAAAGAAATTGATCGCTGTGCCTGAACCAAACAGGTGACCAAGATTACATATCTTTCAGAATAAGCTAGTGGCCTCATCATCTTCTAATTCAGATGTGTAGCATGTGTCACTATTGTGGTACCCACCTGCTAAATTCTGAAGATGAAAACAGAAAACTTGAGAATGGAAATCATCTAAAATTAAATGGTGTAGGGAGCACTTGGTCTTGTAAATTTTGTCAAGAGAAGAAGGAACAAGAACATATTATGCGCAGTGGTGGGAGTCCTGAATCACCAATGATCAGTCCATCAACTTCGTTATCTAGCAGTGACAGATCTGTCTCAAGCTGCAGTAAATTTCTGCCTCTTCTTGTTATTTCTTTGTCTTTTTATTGATGTAAGTAGTGACTAATACTGTGTATTTTCTATTTTTGTTTTATTTCCCATGCATTCAGGTGATATTTCAGTTGATGTAAAATCATATGATCGGTATGTAGCACACCATTGAATTGTGGTGTTTATAGATATTATCAATGGGATGTTTTGATGCTAATTAAAGATTTCTGTTTATTATCTTAGGGGGGAGGAAGGTACAGTATATAAAGCTCGGGAGGATGTCAGTTATGGGCTGAATGGACATAAATCAAGCTTGGAAGCTCATGTAATTGGAGTAAATAAATTGTATAAAGTGACAGAGAACAACTTGAATGAAGGCCATCATGGTGATGTTGCAAGAGATATAGAAATTATGGAAACTTTTGATGGGCAAGAAACGAGAGATAATTCCTCTCAAAATTCTGTTGAATCCTTAAATGAAGGAAATGAGATATCTTGTTCAGGTTATGATGAAATGAATTCCCAAGCATGGGAGCCACCTGAATCAGAGGAACCAGAACATGATTTGGAAGGTAGTGTGGCTTTTGACGATGATGATGATGATTATGGTGACGGCACAGAATGGGGCAAGCCAAGTTCATTGAGCTGCTGCAGAGATGAAGGTAGTGGGAGTTACAGATTCAAAGAAGAAAAGCAAAAGGCAATGGAGGAGGTTGCACATGGAAAATTTAAATCCATTGTGAGTCAACTTCTTAAAACTGCAGATGTTTCTTCTATGGGAAAAGATTGTGAAAGTTGGCTGGATATAGTTTGTTCCTTATCATGGGAAGCTGCTTCGTTTTTGAAGCCAATTGATGGCAAAGGAATGGATCTAGATGGCTATGTAAAAGTGAAATGCATTGCAACAGGTTCTCAAAACGAAAGGTAACATCTTGCACTACATTTGAAAGCATTGATTTTGTTAATGAAACACACACAAATCCAGTTAATTGAGGAAGATGAAATTGTTAATCTAGATAAATTTTTTAAGGAAAAGTTGTTTAATGCTGCCCCTGGTGTTGGTAATCTGTTCTGCTTTTCAGCAATATTCTTTAGTTGCAAAATGTGTTTTTACTAAAGGTACAGATTTAGCTTAGATTATATATGTTGTGTATGGCTCATATACACAGTAAGCGGACAGATGCTGGAGCGCAGCGGAGTGCAGCGACGAAATTTTTGTAAAATCATACCTAGTTTTTTAGTACCATCAATAAGAAAACCTAGCCGCTCTGCTCCCGATGACGTAGACACATTGCCGAACCTCATTAAATCTTGTGTTTTCTGTGTTCTTGCTTTTCTCTTATATTTTCTTGCTATTTTTGTTATTTCTCAACAATATATCTAAATCAAAAAGACATGATGAATTTTTAACACTAATCCGAATGATGATCTAAGTGTAAGTCGGTAGAAAGGGGGTCAAGCATTGAAATTTTGTTATTTTATTTTCTACCTTATGCAGTCAAGTAGTCAAGGGCTTAGTCTTCAAAAAGCGTGCTGCTCACAAGCACATGCCAACTAATTACAAGAACCCAAGATTGTTGCTGATCCGGGGAGTTCTTGGTCAGTCTTCAAGTGGGTTATCTTCATTTAAATCAATGGAGCTGGTGAGTTGATTTATTAGAATCCTTTAATCTTATTTATCATTTTAGCACAGTGCTACTTTTTCTTAAACATTCACTGAAAACAGGAAAAAGATAATCTGAAGCTGCTTATGGACACGATAGAAATGTGTCACCCCAATGTTGTTTTAGTAGAAAAATCTGTCTCTCGTGATGTCCAAGAGTCCATTCTTGCAAAAGGAATGACACTGGTGTATGACATGAAGCTTCATCGCCTAGAAAGAGTTGCTCGCTGTACTGGTTCTCCAATTTTATCTTCTGATTCTTTGGCGGGTCAGAAGTTAAAGCAATGTGACTCCTTTCATATTGAAAAATTTGTGGAGGAACATGCTGGCTTGGGTGAAGGGGGAAAGAAGCCAAGTAAGACACTGATGTTCATTGAGGGCTGTCCTACACGTCTGGGTTGCACGGTGAGTTTGAAGACCTCTATTTCTTGCTTTGTTTTCCATCTGTAATTTTAGGTGGCTGCACTTATTTGTGCTGACATGCTTTGCACATGTGTGCATGTATATGTCTTACTTAGATTGCATGCATATAGATGAATACACTGTTTAATAAGGTGCCACTTAAAGCACATGCATTTGCCTCTTTATAAACCTTCTTTGTCTAATTGAAATCTTGTCCAATAGAAGATGATATATTGCAAATATTATTATGCAAAATATATTATACATATTCACATTACCCTTCAAATAAGGGTGGTATAGAAGGCCTCATATAGTTCTAGGATGGACCCTGATGCCAAGACATTTCTAACTCTTGAGAGGACAACTTAATTACAAAAGCTATATTAGGCAGAATTGCCTCCTCTTTCTCATCTCTCTTTTATATCTTTTTTATTGTTTAAGCCATTTATTGCTACAGAAACTACTCACAATGAAAAAAAGTTTGGCTCGAAGTAGAACATGAAGTAAAAAGATGTTAACCTAATTTGGCTCTTTGATGTATACTTTTATATGTACATGATAACTGTGCTGTAATTTAAGAAGCTACTGATACAGTTAGATTGCGACTTTTCTTTTTCTAGTTTTTTCTTTTACTGCACAAGCTTAACTGCCTCTACCATTAATCTTGCAGATTTTGTTGAAAGGAAGTCATAGTGATGAATTGAAGAGGATTAAATATGTGGTACAGATTGCAGTTATCATGGCATATCATTTGATTCTTGAGACTTCGTTTTTGGTGGATTGGAGAACAATGTTCTCAACTGTCTTGTTACCTGCGACAGTTAAAATGTCACCAAGAGATCTCCCATCATCTGCCCCAGGAACTGCTGATTCTAGTATTCCTTGTTTTGAGAAGTCTATTGCTGAAACTGGGACATCTGCTGTCGATGTTCCCATTTCTAATGGATTTTGTGGTGAAGATTCTCACCATTCAGACATGGGATTAGAAGGTAATGCCATGTCTTATGTGCCATACAACCCTGTCATTTTTTCTGGCTTCTCGTCTCTTTCAGCTTCTCTGAAGAAGGTTATCGGGCAAAATATCCCGCTTGCTTCCTCTGTTCCATATCAGTCCCTGGCTAATTACTTTGGGTTCCATGAAAAAGATATTGATGGTAAAATCACGGAAGAGGTTCCAATTTTGAAAACTTTGGAATCTTCCAACCAATGCGGTTTAGAATCTAATGTTGATGAAGAGAAATCACTTGGGCGACCTCAGTCTTTAATGCTTCACACTGAACCTGTTGAGAAAGAAAATAATGTTGACAATAAAGAAGATCAAACTAAGAGCAAGGATGATGCCAATTCAGTATTGAATTCTCAGAGTATTTTGGTTTTGATGTCCAGCCGGAATGCCTTAAGAGGGACTATATGTGAGCAAAGCCATTTTTCTCATATCATGTTCTACCGGAACTTTGATGTCCCCCTTGGAAAATTTCTTCGGGATAATTTACTGAATCAGGTTTTTCACATTTCTATTTCTTAAGGAATAGTATATTTATGTTGTTACTTGGTCTGTGGTTCTAGCATGTTTCCTACTGAGATTCAAGCAGTGTGTTGCTATCTTGGGTTGAAGGCTAATCTTAGGATCTTCTTAGAAATATGGTATATTCTCTCAGTTCACTTATTGAAGTTAACCTTCAGTTGGCATGACATGGCAGGGTGTAATTGCTTTCTTAGTACTTTTCTAAATTTAGATTGCATCATTTGAAGTTTCCATTCATTGAAACTGCATATTTTGCAGAGGCGCCGTTGCACCACATGTGATGAATTGCCCGAAGCTCACTTTTACTATTATGCACATCATAAGAAGCAGCTTACAATACGGGTTAAACGGCTTCCAAAGCATTTACCTGGAGAGGCAGAAGGAAAACTTTGGATGTGGAGTTGCTGTGGTAAATGTAAACCTGAGACTGGAGTTCGAAAATGTACGAAAAGAGTTATGATTTCTACTGCTGCACGTAGATTGTCGTTTGGAAAGTTCTTGGAGCTGAGCTTTTCTCACCACCCTTCAGTTGGTAGATTATCCAGCTGTGGCCATTCTCTAGAGAGGGATTTCCTGTACTTCTTTGGGTATGAATAATAACTCTACTCTCTATAAGTGATATATTGTATACTTAAGCATTCGTCTGGGTTTGTGAGAAAAAAAAAAAATTACTTTATATTCAAGAATTGGTATATTAATGTCTTAGAAGAGATATTTTGGTAGACCTAATATATTCAATAATGTAAGTACTTTAATATAGCTCAAAGTTCAAAACCAAGGTATACACACAAAAAAAAAAGACAAAAAAAAAACGAATTTGATTTTCAACCTCCACCTATAAAAATTTAATTAAGAAAAACAATGACTGGCCTAAAGAATTAAAGTAAATTTTTTAGTCACTCTTGGATGCAATAATTGATGAAACCATTTTATTTTAACAATATATAAAACAAGGAAAGAGCTTATTTAATGCATTACCTGACTATAATGAAAACTTTGAATTTTTTAAAGAATAACATGGCAGTTTGTTAATTTGTTTTATTGTTCCACATACTTCGAAGTGCTGTGAAATTCTATAAATTTGAATTTTTAAAGAATAATATGATAGAATTGTTAATCAGTTTTCAATGTTCCATGCACTTCAAATTGCTTTGGATTTCCATCTTTCATCGTCTTAAATGAACAAAGCAAAATGTTATTTTGGGTTTGGGCTGTGTATACTGTTCGGGATGTATGGTTTAGGCCTTAACAAACTTCCTATAAGATAGATAATTGGTCAATAGATTATTAGCTGAATGGAAATATGAGGTAATGCTGGCTTTTCATATACACTTATACAAGTTAAAAAGAGAAAAATGACCAATTTTACCAAAATATAAGGGCCTGAAGTGGCCTCCTTAATCATTTTGGTAGCTCCTTTTGCTACTCTCATGATATACAGGCAAACATTCTTCTCACAAGATGCTGGGGTTCTTATTAGTGGAGTTGGGATAATAATTATTGTTCCGTTTAATTAGGTCATGTGACTGTTATCTCAACTTGTTTGAAATGATTTATTACTTTTTTAATATTTGTGTTCATATGCATGGTGCTAATCCATCACACAGGTTGGGTCCAATGGTAGCAATGTTCAAGTACTCTCAGGTTACAACTTACACGGTGTCCCTGCCACGTCAGAAGCTGGAGTTTAGCCATTCAATTAGATATGATGGGCTTAAGCAAGAATTTGAAGATGTATGTGTCTTTTCTGATTATATATGCTTTCCAATTTCTGATAAAGCTTAGTTGTTTCTTTAGCTAGCGATGGAATATAAAATCCACTTCTCCCATTTAAGAATGGTCTTTATTTCTTGGTGATTGTTATGTTGGAAATGAAATTAATAATTTCTTTGATCTTGTTAAAAGGTTTATTCAAAAGGGAGATTGCTCTTCAGTGGGATTGCAGACTCTTTGAAGAAGTTAAAATTTAAATTTGAAGGATCTACTCTCAATCTTGGAGGGTCACTAAAAAAATTTTCTGATATTGAAGACATGTTGAAGCAGGAAAATTCTGGGTTTGAGGTTAGTTCTATTTCACTTGCATGTTTGTTTCATTTAGACATGTAAGGTTTTGAAAACATGATTGAGTGCAGGATATATTTTAAATTATCTTTTCTATAACTGCTTTTTTGGAGTACATGATTACAACTGGTCAAATTTTGTTTAAGTGTCCTAAATACGAAGAACCACAACAAGTAGAGATCTATATTTCCTTTTTTGCAATTGAGTAATTCTTTTATCTGACCATTAAATAACATATCAGTTTGCCTTATATGTTTTACTGCACAATGGACTTGACTTTTGAAATTCTTTTACTTACTAGATTATTGAGAACTTCATTCCTGTTTGTAGTCACTGCTAATTTAGGTTTTTTTTTTTTTTTTGTGTCTACACTATATGCGGGAACAACCAGGCAAGCATTAACAATGTTGTTGCAAAGAACGGAAATGCAGATAAGCCTGATTACAAGTTTCTTAGCCTAAACCGACTATTGTGGGAACTTCTTCTTGAATCATGCATTTGGGAACGGAGGCTAAATTCACTTCTCGATCCTTCATTGGTGGTTGGTATCGGTGCTATTGAGAAACCAATACAGGACAAATTGAAGTCAGAGATTAGTGAGGCCACTAATAGCAGAAATGGAAAGACTGAAGTTGTTTTAGGAAACAATAGCGACAACTCTATAAATAGCTTTGGTAATCCTGTTGAGGCAAATCAAGTGTTAATAGAAAAGATATCAGCTGATGGTCCTGTGCAAGAATATGTTCAAGATCATCTGGATTGCTCATCTCCTTTTGCTGAAGATATTGAGAGTTACAACTCGGACTCTTTGAATCAGAACAGATCACCTAGCCCTGAGTTACTTGTCAAGCCTAATCAACCAGGCAATTCTGCTTTGTCTGAGGATTTGGACGTGGAAAGGAACATTCCCATTGCCCCTGATATCAGGAATGATGATTCTGTTGTTGATTCAGATGGATCTAGAAAGGGTACATATCTGCATTCACTAGTATCCAGCTTAGAAAACTCAAGCGGATGGTTCTGGATGCTATTTTCTGAAATCCGTCAGATATACATGGAAGATCTTGAGAGAGGTTTCATGCCAAAGTTTCAGTCAATCAGCAGCTATCTGCAGGACCAAATACCTACAGCTTATCAACTAATCAGTGAGGAAGGACAGAGGTTGCACATCCCCCTTGGAATTGATAACTATATTGTTAGAGACCATGATGGTGAGCTCTCTACTATAATTGCTTGTGCTCTGGCAGTTCTGAAGGATATACCTGTTTCATTGGAGATTTTTGATGAGGATGGTCGGAAAGAGGGTAGTATGTCTGCTAAATCAACTGAAACTTCACAGCTCCTGTCTCGTATTCCTGCTAGGATTTCTGCACATTGGTCTTCGACTGGTTCTTCTGAGTCAGATTTGTACAATTCTATGTTAAGCATTTCTCTCGAAGAGTCTCGGTTTTCCAGCTTTGATGGTTTTAATTTGCTGGAATCCTTGGTTCCTCCTGAGAATCTTAGTCCTGAAGTCTCTCTAGGGGTTACAAAATCACTAGGAAAGGGTAAATATTCAGTAATCTGCTTATATGCAAAGCAGTTCCGTGATCTTCGAAGTCGCTGCTGCCCATCTGAGGTGGATTATATTGCTTCTCTCAGTCGATGTAGGAACTGGGATGCTAAAGGTGGCAAAAGCAAATCCTTTTTTGCTAAAACACTTGATGACAGGTTCATTATAAAGGAAATCAAGAAGACTGAATTTGAGTCATTTGTTAAGTTTGCTCCTCATTATTTCAAGTACATGAATGAGTCTTTTGATTCGGGGAACCAAACTTGTCTAGCTAAAGTTCTTGGGATTTATCAGGTATGTTATATTGAGTTAAATCTTTGATCCTTGCTACTTATTCTAAAAATCTAACTGTTTTGATATAATATTATAGGTCATCATTAGACATATAAAAACTGGGAAAGAAATGAGGCATGATCTGATGGTTATGGAGAATCTTTCCTTTGGTCGAAACATTACTCGTCAGTATGATCTTAAAGGTGCTCTGCATGCTCGTTACTGTTCAGCTGCTGATGGTTCAGGAGATGTTCTGTTGGATCAAAACTTCGTGGATGACATGAATTCCTCACCACTATATGTGAGTAATAAATCAAAGCGTATTCTGGAACGTGCTGTCTGGAATGACACGACATTCCTTAATGTGAGTGTGATCCTATTTCTTTCAATAGATCAGGCTAGACCAACATAAGAATGATCCCCTTTATATTGTTCAATCCTGAGTTGCTTTTTTTGTTTTATTTTGTAATTACAGAATAATGGAGATCATTTAGAATAAAGTTCTCATTAAGCAGCAGTGTTTTTCTTCCTGACAATTCCTTGTCACAACTCTTTCTCTCTCACATGCAGTGCTTCTGCTTTCTGTTCTTTGCTTTTGAGCTGCATATGTCCTTAATTGTTTCCCCCATTTCCCCCTTTCTGGTTATTGTCTACAATAGGCAATCCTGCTTATGCTGGTTATTGGAAATTATATTATTGTTTGATCTATTTATGGCTGATAGATTTGTTGTTTTATCTTTGCAGTCGATCAATGTAATGGATTATTCGTTACTTGTTGGGGTAGATACCCAACGACGAGAACTTGTTTGTGGGATAATTGATTATCTTAGGCAGTACACCTGGGACAAGCAACTGGAAACATGGGTGAAGTCTTCCCTTGTTGTTCCTAAGAATGTGTTGCCAACTGTCATTTCTCCAAAAGAGTACAAGAAGAGGTTCAGAAAGTTTATGGCAGCACATTTCTTGAGTGTCCCAGATAACTGGTGCTCGCAATCACAGAGATCGTCTGACCCATGTGATCTTTGTGGCATCAGAGAGAATGGTGCAGCTCAACCGAAATGCGACAAGCAATGAGGGTTAAATAGGGATGTCTCACTAGGCGTATTTGCAAGGCTCATGAATTTTTTCTCTATGCCTTTCGATTCATAATCCTGTAAATAGGCATGTGCCACAGTTATACAGTTAGCCCCATTATTAAGCGTTTTTTAGCAAATTTATGGGGTTAGTTTTGTACGCATAGGGACTTCTTTTGCAAAGTGATTTTGTAAAGTCCATTAAGAAATTGTAGAGAGCCATGAACAGGCAATTTTAGATTAATGGAAATATATATATATATTGATTATGATGCAGCTACTTTTGTTGTTTTAACTGCTAAAAACATTGTTAATTAAGGGCAAAATTCTGCAGGTTGTTCATCATTATGGAACACTAATGGCTTTTTTTTCCTCTGAAGATAGCTGGTTGTCTGCTCCAGAATACTAATTAGAATTCAATGCAACAGACAATCCGTTCAAAATCCTAACATCAAAATTTTAAAAACCTTGGACGAACCATTTTCCTTTTTCACCTTTTAATTTCTACTGTGAGAGTACTGACAAGACCGTTGTCGCCAAAAGGCAAAAGGTACATTCCTTAGTGGGAAAACATAACATTTCTGCAACAGAAAGCAAATGCCAGAAGTCACAACTGGGAAAGGAAAAGTTCCATACCAAATTAAAAGATACCAAGATAAATGCAAAAGACAGAATTGCTTATTGCCTACCTCTCCCAAAACTTAAACAAGGAATCCACCTTCTTGCCTGCCAATAAACTACCTTTTCCATTCATGTGATCGTATCCTTGCATTGGTCCTTTCCTTCAAGAACTCTTCAACAAACTGCTTGCAAGATATGGACAATTCAAGCAGGCAAGACCTGATCGAAAAATGCGAGCATGGTAATGATTACTACTATCTGAAAGATGATGACGAACCTGATGAATCCCATTACCTATATCTGATAAATGCAATCTTGAGTGGCACTGCAAGGCTCAATGTTCTCTTACCAACTGCAACAATCCTTGCCTTCACCATTTTTGTTCCTCTTCTAACCAACGACGGCAAATGTACATCTTTCAACCGTTGGCTGATGGGCATTTTCTGGGCTCTCCTGGCGGCCTCCTGCATTCTTTTAACTTTCACAGATAGCTTTCGAACATCAACAGGAAGATTGTTTTATGGGTTGGCAACATTCAGAGGGATATGGACTTTCAATGGCGGCAGGAAGAGGCCGAATGTGCCATCAGATTTTAGGCTAAGATGGGTAGATCTCTTCCATGCATCACTTTCCCTGATTGCATTTCTTGCTTTTGCTGGGTCGCATACTGACGTTGTGGGGTGCTACTATCCAGAGATGCCAAGAAAGGTGACCAACATTGTTCCTCTTGCCGTTGGGTTTGTGACCAGTGTTCTGTTTGTCTTGTTTCCCTCCAAGAGAAGAGGAATTGGGTATCCTTTCTTGCTACAGAGGGATGCTTTGTACTCTAGACGCTGAATTTTTTATTTCCTGCTATACAAAGTCAAGAAAATAATGTACATGTACATTTTATCCCCTTCAGATTTTTCATTGAAACAAAATTGTGCCTGTTCTATGAAATGACATGTAGATACTGATTTTGTGAATTCAAATTTCCAATTAATTTCATCTTAAAAAAGGAAAAAGGAAAAAACTAAAATTACCAACTAAATATTGATATTTACACCTATTGAGAAGTTTGATGAAAGAAGGCTGCAATTCATAACTAACGACCAGAAATTGAAATTTTGATCCTGGAAAGTTGAAGGAAGAATGGTAGAGGAAAAAGGAAGCTTGTGCTCCCAAAAATATTTCATTTTGATCCTTTTTAGTTTTTAAATGAGGGAGAACATAAGATAAGAATAAAAGAGTAAAAATGGCCTTCTAAAACAAACAAAAAAATCTATATTGAACTACAAGGGGGGGAAAATGGAGATGAGAACTAGTTCAAGTACAATGGCATCGCAAAGGAATTGATACACCAGCCGGTTTCCTCTTCTCTCTAACAATCGCTTCCTTAATCATGGATAATTTTTGGTGGACCTTTTTCCATATGTGATTCACTGCACCGTCTGGAGGAACCGGTCCAATAGCACCAGGATAGCCATTATCATACTCAAAGATTGGCTGAACCTCTGTCATTTTTTGACGAAATTCATCCTTCTGCTTCTCCGAAAAGCTATTCAGATGACCTACAAGCCAATTTGGTTTTAAGGCATCATTAACTGCCACAAAAACTGAGAATTCAGAGTAATCCACCATTCCCTCAAATGGGAGTTCAATGTTGTCGCTGACAATAACAGGTATACAGAGACTTAGGACGGCATCAAAGAATCGGCAAGAAGTAGGGGTGTCCCCAGCTGGATGCAAACAGAATTCTGATGTTCTCATCCCTCTAATTGATTGTTCTCTCCCAGTAGCATTGGGGAAGCCTTCTTCCATGATAACCCCAGGCTCATTAACCAGCAAGTCCCACAATTTTTCTCGAACCACACCTCCCTGTTGAAAAGAAAGATTTAATAACATTCAAATGTAACAAAGTAAGAGTAAATGGCAAAAGAAAAAATTCTTTAATGCAAGATGAAAGCTGTTCTCCAAAAATGTTGGAACAGAGTAAACAAAATAGATATTTTCACTCTGAACACCAGTTGTAACTATCCCAATTATGCACAAAAGACTAACACAAAAACAATAAAGATTTTCAAATGCTATATCAACACCAATGTCGTCCAGACTGGGTTTCAGATCAACAGTTATAAGAAATGGTAGCAGCAGTTAAGCGAACACAATATAAGCTTAGAAGTGCTAATTGGACTAATCTATTTCTCAAAACAAGGAGATTCTGCTTCACAGGAGGATAATATTCCAAATTAATTCCCATTGATAGAGAAGAACTGCCCCATGTTATGTAAATGGATATAATGGAGGGAGAGGACTGGCCTCTATTTTAGTCTAAGACAGACCTACCAGTGGGTTGGGGAACATGAAAACCATTGCATTTGAAATTAATACAACAAAAATATTTTGTTATGCATTCAGTTAGGAAGCAAGTTGCATGATGAGAGAACCTGAAAATAGCAACAGCAAAGATATAAAACCCAACGACAATTGACCACAATAAATGCAGACGGAAGACTATATATTATATCAGATAAAATTCTGCTCCTAATTTCTAAAGGATTCACGAAATTGATACTGACCCGGTGCCTATGTTTAGCGCCCTTGAAATAAAGGAGGGTGTGGCGTTTCTTATTCTCTGACAAGTGTAGTCTAGGAAGCAGATGTGTGTATGGAACAATTACATCTTTCAGCAATGAAACTTGGGTGTGCTGTATCATATCTGATGAGCTTCCATTCGATGATTTTGAGTCAAGCCTATACCACCCACCAAAATCTACCACCAGGAGAATAGCTGGTGCTATCTCAGCTCTGACATGCCACATTGCAACTGGGTCTGCCAAAGAACGCTTCAAGTTTTAACATAACCTGACAATCCAGATACTAATAAATCATAAGGTGCAAAACTACAGGAATAATTTATTTTCTTGCTCCATCAAGTGCGATAAACAAAATCTTCATGGTATTTAACTTTCTCCAAATGGAATAAGAAGCACAAACATATGCTGGGTATGGAAAAAATAGGTGATGTTTATATGGTGTCATTAGCAAATAATGAGCTAACTTTGCATAGCAAAATGTTTGATATTTTAGAACACTTCTTTTCCAGATGCAAATGGAGTAGAAGCTCCATTTATTTGATCCCCAGAAAAACAAGCGAAGATATTTTATCAACACTCTAACCAAATCCAAAGATGAGGAAAACAAATCAAAATTCCAAACGCCAAATAAACAACAACTAAAAGTAGTTTTGGAACAATCTAATTTATCCTTTTAGCAGCTCAAACATTAGAATCCTTCCAAGGTCGCGATGAAATGCAAATGCAACACCACATACAAAACAAAGCACCAAGCTTAATTGAATTCAGAACAGCAAGCATATTCATTAAGCAGGCAAAATCAGTTTTAATCAATCATTGCTCATTGACCCGCACGCATCACTACTATTAAGATCAAATTACAGTTAGTTGCAACCTTACACCAATGGTAGTGAGTAACTCAAATCAACTAAAACCAACAGAAAGAATAGCTTTAAACTCACTAAGCATATAACTCCACAGCTGAAAATAAAATCATTTTAGAAAAAATAAAGGAAAATCCAATCTGACAAAGGAATTAAAAGCATTACCTGTTAGAACAAAGACATGATCTCTTCCACCAGACCGTTTCCATGCCTCGGAATTCTTCACAAACTCGATCACCTCTTTCTGCCTTTTGTAATCCTCATTCCCTTCCTTCCTCCTAAACGTGCCCTTCCCTCTCCCAAGCTCCATCTCCGCACTCAATGTAGCGAAAAAGGGTACAAAAACAACATCCGTCTGATTAACATCAAATACCCTTTTAGCAAAAGATTGAGTCCTCAAATTCTGAGGGGTCATCAGGTCCCCAGTGATCCAATACTCCGCACTGTACTGCTTGATAAGTGGATTCTCGGGATACGAGGGGAAATTGGAGCTCGTGTGCTCATGGGTGGCTCCAGTGCAGGGGTGATCCGGGTCGGAGCTAATGCGGGAGTCGGGTACAGAGGAGGACCAATACTGATCCAAGAGCCCATAGTTGAGGGATCTAGGGAGATCTGCTAAGTAGACTTTGAGGGGATTTTGGGTGGCTTGAAGGGTATTTTGAGGATTAAGAACAGATGGGTTTGATTTCGAGAATAACAAGACAAGAGAGAGGGAGAGAAGAGAAAAGAGGACGAAGATACGAAAGAGAGAAGGGATGGAGCAAGGAAATATGCTACCTTTAGTGGCGGCGGAGGAGGCGGCGGCGCCTAAGCTCCTTAGAGCCATTTCTTGATTCAGATTTTCTAAGCTGCTGTCGGTTTTGTGCAACTTTTAAGTCTTTAACTGTTCAGATTAAATTATACATAATTTTTTTAAAAAAAGTAAATTGTTTAAATTTTTTATATCTATGACTTCAAGACTTAAAGACGGCAGACTGCTGTGCTGAGCTAAAATCGCTATAAAAAAAATGATAATTATTTATTTCAATTAAGAAAATCACTTATTAAAATTGATACCCTTTTTTTAATTTTTTTAAAAAGATACCTGCAATGAGATAAAAAAAATTCCATAAATACACTTAAAATAATATGTATAATTAAATTAATATTTAAACAACGAAATGGTTCAATTACTATGAAATAGCTCTTCCAACAATGCACATCTCCAAATTCTTAATCATTCTTTCATTGTTGTTGTAGTTCTACATATGTAAATTTTATACCTTTCGACATTAATAAACTAAATTATTTTCTGCTTTGTTTCTCGGCTAATACCCATTTTCTTCTATTGTTAACATTTTCAAGATTTCAAACTCTGCTGAAATCAGAATCTACCAATAATAATAATAAAAAAAAAGGAGCAAAATTGAACTGAAAAAGCCAATTTGACCCATGAAAGATAAGTAATGGCATAGGGGAAGAGGGCATTTCAAGTTGAATTTTCCTACAACGGTCACAAATGCTCCAATTCCTCAATTGTACCCATAATTGAAAGTAAAAACAAATCTAGAAAAGACAACAAATTAAAGCACTAATTCTAACATACTAAAGTGAAGCAGAACCCTATGTTCTCAAACAAACTAAGCCTCTATCACTACCCCATCAAAATTCCAATTTCTAACAAGATCCCTTCGCACAGCACGGCTCCTGACTAGTCGTGGGGGTCCCGTCATTTCATCATGACTCGGATAATTTGGTTGTGGGGTCACTTTGGATGTGGATGCTATTGAAGGATGTCTTGGAGGAGGAAGAGAGAACTTCCTGGTTATGCAGTTCGCAATGGCAGAGCATCTTCCATCATTATCTGAACTCGACACTGAGTAGCTTCTAAAAGAGTGTGATGGACTTTCTACGCTATGGCATACTAGACAAGCTAGGCTCATATTCGGTTCCTGACTAGTTTCAGATTAACTATATCTTCTGTGCTGAAAGCTGTAATAATAATAATAATAATAATAAAATTAACATGTATGTGACATAGGACAGCTAGCAAATTAGGCACTATGAACCCCATGAAGAGTAGGTGATTAGTACTTGTATATGGTTAACCAGAGATGTTAGAAATGCAGAATTTCCTCACAGATTATAACACACAAACTGGAAATTTTATTAAAAAAAAGGCAGCATGGTCTTTAAACATCCAACCTATTTCTAAACCATTATGCTATGTTTGAGAAAACATACTGACCAATATATGTAATTTCAGTTACATTACATGCCGCATAACTTGGTTTGGTCATAAAAATTTGATGTAATGTAACATACATTGAATAATGTAATTTAATGCCTATAAAATGCTAAAACTGCATTTAATCATGATTACAATTTTCATATTTTTATTACCGCCATCACTTTTTATCATTCCCCCCATCACCATTACCATCAGCATCCACACCACCATTCACCCATAGGCTCCACCTCCATCATCTCTTTACTACAACTGTCATTATATAAAACTACATGAGTAAAAATCATTACATGTAATTTTCATTTGCAACTAAATATGAAAATGGAATGACAATCACATCATGTTACAATATAAATTTTATTACATTACATTTCATTATGTCCTAAACTAAGGATATCATGTTTTCCTAATCCAATATGGACTCCTAAGGACATCTGGACTATTATTACAACAGATCTGAAAATTACAAAAATACTGCTATTATTACACAGAGGTCTTGTTATTTTCCAACTACAGTTATCATTAAACTTCTGCAAAAATGTATTTGAACATTAGAATCATTTTGTGATCGTTCTCCATAAGTATATTCGCCAGTTGACTGCAAAATGCATATCTCCCAAGAACCAAAAGTCCTCTCTCAAATCCTCATCACAAGAGTTACCATTAATAATTCACAGAAAAATCAATTTTACCTAGACATAATGAAGGGTTTGATCAGATTCTTTAGCTCTGTTGTTTAGGAGCATCAACAACAAGATTTTTAAGTTTTGCAATTCTCACTCTTTTTTCCTTCTAGGGTAATTCAATTTTGACTTTATATTAACCTCCGGCAATCTTCATTCTCTATGCCACAATTACATAGTCCACAACAATAACAATGGCTAGATCAATAAGAACAAATTCACAGTTGACAGAACTTCAATCTTGATCTAAATTTTTTTCATAATCTCTTCTCTCTTGGATATAGGAGGACTAAAAGCTTTTTTCTTTAAAGATCAAAAGCAATAAGTTGAGGCTGTCCAAGTTTCAGATTCTCAAGACTTACATTTCAAGTCCATCCACAAATTCCTAAGCGATGCAAAAGAAAATAGACCGGAAAGTTTTAGAGTACCAGGAAGGGAACAAATTTAAGTAGATTTGAAATTTCAACCTAGATGGGACTCACTACTTTACACAATTTCTAGTATCTGTGAACTATAATTAGGTAATAGATTGAATGCACAAAGAAATATCATAAAGTTGGGTAACCCATATTTTGCATGTCTGGTGTAACATCATTTGGCTTCATGGAAATAGCCCCACTTCACATGTGATACAACACAAGTCTATTGCTGACCAAGAGCATGCATGACAAAGCTTTCGCACAACATATATAGAGCTAAAATCTGCAGTGGAACCATAAAAGAATTCACCACACAGCAAGGAATAATTTAAGGCACTCTTTTATGTGATAGCAATGTGCCTGACACTTCCAAAAGACGCAATCAAGTTGGTTGAAATCCAGCACATATATGCCTGATAGTATCTTGCATCTCTAGGGCATTGAATATTTTAAAGTTTATGTGACTGCTGAGAATGCATGACAAGACTTTCAACTTCCATAAAACAGATGTAATTTCCCTTTCAGATAATTTACCAAACAATAGGACATTTCTGCACTAAAATTACTAAATACTGCATCTAAGTGGACAGTATGTAAGAGGAAGGCAGATGCAAATTTGATGATTTTAACAACAAAAGACATAGGTTGGAACATAAAGAGGATTCACCAATACTTGCAGAAAGATAATAAACTGTTTCCAGCAGCCTCAAAAGAACTGCAATGATCTTCCAACTAGAGTTCAGATTCCTAAGGAAGGGATCTAATAACATCCTCAAACCATGCAAGCATGCAATTTAACTCCAACTGCTTATCAAAATTATTAATATAGTAATTTCCCACCTGTACAGTGAGCTACAATTTATCTATCAACCCTAGTTAAACTATAAATCCAGCCACACCTGTGGTGTCTTGAGTTAATTCTTCATACCCAATAAACTCACATTATTCCATTTGCATCTACCATGATGCCAAGAAACTCTATCACTTTATGTGTTACAAACAAATAACCACTTTAGTCCTGTCATAAATTCACACTGACTACACATAATCCAATCCCAATTTCTATAAACTCCACAAAGCATTGCACAACCTCGAACTGACAACCTAGTTTCATAATTTATTCTTTGAATGGACAAGCATCATGAGCTTCATTTTAAACTAGTGCTAATAAAATTGGTTGAGTTACTTGATCAGAGGCTTCATGTAAAATGACATTCTTGATAGAAAGTTTCAGTACACCAATCAAATATAATTTGAAGCTCATATATGTTAATGAATTCTTCTTCTTCAATCAAAATTCAATAATTGACATACCTTAATAATTTAATCACAAGACAGTGCCACAAATAAATACAGCTTCCAAAAAAAACAGTATGTATAGGAATGGAATTTCTTATTTTCCATCATGTTTTTTCTTTTTCTATTTTCAAACTTCTTTTGCACATAAAATGCCAAGTCTTAGATTTATTACAACAAGCTAACAACAGTCAACAACTTTCAACATTTTATTTTTCTCCCCTCTTCGACCACCTTTTCTTCCCCTTTTGAATGGTTAGATTTAAACATGTCTAATCTCACCCTTTTATTTTTTGCTGCTAAAAAAAATCTCATCCCATTGTTACCATTTATGGTAAAGCCCAAAAGCTTCTATTCTTTTATTTAATATCACTCCCATCTCAGGCATATTGCAAGAAATTTTGAGAGTCAGTTCTATCTTGCTAGAAGAAACAAAAATGTCTTACAAACCCATTCCTAACCTTGAACAAAGAGAACAATCATTTACTATTTTCCTTTTTCCTGCATCACAAATTAGCCACTGACTTCTCTTAATCCATTCGCGCATCATCCTTCTTCTTGTTTGTAATAGATATGTTTTACCAATTAAAATTCAAGCTGAACAGGACAACAAAATGAAACGTTTTTCCAATTCTCATTTTTTCAGATAGATTTCCATGTAGTATTTAATCTATCTAAACTTAAACTACCTTTCTAACCCAAAAGCCCACTACCATTAAAGTGAATTTTGCTACTAGTATCTGCAGAGAAAATGAGAAATATCTGCTTACTATACTATATATTAGTGGCTTTTCACGAAATAAGTAAAGAAACCAAAAAAATTCAGACACCTTTCTAACAGATATAAGCACTGTAATTAATGTCAGTTTTGCTACTAGGGCATACAAAAATCTTCTACACTCCTAAAGTATACGAGTGGCTATCCAAGAAAGTATAAACAAACCAATCAATCGGACAGGAAATGTATTAGATTGGCGCAGGCAAAATAATAGATTAAACTACAAGGGTAATTATGAGTTCAAAACCTTACCCACTTAATTAACTGATAAATTGCACCACACTTCAGTGTGCCCAACATTTTCACAGACACTAAATAAACCATGCAATCTGTTCGAGTCAAATACACATTAATGTGTTGCCTTTCTTTGCCAAGAAGTTTTTTTTTCTCTTTTTTTTTTCTTTTTCATTTTTTGGGTTTACGAAGAGTGGAGGGAGATTCAAAACTTGAAACTCTACCCGAATTGCCATATGAACCTACCACCTAATCCAAGTAGAAAGAAAGAGCAATCTTACAAACCCATTAAGCCAAAACCTAATTCAACACTGTCAATCAACCCTAAAAATTTCACGTTGCACACTATCAATCCTCAATCAAAACCAAAAGAACCTAATCCCAAGCCATGAACAACTCAACCCAAAATTTGGGTACATTATAAATAAAAATTTAAAAAACAAAAATTCGCCAGTATAACGAAAATGGATTATCAAAAGAAATAATATATCGTGAATGCCCAATACACCAACCGATAGAAGTATAAGACTGAAACATGTGAGTAATTGAGATCCAAAAAAAGAACAACAACAAACCTTAAATTGTAAAGTGATGAGGGTGTTCCGGTTTGGAGATTCCTGAGAGATTAAACAAGAAAGGATCCGAGAGACCGGACTCAATTGGATTGTATTTAATTATTTACATCCGAGCTATTGACTATTGAGAAGAAAGGTGGGAAGAGATTCTGCCAAGAGCACAAAAGAGAAGCAACAACTACACGAGCGCAAATGGGGCGTACAGTTGGGTCCTACAAGGATCGACCAATAATGAATGGCCATGTCAGAAGATGGGTGGGGCCCATATTTCCTATATGATGGTAGATAACGAAGATGGTATCTACAAGTCAACCCTTGAGTGTGTAAATTTTGTGCTTAAGTGGAAATAAAAAATCTTAATTATTAATAGTAATAAAATAATTGTTGATTATTAGCATATCAATCATAGTTGACTTTACTTTACTTTTTCATGCATTTACACGCAATTTTTATATTTAATATGGTCAAATTCTATGAATGTTTACTAATTAGTATTTACCCTGAATAATAATTTATTGCGTGCTATTTGATCAATTCAATTTTTATGGGGTGTGACTTTTTTTCTTATTAGAAATATTAGACGTTCTCAAATAATATTTGGTTAATTTTGAAATTATCTCGTAAATTATTGTTAAGTTATTTATTACTATTAGATTTGAGCTTTTTGACTTGGTTAGAGGTACTTTAAATATTTTTAATTCAAGATATCAAATTAAAAGCTTTTTTAAGTCATGAATATACAGTTAGGATGTGATAAAATCAAATTAAATTACATATTTGATTCGATACAATAGTTATTTAATTCTATCTTGATTGAAATTTTAAAGGGATTAATATTCTCGTGTGGGGTGAATAGTTTTCATTTCCCATCTCATGGAAAACCCTTTTCGCTCGGAGTTAACAGTTTTGACAATATATCCAACTTCATTTCTTCTTGATTGAATTGATTGAAAGGAATTCCTATGGCTCCAATAAACAAACTATTTCAATAAGCTAAAAAAGGGTATCTTGAGCAATTTCAATAATCGGGTTCATTGATATTCCTGATGACAAGGAAGAAAAAATGAATTTAGAAAATCAAATAAAACTAAAACTTTTTAAATTTTTATTTGATACAGTTATACTATGGAAAAATAGAACATTTTGCAGAAATTTTTGCTAATGCTAATGATTTTCTGGCCATCCTATGGTTGTTCAAGGTTCCGAATTAAATATTTATTTTATTTTATTTTTGATGGACAATTCTTTTTGTTGTTAGACTCAAAATAAAAAAAAAATTTAACTCAACTAAATTTTAAACAATTTCATTATGTTCAAATTAAATTTTTATCCTAACTAAGTTTATCATACGATTCACACCCCTGCTAACGATTAATATTAATTAGGGTACCGAATCTCCAACCTCAAAAACTCTATTAGTCATGTGTTGATAAGCTTGTTGCTTCATACAATATAGTAACATTCATTCATATAATTATAATAAAATTCAAATATATAAGCAAGTATTACGATACCATATTTTAAAAATTCAACTAAAATGATTTTTTTTTTAAAATCACTTTTGGTTGCATTATGGTTATAATAACTATTTTAAAAGTCTTGTAAGAAATAGAAAAAAAACAATTATAAAAAAACATCATCAAATTTAAACACATTGTCTTAAGCTTCAACTCGCATCAAGATTTACAAATACTCATTCAAATGGATTAAATATTTAAAAAGTTTACATAACTTTAAACAAAAGACATTTTGGTGTATCACTCATCCAATGTTGTTTGTCTTGTGACTCTTCAAATCAGACTCCTATCTCTGTCAGTAACTCTCTAATCGTTTTCCATATTTGCATGTAAAAAACACTCATATTCCAACCAACTCATGCTTAATGGTATATATGTGCATGTTCCTGTATATATAATATATTAACCATTTTACACTATGATTTCTTATGTACATGTCTTATATGTCATGTTTATCGCCCTATCCTTCTAGATGCATACTTAGACATATAAATTATCAGTGTACTTTTCCACATTGATAAGTATACATTCATCCAATAACATAACATGTAATTTCGTATACATATATTCTTAATCACAAACATGTATGGATGTAATCAATCATGACATAACTTACTTATCGTGTGAGTATGCATTATATCATTCCATAATTCACAATTTAATATATCAATAATCATAGTCATACTTATCATATAATTCATATAATTTACTTATTTGAAGAAAAATCCATCAACTGTTCTATCATATTCTTTTATTTCACATAAAACTCTAAGTCAGACTATCTAGATATGGATTATGGAATAGAAGCACTCGCACTCGAGTTTAAACCACTCTACCCACTATTTATATAGGCTCATTCGAGCTTCTAAAGTCAATAGCACTCACATTCAAGCTTAAATCACTTTGACAGAGTTTATAAAACAACTACATATATCATAGATCAAAGGCATTTGCACCCTAGTTTAAGTCACTTTGTCCTCATAAAATAGTTTTGTTGACCATCATCTTATTATACAATACCGTTATCTCCCTTAATGATATGTCATTTATCATATTCTAGTTCTAGGTTAGAAAAATAGGCATCATAAACTTGTATCTTTTATCATTTTATTTGTCATAATCACATGCATGTTCATAATTCACATCCTTGCATAACAATACATGTAATACCCGTATATAAGATCTATAAGTTGTGTTAATGGTTGGTGAAAGTTAAGAGTTAAGAAAAGTATTAAAAAGTTTCAAAGTTGTTGATTTTTTACTATTTTACACTTGTGGTAAAATGGTGTCACAGTTGTAAATGTCAGTTCTTCAGTGAACAAACTGTGAAGATTGATCGTGATCGTGAATTGGTAGATCACATCCATAAAGGATGAGACATGGCCATGAATCTTGGGCAGTCAGGATAGGTGAGATAATCGTAATTTTTTTCTCTGCCATCCCTTTAAATCCATTTTCCACTTTCTAAAAACCAACGTAACACGCCACCTTCATCTTCTTCTACCTTCAGATCACCACCTTTTATTTTTGGGGAGATTGAGAGACCTAGTTTCATTAGAGAAAGTGAGAGAGAAGAGTGAGAGAAAAAGTTTGTAAACTTGTAAGTGAGGAGTTCAATTTTGTATTTTTTGTATTTTGTCCAAGTTCCAGGAGACTAAGAGAATATTTTGCTTGTGTCTAGGAGATGGTAAAAGTGTTGAAAGTCTATCTCAAAGGATAAGACAAGCTTAGAAAGCTAAAGCTTTGGTCATGTTCCATTCTAGGTAAAAAATTTGTACATAACACCATTCAAAGGCTCGAGTTGTATGTTTATATGTTATTTGTTATTAATGCATGTTGTGAGTAATTATGGGGTAAGATAGAGTATGATTTTAGGTTAAATGCACTTAGAGACATATTGTGGTTGATAGGTTGAGATGGTAGATTGAGATGCTAATAGATTATATTGGTAAATATTGATATTTATAAATGTTATTGACATGATATATGGCTTGTATGCATGCTAGAGTGTTAATAGAGTGGTTGACATTGGACAACCGTAGAGATTATTGCATGTGAAAATGGTATGAGATGGTGCTCTCTTTTCTCAAAAGATTTCCATATTTACGACCTTGAACTGATGGTTTACGGGCATGAGTATTGTGAATTGAAGTTGTGTTACTAAAGCAGATCAATTCACATGTAACTTCACGGTTGAGATCGCGGTCGTGAACATGTTGCTGATTCACAAGTAAATCATAGTTTGATTCAATGATAAACTACTCGTGAAGGGATTCTTCACAATCATCAAATGTATTCACAAACGTGAAGCTACTTAATCTTCAAAAGTTGTATGTTTGTATGTGAATTGAGTTTGATTTGGGTTGAGACGGAGCACATTTGTCGTATGGTTATAACATATTATGAGAATACATGTTATGGTTATGATTATGAGATTCAGGATGATGTACATTATGAAAATAATATGTGATATGATAAATAGTGAAGCCTATTACTTTGATTAGAACTAGAGCTAGAAGAGATGACATGCCATTGAGAAGAGATTTGTACTAGATAGCCTAGATTGGTCACGTTCGAGATTCTTTGAGGTCAGAGTTAAGCCATGTGTGCTTCTCTCTGTGTTTGATATGTGCATGCTCTTTTCTTCAGATATGTATTAAAATAAGCTCAGGCAGGTATCTTGAGGGTTCGGGTAAGAGTTGTAGGTTACTTGCATCCAATTTAGTCTAATTATGAGTAAAACAGCCAAGGAAAAAGGTAATTAATAATATTTATATATGGTGTACAATTGCGTATTTGATGGTTGTTATATTGTTATGTTATATATAATTGAGTATTGTATTGAGAATATTGAGGCATGACATCATAAATACATGGTATATTGTATGTGCGGACGATGATGTAAGTGATATTGGTATGATGGTAAAGTGTATCATATATTTGTATATGTATGTTGTACTTTGTATATTGTTATATACTACTAAGCATTATATTACATAGCGAATGAGTGTTCCCATGCACAAGTTTAGAGCTTACGTCTTAATCAACAGAAAAGGACACCTAAGAGCAGAGTCAAGGATACACACTTGAGGTGGGTAATACAACTGTTGTATATTTTTGTTATTTTTATTGGGTTTGGATAGTTATAGATGTACATACTTTTATTTTTAGAAATATATAATTGTATAACTATCCATTTTATAAAAACCATTGGGCTAGTGCATTGTCCGTTTGTTATTGTATTAAATCTTTATTTGTATTTAAGTCTTTTAATGATATTTTATAATTTTAATAAGTTATTATGGCCATAGTGCATCAAATTTTAATTTATGATGTTTTGAAATCATATGCATCGAAATATTTTTTGGTAGAATTGAATTTATTATTAATTATATCAAAATGTGTTACAATGCATATATGTAAGCCTTATATTGTGTACCATGTCATTCTCGTTTTCTCTTTATTATACACATATGGTTTGCTCACACAAGATGTATGTAGTTTCTCATCATTTCATGACATCATGTAACTGGTTAAGTCATACAAGCCATAAAATAACACCATCATTGTAACACCCTTATAACATTTGTTCTATATATACGTTACGTGGGTAAATACGATTATAGTCGATGTATGCCGAAATTTTTTTTTTTATTCCTTTTTATTTTTCCAAAAATTTCGGCAGCATAACGGCTATAAACTAACTAACCCACCTGCAAAGCAAACAATCCACAGCCCAATATTGGGCACAACAATCCACATAATGTAATATATTTCCATTCAACCACAATTCTCTACACATATAATAATTCGCAAATATTCATTTATCAGAATATATACATAATTTTATTCATACAACACCATATCTAAACTTATATATACATGCCATTTTATACTATAACCTACAATTATGTCAATATTCTGTCAGCTCCCAAAAGTTGTATGCTTGCTTCTGCCTTTCCTGCTACTACCTGCACGCAGTCAAATAACTACGTGCTGAGCATTAATATGCTCAGTGGTGATTACTAATCTAAAAATTTCCACTAACTATATTTTCATACATCTATACATACAATAGTATTTTAATATACTATTCAATTTTTCTTTAATATATAATTCTTTTTATCAATACATTATTATTTTTTTTATATACTCTTAATTCACTATATAATATTTTTATTTCTTATTATTATTTTTTTTTCTGAACTTTCAATTTAGTCTGTTTTTACTTTAATTATCCATTCTTATTTATTTATTTATTTATTTCATTTATTTATTTGATTAGCTTCAATTTCACTTTAATTCTTAAATTTCTATTTATTTACAATTATACCACTAACTATATATTATTTTCACTTTTGCCACTAATATTTATCATTTTATTCTTTTTTTTATTCATTTATTTTTTTTCTACACAATTTAATATCTATATTCACTTATTTTTCATTTTTTTCAATTTTACATCTTTTTTCTTTTGTTACAATATTCACTTTTATCATATTTACCAAATTTATCACTTATGTCCTTTTTATTATTTTTCTCATATTTTTCCCTTATTTCATTTTTATCATTTTTTTCATTTTAATCATTTTTCTCATTTTTCATTCACAATTGTCATTTCATTTTTTTTTATTTGCCCCTAGATTCAATCCGATAGAAAATCTTCGGACCAGATACATGGGACGTGGACTCAAAAGTCCACTACACTGAAGAGTAATCCCGAAAGATCACCCGAGCACTGCACTGTATAATATTTATTGAATCACTATCACTGTAGTAGACCATCATTGGTCTACATAAGCGAGTCGCCATGACCCGCACCGCGGTAATAATGTCCCTATGGCTAGCCAATTATATCCTGGGTAGATTTAACCATCAGAAAATAACTAAGGGCATTATTTTATTTCTTTAATTTCATTTCCATTAAATTCATAAAATTTATTATTTTTACATTATTAATCACTTAATATTTTATTCTTTTATAACAATTTTATCACTACCAAAATTTTTCATTCTGATATATCAATATTTCATTATGGATAATCAATTAAGTTATAAACTCACTAAATACTTTTTATTCATTATTATTCATTTCATACATAATATCATCCATAAATAGAAAAATATGCAATATTTAATCTAAAAATTTTCAATAAATTTATACACACCTAAAATCATATTATATTGCATTTCATAACTAAATTTTCATTTAATTAGCAAAGAAAATATTAATTTCTCCACTTTCATTTTTCGGCCTATATTTAATTTGCATCATTAAAATTTTTCTTTCAATTTCTAATTATTCATTTCACTAATTAATACATTCATTATTCCATATATATCATAATTTTACATTAAAATATATTTATTCCTTAATATTCATTTTTCACATAATAAGGTCATATTTTACAATTTCCACTAGTCAATTTTTTTAATTGAAATTAATCATTCTAATTCACTTTTCATAATCCATTAATTATGTTTTAAGCATTAATTTAACAATTACATACAAAACACACAATTTTCTAAATTTCCATAACCCTAAATTATACTTAATTAATGGAAATAATTAGATTAAGGAATCACTAACCTTAATTGCTTGTTTAGGCCTTCCTAAACTTCCTTCTCCTTCTCCTTTCCCTTGGAAGAACCTTCTCCTTCTCTTGAACCTACCATGGACAATTTTTTCCTTCATTAATCCACCATTAATTTACTTCCTAAACTCAAATAAACTTCATATTTATCATCTACATGTCTTAAACTACCTATTTGAACCATTAAATTAATTTAAAACCATAAATTTTGCTTACCTCAAATTTGAATCCTAACTTTCCTCCTTTAATTTCCTTCCACTTTAGGCTCCCAAATGAAGATTAAAAACTCCTATTAGCTATTAAAGAGGCTGAAATTATTTTTGGGTGGTTGATTTTGGTGTGAGAATTGAAAAAAAATGAAGAAATTTTGAAGAAAAGAAATGAAGGAATGGCACGGCAAAACAAGGGAAAGAAAGAAGAAGGTGATTAACCAGAATTCTGTCTAGAGAATTCTGTAAATATGGGTTTTTATAGTGGGTTACTTTGGATGGGCTTGGGCCAAACAAAGCCCAATCCATTTAGGCTCAATTATGCACTATAAATTATTTTTCTCACTTTTCAAGCTCAATTTCATCCAAATTTGATTTCATAATTCATAAAATATTTTTATATGTCTACACAAAAATTTTCAACTCAATCGGAGTTCATTTTCTGTCCAGCTCACTTAAATCGGACTGATAATTCAATTTTCGGTGTTACCGTAAAATTCCTTTTTCACTGTCAAATAATCCTAAATATTATTTAGAGTCTATCCATATCTTAAAATAAATTTTTGGATGTCGTTTGCTATTTTTCATAGCCCGGTCAAAGTATGGTCAACTAACTATTTAATCAAACCGGGTCTTTTTTTTCTTAATTTTGACTTTTGAGGGCTTATTTGACTTTATTTTCACTCCAAATTTTACCCTCAGACTAGTCACAACCTATATTTTCCGATGATCAAATAAAATATTTTTCACCCACAGGTGTATTTTTGACCCCCGGGTATACTGATCAATCTCGGAAACTACAGTTTATGACTAACCCGGTATTTGGGCCATTACAATTCTCCCCTACTAATAAAAATTTCGTCCTCGAAATTTTACCTGTATTAAACAACTGCGGATATTGTTGCCTCATTGCAGCTTCTGGCTCCCACGTGGCTTCTTCCACATTGTGGTGACTCCATAACACCTTCACTAGTGGAATTTGCTTGTTCCTGAGCTGTTTAACCTCTTTGGCTAGAATCTTTAATGGTTCCTCCTCATAAGTCATATCAGCCTGTATTTGAATCTCTTCTGGCTTAATCACATGACTTGGGTCTGATCTATACCTCCGTAGCATTGACACGTGGAACACATCATGAATCTTTTCCAACTCTTGAGGCAGCTTCAATCGATAGGCTACGGGTCCCACTCGCTGTATAATCTCATAAGGGCCTAAAAATCTCGGACTTAGTTTGCCCTTCTTGCCAAATCTCATAACTTTCTTCCAGGGTGATACTTTTAAAAACACTCGATCTCCGACCTGGAACTCTATATCTTTTCTTCTTACATCTGCATATGACTTCTGTCGGTCCATGGCTTCTTTCAATCTGTCCTTGATCACCCGTACCTTCTCTTCGGTTTCTCGAACCAAATCAGTCCCCATTAGCTTCTTTTCACTCAATTCTGTCCAACATAAAGGAGTTCTACATTTTCTCCCATACAGTGCTTCATACGGCGCCATTTTGATGCTGGACTGATAGCTGTTATTGTAAGCAAACTCTGCTAATGGCAAATACTTTTCCCAACTACTTTCAAACTCGAGGACGCAACATCGCAACATATCCTCAAGTATCTGAATTACACGCTCTGATTGCCCATCAGTCTGAGGATGAAAAGCTGTACTGAAATGAAGTTTTGTCCCCAATGCTTCCTGCAACTTTTTCCAGAACTGGGAAGTAAATCTGGGATCCCTGTCTGAAATAATAGAGGATGGTACTCCATGGAGTCTCACTATCTCATTGATGTAGATTTCTGCCAACTTGGTCAATGGATAGTCCCTCCGTACTGGTATGAAATGGGCTGATTTCGTGAGTCTATCAATGACTACCCAGATAGCATCATGCTTCTTTCCCGTCAGAGGCAATCCCGTCACAAAATCCATGGTCACTCGATCCCATTTCCACTCTGGTATCGCAATGGGCTGAAGTAAACCAGATGGAACTTGATGCTCAGCTTTCACCTGTTGGCATATCAAACATTTACTCACGAATTCTGTCACATCACGTTTCATTCCTGGCCACCAATAGTATACTTTCAAGTCCTGATACATCTTGTTACCACCAGGATGCATAACATAGCTACTATGATGAGCTTCTGTGAGAATATTCTTCTTCAATTCATCTTGATCCGGTACACATAACCTCCGGTTGAAATAAAGACTTTCATCTTCACCCAAAGAATAACCACCTTCATTGCCCTCTTTTACTCTGTTCACTATGGCAATCAAGCGATCGTCTAGCTTTTGTGCCGCTTTCACTTGCTGAAGAAAATCTGGTTTCACTTGCATTTCTGCTATTATTGCTCCATCTTGTGCCATATCCAATCTGACATTCATCACTCGAAGGGCTGCCATAAATTTTCTACTAAGTGCATCAGCTACTACATTCGCCTTGCCTGGATGATAGTCGATTAAGCAGTCATAGTCTTTTATCAATTCAAGCCATCGTCTCTGCCTCAAATTAAGTTCCTTCTGTGTGAGCAAATATTTCAAACTTTTGTGATCTGTGTAAATGTAACATTTCTCACCATAAAGATAATGTCTCCAAATCTTCAAGGCGAGAACAATTGCTGCAAGCTCAAGATCGTGAGTAGGATAGTTCTTCTCATGAGTCTTGAGTTGTCGAGAAGCATATGCAATCACCTTACCTTCCTGCATCAATACACAACCTAACCCATTCTTGGAGGCATCACTGTAAATCACAAAATCCTTGCCAGATTCTGGTTGAGTTAACACTGGGGCTTCTGTCAACATGTTTTTAAGCTTCTCAAAGCTTCTTTGACATTTATTTGTCCATTCAAACTTTACGTGCTTCTGTAACAGTCGAGTAAGCGGCGCTGCTATGGTGGAAAAACCCTTTACAAATCTCCTATAATACCCAGCCAAACCTAAAAAACTTCTGACTTCTGTAACAGTCTTAGGTATTTTCCACTGTAAGATTGCTTCAATCTTATTTGGATCCACCTTTATCCCTTCAGCTGAAATTACATGACCCAAGAATGATACTTCATTCAACCAGAAGTCACACTTACTAAATTTTGCATACAGCTGCTTCTCTCTCAGTATCCATAAGACAGTTCGTAGGTGTTTGTCATGTTCTTCTAGTGTCTTCGAATACACTAGAATATCATCAATAAATACCACCACGAACTGGTCTAGATAAGGATGAAAGACCCTATTCATTAGATCCATGAAAGCTGCTGGGGCATTCGTAAGTCCAAATGGCATGACTAAAAACTCATAGTGGCCATATCTTGTGCGAAAGGCAGTCTTGGGCACATCTGCTTCTTTTACTTTCAACTGATGGTAGCCCGATCGTAGATCAATCTTTGAAAATACACCTACTCCCTTCAATTGATCAAATAAGTCTTCAATACGTGGAAGGGGATACTTATTCTTGATTGTCACTTTATTCAACTGTCTGTAGTCAATGCATAATCTAAGAGATCCATCCTTCTTCTTTACAAAGAGTACCGGTGCCCCCCAAGGTGAAATACTGGGTCTGATAAAGCCTTTATCAAGCAATTCCTGCAGCTGAATCTTCAACTCCTTGAGTTCTGTAGGCGCCATCCTGTAGGGTGCAATCGAAATAGGTGTTGTGCCTGGAGCTACATCAATAGTGAATTCGACTTCCCTGTCAGGTGGTAAGCCTGGTAATTCATCGGGAAAGACATCTGGATAATCTCTCACTGTAGGCACATCTGAAATATTAAGATCTTCCTTTTTAGCTTCCATTGCATAACACAAATAAGCAATGCACCCCTTTCTTATAAGTCTCTTGGCAGCTGTAGCTGAAATTACATCTAACAGAAAGTCTGTTCTTTCACCCACAATAGTGATTTCTCGATCATCGGAGAGTCTAAGTGTCACTCTCTTCCGTTTACAATCTACTGTTGCTTGATGGGTGGATAACCAATCCATCCCTAAAATCACATCAAACTCGCGGAATGGGAGTTCAATTAGATTAGCTAGGAATTCATAACCTTGTGCACTAATGGAACAATTCCTATACACCTTGTTCACCACAACACTATTCCCTAAAGGATTGCTCACTAGGATGTCCTGGTCTAACTGTGAATCTTTTAACCCTTTCCCCCGTGCAACATCAGTATTTATGTAGGAATGTGTGGAACCAGGATCAATAAGTGCATAAACAGAATCAGTCATAAGTATGAATTTACCTACTATCACATCAGGAGCATCCTCATCTTCTCTGGCTCTCACTGCATATGTACGACCTGTAGCTCGTCCCTGACCCTGGGACTGCTGTGCAGAAGGTCTAGATGCTGATGGGTTAAGGGCTGCTCCCCTACCTCGGCCTCTGGATGGTAAGGATCCAATGCCAGGTGCTGGTGATATAGCTGTAGAAGCTTGAGCCACTGGACAATCCCTGACCTGATGATCTTTTGAACCACACTTGAAACAGGCGCCAGTCAAATATCTGCACTCTCCTGGGTGAGCTCTACCACAATGGCTACAAGTCTGAACTATACCTGCCCCTCTGCCTCTAGGTGTACTGCCCACAGAAGTGACTGAGGCATTGCCACGGAATATATTTCCTTGTCCACGCCCTGGTACAACTGATGTACGACTCTGTGATGGAGCTGGTCCCCTATACTTCTTACTCTGAGAACTCGAACCACTGAACTGTCCCGACTTCCTCTTCTGCTGAAACCGAGTTTGCCTGCTAACCTCATCTGTCTGAATACTTTCCACTTTAATTGCAGCTTCTACCAAGGCACGCAAATTTGGATGCTGCTGTGCACCCACTATCTGTTTGATCTTATTATGGAGACCCCTCTCAAATCTCTGACATAACTTCTCTTCTGTCAGCTGGTAATCATCAAGGTAGGCACTGAGACGCTCAAACTCGCGCTCATACTCTGCTACTGTCTTGTTTCCTTGCCTGAGTCTCCAAAAGGCATCTTGCATCTCTGCTTTATACTCTGACCCTATATATTTCTTTTCAAACTGGGCCAAGAAGAAATCCCAATTCAACTGTTCACCTGGGGTATGCTTGCGTACTGAATCCCACCAGATGAATGCAGGACCCTGAAGTAATGCCACAGTACCTTCAAATTTCTCTTCAGGCGGGCTGTGAGTAATTTCAAATAACCTCTTAATCTTGAACAACCATTCCTCAACTTGTACAGAGGTCAATGGATCACGCCCATAGAAATCTTCAGCTCCCAATCTCTTCAACTGTTCCAAAATCGGCTTCTTTTTAGGTGGAGCTGGAGGCTGTACTTGGGCCGCTGGCTGTGGCTGTTGAGCTTGTTCAGCTTGCATTCTATGTTGAATATAATCAGCCATGAGGTGAAGAAAATCCGGCTGTGGCGGTGGAGGTGGTGCAACTGGTGGAGTAACATTCTGTTGCGAGGTTTCAGCTTGCCTAGCACTAACCGACGCTTCACTCTCACCGTCCCCATCACCTTGACCTTGTTGGGATGCCATTATTCACTATAAAACAGGAAAGGAGCAAGCATACGTTAGACTTATTACACATTTCATCCATCAATTGGCATGTATATATATATAATTCATTCACTTATTTCCAACTCCGATCTTAGAACCGTCTAAACCATGCTCTGATACCACTAAAACTGTAACACCCTTATAACATTTGTTCTATATATACGTTACGTGGGTAAATACGATTATAGTCGATGTATGCCGAAATTTTTTTTTTATTCCTTTTTATTTTTCCAAAAATTTCGGCAGCATAACGGCTATAAACTAACTAACCCACCTGCAAAGCAAATAATCCACAGCCCAATATTGGGCACAACAATCCACATAATGTAATATATTTCCATTCAACCACAATTCTCTACACATATAATAATTCGCAAATATTCATTTATCAGAATATATACATAATTTTATTCATACAACACCATATCTAAACTTATATATACATGTCATTTTATACTATAACCTACAATTATGTCAATATTCTGTCAGCTCCCAAAAGTTGTATGCTTGCTTCTGCCTTTCCTGCTACTACCTGCACGCAGTCAAATAACTACGTGCTGAGCATTAATATGCTCAGTGGTGATTACTAATCTAAAAATTTCCACTAACTATATTTTCATACATCTATACATACAATAGTATTTTAATATACTATTCAATTTTTCTTTAATATATAATTCTTTTTATCAATACATTATTATTTTTTTTATATACTCTTAATTCACTATATAATATTTTTATTTCTTATTATTATTTTTTTTTCTGAACTTTCAATTTAGTCTGTTTTTACTTTAATTATCCATTCTTATTTATTTATTTATTTATTTCATTTATTTATTTGATTAGCTTCAATTTCACTTTAATTCTTAAATTTCTATTTATTTACAATTATACCACTAACTATATATTATTTTCACTTTTGCCACTAATATTTATCATTTTATTCTTTTTTTTATTCATTTATTTTTTTTCTACACAATTTAATATCTATATTCACTTATTTTTCATTTTTTTCAATTTTACATCTTTTTTCTTTTGTTACAATATTCACTTTTATCATATTTACCAAATTTATCACTTATGTCCTTTTTATTATTTTTCTCATATTTTTCCCTTATTTCATTTTTATCATTTTTTTCATTTTAATCATTTTTCTCATTTTTCATTCACAATTGTCATTTCATTTTTTTTTATTTGCCCCTAGATTCAATCCGATAGAAAATCTTCGGACCAGATACATGGGACGTGGACTCAAAAGTCCACTACACTGAAGAGTAATCCCGAAAGATCACCCGAGCACTGCACTGTATAATATTTATTGAATCACTATCACTGTAGTAGACCATCATTGGTCTACATAAGCGAGTCGCCATGACCCGCACCGCGGTAATAATGTCCCTATGGCTAGCCAATTATATCCTGGGTAGATTTAACCATCAGAAAATAACTAAGGGCATTATTTTATTTCTTTAATTTCATTTCCATTAAATTCATAAAATTTATTATTTTTACATTATTAATCACTTAATATTTTATTCTTTTATAACAATTTTATCACTACCAAAATTTTTCATTCTGATATATCAATATTTCATTATGGATAATCAATTAAGTTATAAACTCACTAAATACTTTTTATTCATTATTATTCATTTCATACATAATATCATCCATAAATAGAAAAATATGCAATATTTAATCTAAAAATTTTCAATAAATTTATACACACCTAAAATCATATTATATTGCATTTCATAACTAAATTTTCATTTAATTAGCAAAGAAAATATTAATTTCTCCACTTTCATTTTTCGGCCTATATTTAATTTGCATCATTAAAATTTTTCTTTCAATTTCTAATTATTCATTTCACTAATTAATACATTCATTATTCCATATATATCATAATTTTACATTAAAATATATTTATTCCTTAATATTCATTTTTCACATAATAAGGTCATATTTTACAATTTCCACTAGTCAATTTTTTTAATTGAAATTAATCATTCTAATTCACTTTTCATAATCCATTAATTATGTTTTAAGCATTAATTTAACAATTACATACAAAACACACAATTTTCTAAATTTCCATAACCCTAAATTATACTTAATTAATGGAAATAATTAGATTAAGGAATCACTAACCTTAATTGCTTGTTTAGGCCTTCCTAAACTTCCTTCTCCTTCTCCTTTCCCTTGGAAGAACCTTCTCCTTCTCTTGAACCTACCATGGACAATTTTTTCCTTCATTAATCCACCATTAATTTACTTCCTAAACTCAAATAAACTTCATATTTATCATCTACATGTCTTAAACTACCTATTTGAACCATTAAATTAATTTAAAACCATAAATTTTGCTTACCTCAAATTTGAATCCTAACTTTCCTCCTTTAATTTCCTTCCACTTTAGGCTCCCAAATGAAGATTAAAAACTCCTATTAGCTATTAAAGAGGCTGAAATTATTTTTGGGTGGTTGATTTTGGTGTGAGAATTGAAAAAAAATGAAGAAATTTTGAAGAAAAGAAATGAAGGAATGGCACGGCAAAACAAGGGAAAGAAAGAAGAAGGTGATTAACCAGAATTCTGTCTAGAGAATTCTGTAAATATGGGTTTTTATAGTGGGTTACTTTGGATGGGCTTGGGCCAAACAAAGCCCAATCCATTTAGGCTCAATTATGCACTATAAATTATTTTTCTCACTTTTCAAGCTCAATTTCATCCAAATTTGATTTCATAATTCATAAAATATTTTTATATGTCTACACAAAAATTTTCAACTCAATCGGAGTTCATTTTCTGTCCAGCTCACTTAAATCGGACTGATAATTCAATTTTCGGTGTTACCGTAAAATTCCTTTTTCACTGTCAAATAATCCTAAATATTATTTAGAGTCTATCCATATCTTAAAATAAATTTTTGGATGTCGTTTGCTATTTTTCATAGCCCGGTCAAAGTATGGTCAACTAACTATTTAATCAAACCGGGTCTTTTTTTTCTTAATTTTGACTTTTGAGGGCTTATTTGACTTTATTTTCACTCCAAATTTTACCCTCAGACTAGTCACAACCTATATTTTCCGATGATCAAATAAAATATTTTTCACCCACAGGTGTATTTTTGACCCCCGGGTATACTGATCAATCTCGGAAACTACAGTTTATGACTAACCCGGTATTTGGGCCATTACAATCATCATGTTCACTTACATGCTCACATACTAGGATTCATACATTGACTTCATTCATCGTTCATGTTATCATAACATAATATAAATTTTATAGCAATTTTAACATCTCATATCAAATCTCAAAATCTCACGCATACTCTTACTTATGTCATGCTTTCATTAGCCTATATATATATATATATATATACACACACACACACACAAAGTTCACCTTATAATTCTCATAAAGTATCCATATTTTATACTCATATCCCATATGCACCATTATAATATAACATGTAACGACTGGACCAACTCTTTGCATAACAGACTGCGCCCACCCGCCGTCTCACTGAGACCAACAGGCTGCCGGGGTCTATGACCCAATACCTCCAACCCATCACTGTCAGCCGTTTGCATAGCAGACTACACAGTAGGTTGTTGGAGGCAGGGATCGAACCCTTAACCTCCCTTTAGTCTCAGTAAGAGACTACCAGTTGTACCATGGTATGACGGGTGGGCGCAGTCTCTTACTGAGGCATGCTAGCTTATCATGTTTACATATTTGTGTAACAAATTAAACATCATTCCATATTTCATTCGTACGCAGTAGTTTGTGTACGTTTTATACTCATAACATGTTTCTAGATATAAAAGACAATATAGTATACCATATTTGAAAATATATCAAAACATGAAATTCAACCATTATTCATTTTTCTTTCACTCTGGTTCTCGATCGTGAACACTACCTTCATGGGTTAGTACCCATGAACCATGTTGTGATTTTGTTCATGAAGAATTCTAGACATACAATAGTCATACAATCATTCATTTACAGTTGTGAAAATACCTTCATGGGCGTAAAACCATGCTTCATGGCTTCTCAAGTCATGAAACTGACAATGACTCTAGGCATGAACAATTTCCCCCAAAACCAAAAATCTATGTTCTTATGGTTCACGACCGTGACATAGTATTCATGGGCATGAATCCATACTCACGACTTTTCTAGCCGTAAAACTGGTTGTGACTCTAAACGTGAATAAATTTGCCCAAAACCGTAATTCATATGCCTTATGATTTAGGCCATGACATAGTATTCATAGGTATAAATTTGAAAATTTTTATGTGTAGAAAATTATTCAAAATAGGGCATTACACCTTTAACATGCAAAGTCTCCAAAATTGGTCAATGTCAATCACTCCTATCACACATAAATGAATTAATAACATCATTTCCATGTTATAATCTTTATATCAACCCAATTAAATTATAATCATATCAAAACAACTCTAGATCTAAAATTTAATCACTTTATATTCAAACACATCTATCTATATGCATTCCAATACTTTTAAGCATTATTAACCATCAAACATACATGTTTAATTCATAAAAGCTTCACACAACACTCAAATGACATATTTTGGGATTTGAATGTACATATACACTAACATTTTCCAAAGAGCTTCTTTTTACCATTTTAAGCTTGATCCAAGCTTATCTTTTCTTTTAGGGGTGATCTTTAACTTCTCTATGGTCTCCAAAATTCTTCCTTTTTTGTTTAGGTTAGGTCTCTTTTGATTTCCAACTTCCCTTTCTATTCCTTTCTCTAAAACCTCCAAGCTATGGCCAAAATCATCCTCTCACGCTCTTCTCCTTTGATTTCCATAGTATATATGCAGTTTCCTTGGTGAAAGTTTAGATTTTTACCTTTTATATTAGGAATGATAATGAGGCGGGTTCGGGTTAGAGTTCTCCATCTCCATCTCCAACCTCAAAATCCCGCCTTGTATCTCGCTGGAGAAAAGTTTTGGATCCCCGTTCTCGCATTACATGGAGACAAGGATCTTTGACCCCACCCGTTTTCTGATTTTTATTAAAATTTTTTATTTTATTTTAATGTTAAAAATAATTTTTATTTTTATTTATTAGTTAATTATATAATTTTTAAATAAAAAAATATTTTTTACTTTAAATAAGTGTTATATTTTTATTTTATTATTTTTTGAAAAATATATATATATTCAAGGCGGATGATGTATATACTATCACTGTCTCATTCTCATCACAAAAAATTTAGAGGTCGATGCGAGAAATAAAAATTATAAAAAAATTCGCTTTATTCTGGACAGAATCAGAATGGAATACTGCGAGAGCGGATTTAATTGTCATCCCTGTCTTAGATGAAGAGAAAGAAGAAAAATGGAGAAAAAAAGATAGAAATAGGTTTTGCGTGTAGAAGTGGAGGAAAAATGAGTTGTGCAGAAAAGTGTGAAAATGAAGAAAGTTCTCATCTTTTTAAAACTATGTCCCTACACACTTTTATGAGCATGAACATACCCTTCATTAATTTTTCACTTTAATAATTAAACTACCATTTTTAAATTACAACCATAATATTTAAGCCCAAATTAATAAGTGTTACAGTTGTGCCCTTGATAAATTTCATCAACTTCAAGGTGTCAATTCCACATCCATTAAGGTTATGTCAGATAGTACAATGATCAATTTGTTGCGGCATCAAGTTGTTGACTTATAGAGTTTTTGAGATTAGAGGGTTTTTGAAGTATAATTGGGGTTAACTTAATTGTTATATTTACTGTGAAATAGTCAAGACAAAAATAAGAGTTCATTGATTAACATTCAACCTCTACAAAATATATAAAAAGTATATAATATTAGGATATTTAATGATTGAGTTTGAAATCTCTTGAATTCAAAGTCTCCATTTTAATTTTTCACCGATGAGCATTTTCTATGAATTAATTGTAATGAAAATAAAAAAATGTTTAAACTTTTTTTTATTTATCAAGATAATCTTTATCCGGTTAAAGAAAGATAAATCCAATTTTAAGGTTTTCTTTATTTCTCCATTATATTAATCAAAGATATGTTCATTTCTATGAATTTTTAATATATTTTAATAAATGCGGTGATTTTATTAATTCGGAATTTTCATATCTGACTTTTTTTTCCTTCTTTAGTCACTTTGACATTTAATTAATTTTTTAATGGTTATTTGCCTAAGTTTCAATCCCAAATGAAAACATATAAACTATAATATAAAGAAATTAAAAATTTTCAAATTTTTTTAACTTTATTATTTTTTTTGGGGTGAAAAATTGGTAACCATAAATACTATTTTCTTTTATAATAGTATTCCATCATAGTTTTGAAGTCAGCGTACTTTCTACGAGGTAAAAGAAAAAAAAAAAAAAAGAGCCACGGCAGTTAAGTCGACTACGCTGCATTGACCTGTTCTACTAGCTGTGTATTTCTTGGCCTTCCATCACCCGCCAAAAAAGAAAAGAAGAAGAAAAACAGAGACTCAATCGAGAAAAAATGGTCTGCAAGTGCAACTGCAAGTTAAATTTTACACTCATTTACAGAGAAACTAATTACAATTGTAATTCAACAAAGAAGGGGGAATTTTATTGAATTAGAGATTTCAGTGGAGATTTGAGAATCACTCGACTTCTCGGCGACAAAGAGGACAGGAATTCCGATTCTCGAGCCATCGCAGAATGCAATTTTCATGGAAGATATGAGAGCACCTTGGCATCTTTGTTACTTTTATCACCCCACTCAAATCCTCCAAGCAAATCGAACATTCTCCTCCGCCGCCGTGTCTCTCCGTGCTCTGGTAATAAAAGCTACTGCTCTTCAGCCTTTCAATGCCCAATCTCGACGCGCCGCCTCCTATGGGTTCTCCCACATCGTCAAAAACATAGCTTCCGTCCACCATCGTCGTCTCTGCAATCACCGAAATAATCTCCAGCGCATCAATATATTCTTGACTCACAATTTCAACATCCGCCACCGCATAAAACCCCAACAACGGCCACTGCTGGGTGCTGGCGGTGGCAATGAGGAAAGGAGCGATTCTCTGAGTCAAGTAAGCTCGTACTTCCTCATCGAGATTCAAAATAGAAAGGACATTGTGAATATGAAGAAAGAATCTTGATGGGTAAGCCATTAATTGAGGATGTATTTGAAAGCAGAAATCAGAGGACGAGCCAATTGGGCGAACATCAATTACATGCTCAAATCCTTCAATATCTCTGTAAAATATTTCGTGTTTGTAATTGAAGCGAAGGTCAAGGAAGAAGAAGGATTCTTCTTCTTGCAGTGGATTACAACCCAGACTAACATTGATTTTCGTCAACATTGCGACAGTAACGATCGAAAGAGAGAGACTGATGAAAAATTGTTTCTGAGATTTTTTTTTGTTTAGGTTGAATATATAGACGGGGTTTGAGACGTTAATTTCAGTGTTTTCCTTTCCCATTGAGGAGAGGAGACGATGATGACCGTTATATCAGTTACGACATTAATATATTGACTTTGTCAGACAGATCTTTTTCTGGATTTCAATTGATTGGTTCTTTAATAGGACTATAGCTATGTGCAAGTTCTTAGTGAACTTAATTACTATTCTTCATTAATAAGGACTAAGTTTCCTCCTCATAATCAATCCTTACCCCAATTCAGCAAACATAAACAAATTTCCTATTTTTCTTTCTTATGTTTGTTTATATAATTATAATTATTTATATATATATATATATTCATGATTATTAATGTAACAAAAAGTTTAGTAAGTTGCAGGATATTATTGTTAATAAACAGAGAATTGCTACCAAAAAGAAAGAAAAGGCAGAGACTCAATCGAGAAAAATGGTCTGCAAGTTAAAATTTACACTCAGTTGCAGTAATGGATTCATAATCCTCATTAACAAGCTAAGAAAGAAACAAAATTGTTGAGGCAGAGGGTTGAGTTGAGAATTGAGAATCACTCCACTTCACGTGGACAAAGAGGACATGAATTTCGATTCTCCAATTTTCATGGAAGATATGAGAACAAGATTATCTGTATTACTTTCACCACCCCTACTCAAATCCTCCAAGCAATTCTGGATTTTCATGCATTTTCACTTTAAAAATGTACAATAAAGTTTTACTTTTATCACCATGAGGATTAGGTTGTGGTCCTGGTCTACACAGCATCAGCAACAGCAAACACCCATTAATTCCCTCTCTTTCTTCCTATCATCAATCCTTACCCCAATTCATCAAACATAAACAAATTTATTATTTTTTCTTATACGCATATAAATCACGACACTCTAATTTCTATGTTCTGCATATTCATCTAAACATGTAGAACAAAAATTTTAGCTCATAATCATGAACATTGAAACATAATAGATAATAATTTTTTCCACAGCAGCTGAGACGATTAATAATGTAACAAAAAGTCATATAAGTTGCAGAATATTCATATATTTCTTCTACAGATTTTTTCCCAAAGATAGATGGTAGAGAATCTGAAAAATGGTACAAACATTACATTCCTCTTGATCAACTCAAAGATGCAAACATCACTTGGTTGAAGAGAAGTTTCCCTAGCAAATGCAGGCCAACCAAGAGAAATATGCAGTTCTTGTTGAAATTTGGCAATCCCATATCGGAAATGAGTTCTTTTTCCACAATAATATTAGCCTATAAAAAAAACTTCATTTCCTTTTAACAAATTATCTCAAACATCAATCTCTTACTTCTAAAATTAGTTGTATTTTTTTCTCTCATCTTATAATATTTCACTTCGTAATATTTTTTTGAAATAGTAGAATATTATTTTAGTAGTGTCCGAGAACGTTGACATAATTAACCGAACCTTGTTAAATTTTGGTGTTTTCTTTATTGTCTATTTAATAGCTATTGTCAAATAATTTATTTTGGTGATATATTGTGCTTTAAATTATTTGAGAAAAATTATTTCACTAAGACTTTAAAAGTCTAAGAAAGTTGATTTTTAAGGAAGACAATTTGTGACTTCATTAACTATTTGAAAATTTTTCTTGGTCTTAATTTTTGGTACAATTATTCATTTTGGTGGAAACTAACTCGATTTCCACAACAATTGGTATGAAAGCCAAAGTTATTGAGTTATATGCCCTGTGGTTGCGAAATATCAGAAATGTTTCCTTGGATTCTTGGGTATTTCGTATTTGAAAAACCATTAAATATTTTTGAAGAAGAAATGACAAAAGATTGACAAAAATCCACGATGGACACAACAACTGCTACTTCATCAATTTTGATGAAAACTGTTGTGGCAAATATGAGAATTGCAGTGGAGATTTTTGACGGTATAGCCATTTCGACATATGGCAAAGTGAAATTCTAGACGCCTTATTTTAGCAAGATTTAAACATTGTCATTGAGGAAAAAAAGTCAGAATGTGCAAATGAGAAGGAATGGAGGACAATCAATCATTTGACAAGTGGTACAATTCGATCATATCTTTCTAGAGAGCATATGTATGCCTTTTGTAAAAAAACTTTTGCAAGTAAATTATGGAATGCACTAGAAAAAAAATTCTTGAAAAAGAGCAGTCAAAATAAACTACATATGAAGAAAAAGCTGTTTAGATTTATATATATTTCTAGTACCACAATGAATGGTCATATTACCAATTTCAATCAATTTGTAGCAGATCTGATGAATTTGAATGTGACTTTTAAAGATGAAGATTTGACCCAAATGCTATTGGGATCCCTTCTTGAAGAGTTTGAGTTTTTAGAAACTACTATACTCCATAGAAATATTGAGATGTCTCTTAGTGAAGTATGTGTTGCATTATATAACTATAATTTGAGGAGAAAAGACAAGAAAGATAGCACCAGTGGAACAACATAACCTTTGATAGTAAGAGACCGTTCGAACAATAAAAACAAAATAAAGAAAGACAGATCAAAGTCCAGAGTGGGCAAAGATAAATGTGTCTTTTATCGAGAAAAATGACACTAGAAGAAAGATTATCCTAAGTTGAGAAGTAAATCTGGAAAAGGCAAGGATATTGAAGATTCAAATATAATTGAATATGATGATTCATATTTTTTATTAGTATTGATGTCATTAATAAGCAGTTTGACCGCTTGGATATTGGATTCAGGTTGTAACCACCATATGTGTCCCATAGGGAATAATTTTTCGATTTTAAAAAAATTGAAGATGGAGTTATCCACACATCAAATGACAACATTTACAAAACAACTGAAATTAGTTAAGTCTAGTTAAGGAATCGTGATGGATCAATTAGAATTCTGATAGACGTAAGATATGTGCCCAGTTTAATGAAAAATCTCATTTTTATGGGAGTCCTTGGGAGAAAGGGTTTTACTATAGTCATTAAAAATAAAGTAATGAAGGTTATATCTAAAGCACTTATTGTAATGAAAGGAGTTCAAAGGAGTAACAACTTATATTACTATAAAGGTAATACAACGTTGGAATAACAACAACAATTTCTAGTGATGACCAGAAGCTAGAAACTACTAAATTGTGGCATATACGCTTGGGGCATGCAAATGAAAAATTCTTGAAACTTCTAGTGAATCAAGGATTATTGCAAGGTGTACGAACCTGCAAATTAGACTTCTATGAGCATTGCATCAAAGGGAAGTAGATGAGTGAACTTTGGCACTGCAATTTATGATACCAAGGGTATTCTGGATTATGTTCACTCAAATGTATGGGGTCCTTCCAAAACTGCTTCAATGAGAGGTAAACACTACTATGTTACTTTTGTTGATGATTGTTCAACAAGAGCATGAGTGTATACAACGAAGACAAATGATGAAGTGTTGAAAGTTTTTCTCATATGGAAAAAGATGGTGGAAACTCAAACAGGCAGAAAAATCAAGTGTCTTCGAACAGACAATGATAAGTGATCCCTTCATGAAAGTTTGCAGAAATGAAGGAATTGTTCAACATTTCGTTATCAGAAATACACCATAACAGAATAGGGCGACTGAATGCATGAATCAAACTCTATTGGAGAAAGTTCGGTGTATGTTGTTTAATACTGGGTTGGGTAGATAATTTTGGGCTGAAGCTGTAACATACGCGTATCATCTCATTAATCGTTTGTCATCAACTGCTATTAATGGAAAAACACTTTTGGAAGTGCGGTATGGAAAACCTGCTACAGATTATAATTTATTTCATGTGTTTGGTTCCACTCCATACTATAATGTTAACAAATCGAAGTTATATCAAAGGGCAAAAAAAACTATCTTTATAGGGATATCCTCTGGTATCAAAGGATATTATTTATAGTTCCTAGAGACAAAGAAAATAATATTTAGTAGAGATGTTACCATTGATGAGTCTACCTTATTAAAAAAAGGTAACAGAGGAACCGACAAATGGTTCTCCACAGTAGATGGAGGAAACTCCCAAACAAGTGGAGTTTGATAGATGAATTGTTGATCTAGAAATTGTAAAGTCTGATAAAATTACTCATACGGAAGAAAAGGAGTTAATGCTAGAAAATGGATCAAATGAGGAAGCAGAGGTTCTAGTACAAGAACCTCATCGGCAACTTGAGCCAATTGCACTACGAAAGTAAAAAATGAATATTAAGAAATCTACTCGACTTGAAGATATGACTAATTATACATCTTCAGCAGATGATGAGATTCATTTCACTTATTGTGAAGCTATTCAAAACTCAGGATAAGAAAAGTAGAGAAAAGCTATGGAAGAAGAGATGTAATCCCTTGAAAAGAATCATACATGAAAGCTAGCAAGTCTACTAAAGGGAAAGAAAACAATTGGCTGTAAATGAGTTTATGCAAAGAAATAAGGATTTCCTAACAAGGATGATATCTGCTACAAGATAAGATTAGTAGCTAAAAGCTATGCTCAGAAGGAGGGAATTGATTATAATGAAGTGTTTTCTCCAGTTGTAAAACATTCTTCCATTAGAATACTGTTGGCCTTAATAGCACAATTAAATTTGGAACTAGTTCAGCTGGATGTAAAAACTGTATTTTTATATGGAGACTTAGAAGAAGAAATCTACATGACTCAGCCAAAAGGATTTAAAGTTACTGGAAAAGAAATTTGGTATGCAAGTTGAGCAAATTGTTATATAGATTGAAGCAATCTCCAAGACAATGGTACGAATAATTTGATAAGTTTATGATAAAACAAAAGTATACAAGAAGTAAATATGATCATTATGTATATTTGCGCAATGTACGAGATGAATCATTTATCTCTCTTCTCCTTTATGTTGATGATATGTTGATAGCTTCAAAGGATGAATGAGAGATTTAGAAGTTAAAAGTTCAACTAAATTAGGAATTTGAAATGACAGATTTAGGAGAAGCTAAGAAGATTCTCGGTATGAAAATATACAAAGATAGAAAATTGGAGAGACTTTGTTTAACACAGAAACAATATATGAGAAAGGTACTAAACCGTTTGGGGATCAATAAGAATACAAAACCAATTAGTACTTCACTTGCTCCTCATTTTAAGCTCAGTGCATCTTTATCTCTGAAAAGTGATGAAGAATGAGAATATATGTCAAAGTTTCCATATGCAAATGTTGTTGGTAGCTTGATATATGCAATAGTGTGTATGAGGCTTGACATTTCACAAGCAGTTGGAGTTATGAGTAGTTACATACATGATCTTAATAAATGACATTGACAAGTTGTGAAATAGATTCTGCGGTATATTTAGAATACTGTAGATGTTGATATAATGTTTGAGTGAGATGAGAAAATTGGTCAGTATATAGTTAAATATTGTGATTCCGACTATGTAGGTGATTTGGACAAACTTCAATCTACTACCGGTTAGTTGGAAATCTACCTTACAGTCAATAGTTGTTTTATCTACAATAAAGGCAGAATATGTGACAGTTTCAGAAGTTGTTAAGGAGAGAATTTGGCTTCAAAGATTGATAAATGACTTAGAAATTGGTCAGAATCATGTCAAAATGCTAATTGTTTAACAAAAAATCAAGTTTATCATATAAGGATGAAACACATTAATGTTCAATATCATTTTACACGGAAAATTCTTAAAGATGGTGAGATATTATTTCAGAAAATTCTGATTGCTGAAAATCCTGCAGATATGACAACAAAAGTTGATATAGGTGTCAAGTTCCAACATTGTTTGGACTTGATAAATATTATTAGAATTTGAATTGAGCTCTTCAAATCACATTTGAATATATTACTGAAATTTGTAAAGATAATATTTGTTTGAGATTGTGAGATTGTCAAGGTGGAGATTTGTTGAAATTTGGCAATCCCATATTGGAAGTGAACTTTTTTTCCATTATAACATTAGCCTATAAAAAAAATACTTAATCTCCTTTTAACAAATCATCTCAACATCAATCCCTTACTTTTAAGATTGGTTGTATTTTTCTCTCTTGTAATATTTTACTTTGCAATATTTTTTTGAAATTGTGAAATACTATTTTAATAGTATATAAGTGTCAATATTGTTTGGACTTGATAAATATTTTTAGAATTTAAAATTGAGCTCTTCAAAGTGCATTTGGAGATGTTATTGAAATTTGTAAAGAGAATGTTTGTTTGGAATTATGGAATCGCCAAGGTGGAGATTTGTTGAAATTTGGCAATCCTACATTGAAAGTAATTTTTTTTTCCATAATAGTATTACCCTATAAAAAAAGACTTAATATCCTCTTAACAAATCATCTCAAACACAAATCTTTTACTTCTAAGATTAATTGTATTTTTCTCTCTTATAATTTTTCACTTTGTAATATTTTTTTGAAATAGTAAAATATTATTTTAATAATGTCTGATAATGTAGGCATAATTGGCCGAATCTCGTTAAAATTTGGTGTTATCTTTATTGTTTATTTAGTAACTATTATCGGATAATTTATTTTGGTAATATATTGTGTTTTAAATTATCTAAAAAAATTTTATTATCAAAACTCTAAAAGTCTAAAGAAATTGATTTTTAAGGGAGATAGTTTATGATTCCACCCACTACATGAAATTTTTTCGTTATCTTAATTTTTAACACAATTATTCATTTTGATGGAAACTAATCTGATTTCCACAACAGTTCTCTTACGTGAATACACATTTAACTTTATAGGCCATGATTTATCTGCAACTTGAAGCATCACTTTCCTTGGTTGGCTCTTCATATTCGTCTCCATAAAGCTAAAGGGTATGGTCTGCGTAAAATTGACATCAAGAAAAATAAAACATTACATTCTTATTTTAAATTGGAAATCAATCTAATCACTAGTAGAGTTTAATCCAATAAATGACCAACCGCCTTGGACGGATGCTTGAGAACAATCTTGAAGAAAGGGTACTCTGAGATGAAGTTATTAGCAGCATCAAGAGCTCCATAAGTATTTGAACACGAAGGACTTTTGTCTTGCTTATCATCTACAATATCAAATCAATTAACCTTGATTGAAAATGAAATTAAGTTGTCAGATCAAAACCAAAAGATTAGTTTACCCAGAGTTTGAATCCTTAGCCTCTACACCATCCTAGTTGAATCATCCAAGATTTGGCAAGAAATGTCATGTTCAGTTTCATTATCTTCATACTCAATCTCTACAGCACTCATAATGAATATAAAAACATGGAAATGGTTTTCTCATCTTTATTGAAAAACTAACAAGTGCCCATTTTTCAGATTGCGATGCTCTGAAAATTCTTGCCAACCCTTTTCCAGCCAAATCTTATCCCCATTCTTTAACAACTCTACTTGCCATGAGGTACCACTAGGAACCCTAAGGATTACTGGACTTTATAAACAATCTCCATATTTTTTCACACACTGGGAAGGAATTTCCTGTATTAAAAAAGAAAAAAAAACAAAATTTATAAGAAACACAAATTAGTTTTTTTTTTTTAAATAAATAAATAAAAAGGGTTTTGGACCCACATGGGATTGAAGGAAAAAACTGAATAAATTCAAGAAATAAAAAAAAAAAGAAACAAGAAAATTGAAAAAAATGCTTACAAGTTTTCCTTGAGGAACACTGTTTTCTGTAATAGTGAAACTCTCATCCTGGAATCTGCTTCCCTATGAAGTCATTGTTGAGTTTCATCAATATTTTGGTTTGATTGGTAGTTTTTGTCAGAGATTTTGTATTAAGAACAAATGCTACCTCAGGTTCTTTAATAGTGGAGTAAATACTTTGATACCCAAATCCAAAATCCTGCTGAACAGAAAGCAATAAAACCCTGCAAAAAAACATAGATTTCGCATGGACCATCAGATTCTAAGATGAGATTCGCTACGAAATAGTTACATACTCAAGTTATATTTTTCTTTTTTTCAATCCTCCATTGGTTCAGAAAAGAGGAAAAGAAAAAAAAAGATAGAATTCCTGAATAAGCGAATCAGATGGCTGTTAAATTTATTAAAGCTTTGAGTAACATGATCCACTTGGTAAATGTATTAATAAAATAAAATCAATAATTTTATAAAATTTATCAGTTGATGGGATTTGTCTCGTACAAATCAAGTTTGATAAAACAAAAAGTTTAAAATTAAAAATGAATATTTAAGATTTCCATAGCTTATACAACTTAAAATTTGCAATTAGCTTGAGTCCAATTAGCACGAAAATAACATTAAAAACCAAATTACAAAATGAGAGATACAATAAGAGTTTTTTTTTAAGGCATCCCTTGGAAATGTTTTGTAATCCTATCATGATTATAATTTCTGTAATTATCTGATTAATTTATATAGTTTAACAGATTGTATTGCAACATTAGGCTTCAGCCCCATTGTCTTATATAGGCCCTAAATTCAATGGATTATATTAAGATTGTTAGACCCGACCGGTCAATTAGAAAAATAAAGAATTGAGGGTTAGATATTTAATATATTTTATGCATAGTAAAAATTACTTATATAAAACATATTTCATACATATTGAAGATAATATTTATAATTCAAATTAATATATAACTATATTCAAAAATTATTCTCAAATATAATAATATTTATATTTATAATTATTATTTTAATAAATAATAGAATTGATATTTATATATTTTTTAATTTTTTAAAATTAAAACAGTTGAATAGATATTAAAAAATTACATTATAACATGCAATCATTATCAATTAAATTAATTTTAAATATAATTTATATATTAATAATGAAAATACAAATGATTAAATTTAAGTACTTATATAAGTTTTTGAATAATATAAATAAATTAAAATTAATGTATAATCATGTATTAATTATGAGTAATATTCACTGTTCAAATTAATATATAATTATATTCAAAATTATTCTCAAATAATAATATCTATATTTTTATATTTATTTATTTTAATAAACAATATAATTATTATTAAATATACTTGAGTTTTCAAAATTAAAATGCACAATAATTTTTTATAAAATTACATTATAACATGTTTCAATTAATATAATTTTCTACAGAATTAATAAAAATTTTATCATAATATATATTGATATGAAAAATTAAATAATTAACTCCAAATTATATATATGAATAACTTTATTAAATAATAACACAGCTTCATTATATAATGTAAAACAACTTAGATTTTAACCCAAGGATGTTTACAAATGGTACAACGTGCATCAATTATCCTCCATGGAGCGAGTTTAATTCTTGTCTTCAGCAAATGGTTAACATTTTTCATAATTTCCAAACCAATTGAACCGGTTAAATCCAGCTGGTTCGGATGGATTCCGGTTCAATCAGTGGATTGGCAGATTTTTTTCACTGGTTAAATAAATAACCAGATTATAAGTACAAACTAACCTGGTTTAGAGGCTAGTCCCCAATCAAACCGGCTAGTCCATACCGGTTTTGACAACATAGGTGGGATGAAGCTAGAAAATATGATTGGATAGGTCAATATTTTGGATTTAGTAAGTATTGAATGTTGAATGAAATAATTCTTATATATAAAATTTGTTTGGGTTTGGGGGATCTGTACCAATATATATATATATATATATATATATGAAATTTTTTTGGGTTTAGGGGGTCTGAGCCAATCCATATACATGAAATTTTTTGGACTTGGGAGGCCTGGCCCCTGCTAGCTCCCCTTGTCTTCATCCCTGAACACAGGACAATTCCTTTTTCGGCTTCTTTTTTTTAATCCACAAAAATACTATAGAGTAAACTATGAATAAAATTTATTACCTGTTTGGTTGAGCAATGGTTATAATATTGTGACAATTTAACAAATTAAAAGTTTAAATGAGTATTTTATAAATTATTTCTCAATTTAGTCCTTAAAAAATTAAAATTAAAAATTAATAACTGACTATCAACTGTAACCATTAACCGTTAACAGTTTAACCGTTATCATTCATCACTAACAGCTAGCTAACTGTTAATCCGCTATAGCTATACCAAATGGACACTTACCCTACTGTTAATATAACTGTAGACAAATTTTTTCCAATTTATCTATTTTTATCAGATACCCTATTTTTGCTACATTTAAGTTTGACTTTTTTTTTAAAAAAAAAAAAGAAGCAAAACAACCAATTACATAGACACCAAAGGAAAGTAAGAGCCCACCATATCTCCCATTAGACGCAAAGAAATACCCCTTTCGAGCTTTATCATGCCACCAAAAGCTGACATCTTGAAGAAAGATTACATTCGCCATCTTGTCTGCAACATAATTGGTTTTTTATTTTATTTTTTTATACGTGCTTTATGTAAATGACCTAATCCTCTTTTAGAAAGTACTAAATTTAGTACATATTCACCACAAAATAAGAATAAGCATGAAAAACACTGAATTATCAATTTAAACCACAATTTTACATCATTCTCCATCCCAAGCTTTTTTAACTCTTAAATAAACTGCCTATATACTGAAAAACCACCGTACCAAAATATAAGGTCGTAGTGAGTACAGATTTTGCAGATACCTGCGGCTATTGGAGTTCGTTTAAATTATATTAGGTAATTCTATTAGGATTTTAAGACGAATTTGGATAGTAATATTTAAAATCATCACAGATTTAAATAAGATATGGATAAATACTTTCGGGTACCCGTTATCCAATAAATCAGATTATATTATATTATATTACATATATATATATATATATAATATAATTTATTCTATTTTTATTTATTGAATATAATGATATAATTAATTATTTTTTGTGTTTTTATAGATTAATTATTACAAATGTAATGAAAATTTGAAATTTGAAATATAATTTTTCTATTATAATGAACAATATTTAATTTTATGGTTTTAATATTATTTTTGAACAATTTGAAAAGTTATTTTAATTTGAATGTGTTGAATTAAATTTTTTATTTTATTTTATTTATTTTACTTGATTTTATAGTAATTTATGATAGATTGTTTGCATATTTTAAAATTTTTAATTATTTAATTAATTTGAGTTTCATTTTAAATTTCATAATGATAAACGAATAATTAACAAATTTCGGATATTAATCGGGTAATGTTAATTGGATTTGAAATGGGTACGAGTTTAACATTATAATTTTAAACATATTTGAGATGGATTTGGATAAATATTTATATATATATATATATATATATATATATATATATATATATATATATATATATATATATATATATATATATATAATCGGATTCAGGGAGGGCAAATTTCGTGGGTACCATACCCGTTGCCATCCTTTCCAAAAGTTCTTTTGTTTTATCAGTTCAACTCATTTATTTCATTAATACCATAAAAAATATATAGAAATACATAAATTTTTTTTAAAAAATTGTTAAGCCTAAACAATAAAACAAGGATGATTAAGTAGTTCTAACATCTTAAAGGAATAACTACATACAAAATCTCAACTTAATACACTTTTCATTTCCAACCTTAAATAATATCGGCTTACAAACTAAATTCTTACATTTAAAAAAAAAACAAATGATACCTTAAAACAATTATGGCTTATAAATCAATTTGTCATCTTTTCTATCTTTAATAAATTCAATCTTCTATACTAATTTTGCATCCGTTTTCCATTAGTTTTCCAAATTAAAGTAAATAGAAAGCTGGTGTGGCTTCATCTGGTATTCACACCATTCCACTTTCTTTAATGAAAATGAAATTCTTTCCTAATTTTATTTATTTAATTACAAATTCACAAGTTTTCTTTCTTTCTTTATTTTTCAATCAATATGTTTTTTTATTGAAATTTTATTCCGATCAAAAATTTCTTATAATCCTTTTTTTTAGTGTTGACTCAGCTTTTGTAAAAATAATTGAAAATTCATCATTCAAATTAAGAGTCTTAAATTATGATATTACTATTTCACTATGTGCATAATGAAATAATTATCAATCAACAACAAAGAACTTGCAGTAGCTCAACAACTCCAGCAAAGAAAGCGAAGTTGATGGTAAATTGATGATATTTATTTGGAGTTAGTAGCAGCTAGTAGCTAGAGCCAGTGTCCACGTTGAAATTTGGCAAACCCACATCATAAGTTAGTTCTTTTTCCACAATAGCATAGCCTATAAAAGAAATTCATCTCATTTTAACAAATCATCCCAAATACTAGTCCCTTACTTCTAAGATTGATTGTATTTTCTCTCTTTTATAATATTTCACTTTGTAATATTTCTTTGAAATAGTATAATATTATTTTAGTAGTGTCCGAATATATAGGCATAATTGGTGGAACATTGTTAAATTATAGTGTTCCCTTTGTTATCTATTTAATAACTATTGTCCAGTAATCTATTTTAGTGATATATTATGCTTTAAATTATCTGAGAAAAATTCTGTCACCAAGAGTCTTTTAAGGGAGACCATTTGTGACTCTATCAACTACTTGAGAATTTTTTTTATCTTAATTTTTGGCACAATAATTTATTTTGGTGGAAACTAACCCGATTTATACAATAATTGGTATCAGAGCCAAGGTTATTTAGTTATATGCTCTGTGGTTGCGGCGTAAGATGATGTTCCACATCAGAAAGGTTTCCTTGGATTCTTGGGTATTTCACATTTGAAAGCTATTAAAATATTCTTAAAGAAGAAATGACAAGAGATGGACAAAAATCCATGGTAGACATAACAACTTCTACTTCATCAATTTTGACGAGAGCTGTTGTGGAAAATACAAGAATTGCAGTAGAAATTTTTGATGGTACAAGTCATTTCGGTATGTGGTAAGGTGAAGTTCTAAACGCTTTATTTCAGCAAGATTTAGACATTACCATTGAGGGAAAAAAGTTAGAAGGTGCAAATGAGAAGGAATGGAGGACAATCAATCGTTTAGCATGTGGTACAATTCGATCGTGTTTGTCCAGAGAGCAGAAGTATGTCTTTTATAAAGAAACTTTTGCAAGTAAATTGTAGAAGGTACCGGAGGAAAAATTCTTGAAAAAGAGCAGTCAAAATAAGCTGCATATAAAGAAAAGACTGTTAAGATTCACAGATGTTCCTGGTACCACGATAAATAATCACTTCACTAATTTCAATCAACTTGTAGCATATCTAATGAATTTGGATGTGACTTTTAAAGATGAAGATTTGACCCTAATGTTATTAGGATCCCTTCCTGAAGAGTTTGAGTTTCTAGAAACTACTCTATTCTATGAAAAGCTGAGGTGTCTCTTAGTGAAGTATGTGCTGCACTATATAGCTATGAATTGAGGAGAAAATATAAGAAGGATAGCACTAGTGAAACAGTAGAAGTTTTGATAGTAAAAAGTCGTTCCAAAAGTAAGAATAAGGGAAATAAAGACAGATCAAAGTCCAGAGTGGGTAAAAATGAATGTGCCTTTTGTCGAGAAAATGGGCATTCGAAGAAAGATTGTCCTAAATTGAAAAGTACATCTGGCAAAAATAAGACTGTTGTAGATTCAAATGTAGTTAAATATGACAATTTAGATTTTTATTAGCATTGATGCCATCAATAAGCAGTTTTACTGCTTATATCCTGGATTCAGGTTATAGCCACCATATGTGTCTCAACCGGGAATGATTTTCCTATTTTAAAGAAATTGGAGGTGGAGTTGTTTATATAACAAATGACTGCCCTTGCAAAACAACTGGAATTATTTTAGTTCAGTTGAGAAATCGTGATGGATTAATCATAAATTTGATAGACGTAAGATATGTGCCTAGTCTGACGAAAAATTTCATTTCTATGGAAGTCATTGGGAGAAAGAGTTTCACTATAGTCACTAAAAATGAAGTAATGAAAGTTATATTTGGAGCACTTGTAGTGATGAAACGAGTTTAAAGGAGCAACAACTTATATTACTATGAAGGTAATACAGTCGTTGGAACAACAACAACAATTTCTAGTGATGACTAGGAGTTAGAAATAACCAGATTGTGGCATATGCGCTTAGGGCATGCAGGTGAAAAATTCTTTATTGTCTATTAGATTTCGGTGAATTAAGGATTATTGTAAGGAGTACGAACTTGCAAATTAGACTTCTATGAACATTGCATCAAAGGGAAGCAGACAAGAGTGAAGTTTGACATTACAATCCATGATAGCAAGTGTATTCTGGATTATGTTCACTCAGATGTATGACTTCCAAAACTGCTTCAATGAGAGGTAAATGTTATTATATTACCTTTGTTGATGATTGTTCAAGAAGAGTATGAATGTAAACAATGAAGACAAATGATGAAGTGTTGGGAGTTTTTCTCATCTAGAAGAAGATGGTGGAAACTCAGACGGATTGAAAGATCAAATGTCTTCGACCAGACAATGACGAAAAATACACAAGTGATCCCTTTATGAAAGTTTGCAGAAATAAAGGAATTGGTCGATATTTTACTGTCAGAAATACATCACAATGGAATGGGGTGACTGAACACATGAACCGAACTCTACTAGAGAAATTTTGGTGTATGTTATGTAATGTTGGGTTAGGCAAACAGTTTTGGGCTGAGGTTGTAACATACGCATGTCACCTCATTAATCATTTGTCATCAATTGCTATTAATGGCAAAACACCTTTGGAGGTGTGATATGGAAAACCTACTACAGATTATAATTCCTTACATGTGTTTGGTTACATTGCATACTATCATGTTAAGGAATTGAAATTATATCCAAGGGCAAAAAAAGTTATCTTTATGGGGATATCCTCTGGTATCAAAGGATATCATTTATGGTGCCCAGAGATGAAGAAAATAATATTTAGTAGAGATGTTACCTTTGTTGAGTGTACCATATTAAAAAAGGTAATAAAGGACCAGACAGATGGTTATCCACAGCAGGTGGAGGGAACTCCCAAATAGGTGGAGTTTGATAGAAGAAAAATTATTGATCCAACAATTATCAAGTCTAATAAAATTACTCCTATGGCAGAAGATGAGTTAATGGTAGAAAATGGATCAAATGAGGAAGCAGAGGTTTCAGTATAGGAACCTCCTCCGCAACTTGAGCCAATTGCACTAGAAAAACCGAAAATGAATATTAAGAAAACTGTTCGACTTGAGGATATGACTAATTATACCTCTTCAGTAGATGATGAGATTCCTTCCACTTATTGTGAAGCTATTCAAAACTCAGACGAAGAAAAGTGGAGAAAGACTATGGAAGAAGAGATGCAATCCCTTGAAAGAATTAGACATGGAAGCTAGCAAGTCTTCCAAAGGGAAAGAAAGCAATTAGCTGTAAATGAGTTTATGCAAAGAAAAAAGGATTTTCTGACAAGAATGATATCTGCTACAAGGCAAGATAGGTAGCTAAAGGCTATGCTCAGAAGGAATGAATTGATTATAATAAAATATTTTCTCTAGTTGTAAAACATTCCTTCATTAGAATACTGTTGGCCTTGATAGCACAATTGTATATGGAACTAGTTCAGCTGGATGTAAAAACTGCATTTTTACATGAAGACTTAGAAAAAGAAATCTATATGACTCAGCCAGAAGGATTTAAAGTTGCTGAAAAAGAAAATTTGGTGTGCAAGTTGGGAAAATTGTTGTATGGATTGAATCAATCTCCAAGATAGTGGTATAAGCGATTTGATAAGTTTATGATAAGACAAAAATACACAATAAGTAAATATGATCATTGTGTATATTTGCGCAAGCTACGAGATGAATCCTTTATCTATCTTTTTCTTTATGTTGATGATATATTGATAGCTTTGAAGGATGGATGAGAGATTCAGAAGTTAAAAGCTCAACTATCAGGAATTTGAAATGAAGGATTTAGGATAAACTAAGAAAATTCTCAGTATGGAGATATGCAGAGATAGAAAATTGAGGAGACTTTATTTCATTCAGAAACAATATCTGAGAAATGTACTAAATTGTTTTGGGATCAATGAGAAGACAAAACTAGTTAGTACTCCATTTGCTCCTCATTTTAAGCTCAATGCATCTTTATTTCCGAAAAGTGATGAAGAACAAAAGTATATGTCAAATGTTTCATATGCAAATGTTGTTGGTAGCTTGATATATGCAATGGTATGTACGAGGCCTGACATTTCACAAACAGTTGGAGTTGTGAGCAGATACATGCATAATCCTAGTAAAGGACATTGGCAAGCTGTGAAATGGATTATGCGATATATTCAGAATACTGCAGATGTTGGTATAATATTTGAACAGGATGAGAAAATTGGTCAGTATATAGTTGGATATTGTGATTTCGACTATGTAGGTGATTTAGACAAATGTCGATATATTATCGATTATGTTTTCACACTTGCAAAAGCACCGATTAGTTAGAAGTCCACCTTACAGTCAACAGTTGCTTTATCTACAACAGAGGCAGAGTACATGACAGTTTCAGAAGCTGCTAAGGAGGCAATTTGGCTTCAGGGTTACTGAATGACTTGAAAATTGGTCAGAAACATGTCAAAGTGTTTTGTGATAGTCAAAGTGCTATTTGTTTAGCAAAGAATCAAGTTTATCACACATCAATGTTCGATATCATTTTGTATGGAAAATTCTTGAAGATAGTGAGATACTGCTTCAGAAGATTCTGACTGCTGAAAATCCCGTATATATGACAACAAAAGTTGTGACAGGTATCAAGTTCCAACATTATTTAGACTTGATAAATGTTCTTAGAATTTGAAATTGGAAGCTTTAAAGTGTATTTGGAAATATTACTGAAATTTGTAAAGAGAATGTTTGTTTGGGATTGTGAGATTGTCAAGGTGGAGATTTGTTGAAATTTAACAATCTCACATCGAAAGTGAGTTTTTTTTCCCCAATAGCATTATCCTATAAAAAAACTGCATCCCCTTTTAACAAACCATCCCGAACATCAATCATTTACTTCTAAGATTTGTTATATTTTTTTCTCTCTTGTAATATTTTACTTTGTAATATTTCTTTGAAATAATGAAATATTATTTTAGTAGTGTCCGAGGATGTAGGCACAATTGACCGAACCTTGTTAAATTCTGATATTTTCTTTATTATCTATTTAATAGCTAATATTGGGTAATATATTTTAGTGATATATTGTGCTTTAAATTATCTAAGAAAAATTATGTCACCAAGGCTCTAAGAGTCTAAGGAAGTTGGTTTTTAAAGGTGACCATTAATGACTCCACCAACTACCTGATAATTTTTTTATCTTAATTTTTGGCACAATTATTCATTTTGGTAGAAACTAACCCGATTTCCACAACACCACATGTATTAACTTTGTTAGCTCTTTGTTAAGTAAGCCTTAGTTAGTTAGCAATTAGTTAGCTTTCTGTTAAGTGGTTGTTAATGTTGATACGATGGTTAAGAGTTGCTGATGTGTTTTATTCTCATTGGTAAAAGTAGAATAAAGGTAGTTATTTTTTTCTGCTATATATATGTATCTTCTAGCTTTGTACAGTTTTGAGCTAGCTAATAAAATTAATTCAATTCATTTCCAAATTTTCTATAAGTTGCTTGATCTTTTTTCTTTTAAGAAGTTCAAGTTCACTTTCTTGAATTTACACATGGTATCAAAGCAGGTTTGTTAATAAATCTTGTTCTTTAACCATCGATAATCATTTATTTATTTATCTTTGTTTATGTGATTGCGATTGTACTTTACCTAAAAGTAATGGAGTATTCGGGTGGATATCCAGTATTTTCATATAATTTTGATCATTTTGGACTATCCTTAGTTTGGAATCTCTTAAATGGCAGAAATTGTCTATTTTGGAGTTGTTCAATGAAAATTGCACTCGAGGCGAAGGTAAAGCTTGGTTTCGTTAATGGTACATATCGAAGGCCTGCAGCTAATAATCCATATCTACCTCAATGGAGGAGAGTGAATTGCATGATAATTTCTTGCATTTTTAATTCCATTTTCGAAGACATCGTGGAACCTTTCTTATATGCAGACAGAACAAGGGACATTTGGATGGAGGTGAAGTAGAGGTATGAAGAGAGCAATGGTCCACTTTTATTTCACATCAAACAGGAGATAAGCTCAGTTGTATAAAATGATCTCTCGATCGATCAATATCTTAATAAATTGAAAAGCTCTAGGATGAGCTTAATCTTAATAAATTGAAAAGCTCTAGGATGTACATGTGGAAGGTGCACGTGTGGCATTGATAGAACTATAGAATAATCAAACTCTAGTGCTAGAGTAACAAAATTTCTAGCAAGGTTAAATGATGCCTTTGACATTGTGAGTAGGGGTGGCAATGGGGTGGGTTCAGAGCAGAGTTTCCTGTTTCCGATCCTGACGGAAAAAGTTTTTGGATCCCTATCCCCGCACCACACGGGAACGGGGATCCACGTCCCGATCCCCGAATTTTATTAAAATTTTTTATTTTATTTTAATGTTAAAATTTTTTTATTTTAATTAATTAGTTAATTATATAATTTTTTAAATAAAAAAATATTTTTTACTTAAAATAAGTTAGATTTTTATTTTATTATTATTTTTAAAATATTAATTATATTAAAATATAAATAATAATTATTATATATATATATATATATATATGATAAAAATTTATAAATATATTTTAGGGGTGGGGATTGGGGCGAGGGATATATATATCATCCCTGTCCCGTCCCCGGCACAAAATTCGGAGTGGGGGCGGGAAAAAAATGTCATACCTAACTGTGAGGAACAAAATTTTGATAATGGATTCACTACCAAATGTAAATAGGGCATACTTTATTCTCATGAGTGTGCAGCAGCAAAAGGAGATAAATTTACATAAAGATCTGAATCAAAATAATGCTAGGCTGGTAATAAGAGGGAATTCATATAAAGGAGGCAAGGAATATGAGGAGGAGGAAAGTTTCAAAAAGGATGAGAGTGATAGTTGGTATGATCATTGTAATTGTATTGGTCATACCAGGAAAATCATGCTTCAAATTGCATGGATACCCTACTTATAAAGAAATGAAGGAAAAAGGTAAAGCTCGATCAGAATTGGTGCTTAGCAGCAATCCATGACACAAATAATACAACAAAAAGTGGGTAGGTGCTTGAAAGGCAAACTGACAACAGAAGGTTGAGGCATTGTTAACTTTGCACATGAAGAACATTTTGCAGGTAACACGAACATTTTTTTTTATGCTTTGCATGCCTTGAATTCATTAGAGTCTGGTTCTCGAGTAATTGATACAGGAGCTGCCTATCACATGAGTTCCAACCTAAACCTCAAAGTAAAACATTTCTCCATCTAAGGCCAAGTTACCGGTTCATTTACCAAATGGTTTTACTACTTTCGTACAAATAAAGTAAAATTACTTCCTAAACTGATTCTTAATGATGTTTTCCATATTCCATCTTTTAGATACAATTTGTTGCCAGTCAATAAGTTAATCAAATGTACTGACATGATCTTCATTTTCTACCCAACTTTTTGTCTTCTATAGGACCAAAAAACTAGAGAATTGATAGTAGTTGGAAAAGTGCTTAGACCATTATATTTGTTGGATTCGAGCTCCTTTGCATCTAAAACAATACAAAAATATGTTACATTATTAAATGAATCTATGTTTTGTAATTCAGTTTCTCATTGAACTTTATCTTTCCTACAAACAAAGTGTAATACTTCTAATACTATAAATAAAGTTGATTCCTCAATGCATTTATGGCATAAGAGGCTAGGACATGCATCTGCTACCTTACTGAAACATCAACCCTTTATATACTCTAATGATTCTCTGGATGTGTGTGATATTTGCCATCAAGCCAAACAAACTAGGTTACCATTTCCAAACAATAGCATTCAGTCAAAGGGGATTTTTGAACTTGTTCATATTGATTTATGAGGGTCATATAGAGTAGCTACAACCAATGGAGCACACTACATATTGACTGTGATTGATGATTTTAGTAGTGGGACATGGGTTTTCTTACAAGGGTCCAAGGATTATCTTGTATTAACCAACTTTTTCACAATGATAAAGACACAATTTGATTGCAATATCAGAATTATCAGAAGTGACAATGGGTCAGAGTTTGTGAATAATCAGTGTCATAAGTTGTTTAGTGAAAAGGGAGTGATGCATTAAAAATCTTGTAGCTATACTCCCCAACAGAATGAGGTAGTTGAAAGGAGGCATAGATACTTACTTGAAATGGTTCGGGCCTTATTGTTTCAGTCTAAGCTACCTAGAGAGTATTGGGGGGAAGCAGTCCTTACAACTGCTTACTTATCAATAGACCACCTTCTTCTGCATTAAGTTGGAAAACCCCCTATGAGATCCTTTACCATAGAAAAACAAATATCCACTCTAACCCCTTTTTGTTTAACATGAGGATAAAAAATTATTATTAGCATGATTTCTCTTAACCTTTTTTAATCGCAGATCTAACATTACCTATGCTAGTTATAAAGTTTAAAGCTTTTTCGTCTTTTATTTTATTTTTTTTTAAATATTTGAATTTTGAGATTGTACTTAAATTTTTAATCTATTATAAATTTAAGAAATATTATAAAAAATCTCAATGCATGTGGTTATTTTCAGTTCAAAATTTAATTTTTTTCTTATCTATTATAATCCAAATGTTTTTTTTAATTATTATTAATTCGAACTCTCCATCTATTTTTCAATCCATACATACTGTATGATTGAGCAAAAATAAATAAATAAATAAATGAGAAGCTTGATTGTGTGCTGAGATGGAGCAGGATTTGAAGAAATGCAGAAATTACAACCGCAGTGTGATAATTCTTCTTGTGGAGTTTATATCAATGGCCTACACTATATTAATTTTAAACCTCATTCAATTCAAGGAGGTTATGGTGGATAGAACTACCACTCCACCTGTCCTTCTCCTCATTTATATCTTAAAATGAACATGTCGATCTTTAATAAATTCTATATATATATAATTTTTTTTAAATATTTTTATATAATATGAAAGTATTAAAACTCTTTTTATTTAAATGTGTATGAAATTTTAAAAATTATATAAAAAGTTGGCAAATTTTAAAAATGAATTTTTACTTTTTTTTTTTTATATTTATTCTATAATTGATAGATACTATCAAATTTAATTTATTAAATTTTAATGGTATGAACTAAATATAGAGTTGAAAAAAGTATTCGGTAGAATTTTGCAATTTTAAATCACAAAAATCATATATAATTGATGGAAATCTCGCCTGGGATAAATATTATTAAGTTCCCCTCCTACCGCCATAAAGGAAAACTGTTCTTCTCAGGGGAACATAGACTTAAAAGCTTCTCCTACAATTTTCTTTTTCAATCACAATAATTACTACGGTCCACACGATTGCTTCTTATTATTTGCTTGCATAAATATTTTTTTTCCTTCCCTTTTTTTTTTAATTTTTGAAAAAACATCTAAGATACTAAGACTATTTTTAATAAATTTTTTATTTAAATTATACTCTTTATTTTAATAAATCAATAAAAAAATAATTTATAATAGACTCTTAATCTTTACACATATTCTATTTTTTTGTATTATTATGTTTCTCTAAAATTATGTTTCTTTTTTTATAATAAAAATGATTTATTTTTCAATAAATATTAATTTATATGAAATAAATTTTTATATTTAAAATAGTACTACTGGAAATGATCAATATCTTTAATTTCCTAAGTATTTTTACGAGATGGTTGGTGGTAAAAAATTTGTTGGATGAACATTGATTTTTTTGTTTTTTTTTTCGTGCAGTGATGTATCACAGGAGAAGGAGATTATATATATGGAGGAGACCAGCGACAAGAGGCAGAAGCCTCTGACCATCCAGCTACCAAGATGACAATAATTAAACATTGTTTTGCTTGTCTACGAGTAATCGTAGATTGCCACATATGTAGTATATTAATTTCGACAATATTACAAGCAGGGTTTTCTGTGCTATTATTAAAAAATTAATATTCCTAGACTCTATAGAGTGCGATAAGACTTGCTAAAAAATTGAACTGAATAATTTAAGATGAAAATTTTGAGGGTTATTTTGTATTGTTTTAGTGTTTTATTTTCAATTTTTTTTCCATGATTTAAAATATCTTTTTTCGCTAATGCATTTTAAACGAATTAAGAACAAATAATTTTAAAAATAATTATTGAATGGAAATATTATCTTTCTTTTTATAGAATTGTAAATGAACCAATTCATTCGCAAACTATTCAAATTTTGATTCGGAAAATAATTTGTTTAAAACCATTTGTTACTGTTAACGAGCCAATCTGAAATTTAAATTCGAGCTTGAACTTCAAATTTAATAATGTTTGGTCACGAATATATTCGTTTAACAATTCGTGAATGTGTTCATTTAATAATTAGAGAACATATTCGTTTAAAAGTTTACAAATGTATTCGTTTAAAAATTTACAAACATGTTCATTTAGAATTCGTTTATATAATATTTTATTTATCATTATTAGTTAATGAACCAAACCCGAACTAAACTCATTAAGTATAATAAACGAGTTTTTTACGAATCGAACTCAAGCAACTCGCTAGTTTAATAATTTTAAAACGAATCGAGATTGAGTTTAAATATAAAATCTCGAATCGAGTTCCTATAATAAAGTTAAACGAGTCGAACTTGATTTTAAAAATATTCAGTTTGGCTCGTTTATAGTCTTACCTTTCCCCATATCTAGCTTTTGACTAGGGATGAAAATTTATATTAGTGAGTTGCATTTGTGTGGTATTTTGATATATACTCATAATATGATAATGGTCAATTTGAACATAACACAATAAACTAATTGTGTCAAATTCAAATATGAATACGATCTACTTAATAAATGAGTTAATGTGATACGACATATTTAACACGATTGATCTATAAATCGAATTGAATTAGTATAATATGATTTAGTTAATGTATATTTGAGTTATAAACGTGTTGAGTTAAATGTGTTAATCCGACACGATACGATACAACACTTTAATACGATTAATGTATAAATTAAATTAAATTAGTATAATACGATTTAATTAATATGTATATGAGTTACAAACGTGTCAAATTAAACGTGTTACCTTGATACAATACAAATTTTTAACTAGTTAAACATATTTTTTTTTTGTGTTGACATGTTAACTTGCAACACGATACGGTAATTTGTGTGTTTTTATCGAATTGACATAATTATAATACAAACACTATAAACTTCAACTCTAATATGCAAGTTTTGTTTTGAGTTTGTATGGTGTTATCCTTTCGTGTTTATTATTGTGATCCCTATTTTTAACTGTTTATTTATTTATTTTGTAAAAGATCAAGCTTTTAAAAAATCTTTAAAACTATGGATTGGATTCATTGGAATTACATTCTAGTAAATGGGAAATAAGGCGATTTTTTATCCCTCCTTTGCTTTTATTGCAAAATTAATTTAAGAGAATGCGATACTGATTGGGCATGAAGCAAGAAAGCATTAGCTATTTCACCAAAACAAATAAAAGAACTAGGATATCTAATTGAAGGAAACATTTTTGTACATATAGACCACCTTTTAAAGAGAAGTTGGTATAGTCACGTAATTAAGAGTTTTCTACTCGTGTCAATGTGAATCCACAGTAATAATTATGGATACTCTACACAATCAATGTCATCTAATATGGTAGGTGTGTATAATAAATTCAAAAATTGACTTCACTCCCATGATTCAATGAATGATCTTTGGTTTAACTAGGACGGCTTCAACCTATGCAAATTGGTCTGTTTGGAGTACGCCTCCAAGTTTTCTTTTGAATGCTTTACTTCATTAAGAGAAATTCTTGCATGTAACCAATCTATGCAAGGAATACTGATAAAAAAGTATTATATAAATTATTTTATTTATACAATATTATTTTATTTATTTGTTCTATATATAAACTCGGTCTATGTGCAAAATTTACCTAAAATATTATGTTTCTTCTTCTAATGCTATTACTGATAGTTCTCAATTTGGGTGTAGGGGGTTGGCTTATTGACTTGGATTAGTGTGTTCTATCGGTAATAGTTTTGATTGTTTTCTTTTCTTTCGCTTTCACTTAAGTTCTCACTTTCATAAAAATAAAAAATAAAAAATAAAAAATATTCTATAACACTATGAAATTTGAAAAAAAATAATATTTGTTGTAGAATGTTGTTAATACTATTAATAATAAACTTAAGGAAAAATGCATATTCTGGCTCCCGAATTTGTTGACATTATCTTATTCAATCTTTTAATTGAATTTTTATTGGACATCTAATTTTTGTTTTATTGAAGATTTATTTAATAACAAACATGAAGAGAGGCTAAAGAAAATTTATATTTTCATGAGAGATATAAATTGAATAAAATTGAAAGTTTGGGGATCAAAGGAAAATAATTAAAAATTATGAGATTCGATATAACAAACTCAATAAAATCAGTGTTGAAATATGTAATTTTTTTAATTTTGAATATTTCTATTTAACACTATTTGTTTGAAAAAAATAGTTTATTTTTTCTGTCAAATAGGTTCAGTTCTGAATATATAGAACCAAAAATTACAGCTCAAAGGGCTTCATGGAAAAAAAGTACAAAAATAGGCCTGATAAAATAATTTTGATAAGTTCATTGACCAAAACATTCATTTATTTCTAAAATTAACACTCCCCTCTTGTATATAAAGCCATGTAACTCTCAATCCACACAGATCATTTGCCTTCAAAGTTGAACCATCATCCTCTTCAACAAAATGGGTAGCAAAAACACCTCAACCTCAACACTTGCCTTCATATGCCTCTCAATCCTTACCTCTTTTTTTCCATTAAATAGTCATTGTGTGGAAAACAATGATCATCAAAGTGAAATAAAAGGGATGTTTGTGTTTGGTAGCTCTCTAGTTGACAATGGCAACAACAATTTCCTCCAAAACTCAGAAGCTAAAGCCAATTATTTACCCTATGGAGTAGACTTCCCTGATGGTCCTTCTGGTAGATTCACAAATGGGAAAAATGTGATTGATCTTCTTTGTAATCATCTTAGCCTTCCTCTTATTCCACCTTTTGAAGACCCTTCTACAAAGGGAGCTAAAATTATCCATGGTGTCAATTATGCTTCTGCTGCTTCTGGGATACTAGACGACACCGGTTCACTTGCAGTACCATATTTCTTCTCTCTTTTCATCCTCTTGATGTTTTTATCTTACTATGTCACAACTGCCTATGAGTAGAGATTTGACTAACAAGCTATTAACTTGACTGTCTCTAACCAACAAGACTTAACCATCAACCTATTAGTGTGACTGCCTATGAGTCGGCAGAGATGTTATTATCAGGCTACTTACTAGCTTAACTGACAGAGACTCCACCACCACACTACTTGCCTCACGACATTCTTCCTCTTCTTTTCTAAAATTATTACTTTGCTACTATTCGTTGCTTGGTTATAATATTTTGTGATAATATATTCCAGGGTGAGGTGATAAGCTTGAATAAGCAAATAAACAACTTTGAGGAGATTACATTGCCAGAATTAGAAGCTGAATTGGGGAGGAAGATCGAGGAATTACTAGGAGATTACTTATTTGTTGTGGGAACAGGAGGGAATGATTACTCCTTCAACTACTTCCTTCGGCCATCCCAGGAAAATGTCAGCCTTCAAGTCTTCACTTTCAATCTCATCAACTTGCTATCAGGGCAACTTGAGGTGCTTTCTGTTTCTCTCATCTCTCCAAATATATATATTTTTAATTATGTCTGCTTTGTTTCAATTTCAATTTACATCTTAATTCGATACATTAATTTATGTTACTCAATTATGTAGATTATCAATTTAGTCCAAGATATTTAAATTTTAATATTATTAAATGGTATTATTAAGGATTATATTCTATTGAATAATTTATTGTATGCTTTACACAAATTGAAGTTGTATATTCAAGTTATTTAAATATAAAATCTTATACTTAAAAAAATATAAATTGATTTCTTCTATACCAAAGAAGTGAAAAATATTATCAAAACATCATGAAATGCCACTAACAAATAATGATGAGAAAATTGATGCTAAAAAATAAATGATGAGAAGACAACATGCATGATAAATAATCAATTCTCTTTTCATAAATTTTTCCTATCAATCCATGCTTAAAATAAAAAATTCCTATCAAATCTACTTTTGTTCAAATAATTATATTTTAAGACTTCACTAATTGCTAATCTTCCTTTCAATATCAAAGCAGAAAAAGAAATTTTATTACAAGTGCTAATAAAAATTTGAGAATTTTTTTTGAGCACATGTATGTTCATGATTAAGTTAATTTAGAATTATTTTTTTTATAATTAAAAATATGTGTTATTTGTCATTTACAAACTATATATGTGTGAATTTTTTTTTTTCGAAAATAAAATTTAACAAATTTCAACTTAATATTATATTTTAGACATGGAGAGATTATAAATTTAATTTTTTTTTTAAAAAAAAAGAGAGAGAAAAGAACCTGTATGAAGAACAATGAAATAAGAATTTTCTTTACCAAATTAGGAGTGGAGGAAATTAAACATGAGCCTTGTTGCCCTTTTTGATGGAAGGTAAATATAGGCTAAAAGTGATCCCCCAACAATGAAATAAAACTACTTGTTTCATGAATAATATATTAACATAGGACCCTCCCAACCAACTTAAAATTGATAATAATGTGAGTCTTCACTGAAGGATATTAAAAGATTTCATAAATATAAGCTATAACTGACATAAATGGTTAGCCAATTTAGTAATGGGTACTTGATAAATAATGTGGGTTGTTGGTGCAGAAGTTGTACAGGTTAGGAGGTAGGAAATTTGTGTTGCTGTCGGTGAATCCAATAGGGTGCTATCCAATGGTGAAGGCCGAGAAACCAAATCGTAATGGGTGCGTCCAAGCTCTCAACAGAGCTGCTCACCTCTTCAACGCTCATCTGAAATCTTTGGTGGATGTCATCAAGCCCCATATGCCTGCTTCTGATATTGTCTTTGTCAACTCTTACAAAATCATTAGAGATCTTATCAGAAATCCCTTTTCTAAAGGTAAATTAATTAAAGGCAAAGGTGCATATGATCTTACAACATATCGATTCAAATATATATATATATATATATATATATATATATATATATATATATATATATATATATATATATATATATATTGCAGTAGAAGTAAATACAGCGGCTGTCAATCCGATATTATAAAACAATGATATTTTAATATATATTTACAATTTCAATCCAGCTATTTTTGTGATAGCTTTAAGAGTGTCAATGCGACAAATTAGGAGTAAGAGTTTACATTCCCTGTTTCTGATTCCGTTCCATTTTTCGATGGAAAAAAAAATTATAGATTTCCGTTTCCGCACCATGTTGAGACGGAAATTTCTTATTTTGTTTTAATACTAAAATTATTTTTATTTTTATTATTTTAATTAATTACATAACTTTTTAAATAAAAATATTTTTTTTATTTTTAAATAAATACTATATTTTTATTTTATTATTTAAAAATGAATAATATTAAAAATATAAACAAAATTATATTTTTATATAAAATTTTGGACGGAATATGTACATATCGTCTCCACTCTAAAAAATTTCAGAATCTAATCAGGTTCATGGCAAGACAGAAAAATTATAAAAAATTTGTCAATGTTCGGGATGGGTTCGGGAATGGATCTAATTGTAGCTTCTTTTTAGTGAATTCAAAACATTAATTGCAATAATCTTTTGATTTCTTTTGTGGAACAGGATTTAAAGATGCTAGTAATCCATGTTGTGAAATGGGATCAAACGGTAGTCTATGCAAAAAAGACGGGCAGGCCTGTGAAGACAGGAAAACCCACGTCTTCTTTGACGGGTTGCACCCAACGGAAGCAGTCAATGTTCTTATAGCTGCTAAGGCTTTTCATTCTAATCTTAAAACTGAAGCTTATCCCATTAATATCAAACAACTAACCATGTACTAGATTACCTAAATCACTTCATATATACTTAGCTAGCAACTTACAACTTAAATAACCCCAGTCATGGAAATATATTTATATGGAGTCTAATTGAGTTTTTATTTTGTTTCACTTAGAGTATATATGATATATGTTAGCCATATCTATTTACTGATATAAAGACTTTGCTTCACTGGAATGAACTAGTTCATTATATGACTGTGTTATATGAGTATATAAAATATGTGTGATTTTAATATATCATAGATGTCATTATATTAAAAGCATTATTAGAAAAATTGCATACATTGAACCTTAAAAAATGTTTCGGAAAATTATAAAAAATCCGCTAATATATATATATATATATAGATAGATAGATAGATAGATAGATATTTTCAATTCAAATTTATTTTTTTATTAATTCGGATCCTAACGTCTTCTAGAGCTTTCAATTCGAAATTTCAGTCATTTTTTCCCTACATGATTTTTTTTTTTAATTTAAACCCATTTTTTAAAAATTTTACCAATACGAATCCTAACATTTATGGAATCTTAACCAGCTTCTAATCACAATGTAGCTTGGACTTCTGTCCGTGAATTGGATGGAAGGCAAACATATGGTTCAAAATGAAAGTATTGAAACACTAGAATTGGAATTGATATATATATATATATATATATATATATATATATATATATATATATATAAGCACAGCTTCTTCTTGATAAATAGCATTATATATTTGTTGGAAAATTGTGATTAATGAACCATTTTGAAGGTAAAATTCGGATGAATCCTATAATTTTGTTTTGGAAGAATGATCCGGATTCATATTTTTTGACATACTAACTATAGATTTTATTATTCATATGTTCAAAATAGTAAATGTATAAATAAGAAATTGAAATTCAAAATAAACTCATTGATAACAAGAAAAAAGTGAAAAGTGGATAATATCACGTAAGAAAATGTTAAGTTGTAGGAAAAATTTATCCTTTCAAGTTAAATAAATAACATGGAGGATTTTTTTTTCTCTTGCACATAAGTATGGATTACAAATCTATGAATCGAACAAATGACAATGAGTGGTGTGGGACTTATGCACACAAATTTAGAGCCAAAATATCATGGTCCAGACCGAGAAAATTACAGAATTTAAGAGGTTGCTACTACATATTTAATTTTGATTATATTGCAACCATAATAAAGATTAAATCCCAATTATTTATTCTCTCATCAACTTATTATAAATAGATAGTTCTATTCATGTTGAAAGGATCTGGTTTGTTGAAAAAAAATCTTATTTGGTTTGTGGAAAAAAAATTATTCTTCTTCTCTTCTTTTCCTTTCCTCTATGATAGAGAAATATTATATCAGTTCCTTGTGAATAAAATTGTGATGTTCAACTTTTGTCATTAATATGCTGCATTATGTTAGTCAAACGTCATTCATCCTAAATATTTGTGGTATGATTAAATATTGTTTTAAAAACATTTTGTGAAACACCATTTCGATTCCTTATACTGAATTAATTTTATATTTCTAATAATGTTAACAATATATTATTTAATTGCATCTCTGTTTTTAAGACATATGAGGTTTTAAGGTAGTAATTGTTTTTTTTTTCACAAGTGACAAAATTACCCGACCAGTACACGTCATCTAATTACATCTTAATTTTTAGTGCCTTCATATTAAAACCTACCAACAAACATAACCTTCCACAAAGCTCTCCAACATTATAAGAACCTATAAATCAAAAGATGCAGCGTTTCAATGGAAAAATAATATAACCCTAAAAAGTTGACAAAAAGATATATTATTTAAAGTATTTCAATGACAATGGAATATTACTATTGATTTTTTCCTTCTGGAAGTGGGAGTGGCAATATAATAGGTTCGTTCATCATCTCTATCTTGACCTAGCCAATTTTTCGATTGGAAAAAATTATGGATCTCCATCTCCACATTATATGGAGAAGAGAATCTCCGATCTGAAACTGATTTCTAATTTTATTAAAAAAAATTATTTTATTTTAATATTAAAAATATTTATATTTATATTTATATTTTTAAATATATATATATATATATATCGGTACGAATTTAGAGCAGAATATATATATAACATTCGCACTATAAGAAACTTTGGAATCCAAGGCGGGATCATAACAAAATATGGAAATAATTAAAAAAACAAATTATCTTATTCGGAGCGGAATACTAGAGAGTGGATGTAATTACCGTCCTTCCCTGGGAGCTAGATGGTACCGTTCTATGACCTAAAATTCTGAAAAGAGCGAGAGAGAGCCAAAGTTGTTTGCATGTACGATTTGGTTCAACGATCTTTCTACCTCTCTGGTCATGATTTAGTTCTTTCTTTTTCTTATTGATTTTCCATCATTTTTTTCTGTTCTTTTATTTTTCTTTTTTGGTTTTATGATATCTTTTTGTTTGTCATATGCATAGAGCAGTGATTATCTATCAAATTATTGTATTATTGATTATGTTACAATGAAACCTTATCTTTAATAGAACATCACATATTTCCCTTATTTTTTATGTTTTTTTTTTTTAAAAAAAGGAAAACAATAAAACAAAAGAATTAAAACACAACCCTCGTATGGTACGCAACACCACTAGTATCACCAAGAAGAAGCAATTTAGCTTTGGTTGGAGGAGATCTATGCCAAAAGAACTTTTCTGCTTGATCAAAAGCAACATTAACTATAAAATCAGCTTCCATGTTAGCCTCCCTATAGACAAATAATCTGAACTTCCAATCCCACTGAAACAATTCTTTGATTCAAATTATCATGTCTTCATTATTCGCAAACTTGAAAAAGCCAACATTGAACAAATCCAAGATACTAAGATTATCTAGCTGTTGAAATATGACAATCCCACATCGGAAAGAGATGATTTTTCCACCATAGCATTAGGCTATAAAAGGACTTCATCCCCTCTTAACAATTCATCCCAAAAACCATCAATCTCTCTACTTCTAAGATTGGTTGTATTTTTCCTCTCTCTCTTGTAATATTTCACTTTGTAATATTTCTTTGAAATAGTGAAATATTATTTTAGTAGTGTCCGAGGACGTAGGCATAATTGGCCGAACCTCGTTAAATTCTGGTGTTCCTTTTATTTCTATTTAATAGCTATTGTCGGGTCTTTTACTTTGTGATATATTGTGCTTTAAATTATCTTAGAAAAATTCTGTCACCAAGACTCAAGAGTCTAAGGAAGTTGGTTTTTAAGGGAGACCATTTGTGACTCCACCAACTACCTGGGAATTTTTCTTTGTCTTAATTTTTGGCACAATTATTCATTTTGGTGGAAACTAACCCGATTTCCACAACAATTGGTATCAGAGCCAAGGTTACTGAGTTATATGCTCTGTGGTTGCGGCGTAAGCTGATCTTCCACATCAGAAAGGTTTCCTTGGATTCTTGGGTATTCCGCATTTGAAAGCTATTAAATAGTCTTAAAAAGGAAATGACAAGAGACGGACAAAAATCCACAATGGACACAACAGCTTCTACTTCATCAATTTTGGCGAGAACTGCTGTGGCAAATACGAGAATTGCAGTGGAGATTTTTGATGGTACAGGCCATTTCGGCATGTGGCAAGGTGAAGTTCTAGATGCCTTATTTCAGCAAGGCTTAGACATTGCCATTGAGGGAGAAAAGCCAGAAGGTGCAGATGAGAAGGAATGGAAGACAATCAATCGTTTGGCATGTGGTACAATTCGATCGTGCCTATCCAGAGAGCAGAAGTATGCCTTTTGTAAAGAAACTTCTGCAAGTAAATTGTGGAAGGCACTGGAGGAAAAATTCTTGAAAAAAAGCAGTCAAAATAAGCTTCATATGAAGAAAAGACTGTTCAGATTCACATATGTTCCTGGTACCACGATGAATGATCACATCACCAATTTCAATCAACTTGTAGCAGATCTGATGAACTTGGATGTGACATTTGAAGATGAAGATTTGGCCCTAATGCTGTTGGGATCCCTTCCTGAGGAGTTTGAGTTTCTAGAAACTACTCTACTCCATGGGAAAGCTGAGGTGTCTCTTAGTGAAGTATGTGCTGCACTATACAGCTATGAATTGAGGAGAAAAGACAAGAAGGATAGCACCAGTGGAGCAGCTGAAGCTTTGATAGTAAGAGGCCGTTCGAAAAATAAGAACAGGGGAAAGAAAGACAGATCAAAGTCCAGAGTGGGCAAAGATGAATGTGCCTTTTGTCGAGAAAAGGGGCACTGGAAGAAAGATTGTCCTAAGTTGAGAAGCAAATCTGGCAAAGGCAAGTCTGTTGCAGATTCAAATGTAGCTGAATGTGATGATTCAGTTTTTTCATTAGCATTGATGCCATCAATAAACAGTTCGACTGCTTGGATCCTGGATTCAGGCTGTAGCCACCATATGTGTCCCAATCGGGAATGGTTTTTCGATTTTAAAGAAATTGAAGGTGGAGTTGTCTATACAGCAAATGACAGCCCTTGCAAAACAACTGGAATTGGTTCAATCCAATTGAGGAATCGTGATGGATCAATCAGAACTCTGACAGACGTAAGATATGTGCCCAGTCTGACGAAAAACCTCATTTCTATGGGAATCCTTGGGAGAAAGGGTTTCACTATAATCATTAAAAATGAAGTAATGAAGGTTATATCTGGAGCACTTGTGGTGATGAAAGGAGTTCAAAGGAGCAACAACTTGTATTACTATGAAGGCAATACAGTTGTTGGAACAACAGCAGCAGTTTCTAGTGATGACCATGAGCTAGAAATAACCAGATTGTGGCATATGCGCTTAGGGCATGCAGGCGAAAAATCCTTGAAACTTCTGGCGAATCAAGGATTATTGCAAGGAGTGCGAACCTGCAAATTAGACTTCTGTGAGTATTGCATCAAAGGGAAGCAGACGAGAGTGAAGTTTGGCACTGCAATCCATGATACCAAGGGTATTCTGGATTATGTTCACTCAGATGTATGGGGTCCTTCCAAAACTGCTTCAATGGGAGGTAAACACTACTATGTTACCTTTGTTGATGATTGTTTAAGAAGAGTATGGGTGTATACAATGAAGACAAAGGATGAAGTGTTGGAAGTTTTTCTCATCTGGAAGAAGATGGTAGAAACTCAGACGGGCAGAAAGATCAAGTGTCTTCGAACAGACAATGGCGGAGAGTACACAAGTGATCCCTTCATGAAAGTTTGCAGAAATGAAGGAATTGTTCGACATTTCACTGTCAGAAATACACCACAATAGAATGGGGTGGCTGAACGCATGAACCGAACTCTACTGGAGAAAGTTCGGTGTATGTTGTCTAATGCTGGATTAGGCAGACAGTTTTGGGCTGAGGCTGTAACATACGCATGTCATCTCATTAATCGTTTGCCATCAACTGCTATCAATGGCAAAACACCTTTGGAGGTGTGGTATGGAAAACCTGCTACAGATTATAATTCCTTACATGTGTTTGGTTCCACTGCATACTATCATGTTAAGGAATCAAAGTTAGATCCAAGGGCAAAGAAAGCTATCTTTATGGGGATATCCTCTGGTATCAAAGGATATCGACTATGGTGCCCAGAGACGAAGAAAATAATCTTTAGTAGAGATGTTACCTTTGATGAGTCTACCATGTTAAAGGTAACAAAGGAACAGACGGATGGTTCTCCACAGCAGGTGGAGGAAACTCCCAAACAGGTGGAGTTTGATAGAAGAAGAATTGTTGATCCAGCAATTGTAGAGTCTGATAAAATTACTCCTACGGAAGAAGAGGAGATAATGGTAGAAAATGGATCAGATGAGGAAGCAGAGGTTTCAGCACAAGAACCTCCTCAGCAACTTGAGCCAATTGCACTACGAAAGCCGAAAAGGAAGATTAAGAAACCTGCTCGACTTGAAGATATGACTAATTATACATCTTCAGTAGATGATGAGATTCCTTCCACTTATTGTGAACCTATTCAAAGCTCAGAAGAAGAAAAGTGGAGAAAGGCTATGGAAGAAGAGATGCAGTCCCTTGAAAAGAATCAGACATGGAAGCTAGCAAGTCTGCCAAAGGGAAAGAAAGCGATTGGCTGTAAATGGATTTATGCAAAGAAAGACGGATTTCCTGATAAGAATGATATCCGCTACAAGGCAAGATTGGTAGCGAAAGGTTACGCTCAGAAGGAGGGAATTGATTATAATGAAGTATTTTCTCCAGTTGTAAAACATTCCTCCATAAGAATACTGCTGGCTTTGGTAGCACAATTTGATCTGGAACTAGTTCAGCTCGATGTAAAAACTGCATTTTTACATGGAGACTTAGAAGAAGAAATCTACATGACTCAGCCAGAAGGATTTAAAGTTGCTGGAAAAGAAAATTTGGCGTGCAAGTTGAGCAAATCCTTGTATGGATTGAAGCAATCTCCAAGACAGTGGTACAAACGATTTGACAAGTTTATGATAAGGCAGAAATACACAAGAAGCAAATATGATCATTGTGTATATTTACGCAAGCTACGGGATGGTTCCTTTATCTATCTCCTCCTTTATGTTGATGATATGCTGATAGCTTCAAAAGATGAAGGAGAGATTCAGAAGTTAAAAGCTCAACTAAATCAGGAATTTGAAATGAAGGATTTAGGGGAAGCTAAGAAGATTCTCGGTATGGAGATATGCAGAGACAGAAAATTGGGGAGACTTTGTTTGACTCAGAAACAATATCTGAGAAAAGTACTAAAGCGTTTTGGGATAAATGAGAATACAAAACCAGTTAGTACTCCACTTGCTCCTCATTTTAAGCTTAGTGCATCTTTATCTCCGAAAAGTGATGAAGAACGAGAATATATGTCAAAGGTTCCATATGCAAATGCTGTTGGTAGCTTGATGTATGCAATGGTGTGTACGAGGCCTAACATTTCACAAGCAGTTGGAGTTGTGAGCAGGTACATGCATGATCCTGGCAAAGGACATTGGCAAGCTGTGAAATGGATTCTACGGTATATTCAGAATACTGTAGATGTTGGTATAATGTTTGAGCGGGATGAGAAAAGTGGTCAATATATAGTTGGATATTGTGATTCCAACTATGCAGGTGATTTAGACAAACGTCGATCTACTACCGGTTATGTGTTCACACTTGCAAAGGCACCGGTTAGTTGGAAGTCCACCTTACAGTCAACAGTTGCTTTGTCTACAACAGAGGCAGAGTACATGACAGTTTCAGAAGCTGTTAAGGAGGCAATTTGGCTTCAGGGGTTGTTGAATGACTTGGGAATTGGCCATAAGCATGTCAAAGTGCATTGTGACAGTCAAAGTGCTATTTGTTTAGCAAAGAATCAAGTTTATCATACAAGGACGAAGCATATCGATGTTCGATATCATTTTGTACGGGAAATTCTTGAAGATGGTGGGATACTTCTTCAGAAGATTTTGACTGCTGAAAATCCCGCAGATATGGCAACGAAAGTTGTGACAAGTGTCAAGTTCCAACATTGTTTGAACTTGATAAATGTTATTAGAATTTGAAATTGGGCGCTTTGAAGCGCATTTGGAGACATTACTGAAATTTGTAATATAAGAGTTTAGAGGATGTTTGTTTGGAATTGTGAGATTGTCAAGGTGGAGATTTGTTGAAATATGACAATCCCACATCGGAAAGAGATGATTTTTCCACCATAGCATTAGGCTATAAAAGGACTTCATCCCCTCTTAACAATTCATCCCAAAAACCACCAATCTCTCTACTTCTAAGATTGGTTGTATTTTTCCTCTCTCTCTTGTAATATTTCACTTTGTAATATTTCTTTGAAATAGTGAAATATTATTTTAGTAGTGTCCGAGGACGTAGGCATAATTGGCCGAACCTCGTTAAATTATGGTGTTCCTTTTATTTCTATTTAATAGCTATTGTCGGGTCTTTTACTTTGTGATATATTGTGCTTTAAATTATCTTAGAAAAATTCTGTCACCAAGACTCAAGAGTCTAAGGAAGTTGGTTTTTAAGGGAGACCATTTGTGACTCCACCAACTACTTGGGAATTTTTCTTTGTCTTAATTTTTGGCACAATTATTCATTTTGGTGGAAACTAACCCGATTTCCACAACACTAGCTGCATCTAAACCTTCCTCCAGCCTCTATCCCAAGCTTGTTGTAAACCGATGAACAAACCCCAAAGCTCAGCTCTGAAAGAAGTACAACTCTCAACTTCAAAGAAAAGTCGCCTAACCAGTTACCATAGGAATCACGTAACACTCACCCAGCTGTGCTCAACAACGTACTTCTTCTAAAGGCTCCATCTGTATTTAAAGCAACAAAACCAACAAGAGGGACAACCCAGCTGATAAAAACATCTCTCCACTGATGGGGGACTTCTCCTATTGCAGCAAGAGAATCGAAAACAACATTACTCATCAAATCAACTATCATATTAATCTCCCTATAGACATGAATAATATGAACTTTCAATCCCCTGCTGAAGCAATTCTTTGATTCGAACTATCAGGTCTTTATTATTCACAGAATTGAAGAAGCCAACATTGAACAAATTTGAGACACTAAGACTATCTAGTTGCACCTGAACCTTGCTCCAGCCTCTATCCTAAGTTTGTGGAACACTCAAGTAAGAGTTCACATGAGCAGTCTTGGTAATGGCATTGATAATATTATCATCTCATCAGTGATCAGATAATGGAAGATAATATAGCTATGGTATTCAATCTTCGCCTTATAAATAAAATCTCTAAATAACATATTTTTTTCAGGTTGCACAAACTCTATTTGTATAAATAGATGAATTGTCAGATAATTTTAACACCAGACAGGACATTAATTCAGTCAAATTAAACTTAATATTAATTAGATGAACATTTTGTGGTTTATTTTCTTGTTATAAACATTTGAATCTCATGGATATATGTGATTCTGGATTGGTAGCTGGCTGTTGAAGGAGGCCTTTCTGTACTACCTACGTGGATAATTTTATTTCAATCATATATAATTAAATGGGCACTTTAAATATTGAATGGGGTCACAATTCTATCCAAATTTTAATTTTTTTTGTCATCCAACTAAAACTTTTAATAAATAATGCTCATATGTTCATACTGAGAAATTAAACAATTGCTTGGTTGAGCTTTTTTTCCTCTTACAACAAATTGTAAAATTAATTAAGTCATTGGTAACTGCCTAACTGGCAAGTCAATTTTAATTGGGATTAGTGTTATGAGGACTGACAGATTGTGATGTTTGAAGTGAACGCATACCTTCAAAAACATCCTTATTTCTCTTCTCACTCATTTATTTTTGAAAGCTGTTTTTTTTACGGAAAAGTATTAACAAGAGAAGTGTGAAATATAGATTTATTATTATTTTAGCAAAAAATTTAGCTGGATAATTATGAATTAACCATTAATTCATAATGATTTAATTTATTATAAAATTAGTTCAATAATAATTACAAATTTTTATTATATATCTTAAATTTTTAACATAACATTCTTTTCATAACACATGTGGTAAAATAAAATCTCATTCTTAATTAAATTGATATTTTTGGAATTCATCTAATAAAATTTAAAATTCTAATTTTATATTTGATATAATTTTATTGATGATATTTTTAGGAATATAAAATATTTTAATTAAAAAATACAGAATTAATTTTAAATACCAATAAATTTAAAATAATATGAATTATTATATAGAATTCAGAATTATATTCTTAAAACTCAATATAAAATATCAAACTCAATATAAAATATCAAATTCAATATTTAGTAAAGGATAAAATTGAAAATTAATTGTTAAATCAATAGATTGTGATCATTGAACCAAATATAAATATAAAAAAAATTATTTCATCAATTTATGGATTTCATATTCAAATCAAACAATAGAATTCTTATAATTCGAAAATTATTTCATCAATCTATGAATTTTATATTCAAATCAAACGATAGAATTCTTATAATTTATAAATTTTATAATCCATTGATTTAAAATTCATAGAATTTATGAAATTTATGAATTTTAAAATATGTCAACTAAAATGAACCCTTAATATGTGATGAATAGAGAAATTATACAAATAGTTTAGTATAGCGGTTGGTTAGCCTATTAATTCAAATGGCTTCTCATATTTTGATACTTTCCCCTACCATGCAAATTTTATATATATTATTACTATTAATTTTATTATCTTATTATCGGATTGCGACATCCAAACCATCCAATCTTATAATATGACTAACTGCAAATTACGCAGCTTTGTTTAAATGGGTTACCGTAATACATAATATAACGGTATCGTGTTAAGGATTATCAACATGATTATAAAATAAAAACAATTAAAACCAAGCCCTCTCATTTCATATCATTATGCTAATGTCTAATATAAGCATGTTCTCATTTTCAAAAACTTTAGCAAGCGGCCGGTCTATATATTATATTTTGAAAAAAAAAAATGATTAATTACCTTTTAAAATTTGATATATTATACTAGTACTTTTAAAATTCAAAAATTTTATAATTTACCCAATTGTTTTATTATATTATACTAAAATATTATTCTGTTAAATTTTCTCTTATAAACACGTAAGATTATGGTGGAATGAAAAAAAAAATTATTATTTACCTCCCAAAAGTTTGATCATTATGCTATTATTTCATGTAAATTTGATTTAATGTATTAGTATATCTTCTGAAACTTGACATATTGTACTAATATTGTCTAAGCAAAAAAGAATATATTTTTAACTAACGGTTAATGTTTTAAAATTTAATAAAAGAATTACATAGTTTAACGGATATAAAATAAAATGAAATAATCGTATAAATTTTGAACATGATGGATTACTAATACAATACATCAAATATCAAGAGATGAATAGTCAACACTACAAGAAAAATATGTTTTAGCGACGAACAAATCCGTCACTAAAATTAAGAATTTCGTCGCTAATCTAATTTAGCGACAACATTGTAACGGATTTAATCCATCGCAGAAAACCTCCTCGCAAGTCCAATAGAGATAAATTATTATTTTGTCGCTAACTTTAACGACGGAATTAGTGATAAAATATATGTCACTAATTCTATTGCAAGAATTGTAATAACGACAAAAGCAATGAGGGATTTGGCAACGGAAAATAATGTTGCTACATACAGCTTTCATCGCTATGTTGCTACGGATAGCTTTCGTCACTATGTTGCTACGGATAGCTTTCGTCACTATGTTGCTACGGATAGCGTCTGTGGCTATTTTGCTATAGACAGCGTCCATCGCTAAGGTTTGTTGGGCATTTACTCCATACAATTTGCGACTAATTTTCGATCGTCACTAATTGTAACAAACTTTTAATGACGACAACATTTTGTCGCAGATTCATTTTTTATATATTAAATTTTTTAATTTAAATATTTTTGCAATTTAAAATTTCAATTAAATGAAAATCAAAATTTTTTTTTAACTGAATTCATTAAATAAATATTAAAATTTTGTAGTCTAGCATGAAAAATATTCAATAATTGAAAATACTACAATATATATATATATATATATATATGTATGTGTGTAGTCCTACATCCTGTCAAATTGTGGTAGATCGCTATATGGAGTTGATGAAATGTGGGTAGAATTAGTCATCTATGCTGTCAACTGTCGCATCTTTGCATGCATCTCGTCTCGAAGTTCTTCGTGCATTTGTTCTCGCATTTGTTGCTTTTGTGACTCCAACATAGTCTGAACCTCCTGCTGCATATCTTGCATAATACTAGCACGCAGCTGTTTTGTACTAATATCTCGTGATGTGGCAGTAGAGTGAAATGAGGAGGTACCAGTGTAAAAATGTGTTGTCTTTGTGCCCATTCCATATACACGCCATTTTTTCTGTCCACCAGCAGCCTCTAAAAATAACTGCCTCAAATCTGGTTCACATGGCTCGTTAGATCCCTCAATTGGTTGAGAAGCAGTCTCTCTAAAAGCTCGTACCCAATTCTTCAATATAAATTTTTAGAAGAAAAAATATAAATTCCATGAGATTAATAAAAAATAAACAAATAAAATTTTAAATATGCACAATTAATGGGTTTGGTAAATACATACTGCAACAACTTTAGACCGTTGATCTACATACTGAATTCCTGATGAAGACTTTCTAGTGTGTGTTGTAACATCCGCTAATTTAGGCCCCGAGTCGCACGTGTCGTGAAGTTGACGCGTTTGACCGATCGGAGTTTAAATTCGGATTTTTATACAAAATTGATTAAGAAATGGCTAAATTAAATGATGAATGCCTAATTAAGTGATATTAAAGTTTAAAGAAGTTAATTTACGGTAAAGGACTAATTTGCAAAATTTGATAAGTTTTGGGGTCAAATTGCAATTTTATCAAAAATTGGAGGATTAATGAGATTAATTGCTAATCAACATATTAATTTTGGGCACATTTTTATAGGTTTGGCCGGCCATGACACTAAAAGAAGAAGATCAATATTGATTAAATGTGAAATTGGGAGAAAATGGTAAAATGGTGGGTCCCACATGAAGACTTTTTGGGTACCCTATATAAGACTCTTTCCTTCTTCTTCTCTTCATTTTCTGCATCCTTCTCTCTTTCTTTACCAGTCACGCCAGCTTCATCCATTTCTCCATAGCTCACCTTGATTCTAGAGAGAGAAAGGAAGGGAAGAGAAAGGAAAGAGCAAGACAAAGTGATTTTCATGTTCTATAACTCATAAGGAAGCTGGAAAGAATAAGAAAGAGGAAGAAAAATCAAGTTTGGTAGAGAGAGAAAATCTCCAAAGTGGTGATCAAATGAAGAAAAATGTAAGGTAAGAAGTATTTCTTCTTCTTCTTCATCTTTTCTATAGGAAGTTCGAATTTTGAGCTCATCTAAGACTTATATGGAATGAGAGAGAAACTAGGGTTTTGAGAGAGAAAAAGAGAGTTTAGGGTCTTAATGAAATTAGATGATGATGAAAATGATCTATGATGTTGTAGGAGTTCCAAATGACAAGGAACAAGCTCTAAGGAGCAAAGGAAAAGAGAAAGCTACCTAAAAGAGTGAAGGAGAAAGATTAAGGTTTGTGCATAACTTAAGGCAATAGCTTATTTTGTTTGAAATAATGCATGCTGAATATGACTTTAGATAAATGCAATTTCAAGAATGATGATGATTATGGCATGAAACCATAGGTTTAGACATATATGAATGAGATAATTGTGACATTGAATTAAGGATGCATGTTAGAGAATCTTGTATGATCAAGGCATGTAAATGTATTGAAAATTAATAAGTTGAATAAAGAGCCTTAGAAATGCATGAAATAGAATTTGGTATGTTTTGAATGATGTTAGAATGAATGAAAGGTGAATATGCAGATTTTCCTGCTGAAAGTCATGGGTGTGACTATTGAGTCACGGGCGTGAGCTTGAGGGTTCACGGTTGTGACTGATTGTGTCACGGTTGTGAATTTCTGGGTGGAAATGGTACTATTCATTCCAGAAGCGTTCACAGGTTGAAATCACGGCAGTGAACTTATTCACGGGCGTGAATGAGTAATCACGATCGTGAATGCTTTTGGGCGATTCATTCCAATAGCGTTCACGGCTTGGGATCACGGGCGTGTACTAATTCACGGGCGTGAAATTAGTAATCACGGCCGTGAACGCTCTGCATTTGAAATTATGAATATGGTTATTAAATGAGGAATTCAGGTAATTAAATGAAAGTTATTGTCTATCCAGTGAAATAAGAATGATATGAATATAGATATATGTATATATATATTGATGTGAGACTGTGATATGTTGTGATATAGAAAAATGAATTGATGTAGAAAAATGAATTGTCATGGATAATATGTGAAATCTGATGCAGATGATAAATATGAGAATATTGATGAATCTAGTAAATGAATGAAAAGATATATGATTATGACTATATGTTTGCAAAACAAGAAAATTGAGATGTTGATAAATATGAGATATTGATGTGTAGAAATTTGAGAATAATGACTGGTGTAAAAATATAAAGAAGCCCATTACTCTACTTGTGGACTAGAATCAGGATAGATGACATGTCATTAAGGGGGCGAACGGTACCGTACTATACCTAAACCAATGTAGCTTAAGCTCGGAGAGCGCCATTGGTCTGGGATGCTCGGTCAGTGTGGCTTAAGCTCTGGGAGCGCTACTGACTTGAGAAGCTTTGATGAGCACATATAAATGAGGACAAGGTGTCATAAGCTTGTGTGAGTGGCCTTGATCCGGTTATTCATCTATGATGAAATTATACTCAATCAATGTGGCTTAAGCTCGGAGAGCGCCATTGATTTGAGAAGCTCTTATGAGCCAGATAGTGGACAGGGTGGCTTAAGCTCGGAGAGCGCTCCTGATCCATAACCCGTATCCAGTCAGTCCAAAAATTTAGAGTGATGTGGGCAAGATAATGAGGATATGTCGGAAAAATAAGAAAAGGAAAGAATAAGAAAATGATAATGATTTGAGATTGATATGCAATGATAAAGAGATTAATAGAATAAATTACCATTAAAGATAAATGAAAATAACATTATCTATATGAGCATGACATTCATACTCTTATGAAATAGGAATATGTTGATAGTCATGCATGCAAACATTTTAATGCACAAAAATGATAATTGTTAATGCTTGTCGCATGATATAGTATATTGTCTTATTTATATGCACCACTAAGCTTAGAGCTTAGCGTGGAGTTTAATTTCCACGTAGATATAGAAAGGTAGCTGAAGACACTTGATAAAGCAAGTGGTGATCCCATTTAAGTAAAGTAGCCGGACCTTGAGAAAGTGGGTTACAAGTTTTGAAACTTTTGTATTTGACTTTTTATTAAAGAAATGTTTGAGTTTGTAAAACTTGCTTTTAAAGTTTGTTAAGAATTCCGCTGATGTTATAAATTACTATTTTATGTAAATAAATTGTACTATAATTTCTGTTTATATCCATATATATACATGAATAAAAAAAATATAGCGAATTGAAGAAGTAAGAAAGACAGGTAGCAGCGCTCCCTCATCCGGGCACGTGTTGCGTGTGTTCGGGTGGGGAGGCGGTGCCGCCACATGTGTTGCCTTATATAGAATTTGGTTCACATCCTAACTCTTTTGTCTGATCATAAGAATAAAATAAAATTAAAAACACTTTAACTACAAAATTACAAGTATAATACATAAGCAAATAAAAACAAAGACATTAAGAAATATTTTACAACCTAAATATATAAATGAATAATAAATTCAAATTAAGTTATCATTATCAATTTACCATCCGCATGCTACGCTTAACCATAGATATAGAACCACCAGTATGTCATGAAGGACATGAACCTAAGTTGTCCGTCTCAGTACGTCTGTTTTTAGAGGCAATGGTAGATTTTTTCTTGAACTCAAGAATGTGCCATTCTTTCTGCCAAATATTCCAAACTTGCTCTGGAACACATGGTGGTTTACTGCCAGAAGATTTCCACTTGCTTAAAGTATCACTATAACGTGTAGCAGCCTGTTGTAACTATTTAAGCTTTACTACCATCTCAAGTTCTAAATCCCAAGTAAATTCCTTCTAAAATATAAATAAAAAATAACATATAAGACAAATTTTTGTCTTGCAACAACCAATTAAGATGAATATATATATATATATATATCAAAATAAAATTTTGACAGAGTTTCGTCTATAACATAAGTGACCTGACCTGAAGTACAATGTCTCAAGCAACCAATTAAGTACAAAAGATATTAAATATTCAATTTCTAATTGAAATTTTGACAGAGTTTCGTCTAAAACACAAATAATCTGACCTAAATTACATGACCTCTAACAACCAATGAAACACAAAAGAGATTAAATAAAATTTAGGCAGAGTTTCATCTATAACATAAGCAACCTGACCTGAAGTACAATGTATTAATCAACCAATTAAGCACAAAAGAAATTAAATATTCAAGTTCAAACTGAAAATTTGACTGAGTTTCATCTATAACACAAATAACCTTACTTAAATTACATGGCCTCTAACATATTCTTTAAGAACAAAAGAGATTAAATAAAACTGTTTGTTCATCATGCAAAGTCCAATAATAATAATTTGGTACAAACCATTTCTATACAAATGCAACTTAACTGTATCCACGTTATGAAACATGCGATTCTGACACTTGCGATGAAGATATGAATATCTTATTCTATCATTGTCCATCATTTCTGGGTGGCTGCATGCAAATTCTATGAATTATCCCATACCAGTCATGAACTTTGGGTTCAAAAGTCCATCTTTCAACCGTTTATACATTCATTCACGATCTGCTCTCATTTTTTATTACCTTTATTAAATCAAGGAAAACATTCAAATCAATTTGAAATATGAAATTGTAATTGATAAATCATAATGAAATAAAACTATAAAATAGTTTAATATTATAACTATTGCTATTAACTTTCATAAAGATTTCAAGTTATAATAATCTAGTTTTAGAGCAACTTAGTTATTCTTTCAACTGAACGATAAAATCATGAATATACTAATATTATATAAATACATATTAGCTCGTAACACATACAAAACTATTATTTAAAATTCTAAGCTCCTAATTAGAATTTATAAAATTAGTATTGATCGTAAACTAGTTAATCTAAAATCCCATATATACTGTCATTTATCACTTATTAGAATTAATTATATAATTTTCATAATTGATCAGTGTATTGTATAATAAAACAACAAATTTATAAAATATGATTAAGTTTTTTTTTAAATTTCAATTGAAATTATTCTTAAAAAGATAATAAAATAGTAAAAACAAAAATGATTTACAATAAGGATGAATAAAATCATAGACATAAGAAGATGAGGAGATTATTCTTTGTTTTAGCTTTTTCATTTTCTTCAAAATTGATGGAACCATTTACAATGTCTTGTTGTTATTGGGCACTGCACAAAATAAAAATCTAATGTCTCTTTTCCCAATTTATTTGATCCAATTTCTACATTTTCCTAAAATGCTATTTTTTTTAAATCAAAACCAAACAAAATTTTATCATATTTCAATTAGCATTCAAAAATCCAATTAGCTATCATATTTTTTTAAAACAAATCAAATTAGCAACATAAATATATGATTTTTTTAATTACAGAACATAAAACATAATTAAATTATTTTATTAAACTTATTTTATTCAACTTAGTAAATAAACTAAACAATTTATAATTTTAATCAAACCTAATAGCTAAATAGCTATTTTATTAAACTTAGTAATTAAATTATTTTATTAAACTTAGTAATTAAACTTAGTAATTAAATTATTTTATTAAACTTAGTAATTAAACTATTTTATTCAACTTATTTTATTCAACTTAGTAATTAAATTATTTTATTAAACTTAATAATTAAAGTATTTTATTAAATTTATTTTATTCAACTTAGTAAATAAATTAAACTATTTTATAATTTTAATCAAACTTTATCGCTAAATAGCTATTTTATTAAACTTAGTAATTAATTTATTTTATTAAACTTAGTAATTAAACTATTTTATTCAACTTATTTTATTCAATTATTTTATTAAACTTAGTAATTAAATTTATCTATTTTATAATTTTTTGCCTAAATTATCTATATTATGTCCTAGCATTATATTATTTATATAAATATGTATGTAACTTATTCATATAATTAATTAATTAATAATATGTTATATAATATGTTCCAACATTACAAAATTAAATTAATAAAAATATACAAACAAGTAAAATAAAAAAAATTGCATAATAAAAAAAAACACAGCAGCTACCTAGGAGGTGATCGGGAGCAGAGGAGGGAGAAGACCGGAGCTTGAGCCGATCGGGGCTGGGAGGCAACAACTGTTGGGAGGAGATCGGGGCTGGGAGGCTGCAGCTGTTGGGAGGAGATCAGAGCTAAGAAGAAGTAGCAGCTGGCCGGATCGAAAGGGAGACAATAGAGGACCGGAGCAGAGCAGAGAGAGGACCGGAGCAGAGGAAAATGATGTGCAATCGGATCAAGTGGGAGTTTGGGCGAGAGGATCGACTACCTGCTGGGAAGGGGGGAAAAAGCACACAAGGGGAGAAATTTTTTGAATTTCAACATTATAACCAACCCAAACAAAATGACGTCATTTCATGAGAAATAAACGACGTCGTTTCTTTAATTTTTAGCGACATAATCGTCACCAACGTAAGGTTACTTTCAATCACTAAATATCTGCAACAAAACAATTCTGTCGCTACTGTTTTGGACGGTGGATTTATTCTTTTTGACTTTCAGCGACAACTATTTTTCGTCGCTATATTAGCGACGACTTTTTTCTGTCGCTATATTAGCGACGGAAAGCCACCATCGCTAATATAGCGACGGAAATAGTTGTCGCTAATATAGCGATGGAAAATAGCCATCGCTTAATATTTATGTAAACTATTTTTTGATTTTGCGACGACATTTACGTAACAATCTTTATGACATATATAATTCTGTCGCCATTCTATCAATTTTACGATGGTTTCTATTCATCGCTAATTAGGTGTCGCAAATTCATCGCTAATCTATCGCAAATTTTTAGCGTCATATTTTCTCTCCATATTAGCTACAACATTTAGCTACGGTCATAATTTGTAGCAAATTTTTCTCGTTAATCTGTCGCTATTTTTGACGATATTTTTATTAATTTTTTTTTAATTTCACTCATTTATCCGTTGTTGATCCGAAACTAACTGCTACGGATGTCAATCCATCGTTAAATTTCATCGCTATTCTATTCATTTTTAGTAGTGAAATTTTCCTTATATTTTTTTTGTTTGAATTACCATTGATTTTTATGGTACTCCACTTTATGATTGTATAAAATAGATTCATTTAAAACGGGAAGACGAAAATTAACATCTTATTGATAGTGATCTTATGACATTTCACGGATAAAATTTAATGAAAAAATTATTAATAGTTTTAAATCTTAATCATAATTAGAAAATCTATTCAGTATTTGAGAAAAGTAACTATATAAGCTATTTGATCTTGAATATTTCTCATTTGAAGAAGTTAACCTGTGTTAATATTCATATTTCTTCTGCATTTGATGTGCCAATTTTAATACTGTTATTCAACTTCAAGTCTAAACCAGAGGCGGCTAACGGCCTATGCATAGGGCTCTAAATTTTGTGGGATTCCTATTTTTTTTTCTTTCAATAAATATATCTATTTTGATTCATCAGATTTGTTATTAATTATATAAAAAAATAATTCTACGATTTTATTGAATTTTAATATATAACATTCAATTTAAATGATTAATTATTTATAATTAGTTAGTTTAAATGATTTCATTGAAAATTAGTTTAATTTTGTGAGCAAATTAAGCTTTAACAGATTAATTTAAATACAATTAATTTTTTATTTTATATAATAAACTAAACCTTAAATATTATTTATTATGTCGTTTTTTGACAGTTTCTATCTCATTTTTTCTTTTTAAACAATTTATATATCTCTCAATTTGTTCAGAAAAAACAAAAAAAAATCTTTTTTTTTTATTTTTACATTTTATATTTTCCACTTTTAATTTTGTATAACTCAACTGCTTAAATCTAGTTTCTTCTTTTTTTATTTTCTAAAAGAATTTTTTTTCTAAATTTAAATATAAAACTTTAATTAGTGATTTTGTATAATAAAAAGCAAAAAAAAATGAATAATTTTAAAAATTTTATTCATAATATTAAAGGGGCCTTTAATTAACTATTACCTAAAGTTACACAAATTCTTAGTCGATCCTGGTCTAATATTGCATTTTATTAAGTCGTGAATCACATATTAAGCTGGAGTTATATAAATATTGTATGAATGGGTATTCCAAAATTTATTTGGAACTTTATAATTAATTATATATGGAATTCCACAATATAAGCAAAAAAAAAAAGGTGTTCTTAAAAAATGAAATAAGATAAAATAGTTGCAAAATAAAAATTGGAATAAATGAAATTCAAAATGAGAAAAAATAAAAATAAATGGAAGACAGAGTGCAAATAAATAAAAAAATGAAAAAAAAAACAAATTTCTAGGTTCTAGAAATATTATGGGGCAATTCCCTTTAATTTTGGAAGGACTGAAGAGTGGCAGTTGAGACTTCTTCAACTTAATTAGGGCACCCACATTGCTATGCAAATTGAATTACAAAGGTTGAAGCTCATGATAATTGAATTGCATGAATAATTAGCCAATTCATAAATTTTCAAGCTGAAAAAATTTTAGTGGATCCTCTTTTTATTATTTTATAACAAATTTTAAAAAAATAAATAAAAATATATATTTAAAATTAATTAATGTGTATTTAATGGTTAACATAATTAATTACTTGAGTTGATATATTAATATAAAAAAATTACTATTTACTATTTGAGTTTTGACACACTATACTAGTATCTTCATGAAATTCAAAATTTATATGATTAGTCCCATAAATTTTTTCTTCATTAAACTATATAGTCATTCTATTAAATTTTAGAACATTTATTATTTGTCAAAAAGAATATTTTTTTGCATAGAGAATAATAGTACAATAGATTAAACTTTAGGATATAATAGTATAATAAATCAAATTTGTAAGACACTAGTACAATAAATCAAAATTTATCAAATAAATAATAATTTTTTATTTATCATTTCACTACAATATAACGTATTTCCACCAAAAAAATCCAATGGAATGATATGATAAAACAATTAGGACAAATCATATAATTTTTTAATTTCAAAAGATATTAATACAATAGGTCAAATTTCATAAAGTAAATAGATTTTTTTTAATATAAGTATAAAATTAAGTTAATATAATTAATATAATTAATTATATTAACAATGTTAATATAATTAATTATATTAACTTAATTTCATATAATAATAACACACACTCTAATTTTACTATTTTTGGAAAATAACAAACTGATGATTAATGTAGTATTTTATTTTTAAAAATTTATAATTTTAATTTTATTTAATTTTTATTATAATTTTCTGTGTAATTTTTTTCATAAATAAATTATCGCGTGCTTCCTTTAATTTTCATTAAGTTTCATAATTAATTTTTTATGTAATTTATTAATTTTAAAATTAAAAAAATTACTATTTACTTTATAAGGTTTGACCTATTGAATCGATTTATATTTTTTTCAATCATATTCTATTTATATGTCATTTCGTTATATTTTATTTTAGAAAGACATTAAATTGTCATGAAAAAACAAAGAAAAAATTATTATTTATCTCATGAGATTTGACTTATTGTACTATTACTATCTGAACAAAAAAAAAATTCTTTTATGAGAGAATAACCACATATTTTAATGGAAATAAAATACAGATAGTCGATTATATAGTTTTTAAATATCTAAAAATACAAATATAATATATCAAATTTTAAGAGATATATATTAATTTTTTTCTAATATTAATTAATTATAATAATAACATTTAATTTATTTATTAATTAAAATATTTTAGAACATTTATTATTGGTCAAAAAAATATTTTTTTGCATAGAGGATAATAGTACAATAGATTAAACTTTAGGATGTAATAGTATAATAAATCAAATTTGTAAGGCACTAGTACAATAAATCAAAATTTATCAAATAAATAGTAATTTTTTATTTATCATTTCACTACAATATAACATATTTCTAACAAAAAAAATCTAATGGAATGATATGATAAAACAATTAGGACAAATCATATAATTTTTTAATTTCAGAAGATATTAATACAATAAGTCAAATTTAATAAAGTAAATAGAAATGTTTTTAATATAAGTATAAAATTAAGTTAATATAATTAATTATATTTATAATGTTAATATAATTAATTATATTAACTTAATTTCATATAATAATAATAATAATAATAATAATAATAATAATAATAATAATAATAATAATACACACCCTAATTTTGCTATTTTTGGAAAATAACAAAATGATGATTAATGTAGTATTTTATTTTTACAAATTTTTAATGTTAAATTTTATTATAATTTTCTATGTAATTTTTTTCATAAATAAAAATATTGCGCGCTTCCTTTAATTTTCATTAAGTTTCATAATTAATTTTTTATACAATTTATTAATTTTAAAATTAAAAAAATTACTATTTACTTTATGAGGTTTGACCTATTGAATCAATTTATATTTTTTATCATATTTTATTAATATGTCATTTAATTATATTTTATTTTAGAAAAGACATTAGATTGTGATGAAAAAACAAAGAAAAAAATTATTATTTATCTCATGAGATTTAATTTATTGTGCTATTACTATCTAAACAAAAAAAAATATTCTTTTATAAGAGAATAACTACATAATTTAATGGAAATAAAATAGAGATATTCGATTATATAGTTTTTAAATATCTAAAAATACTAATATAATATATTAAATTTTAAGAGATATATATTAATTTTTTTCTAATATTAATTAATTAATTATAATAATAACATCTAATTTATTTATTAATTAAAAAATATAATATTTTAATTATTAATAATAAATATAATATATTAAAATATTAATTATATTTAAAAAATTGAAATTAACGTGAATTATAAAAATAAAATATATTTAAAAATGCAGTAAAATTTTAAACGGAGACTACTTTTCAAATTGTCATCCTATTTGACGGATGGAGATCTCTTAGAAACAATAGTCATACCAGTATTTCTATACAAGCATCACCATTTCTATCCGTGATGAAAACGCGCAGAGAGACCAAGAAAAACTATCCCTTTTTTGTCTTTACTCCTGAAAGTCTTTCTTCAATTTTTCTATACTATAACTCAGTCAAAGTCTCCCCCTTTGTTAACCCTTCTCCTCTCTTCAATACTATATCAAAACCTCATCTATTATTACAGTCTGTGTCGATTCAGCTTAAGAAATGAAACTTCAAAATTTCATCTTTCTTCTTTCTTTTTCCCTTTTCGTTTCACTTCTTTTCTCATTTTCAGCTGCCCAAATATCGCCTGGCTCATCTCTCTCTGCTTCCAATCTCAATCAGACTTGGAATTCCCCCAATAGCACCTTTTATGTTGGATTTGTCCAAGTGGGTTCCGGCTACGCCGCCTCCGTCATCTACTCCGGTGGAGTTCCTGTCTGGAAGGCTGGTGGTTCATCGGTGGTTGATGCTGGTGGGTCTTTCCATTTCAGTACTGACGGTACTCTCCAACTCCTCAACGGCTCCGGCTCTGTTATCTGGGAATCCGACACCAGCCGTCTTGGTGTCACCTCCGCTTCACTGGATGATTCCGGCAACCTAGTTCTTCGAAATGGCAGCGGCTTTTCTGTCTGGTCCAGTTTCCAGAATCCTACGGATACCATAGTCCCCAATCAGAATTTCACGGTAAATCAAAATTTGAAATCTGGGATTTACTCGTTTCGGTTTCTTAATTCTGGAAATCTCACACTTAGATGGAATGATAGCATAATTTACTGGAATGAAGGTCTGAATTCATCCGTGGATTCTAATTTGACTTCGCCTGTTTTGGGGTTGCAGTCAATTGGGATTTTATCTATCTCTGATCTTACTTTCACTAATCCATATATTGTAGCTTATAGTAATGATTATGCAGAAGGTAGTGATATTTTGAGGTTTTTGAAATTGGATAGCGATGGGAATTTGAGGATTTATAGTTCTGCTTTAGGGAGTGGAACTACAACAATGAGATGGGCAGCTATGACTGATCAGTGTCAGGTTTTTGGATATTGTGGAAATATGGGAATTTGTAGTTATGATGATTCCAATTCTAATCCAGTTTGTGGATGCCCATCTGAGAATTTTGAACCTGTTGATGTGAATGACGGTAGAAAAGGGTGTAAAAGAAAAGTGGAGATTGAGAATTGTCCAGGGAGTGCTACTATGTTGGAAATGGATCATGCCATGTTTTTAACTTACCAGCCTGAGCTATCCTCTCAGGTTTTCTTTGTGGGGATATCAGCTTGCGGGTTGAATTGTCTTGTGAGTGATTCTTGTGTTGCTTCAACATCTTTATCCGATGGAACTGGTTTGTGTTACTTGAAAACTCCAGACTTCGTTAGTGGATATCAGAATCCGGCACTTCCTAGTACTTCATATGTGAAGATTTGTGGACCTGTGCAACCAAACCCTGCATCTGATCTGCAGATTGCAGGAAATAGTAATAGTAATATGCGAGTTTGGATTGTTTGTGTAGTTGTTGTGGCTACCCTTCTCGGTTTGATTGCTATAGAGGGTGGTTTATGGTGGTGGTGTTGTAGAAATAGCCCTAAATTTGGTGCTTTGTCTGCTCAGTATGCACTTCTTGAGTATGCCTCCGGTGCACCAGTGCAGTTCTCGTATAAGGACTTGCACCGCACTACAAAGGGGTTTAAGGAGAAGCTTGGAGCTGGTGGGTTTGGAGCTGTTTATAAGGGGGTTCTTGCTAATAAAACACCAGTTGCAGTAAAGCGACTTGAAGGAATTGAGCAGGGTGAGAAGCAGTTCAGGATGGAGGTTGCTACTATAAGTAGCACTCACCATTTGAATTTGGTGAGGTTGATTGGATTTTGTTCTGAGGGACGACATAGGCTTTTGGTATATGAGTTCATGAAAAATGGATCACTTGATAATTTCCTTTTCTCTGCACAACAGCAGCCGGAGAATTTCTTGAACTGGGAGCATAGATTTAACATTGCCCTTGGAACTGCGAGAGGAATCACATATCTTCATGAGGAATGTCGAGATTGCATTGTTCACTGTGATATCAAGCCGGAAAACATTCTCTTGGATGAGAATTGCAATGCCAAGGTATCAGATTTTGGTCTTGCAAAGCTCATAAATTCTAAAGATCATCGGTACAGGACACTGAAAAGTGTTAGAGGGACAAGAGGATATTTGGCACCAGAGTGGCTTGCAAATCTTCCAGTAACTTCAAAATCTGATGTTTATAGTTATGGTATGGTTTTGTTGGAGATAATAAGCGGGAGAAGGAATTTTGAAGTCTCAGAAGAAACAAACCGAAAGTTCTCCGTATGGGCTTTCGAAGAATTTGAGAAAGGTAATGTCAATGCAATTGTGGACAAAAGACTTACTGAAAAAGACGTGGATATGGAGCAAGCAAAGAGAGCAATTCAGGTGAGTTTTTGGTGCATCCAAGAGCAACCATCTCAAAGGCCAATGATGGGAAAAGTTGTGCAGATGCTTGAGGGAATCTCAGAAATTGAGAAACCACCCGCCCCGAAGTTGATGACCGAGGTTTCTATTAATGGCACGAGCATCAACATGAGCAGCAACGCTAGTGTTATCTCTACCTTTGCGGCCTCAGCTTCAGCTCCAACTCCCTCATCTTTTTCGTCATCTCAGACTACCGGTGTTTCACCTTTGCCTTCAGGGAGGAATTTAGAGAAGCCGTTCTCATCCTTGTTAGGTTCTGACCCTAACTGAAGCTTATTTTCACACTTGCAATTCACCCACAACTGTTAGAGAATCTTGTGAGATCAAATAGCAAAATGTTCATGATATACATTGTAAAAATTGTTGCTTTGAGTAGTGTAGCATACAATATTTGTTGAGAATGGCATTTTGCAACCACTAGCATTACTTAATTTGTACAATTAGTTAGCTTGATTCAAGAAACGGATTAATAATCATTTGAACTCTAATGGCTCTTGTTAATTATTTTTCGATATTCTTACATATTTTCAATACCCATTTTCCCTATAAACATATCGATTGAAGGTGTTCAAAGTTGGAAATACCTGTGTAAGAGATAAGTTCAAATTATTGTGAGATTTCTTTTTCCAATTTCATTGCAAACTTTGGTTATTGTTTTAAGTTTCTTCTTACTCTCAATCAAATATTTTTCCTTGTGTTATAAAAAAGCCATGCAAATTTCCAAGCACTGAAATATCTCACATTAATAGTAATAATATTATATTAATAATTAATATATTAAGGGCATCTCCAATAAATTTTTTATTTGAATTATTCTCTTTATTTTAAAGAGACATTCTATAAAAGAGTTTTTAATAGACTATATCTTTAAAATTTATAGTAGAGAGTTATAGAGTCAAACTTCACTTTATTCTAATTGTAATTAATGAACATCTACTTTTTATGCATTTTTATTGGTATATTTTTCTAAAAATATTTTTTTTTATCTTTCTTTATAATAAATGTCAATTTCTTTTTTTATAAATATTAATTTGTATAAGATAAAATAAAATAAAAAGTGGAAATATAAAATAGTCTATTGGATTTGTAAATTTTTTTATTCTCTATATTTAAAGATATTCTAAAGTGTTTTTTATACTACCAAATATGCTATTTAAAATTAAAAAAAATTATTGGAGATGCTCTAAGTATCATTAAGAGTAAGAAAATTATGATATAAACATTAATAATTTTTATTGTAATTATTTATGCATCATTACAAAACATAAGAATGCATAGGATAAACAATAAAAGCTAATTAATTCAACTATTTTGTGGATTAATGATAATTAATAGTGTTGAAATATATAACAAAAAAATATATCAAATTTCATTTTAATTTAATTTAATTAATTTGATTATCCTATTATAAGCAATAGTATAAGATTCAAAATAAATCCAATTATTTTCTTCCCTCTTCATAAATAAAAGTGAGAAATCCTATTTTTGTGGGTCCAATGTATTCTTTTCATCATAAGTATATGATGTGCCTCATTTTGTTGGAGTGGAAGGTGCAAATTTAATTGCAAAAATTTTATTTTAATTTTTTAATTTTATATAAATAAGTTACGAAGTTAAAATTTAATTAATTAATTAAATTTCTAGTTATTAATTTTTAAAATTTTATTTATAAAGCTCTTAATTAATTAAAGAAGACAAATAAATAAAATTTTAATTAAACTTCCTTTATAAAATACTTAATATTTAATTAATAATAATTTATTAAATAAATGCATAATAAATAATTATAAAAAATTTTGTTAAAGGATTAAATTACATAAAATCATAAAATTCAAAAACTAAAATGCACTTTTCCTTTTCAATTTAATTCACAGAACTATTATCATTAACAAAAATCAACAAATACTATAAATTTAATTTCATGACAACCATCATTGATTATAAAATCAACAAATTAAATAGACCTAATACATGTACAAAAATTAGGCAACTTCACAAGGGACATTTATTAAATTTTTTCAATTTTTTCCCGACAATTCTTGAAACCCACGTGCCCATCACGAGGAATTGATATCTAAGTTCCTTACTCCAACTGTTGAAGGTTTTTTTTTTCCCCCGGTTATTTGAAGAGTATGACTAAAGGTTTGCAGGCACGATATTAGGTGAGCACAATTGAAGGTTTGCGAGCGTAATATGATGGCGTAAGGGCAAATTGAATTGACGGGGCACGGGTATGGGCACAATAAATAGGCGTAACTACAATTTAAGCACAACTGCGAGCTAAATATAGGAGTGAAGAGGTGTGATTATGACTACGATACAGATACGAATAAAAGGTGCGGGCGCGATTCTTCAACAACCGATTCATATTTATTTATTGGCGGAAAAATTTATTAATTACTCGAGTTAGTTTTTAAATCTAATTTTCTATTGTCTAGTGGGATTTATAGTTGGAGAAGTATATGCAAGAGGCAAATTGTATTTTTCCATTGAATGAAAGAAGTGACCATTTCTTCATATTGAATATGATTTTAGTTCTCATTTATGTAGATGATATTTTCATAATAACTTATCGAATATATTGGACAGATCTTTTACAATAAAGAATCTTGGTCATGCCAAGTATTTTCTTGGTATTGAGATAGTTAAATCACCTACTGGTTTGTTCTTAAGTCAAAAGAAGTATATTTTATATTTGATTACAAATGTAGGTTTGTTCAACTCTAAAGCTACATCAACTCCTCTGGCTAAAGGTACAATTCTAACTACTAATAAAGGAGCACTACTGTCCGATCCTCAACCTTATCGAAGACCTGTTGCCTAACTTTTGTAAATTGGTTTCACTAAACCATATGTGACCTTTGTAGTTCAACAGCTGAGTCAGCTCGTTCCATCTTGAATTGTGCTATGCATGAGATACTCGAAAGGCAATCGAGGCAAATGTCTCTTTTACTTCAATCACTATTCCTTTGAATTTCAAGCTTATAGTGATGCTGATTAGGTATAACATGCAATGACACAAGAAAGTTCTGTTGTGTCGGCATAAATTTTTGAAATATTTAACAGTGGGTTTCACCAACATATGAGACTCACAACTATTAAAAAAATTAAAAAGTCAAGTCAAATTTTTTGGGTGAAAGAAAGAAAAATTGCATTTCAAATTGTTGCACGCCACCACCTAAGCCAATTTATTTTGAATTTGATTTCTTTAGTTTACACTGGAAATTTGCCTATAAATAGGCTAATGATTTTCATTTAAATTACAACGATTTGAATTCATTTAAGAGAATTTAAGAGAGAGTTAGACTTTTTGAATATTTCAAAAAATTAGGGAGTGACAAAAATAGTGAAAAAAATATTTGGAGTGTTTTTGAAAAACACTTGTGTGTCATTATTTTTGGATTTATCTCAAAATTGTTGTATTACCTCTAACCTATATCTAAGGAAAACTCAGTACCCATTAATTTTTATTAGTGGAAAAAAATATTCAGAATATTATCCGTGGATGTAGCCCAAATTAAAGGATGAACCATGTTAAATTGTCGGTGTTATTTTTTGCTGATTATTTTATTTCATATTTATTTATATTATTTTACCTCTGATGATCCCTACTGATGCCTTTGGGACTTTACAGATGTCTTAATATGAATAGCAGATATGCTAGCCAACATGACATCTCCTTGGACATTCAACGACATGCCTTTTAGCTATCATCTTTGGTGCATTAATAGCATCATTCTGAGGGCTATCAAGAATTCTGGACTTGACTTATCTGAGAAAAAAATTATAATAGGGATACATTTCAACTCTCTTAAGATTGAAGAAGAATAAAGAAACTTAAAGAGTCATTTTTTATAAAAGCACACAGAATTTTATTACTCAAACTCACTTTTAGGCGTTCTGCCCTTACATAGATTTTGAACCTCCTTATATAAAATGTTTAAAGAGAAACACAAAAAATATCATTATTAAAGTAAAGATTCTCCATATCTTTACTTTTACAAAAGTTACTTTTTAAAAGCTATTTTAATAAAGCAACTTTAATAAAGTCAAAGCAAACTAAAGTAAAATAAGATGTCTTATCCTACTTTTACAAAAGTCCACATATAATTATACAAGAGATAAGGTAGGACCACCTAATCTTTATGTCCTATCGGTTCATGACTGGGAGAAAAATTCATCTCTCTATAGTCATCTGAATCATAGTTCATAGTGTGTGGAGGTCCATCATCATGTAGTGGTTAAGGATGTTGTTCAGCAAAAATGATTGCCTGGTGAATTTCTTCTTCTTTTCTGAGTCCTTCCATATATTCTAAAGGTATAACTTTCCAAGGTGCATCATTTTCATATTTTGGCCAGATCTCTCTTGGACTATACTGATTCCTTGTTGCTAGAGATCTCTGTAGTTCTCTTACTTCTTGTGGATAAACATCACAATTTCCCCAAAGTGATTAAGGATGAGTTTCGTATACCTCAAAAGTAAAGAAATGTTCATCCCAATGAAGGATGATTATGGAATGCATCTTGTTTGCTTGGACTCTCATATCTCAATTTTTTTGAAGAATACGAAATAAAGATTATTGTCAAACAACAATTGGTTTGAACTAGCCAAAAAACTTTTTTGAATTTTCTGGCAAAGTCTTTGAAGCAATAACATTATATCATTTGATTGGACAGAGCTCAAATGTCATATAGTACATGATACTCATATACCATAGCATATACAGTTACTCCTTTGGAAATTGTCCAACCAGAGGGATTTTAAAAACATCCATGAATGGATAGTCCGGATGAAATGCTTCAGGTTTCAAAAAAGTCTCTCCATACTTTCTTATGGCTGTAAGTTGGGTGTCTATAATGAGTACCTTCCTCTGTTCTTTATTCATTACTTTGATTGAGGAGGGAGGATAGGCAGAGAAACTTGAACCATAGTATAAAGGAACATTTGAGCTTGACCTTGCCATCATGAATATGAAGGGAATGGTTTGTGTTTCTATGATGAGACTCAATGGCTTTATAAGAGGTCTAGATAGGAAATCAGGAATGAAGTTCCTATTTCCTTTTATATGCTCGACATCAAAGCTGTACTTTGAAAATCAGTCGTTCCATCTCAATAATTGTGAATGTAGATCTTTCTTTCCTTTAAAATTTAAAATCTTTGGAAAGGACGAGCAATCCATCAAAACCGTAAAGTTATGGCTGATTAAATGAAATTCAAATTTTTTATTTTCATACTTTATCGCTAATCTCTCCTTGAATGTTGAATGATAATGACATTCTGATTCCTTGAACCGTCCATTAACATAAACACAAATTTATCTTTTTCCATCTTTTTCTTCCAGTAGGATGGCCCCCCAATACTCATCATTGACATCTGTTTGGAGTATCCTTTTTTTCGTTGTTGGTATGCATAGTGGTGGAAGATCTTCGCAAATCTGCTTTATCTTCTTTATAACTATCATCTGCTCATCTAACCATGGTGGTACATCTTTTTTCAATAATTGTTGGAGTGGTTGAGCAATTTTTGTAAAGTGGGGAACAAAGTCTCTGACATAACTAGCAATTCCAAGAAATTGTTGTACCTGTCTTTTTGTCAATTTACCGTCATGAAACTTTAATAATTCAACACCAATGTAAGGACAATGCAGATATGTCCCATTTTTTAATTTCATCCCCAAAAATTCTATTTCTTCTTTTGCTAGCTGTATTTTCTTTTCTGAAAATCATCACTCCATGTTGTGCAGTCAAGTCCACAAAACACTTTAATAATTCTTTGTGGCTATCTTCATCTTTAGAAAAAAGCAAGATGTCATCGATGTAGATTAATGCTGAAGATAAGATCAGACCATAGATTCTTGTCATTGCTTTTTGAAAAAGTGATGGTGCGACTTTAAGACCGAAAGACATCACTGTCCATTGATAGTGATGATTTGAAATACAAAAAATTGTCTTATGCCTGTCATCTGGATGTATCTCCAATTGCCAAAATCTTGATTTTAGATCAAATTTTGAAAATATCTTCGCATCATTCAATAATGAATATAGAAATGAAATCTTTGGAAAAGAAAATTTATCATCCTTTAAAAAATAATTTAAAGGCTTGTAATCAATCACCAATCTTTTCTTTCATCGGATTTGTTCTGAGTGTTTATTCACGTAGAATGCTTGACATGCCCAGTCTGACTGAATTGATTCAATAAGACCTTGCTGAAGTAACTAGGAACACTCTTGAACTGCCATCATTTGATCTTCTGGATTCATACCAGGGTGAGTGGCTTTGGTAGAATTAATGTCTTCATTCTGCTTGAATGGAAGAGAAATGTAGAATTCCTTTCTTGTCCAGAGAGGACTTTGACATTTCCAAAGAAAGTCTGTATGATTATCTGCACAGTTCTGTTTTATGATTTGGGCCTAGATATCCCAAAATGGACTGGATATGGAAGCCATGAATAAATTTGGAGTGAATGTATAAGGAAGGAACCATTTTTTTGCTTTCAAACCCTGAGCAGTAATGGATATGTTTGGTAATTAACTAAGAACGTCAAAACCAATCAAAATATCTTTTTTTGGAAGATATGAACCTAAGACTTTGGTCCATGTGGAACAGTTTGGAAGAAATTGAATTTTTATGGGTTTAAATGTAATCCAATCTGTTGAAAGTAGTTCACCATCTGCTGCTTTGAAAAATTCTTTATGGGCTTTCCAGAAGTGGTCTGAAAAGAGTTTTGGGTTTGCTATGGTTTTATGGGCTCCCGTATCAATAAAAGCTATAGCCTTAATGGATTTTTCATACTTTTCAGTAAACAATTGGATTGAGCAGTATGAAACTACCTGTTTTTGAGTAATCGCAATTGTTTGTGTTGAGTTTGTGTTGATCTGGACTAGATCTATAATGACTTCTGGGCTTGCAACAGTATAACACTCTTCTCCTTCTGAATCTGAAGAAAGACTTAGAGCTTCAATTCCCATCAGGAAATCCTGACTTGGATCTTCATCAACTGAAAACAATGACTCAATGTCTGCATCATCAAGATTGATATCAAACTGCTGCTTTAGATGCTGAATGAGCTGAATCGCTTGTTTAGGCCGGTTTGGACATTTTTTTGCAAAGTGTCCTTTCTTTCCACAGAGATAACAATGATCAGATTTTTTAAACATTCGATTCCTCCTCCTGAAATACTTAAATTTATTGTATTTCTTTTTGAAGGGACTATTCCTGTATTTATGCTTTTTTTAATGCTTTTTCCTTATTGTAATGCTTGCAATCACAATCCTGTTTATCTGAATATTTGATTGTTAAATTTGCTATTGAACAAATAGGTTCCATGCTCCTGTTGTTTGTCATCTTTATAACTTCTTTGATTTACTTTCTGCTGGAACATATCTCATCAAGCACGATCATCATCTTTTGATAAATTTGTGCCAATAAACAATGTTTCAGAATGATTCCATGCTTTCTGAAGTACCTAAGAGTAGCTTCACTTAATTTCTCTAGAACATAATTAACAAATTGTTGCTTTAAATTGACATCACCAAATCCAATTTGGTAATATCTTTCAGCTATCCGCAGATAATATTTTTCAAGATCTTTTCTCCTTAGAAAACAACATTTTAGCTGAAAAAATTCACTTCTAGCTGTTTCTAGGGAATCCTGAGGAGTTCCTATGAACTCAATCTCAATATACGCTAAGGCTGCCACTATGTTAGTAAGTTGCATGAAAGTAAATTTTTCATACTCACTTACTCTGATCCACCAATCTCGCAAATTACCAGTAAATCTGGTAGTAAATTCTTGTAATACCTCTGGTAGTGAAACTCCATACTGAATTCTTGTTTCCATCCATGCATACAATTTCATCACTGGCTATTATGTATTTTGGGATCAACCTTAGTTTTCCAAAAAAAAAATGCAAAATACAATTTCTAGATCATTTGCTAAAGCAGAATACAAGAGCATGGCAAACATAGTTTGTAAAGTTCAATGGCTTGCTTATCTTCTCAAGGAGTTCCAAATTTCTATGGAATAACCAATACATTTCTGGTGATTTAATAAAGTAACTTTGCATATTACTACTAATTATGTTTTTCACCAGTGCCCCAAATTTCTTAGTATTGATTGTCACTTAGTAAGGGAAAAGTACAAGGCATGTTTCATTCTTCCTCAACATGTTTCCTCTATTTTGCAACTTGCAAATATTTTTACAAATACCTATTAACTCTTTAGTTTGACCTTTTTTGTTCCAAGTTGGGCTTTTGACTTTGCAACAAGCTCCAATTTGAGTGGAGATGAAGATGTTTTTACCAATGAGCTGACACTAGTGCGATATCTAGAGGTGCAAGTGCAACAAAAAGTTCACGAGAGTAATATCTAAAGGCACAAGCATAGTTATTAAAATTGGCCCGAATCGAGCAGTTCAACCAGTAAACTTGCAAATCCACTAGAAAATCTAGCCAATTAGCATCTCATGTCATATATTGTCCGGTGTCATACCTAATTAACCAACTATTTGCATAGTGACCCATTTGAATCAGTCGCTATTCGGTTATATCAATCAAAATATTCTTAAAAATTAGAAAATTGGTATGAACTGATAAGTTCCATCGGTAATTTTCAAATCCACTAGAAAATATAGTCAGTTAGCATCTCATATCATATATTGCATATTGTCATACCAGATTAATTAACTAATTGAATCGTGACTCATTTGAATCACTCGCTATTCCAGTAGTTGACTTGTACAAGTCAAAATATTGCTAAAAATTGGAAAAACTCATGCACACTACAGGACTCGAACCTAACACAAGTGAGGATTGTGTTGAAGCTTCAACTACCAATGCAATGCAAAATATTGCTGAAAATTGGAAAAACACATGCACAATATAGGACTCAATCTAACACAAGTGAGGATTGTGTTGAAAATTCAACTACCAATCCAATGCAGAAGTCAAAATATTGCAAAAAATTGGAAAAAAACATGCACATTGCAAGACTCGAACCTAACACAAGTGAGGATTGTGTTGAAACTTCAACTGTCAACCCAATGCAACTTTTGTCTTTTGCCATTCACCAAGTTTTATATAGCATAGCTTTTATGTATTTATAAAATTAACCTATTATTTAGAAAATATATATAATTGATAAAATAAAATAAAATTATTTGGGCTTTTCTTATTAATCTCGATTATGATAAATTTTTATATGCATAATTTTTTAAGTTATATTAATTTCTATAATAAAATATTACTTTAATTAAAAAATAAATATTGTAACATAATTTCTTTAAAAAAAATTGTTTATTTTGATTTTTAAAAATTAAAAGTATATAAATTAATCAATTTTATTATTAATAAAATAATAAATGAAATATATACTTAGAATATATTTTTAAATATAGTTATGTGTCAATTTGAATTATTAAAATTAATATTTTAAATATGTTATTATGCCAGAAACAAGTATAATAATAAGTATTTTTTATAAGTATTTTTTTATATTTTATTATGTATAATTGTGTTAAAAAATTATATTTTCAAAAAATTTCATTTTAATTCAATTCAATTCCAGTTCACTCCTTAACTTTTAATCCTCTATCTATCTCAATTCATTGACCGGGTTAGGTCTAAAATCATCGGACATTATTGCAACTAAAAGTTTGCGAGCGCAATATGACCGCACAAGGGCGAAATACGTTGACGGGGCGCGGGCACAAGCGCGACCACAATCAAAGCGCGTCTGCGCGGGAGCTGATTATAAGAGCGGAGAGGTGCAGCTGCGATGACAACAGAGGTGAAAATCAAAAGGCGGTGATGCGATTCTTCAACATACAGCTGATTCATATTTATTTGTTGGCGAAAAAATTTGTTAAGTAGTTGAGTTAGTTAATAGAGTTAGTTATTTTCCTGTTTTTTAGGCTTGTTTTCAGCCGGATTTATAGTCGTAGAAGTATATATATCAGACTTCTTGTATTTTTCCACTGAATGAATGAAGTGATCATTTCTTTATATTGAATCTGTTTGTAGTTCGTGAACATTCTTTGACTTTTCTATCTTTTTTTTTAATCTTCCTTTTTTTTTTGTCGTTCGACACAAATGTTTAAGGATAAAACTCACGTAAATTCGTGGGAGAGTTTTTTTTTATAAATTTTATCCAATTAATGATTAATTAACACTCGATGTTTCACTTCTTTAATTGGATTTTTTTTATTAAACACTTAATATTGTATAATTTTTCAATTGGATATTTTCATTAATTATAAATTTTAATGAAAAAATAATGCAATATTAAAATATTGGATTTTTAAAACTATTCTTATATGTATTATAATATTTATTGTAATTCTAATTATAATTAAAAAAAATATTGTAATTCCTTTTTTAGTTTTTATTTTAAAATTTTATGATAATTTTTTTCTATAAAAAGAGAGTTACTATTTTTATAGGGTCAAATGTAAAATCGAACAAAAACTTTTACTCAAAAGGAATAGTGCTATGTTCATATGTATATATATTAACTTTAAAATTAAAAGAATTTGATCATAACATAACATGACACTTTTTTTTAATTGTAAATATTGAAAAAATTGAAATTAAAAATAAGCAACATTATATATATTTTTTCTGTTAGCAATAAAACATTGAAACACATATATTGCTATCTTATTAAATAATTAAAATATACAATATAGAAAAGTTTTTTAAAAAAATCAATGATTCATGATTTTTACACATGCTAGGTGCCCAAATGCATAATTTCAAACATTCGAAGACCAAAAAATAAAAAATAAAATGGAGGCGCCCAGTCATATATTAAAATCAGGTCTAATTTTAAAAGGAGTGAAATGTTAGTTTTTTTTTTTGAGATTTTTTGTAATAATTAATTCAAATATTATAATCAAATAGTAAATTATTAATTTTATTCTGTTTCATAAATCTTTAAGTGTAGGAAAAATAAATCTACACAATCTTTTTTATAATAACTATTTCTCTTGAAAATTTTAAATTAACTATTAATTTGAAATATAATATATAATTATTATAAATCATAAAATGAGAAACGAAGAAAAAAAAAAGGGATACATACGTAGAACTTAATTACTAAATATTTTAAATAAAAAAATATGGGATACATAAGTAGAAAATCAGAATCATTTTCATCCGAAATTTCCAATTTTAAACAATTATGCATAACTACTGACTGTATAAATCGAATCTACCATATCTTTTTTTTTTTTTGCTCTTTTACATGTTAAATGATAAACAGTTTTCACTTACAAATTAAGCATTGAAATAAATGGGATAACTACGTACAATATCACATCCAATTCTAAGGGTGGATGTAAGATCAAATATAGAGGGACCATGGCATGCAATATCCAAAATTTTTGAATATTGGAGGAGGAATTTTAAATATGGAGGATCAAATATGGTTGTACTAATTGTAGAGAAGATGAAGTTATATATAAGAAATAATTTTAAATTAATTATAAAATAATTATTTTTTCTTAAAGAAAGAAAATTAGAGTTGAGGCTGCCCCTATCCTATTATCTATTTTTTAATTGAACATTAAATAATTTCGGCTTGTTAATCGAATAATTACATTTTCTATTCTTTATGAATTACACATTAAACAATTTTTACTTTATAAATTGAACCCTAATCATAATATAATATAAATATTAATATAAAATATCATATAAATCATAGTTTAAGAAACAAAGAAGTTACTAAATTTTTTTTCTTAGTAGTAGAAAAAATATATTTATATCTCGAGTTGATCATTTTCTGTTTTTACTATAAAATTGGAAATTATACAAAAAATCAAGAAAGAGAATATTTATGTTAAAATCTGTCAATCAAATATGGGAGTATAAAAGATTTTAAGACTGGAGAGCTAGCTAGATGATGAATTTTGTATTCAAGGAGGTCAAATAATTCATGAAGAAATGGAGAAATGGAGAAGCAAACATCCCTAGCTAATGTAGGAAAATATGAAGTAATAAAAGTTGACACTACAAAAAAAATATATTTTAGCGACGAATAAATCCGTCACTATATTTAAGAATTCTGTCGCTAAATTATATTAGCGATAGAATTGCGACGGATTTAATCCGTCTCAGAAAAGCTCCTCGCAAGTCCAATAGCGGCGGATTGTAATTCTGTTGCTAAATTTAGCGACGGAATTAACGACGAACTATCTGTCACTGAAGTGTATTCGCAGGAATTGTGATGGCGACAAAATCAATGAGGGATTTTGCGACGAAAATGTCGTCGCTACATAGCGACAGATATAAATCCGTCACTATGTTGCGACAGATTTATATCCGTCGCTATGTAGCTACAAATATGTTCCGTCGCTAAATTTTATAGTGCATTTACTTCATACAATTTGCGACTAATTTTCAGTGAGAACTACATTCCGTCGCAGATCTATTTTTTATATATAAAATTTTTTTAATTTAATTATTTTTGTAATTTTAAAATTCAAATTAATGAAAATAAATATTTTTTGTAACAGAATTCATTAAATAAATATTAAAATTTTTTAGTCCAACATAAAAAATATTCAATAATTTAAAATACTACAATATTGTTATTATATAGTCCTACATCCTGTCAAATTGTGATGGATCGTTATGTGGAGTTGATGAAATGTGGATAGAATTAGTCATCTCTGCTATCAGCATCCATAACCATGGAATGATACCGACTGAATGATTTTGCATAATAAAATGCAGCAGAACCTTCACTCATATAATTAACATTGCTATTCAAGTTACTTCTAACTGCTTGTTTCCCGTGCAAAGTCCAAAAATAATAATCCGGTACAAAACTATTTCTATACAAATGCAACTTAACTGTATCCACGTGATGAAACATGCGATTCTGACACTTGCGATGAAAACATGTACACCTTATCCTATCATTGTCCATCATTTTCGGGTGACTGCCTGCAAATTCTATGAATTGTCTGATACCAGTCATGAACTCTGGGTTCAAAAGTCTATCTTTCAACCGTTTATACATTCATTGACAATCTGGTCTCATTTTTTATTATCTCTATTAAATCAAGGAAAACATTAAAATCAATTTGAAGTATGAAATTGTAATTGATAAATCATAATGAAATCAAACTTAGCTATTCTTTCAAGTGAACGATAATTTCATGAATATACTAATATTATGTAAGCACGTATTAGCTCGTAACACATACGAAACTATTATTTAACATTCTAAGATCCTAATTAGAATTTATATAATTGGTATTGATCGTAAACTAGTTAATTATTTTATAATTTTTTGCCTAAATTATCTATATTATGTTATAGCTTTATATTAAACTTAGTAATTAAACTATTTTATTAAACTTATTTTATTAAACTTTGTAAATAAACTTTATAATTTTAATAAAACTTAATAGCTAAATAGTTATTTTATTAAACTTAGCTATTTTAATAAACTTAACTATTTTATAATTTTTTTGCCTAAATTATCTATATTATGTTCTAGCTTTATATTAAATTTAGTAATTAAACTATTTTAATAAACTTATTTTATTAAACTTAGTAAATAAACTTTATAATTGTATAATTTTAATAAAACTTAATAGCTAAATAGCTATTTTATTAAACTTAGTAAATAAACTTAACTATTTTAATAAACTTAACTATTTTATAATTTTTTACTTAAATTATGTATATTATGTTCTAGCTTTATATTAAACTTAGTAATTAAACTATTTTATTCAACTTATTTTATTTAACTTAGTAAATAAACTTTTTAATTGTATAATTTTAATAAAACTTAATAGCTAAATAGCTATTTTATTAGAGTTAGTAACTAAACTTAACTATTTTATTAAACTTAATTATTTTATAATTTTTTGCCTAAATTATCTATATTATGTTCTAGCTTTATATTAAACTTAGTAATTAAACTATTTTATTAAACTTATTTTATTAAACATAGTAAATAAACTTTATAATTTTATAATTTTAATCAAACTTAATAGCTTAATAGCTATTTTATTAAATTTAGTAATTAAACTTAGTTATTTTATTGTTGCTAACTCTTTTATAATTTTTTGCTTAAATTATCTATATTATGTTATAGCTTTATATTACACTTAGTAATTAAACTATTTTATTAAACTTGGTAAATAAACTTAGATATTTTATAATTTTAATCAAACTTAATAGCTAAATTATCTATATTATGTTCTAACTATTTAAATTTAACTATTTTATAATTTTAATCAAACTTAGATATTAAATTTAACTATTTTATAATTTTTTGCCTAAATTATCTATATTATGTTCTAACTTTATATTATTTACATAAATATATATGTAACTTATGCATATAATTAATTAATAATAAGTCATCTAATTAATAATAATTAATAATAATTAATAAGTCATCTAATTAATAATTAATTAATAATAAGTCATCTAATATGTTACCACATAACAAAATTAAATTAATAAAAAAATAAAAACAAGTAAAATAACAAAATCTGCAAAAAAAAAAAAACAAACAGCAGCTACCTTTGCTGGGAGGTGACTGGTGCTGGAAGGGAGGGACTAGAGCAGAGGAAGACCGGGGCTGGGACGCTACGCTGGCTGGGACTCGACCGGAGCTCGGAGACAGCAACAAGGACCAGATCCAATAGGAGACAACAGTAGAGGACTAAAGCAGAGGAGAGAGAAGACTGGAGCAGAGGAGAGAGAGGACCGGAGCAGAGGAGAGAGAGGACCGGAGCAGAGGAAGGCCACGACCGGAGCAGAAGAAGACCACGACCGGAGCAGAGGAAGGAGATATCGGAGCTGGAAATTTGGGCAGCAGGGAGGGGGAAAAATGCCGGCTGGGGGGAAAAATGAAATTTTTTTTGGTTTGCAGGGTTATAACATACACAGTAAAAACGACGTCGTTTCATGGGTTAAATTTTTTTTTTTGTTTTTCTTTCATTTTTAGCGACGGAATTTTCCGTCGCTATACATTGCGACGACAAAGTCGCGTGGCAATTTATAGCGACGACATGTTCCATCGCTATTGTTAATCAAACTTACCTAATGATTTAGCGACAACATTTTTCGTAGCAACATTTGCGATGGACGTAATTCCGTCGCTATTATGTCAATTTTGCGATGGTTTCTATCCATCGCTAATTGGCGCTCGCAAATTCGTCTCTAAACCGTCGCAATTTTTTGGCGGCATATTTTTCCGCCATATTAGCTACGATATTTAGCTACGGACTTAATCTGTAGCAAAATTTTCTCGCTAATCTGTCGCTATTTTTGACGTTTTTGTTTTCAAATTTTTTATTAATTTTACTCGTTAATCCGTCACTGATCCGAAGCTAATTGCTACGGATGTCAATCCATCGCTAAATTTCATCGCTATTTAATTTTTTTTTTTTTTTAGTGTGAGGCGTGAGACAAACACTGGCCATTAAGGATTTTAATCTTCCAGGATAGAACAGATATTTTTGCTAGGGAACAGGAATAACAAAACAAAATTAGAAGAAATCCAGCAATTTTTCAGCAAAGAGATGAACCATAATACTTATCTGCTAAAAAAATAATTCAAAAGTAATCACTTATTTTCTGAAAGTCAAAAGCTATAGATACCACAAAATAGTAGCCTAAAGATTAGGCAAAGACCAAAACTGTTTTGATTTTAAAATTATTAGTAACACACGAATTATTAAAATTATAGCACCACCATTAGATATTTTAGCACTATTAATTAACAATAAATGCATAGTCATTATCATACTTTAATGGCCAGACAGTATGAGATATTTTAGCACTAATGTTAACAAAGTCTGTAAAAGATATTTTATACAAATTCAAACACTTCTCTTATAGGTAATAATAATAATTATAATTATAATTATAATCTTTTGAAATATAAAATAATATTATATATATATATATATATATATATATATATATATATATATACACACAACAATCCCCCACATATTTTAAAAGATTTTAAAAAAATAATTTTATTGAGTTAAAAATATAAGTGTTAATAATTGAATTTGATGTCCACCAGACAATAATAATAATAATAATCATAATTATAATCTTTTGAAATATAAAATAATATTATATATATAAACAATCCCCCACATATTTTAAAAAATAATTTTTGTTGAGTTAAAAATATAAGTGTTAATGCTTCGAATTTGGTATCTTTTGGACTATGAACCAAACCTAGAAAAATAAGATATGATATACGAAGTTATTAGTAAAATTTTTAGTTTCTATGAACCAAACACTCTTTATTGTATATTATAATCTTATCAATCACATTACACCCCCCACAATTTTGTTGTTCTACGTGGTTGTGCGCTAATAGGCCATGCGCGCAGTTGTTAATTCATGAGTGCTCAAGAAATTTTGCTATAATCTTATAGGAGTGGTCTCACTCCACACTCACATAGATGATTTCATCAATTACATTCTGCAAATAATATACTACCCATAAGAGAGATGAAATTCATTAAAAGCCTTTAGCTCATCATCTCATTTAATGCAATCTAGCACCACTCACATCATAGAAAAAGACAAATTAATTGTGCTAGCTTGACTAACAATTGACTTGTTATTACCCATATGAACCTTATTCATGGGATCTCCAATCATAAGATTAGGTTACTACTAGTATTAATATCTTATGTTGTATTAAGTCTCATTCCTGTTGATGTTTCAAAATTTAATTTTCTTCCCAAAAGTATAGTCAGATGATCGATCAAATTCACTTTTGACTTCACATAATCAATTGAAATTATTTAATCTTTTAACAGTTGTTTCATTACATCATGTCTCACACGAATGTCTGTTCTTACCATTGAACATTTTATTCTTTGCAATCGCAATTGCAACTTGGCAATCACAGTGCATAGATACAAAATGTGTTGGTTTTAAACCCAACAGAATACATGCTAAGAAATTTTTCAGCCACTCAGCCTCATTACTAGCTAATTCTATAGTGGATCTAGTAATAATTGTTTGTTTAGCTGATTTCTAAGTAATATCACTTCCACCTAATGTGAACATATAACCATTAGTGAATTTTATCTCATATGAATTTGAGATCCATTTAGCATCACTATATCCTTCTAATACAGTAGGAAATCCATTATATAAAATATCATAATTCATGGTACATTTTAAATATTTCATCAATTTGACTAAAACAGCCCAATGATCTCAATTGGGATTATGTGAATACCTACTTAATATGTACACAATATAAGTTATGTCAGGCTGATAGAAGTTCATTAAATGCAGCAGACTTCTAATAATATGTGCATACTCATGCTGTGCAATAGGGTCACCTCTATTTTTCTTTAATTGTGTGTTAGCATCATAAGGAGTACTCACTGGTGGGACATCAAAATGTCTAAACTTCTTAAGAAGTTTCTCGACGTCCTCATGATTTTAACACATAATATCATACTTTGCTCACTCAAGTCTTTCATATCAAATTTAGAAGCAAGAAACTTCTTAGTTTAAAGTGCTATCTCAAGACTAGTACCAAAAATAAGCATGTCATCCATATATAAACAAATAATTACACACTCACTATCAACAAGTTTTGTATAAATATATTTGTCCACTTCAACAGAAGAAAAACTATCAGAAATTAAAACTTGATGTTTTAAACCATATAAAGATTTAAGCAATTTGCAAACTTTGTTTTCTTGACCAGAGATGATACAACCTTCAAGTTGTACCATATAATTTTTTTCTTCTGGATCACCATTTAGAAAACATTTTTAACATTCATTTGATAAATGAAAAATTTATGTATTGAAACTAAAACAATTAAAACTCGAATAGAAGAAATTCTAGCCACAAGAGCAGTAGTATCAAAATAATCAATTTTTTTTTTTGAGTAAAACCTTTTGCAGCCAGTCTATCTTTATATTTTTCAATAGATCCATCTAGTTTATATTTTCTTTTAAAAATCTATTTACAACCTATGGGTTTAGCATAAAGAGGTAAATCAACCAAAAACCATATTTTATTTTGATTAATAGAATCAATTTCAGTTTTAATAGATTGTTGCCAAAACAGAGAATCAAAAGAAGAAATGAAAAAGTTAAAGGATCATTTTCAACAAGTACAAAAATCATTTCTAAAAGATTTTTTTTTTGTCTTTTACTTCTCCTTAATTCCTTAGAAGAGTTTTCAAGACCATTTTTAGTGGGTGTATGAGAAATATTATTAGATTTCAAAGAAAAAATGTGTTCAAAAAATTCTGAATTTTTTTGTCTCAATAATAGTATTAACATTAAGCACATCATTTTTTAAAACAAGAAAGCTATATGCAACACTATGTTCAACATAACCAATGAATATGCAATCAGATGTTTTAGAATCAAAATTTCTTTTCTTAGGGTCAAGTAGCATTAGTTTAGCAAGACACATCCACACTTTCAAATATTTAAAATTAGGTGAATAACGCTTTCATAACTCATATGGTGTCTTACCAGTTTTCTTACATAGTATCCTATTTTGTAAGTAATATGCAGATAAAATAGCTTCACCCCAAGGATTATTAGGAGCGAAAGAACTAATAAGCATATCATTCATCATTTCTTTTAAAGTTTTATTTTTCCTTTCAGTTACATCGTTGGACTAAGGAGAATAAGGTAGAGTAATCTCATGAATTATTCCTTTTTTTTCACAAAAATCATTAAATAAAATATAGTCACTTCCTCTTTCAATCTTTTTATTTAATTTATTTTCTATTTTGACTTTATATAAAAGAAACGTGTCAAAAGTTTTATATTTATTTATAAGCAAATATATTTTAGTGAACCTAGAATAACCATATATAAAAGTGACATAATATTTTTTTTACCACATCTTATCATTATTTATTTTAAATCTCTTAAACCAGTATGAATCAAACTCAATAATTCATATTCTTTTGTATAGAAAAATATGTTTTTTTAGTTAATTTAGCTTCACAATAAATTTCACATTTATTTAAACATGTGTTATTTATGCTAGAAATTAAACTAAGAGATTGCATTTTATGTATATAACTTGTACTTACAAGTCCTAATCTAACATGTCATAAATCAATAGAGTCAATTAAATAAGCAGGTACATTTTCATTAATAACATTGGAAATATTAAGTACAAAAAGTCTCTAGTTACAATAACCCCACAAAAATATTATTTTTTGCCATTACAATCTTATCATATTCAAATGACACCTTAACTCCAACCTTTTCCAATAGAGCTACAAAAATTAAGTTTGCTCTAATATTAGGTACATGAAGTACATCATTAAGTACCAATGTTTTGCCATATGTAAGCTTGAGAAGAACTTTCCCTTTACCAAGGACATTTGCAGTTTTAGAATCACCAAGATAAACATATTCTTCTCCATCCCCCATAGAGTGTAAGAGGAAAAAACATCTTTGTTTGCATTGTTTGCACAAATATGCCTAGTAGCCCCAAAGATTACCACCCATTTTTTCACATTCACCACAAGATTAGCCTATGAAATAACCGCAACAATAATATCATCTCCTTCAACCAAGTTAGCTTTTGGTTTAGGAGGATTGTCATTTCTCACTCTTTTCCTACATTGAGGTGCATGATGACCTGACTTTCTACAAACATAGCAGTTTCCTATTTTCTTAAAAGTAGTGGAGTTAGTAGCTTTGGGCACGAAAACAGAGTTATGAAACTTGCTATCATACCTTTTATTGTGAGTCTTCCGTTACACCAATTTTGCTTTTGAAGTCATCTCTTCTGCCTTAGTTGATCTGAGTTCCTTTCTATTTGTATCTTCGATAATGATACGAGTGATCAAATCCGCAAGTCACAGTTGTTTGTATTTATGCTTCAATTGTGTTGGTAGTCATTCCACAATTCAGGCAGTTTTTCTATCAATATGTCAGCTACAAATTTTTCTTGTAGTGCAATATTTTCAGTTTTCAAGTCCTCCAACAGCTTATGGTGTTCATTAATTTGCATTTTAATGTCTCTACTATCTACCATTTCCCACCTATAATAGTTGCCAATCGCGAACTTTTATTTTCCAGCATCTTCAGCAGGGTACTTTATGTTCATGGATTCCCATATTTCCTTGACTTCTTTGTAAGAACAATAAACATCGAAGAGATCATTAGATAAGGTACTAAGAATAGTATGTCTACAAACCTTGTTGGCATGAGTCCAAGTCTCTATTTTTTTTGAATCTGAAGCATCAGTAGGCTTAGGATCTGTCAAGGCAGTAGTAACTCCATGCATGTCTAGGATAGAGAAAATTCGTTCTTGCTACCTTTTGTAGTTTTATCCTCCAAAGACTTCAATTTTTGAAACATCTGGAAAAGGTTTTGCATATGATAAGGCAGAAGAAATTGGAATGCCAACACTAAGGCCAGTAGTGGGGGCACCATTGACAGTAGCATTAATTGTTGCAGAAGGATCAGAGGTTGAAGAAGGAGAAATACTTGTAGCCATGATAGATAGAGAACTCATATAGATAAAAGAGATTAAAATCCTTAAGATTGTAGGAAAATATGAAGTAATAAAAGTTGAGGCGTGAGACAAACACTGGCCTTAAGGATTTTAATCCTCCAGGATACAACAGTTTCGTCTAGCTATTTTTGCTGAAGAACAGGATTAACAAAACAAAATTAGAAAAAATCTAGCAATCTTTCAGCAAAAAGATGAACCACGATGCGTATCTGCTAAAAAAATAATTCAAAAGTAATCACTTATTTTCCAAAAGTCAAAAGCTCTAAATACCACAAAATAGTAGCCTAAAGAATAGACAAAGAACAAAACTGTTTTGATATTAAAATTATTAGTAATGCACACGTTATTAAAATTATGGAAACAACATTAGATATTTTAGCACTACTAATTAACAATAAATGCATAACCATTATCATACTTTAATGGCCTTAAAATAGGACAGCATGAGATATTTCTGAGCTAACGTTAACAAAGTCTATAAAAGATATTTTATACAAATTCAAACACTTCTCGTTTAGGCAATAATAATAATAATAATAATAATAATAATCTTTTGAAATATAAAATAATATTATATATATATATATATATACACACACAACAGCTAAATCATGCCAAAAATCCTGGACGACTAATTTGGATCCACAGTTTGCTGCCGAAGTCACAATAGGAAATCTCAATTACAAGCAGCTTGTGGGGTGATACAATTTGAAAGGAATATGATATCCGAAATGAAATTCATTCAGCAGCATTTCCACCATGTTTATACTTTGGTAGAATACTAATAATTGTTGATGAAGATCTCTTGTTATCTCACATTCAATCTGTTATTACCACGTGCAAGAACCAATCTCATATGAGGAGATAGATAAAGCTGTATTTTCTATATATGGGTGGTATGATCAGGAATCATGTAGGTGTTCTTCTTGATGGCAAAGTGGGAAAAAGAAGTCTACAACCGCAATCCTATTGGAGGAAGCTTTGATTTATGCTAAATGATCTTATCTGGTTCATGTGACTGTTGAATCGGATGAAAGCTTTGAACAAAACATTGACTTTTGCCCTATGGGAATAGATGCTATTGTATGGGAAGCTTTGTGTCTACCTGGTGGTTTTGTTTTTGTTCCTAGGTTTGCTAATAGGGCAACAGATTGCCTTGTTATAATTTTGCCAAAAGCGTATTCCCATCAATAATTTTAATTAGCTTCCTAATTCAACTAGAATTAGATCCACTCAAGTTTGAAACACTTCATAATTATAACCTTTAAACTTTTCCATTAATTTGTTTTAGTAAATAAAGGTGACTTAAACTCACAAAATAACATAACTAACGGATATAAGAAGTTCCAACTAAATCATAATGTACCAAGGACTTAACACTTTGAGAAGGATATGAAAGGACATCAGTATCAATAGAAAAATTATGTCATATGAGAAAGATGATTTGCTGCAAAATTTGCCTCTCTGAGAACATGACAAATCGAGAAAGAAGAAAATGATCCCGCCAAGTTGCAAATATGAGTGACTATCTACAATAATGAGTTTTTATAAATATTTTGTACTATAATACTAATCTAAATAATTTTTATTTTATAAATAGAAACAATAAGATGAATAAGTTCACAAGATAGAAATCTTAACACAATGAAGAGATGATGTTATAGCAAATATAGGATCAATAAATTGATGAAAGAACCAAGGTGGGTTCTAGGAAGGATCTTACTTTTGAAATGAGTTTCAGAGGCAGCCTGTTTAACATCATAAGCACTGATATACGATGGAAAAGAATTTCCATGATTGCAAGAGCCAGAGGGAAACACTTGTAAATTAATATGAAAATTTCTTAATTTGTTGAAATCCAATCAATGAAAGGGCAGGGACCCATTTTAGACCAATCCAAAAATCACTTGACATAAGTTCTTCAGCAAATATTCAGGTGAAAAGTAATGAGGAAAGACTAACACAATCAGATGATAAGCTTACCTTAATTTACTGCTAATAAATCAATTATGTTATGCTGAATCCTACAACTGTTCAGAAAATTAGAGAATTAACAAAGAAGACAAGTCAGATTCAACTCCACTTCACTATAGGAAGATCACACAAAACATAAAAACTGGAAATTTGCCATATGATCATAAATTATATCTATTTTCAATTGTCAAGTAAGAAGAAAATGGGAGAAAATTAACATGTGAATTACCTTGTCCCAATGATTCTGCCAAATGCATGCTTTGGACCTGGGTTGAAGCCTGAACGCTCTTGAGATTATTAGTTGGATTGCAGAAGTTCATATGGGGCCATAGCAATTACATAAACCAGCAGACCCTTATAGATTATTAATACATATAATAATGATAATTATTTTATTAATGTAAGAGATCTAACCCATTAAACATTCAGCCAAATTGTAATCTTATCCCCTAATCAATGCATACAGTAATGGAACAAGCAAAACCATTTTCCAAATTTAACAAAAAGTTGAATAGATTTTTTTTTTAGGTTACAGCTCACAACTTGAGATTCCCTTTTCAGCCTAATCTAGAACATACGGCAGCCAAATGGCAGAAAGACCAAAAGCAATTTTATCCAAACCGGACAAAACGTTCCATTCAAATGACAATTATATCACGGTTCGATCTGAACAACCGGATCTAACTGGATTTTTTATTATTTTTTATACATAATTAAATATTAATAAGAAAATTATATTTGAATAGCTCTGTGAAAAATTAAAAAAATAGAACAAATTCATAATATATTTAATGTTTTATATGCTATTTTGTTTCAATAATTAAAGAAGATGATTTATTATTATTCTCAATGTATATAAATAAATTTCGAAGTATGACCATATTTATGTTAATTATAAAATGAAGTTTTAATCAAGTTTTATTTTTAAATGAAATCATAATAATGAGGCAACTGACCATATTAATTGAGGTATTTATTTATATTATCTTAAACTGGTTTTTTTGTCAAATCAAATAAAATCAGACCGATTTTCAAATTATTTTTTAACCGATCGGTTCAGAAAACATGGGGAAAAAGGCCTAAAAGGCTGGTTCGCTGTGTTCGGCTCCAAGAAATAATATCTGAGAGAGAGCCGCCATCTAGTCAAACCCACAAGATTTGACCATTAAAAAAAATTATACACAAACCACACGTATGCACGTGTTACAATATACCCCACCACTGGACCCCACAGTTGCGCCCCACCACCCTCTCTAACATTTTTTTCAACGGTCAAGCCCCCCTTACATACTGTTAGCTTCCTGGAAAATCCAATAACAGAGACTTTTACCTTGCTCTATACGTGACCATTTTCTCTTCTTCTTCTTCTTCTTCTTCTTCTTCTTTGTTGTCATCATCAACCCCAACTACCCAATTCCCCAATCTTCACCCACCTCTCTTTTCTCTCTCTAAATCTCTCAAAGTTGTCATCTTTTTTATATTTATGTTATGGCCTCATCATCTGGTAGTTTGGATACTTCTGCCAATTCCCATCATTCGAGTTTCAGCTTTCCTACTCACAACTTCATGACCACCTCTTTTTCTGATCTTCTTGCATCTGGTAATGAATCTGTTAGTGCTAATTCTGACAATCCCCGGCGGGGATTATCGGATCGAATAGCCGAGAGAACTGGCTCTGGTGTGCCTAAGTTTAAGTCTCTTCCTCCTCCTTCTTTGCCCATCTCTCCTCCTGCTTTTTCCCCTTCTTGTTATTTTTCTATTCCTCCTGGTTTAAGCCCTACTGAGCTTCTTGACTCCCCTGTCTTGCTCAATGCTTCAACAGTAAGTTTATGTATATGCTCTGTTTTTCTTTTATGCTTTGTTTCACCTGGTTGAATATAAGCATGATTGAATTTTTTGACTGATGGGTTTATGTTTTTGTTGTTCGTTTGTACAGATTTTTCCATCTCCAACTACTGGGTCATTTCCATCTCTGACTACAAATTGGAAGTCAAATTCTGATAATAACCAGCAAAATGTCAAGAAAGAGGACTCAAATTATTCTGATTTCTCCTTCCAGCCACCAGCGAGGCCCTCTACGACTTCATCAACAATATTTCAATCTTCAAACAACACAATTCAAACGGTATGTAGCAATTCATAGTCAAATTTCATCTCCTCTTCCCGAATAAAAAAAAAATCATCTCTGCTTTTGTTATTTTATTTGTTATTGAAGATATGGCTGATGAATAATCTCAGGCCCAGGAACAAGGATGGAGTTTCCAAGAATCTGTGAAGCAAGAAGATTTTTCCACAGGGAAGAATATGCAGAGCAACAATGGATCATACCAGTCAGATTATGGCGGTAATCAACAGCAATATCAGTCGGTTAGGGAGCAGAGGAGATCAGAAGATGGATACAATTGGAGAAAATATGGTCAAAAACAAGTTAAAGGAAGTGAAAATCCAAGAAGTTATTACAAGTGCACATACCCAAATTGCCCAACAAAGAAGAAAGTTGAGAGATCTTTGGATGGACAGATAACTGAGATAGTTTACAAGGGCAGCCATAATCACCCAAAGCCTCAATCTACAAGAAGATCTTCATCTTCATCATCATCAGTTTCCAATTACTCTATGATTCAAGCTGCTAATTCTGCAGCAAATGATGTTCAAAATCAATCCTTCATTGCCCATGGTAATGGACAGATGGACTCTGCTGCTACACCAGATAATTCTTCAATATCTGATGATTTTGATTCACAGAAAAGTAAGTCTAGAAGCGAAGACTTTGATGAAGATGAACCAGAGACCAAGAGATGGTAAGTTAATTATTTTCATTTTTCTAAAATCAAAACAAAATTTGGAGCATAATAACATTGAAATTGGTATTAAATCATTGTTGCGAATTGGGATTATTAATTTCAGGAAAACAGAGGGTGAAAATGAAGGAATTTCAGCACCAGGAAACAGAACAGTAAGAGAACCTAGAGTTGTGGTTCAAACCACAAGTGATATTGACATTCTTGATGATGGGTATAGATGGAGAAAATATGGACAGAAAGTCGTGAAGGGAAATCCAAATCCTAGGTAAGGAAAAAAAAAAGTTCACTTTTTTTTTTTTGTACCTTTGCTTTTCCAAATTCAAATTTTTGATAAAAAAATTCTTTAATGCTATAAACAAAAGAGACAACTTTGGCTTAGTTCTTTCCTTTTCCCAAATTATATAGGAGTTACTACAAGTGTACACATCCAGGCTGTCCTGTAAGAAAACATGTGGAAAGGGCATCACATGATCTCAGGGCAGTGATCACAACCTATGAAGGAAAGCACAACCATGATGTTCCGGCGGCTCGCGGCAGCCACTCTCTGAGTAGGCCATGGCCGGAAACCACGAACAACAACAACAGCAACAATAGTAGCACCAATGCAGTTGTGAATCAGCATTCAAACACCAACAACCCAATTCGCAATGAATCACCCTTTTCATTGGAAATGTTTCAAAATCCAACAAGTTTTGGATTTCAGGGATTTGGGAATTCAATTGGTTCTTACATGAATCAATCGGCAACTGATAATGTTTTTTCTAGAACAAAAGAAGAACCAAGAGACGACATGTTTTTGGAATCATTGCTATGCTGAAATTCGCAGGGACAAGAAAATTAAGAATAAGAAATTAAAGAAGGTCAAAAATTAATTTTTTTTTATGATTATTCGCCATTCATTCTGTTTTATTAATTTGCTGCTGTGTATATTTGACAACAGAATTACGCATTTGATTTTTTTGCAATGTTGTTTTAAGTAAATTGTAATTTTTTTTTAATTGTTTTGAGGCGTTCATCACTTATTATTACAAGCCTCATTTCAATTGTTTTTATTACATGGTAGTGTAATCATTTGTTAATTTGATTGGGATTTAAAAAAAATGAGAATACACTTTTGAATTATATATTTCTTCATTGAATTAACTATAGCAAGAATTATTTGATAAAAAAATTCAGCCTTTCATTTTTACCGGTTATAAACTTATAATAACTTCATTAGCTTAATCAATGAATTTAACCTTTAATAGGAAGTGAGATAATTCGGAAGATGAGCAATTTATGTTGTGAAATGGGATAATTTTTTTTGTCCCTAAATAATTTTCTACCAATTCTTTTGAGCCTCTAATTCTTAAATTTATTTTATTAAGATTTTAGAAAATTTGATAAGATATTACATTTTAATAATGGTGTCAAATAAATGAGAGAGAGAGAGAGAAAACAAAGGAAATTAATAAGAAAAAAATATAAATTTAGTTTTATTATTTTTCTTTAAATAAACACATTCAGTAATTTCTTTTCATACATATATATGGTTCTTTTGTTAAAATTATCTTCAATATAATGCTTATTTATAGACTCAATAAATTTTTTATTTAAAAAAAGCTTGAAAAAGTAAATGTGAATTATTTAGGCATGGAAGATATATTTGTGGAAATATATATTTTTTATTATTAATAATATTGTAGAAATGGGAGAAGGCATGGGTGGAGGGTGATTGGAAGTGTAGATGTCATAATAATAACTCCTAGCCTTTTATTCAAAGAAGAGGAGCTAAGCCGTACATTAATTGATACAAAAGTTTTTCTAATTATTTAATTATTTTATAAGATGACATGTAAATTTTCGAAAAAAAAGGGATAAGCACCACCCGAAAACAAGTTGGTCAAAGTCAGCTTATCTCCTCTTGGGTGCTCTGCTCCTTTAAGGGCGCCAACATGGTTTCGTGAAATTATCATAATATCCTTGGCCTCAGTGCTGTATTTTGAAAATAGTTTGACATTGAGTATGAAAAGTTTCTAGAAAAAAATTATTTTAAAATTTTTTGAGTTTGAAACTATTTTTAAATAGAAATAATTAAATAAATATTTTTTTAAAATATATTTGAAAAAAAAAAATTTATAAAAAATTAAAAAAATCAGTTAATTAAATCAAAAAAAATTTTAAACCTATCTTTTAAATAACCACATCCCAACCCAACTGAAACTGAGTAGCGAAGGTACTGATAGGGGTAATTTAGTAAATTGGAAATGTGTTCGTAGAGTTTTCAAAGAAAGAGGGGAAATGAGGAAAAAGACGTTTACTTGATGAACACGCTGCATTTAAAAGTTTTAAAACAAAGGCGATGGCCCAATGGCCAATTGCACCCGCGTAACTCTAATATGTCATACACCTCTTCTATTATAATATAAAATAAATAAATAAATTATAAATTATAGATTTACTATTTTTAAATTTATAAAATTATGATCATATTAAATAGATTAATCATTTTTGATTTAATAATTTATCATTTGAAATTGAAAAGTTTATTATTTAAAAATTATAAATTTATCATTTAACTACAAATTTATTATTTACAATTTACCAAATTTATTGTTAATAAACTACAAATTTATTATTTAAAATTAAGGTTCATCGTCTATATATTGTTGTTTCATCACTTATAAATTTATTGTTTATAACTTGTAAATTCATTATTTTGAATTTGAAATTTTATCATTTTAAAACTACAGATTTATTATTTAAAATTTACAAATTTCTTGATTAGATTTTGTAATTTCATCATTTATAGGTTCATCGGTTACAATTTGTACATTTATTATTTACAACTTACAGATTTGTCATATAAAAACTACATATTCATTATTTAAACCTTTCAGATTCATCAATTACAGTTTTATTATTTTTACCAAATATATTATCTGCAACCTCTGTCAATACAATTTTTCTTTTTATATTACTCATTTTTAGTTCAAATATCTTCATTTTCAATCATTTTATTCCACAAATATAGCAAAACTAATATTTTTCATCGCAAACAATAAAAAACAATAATTAAAATATTAAAAAATACTAAAAATAAAATTAAATATATAAATTAAAAAAATCTCTAAAACAGTTTTTTTTTCTTTGATTTTTTAGAAGAAAATGATGATGATAATGAAAAAAAATCATTAATACGATAATTGTTTATATCTATAATGTATAGTGAGTACCTGCGTATCATTTAACTCAAAAAATAATGCGATCATGTTTTGAAATTGAAATATAAATACTGATATAATTTATGGACTCATCTAATCGCCAATCCCTGAAATGTATTGCTATCAAATAGGGCTATTTCATATTGTTTATTCATTAATCACATTGATAATAATATTATAAAAATACAATAGGCCTAATTCAATTGATATTATCAAATAAACCTCAAAACAAAAAATAAAATAAAATAATACTGAATTAAACTATAATTAAACGGAGTCTATGTAGGTGATATTTTTTCATTGATTTTATCTACATATTCTCTCGGAATATGCAAGAATGAGTTATTGTTTAATTGGCTGTCTCCAGGCAAAATTCAACTTTCAGCCCATAGCTCATCTTTTAATATTACAACACTTAACCAAGTTTAAATCATTTAATATCCATAACTTGAGCGTGTCTCTAACATCAGCTTGCCCCTCTTTTAAAATCAAATAATTCCTAATAACGTCCCCTAACAATGTTAAATCATATCTCTTTCTTAACCCAAACTAAAAATTTTAATTTGGCTTTATAAATACATACTCAACCAAATCTCACTATTTTTATTAGTATTTGAAAGTCAGTAATTTTATAATTTTACCCATTAGATTATTTCATTGTTACCAAACTATTTTATTGTCTCATTCGTATATATAGTTTTATGGTCTTTGTCTAAGAAATATTACTTTAAGAAATTTAAATGTGGTCGAAAATTTTCAGTGGGCTAAATATAGAAAGAATTGGGCTGGAACTAATGGCCTGAACATCTGATATAACATCAATCTATTTATTTATATAAATAAGAGACGGTGTAGCTAATACAGTGCTTTGATAATTTTAGCCCTGCCCCATTTGCTTCAAAACGTTGTCGTAACTTGGATAGGTTACATGCTCTTATATGCAACTGAATATTATGTTTTTTCTTTAATTAACTTCTTAGTTTAATATGATATACCTTTCACTACTATTAAATTTCTTGTATGTTATATTCAAGTGACTATACTACATGTATAAGTTTTTTTTTAATTATTTATTTCATTTTTTTTAGCATGCTTATAATGCTCAATATGCAGACATTAATTATTTAACTTTAATATTATAAGTTTGCTAGTGATTGACTACTGCTCATTATTTTTATTGTCCCATTGTATATTTGTATTTTTCATAAAACTTTAACAACATTTGTATGTTATGAAGACCTTTACTATGATATTATGTAAATATTTGCATTAATTAATATTGTGTTTTTTCTATTTGCTGAATTTTAAATTATTTATGCATTATTTATTTCATTTATTATCTTTTTTTTTTCCTGACGCAATGTGAGGGTAATTTACTAGTAATATATATTATTGAAATTGAAAGAGTAGAAAATGACAAGAATCCCACTCAAAACCATGAAATTTTCTATTTTTGAAGGAAACCACAAGTGAGAAATGTTCTAGAATTTCTTTGGAACATTACCAGTAAAAAGAAGGGGACAATATATTTTGAAACCCTTTGTTTAGCTTGGTCTTCTTCCCCCTCTATCTCTTACTCCCTATAACTTTGATTCCCTAAAACAAAAAATTAAATCAGACCAAGCAGTTGTAAACTTAAATCAATTTGGTTCAGCTGTTAAATGCAGCTAGTAGTTAATAACTAATAGGTAATAACTGATAATTGATTGATATTAATGTTTGGTAAAACTAATTAAGTTGTTATTAGAATATAAAATTACTAATAGAGATATAATTTATTTTATTCAAAATATATATTTTTATATGATGTATGAATAAAAAAATTATTATTTGATATAATTATTTATTATAATTAAAATAATAAAATATAATCAATTATCAATAAAATTATAAATAAATGTTCATATATAATTTATAAACAAAATCAATTAATTTATCATAATTTATGCTTAATATATTAAATGATATATATAGTAACTAAAAATATATATTATTTATAATATTTTTATATTGATAAATATAAATAATTTATTGATTAAAAAATTAATAATTACAAATAAGTTATTGATTGAAAAATTAATTTGTAGGAAATAAGTATTTTGAAATTAATAAAAATATATAAGGGTAATGTAGTTTAAATAAAAAATCAAATCAAATTAACTGATGGGAAAAAAACTTCAAAATGAAATTTTTTCAATCAGTAGCTGATTGAGGTTAGAATCAGCTATCAGTTGCTAATTGAAATGTTTTATCAAACACTACTCTGTTGAGTATTAAACAATTATCAACTACTCTAAAAAAACTGAACCAAACCACCTATTAAGAAGAAATTAATTATAAAAGAATAAAAAAAATATATTTAATAGGAAAACATATGTATATGTAACTGATGTAATGATTTAAATTTTATTAGTTTTTGTTTTCTCAGAGTTTTTGTGAAATTAAAGTACGTGTTTAAGTCTTTAAACTTTTTGTTTTGATTGAATTATAAATTTTGAAATCCTCTATTTTATGAATTACTATTCTTATTTCCATAAATATTTTATAATTTTTTTTTACCTTTTTTAGAATTTTTTCTTATAATTACATTTTAAGACTTTAATAAAATTTGTGGAATGATCTATTTCAAATGCATACTTTTCACAACCCAAATTGAGAAAAATTGTTGTGTTCATAACTGCTCTCAATTATTATTATTATTATTATTATTATTATTATTATTATTATTATTATTATTATTATTATTATGAGACTTATATAACGCCTTTTTCATAATAATAATAATAATAAAAACCTCATGAAATATTTTGTTGTCAATATGAGTAAGAGTTTCATCAACCTGATTTAAGAATTTTCTAAAATCTTGAACCAAATTGCTATTTATCTAGGCTTGCTGCTCTTTTGAAACTATGCTTTTCCTTCCTTAATAGTAGAATTTCAATTGTAGAGATAGGTTTAGCAGAACTCTCAGAAGGTTTAAATTTTTTTTCTCTCTCCCGATTGCATTGAGACTCTCATTACTTATCTCATCAACTAGCTAGTATATAATATAAAGTTGAGTCCAAGGATGCTGATTTGATATATTTTTTTATAGATTTTTTATAATTTTGATGAGATTTTTTCTGATTTTTTTAATTTGACATTTGAAATTATTTTTTATTAATATAATAAAAATTCAGCTCTACTAAAATATTATCTTAATTACAGAGATTTAGTTAATTAGTAATTAAATTTAACCTCTCCTTACTTAATTAGTAATTAAATTACAAAAAAACAATAAGAGTTCGTGTTATGGTATAATTTGTCAATTTTTGTACTCCAAATAATGTAAATTATTTCGTGATACTCTCTTATTAATTTAGTTTACATTATAAACTTAATATATACAAGAATTTCACATTATTTATTTAAGAACTGGTGAATGGGGTGATCATGTTATCTCACCTTGCAAGCTGCAGCAGATTTGGTATGAGCAACAACTTATTTTTTCTATATTTCCTCCTCTTTTTGTTGCGTGCCTCTCCTAATTTTGATGTTAATTGGCTGTATTATCAAATAGCAGCATAACCTATAATGAAGAAAATGTTACTTCGTCTTCATTTATGACTTTAGAATCACATGCTTACCATATTGCATTATAATGGCAGTTGCTAAAGTTTATCTTAAGCTCCTTCTAAGTTAAAGAACATCCATTCTATTTTATAATTGGATTTTAAGTCTCATTTATTTGTTAAAATGTGACTGAGGTTTTGATCACATATGAAGTGGCTTTTATGGGTCATTGTTTGTTGTTTCACTGATAACAATTCTTATACAATAACGAGTTATCTGATGGTCTTTTTCTTATAATTATAATAATATTAAAAATGTGAACAGCCCTTCAGCAATAGCCATTACTGACTAATAAACTCAAGTTTTTCCATTGCCGAAGAAGAGAAGAAGAAGAGTAATGGAAAGTGTGGGGAGAGCAACAGATTGTCTGCCTGTTTTGGTAAGGCTGAAATGAATGCATCTCTTAATTATTTTCCCCTTTCCTTCCTAAAACCATATGATGCACAGACAACCAATAATTTCATTGGATATTTGACAGAGTGTAACTTCAAGCTTTATGATTTTATTATCGAGAAATACCAATGCTTTTCATGAAAACATTTTTGACCAATTCCAATAAAAATGATTTACTCACAAAAGTTCCAACAGGAAAACACAATGTCATTACACTTGATATTCGGATAAAAAATAATAAAAACTCAAATTAGTAAAAAAAAATAAAAAAAATGAAAACATAGATACATGATTATAAAAATTTATAAAAATTGATAAACTATTATATGTATCTTTAAAAATTTAAAAGATAAGAAAATTTTGTGCATCAAATTAGTATTATCAATAGTTTGTTATTTAATTGGATTTGGATCTTTTCACTAGAATTTTAATATGAATAAAATTTTAACACAATATTAATAGAATTTGATAATAAAAAATATATAATAAAGATAAAATATACTAAAATCTATACAAAATTTTATGGATGCAATATTATTATTTTATTTTCTACTTAGAGTATAGATAGCATAGGTAATTACAACCTATTTTCCTCGTGGAAACTATTCAACTTCAAATTTCCGTAGTATCTTTTCATATTTGGACATATATCTATTATAAAGGATATAACTAACATTAAAAATAAAAAAGAATTTTATAATTTTGTTTAATATTATCTTATAATATTAAAAAATTAACTTAAATTAACTTTAAAGATAATTTTCTAAAAAAAATCTTTTGAAAATAATAATAGAATATCATATAAATCAACTTATTATAACAATAAACTACTTATTATAATAAATACAATTATTGCTGCAATATAAATAATTTTTTTTAATATTGCGAAAATATGCAATTGAAGCATCTCTTTCAAAAAATATATATATATATATATACCATATGTCTAGCCATTTATAAATATATTAATTAAGTCTAATTTTGCTGAGAGGCCAGATTAATATATTAAGTTGAACTTACCTTATATTTTCTTATTTGCAAGAATTACTAATATACTTTAATATTATTCTCTTTAGACACACCATAAACTATGATTTAGTACAATCAAATATCTTAGATATATGTCAACACGAATTTCCTCTTGCAACTCTTTAAAACAACATCGTGTTGTGAATTTAAAATAAAAATTAAAAAAATACAAAACAGCGTTGTATGACTTATTTGGAATTTTAATTTAAAAAAAGAAAAAAATGTTAAAACGACATTCTTTTCATGCAAATTAAGATAAAAAATAATATTGATTAAACGGTGTCATATAATCATGTATATCATTGCAAAGTTTGACAGAAATTCCAAATGTGTTTGAATCCCTAATTTCTATTAGCAGATTCCAATCTCTCTTTCTCTCTCTCTTGAATTCTTCAGCTAGTTATATCAAAATCTTCGATGTCTCTCTCTGCCAATTGAAATCTCAAATGTCTTTACACACTAACTTCTGTTCATGAGTCTAGAAGAAAGGGTGAAGGAAAACAAAAAAACAAAGATGCCAAAACCCTAATTTCAAAGTCAGTATTTTTGTAAGTCTCAACTCTCTATTTGCAATGTGGTTTAAGGTTTAATTTTGATGAAGTGTTGGTATTTCTTTAAAATGGATGATGAATTGGATGTTAGATTATCTGTTTACAATGTGGTTTAGGATTTACATTTTTTGTTTGCATTGTGAATAATCAAATAGTAATTTTTTTATTATAATTGCAGATTGAGTGAAAATTTTTTGATTAAGGTTCATTATGGGGGGTAATGTAGTATAGAGGTAGGGTACTATATCACACCCCCTTACCTAAACAACACGTACCAGGATAATGGTACTATATAATATTGTACATTGACTTCTTCAAATCACTATTATAATAAATGCTAGAAAGTCATACAAAATTAAAAAAAAAAACTCTTAACTTATAGATATACTAGAAATAATGTACATTTTATTTACATAAGATATTAATTATAAATATCAAGTTAATTCTTAACAAACTATGAAAGTCAATTTACAAATTTGAAAGTATATAATATGAAAAGCAAAATATAAAAGTTCAAAAGATTGTGACCCACTATTTCAAGATCGGCTGATTTAATTGATTAGAATCACAGTTTGCTTTATCTATAACTTTCAGCTACCTTTCTATATCTGCGCGGAAGGAAAGCTCTCAGGCTAAACTTTAGGCTTAGTAGTGCATATAAATAAGACAATATACTATTTTATGCAACATGCATGAATATATGTCATTTTATGCATTAATATCTTTTCATGTTATTCTTCTCCTCATGTCCCTATTTCATACAATTATGAGCATCATGCATACATGTATACTGTTATTTTCATTTATATTTAATTATAGGTTGCTTTTTTCATCTCTTTAATATTCTATATTAATGTCATATTATTTTGCATTATCTTTCAACTTAACTTTATTAGTTCACCCACATCACTCTAAAATGGACTAACTGGATATAGATTATAGATCAGAGGTGCTTCCAGAGCTATAGCCACCCTGTCCACTATCTTACTCATCCGAGCTTCTCAAATCAATGGCACTCTCAGAGCTAAAGCCACATTGATTGAGTAATATATCATCATATATGAATTACCAGATCAAGGGCGCTCCTAGAGCTAAAGTCACCTTGTCCTCGATTTATATGTGCTCAACTGAGCATCTCAAGTCAATGACACTCCCAGAGCTAAAGCCACATTGACTAAGAAATATCTCATATCGTACGGTACCGATCACCCCCATAATAACATGTCATCTATCATGTTTCTAGTCTGGAGTTAGAGTAATGGGCATATCCATATTTCCACATTATTCACATATCTTTACTTAATTACCTTTACAAACATATCAACATTCTTATCTTACTGGATAAATAATATCTTTTCATTTACTTACCTGAATACTTCATTAGTTAACAATATTCGTAATTACTAAAAACAGAGCATTCACGGCCGTGATTACTCATTCATGCCCGTGAATTAGTTCATGTCTGTGATTCAAAGTCATGAACACTTCTGGAATGAATAGTGTCATTATCACACATAAGTCACAACCGTGATACAATTCAGTCACGCCCGTGACCCAAAATTCACGACTATCTGCGAAAAACCTGCATATTCACTTTCATTATTCATTTCTAGATGCACCAAGTCATACCAAATACAAACTCATGCATTTTTAAGGTCCCTTACTCAACATTTCATGTTCTAATATATATAAATGTCTCTATCATAACTCAATTCTCTCACATATATTACTTAACTCAACATATCACAAAATCTCATTCTTTATATCTAAACCTATAGTTTCATGCCATAATCATCATTAGTGCAATTCAATAATCAATTATCATATTAAACATGCATTATGTCAAACAAATATAGGCTATTGTTTTAAATTATGTATAAATCTATATTTTTTCCTTCACTCTTCTAAGTAGCTTTCTATTTACCTTTACTCCCTTGAGCTTGTTCCTTATCACTAGGAACTCCTACAACATCATAAAATCATCATCAAAACCTTACCTTATCAAAACTCTTATGAAACTCTAAACTCTATCTTTCTTTCCATATAAGCCTTAAATGAGCTCAAAATTCTAGCTTCCTTAAGAAAAGATGAAAGAGAAGAAGAAAAGCTTCTTACCTTTACATTTTTCTTCACTTGATCACAACCTTGGAGATTCTCTCTCTCCACTCAACTTGCTTGTTCTTCCTCCTTCTTGCTCTTCCAAGTTTCTTTAAGACTTGTAGATCATGAAAATCACTTTGTCTTATTCTTTTCCCTCTCTTCCTTTCCTTTCTCTCACTAGAACTCAAGGTTTGTTATGAAGGATGGTGAGGGTGGCTAGCGTGACTGGTTTGGGTAGAAAAGAAGAAGATAAGAAATAAGGAGGAGAAAAGGAAGAAAGAAGAAGAGAAACAAAAGTCCTTATGTGGGACCCCACTAATTTTTTACCATTTCTTTGATATTTAGCTTAATTAACATTTTAATCTTCTTCTATCATGCTATGGTTGGCCAACCCATATTTGATGTCCAATTTTAATATGTTAAATAGCAATTATCTTATTAAATCCTTAAAATTTTGGTAAATTGCAAATTGACTCCAAAATTTATCAAATTTTGCAATTTAGTCTTTTATCCTAAATCAACTCCTTTAAGATGTCTAAGTACTTTATTAGGCATATATCATAATTATTAATCATTAACTTGATTAATTTCTATCAAAATCCGAACTTTGATGTCGATCGGTCAAATGCATCAACTTCGCGACGTGCGACTCGGTGCCTAAGTTAGCGAATATGACAACTAACTTATGTTGGGGGTGATTGGGAGATGTTAAAAAAATTTAACTCTAACTATCTAAGTTATATGGATATACAGGTTTTAATAATTGAGAATTTGAAATTTAGCAACTTTAACAAAGTGTATTATTTACAACCAAGAGTTTGAGTAATGGACTTATAGAAATTAAAAGAGACGTTGAGATAAAGTATATATAGAACAATATTAGGGGACATATACATGTCATAGAGTTGTTCACCACCCATTCTGTTAATGAATCTTAGATGGTAGAAGCTATGTCTTCTACTAATGAGCCATTCAGTTAAGATGAAGGTACATAGGGAAGTGCTACAGGGTCAGTGCTTGGAAGTGTGAGTGTAGGGGCAGGGATAATGAACAATACAAGGATATTGAGTAAACATACACAGAGAAGTGTTATAGGGTCAGTGCCTGCAAGTGTGAGTAAAGGGGCAGGAATAATGAGCAATGTAAGGATAGTGAACAAAGATACAATGGAAGACATAAGTAGAAAAATGGATGTTAGAAATGTTGATTTAAAGAGATTGAGGTTTCCTTCTTGCATGATTGAAGAGGTGTTGGAAGAGATGGAAAGGTTATATGATCATCAATGTATTGAAGGTAAGGCTGATGATGGAGATTTAGGCATAGGTTCTAGGAATGATGATGCTAGTGATGGAGGTAAGGCTTATGATATCAGTGACAGGAATAAGGATGTTGATGATAGATGTAGGGTTTCTGATATAAGAGCTAGGAATATGGAGGAAATGAGTGAGAAAACTAATGACAATGATGCAAATGTAGGGTTGGGTACAAATACAAGTGATAAGGTTGGTAATTTCAATTATGTGAATATTGATAATGGAGATAATGACACTAATGGTGGTGGCATTGATGAGCAAGGTTATCAAAACCGATCCGACCAATGAACCGAAACAGGCAGCGGGTCAAGGGTTTAAGATTGAACCAAAGTTGAACTAGTCTATATAAAATTTTTTTAAAATATAGTTTGTCTCATATATAATAAAATATAACCTAACTCATATATAATAACTTATAAAAATAACTTATAAAAAACTTGTTGCACATACAAAAATATGTTCAAAAAACTAATGTCCGTAATTTAATTAATACATAATCAACCAAATTAAAATATAACAAAATTAACACTAAAAATATAAATCCTATGGTTGAATCTCATCATCATCACCTTCATCCCTTAAAAAAATTTGATTTGCATTAGTTTCACCCACATCCATCTGAGGATAATTACTTTTACTAATAGGAACAAATAAATCAAAATCAACATCATCCAAATCTCGATGTCCTAGATCATCTACTTCTCTTGCATCTATTAAAATTTTATAATATCAATATAATATTTAAAAAATAAATAATTTGAAATCATAAACTAGACAGCAGAAGTAACATTCAATATGAGTGTCTTCTCCATACACTTAATGTGCATGATTTTCATAAAAAGTAATCTCTATTTTCTTAACATCTAACTCAACAAGTGTATCATCTTCCTCAATCCAAAATTTAGTCTTATCAATGTACTCATAATCAATAAGATCATAGTTCCTTTTCTTTTTATGGAACCTAAATAATAATAGTTAAAATTAAGATTATTCATAATGTACATAAAATATAACAAATATAAAAAATATATATGATTATAGTTGCATACCTGTTCTTTTATCCTAAATTGTAATTTTCATATACAAGATCATTATGTCTTTGATACTTCAATCTATTTCTCCTTTTTTTTAATGAATGCACTAAAATAAACTTCAATTACTTTCACAATGAGATGAAGCAACAATTTGACTTAATATTCTAATAGTCAATCTCATTAAATTTGGCGCACTATTACCACATAATTTCCACCACTCATCTATATATTAAAACAAAATTAAATGGAAAAAGAATTATCACAATCATAACATTTTGTAAAAATAGAAAAATCGAAAATCTATCTAAGAAAATAGTAAGAGATAAAAAAAAATTACCTGGTTGAAGTTCTTGAGTTATTGATAAGGCTGATTCTCATCTAAAGCTTCCAAATCTATCTCGGTAAATTTTTATCTCCTTGATTGTTGTAATTTCCATTGGATTTATTGCTTTATTTTTAAACAAGTTAATAAGGCCTTTAGTAATATCATGATTCTTTTGAGAATTTAGCCATAAGAGTGAGTCAGATTCAAAAACTATGCAGTTGAATGGAGATGACCCATACTTATGATTATTTTTTTTGAACATGTACTTAATAGCCTTGTGTGCCCTATGCATCCTATCAAATACATCCCAATGAAGGTTTTTCATCAAAATCCACCAATCATAACAATTTCATAAATGGGACAACAATGTTCACTATAATTGAGCAATCATCTCAAAACTTTTTACCTAAAGCAATAGATACAAAAAGCAAAACTTTTTATCTAAAGTAATAGATACAAAAAGCTTTTATCTTGAACTTCTATAGAGCTTGTGACCGGTAAAAGACTTGCTTCTAGTTAAGGTTTACAAATTATATTTATGGTCCTCAATATTTTTCAAAGTTATAAATATTGTTGCAAAATGCGCCATTGTTGGACGCATTATTTCCCTCCAATTTAAAGGCGTAAAATGCCAAGTTAGCCACATGATCCATACTATTAAAATCTTTTAAAATCATATTAATGCAATGAGTTGCACAAGGCAACCAAACTAAATTTTTATACCTTTCATGTAACAATCTTCCTGTATCTACATAATTAGCAGCATTATCTATAACCAAATGCACCATATTTATTGGCTTAACCCATTCAACAACTTTAGAAAAAAAAGCCCACTATTATTGTTACATCTTTAGCAGCATTTGAAGCATCAACAGACTTAATAAAACATAAAACATTAGAGCAATACAACAAAAAATATATTAAGGTTCTTTATCATTAATTAGTCCGCCCATTTGCCATTATGGTGCAACCACTTTCTTCCCAATGCCTTCTATAACTCTCAATGAGCAACACATATTTTTGTTTGCTATTTTTTAACAAATTTACTCTCAAATCATGATAAGTTGGAGCGTTAATCGAGGACCAATAGCAGCAATAGTATTTACAACTAGTTGATAAAAATGTGAATTTACTACATAAAATGGTATACACGTAGTATAAAATCACTTTGCAACAACCATGTGTGCCTTAGTTATTGCTTCTTTTTTAGCAATAGCACTCCTAATACTAGGTTGAGACCCTCTAGATGTTCTTGAAATGAAATAATCACCAATTCTAGCTCGTTGCTTTCCTTTCCCTTTTAATTGATTCTTTAATGGATTTATCTCTTGCACTTTTTGCTGACTCGTAGCAACTTCAACTGAATCATCATCATCAACAACTTCATATGCCCTCTTATATGTCATTTTACTTTGCTTTTGATTCTTTTCATGTTCCATGAGAATCATTTCCATTTTGATAGAAACATCAGGAGGAACTTTTTTACATTTTGCTATTTGCCCTTAAATGCTAGCTAAATGATATTTCATTCTATTTATTTCATCACCTTTAAAAGAAGATCCACAATAGATACAAGTATACATAAACTTTCTAACTTCTGATTTTATTTTTTTAAAATGTTTCTAAACAGGATCTCTCTTTCAACGAACAGAAGATGTAGAACCTGTGGATTCCTCTTTAGAACATTGAGTGCTTAAAGGATCCATATTTCTGGAATACCTAAAACAAAATAAATTGTAATTAATATCAAAAAAGTGATGTTTTAAAGCAAATTGAATCGATTTCTTGAACTATTTATTGATAACATAAATGTTTTAAATTTTTAATTAATAATACATGATTGATAAAAGAAAACCAAATAACCAATATATAAATATGTATATCGAGTAATAATATGTAATTGTTAACAAATATTTTGAATTTTTCTAACAAAAACAACATATAATTAGCTAACAATAGTATCCTCTCCACCAAAACTAGGGAATACATTATAGTTTCTCACACACATAAGCACACATAATATTCTCTGAAACCTAGAAAATTCATTTCACAATGTATTTTCTATTTTTCATTGATCAACATTCATTAAAAAAATAGAACTCTCGGTCACTTTCAATTTCAACATTCATAAAATATTTTCTTTTTATTTGATCAATATTCATAACAAAAATAGAATCCAACTTTAGGTCAGTTTCAATTTCAACATTCATAAAATATTGATACAAAACAACATTTGTAACACCTGCCGACACAATCGGAGGGACACCGATTATGCGGGAGAGTGCTACGCAATTTTTACCTTTTTAAAATCCGAATAAAACTTTAAACTTTCTTACACACACGTTATTAAAACTTTTGTATTTAAATTCATAGCATAAAACATAATACTTTGATCTCTCCAGATCAAATTCACACACACACACACACACACACACACACACACATATATATATATATATATATATAGGCCTCCACTGGCCAATTTTTACTAAAATAATTCTTTTATACAATAAGGTTTATATATAATTTATACAAAATATAAAGCCCCTAAAAATTATCTCATATACAACAACAAAAATGAATATGACATGTATTACTGACTCTTTAAAATGAGTACTTCTTCTCGATTCAACTTCAGCTATCTCTTAGGCTCCAACCTACATATAGAAAATTCTTATTACATATAGGCATAAAAATTCAAGCATACAACTATACAACTTAAATCATATCATTTTATGCATGTTCATGTTATACCATCATATCATCAATATTATTCTAATACATGGTCATACCATCATCATAACTCACATCAACATTACACATAACAACCATAGTTTTGCTTTACCCAAAACCTACCATAAATTTCATTTTACTTATTTTCTTTCTTTTTCATTTTATTTTACTTTTCTTTCCTTTTCCCAAAACTCTAAGTCGGATTATCTGGATCTGGGTTGTGGAACAGAAGTTCTCGCGGAGCTTCAGCCACTCTGCCCACTATCTAAAGCTCTTCAAGTTAAGGGCATTCTCAGAGCTTTAACCACCTTGATTGAGTATAAATGAGATCAAGGGCGTTATCAGAGCTTCAACCATATTGTCTTTATAATTATATGGAACCTGAGGACCAAAGGCGCTCTTAGAGCTTCAGCTACCAAGGCCTCATATAAAAATATTCTACGGTACCATAACCCCTCAATGGTATACCATCTACCTATTAACAGTCATAGATTAGAGAAAATATTTTTTAAAAGTCTTAACCTTATTTCCATTTCCTTTTAATTACCAGCATCATCTACCATTTATGCATTCTCATACAAACGCATAAATGTCATATCACAATTTTGTCATTTTCACATATACTCGATGTTAAGCATTTATCATTGATACATTGCTTAGTAAACATCATTCACGTGTGATTTACCATACTCATATACCCTTTTATATAGTATATTTAAACAATTCATCACATAATCATGATTTAAAAACTGCATACAAACCATTCACGGGCGTGAAAGACCTTCCCAGGTACCCTTTTACCCAAGAGCCAAATCGTAAAGCTAAGGAATAAATTCTGGAACTCGATGTTCACGGTTGTGACTATATGTTTACGGGCGTGAACCCTTGCATTTATGACTTCCATAGCTATGATGCAAGCCGTAAAACATGCATTTTCTGGATTCATGTTTTATGGGTGTGAAATCTATCTGTGTTCATCATTCAAGGGAGTGACAACCGTGTCACGTGCATGAATTTTTAGGATTTATAAACCCAAAAACATAATATATCAATACAATCATGCAAAGGTCTTTAAGATTGACTAATGTCAATCACTCCTATCACGATTCAACAATATTTTATGCTAGTAACATGCCTTAATCATAAAACGAAGCATTCATACTACGTTTTATGCCAAAATACCTCTTGAACATCACAATCTCCCTAACTCATTTCATGCCATTATAACATATTTTTCTCATGACCAATATGTATATACATAATCAAAGGTACTGTCATGTTCTTTATAATGTTTCTCATTCATTTCATGGCATAAAACATAACCAACACACAAGATTTAGAATAATATGCATATATGTACTAACCTTTGAAAATTGAGCTTAAACCCTTTAAGCTCTTCAAGCTTGCCTAGCTCTTGTAGGATCCTCACCTCTGCCTCGAGCTCCTAACAATAAGAAAAATGTTTTCTTAACCTTTGGAACCAAATCAAAACTCAGAAAACATTAAAACCAAGCTCTCACCAACAAGCTCACAACTTCTTCTCTCACTCATTTCTCTCATTTACCCCTCATAAAACTTTTCTTTAAAGCTTCCAATATGGAGGAAAAAGTTTTCTAATGATGAAAGAGATGGAAATGTGGCATATTAGGTCAATTAAAAGAGCATAGAAACGGATTAAAAGGAACATGGTATGGTGGAAATCATGGTTGTCTCACCTGCCCATGTTGCCAAGGCTTCACCACCATGATCCATATTTCATGGTCATGAACTACTCCTTCATGATCGTGAAAAAACTCACAACAACTACTAATTGGAACCCGATATTCACGGTCGTGACATCTCTTGTCACGAGTATGAAACAACTATTTTCAGTAATATGAAAAATTTTAAAGCTCCCTGTAAAACCCCAACTCTCGCTAACCACTAACCCAAATTATAGACCCAAAAAATGGGCGTTACAACATTCACAATATATTTTCAATTTCAACATTCACAATGTGTTTTCAATTTCATCTTTCATAAAATAATTACATATTGTATAACATTCACAAAAAATTACATAATGGGTAGAGAGAGTTCATGAGCAGTTGGAGCGGAGAAGAACAATAGAAGGAGTTCTTAATCAACTTACAATGGGGTAAAGGATTTCTTAACCAGCTTAGAGCAGAGAAGAATAGCCAATGAGCAAGTGGCATGAGGCAAAGCTATGATCGATGGTTGGAACAATAAGTGGAAATGTTGGCAGTTGGAGCAACTAATCCATATATATTCATGGATTGCTTCTCTTTCTGTCAACTTCTCTCTATAGGCTCCAAACCTGCGTATGGGAAAACACTCACACGCTAAGCAACCTAATGCTTAGTGGTACATATGTGCATAAATATTCATACATACACTTACGATATATAATAAAAATTACATGTTCATATTATCCAATTTTGCATATAAATAATCATAAATAATAATTTATATATCACAATCATTTTTATAGCAATATAAAAAAAAAGAAATCAATTTATCATATATCAATATGGAATATTGCATACTTGGTTTACTGGTTCAACACATATACATGTCATAATTTACAAAGGTAAATTCATATTCATATTTCATTTATGAATTCTATTTCTTTGTTTCATTTACCTAGTAACTAATTTTTTTCCATATTTTTTTAAAAATATTTTATATTTTATAGCTCTAAAACTCTAAATCCAGACTATTTGGATGCGCGTTGTGAAACAGGAGTGCTCTCACCTGAGCTTAAGTCACCCTGCTCATTATCTGTATCTGTCTGTATAAGTGCTCAACCGAGCTTCTCAAGTCAAGAGCGCTCTCATCCGAGCTTAAGCCATCTTGACCGAGTAAAATAAATATTTGCATGCATTTAGGATCAAAGACGCTCTCACACGAGCTTAAGCCACCTTGTCCTTATAATAAAATTTTTCATATCATCATAAATTTCTACGGTACCGTAAACACCTCAATGACATGTCATCTATCCTATTTCTAGTCCTAAATTAGAGAATTGGGCTTAATTGATGTTATCATCTTATTGTTTATATAAATCATCAAAATTCACATATTCATAATAATTCTCATTTTACATGCCCTATACATATAAAAATTTCTCAATCTCATTTGAAATCACAAATCACAACACATCATATTAATTTAGTCAATACACAATAGAATTTTAAATATTACTATTATCATATTATTTAAAATTAAAACATATATACATATATGTCACCCATTATTTAAAATACCAAATTACTAAATATTTATTTTTGGACAGATTCCTGCCCTAATTTTAGATTGCACATTTCATCTATTTTTTATTCACATTTGACCTTATGGTATTCTATGAATATTTAGAATAATGTCTTATCTTTCATATAAAAAACGAATTGTATAAATCTGAATTTTCTAGCTAAACTTATGTCCAAATAAACTTATAGTGCTCAGTAAAAATATGTTAAGTATTTTTCAGAATATTCTTAGGTCCGAGATTTTGTATCAAATTTTAGGTCCAATATAAATCCAAACTAGCATTTATACTCTTCATAAAATTTTTGTATATATGTGTCTAATTTAATTTCCAACTACTTTCATCCCGATCTAAGTTCCAGAACAAAAGATATAACCAAAATACCATAGAATGTTCAGAAAATAATTACCCAGAATTTTTTGGGTACTTTCAAATCCGAGATTTTGTAGAAATTTTTAAACCAATTTAGAATCAAATATAGCATTTATACTCTTTATAACAGTTTTAGATCTATATGTTTAGTTTCCTTTATAACTAATTTCATCCCGATCCAAGTTCTAGAACAAAAGATATAATCAAAATACCATAGATTGTTCAGAAAATAACTACCCAGAATTTTCTGGGTACTTTCAAATCCGAGATTTTGTAGAAATTTTTAAACCAATTTAGAATCAGATATAACATTTATACTCTTTATAATAGTTTTAGGTCTATGTGTTTAGTTTCTTTTCCAACTAATTGCATCCCGATCCAAGTTCCAGAACAAAAGATATTATCAAAATACCATAGAATGTTCAGAAAATAACTACCCAGAATTTTCTGGGTACTTTTAAATCCGAGAATTTGTAGAAATTTTTAGACCAACATAGAATCAGATATAACATTTATACTCTTCATAAAAGTTTTAGGTCTATATGTCTATTTTTATTTCCAACTAATTTCATCCCGATCCAAGTTCCAGAACAAAAGATATGGTCAAACACACCAAGACTATTCCAGACGAATTGTAACAAAACCAACAAACACAATAAGTTATTTGTTCATTCTTCCTTCAATATCAAACATCATTTTAATGCAAAAAAATTGCATAAAGGAATAAATATACTCATATGTACAAACCTTGACACAATGAAAACATCATTGTAATGCAAACAAATTGCACAAAGGAATAAATATGCTCATATGTACAAACCTTGACACAATGAATTCTTAACCTCTTCAAACCTTAAGCTATTATAGTTGTTTTAAGTTTTTGAAGAGAGGAAGAGGAAGAATTAAATGGGTGAAAGAAGAGAGAATTTGTATATGGAAGAGTGGGAAGGAGACTAGGGTTCTGAAATTTGGAAGAAAAAGAAGAAAATAACATTTTTATACTCATGGTAAATACTCTATTAGGTCCCCTCCTTGTTTTTTCCAAATATCCACTTAAATCCTTGGTTTTTATCTTATTATTATTAACTTACCCAACCTTTCTATTTATTTTATTTAACGCACATAACTTAATAAAAATTCATTTATAAATATTTTTATTATATTTTATTTCCAAATTTAGTCTCAAATAATTTTAATTACGATCATTAAATATGTTAATTATCCAAGCCTAAATTGACGGGCGTTATATTTCTCTCCCCCTTAATAAATTTCGTCCTCGAAATTTACCTGATTGTTTATATTGAAAACAACTGGGGATGTTGTGCCTTCATCACTTCCTCGCTTTCCCATGTCGCTTCTTCACTTGAATGATTCCTCCATAACACTTTGACTAATGAGACTCATTTATTCCTTAACTCCTTCACTTCACGAGCCAAGATCTCCGTTGGTTCTTCATCGTATGTTAAATTTGGCCTTACTTCGATGCTGTTGGTTGGAATAATATGAGAAAGATCTAATCGGTACCTCCTCAGCATGGAAACATGAAAGACATTGTTGATCTTGCTCAACTCTGGTGGTAAAGCAAGTTTATAGGCCACTGGTCCAATTCTTTCTAAGATCTCATAAGGTCCAATAAACCTAGGGCTTAACTTGTCCTTCTTTCTAAATCTGAGGATCTTTTTCTAAGGGAAAAAGTTGAGAAACACCTTATCTCCCACTTCGTACTCTATGTCTCTCCTTTTGAGATATGCATATGATTTTTGCCTATCTGAAGCCGTCTTTAACCTTTCTTGTATAATCTTCACCTTTTCTTCTGTTTCTTGGACTAACTCTAGTCCCACTAGCTTCTTCTCACTGAATTCTATCCAACACAATGGTGTTCGACACCTTCTACCATAAAGTGCCTCATAAGGAGCCATTTCAATGCTTGACTGATAGCTGTTGTTGTAGGCAAACTCCATCAATGGTAGGTATTTGTCCCAACTTCCCTCAAACTCTATTACACAACCCCTCATCATGTCTTCAAAATCTGGATCACCTTTTCTGATTGTCCATTAGTCTGAGGATGAAAAGCAGTGCTGAAACTAAGCTTGGTACCCAAAGATCTTTGCAAACTACCCCAAAACTGAGAAGTGAACCTGGGGTCCCTATCTGAAACAATGGAGACTGGAACTTCATGAAGCCGTACTATTTTATTTACATATAACTCCGCTAACCTGCTTAATAGGTAGTCCTTCCTGATGGGCAAAAAGTGAGCTGACTTCGTTAATCTATCCACAATCACCCACACAACATCATATTTTTTTTTGTGACAAAGGCAAGTCAATCACAAAATCCATGGTTATTCGTTCCCATTTCCATTCTGGAATCGTGATTGGTTGTAACAACCCTGAAGGTATTTGATGTTCTGCCTTGACTTGCTGACATGTCAAGCACCTGGTGGTGAATTCTGTGATCTCATTTTTCATACCTGACCACCAATACTTATTCTTCAAGTCATGATACATCTTGTTACTTCCTGGGTGCATGACATATTTTGTCTCATGTGCTTCCTTTAAGATCCTCTGTCTCAAATCTTCCACATTAGGTACGCATAATCGACCTTAGTAGTATAAACTGTTATCTGAACTAATTGTATAATCAGGTCTTTTCCCCTTAGAGAAAGACTCAGCTATCTCAACTAACTTGTTATCTTGTTTTTGTGTATCTTTGATTTCTTGGTTGAGAGTTGGACGAATATGTAATTCTGCCAAAGTCTTTCGGCTTAATGCATCGGCCACAACATTGGCCTTACCTGGATGGTAGTCGATCACACAATTGTAATCCTTGATCAACTCTAGCCATCTTCTTTGTCTTAAGTTCAATTCCTTCCGGGTAGGAAGATACTTTAAGCTCTTGTGGTCGGTGTAAATAAAACTTTTTTCCCCGTACAAGTAATGACATCATATCTTTAAAGAAAAAATAATGGCAACCAGTTTAAGGTCATGTGTGAGTTAATTCTTCTCATGTGTCTTCAGCTATCTAGAAGCGTAAGCTACTACCTTTCCCTCTTGCATCAGTACACACCCTAGTCCATTGTGAGAAGCATCGCTATAGATGACATATTCCTTATCAGGGACTGGTTGTGTCAAAAATGGAGCCTCAGTCAACATCTTCTTAAGTCTCTCAAAGTTGTCCTGACATTTCTCTATCCACTCAAATTTCACATCTTTCCTCAGTAATCTAGTTAAAGGAGAAGCAATCATTGAAAAGCCCTTAACAAACCTCTTGTAATAACCGGACAAACCAAGGAAACTCTTGATTTCTGTCACATTACGGGGAGGCTTCCAACTAATAATTGCCTTTACTTTGCTGGGATCATCTTTGATGCCATCTGCTGACACAATGTGTCCAAGGAAAGCCACATCATCGAACCAAAACTCACATTTTGAAAGCTTGGCATAAAGCTTATGTTCCTTGAAGGTCTGCAAAACTATCTTCAAATGTTGACAATGTTCTTCCTTATTCTTGGAATACACTAAGATATCATCAATAAAAACCACCACGAACAAATCCAAATATAATCTAAAGATTCGGTTCATCAACTCCATAAAGGCTGTCGGAGCATTTGTCAAACCGAAAGGCATCATCAAAAACTCATAATGCCCATATCTGGTTCTAAATGTTTTCTTAGCTATGTCATCTATCTTAATTTTTAATTGGTGGTACCCCGATCTTAAATCAATCTTAGAGAAAACTCCTGCACACTTCAGCTGATCAAAAAGATCATCAATTCATGGTAACAGATATCTGTTCTTAATAGTCACCTTGTTCAACTGTTTATAATCTATGCACAACCTCATAGACCCATATTTCTTATTTACAAACAATACCGGTGCACCCTATGGAGACACACTTGGTTTGATAAAATCTTTATCTAATAACTCTTGCAGTTGTGCCTTTAATTCCTTCAACTTTATCGGTGCCATTCTATACGGTGCAGCTGATATTAGTGTTGTACCTGAAGTGAGCTCTATAGAGAATTCAATCTCTTTAACGGAAGGTAGCCTTGGTAGGTCATCTGGGAACACTTCTGGGAATTCATTCACTATAGGGATATCCTTAAGATCTGGACCTCCCTTCTTAGTATCAATCATGTGAGCTAAGTAGGCCTCACATCCCTTTCTGATCATTTTTTGAGCCTTCATCATAGATATCACTTGAGCAGGTGGTAGAAGCCTTTCGCCTTCCACTACTACCTCTTCTAGTTCTGGAGTTTTAAGAACAATTGTCTTAGATCGACAGTCCACTATTGCCTCATGTTTAGAAAGCCAATTCATGCCTAAGATAACATCAAACTCGTGGAATAGCAATTCAATCAAATCTGCTAAAAATTCTTTCCCATGCACTATCAAAGGGCAACTTTTGTATACCCGGTTAACAATCACACTGTGTCCCAGGGGATTTGTGACCTCAATCTCATATTCTAGATTTTTGCTCGTCATACTGTTTTGACTAGGTGTGCTCGTGCATACATAGGAATGTGTAGAATCAGGATCTATTAAAGCACATAAAACTGAGTCATGTAAAGAAAACATACCCATAATCACATCAGTGGCTTTTTGGTCCTCTCTGGCCTTCATAGTATATGCCCTAGCTGGAGTCCTGCTGGGTCCTGGCCTGTTGATTGTTTCTGATGTGGTATGATTAGGTCATGCTCGACCTCCTCTAGTCTGAGTCTGATTTTGAACCCAAGCTAATCCTGTAGTTTGTGTAGGTGCACTAGTAGTCATCAGAGGGCAATATCTTTTCATATGGTTTTTGGACCCACATCTGAAACAAGCACCTGTGACCATCCAACATTCTGCTTTATGGCTCTTGTTGCAGTTACCATAAATTGGAGCGCTCTCTTGAGTAGCCTGTGTATGTATGCTACCGTCCACAGATGTAGCCCTGGAGGGCTGCCCCCTCCTGTGTAGTCCATCCGGTGTATAACTCCTATTATGTCCCTAACTCCTTCCATGAGACTGTCCTGGGTAGTGTCAACCTTTCTTGCCTATAGGTTGGGCCACTAGAGTTACTCTCTACTTAAAAGCTTCCTATGCTCTCTTTCTCTTTTCAACACTAACCCCGGATGCAATTAGTTGAGTAAAGTTGACATGCTGAAATGCAGTCACAAAATCCCCAATCTATATATTGAGGCTATCCTTAAATCTTCTACACTTATCTCTCTCACTCATGATAATCTTTGAAGCATACTTACTCAATCGAGTAAACTCTCTCTGATACTTTGTCATTGTCATCTTGCCTTGCTTAAGGTTTAGAAACTCCATCTTTTTCTCATCTATGTAAAATGGAGGAACATATTCTTCCTTGAACTCAGTGATAAAGAATTCTCATGTCATAGGCTTTGGAGCCTCTGGTTTCAAAAGAACTGACTTCCACTAATCATAAGCATCTTCCTGGAGTAAAGATATGACATATCTTGCCTTTTGGTCAATAGGAACCTCAAGCTCATCAAGGACTCTTTCGGTCTTTTCTAACCAATATTCTGCTGCAGCAGGATTATCATCTTTTGTACCTAGAAAATTTGTGGCTCCATACTTACAAAGCTTGTCCGTCTGTACTTTTAGTATCGGTGGTAGAGGTGGAGGAACTAAAGTAGGTTGTGGTACCACCCTTGCGATCTGTTGCAGCAAACCAGCCATCTGGTGCATCAAAGGGTTTTGGTCCAGCTCGGCATGTCCAGGAACCTGTTGGGTTACGGCTGGTATAGCATTCGAACCCTGAACATTAGCTACACTGGGCTGGTTCGGTGCTCCAGTATTAGGAGAGCTATTGCTTTCAGTAACTTCATACGCCTGAATTTTCATACTCTCTTCCAATCCTACAAGTCAACAAAGAAGTAGCCCATGTCAGATTCATATGAGACATACAATGCATGCATGATAAACCTTTAGCCCACTTAGGTCTAGGATTGCCTAAACCTGGGCTCTAATACCACTAAATGTAACATCATCTTATATATATAGGAATAATTCCAATTATATAGGAGAATGTCACCTGCCTATTACCTTAAAATTCATTTGAATTAAAGTTTCTTCTATTTTAGTTATTATATTTTTATATGTTAATTTTTTTTCATGATAGCAATACGTCATACAATTAATGAATATATTTTACATACGGAATTAACAAACCATGACCATATTTTGAAATATAAGTTTGGACTTTCATTATCCCGATGTTTACAAAATACATACGATCCAAACAAAATTACATGCTCCCAACATAGAAAAAATATGTAAAACTTTTGAAAATTATAATTATACTCATCACCCATGACATGTGGACAAGAACAAAATGCATGTCATGTAAAACACCAACCATCTTATGTGGATTTACTTTATTTGACTCTATATGGGTTTGCTTCTCTTTCTGTCAACTTCTCTCTATAGGCTCCGAACCTGCGTATGGAAAAACACCTACACGCTAAGCAACCTAATACTTAATGGTACATATGTGCATAAATATTCATACATACACTTATGATATATCATAAAAATTTCATGTTCATATTATCCAATTTTGCATATAAATAATCATAAATAATAATCCATATATCATAATCCTTTTTATAGCAATATAAAAAAAAAAAAGAAATCAATTTATCATATATCAATATGGAATATTGCATACCTGGTTTACTGATTCAACACATATACATGTCATAATTTACAAAGGTAAATTCATATTCATACCTCATTTATGAATTCTATTTCCTTGTTTCATTTATCTGATAACTAATATTTTTTCCATATTTCTTTTTTTAAAATATTTTATATTTTATAGCCCCAAAACTCTAAATCCAGACTATTTGGATGCGAGTTGTGAAACAGGAGTGCTCTCACCCGAGCTTAAGCCACCCTGCTCATTATCTGTATCTATCTGTATAAGTGCTCAATCGAGCTTCTCAAGTCAAGAGCGCTCTCAAACGAGCTTAAACCATTTTGACTGAGTAAAATAAATATTTGCATGCATTTAGGATCAATGGCGCTCTCACCCGAGCTTAAATCACCTTGTCCTTATAATAAATTTTTTTATATCATCATAAATTTCTACGGTACCATAAACCCCTAAACGGCATGCCATCTATCCTATTTTTAGTCCTAAATTAGAGAATTGAGCTTAATTGATGTTATCAACTTATTGTTTACATAAATCATCAAAATTCACATATTCATAATAATTTTCAGTTTACATGCCCTATACATATAAAAATTTCTCAATCTCATTCGAAATCACAACACATCATATTAATTTAGTCAATACACAATAAGAATTTTAAATATAACTATTATCATATTATTTAAAATTTAAACATATATATATATATATATATATATATATATATATATATATATATATATATATATATATATATATATATATATATATATATATATATATGTCACCCATTATTTAAAATACCAAATTACTAAATTTTTATTTCTAGACAGATTCCTGCCCTGATTTTAGATTGCACCTTTCACCTATTTTTGATTCAAATTTGACTTATGGTATTATATGAATATTTAGATTAATGTATTATCTTTTATGTACAAAAAGAATCGTATAAATCTGAATTTTCTAGCTAAAGTTATATCCAAATAACTGTATAGTGCTCAGTAAAAATATGTCAAGTATTTTTCAGAATATTCTTAGGTCCGAGATTTTGTTTCAAATTTTAGGTCCAATATAAATCCTAACTAGCATTTATACTCTTCATAAAGTTTTTGTATCTATGTGTCCAATTTAATTTTCAACTAGTTTCATCCCGATCTAAGTTCTAGAACAAAAGATATAACCAAAATACCATAAAATGTTCAGAAAATAATTATCCAGAATTTTCTGGGTACTTTCAAATCCGAGATTTTGTAAAACTTTTTAAACCAATTTAGAATCAGATATAGCATTTATACTCTTTATAACGATTTTAGGTCTATGTTTTTAGTTTCCTTTCCAATTGATTTCATCCCGATCCAAGTTCCAGAACAAAAGATATAATCAAAATACCATAAAATGTTCAGAAAATAACTAACCAGAATTTTCTGGGTACTTTTAAATCTAAGAATTTGTAGAAATTTGTAGACCAACTTAGAGTCAGATATAGCATTTATACTTTGCATATAAGTTTTAGGTCTATGTGTATAGTTTCATTTCCAACTGATTTCATCCCGATCCAAGTTCCAGAACAAAAGATATAATCACAATACCATAGAATGTTCATAAAATAACTACCCAGAATTTTCTAGGTACTTTTAAATCCGAGAATTTGTAGAAATTTTTAGACCAACTTAGAATCAGATATAACATTTATACTCTTCATAAAAGTTTTAGGTCTATGTGTCTATTTACATTTCCAACTAATGTCATCCCGATCCAAGTTCCAGAACAAACGATATGGTCAAATACAACAAGATTGTTCCAGACGAATTTTAACAAAACCAACAAACACAATAAGTTATTTGTTCACTCTTCCTTCAACATCAAACATCATTGTAATGTAAATAAATTGCACAAAGGAATAAATATGCTCATATATACAAACATTGATACAATGAAGTCTAAACCTTGGCACAATGAAGTCTTAACCCTTCAAACTTTAAGCTATTATAGTTGTTTTAATTTTTTGAAGAGAGGAAGAAAAAAATGGGTGAAAGAAGAGAGAATTTGTGTATGGAAGAGTGGGAAGGAGGCTAGGGTTCTGAAATTTGGAAGAAGAAGAAGAAAATAACATTTTTATACTCATGGTAAATACTCTATTAGGTCCCCCCTTGTTTTTGCCAAATATCCACTTAAATCCTTGGTTTTTATCTTATTATTATTAACTTACCCAACCTTTCTATTTATTTTATTTAATACACATAACTTAATAAAAATTCACTTATAAATATTTTTATTATATTTTATTTCCAAATTTAGTCGCAAATAATTTTAATTACGATCATTAAATATGTTAATTATCCAAGCCTAAATTGACGGGCGTTACAATAGCTAATGGCAAGGTTGGCAGCTGGAGTGACTAGTGGCAACGTTGGGTGGAGCGGTGAGTGGTGATTTGGGAGGGACAAGTGGCTGTTGGCTTGAGTGATGAGTTACTAGTGGCTAGAGCTAAGGGCCTATGAGGGAGAAGTGAGACTGAGAATTTATAAGGATAGGGCCTAGAGGTTAAAGTAGATTTAGGGTTTTTTTTCTCTCTCTGTGAAGAGAAATGACTTCATTTCTTGGGGCAAAAAATGAAGTTGTTTCAACATCCTCTAAACGATGTTGTTTTTATCCGCATAAAATAGTGCCATTTATGTCATCTTCTTTATTCCAATTGAACCGATAAAAATAGTATGACCCAATTCGGGTTTACTGGTCCCGATTAACCCATCTGGATCACCTATTTTTCCACCAATCTATATACCACTAGTTCTCATCCATCAAACCGCCCAACTTAGTGGTTGGTTACCTGTTGAATCTGTCGGGCCAATTTTAACAACATTGTTGATGAGGGTGACACTAATGAGAGTGACACTGATGTATTAGTAGACAGTGATAACAATGAAGATAGTAATGGAAGTGAAGAGTTAACTAAGGTGCCTAATGAAGACTTTATAACTAGTTCTAGAAATTTTATTAGAATGCAATTTGAGAAACTAATTTTCTATCTTAGTGCCCACTTTTCCAATGCAACAAAATTTAGACAAGTTGTTGCTAGTTATTCAGTGGCAAATGACCATAAACTAAAACTCAAGAGAAATAAGCCTGAAAGACTCATAATGTAGTGTGAGGAAGGTTGTTCATTTCCATTGTTTGCATCAAAAGACAGAGGAAAAGTTGGCTTGATAGTGAAAATATTTAAATCTAAGCATATATGTGTGAGGACATTCAAGAATAAAATTGGTGATAGTTAACTATATAGCTTAGTTTTCAAGGAGAAGTTATATAGGAATCCTAACATCAAAGTTAAAGAAATGAAAAAAGAATTTGAAGAAGATATGAATATGCAATAAGTGAAGCAAAACTAAGACAACAAGGAAAATGATAATGTAAGAACTAGAAGAAAGTTACAAAGAAGAGTTCAAAGCCCTTGCATCCTATATAACTCAACTTGAGAAGAGCATCCCAGATAACAAATTTGAGATTTAACTATGTAAGGTAGGGTTGGATAAGGGTAGTGGAGTATTCAATAGGATGTTTGTGTATTTTGGTCCATATAAGAAAGGATGACTTACTGGCTATAGACTAATAATTGGTTTTGATGGTGCATTTTTAAAAAGACTTATGAAGGGAATGGAGTTTAGTGTAAGTGGGAAGGATGCTACCAATTTCATCTATCCAATTGCATTTGTAATTGTGGACAAGGAAAACACACAAAAATGGATGTGGTTTTTACAATTATTAAATGATGAACTGAATTTGGAGGATGGAAGGAATTTCACATTCATTTCTAACATGCAAAAAGTGAAGACTCATATACTTTATGTTTTTGTGTTTTGAATTTTAAAACTTATTCATTTTGTATATTGTTGTATTCTATACTGATTTATGAATAATTTTAGGGATTATGCAATGTTGTTATGGAACTACTACCAGAAGTTGAGCACATATGGTGTGCAAGTCACATATATGCCATTTAGAGTGAGGTTGGAAAGGTAATGAGATGATGAAGAAGTTTTAGAGGTATGCACAAAGTTTTTTTAAGAAGGATTTTAAAGATAACCTAGATAAGATGGTTGAATATGGAACCAAGGTTGTGGATGACCTACTTAAGTGACCTCCTTAAACCTAGTGCAGGACATATTTCTCCACAAAAGTACCTCCCAAATAGTTGACAATAATTTATATGAGTCCTTCAACTCAATGATTAAAAGTGCAAGAGGGAAACCTATCATTTCAATGATAGATGAGATAAGGTTCATGACAATGAACAAAATCAAAGAAGCCAAAAACGAGGTTGGTAAATGGCCTACAATGTTCAATAATGAGGCAATGACTATGTTTATTAAAAACAACAAAAGGCAATGACTATGTAGTGTTGAATTTAATGGGGATAATGGGTATAAGGTTAGTAGTTGAAGAGATAGGCATACTGTATTTCTAGATAGGAGGATTTGTACCTACAGACAATGGGATTTGACTGGAATCTCATGTCCTCATGCAATATGTGCACTGCATCATACAAAAATTGATCATGTTTCAGAAATTAGCATATGGTATCACAAATCAATATTTGAAACAGCCTACCAATATGCAATGCCACATGTTCCTTACCCAATATTCTGGAAGGCAAAGAAACAACCTCCAATGAAACCTCCTAAAGTGACCAAAATGCTTGGCAAACCTAATAAGCAAAGAAAGAGGGAAGCTAATGAGCCAAGAAACCAATATGGAGAAAGGAAAATTAAGTAAAAGAGGAGTCATAATGTCATGCAACTTATGCAAACATAAACGACATAACAAGATGCAGTGCAAGTCCAAATCTCAATCTACATAGTATGGAGAGGGAAATATAAAATATTCAATTTTGAATACAACTTCTAATTGATTTATTATTGGCTTACATAACTAGAATTTTCATTCAAATTTACAGGCTAAAGAACAATTTAATAGTCAGCCAACCCAAAATAGTTCAAATATCAGTATGACAGCCGCCACTTATATAAGAAAAAAGAAAGGAATAAATCCAATAACAACATCTGATTTGGGGGCTAGGTACTAGAAAAAGACAAACGAGCTTTAGGTTACACTATATATATATATATATATATATATATATATATATAATTATAAAGCCAGAGAAGACCACTTAGAATGTGAGTCAATAATAATTTTTTTAATATTTATTGTATTGAGTAATATTTGATCTTTTTCCCATTTTTAATAATCAATTGTAGTGTATTTTTATGTCATGTATTAATTTGTAATAAATGTTTAATGTGTGAGATATACTGAAATGTAATAAGACTGATTTTTTAACAATGATTTGTAATGATTACCAAAGTTTCGTGAACTATAAGTGATTTGAGTTTAATTAGTTTGTGTTTGGTTTAATTCTTGGTTAATGCATATCTTATCACAACCATTATAGTCAAGTGAAATTGTTGTTTTTCCTACATTTAAAAAGACCAGCAATGTTTTTCCAAAATTTTTACTTGCTGCTAATTTTTTTACGAAAAATTTCTCAATATCCAATGAAAGGATGGTTAATTCAATGCCTACAAGACTTAAGTCTATAGAAAAATAAAGAAATATTAAATTTGGTCATCTAGGATCACAAGTTTCTAGACTAACAAATTTGCAGTATAAACCTCCAAGATTGAAATGGGGAATCCATGTGTTACCAGCAACCAAGTGCAGTAGAAAAATGAGAAAAGAAGAGGGTATTTGCAGAAGAGAGGAAAGTCAAGTGACAACATAACAACTTCAACTACTTCGAATTTGCATACCAATTGATTATTTGAATATTTTGCTACTTTTTTTTAATTGTGCGAATTTTCTATAGGGATATGACTATAGTTTTTTGGGTAAAACAACTATAGTACATGCCAAAGCATGCTGCTTGTATAAATAGATTTTGTACATTTTGTTTTTTTTTTTTTGTATGACAGCAATAATACATTTTGTTGCCTTTTTGCATATGCTATTGATAGAGAACATTTTAGTATTTAGGAATTTTTTGGTTATGATGGCAAGGCTATCCATGTGTTATAGTGATTATAATTGTAATTATAATTATATGAATGAAATATCAACTATTCTGGAAGTGGTATGCATTCTTGTGGTTTGGCAGTAATAGTGTTAGGCCTATTGTATGTGGCTTACTGTTTTTATGGTATGTTGTTAGGCATATGTACTGTTTTTATGGTATCTTTCATTATCATTTTTCTAATTTAATTAACACAATTTGAATAGGTAAATATCAAAGACTTACAACACCTAATTGCCTATCAAAAACAACAACTAATCAAAGGATTAATTGCATTACCAAAATAAAATAAGTACATAACAATAGACCCTCAAACACAGTTATGCCATAATTTTCAATTTTTACACATTATCAAAGTTATCAATATTATGACAACACTCCAACCTATTATATTTAAAGTCATTCACTTTCTCAATCTCTTATATAATATTTTCATCTCCTTTTTGGTATCCATATTTTCTTTTTGTAACCTTACATTATCAACTAACAGAGCTTCAAATTCAGTTATCATATTGTATGGGCATTATTGCAATAATTTATTTTTGACAACTTTGTTATCTTTTTTCAAATGAATCAACAGTCTTCATGCATGTTTTGGAACTTTAAGATGTAAGATTGGAAAAATCCATACCCTCTTACTTGCACTTAGCATATATAATGCATCATTACTCACTGTACTAAGAAAGTCATAAACCATTTAACCAAATAAGTATGACATACAAATTTAAAATCTCACTTTGTAGTTTGGACACCCATAAAACTTGTGACCTATATTTGCTTCTGCCCATGAGGTCCATCTCTGAGCAACTAAGTTGCAATGGTAGAGGATAGGTGCAATATTATCATTGATGACTTCACTTCAAATTTCAGAAATTGAAGATAATGAAGCCATAATAATGCTCTTTCAGTACAAATTTAATACAAGGTATGTTTTTTGAATTTAAATTTCTAATTTCAATGTACATGTAAGAGAAAGAAAATTCAACATTGAAAGAGTGATATCAGGTTTCAGAGAAAGAAATTTGGGATTTATGAAAAATTTGAGTCTTTTGTTTATTTTTTTTAATGACTCAAACGATACGGTTTTCATTAAGAGAGGTGTTGAATCTCCAAAGGAGTCATACGATGCCGTTTTATATTTTGTATTTTTTTAATTTTATATTCACAACGATATGCCTTTTTAAAGAGTTGCAAGAGGAAATTCGCATTGATACGTATCACATTATTATTGGTTAACAGTGAAAATGAGTTAGCTCAATAACACTCGCTAATGGTGGTAAATGGATGTAAAGTTTAGGAACTCAATTGCACCTATTTTTAACTTAAAAGAGCTTGATTGTATCTTTTAGATATAATTTAGAGGCAAATTTGTACCTTTAGCCTATTTATTTCGATGGGATGCTTATTGAAGTCTACTTATTTAATTAAAAGCACAATTAATGAAATGCATATTATTTTTTTATAATTATTCACTTTACTTTATAAAATAATATTTTCCTTTTCATGCAAAAACTATTTTATCCTAGATCAAATTTTCAATTTTATTTATATCATGAAATTATGTTGATTTTCTTCTGTTTTTAAATCCTTAATATTTTAAATACAATTAAAAATTTTACCAGAAAAATTAAACTTATTATTCTTTTTGCCCACAAAGCACATAAACACGACTAGTTTAATAACTTTATCAATTATTAGCTTATAGAATTGAAATTTGTTTGTCATGTTTTCAGAAATAGTGAATTTCTTATAAATATCTGAATTTTTCAAAATATTTCGTTAAAATATTTTTTTAACAAAATATCGAGTCTCTTGTCTAAGGGACTTGATAACGAATTTTGCTTTCAAGTATTAACAGAAAAAAGGAGAAATTAAAGGCTGACCACTTGGAAATATATGAGCTCTGACCTTTATTAAATTAGAAAAAGAAATAGAGAAAAATGTCATTACAAACTTTAACGATTTATGCAATAATTGATGAGTATGAATTGGATGAATTTAACATCATGGAATATATAAATATTTCCATTCAACTATAGCAAGATAATAATGTCCAAAAATGAATAAACAAATAATGTGGGTGGTTGCCATCAAAATCATTCCATAAAAAAAATTAAAAAAGCAGAAACATTATTATTGCCCTTTTATTCCCTAGTATGGAGCTATGTACTTGGCTTAAGTTAAGGCCATCGAGAGCTTGAATATGCAATTAGCCAATGGAAAATAATAAAATTTTTTTCATATATTATAAAGAGACAATATAGTGGCTATTATTAGACAAATAGTTTGATATAATTGAATGTTTGTTATATATTTATATGTATATATACACATAGAATTATCAAATCAACAATTTATATAACATAATATATAAATAAACTTCTAAATTTTGATAAAAATATTATTTACACACCTTTATTTTGAAAGTCACTTATTGCACACTTCAAATAGTAAAAAGTTCAATATTTGCACTCTTATAATAACATGTGAGCGAAAGAGAAAGAATGAGATATGGACTAAAAAATATTTTATTCTTTGCTACTGTGTATCTTATAGGAGATGCAAAAGTTACAATTTCTATAATATGAAGTGTGTAATAAGTGAATTTCAAAATTAAAATATATAAATTACATTTTTAAACAAATTTAGAAATAAATTTTATATATTAAGCATTTGTATATGAAATATACATATATATAATTATTAAACTATATCGATAAATCAAATTACGACTATTGGTTTTGTTAAGGTGTTGCCATTGAAAATGAAGGCATTACAACTGTCCTCACATGTGCCTCAATATGGAATCATGGAGTTTTTCGGCCTAAGCTTTTTGTTGGGACAAATAAAATCCAAATTAGGCTGCTTTCAAGTGCGATTAAAGGTGTGAAAATGCTGTTATATTGGGCCAAGCTTCCATTACCATTAGTCAATAGCAAAGAAAGAAAGCTTATTTCTCTTCTTTTTTTTTTTCTTCTCACTTCCATCATGATGATACCTTTGTTGCCTGCTAGTGCTGCAAATTATTTGGGTGTTTTTAGGTGACTAATTATAGGTTTCTTTAGAGCCAAGAGAAAATAAAAAAAAATCACTATAATATAAAATAAATTATATGTTTCTAAGCACATGGAGTGTGTGAATCGTTAAATTAATTTAGAAAACTATGTAAATTTAAGAATTGATTTTCGGTGTAAAATAATGAAAATAAGATAGTTTCACATTATATATATATATATATATATATATATATATATATATATATATATATAATTCTTTTCATATTAAAAAAAAGAAATATTAAAATATTTTTTTTCAATATATAATTTATCTTTGATAATATAAAAAAATTGGAAAAGGCTTTAATCTCTAATTTTGAAGTTAATCATCAAAAATATACAAATATATTTATATTTTTGGAGGCATCAAATTTCTACCAACATTAGCTAGGATTCAAAATAAAATGCATAATTCAAATACTTTTATTGAGTTCAAGAGAGAACTTTCAATTTCTCTGCAAATTCATCAACCTATTATGCTAACTATAGCACGTACAATATCACTAGATTAAATAAGAGAGATTAAAAAAAAAAGGATTAATCATATTTTCCTTCTACTTCTTTGTGGACCTTTTAGTTGCAATTTAGAAACAAGAACAATATGATAATATGACTCAATTCAAAAATGACTCATTTTGATAATTTAACACAAAACCCAAAAATAAAAATATGATTATTTCATGATTTGAAAGCTATATTGACTTCAAATCTTACCTAAATTTATTTTTAATTTGAAATAATTCAATTCGAATTCGTTGGTTTGATCCAACAAAAATCATCAAAGGTATTAGAATGTATATGTAATACTTGATCCATACCTCATCTGAGGCAATGTATATATGCCATATTAACTTAGGTTTTAGCTCTCTTATTGGTATAGAAACACAAAAAGGGTGCTGATTTACTCGTTTTTGAACATATGGGTTAAGTTCTATTCATCACTGGAGAACTACATGATTACACAAATGTCTATGATAATGATGTGCCATGAAAGAAAATTAACTGTCTTGTGTTGTAGTCTAAACTGTAGAGGAGAAAGTCATATCATAAATAATGAAACGGTGTTCCTTAAGCACTTTAATTTGGACGACAAACGCAGAAATCAAACCTTATTAGCAATTAGTCGTATGAATTCACATAGTTTCTTGACTTTGTTGTCTTTTCTTGGAGTGTGCGTGCCTATGTTTCCTAGATTTGCAAGCTCCAACTAAAGATTGATGAGTGGCAATGGCGGAGGCAGTGGGGGCTGAGGGGAGCCTTGGGCCTCCCAAAAGAAAATAAAAAATAGATAGTATATGTATCTAATCTAATATTTAAAATTGAATTTCGTTCTTTGGGACATTAATGCAGCCGCACCAATTGCTATGCGGGGCTATGGCTACCCGTGCTAACTTCTGCAACTCGAAATTTGAAAACAATCATTTAAGGGAGCTCACATAGGGGGTGACACACCCATGTTGCTACCCATTGTCTTTCTCTAGCTCAATTTTGCTTTTCCCGCACGCATACTCTCACGCCTGTGCGAGTGCTCAGATCATACCTCTGATGATTTTTCAAACTCTTTATCCTTATTTTGACTCTTCTCTTTGACTTAAACTTGGAAATTAATGCAAATTTGGTCAATTTAACTCTATTTTAGCTCAAAAACACTTCCTCAACCCTAAACAATTACAAAATAACATAAAAACACAAACCATTATGGAAAATAATGCATTTTCAAGCGCTATTGAGGGATTTCTAAATATAGTTTTTTTTTCTTTTTATCGTAATATTTTGTTATGAAGCATTTATATATCATGTAACCAACCATTATGGTGTAAAATAATTTAATCTTACTAAAATTTTTGTATGTGTATCAAATTGATATCAAAATTTTATTTTGTATCAAATTAGTACTAATACTTTAGAATTAAGTTTCAAATCATAATATCAAAAATATTTCTGGTAGATTCATGCTAATATGGACGCTAGACTTGCTGATATAGACAACGTCATGTCAGCATGAATCCACCGGAAATATTTTTAGTACCATGATCTGAAATTTAATTCTAAAGTATTGATACCGATTCAAAATAAAATTTTAATATTAATTTAATATATATGTAAAAAATTAAGTACCATTAAATTATTTTATCCTACCACTGTAAGATATTTTAGCACACTCCCCTCACTGTCCAGGCTAAATACATACGAACTCTCCTCACACTAGGCTAAATACATGCCAAAATTTTGAAACGTGTAGATGACAAGATAGGACATATTTGTTAGCAGCCCAGCGTAATATCATGAACCCAAAACCTTCGGAAATTAAAATTTGAGCTTCAAACACTCCTGCACAATAGGGCTTTTGCTAGACATCCTTGGTAGCATATCCAAAACTATTGCATTAGCCTATATAAGGCAAAAAATTAGTAACAGTTAAAAAATTGTTATAAAAATTCCAAATTTTTAATAATTTAAGGCTACAAATTTAAATAAATTGTCACTTTATTTAAAATAAGGCAACAATTTCTTGGAAGTGTTGCTTGATTAAAAATAAGGCAACAATTTAAATCTGCTGCCATTTAAAATTTCAATTTTAGATTCAGATTATTTAAAATATATATATATAATTCTAAGGTTAAAAAAGCCTATGTGATATTTTTTAAAAGAGAATTGATTTTTGCATTTAAAAATTATTTTTGACCAATAAACTTTAACTTGAGAGTACTGGTATGGTGACCGAGAATGTAAAATATTGAACTCGAATTTTCAGTCGGACTTTTTGTTAAAAATAATAATAATTTTGAGTATAAATATCAATACTAAAAGCATTAAAAATAATAATTTTAATCTTCATGCCCATTGCAAACCAAAATGAAAGAAGAATGCTTGTTGGAAATCGGCATCCACATCTCCAAGTTCGAGATTGAACATTCTTCTATAGAGTAGAACCGGCAACGAGAGCCTTACCACTAGCAGCAACCTTAGCCTTTTTCAGTTTTCAGATCTTTACCACTATATAAAACCCTAGCCTCCATCGTTGATCTAAAAAATATGATTCTCGCTTTAAGTCCTGCTGCTTATCGATTGCTTTCAGCATATGATTCTCTTCTCTCTTATTTTTCATAAAAACTTGATGGTCATTTTGAAATTTTAAATCCAATGTGATTTTAAAAGGTTCTGCAATATAGATATAGTTGCACATTATGTGCATTGTTTTTTACCAAATAAATAATAATAATAATAAACTAATCTAATCATATTATGAATAAAATTATTAAATATATGTCAATGAATAATTGGATTAATTTATAGATATTGGGTTTTATGGTATTGGGCCGCCTATGTGGGTTTGACCCAACCCATACTCATATCTTCTTATATATAAAGTTATGAAAAATATAACTTTTAAGAAAAAAGTTTTTAAATTCGGAAATTCTCGAAAATAAATTTTTTCATCTCCGTTTAAATACAAGAGAATTAAAACGTTCGTACTGTGGAATTGAGTCAAATTCTAGTAATTTGTCTCCGCCTAAAGTATTCAAAACGCACCATTTACACTCAACAAGTAGGTATCTGTTGCTATAATAGTTCCTACAATAGATAACATGGTGGTAAACTGAATTTATTTAATAATTTTTGGAAATAGATAATTTTACTCTTAGAATTGACACTCATTTGTTAACTTTAAATCACATTTGCTCATCGGTTGTGATTGGCAAATGCCACCATCATTTCACCGCGCTATTTAAATGGATGTTCATATTTTAATCAAATGCCAATTATTCATGCCTCTTTTATAACAGGACAAAGTAGAATTTCATGGTTCAACCGACATATAAACCAAAACATTATGTCTTGGAGGCACATCACAATTGGTTAACTAATCAGCCATTTCACTTTAATTTAATTAATCTTTGATTCCAATCGCACCCACGTAGTCCGCGACAAAAGGGTGTGTATAGTTACCCATCTATGCCCAACCACTAAGAGGCCATGTACATACTTTACAAGGCAAATTGGAGCTTTAAAATTACCTTTTCCAATGAGAATGGACCTTTTCTTGTCTACAAAAAGGACCATCCATTATTTTTTATTTTTTTTAATATGAAAAAGAAAATCCTAATTGTCTTTTTCTAAAAAATTAAAATCACGTGGCTTAATGGCATAAGTCCCCCCTCCTCCACTCGAATATCTCGGATTCGAAGCTCAGTTGAGTAAAAAATAAATAAAGATATTAGGGTTAGGATCGAATGAATCGAATCAAAACAAACGTAATTCAATTTATCTAATTTGAATTTTTTTGAGCTTTTCAATTTACTTCAATTTTAAAATTTTTAAAAATTTCAATTCAATCTATTTATTAATGTTATGGTTCCAACTTTATACATATGTATATATAATTAAGTCCTTATAATAAAAAAAATAAAATACATTAAATTAATTTGGTTTGGTTTTGATCAATTTGATCTGTTTAATTTTGAATATCTAAAAATTAAATCAGACCAATCAATTATACACGACTAATTACCACCAATCAATTAAAGTATGTTAAAAAACAACAAATAATAATAAAAATTAGACCTAGCTAGGACTTTTCTAGATGGATTCAGTCTTTTTGTGCAATATTTATTAATATAATCGGATTGCGATTTTATTTTACTGTGAGATCTGGACAATGAGGATAAAGTTTGTATCTTTAAATTGGTTTCTTTTCTTGCTCTAATTTTTTTTCTAAATCTACTTTTTTTTTCCTTTCTGTTGTTGTTGTTTTTCTTTCATTAGATGCCCTTTTGGATTGTTTAGCATAAGTTCCATTTCCATACCTAACTATGGTCATTACCTTTTATCATTTTAAAAAATAATAATTATATGTGTTATTCCTCTTCTAATGCCGTTGAAGCACTATATATCATTACAACCTTTTTTGAAATTAACATTGAATAATAACAATACAAATATTGTATTAGTAAAGAATTACATTGAGATAGTGGATATGTCACTTGCTGACTAATTCATTAATGCAAACTTCAACAACGTTCTTTGCATGCTCAAAATTGTAAACACATCTATTTTTTGTGATTTTAATTAGTATATTTCCATGAATTGGAATCCTAATGCATATAGATACGAATGGTCTAATGAGAGCAGTAATTTCAAGGAACATTTGAAATATTTCATTTCTCACCAGATTATTAAATATTCTATTTATATTATATTAAATATTCAATTAATATTATTCTATTTTATTAATTTCATTACAAAATTTATTAATTTATTAAATAATAATAATAATATTTTATTATTTTATTACTTATTAACTTAATTATTACTTATATTAATAAATATTAATTAAATATTAATTTAATTATTATATTATTATATTAATTAAATAAATAATTATTATATTATATTAAATAAATAAATATAGAAATATAATTAAATGAAATGAAATTATATAATTATTTATATAATTAGATAATTATACTTAATAATTCAATATCAATATTTTAAATCAAACTTAAATAAAATAAATAGAAATATATAAGAAATATTATATATATTAATAAATATATATTAAATAATAAAAATAAATATATAGATAAATAAATAAATTATATAATATATATATATATATATATATATTTTATTAATATATATATATATATATATATTTATATGGGAGATTTTCAATTATGGTTATGGTTTTTGTTAATTATCATAATTTTTAGTCTTAAACAACATAAATACTCATAATTGTTACATAACTAATTAGGACCATTGAATTTTTTAATCTAAAAGTTAAAAAAAATAGTAAATAATGCAACCGTAACCATTAAAATTTAACTTATATATATATATATATATATATATATATATATATATATGATTTGAAATATTTCATTTCTCAGCAGATTATTAAATATTCTATTTATATTATATTAAATATTCAATTAATATTATTCTATTTTATTAATTTCATTACAAAATTTATTAATTTATTAAATAATAATAATAATATTTTATTATTTTATTACTTATTAACTTAATTATTACTTATATTAATAAATATTAATTAAATATTAATTTAATTATTATATTATTATATTAATTAAATAAATAATTATTATATTATATTAAATAAATAAATATAGAAATATAATTAAATGAAATGAAATTATATAATTATTTATATAATTAGATAATTATACTTAATAATTCAATATCAATATTTTAAATCAAACTTAAATAAAATAAATAGAAATATATAAGAAATATTATATATATTAATAAATATATATTAAATAATAAAAATAAATATATAGATAAATAAATAAATTATATAATATATATATATAATTTATTAATATATATATATATATATATTTATATGGGAGATTTTCAATTATGGTTATGGTTTTTGTTAATTATCATAATTTTTAGTCTTAAACAACATAAATACTCATAATTGTTACATAACTAATTAGGACCATTGAATTTTTTAATCTAAAAGTTAAAAAAAAATAGTAAATAATGCAACCGTAACCATTAAAATTTAACTTTTATATATATATATATATATATATATATATATATATATATATATGATGTTTTAATAGTTAGATAAAAAATATAATAGTTTTAATTAATTTTATAATGATTATAAATATTTAATATTATTTAATACTAAAAATTATGATTACAAATAGACCCATTAAAAAAATATTATATATATATATATACACGCGCTTTCATAATCATAAACCTTAAATGCATAACTTTTCTTTCACTTTAGGATGATTTCTTTCATCTCCCACATTGTTTAAAAATCATGTTTTTTTTTTTCAGGCTGAGCATATATTTTTATCATGTTATACATGTGTGTATAAATTTTGGAACATATGAATTCTTGTAATAGCTTCATTAACAGAGTATTTCTAATTATTTCATTAAAAAAATTAATTGAAAATTATTTAATTGACTCCTTTAATTTTCATTAATTAGATGCTAAGCATTTCATAAATAGAGACTAAATTAATTAAAATTGATAGTCAAAGTAACAAGTTAAATAAATTTGATAGTTATGAGAGTCAAGTGAAGGACTTAATTGTTGAGGTTCATATAATTTAGGGACCAAATTATTCTTTTTCAATCTCCAACGATTTCTATCTAGCAAAGATTTTCAAAGTTAACGATTTGTGAAAAAGTAAACGAAGAAATAAATTTTATCGTTTTCACTATTTGTGAAATCTTAATTACTTTAAATGCTTCGGTGTCTGTATAAAATTATAAATTCAAATCAAGGAACAATTTATGTACTATAATGTATATTTGTACATATTATTATGTTAATTAAGATTTAATAATTAAATGCAACGTTCGTTAATTGCACAAAAGAAAAAGCATCAAATTCTGTGCTTTTTGTAACAAACACGTCATTTAGGGGTCCTCAGGAATTTGGCTTCAATCTGCCTATTTGCCACCATCTCTAAAAATTTTCAGTAACACTTTTTATTTTTATTAATTATCATTTTCATCAGCCTGCAATGAAACCACATATGGAGACCCTCCGTCTGAATCTGCTTCGAATGGAACGATTTTTTACCATTTTATATTTCTCATTCCAATTTATATAACATAATTAATTTCTAAAAATAATAAAAAATATATAATATTCATTTAAAAATTTTAAACATATGTAATTACTAATTAACTAAAATAATAAAAATAAAACATATCTTTAATATTAAAATAAAGTAAAATTTTTGAACAAAATTGAGTATCGGGTTTAGATTGGGAATTTTTGTTCCTATACAATGCGAAGATGGAAATTAATAATTTTTTTTATTAGAAAATGGAGTAGGGTTGAGAATGAGATTGAATTTTTATGGACATAGATGGTAAAATCAGTTTCGAACCTGTTCCGTTACCCTACTTATTTCAGCTAAAACACAACCATATTTCCAAGGGCAAATATTAAAAGTTTTTCTTTTATGGGGAATCCCTGTTAAGGAAGATCAACTTAATTAATTTATTTATTTATTATATAGTCTCTATAAAAAATTATTAATTATACTCTATTCTTTTTTTTGGTACATAAATTATACTCTATTCTAATTGCAATCTTGATCATCTAATCATAAGCATATATAGATCTTATTGCCACAAAATTAATATGCTTTTTTTTAATGATTTTTAATCTTAAAGCAAAAACAAATAAGCATGAAATTAATTTTTCTTTTATTTATATTTATATCATGTTTTGATAAATTTTTACATGTTTAATTAATCTATTTTTTATTTTGCGTGATTCCATAAATAAAAAAATATAATTTAAAAATTAATTATTTTCCATAATCACCATTGTTTTTAATAGTTATATGTTTTATGACTAATAAAATATTTATTGAAAAACAAAGAGGTCTAGAAGTATTATTATAATATAAAATATTTTATTAAAAAAATAGAAATGGATTCCAAATAACACAAAAAAAAATAAAAAATAAAAAATAAAAAATCTAAAATATTGAATAATTAGAATTCTGTTCCATAGAAAATAAAGCACCAAATCTAAATTTAAAACAAAAATCTTATTCCTATTCCGATACACGAAATTAAAAATATTTGTTGCCCTCCATTATCATAATTCAATTGAATCCAGATGCTAAAAGTCAAACGGACAAAAAGAAAAAGAATATTAATATAGAAAACAAAAGCCCATGGTAGTTACCGCAAAGATATATGAGGGGACCGCTTCACCCCCGCCGTGTGTGGCAGCGACAGCTCCTCTATAGGCGTCGGACGGTGACTGTCCAATTTAATTTACACGTGGCATAAGCATAACTTACCACCTTGTAGAAGCTCAGACGGAAGGATTTTTTTTTTTTCTAAATCATATTTATATTATTGATTATCGCACATTTGTTTGATTACAACTTTAAAATTACTATTTACATTTATGAATATTTAGAGAAATTTTTTTGAGTTAATTTTTGAAAGTTAATTATGTGTTAATGTTATATTTATTGCGTAATTCTACGAAGTTTAAGAGTCAGACAATGTTGAAACTCCTACTGCAATCTTCCATTATATGCTCTACCCTTCAGGGTGTCGTTTTATAGAAAAAAAATGGAGTTTTGAAGATTTGAAGTGGCGTTTCATTGGAGATTAAGACAAATAGAAATATTTAGCAAGTGATAGTTAACCCAAGATCGTACGGATCTAATTGCATTTTGAAATTGAGATCCACAATGGTGACATGAGTACTAAAGATGGACTATTATATAATTTTGGAAGAAATAAAGTGTTGTGGATTTATGTTATTTTAGAATAACAAGCTGATATTTCAACTTTAATGACTCTCCAAACCTCCTATAATCTTTACTTATAAATTTAATCTTTTAATTAGAAAAATGCTTATCGGTACCTTTAAATATATATAAGCGTTTTTAATGGTTACAGTTACATGATAATCATCATAAAATTTAATATATTAAATTATCATAATTATTGTCAAAAATCAGAATTGCTTTTATATATATATATATATATATATATATATATAAAGGTATTACTTATTATTGGATGAAAAAGAAGAAGGCCAAAAATAGGTTAAGAAAACTTGTTTCTTTTTTTTATAAATAATATAGAAAATATTTCTTTTACAAAAATATAAAAAGAATTAAGAAGAAAGGAAGATTACAAGAAAGAATATTCTTTGAAATTTCTTTGTGAATTGATTGGATTAATTGGAACCACATCGATCGGGTGTATATAGGTTAATTATGCAAATTAGAATCAATTCGTAATGCATTGTTTTCATTGACCTTGCAATAATTGGTGAATTCTTGGGCTTATGAATTTTGTGTGTATATTTAGAAATTTCAGACATTGGAATCAGAGTATGTATACGCCTTCAAAAATTATCTGACTTTGTTTATTCATCTCAATTTTCAAAGTCTGCAATTCTGAGTTTTTGTATAAATACTGCAATTCCTTTCACAAACTTGTTTGTTAGTATGTGAAATTTGTCCCGAATGAAAGTATGACATATAGACCTTTAAATTGATATGTCGTATGCTTGATTTTATTGACAATTGACAAAGATATATTAGTGTTCAAAATTTGTAAAGAAACAAAAAAAATCCCACAAATTATATTAGTGTATATAGGGGTAAATTTATAAAAAATTAAATTCAAGAAATATAATAATAAATTATTATTTTGATATAAATTAAACAAAAATTACATACAATAAAGTATATTGAGCAGTAATTGATGTCAGAAAAATATTTTAAATTTTCTGAAAAGGAAAAATGCATTCCTAATTTTTAGAAAATTACAAAACGCATTCAAGACATTTTTGGTCGGTATCTCGTGAGTACTGGTGTCGGAAATGCGACTCATTGTGCAATCGCAGTTTCCATACTTTTTATGGCCGACTCGTTATCACAAAAGAGCATAACATATTGATCATGTGCAATTTGTAAGCGAATTGAGAAAAGAAAACAACCGTTGAAATTCACATGTTGCCATAACCAAGGAATGATGTTATGCCTTTGATGATGAATGAGAAATGATTGTTTGCTTCTTGGACTTCAATGAAATCAGTAAGGATCTCATAAAAATGCAAAAGCCAATTACAAACTTTAAAGTAATGGGACATGTTGCCCAGTCAACTGCAAAGCTTTGTATCTGAATCTTTAAGTCTAGTGGAAAGGAAAGCTCTTTTCTAGGTGCTTGCTTGAGATATTGAAGTATATGATGAGCTGCTAACTAATCCGCTTGAGTAGGCTTATCCAAAAATTGTCTGGATGCATATGTTACTACCTTGCCCTCTTACATCAGTACACATCCCAGTCCATTATGAAAAATATCATCATAGATGATATACTCCTCAATAGGGATAGTTGTATCAAAATGGGAGCCTCTATTAACATCTTGTTAAGTCTGTCAAAATTGTCATGTCATTTCTCTGTCCATTAGAATTTCACATCATTTCTCAGTAGTCTGGTCAAAGGAAAAGTAATAATTGAAAAACTTTTAACAAATCTTCTGTAGTAACTAGATAACCCAAGAAAACTCCTTAGTTATATTACATTGCAAGGAGGCTTCCAACTCATAACTACCTCTACCTTACTAGGATCAACCATTATGTTGTCTACCGACATAATGTGTCTAAGAAAAGCTACATTATCAAGCCGAAACTCACATTTTGAGAGCTTGACATACAATTTATGCTCATTAAGTATCTGCAACACCATCATCAGATGTTGATCATGCTTCTCATATATCTTAGAATACACCAAAATATCATCAATAAAAACCAAAACACACTAGCCTAGGTAAGGTCTAAATACCCTGTTCATCAAGTCCATACGATTGTTGTAGCATTGGTTAACCCAAATGGCATAATCACAAACACATAATGCATGTATTTGGTTATGAACATTGTTTAGCTATGTCACCTGCCCTAACTCCTAGCTAGTAATACCCAGATCTCAATTTAATTTTGGAAAATACACATGCACACTTCAATTCATCAAACATGTAGTCTATGCATAGCCTTATAGACTCATCCTACTTTTTAATAAATAACACCGATGCACCCAATGGAAATACACTTGGTCTAATAAAGCCTTTATATAATGATTTATGCAACTGAGCTTTAAGATCTTTTCATCTTAGATGGTGTCATTCTATATGGCGCTATGGAAATGGGTGTTGTACTTAGGGTGAGTCAATTGAGAACTCAATCTATATATCGAGTAGTAACCCTAATAAATCATCTAAAAAGATATCTGGGAATTCTCTAACTATAAGGATAACCTTAAGATATGGACCTCCTTTTCTAGTGTCAATAATATAAGCCCAATAGACTTCACATCCATTTCTCATCATCTTTTTGGCCTTCATCATTGAAATAACCTATGGAGGTTATGGGAACAACTCGCCTTCCACTTTCACTAGTAGTCAACAACTGTCCCATGCTATAAAAGTCAATCGATGCCCAAAATGGCATCAAACTTATGAAAAGGCAATTTTATCAAATTTGTAGGAAATTCTCTCCAACGAACAACCAATAGACACCCTTTGTATACCCAATTTATTATCATATTGTGCCCTAAGGAGTTTGTAATATTAATATCATATTCAAGTTTCTCACTAACCATGTTATGTTGTATAAGTATGCTTGTGCATAAAAAAGAATATATGGAATATGGATCAACTAATGTACAAATATTTGAGTTATGAATAGAAAACATATCAACAATTACATCAGTAGCTTATTGGTCTTCTCTGGCTTTCATAACATTAGCTCTAGATGGAAATCGACCTAGTCCTGGTATGTCAACAATTTTTTATGTTATCTAGGTAGGATATGCACAACCTCATTTAGTCTTGTCTAGTATGAGTTTGAGCTAATTATGTAGTTTGAATAGGTGCATTGCCAGTAATCAGAGGACAATCCATTTTTAGATGCTCCTTAGACTTGCATCTAAAGCAAGTATTTGTATTCATCCAATACTCTTCTCTATGACTATTGTGGCAGGTGCCATAAACTAGAACTCTCTATATAGTAGTCTCTGACTCTTATCCTAACACTATATTAGGTAGTACTAGCTTTTTTTCCTATAGACTGGGTCACTTAAGCTATTGTATATCTAGAGGCTTCCTCTACTCTCTTTCTCTTTTCTTTTCCACACTGATGGTGGATGGGACTAGCTTAGTGAAACTGATATACTAAAGTGCTATCACATAGTCCCCAATCTCTACATTGATGTCATCCTTAAATCTTATGCACCTGTCTATCTCATTTGCGATCAACATTTATATTTACTCAGTCGACTTACCCTGTTTGAAACTCTTTCTTCTTCTCATCTAAGTAGACTTCAGGGATATATTGCTCTTTAAACTCAGCAATAAAAAAGTCTGATATCATTTGCTGGGGAACCTCTGGTTTCAGTAAAAGTGACTTCCACCAATTATAAGCATTCTCTTGTAGCAAGAATATGACATATTTGGCTTTCTGGTCAGTATCAACCTCAAACTCATCACATACCCTCTCAAGCTTCTCTAACCAGCATTCTATAGTAATATGATCATTATCTTTGGTTTCCAAAAAGTATGTGGGACCATACTTATGAAGTTTTTCTAGATGTATCTTTGGCTTTAATGGTGGAGGTGGAGAAACTGGTATCGGCTATGGTACAACTCTATCAATCTACTACAACACGCTTGTCATTTGTTGCATCAAAGGAATTTGGCCCTGATGGGCCTATTTAGGAGTCTACTAGTTCAAAATTGGTACTGCATCTAGACCCTACTACACTGGATGGGTTTGATGTCCCGGTATGAGAAGAGTTATATCTCTTAGCCATATCATTTGATTCAAATGTTATCTCACTATAGTCCTATAAGTTGACAAAAAAGTAGCCTAAGTCAGAGTCAAATGAAATATACTATGTATGCATGATAACTTCATTATCCATTTAGGTCTAGAATCATCTAAACCTAAATTCTGATACCACTAAATGTGTAACACCCACCTATACAGTAGGACATAATCTCACTATATAGTTGTTCCAATTAAAACCTTTTTTTTTTTATCTCACATCATATATCTGTAAAACATGCATAATTGAAAATATTCATCATCTATATATAATATGTAAAACCAATTATCTGCATTTGAATTAAATATTCAAATCCATATATGAAAATAATATGTTTTGGGCAACAACATCCATTTCTTCTAAAATACTCATTATTCAAAAATAACAACTTTAAATACATGTCCTTATTTAAATAAAAGCATAAATCAAATATTTTTCTATATCTCATATCATGAGAAATAACAAATGAGTGAAATAAATTAAACCGACCTAAGATAACAAGTTTACTCTGATTTCTCTGACGAGCTCAGATTCCTCTTCTCATCAACTCAACTGTCTAACGACTCCAAATCTATATGCATAAAAACTCACACGTTAAGCTACTGAAAGCTAGTGGTACATATAAGTATAAAAATTATAACATGCATTCATTCAATATCATAATATATAAATTTATATTATATACGTACTTGTGTGCTCGACCATGCCATCATATAATAACATACTTATTACAACACTTGCTTATTGGTTTAAAACATACATATTATATATACAAGGTAAATCCATTTTAACATCTATATACATTCATGAATTAAAACATAAATTTCCATTTTCTAGTACCATATGCCTTATTTCTGGTTTACCATGTATCTGATTTATAATTTATAGTTGGTAACTAAATTTCTTTATTTCTTTACAGATATAATTGTATTTGATTTTCATATTTTTGATTTACTTTCGTCATTATTAGTTTAACATTTCTCTATCCAATACTTTAGACCCAGACTATCCAAATGCAGTTGTGAAACAAAAACCACTATGCTCACTATTTGTATCTATCTATATAATGTTCAATCGAGCTTCTCAAGTCAATAGCTCTGTAACGCTCGGTTATTTAGACACTAATCGCGTGTGACCGAGTCAAGCACGCTAGATTGATCGGAGTATAAATCCGGATGTACAGAAAAATAATAATATTTAAGAGAGATTTATTAAGGACATTATTAATTGGAAATTTAAAAGTTTAGTGCTAGAATTAGTTGAAATAAAATCACTCTTTGGATTAAAAGAGTATTTATGGAATGGTTTGAGATTATTTTGTAAAAAGAGGAGATTATGAGCTAAATGATGTATTATTTAAAGATTTAAAAATTATTATGATTAATTAATTAAAATGATCAATAGGAGAAGAGGTTAAGGAGATGTGGGGCCTAAAAATATTAAGCTAAATAAGAAACAAATCTAGAATCTAGAATTTTCTATATAATTGAGCATTATCCTAATCTTTATCTTTCACATTAATGAGCATTAATGAGTATTAATTAGTTATATGTCTAATCATCCATTCTAGAATTTTCTTCATTTATGAGGCATTAATGAACCCTATTTTATAATCCTTGTCATTAGCTTAGAAGTTTCTTTAAATAATGAGGCATTAAATTCTACTAAAATATCTCCTCTTCCTCACCTTCCATGGAGAACACCTCATCCCTCATTCTCCACCATTTTTGTTCCAATTTCAGCTAGTAAAAGAGAGAAAAGAAATGATCCGAGTGAGAGAAAACTCAAGAAAGTGAAGGAAAATCACTTTGAAAGGTAGAAGAAAGGAAGAGAAAGGAAGAAAGAAATAAAGAAAGAAAGAAAGAGAGAAACTTTCTCAAGGTGAATTTCTTCTTCAATTATCTTGTTTTTATTTATCAATTTAGATTAAAATGATGTTAATTGAGGTTTGAAATGGGGGAGAAGGGGCTATCTACGTGATGGTGGGTTGAAACAAAAATAAATTGGTTTGATCATATGAGATATGTTTGAAGGTTTTAGGGCAAACCAAGGACAAGGGTAGAAGCAAGTTCGAGGAAGGGAAAGGAAAGGAAAAAGCATAGGAAAGGGAGAAGAGATTAATAAGGTATGTGATTGTATGAAAAAAATTTAATATTTTGATTTTGTTGTTAAATCTTGTGTTAATTGCATGATTAAATGAGTGGTTATGTTGTTATATGTGTTGCTCAAAATTTTATCATGGAGTTGCATGCATTAAAAATTCTATAACTTAAGTTTTGGAACTATAAATTTGGTTTTCTTTAATGTTTTGGAAACTTAAGACATAGTTCTAAAATTTTTATGAAGAACATGAGATCTAATTATGACTGTAACTATGTTAAACATTGACATAAATTTGAGACTTGAAATCTGCCTCAAAATTTTCTAGGCAGATTTTAGCTAAGCAGTCAATACTCAATCAGTCATAACTTTGTCTACAGAGATCAGAATTAGTTGATTCAAAATGAAAATTAAATATAAGATCTGTGGCTAAAATTTATCAGATGACTACTTAATTAAATTCGGCTAATAATATGGTCAAAATTGAGATCTAAAATAAAGCCCGAAATCTGTCCAGAACAGGGCTGTTGAAAAAGCTAGAGTTTTACATGTAAATTGAGTTGGGCTTTATGATATGAGATGAATGATATTTATATGAGTGATTGTTAAGTTATATAAACCATTAAACCTATAAACATTATTCAAAAAATAAAACTATGAAATAATTTTTTGGTGTATATTTTGACCATAATAGAGTTTTAAAAGATTACTTGAATAAATTGAGATGAAATAATTAATCCGTAAAACACTTAGCTAGGAACTAGGATAAATGATAGATTGACATACTAATAAGGGGTAGGAAAGACAAAGTTCTTTTATATGTAGGTGTAAAATGCCAAGTTGAATTATGTAGGCACTACATGTGTCGAATTGATTTATGTAGGTACTAAATGTGCCGAGTTGATTTATGTAGGCACCACATTGTACTGAGTTGATTTATGTAGGCGTCATGCGTCGAGTTAGAATTTTCTGACAAATAATGCCCCATATGCTATCTGATAGTTCTAGTTATTAGTGTTGGGACATAAATTTGAATAGACAAGACAAAACAAGATATGATAAAATTTACTTGTTGTAAATAATCATTAAATAATAAAATGAGTAAAATATGATGATATCAATAATAATAACACTAGCTATGGTTAAAAATAATATTATGCAATAATATTAGCAATTAACATAATTATCATATGTAAAAGAAAATTGTGTACTAACAATTAACTTGCAAATTAATTTATTACTGAAAAATTTGTAATATTTTTTTATTTGATTTTAAATGTATGAATATATGAGATTTTGTAAATTGCATATTAAACTTTTTTCATATAAAACACCACTAAGCTAGTAGTTTAGTGTGTGAGCTTTTTCCCACGCATAGGCACTAAAGTAGTTAGTAAATAAGGAATGAAGCTACAAAAAAGAAAAGAACGTCAGATTGTGGATAGCAGCATTTGAAGATGTTTTTGTTCCAATGTATTAACTTTTGTAAAATATATTAGCAAGTTTTATTTTTATATTGCGTGATACTCATAGTTTGAGTCTGTAAATAAAAATATTAATTAGTAGAATTTTGTATGTATCTTTTAGAAAATGAAATGGTTTATTATGGATGAATTATATAAATTGGTATAAAGTATATGCATATTTAAAAAAAATGGGAGACTATATTTTGAATTTATATTCAAATATTTTAAAATGAGAATATACAAAATAATTGTATAAGCAAGTTAGAAAGGAAATCAAGAGTAAGGTAGCACTCTCTTGCTTTGCTACTATTAGTAGGGTAAAGAAGTGTTACAAGCGCTCTCACCAAAGTTTAAGTCATCTTGATTGAGTAAAATATAAAAGTTATATGCATATGGAATTAAGGGCGCTCTCACCCGAACTTAAGCTGCATTATCCTTAAAATATAAATCCATGTGCTAGATATCTTATAGTACTATAACCCTCTCAATAACATATCATATATTCTATGCTAGTCCTTGTATAGAGAATAAGTATTAATAATGAAAATCTAGTTATTTATCACATTCCATAGTTTATTTCGTGATTTCCACATAACATATTGTGATATAAAATATAATAAGCATATTCATATCTATGTTCAGGTTATCATACTGTCCACCATCTCATTACATTATATAATGTATATGTGCATACCAATACCATGTAATTTCATTTTAGAATACAAAATACAAATTTTTGGTTACGGGGCTTTCATGAGTGTGAATGGTTATTCACAGCCATGAAGTCTTTTTTAATGTGTTATTTGCCCATGATTCAATTGTGAACAATTTTTTTGTGGTCATTTACAAGCATAATGTCTTCCTTTATGTCTATGAATCAATAGTTTATGTCAAATTTCAACAGTGTATTAAGATAATTGTACACACCACATGCGAAGGTTCTAAGGCTAACCAATATTAGTAACTTCTATCAATTTTTTCAATATTTTACGGTATTAAAACAAGCTATAAACACGCATAATCTATCAAATAGCCAATCAATCTAGTTTTCATGCTTAAATCATCAAATTATAACTTCCATAAACCTCAATTGTCAATGGTCATAGTGCATAACAAATTTGACATATCTCCTATTGCCATTTTAGCAACTAACATACCAAAATCATGTCATATAACATACTCCTATCACAATTTATCACACAACATGTCAAAATCGAATTTTAATGCATATATGTACAAACCTGAATTGGAGCCTTAACAATTGACCTTACTCGTTTGCCTATTCCCTTTAATGGGTTTCTTCACCTTCTTTTTCATTTCTTAATGCCATATCAAAACCATGTTACTATCTTTTTCATAATAATACAATCTACTATGATATTAACAATGTAAACCTTAACTTAAACATCCATTAAAGGTCTTTAAATATTAATCCCCATCAAAATATGAATTGAACTAATAAAAGAATAAAGGAAACATGATTCTTTTCCTCTATTTTAAAGATTTATATTGGTTTTTTGTTCAAAAATTGAGTTCTACCTTATTTTCAAAATTTTCCCTATTTGAATTTCGAAGTCCTTAATTATATCAGAGTTTAATCTTGTTCCTAAGGTTGATTTCATATAGTCAAAGCTAATAATCAAACAAAATTGAGGGGAGATAGATTCTATGATTCATAGGTTTGGTGGCTAAGGTTTTGGGATGGAAAATCATGAGTTTATGTCAAAAATATAAAATTGTCCAATTTAAACTGCAGGTTTTCACAGACATGACTGTGTGTCACAATTGTGAAGATCCTCAGCTTCAGAAATCCAATTTTCTGACATTCACGGCTGTGATGCTATATTCATGAATATAAACACTGGAAAATTTCACTTTTTCATGTTCCAGAATCCATAACCACTTATATACTACTTATATACACTTAATACGTGCTATTTTTAAGCCTTAACTAACTAATGGGCTTTATAGTCAATATCATGAGATTAAATAAATGTAAAAGTAAAATGCATTATACTTAAAAATTATATAACTTGTAGACTTGTTAAAACTCCTCCTAATCATCCATAATGATGAAATCATATAATTTCAATAGTGACTTTTGATTGGAATTTTTCTTTATGTACTTATTCACCAAACGGTACTTAAAATCATTCCATCACATCCCTGTATTTTTCAATACAACATTCTTCTCATCATCCAAAACATTGAATTTTTTCTACAAAACAATGTTTTAGATTCATCATTTTTAATCATAAATTAATCTATTTTATCAAGTTTGTTAATAATTTTGAAAGAAAATTACCTTGATATTTTTCCAAACCATATCCTTGAAACCCTTATCAAACTTATCCCAATTTTTTACTGTGATCTTCACATGGAAACGTATTGCAAGCCTAAGATAGGAACTAAAACTGTGAGTGTATGTTCCTACTAGGCGATCAAACTCATCAAACTCTATTGTCTTTTGTTCGTTCCTTTTCTTCTTCATTTTTTTGTATATGGTAGCTCCTCTAGTCTTACTTGACGTCATGCCACTCAATGGTGCCAAATCTTCTTATTGGTTAGATATGATTTTTTGCAACAAAAGCACATAAAAAAAATGTTAGTATAATCCACAATTATAATAATTTATTTGAGTTGGTAATTATTAGTATAAACTACATTAAGCATATTACACATATTGGAGATTTATTTGATAAACAATAACAAAAGGTTAGTCATTATCAATATAATCCACATGTAATTAAGTCAGGAATCAAGAAACAAGGTATGACTATCCTGAATGCACACTCTTTGGCCACTGGTAGAACTGTCCTATTTTGCATTCTCAACTCAAGAAACCTCATGGATATGTGTGCATCATTTATTGTCGATTTTCAATCAATAAGCCATCAATATGATCAGCATGAACATAATTTGTATCAAAAATTTCTTCCCCAACTGATACAGTTAGCCCGATAGAAAACGGGAGTCTTATCAAATTGATCATACTCTTCCTCATCTACCAATCATCAATACCAACAAATGCCTTTTACCTTCAAGAACAATAAACTGCTTATTATCACCAAGGTCAACATTGTAAAATACTCGTGAAGCAAGAATGAATGGATCATCTTGATAACCCAATTGACTAAAATCGATCAATGTGAATCCAAACTCATCCATTCGAATGCCACATCAATTTTTAATCCATTTACATTGAAGAAGATGAACTCTAAATTCCTTATAGTCAAGCTCCCAAATGTCTTCAACTACAATATAATATGACATCATAACATCTATTGGCCTGATATCTTTAGCAATAGCTAAATCTCTTAATGAAACTATCAAAGTAACTCTATTATTTTGCATTGTGCTTTTGTTATCCTAATGTTTTTTGTAAAATATATATTTGTTGATGTCATATCCTTCATAAGACCTTACAATCAACCCAATGTCATATGTTAACCATTTAATGTATCAGTTACATCTCCTAGCACTTGTGACACCTGAAGCATCACTCAATCTTTAAACCATCCAATAAAAGAATAATTGTGTTCATATGTCAACCATATTTTACGTTTTGAAGGATTCAAACGCCTTAAAATTGTCATATGCTCTTCTAAGTATAAATAAACTTCTGTAAGGTGGTGCAACATAAGGAGGTCTGTTTTCTCATGTATTTGAACACCAGGTAATACCATTTTAAATCCAATTGTTCATTTATCTCTGATTTTTCCCTCATTATGAGACTTAGGAATTCCAATAGGTTCAACACCTGATAAGTAGTTAGTGCAAAATTTAATACCCTCATCAATCAAATAATCTTTAATAATACTATATTCTGGCCAATATCGGTTCCTCACGTACCCTTTTAAGATACCCATGAATCTCTCAAAAGGATATATATATCTCAAGATACATTGAACCACTCAATTTAATCTCTCTCACTAGATGAACAATCAAGTGCACCATTACATCAAAAAATGAAATAGAAAAATACATTTCAAGTTGACATAGAGCAACAACAATATTAGTTTGTAGGTAGTATGCCACAAATTACAACTGGTAAAAACTGTTACATCAAAATACAACAATCATGAGACTTCATACTTACCAATCTCAATTCCTTTATTGAAACGAGTTTTTCATACTTGATGAATATCCATGTGGAACCTTAACACCATAAACACACTTACAAAAGCTTATTTTCTCTTTTTTAGACAACGTATAACAAGCAAAGGGAAGACATGTCCATTTTTCTGTATCTTGTGGCACTAACTTCATCCGTATGTCCATTTTTAACATGTCATTTCTAACTTTGATCCTATATTTTGTTTTGCCTAGTATGTTCAATAATGTCCCTATCATAGCATCACAAATATTTTTTTCCACATGCATCACATCAATACAATGTTGAACCGGTATGTGTTCCTACTATTGAAGATCCTAAAATACGAATCACTTCTTCTAAGAACCTTTTTTAGCAGGCTAGCAGGTTTGTCCAAATACATTATCAATATCTCTAATCAATTCATAAACATTTTTTCCAATTAACGGTAAATGAGCTATTTGCATCTAGATATGTCTATTAAAAGACTTTTTTCTTATGATAAGAGTGGTTAAGAGGGAGAAAAGTTTGATGACTCATAAATACATTTTTCTGGCAATAATTTAAATGTTAGTCCATTGTGTTGTCTTCACAAATCGAACACGATTTTGCTCCTATACCTAAATAAGTTACCATAAGTCGAAAAAATTATTTATAATACAAAATATCATGGTATATAATGTAAACATGCATTCACTATATGCATCATACATTGACACACCTTCATCCCATAACAGTTTTCAATCATTAATAAGTGGTGCAAAGTAAACATCAATATCATTTTTTGGTTGTTTGGGCCCTAATATCAATAATGACAACATAATATATTTACTCTTTATAGTCAACCAAGGAGGCAAATTGTACATGACAAGAAAAACTAGTCATGTGTTATGTCGACTAGTGAGTGTTCAATAAGAGTTAATTATATTCGTTCAAAGTCCAAGTCTCAAATTCCTAACTTCACTACTAAATTCATGGAATGTTCCATCGATTATTCTCCTCTATAGAGTATCTACAGGATGTCTGAGTTTTTCATTATGTTTCCTACCTTTCATATGTCACCTCAAGTTATTTGCATCTTGAGCATTTGCAAACTTGCGTTTGAATATTGGTATTATAGGTAAATATCATAATATTTTAGCTTGATGCCTTTTCTTATCCTCAACAGAAACTTTCTCACTCTTATAGCACAACGCCTCACACATTGGACATTCATGCAAGTCTTATTTTTATTTCAGTATAATATACAATTATTTTGACATGCATGTGTCTTCTTGTGTCATATCCGTTAATTTAGGCACCAAGTCGCACGTGTCGTTAATATTTTGATGATGATTTTATTTGTTTTAAGAGTTCAAAGAGATAAAGAGCAAGCTTGAGCTAACAAAGGCAAGAAGAAAGCTACATAAAGAAAGTGAAGGAGAAAAAGAAGAAGTTTGTGCATAACTTAAGGCAATAGCCTATGTTTTATCTTCAAGTTACATGATTTGAGTATTTGGCATATAAATTATTGTAAATTAAAGGTAATTTGTGATAAAATTCTGAGAATATATGTTTGATAGACTTAGGATGATATTTGGTAACAATTGAATTATGTTGATTGTGTGTTCTTTATTGAAATTTATGAAACAGTGTATACATAAACTATTATAATTTAAGTTATGGAATTCATATTTGTATGTTTTTAGTTGGGTTTGAAAGCTAAGATATAGGGATTTAACTTTCATTTGGACCATAAAATATAAATATGCTTGTATTTTCTCAAACAAATACATAAAGTTCAGACCTGAAATCTATCTAGAAAATTTTAGGCAAAATTATTAATGACTAGTCAGTATTTAATTGATCGTATCTTTTTCTACAAAATTCCAAATTTAGTGATTTAAGTTGTATATTAAAGCTAAGATTCAGATCTCAAATTTTTAAGAAGTCTTTGTATTTAATTCGAAATGTAATAGGACAAAATTGATGTCAAAGATAGAATATAAAATATGTCGGTAACAAGACAAAAAATAAATTGAAGAATTTGATATGTAAACTAATGTGTATCTTGTTATATTATGCAAAGAATATTTTCATTGAGTAATTATATGACTAATTAAGCCATTAAATGCATGAATCGTGTTAATTTAAGAGTTATGAATTTTAATGATATTAATTAAGCCCTGAACACTTAGTTTAGAACTAGAATTTTGGATAGTTCGGTATGTCAATTAGGAAAATTATTAATGCCTATGATGTCACGATTAACAGAGCATATGATGGCACGATTAAGTCAGTAATGATACTATCATTAATATTGGTAATGAAACTTATATATATAAATGTCGATAATAGCATTTGTATGTGCATACCATAAATGCTCGGATGACACTCATAAATATCTGGATGACAACCCTGTTATCTTAGTTAGTAGTTCCTACGTGTTATGCGAATAAATGAGTTAATAAAATTAAAAGAGTTCATGATATGTGAAAATGGTTGATTATGTAATGATAGTATGATAAAGTAAAATGAATATGAGATATACATATATGAATTGGTATATATATATTCTAGTGAATAATGAGATAATAAATTGTATAAAAAGTGTGCACCATAAAAACATGATAAAGCATATTGCATGAATTTTTATACGTTATGAACATATGACAATGCATGTTACATGATATAGTATATCGCATTATCTTTATGCACCACTAAGATTAGAATTTAGTGTGAAAGTTTCTCTCCGCACATATTTAGAAAGGTAGTTAAAGCTTATAGATAAAGACAACGGTAGTCCTAATACAGTAAAGTAGTTGATTTCTAGAAATCGTAAGTCACGACCTTTTGTATTTATATTTCTTTATTTTGGATTTATAAATTATCATTTATGGTTTTATAATTAATTTGATATTTTTAAATATTATCTTATGTAAATAAAATATAAGTTATCTCTTTTATATCATTGAAATTTGAGTTAAAAAAATGTACGTCTTTCTAGCATTTATTAAAATAATAATTTGAAAAAATTCGCATAGCATTCCTTTATCCAGGCACTTAAGGCTGGGATGAGGGGGTGTTACATCTTGTATTACATACCCATAGGATACAACATTTTTTATACCTCATAGGTAAACATGGGAAGCTCGTTTCCATCCAGAAATATCTTTTGTAAAAGTTCTAATAACACCTTAAAACTATTATAACTTTGCCCATTTTTTGATTTCATGTTGCATAATTTTAACACAACGGATAACTTTGTGAACTTAGTGCAACCAAGATACAAAGGCTTATCGACATTGCCTAATAATCTGTCAAGTTTTTCTATTCTTTCCATAAAATGCTTTATATCATGTATCAACTCAGTTATACGATCATTCACCACATCATTCTCTTCATCGTTAAGGTTATTTTCTTTGACTCATAAATTCGTTATTATTAGAATTTGTGTAAGAAACTACACTATCACCATGTCATATACAATATATGTAATATTCCTTAAAATCATGTCTTATTATATGAGATTTCACTATATAAACATTACCAAATCTTCTCATATTTTTACAATTAATATAATGACATACAATCATTTTTTTCTTTTTTTTTCTCATTTGCTTTTCCTCTACAAGTCTAACAAATTTCTTAACTCCATTCAAAAATTCAACTGTAGTGCATATATCATACATTCAACTCCAATTTATATCTAACTATACAAAAATAAGATTCAATATAGATTTCATTACTTATAATCATAATAAATATTATATATAGAGTCTTTATCGTTCCAACCTAACCCATTCTTAAATATTCAATCTCATTAGTGAATACATATCTAGTTTTTATCCCAAAAAAATTTAGTAGTAATTTCTCTCAATTCTCCAAGTACACAATGTAAATAAAAATATCCATTTACACATGTATCTAGAGAACATTAGAAAAATGACAAAGATTTTTCTTGGAACAAAAAACTATATATATACAGTTTTAAACCAGAGACTATTCAAGACTTACTCCTAACGAGTAAATTTTGAATGGATATCTAAACTCGTGAGTTTATCATAAATTGGTAACGAGACATATTAAATAAATAGTTAATTATTATGAAATTATTAATTTTTACACGAAAAGATGATCCAACATTAATTACGTGACATAGCTTATGTGATAGCATTCTAGGAAAATAATATACACTTATCTAATATTTTTGGGTTAGGACTATAATTCTATCATATTTCATTAATTGATTGAAAATGATTACTTTTTATTTACATATGAATGAAATATTAAAGTTAAATATTATAAAATTAATAAATTAAAATTTAGTTTTATAAAAAATTATTTTAATTATTTTTTATAAATAAATAGTTAAAATACTATTAGAAAATATGAAAGAATCTTAATGGAGCTTAAAATTTAAATATTATTATTATTATTATTATTATTATTATTATTATTATTATTATTATTATTATTATTATTATTATTATTATTATTATTATTATTATTATTATTATTATTAAGTACTTGCATTCCTATGCTTTGGTATAGACAAAAAATATTCTTTGCATTCTAGGTATTTTGATAGAGTTTTTTTTTATTTGTCTCAAAAAATAGTATATTTTCTTTTAAAAATATATTTATATGTTCATTCTCTAATATATTTCTATTTAATATGTCTCATTATCAATAAATATGAAAGTAAAATGAATTTTTTTTACTTTTCATTTAAGATCAAGAAATATTTATTTAAATTGCCTTACAATATATCTTATTTATATATTTAAGTTTGTTAATAAGAAACAAAAAATTTATTACAATATAATCTCATTTAATTTATTTCTTAATAAGATTAATTTCCTGATAAAATAATTTTACTAATAAGATTAATTTCATTAAAAATATTAATAATTTAAATTAATTTTCCATTCAAGGATTAAGTTCCAATTATGTTAAATTTGATGCTTTGTTATTTCGGTTCACTCCATTTTTTTAATTATTTTATGAATAATAATTTTGATTTATATATCCTTTATATTTAAAATATTGCAAACAATAAAATTGATAATATAAGAATTTTTTAAGCTCAAAATCACCAAATACATGAAAAACAAGAATATAATGAATATAAAAAAGAAAAAAAAAAACAAAATAAAACAAATATGGGGTGTTGAGGGCTGGTGTCGATAGAAAATTGAATAAAAAAAAAAAGAAAATGTTGAATATTGAGCACATTACACTCAAATGCAAATTTGGAGTGAAAGCAACAACAAAAAAGGAAGAAAAAACTAAATAAAAAAAAAAAACCGACTTGGATTGGCCAAGGCGTCGTGAGCGGGGCACGAATCAAAGCAACAGTAGTGGCGTAGGCAATGTGGGTGGGGCACGAGAAGCAACGGCACAGTAGGTGCGAGGGCACAAACAGCCTCAGCGGTGTCGATGGTGTTTAACGGGAAGGGTCAGGGAAGAAAATGTTGCGACATATATTAATGAGAGGGTCGGGAAAAGAGGTGTTGAGATTTAAATTTAAGTGACTTTATGCGTCGGTTGTATTGCAACTAACACATATACTCCTCAAGTTTCATTCTTATTTACGAAAACGTCATCACATTCTATATATGCTATCAGATTTTTTTTATAACCAACACATAATCTTCAATTATAGTGATTTTTGTACCAGTGATAGACAATTAATAGCATAAATAGCACTATCAAAAGCATATGTCCAAAAGCAATGAGGTACACTAGAGTGATGCAATAAGGATCTACCCTTCTCAACTGTGTCTTTGACTCCATTTGAAATTGTTGTAGGAAAAAATACTTTTTGGAAAAAAATTATTTTTAATTTTAAAAATTTTAAAAATTACTTTTAGAAAAAAACTAATTTGAGAAAAGCATATTATAAAAAAATAAAATAAAATAAAATTATCAATTAAATCAATAAAATTTTAAACATATTTTTTAATACCTAACAACAATCTCACATCCCTTATATTTTCTCTCCACACTCCCCATTTCGTTCTACTGGATGTGAAGATGAAACTCACTGTCTAATTCCATTCTCTCTCATGTATTTTGTTAAAGATTGAAACTCCCCATCCTAATAGGCTTAAAAGGTCTTAATGGAAAATCGTTCTAAATTGATGGAAAACATCAAGCACTTCATTAGCTCTTAGAAAATAAATCCATGTATACTTACTAAAATATCATAAAAAATAACAATATTTATAACCATCAACTCGAAATTTCGAGCCAAGGAACTCAAACATCTTAAACAAATCAATTCCAAAAACCGTAAGGCTTTTAAAACTAAAATAACTAAAAAGGCAGCTTGTGCATTTTACTAACTGCACATACATGACAAATTGAACTTTTATTAGAAGACAACCTACTAATTAAAAATATATATATATATAAAGTCTTGTGACCCAATCTAGCATGACAAGTAGACAAAGTGGTGACATGAGCTTGAATGGAAGCACAACCCAACTGATCAAATGGCAAGAAGTACAACCCTTCTCTATTATACCCTTTGTGAAGTATCTATCGAGTTATCAAATCCTTAATCACAAAATAGTTAGGAAAAACTCAATAGAAACATGAGTAAATTTAGTAAAAGAATTGACAGAAACAAATATTGTAAGGCAGAAAGAATATGAAGAATATTATGGAGATAAGAGGTTTACATGAGGCAAAATATGAACCCACATGAGATATAGTAAGTTTAGACACATTACCTGCGGTTACTTCTTTTAGACCATTGTATTCATTACCAATATTCAACTCTACATTTAAGTGATGAGTAGTACCCGAATCTACAACCTAGTTCTGATTCGATGCATTACCAATTGCAACATGATTTGAAGTCAGCTTATTTCCCAGTTAGTTTTCTTTGTGTGGAGAATGATATGTGAAGTACGACCATTGCCATTGCAATTAAAGCACACCACATTATTAGAATTAATAAAACCCAAACCAGCTAAGGGGAGAGCTTGCCGTCCAAAACCGCAATTAACATTAGAAGGAGAAGAATTCCCCACTTGATCACGCCTTTCTCTATCTACGACCTCAACCACGTCCTTGCGTGGGAGAAAAATTAACATAATAATTTAGTGATGGTGAAATAACAGTTTCAATCTTATACTTCTTTAACTTTTGCTCTTCATTAAGAAGAAACCACAAAAATCATTAAAACTCTCCAATCTGTTCTTGCTTCTAAAGCCCACACAAATGGAAGATATATATTGAGGACTAATACCTTCACAAATAATAGCAACGAAGTTTTCCTCATCAACTTTATGTTGCAATGCAGTTAATTTATCCACAATTTAATTGGCTCATTGTACATAGGTTGTAATATTGTCGGAATCCCGAAGCAGATTATGAAGTTGAGACTTTAGCTCTTTGATTTATAGGCATGTGCCGAACGCATAAGTCGTAACAAGCTTACTTCACACTGCCTGAGCTATTTTTGCACCAACAATTTGCAGCAAAACACTCTAAAATTGATGAAACAATCTAGTTAAGAACAACTTGGTCCATTTGTCCCCAAACATCATATTCTAGATTTAAAATTCCTTCGTTAGTAAATTTTTCCAGAATAGGTTTACTAACAAGACCTCAACACTTAAGCATTGCAATAAGTTGAGTTTTTCATAGAAAAAAATTGGAGGAGTTAAGTTTGATAGCAATTTGGTGTGTAATATTCGACATACAAAGGCAAAGAATTTAAAGTTACAATGGACATGATGAGAAGAAGGGTGCGGCGGCTAAAAAAGATTGGGTGTTTAAACCTTTAGGACTTTGGTATCCAGTAAAATTTAGGATAGAAACCAATTATCAAATATTTACATAGATAAAGATCCTATTAGAAAAAGAACACAATATTGGACAAATCAATATCTTAAAAGAAAAATTTAGAATACTAACAAAATGGAAATTTATCTATACAGTAAAATTGGAGACACTATTACTATATGTTGGACTTTGTGGTATTGGGTCGTTCATGTGGGCTTGCCCTAGCTCAGACCCATATATTTTTATATATAAAGTTATAAAAAGATATAACTTTTGGAAGCATATAATTTTTCTCATAAGTTACAAAAAGTAACGTTTCATCAAAAAGTTTTCTCTAAAATTCGGAAATTTTCGATAAAGGAATTTCTTCATTTCTATTCAATCACAAGTAAATCAAGGCGTTCGTACTGTGAAATCGAGTCAGATTCTAGTAATTTGACTCCGCCTAAAACTCTGAAAACACACGATCTACGCTCAACAAGTAAATATTCACTGCCTTAGAAATTCATACATTGGTATCAGAGCCCGTTTTGTGCTTAAAATCATAATTGTGATGATTTTTTGAGAAATTAACTATGAAAATTTGAAATTTCTTCAGTTTTAATAAAATTAATTCTTCAGTTTCATAGTTCGAATTTGGTATCATTAGAAAGCCCTCATCACAAGCTTTCTAATAAGTATTTTTGCATAATTTTCTAATGAGTGGTTGAATTTTTATGATTTTTCAAAGTTTCTGAGTATATTTTTTCTGAAAAACTGTCATTAAAATGATTTTCACTCTCGGATCATGTATGTGTTGTTCAAACACGACCAAAATGATGTTAAAATGGAATAAAAATGGTCTCAGTGGTTTTAAAATCGTAAAAAACGTGTAAAATTTGAAAAACCGATCCAAAATAACACCCGGAAGGAGGGGCGTGTGGCACACGCGATACCTAGGCGCATCACATGCCGATGGTTGGCATGGAGCGGTTGTTGACGGTTTTGCCACATTTCCATGACACATGGCATGTTTGGCCACGTGGATTCCACCGCTTGGTCCACGAAATGCTGATGTGGCGATGACATGGCAAGGTGCACGTGGAGCGTGTGGAAAAATTTCGTTCAGCGCATGGGGGTGAGTAAAAAAGTATTTTTGGTCCAAATTTTTTTTAAAAATCTCAAAATTTAATTTCCAATTTAATGGATATTTTTCAAAAAAAATTGACTGTTTGATGAAGAATTTGGAGAAAAATATGCAAATTGAAACATAATTACTAAAAATATATATGTGTATTTTTTTGGTGTCACATAACATACATCATATTTAATGGTGTCTAATGTTGGTTTAATTTATTCAAATATGTATTAAGGAATATGATGATTCGCGCTGTAGAGCGATTATATGCATATAAGAAAGATCCGGACATTCTCTTGAGAAGCATATTGATGAGATGTTCCATAAAATGTGGACTTTTTATATTATGTTTAGTGAAAACTATGACTTAGCTATGGAATAACAAATGTCTATAGTTCTTGATTCCTTACCTGATTCATGGAAAGGGGAAAGAAAGACGCTTAAAGAAAAAGTAAGTGACTTAACTTATGAAAATTTTGAAAAAGATTTGAATTGGGAACTGGAGCGCCAGATACAAGATAGTATTAGGTGATCTAGAAAATCGATGAATAGTTTCCCATTGATGAAAAAAATATCTGGTATACTGACAAAAAGAGAATTTGCTGAGAGGGAATAACAGGTTCAATCCGATGATGAATGAATTAAACTTCATATTAGAAAATATTTATTTTTGTGTGTGACAATATGTGAATTTTTTTTGGACATGTAATGGATGTTCATCTTATTTTAATGCATATATATTATTATTGTTATATTACATTATATGATGAATGTATTGCGGGAATATTAGATTGATAGATTAATGAATCGCATCTAATATAAAATTAATTGACGCATGTTTAAATTAAACAATGATACCTTGACTATGTTAGTAGGAATTGATTGAGTTGTATATACAGTTTTTTTGTTCCTACTGCTTGTGTTAGGTTATTATTGATTAATTTAAAACATTGTGACTTGAAATTGATAAAAGTAATAATGAATTGTGTTAATCCTAATTATGATCATTGTTTCTAAATAGTTGAAATGACTGTAACAAAAAGCATTATTGCTGATTTTGAATCAAGAAGATAAGCTAAATGACAAGAACTATGAAATTTGGCATCGTAAAATTATGTATCTCCTAGAAGAGAAAGATATGCTAGGAACAATAACACAACCAATGGTCGAGCCTGAGCATAGAAACATTGCTCAACATAGGCAGGATATGGAAGCATATCAAACCTATAAGCACAAGGACAGAGTTGCTCGCATATTGATGCTGAGCAGCATGAGAAATGACTTGATGCTATGCTTTGAAAAGCACCACTCAACCCAAGCAATTTGGGATGTTGTTAAGGTTCAGTTTGGTGGAATCTCAACAACAAGGCTGCGTCAATTAACTCTAAAATTTGATGCCAATAAGAAAAATTTTTATTCAAGAGATGGCCAAGAGATGACTGACGAACAACAAGTCCAAGCTATGATTCACTCTCTTTCAAAAACCTGGGAACACATGTGTGTCAACCTTACCCATAATGAAAACATCAAAACTTTTGATGATGTTTCCCGACATGTTGAACTAGAGGAGGATCGTCTTCTCGTTGATAAGCTTGAAAGAGAGGTTTATATGACTGAGTCTAGAGGCAAAGGGGCTTCAGGCTCTGGGCAAAAGAAATGGAAAGGTAAGAGCAAATGGCAAGGCAAGAGAGGAAATAAGACCAAATTTAGCAGAAATAAGCGCAAGCATGGGAAATGCGACAGAAAGAAATGCAAGAACATGAATTGCTTTAACTGTGGGAAGCCTAGTCACTTTGCTCGTGATTGCACTAAACCAAATGTATTATTTGACCAAATTAGTCCCTCAGATTTATATGTTAATAGTTATTTGATGTTAGCTGAAATTGTTCCTTATTGGACTGTAGACTCAGCAGCAACAGACCACATAGCAAGGAACTATATGCCTTTGTGGAATTTCATCGAATTCCAAAGGGGAGTAGAAAAATTTATATGGGGAATAATGTTTCAGCTAACGTGCTTGGAATTAGTACCTGCAAGCTAGTGCTGCAGGGAGGTCGCACGCTTTATCTCCATGATGTGCTTTATGCTTCTGATTTTTGATGAAATTTAGTTTCTATTATTGTTCTGCTTGGACTTGGTTTCAAAATTATTTTTGAAGATGATTGTGTTAAAATACTTTTAGACAAAGTTTTTTATGGTTTTGGACATATGTTGAATGGTTTTATAATGCTAGACACTATTTTTATGGACATTAAACAATCTATATTTGTTATTGGAAACTCCAGTAATGTTTCATTAAATAATGATGCTAAATAGCGTGCTAGATTAGGACACATTGGGCAAAATCGTTTAAAAAGGTTAGCAAAAGTTATTCATTTAGGATCTATTAAGAAAATAGATTTGTCTGTTTGTGAGCATTGTCTAGCCAGAAAAGCAATAAAATTACCATTTGGGAAAGCCAAAAGAGCTACATTTCCTTTACAGCTAATACATTCTAAAATTTGTGGCCCAATAAATGTTAGAGTAAGACATGGTGCTCACTATTTCATCACTTTCATAGATGATTTTACCAAAAACGGTCATGTTTATTTAATCTCCCATAAATCTGAAGTATTAGATTGCTTCATATATTATAGTAAATTAGTTGAGAATCAATTAAATTTGAATATGAAATATTTACAGACCGATCAAGGGCGTGAATATCTATCTGATTTATTCAAAAGTTATTGTGATGATAAGGGTATAGCTAGGCAGCTAACTATTCCTTCAACTCTATAACAAAATGGCGTAGCAGAAAGAAAAAATAGAACCCTATCGGATATGGTTAGGTCAATGATGGCGCAAGCTAATTTACCTATTTCTTTTTGGGGAGATGCATTAATGACTGTTGCCTACATTCTAAATCATGTACCATCAAAATTTGTTCATTTCACCCTATATGAATTATGGAAAAGCAAAAAATCTGACTTAAGCAATATGCGCCCATGGGGTTGCGCAGCTTATATCCACAACACTTCCTATGAATATGGAAAGCTTGGTCCAAGGAGGAAAAAATGTACTCAGAATTCTCCAAAGGATATGTATTTTTAGGGAAGACACAAATGGAAGAGTAACAGAAGTTAAGTCACGAGATGTCATTTTTTTAGAAGATGACTTTCCTAAAAGAGGTGAGATAAATAAGGATTTCCAACTTTATGAAATGGAATATCCTGAGACTAGTGGGAGTGCAAGAATAATTGATTTATCACTCACAGAGTAAGAATTTAATGCTCCTCCTGAACTAAGTGGGAGTGAAAGGATGTTAGATTTTGTTCCAATGGAGCAAGACCATGAACAATCTCAACCTTGACGTAGTAATAGTGACAAGATTTCCCATCGTCGATTTGAGATTGAGGGAGAACCTTTTATGATTGCTCCAAATAAAGAAGAACTTAAAACAGTACAACAAGCTCTTTCTGGTCCTAAAGCAAAGGAATGAATTAAAACTATGGAAGAGGAAATGGATTCAATGATATACAATCAAGTATGGGATTTGGTTGATAAACCGCCTAGTCATAAGATTATTGGGCTATAGCAGCTAAGGGTTACAAACAAAAAGAGGGAATTGACTATAAAGATACATTATCACCTGTAGTTAGGTTTGCATCGGTTCACCTCATTCTAGCTATAGTAGCACGAATAGACTTAGAATTATATCAAATGGACGTTAAAATTGTTTTTCTCAATGGAGAATTAGATGAAGAAATCTATATGGATCAACCTTTAGATTTTGAACTCAAAGGACAATAGCTCAAAGTTTGCAAGCTCAAAATTATAGCAAGAGTCAAGATAGTGGAATCTCAAATTTCATCAAGCCATATTGAATGATGGTTTTATGATGATAGAGGAAGATCATTGGGTGTATATTAAACATTCTAACAATGGTTTTATAATTATGTCCTTGTATGTCGATGACATTTTAATAGCTAGAAATGATAAGAAGTTGATTGATACTACCAAGAAATGGTTATCATCAAACTTTGAAATGAAAGATATGGGTGAGACTAACTATGTACTTGGTGTTAACATCCTAAAGGATTGCTCTAAAAGACTTCTGGGTTTATCTCAAGAGACTTATATAAATAAAATGTTAGAGCGTTACCATATGCATGAATGTAAGCCTATGGATACCACTGTCGAAAGAAATCTGAGCCTTAGTCTAGATATGTGTCCCAAGACATCGGGTGAAAAAGAACGAATGTCTAGAGTACCCTACTCCAGTGTTGTCCGTAGTCTGATGTATGCAGTGATGTGCACACGTCCAGACATTTGTTATGCCATTGGGCTAGTAAGTAGATTTCAATCTAATCCAGGTCTAAAATACTGGATAACAGTTAAAAGAATATTGAGATATCTAAAAGGAACTTCAGACCATGTTTTATATTATCAAGGGAAAGATTTGCGCTTAATTGGTTATACTGATGCTGATTGGGGAGGTGACATAGATTAGATCAAATCAACCTCTGGATATGCATTCTTGCTTAATGATTGTGCAATTTCATGGAGTAGCAAGAAGCAATCTTGTATAGCTTTATTGACGATGGAAGCTGAGTATGTAGCATGTTCCTCAGCTATACAAGAGGTAGTTTGGTTGAAAAGATTTTTGTAGCACTTAAAGATTGTCAAGTCAATATTTGAATCTATAACAATCCATTGTGATAGTATGGCTGCATTAGCTTATGCTAAGGATTCGAAATATCATGGAAAGACCAAACATATCCAGATTAGATATCATTATGTTTGAGACATGATTGCGAAAAAGGAAGTGAATCTGAAACACATTTCTACAAACAAAATGATGGCAGATCCATTTACTAAACCAATAGCTAGGGATGCATTTGCAAGGCATGTAAAATCCCTAGGCTTATGTAGAATGTAATCAATATATGTTATGTCAGATCACTTGGTTTTTACAAATGATATATTGATTTAATTATTTAATGATTTTTCAATTATATGAATATATTGTAAATACCAATTAGCACAATTCGAATAAGTATGTCAATAGACTTATATTGACTCATTCACATGAGTAATCGCCTTTGGCACTATGGAGCGAGCAAAGATGAGACCATAAATGCAAAGGCATTAAGTGAATGACTAAGATGCGGTGGGAGCGGTTTTAGTCTCATTAATTTTTCTATAAGGTTGTCTTGATAAGCATTAAGATGAGATTCTCCATATATATAAGAATCAACATGAATTACTTCCTCACCATTCATGTGTCTATATAGAGGAAGCTGAGTGTGAAATTTGTTGTTTAATATTGTTGAATGTGTAAATAAAAGTTTTAAGTTTGACACATTTAAAGCGACAAAACTAATACTCATATGGTATTTATTTATTTTGAACTAAGAGTAAGACATACACTCTTTCATCTTTGACAAGAAAAAATTTGCTCCACTATAGCATGCATTTTATACTACATGTGTTATCCGACCTATTAGGAAGCGAAAGAATGGATCCCTGCTTTTTCGCTATATGAGTCCTAGAAATCCTAGAAATTGATTTCAAACAATTTTTACCTTTTGTAACTTTTGACCATATCATGATGTGATGAATTAATGTTGGCTATCTTAGGATGTATCCTATAGTCATGGAATGATTCCACTTAATGAAACACTCCTAGAAAAATGAGTTAATTCAAATCTGATTGATATGAGGGCGAAAGAAAAAGTATTTTGCTTATGCACTCACAACTTGTGTTCACCGGCCGGAGTTATTACGCTTGATGAAGCGAAAAGTAATTTAGAATACAAGTAATTGTAAGAATGATATGAGTATAGATTCATGAGGGATTGAATGATACTTGATTGAGTGTATCAAGAAAGGTACTTGGGGTGATTAAGCACATTATCGAAAATAATTACATCTTTGGGTTGATGTCTCCTATATGACCTATAATTAGGTTTGTATATTGGAACTCCCACAATTTGTGTGCTTCAGGTCGCACGGTTCATTTGCCTGTATGAAAGATTTTTTGTTTAAGTTTGAAATGTGAGATGATGTTTTTGGATTGAGCCAAGCCCACTTTGGGTGAGTGGGAGATGTTGGGCTTTGTGGTATTAGGCCGCCCATGTGGGCTTGACCCAGACCAAGCTCGTATTTTTATATATATAAAGTTATGAAAAGATATAACTTTTGGAAGAATATAACTTTTCTCATAAGTTACAAAACATAACTTTTCATCAAAAAGTTTTCTCTGAAATTCAGAAATTCTCGATAAAAGAATTTCTTCATCTCCATTCAATCACAAGTGAATCAAGGGATTCGTACTGTGGAATCGAGTCAGGTTCTAGTAATTTTACTTTGCCTTAAGTATTGAAAACATACGATATACTCTCAACAAGTATCCGCTACCCTAGAAATTCATACACTATAGTTAGTACAGTGCATTTCTAGCCTTACCCTCATATGAAACGGGACCATTTCTCATATTTCCACAACTTCTCCCATCATTCTAGGAGAGCACAACACCATTCCAGCTTTACAGTCCTTCTACAATCACCCCACAACAAAACAACACCATCTCTCTACTTCCCTTTCTCAAATTTCCACAGCTTTTGCCATCACCCCAGGAGAGCATGACACCATTACAGCTTTGCAATCCCTCTTCCACCCCTAAAGCAAAACAACATCGACTCTCTACTTTCCATTGCTTCTGCTACCACCCACGCCACCACGACATCGTTTCTAACCTTGCCCTCATACAAAACGGGATTGTTTCTAGGCCGACAAATCAGCAAATGGGTTCGCACACTACTTCTGTTGCCAAATCCACCAATTTTGCTGTATTTTCATATCTTCATGTTTAGGCCGGTTGGGTTCGCAAAAATGGTGAATCTTGAAAGCAAAAATATTACGAAATGAACAAGAAGATAAAGATCTGCCAAGTAAAAAGTTATGTAATTCTTTAGTGAGTGTGTAGGAGTTGAAAATGCTAATTTAAAGGTATAAACACTTACTTATATATATATATATATATATATATATATATATATATATATATATATATATTGGTATATAAAAAATTTAATTAAAATAATATATTACATTAATAAAAATAAATTTATATTATCTCATTATTCACACTCCTTACACAAAACATGTACATGCATTAAAATAATTTTTTTAAAACATTTAAATACATTAATCGAAATATGTAAAAATTATAATAAAAAACTCATCTTTGCGGGATGACTGTCACTACTACTTGAGTCTATTGATAAATCCACATATTCCAACGATGACTTTTATACACGCATTTGTCACCGCTTAATACACTAAAACATATAGGAGAAAAAAATAAATTTCTACGCTGAATATAAAATTCAGTTCTGCAAAAACTTGTAATACATGTTTTTATGAGTATGAATAATAAATGAAAATTCATGAATTTTTCCATAAATCAAAACTACTAATAAATTTTATACTAAAATAAAAATAAAATCATTTCCAGTAAATGGATGTAATAATAACATTTTTTGAACCCAAATCTTTTAGTGCAATTAAAACAAACATATAATCAAGACATAAAAATTACATTCATTTACTAAATAAAACTTGTTCAACCCAAATATTAAGATGTCACAAATATATTCCTAATGAAATAAATGGTACTGTCAATCAATGAAAATCACAAGGTCTAAAATAATCACAGGATCGATGTTAAAAATAATCATATAACCTCAGATAATATCATTTGATATAAGACAACTACAGGATCAGACTCGATCAAAGATAATCACAGGATCGATAAATAAATAATATGAATGATCCAAAATAATCACATAAGTTATACAATACTTTTCATGACCAAGATACCTTAACTTACTATCTAGGCTAATATATGACTTTATCGATATACATAAAAATGTTAAAAAACTTATCTCACCAAAATTTTTATAGATATAATCGTTATCAATTTTTCATTCAATTATTTAATAGCAAAAAAATTCACCACATGCGAAAAACAAATTTATTTCATTAAAATCTTATATCAACGTATTTATTTTATACAAATACAATTTTTTTACCAAAATATTTTATTTTTATCATAAAATATATTTTTAATAACTTTCCAAATATTTAATATTTTCATAAATATTATATATAATTATGTTCTAAAATGTAAATCCATTTCATGCCAAAAACAAAAATCAATTTAAATAGCAATTGACCTATATTATAAGTTAATGCATAAATCTCTACTATAATCTGTCGAAAACTGTTGGCTTGATCCCTTTATCTAGTCTTGGTATCTGTCCTGACGATACACTTGAATATATATTAAATTTCTACATGCCTAAGATATTCCAAATTAATTAAATTTTCTCTTCCCTTCAATTTCTCTCCTCAATATATTTTTTTTTATTTTCCAATTTTTCGTACACCAATTTTTCAATTTCTACTCAAATAATTTTCTCAAAATTTTCTTTCAAATCTTTTATTAAATCCAAAATTATCCTCTCATCATCAACTTTATCACAACTTAAAAATCATCAAAATCAAGTTAATATTTCATAATCCCTTTTCCATCATTTTTTACCATAACCCAATTAATTTCCCAAAAATCCAATAAATTCATTTCCTCTCAATTTTCATCACTATTACTCTTTCAATCCTCCAATTAACTAAGTTCTTAATTTTATTCCATCAATTTTTCCATTTTACATCAAACTCTAACTTAAAAGTTCACCCAAAATCCTACCATTTTTTTTCCAATTTCTAGCAAAAACATCAAGGAATCAAGCTTAACAACATAATGTCATGAAAAAAAAAACAATAAAATAGAAGAATTTGTCACTTCCTCACAAGCTAGAGAATTTGATCAAACTTTTCAAAATTTCCCCCAATTTTTATTCACCTCAATCTAATTTCTCTTGCTCCTTAATTTTTGATGATGGTAATTAAGGGAGGAAAACGGAAGAAATCAAGGGAAAATAAAAAGCTATGGGGTTCGGCCATGGAGATGAAAGAAGAAAAAGAAGAAGATTTTTTTTCTTTTTTTAAATTAAAAATGAGAGATAAATCAAATTTTGGCTTTATAATCTCAATTAGTAGCTAATTAATATTGATTAAATTTAATCCAAACTACTATTGGCCAATTAAAATTTAATTAACTCCTTAAGTTGACTAATGGCTCAATCAAATCTTAATTAACCTTGACTTTTTTTTAATTTCAACGAATCACAACTTTTCCTCCAAATTATTTCATGATTTAATTTAATTCTCCAAAATTCAACCTCCAAATAACTTAATTCTATTAAATTGAATATACCAAAAGTTGTATAATAATTTTCTCTTCGAAATAGTTTTTTCAATTTTGCAAAACGACTTTCAATGTGAAAATTGTATTTTTACGGTGTAGTAATTTTTCTTAATCATGTCCGTATAAATTTTTTTATCGTCCAATTTCTAATTTATCAATTTTAAAAATTTTAGAATTCAATTGCGATCACATCGTGCCATTGCAATTTTAAACACATATCTCTAACTCCATATCAAAAAATCAGACTATAAATTTACTCTGAAAACTGCATTTTTCATAATTCGGTCACTTAATTTTAAAATCTCGCTTTATAACTCTATCTATGGATTTCACATAATACTTTTCTACATTTCAATATATTTAAATCATATTTTTACCTCTGGACGAAAATCTATTATTTTAACTCGGTTTATTGTTTCAATTTACGTGCATAATACGAAATAATAACAATTTATTAATTCAATTCAATATTCATATTAAATATCTTATTATCATATTAAAATATATTGTTTACACTTATTTATATGTATTTAGATTCTGATTGATACATCTCTATACTGAAATACAAATGATTAAAATATACATACACCGTTAAATGTGACAATAGGAGAGAGAAGCAATAGAAACAAAGCGGAAAAATAAAAAGGAAAGTGGAAAAAGGAGAAATGTGGCTTAAAACAACGAGTTTTATTGATTTTGTTTGATTTGGAAGAGATAAATAAATAATATATGATATTATGTATAAAATTTTATTTGTATATTAATTTAATTGATAGATATATAATTGATAAATTGAGATGAATATTATCTAATTCGGAGAAATTTTGTTTTGCCTTTTTGATTTGTATATTTGTTTATAAATCTCAAATTTTCCACATTTTCTATCCACTGTCTTTTTTCCATTCATGGTTTTTAACTTTTTAATTTTTTTATTTAGGTTGGTTTTAGTGAAAATATACAAAAATTTCAATTTAAATACTTTATCAATAAAAAACCTTGCCATGTGGAGTGAATTTTTATTTTGGTCCATGATAAAATTATAATATATTAAGATAAAAATAAAAAAATAATGACTCAACTAAATATTTAATTTTTGTGGTGAATGAATTTTTTCATTATTATGAGATTTATTTTCTCTTCATCCATTGGGAGATTTAATAACTTTAATATCATTGATATATATCTTGATGAAATTTTATTAAGAACACCATAATTTCAGAACCAAACTTTTCATTCCCACCGTTAGGGTTGCACAAAAAATAACCAAACTGATAAAACTAAATTGATTCAATTCAATCAAAACCAAAAATCATGGTTTAAGTGGGTTCATGAATGATTATGATTTTAAAATTTTTACAACCAATTTTTTAATTTGATTTTGGATTAAGAAAATATAAATCCAATAAAACCAATAATATAAGGTCTCTTTTAATATATATATATATATATATATATAATTTTATCTAATTTAATTTTTTATTTTACTTATAGAATTTTCAAGATCAAATATTAAATCCAAATTGGAGGAAGTTATTTTTTATGGATGAATATTCTGGAATACCATTATTGAATAAAAATTTACTTTACAAATCTACAAATATATTTTAAATTTTCTAGAAGTTAAAGTGGTGTGTTTAATTTTTATATTTTAAATGATTTTCATATTGTTATTTTGATTATGGTTTTAAGATAATGTTTGTTGAATTTTTATGATATTTTAAATTTTTTATTTTGCTCGTTTATTTATTTATCAAACTGACTAACCTAACTATCTAAACCGAATCCAAATTGTATTAGTTTGAATATTTTTAATAATGCTTAATTTAGTAAAAAGTTAAAATATATAAAAACTGTTTTTATTGGTTTGATTATAAATTTTTTATCTTCACCGATCAAACAAAATCATGAACACCCTATCCACCATCTATCAACATAATCAATATATTTATTAGATTTTTTTAATCTAAATTATTTGTATATATTCACTTATAAATCTTTTTATTTACACCAACAAAAATGAAAAAAAAAATCCGAACACTTAACTATAATGTGTATTATGTATAAAAGATGAACACTTTTAGAGAAAAAAAGAATTTCAGGTGAATAATGAAATAAAAAAATTATTGTTAAAAATATTTAAAAAATTTATATTATTTACTCTATTTATTATGTTTTTTTTTCTTTCGACCCAACATGAGAACTATCTATTGGTAAACAGTAACTGCAAGAAGAAGTACTGCCGATTTTCCTTATGATATGGACCTCACCACACTTTATAAGTGGAAATACAGATTACAGACAATAAAATGGAGGTAAAAGAATTTTAAACATCAAACTTTTTCCCCCACTAAGCTAAGTTCTTATTGTACAATTTAGTCCATATGCAATAGAAAATCGACATTTTACAAACATTTTTCTTGTTTGTCAAATTCTAATTTTTTTTTTTGTGTCAATTAGTTTTTTAAATTTTCACTTCAGGATCAATTTCAATGATCCCATAATTAAATTGAACAACATTTTTGCATGTATGTTAACCAATTCTTCAATTTATCATTTAAGTCAATATATTTTACATTTATATCAAATTTAATAATTTCATTCATAAAAGAATAATTTTATTATTGAGATAAATCAAATATAAAAATATATAATGAGCCCATGAAAAGAAATACAATTGCCCATATTAATAACAATGGAATACAACTACACAAAGTAATTATACACGGTACACAACCTCTGACTGCAGAAGGTGAGGGGATGGTAGGGGGAAGAGAGTAAAGAAAAGGCTAATAATATTTAAAATAATTAATAAAATTCAATAATATAATAATGTTATTCAATATTAATTTAGATTATTATAGTATTTTCATCCATGAAATTGATTTATAATAGCAAATAGTAGTCCTTATTACCATATCAGAAAATTTTCAAATACACTCTTTTTATGTAATTGATATTAATTTCAATTTATGAGATATAATTAATATTTTAATATATTATAATTACTATTAATAATTAAAATATTAAAATTTATTTTTGTAATTAATTAATATTTAAATTAATAAATTGCATAAAAAATTAATTATAAAACTTAATGAAAATTAAACAGTAATAATAATAATACTGTTATTATTTGTGTTGGTTCAAAAGTACCCAAAAAAAAGTTAAAAACTTTAATTTTCAGATCAAACAAAAATTTCGACAGCTATATATCTATCACATTTAGGGTTCTTTAAATGCGGTTGTTATTGATAAGAGAGCAATATGTAAAATTTAAATTTTTATGAATTTTTTGAACAAGTAATTTGATTTGTCTTTCTTTTATAATATTCATCTTTCAAATATCAAATCGTAAATTATTTGTTGCAGTTTCAAAATTGTAAACATACATCACTCTTATAACTATTATATTTCTTCTTTGATTATTCAATTTATATTAATCGTGATTTGCAAATATCAGCTGTTAATTAGATATAGCGGTTATAAAATGTATATTAATTATAATTATTTTAATTAAAAAAGATATTTTTTAAATAAAATAAAAATAAATAATTTTTAATTATATTAATTTTTAGTAAATATTTTTAAAATTAATATTAATTTAATTTTATTACCTTAAATTAATTATATATTAATTAATATTAATTATATTAGTTATTAAAATATATATTATTCATTTATTTTATTCAATTTTATTATAAAATAATATAAATGCAACCTATTCCAATTTTTTATTCATTTGAAATTCTCTTGCAAACTTGTATATTTTTAATTTACCAATTTAGTCGTTCAATTGGCTTTGCAATTCCTTTTACAAGTCGAGGGAGATACTGTTATAAATAAAATTTGTATAATTTATTTGAATTAAACTTATAAATTTTAACAATCAGTATATATTTTTTCAATTTTTATATCAGATTTTTATCCTCTGTTTATTTATTTATTTTATTCTTTTCACCACTGGCTAAATACATTCCAAATATATCTTAATGAAAAATATTAAATTGGAAAATTTGAGTCGTCTTTTTCTTATGTTTCATTAATTGTATATTTCATTATTTCCCTTTTCATTTTGGGACACACCTAAAATGCTTTAATTATAGAGACTATCATAGTCATAAATCTAATCTCATTTTCAAATTATACAAAACTACACAATCATAGTCATAAAACCTAAAATTACATCATTCTGATACTGCTAAAACAAAATTAATGACTTATTAATCTAATCATAAATTTGACTGGTGATATATGTAACTGAAATCAATAAATAGATAAGTTAACTATTTTTATTTTTATACATTTCATTTATTCTTTCTTAATATATATATATATATATATATATATATCTCGGTTGCTTAAATTTTATAAATTTGTTTAATAATATCTTTCAAAAAAATTTATTCATTGATTCTCTTTTTTTAACTATTAGTTTCAAACTAATTTAGTTAAATTTTTTCAATTAGTTTGATATTTAGAAACTAAATAAAACTCCCTTAATTATTATTGATTAAATTATAAATTAAATTAATTTAAATTTAGTAGTTTAATGAATCATAAACTCTACTCATTCATTCCACTTTAAATGTTCATTTTGACATTCATAGAAATTAAGATAAAAAATTATCACATTAATTTTAGAAAATTTTCATTTCAATTTATCTCAATACCCTTTCATAAATTTTAAAATGAAAGAGTGTATTGTTTTAATAAATAAGAATAAAGTGCAAAAATATGTATTAAATATATATTGATTTTTAAAATAGATATTTTAAGTGGAATAAAAATTTTAAAATGGATATTTAAAATGAAATAAAAAAAATTAAAAGGACATTTAAAATGGAATGGAAAAGAGTACTTAATAAAATGATTGAAAAAAAATCTATAATTGAAATACTCAATTAAAAAATTAATTACTGAAATTCCTAAAATTTAGGTCATAAAATATGTTTAAAAAAAAAAGAAAAGAAAATATAACCTCCAAACTCCGAAGGCAAGGAAGATAAACTCCACATTCCAATAAAAAGGTTAAAAGAGAAACTAATGAAACGTTTGACTGCCTAAAACCGACTTTTTACTCTCTCACTCTCTCTCTCTCTCTCTCACTCTCTCTCTCAAACACACACTGTCTTCTTCGTTTTTTAATCAGAAGGCTCTGTTTTCTCTTCTGCTCCTACAAAAACTCTCCCCTACTCCTCTCTCTCTCTCTCTCTGACTTTTCCTTTTTCCCCCTCTTTCTCCCTCTGATACTCGCCGCCATTAGCATAGCCTTCGCTTTTCTTGTCCTTCTCTGCCATACATAAAAAGCCCCATATATATAAATATATGTATTCATATATAATCCATAATACTTGTATGCGAACTAAGCTTAGTTAGCTACCACCAAGCCAAAAATATCTTCCAGACTATTATTATTATATGATTAAAAAAAAAAAATACAAGGCTTGATGCCTCTCTAACTTTAACACCGTCTTTCTGTTACTATCCTCTATTTAATGCCCTCTTCTTCACTACTTCTGTTCTATATCACGCTTTATATTCTCGTTCTGTTGACAAACTGATTTAGAGCTAAAACCCTGATATGGGTTTTGTTTGAAATCCTTGATTTCTCCATTTCTTGTTGTTAGAGCTTACAAAGTGGGAACTTTGGTTGTTAAGTTTCAAACTTTATTTTGAACTCTCTGGATATAAAGTCCTGAGCTTTTTGATTTTTTTCCTGCTTAAAATATTCCTGAAGTTGATTAAAGCAGAAGGAAGAAATAAATAAACCTTTGGTTAATATCTTTACGTGCCATTTTAGAACCGAGGATAGTATGGCGGATAAAGACCCAGATTTATCTTCCCAAAGACTCCCCTCTGCCTCTCAGGTAATTTCACAAACACTATATTGGCTTTGTCTTTCGCTATTTCTACATTTTTTCTTTTTCACATAAATGTTATTAGTCTTTTTTCTTTGGGTTGAACAGATTCTTGAAGAGCTAAAAGAGTTATGGGGGATGGCTTTGCCAACAACAGCAGCACATTTAATGGCCTTTTTTAGAGCAGTGGTCTCAGTCATGTTCTTGGGCAGGTTAGGCAGTCTAGAGCTAGCTGGCGGTGCACTTTCCATTGGGTTCACCAACATCACTGGCTACTCAGTTCTTGTGGGCTTAGCCTCTGGACTCGAGCCAGTGTGCAGCCAAGCTTATGGCAGCAAGAACTGGGACCTTCTTTCTCTTTCTCTTCAACGAATGATCTTAATTCTCTTCATTGCAATCATACCCATAAGCCTTTTATGGGTTAATCTGGAATCAATCATGAACTTCATGGGCCAAGATCCAAGCATCACAGCCATGGCAGCAACTTACTGTATTTACTCCTTACCTGACCTTTTAACAAACACTTTGCTGCAACCCTTGAGGGTTTTCTTGAGATCACAAAGTGTGACAAAGCCAATAATGTATTGCTCTTTACTGGCCGTAATATTTCACGTCCCACTGAACTACATGCTTGTAGTGGTGATGAAACTGGGGGTCCCTGGGGTGGCAATGGCATCAGTGGTGACTAACATGAACATGGTAGTGTTGATGGTGGGGTATGTGTGGTGGGTAAGTGGACGGTGGGAGATGAGATGGACGGTTGGGATTGGAGGGGTATGTAGTGGAGTGGGACCACTGTTGAAGTTGGCTGTGCCTAGTTGTTTAGGGATCTGCTTGGAATGGTGGTGGTATGAGATTGTGATTGTGATGGCGGGGTACTTGCCTAATCCCACACTGGCTGTGGCCGCGACTGGGATACTGATTCAGACTACTAGTATGATGTACACTGTGCCTATGGCTCTTGCTGGTTGTGTTTCTGCTCGGGTATGTATTTCAAAAAATAACCTGACTCCCTCTTTTATTTTTACCCTATCCTAACACAATATCAATATCATCATTTCTCATATGATATAACTAGTAGTTATCTTGCTCAATTATATATGTATTTGTACATATTTGTGCGTTTATGTATTCTATTGATGGGTCACTATAACATAGATTCATGCTATTGGGTTCTCTTCTGTGTTGATTTTTGCTATGATGTTACCATTCATTAAGTCAAAATATGGCCCATCTTTAAAATTTTCACCTTATTGTGGGCAAAGGGTTTGGTAAAGTTGGAGGAATGTTTCATTTTGCAGCATAGGAAAATAGATTTTCTGCAGAAGCAAAAAAAACAAAACTGATAAAGGAAACAGTATAATAAAAACAAAGAATGTTGAACCTAGTCTATTTGCTCTACAATTGTAGCCCCCTAAAGAGTGATAAGGGGTAGAAACACAATTCTTTGACTAGTGAGTGATTAAAGAATGTTCAGTTCTCTCTACAAAAAAAAAGAATGTTCAGTTCTGGTGCATAGTCATAGTACTTGTCTTTAAAAGTAGTAGCCTTTTGAACCAAACTATTTGCTTATCTATGTAATTTTAATTGAATTTTCAAGTCTACTTATATTTCTTACAAATGAGACAAGTTATTTTCTTTGTTGATCTAGTTAAGTGTAAAAATGTTGTTTTGAATGATTCAAGGGAGCTGTTTTAGGGAATAAGAAGCTCTCTCATTTCAAATCTACTAATAGATTAGCATGATCTAAACTCTAAAATTTTGTTTTATCATTGATGTTTAAGGTATTCATGGAGATAGGAGCATTGCTACTGAGGATTTACATTTTTAAAACAGAAAAAAAAAATTATAAATGAAAGATAGCTATCAACAACAAATTCTTAACAAAGTATTTTTTTTGGAAGTCATGCTTTTTGATCAGTTGAGTGATTGCATCATTTTAGGGACCCATCTGGATCACACATGTAATGTGATTTGACATAATTAGTACATGACAAGCACTTGTATGCTTTTTTTCTTGAAATGCTCAAATTTCATTGGTTTTATTTTTTTTTAACAAACTAAAGGGAACCAATTGGCCCATCTTTTCTTGACAAAATAAATAAATAAATAAAACGTTCTTTTCCATTGATCGTGGGTCACAAATATCATCTACATATGCATCATGTCTAAATTGCAGGTGGGTAATGAGCTTGGAGCTGGTAAGCCTTACAAAGCCAAGCTAGCAGCCATGGTTGCATTGGGTTGTGCTTTTGTGATTGGTATCATCAATGTAACATGGACTATCATACTAAGAGAGAGATGGGCTGGTTTATTTACCCAAGATAGTCTTGTTAAAGGTCTTGTAGCATCAGTTTTGCCTATAATTGGGCTCTGTGAGCTTGGTAATTGCCCTCAAACAACTGGCTGTGGGATACTCCGTGGCACGGCAAGGCCTGCGATAGGGGCCCGTATCAATTTGGGCTCATTTTACTTCGTGGGTACTCCGGTGGCAGTCGGGTTAGCCTTCGGGCTGCATATCGGGTTTGCTGGGCTTTGGTTGGGCCTATTGTCAGCCCAAATAGCTTGTGCTGTGTCTATACTATATGTTGTGTTGGTACGTACGGATTGGGAACATGAAGCAATGAAGTCTAAGAAGCTTACTAGCACGGAAATGTGTGAAAACAATGGTGTTGGAGTTGGAATTGGAGATAAAGAACCTGAAAGAGGAGGAGGAGGAGAAGAGGAGAGTACAAGGCTGTTAGCTAATGGAAAATGGTAATATATCATAGAAAAGATGGGTGTTTGTAAGAGAGAAAGATAGAGAGACAGGGAAAATGGTAGTAACCTTTATTGGATTAGTTTTTGTCGTGTAACTACTTTTTGGTGAGAATCTGATTCATAATGAGAATTTTGTGTGGCCTCTTTTTTGTTTTTGTTTTGATGGGGTTATATATATATATATATATATATATATATATATATACACAGAGAGAGAAAGTCACTAAAAAAGAAAACAATGTTATTACATATTTTAACAGGAATGGCCTACTGTTTGCTCCTCTTTAAAGTTGCTTTGTTTTTTCATATCTTCTCTTTAATTTCTTTTTTAGATATGGTTGATTAATTAAGTGATTAGTTTAGAGTGCATACAATTGCGAGTTTGTGGTTTATGTAAAATGACATGGTGATTGAAAGCAGCATTTCCTCAAAAAAAATTATGTTTCTTTCTTTGATTTTTTTTATTTTTTATTTTCTTATTATTTTTTTTATAGTGTGTAAAGAGTGTGTATTGAATTCACGAAATCTCACCTTTATCAGATTATGTAAATGTACTAATTGAGTCAATCTTAATTAAGTTTCTTTAGTTTGTTTTAATTAGCCTTTAAATTGAATTGTTATTCTGTGGGGCTCTTATACGTTTATTTTGTAAGATTAAATAGTTAGTATGTATCGTATGCAATGCATGTGTCATGAGTAGCGATTGAAATTTGAAATTTTAGAACATAATAAAAATAAAAAGAGAAAAATGCGTATGTTCAGATTTTTGAACTTATCTTTTTAATTTGTTTTATTGAGTTCTTCAATGTAATTTTTGTTATTCTTAGATCTTTTAATTCTTTTTTTTAAGTAAAGTGGATGGAAGATGGGTCTTCGATTGAATTTTTGTTTTTCTTATAAATTTGAGGCTTTATAGCCCTAGTCATTAACTCAATTTCTGTTGGTTAAAATTTATTGGTTAGATTTCTATTTTTTCTTCAAGTAGAAATTATTTAAATTTGAAATTTTGCTAAAGAAAATAATAAGGAAAGGAAAAGATGACAATTTATGTGAAATTGTGATCCAAGAGAATAAACTACTTAGGTGTTAATATTTTAACATTCCACAGCAAAATTATAGGAATTATAGAAATCATAGGAATTAATTCCCTTTCTTTGTCCTGGTCCTTAGAGATACAAACAGTTGTTATGCTACCAATAAGAAGATAGGGACTCTTTGAAATGCTATTCCCTCTTGGTTATTGAAGCTTTGGAGAATAAGATTTCTAGTCTATGGGTGATCAAAGCTATAGTTGAAGACATTAAAGCTTTATCAGCATATCTTGAAGAAGTTTCCTTTTGTATTATTTCCAGCTCACTCTTCTTACTCAATGCTGTAAGAATGATATTTTAGTCTTTGGACAACTATTTATCAGTCCCATCTGGTTTGCGTTTGTAAGAATCGTTTTTTTTAAATTATTTTTAGAAATAAATATTTTTTTTTTAAATAATTTATAAAAAATTTAAAAAATAAATCAATTAAATTAAAAAAATTCTCAAACTTTATTTTTTTCCTTATATTCTACCATAATTCCAAACACAGCTTTGTTTTACCAGTAATAAAGTTACCTTTTGTCAAAAAAGACACCAACTTTTTCCCAAAAGCTTCCTCTTTACAGCTTTCGATAGAATCAAAACTAAAAAATTAAACAGCTCACAAAAATTTCAATTACGAAGTTGAAACGAAACAAACTCAATTAATTTAGAGACTAAAATATACAATTTTGCCATAGGATAATTATTCAGTAGTCCAAAACTTACTTAGTAAAAAATTTGCAACGTAACTTGATAACTCATTAATCGGAATTAAGATATAATAATGATATTAATTACATCTTATATTTTTTTTTAACTGAGATATTAAATTTTATATAAAAATTTTAAGAAAAAAATTTATATTTATGGATTAGGATCTGCTCATATTAGGACAAACATGATAGGTCATGTTAGGAGATTTTAACTGTCTATTTATGAATGAATAGTTAAAATTAAATCTAATTAAATAGCTCATCACTTTTTAAAATTTTTGTATAAGATTTAATCTTAACCATTTTTTTACCAATAGATGGTTAAGTTCAATGACCCCTCATGTTTGCCCAAATATGAGTATTTAATTGTCATAATTATGTGTTAATTATGACCCCTCTGGTTTAGCAATTAATCTTATGCTTTTTGGTGAAGATTGAAGCGAGAAAATTAAAATAATAATAATAGAAGAAGAAGTGTTGAGGGTACTTTTATAAACTTTATCCATTTTCCATTAAGAGAGACAGTATAAATGAGCTTATGAGACATAGTGTCAGATTAAATCTAATAAAAAGTTGAGTCAATATTACTATGTCTACAGTCCGACTAATATTCCCACAATATTCTAGTAATTTAAAATTTGTTCACTATATTTTTCAAAGTTCATGAATTTTATTGTTATATTTTGAAGTTTAGATACCAAAACGTGTAGTAAATCTACATTCAGGGATCATGGTAGAGATGTACATTAAGTGAAAATTATGAAATTGATCCACTATCATCTACCGTAAAGACTGAATAAATATTGGTAAAGTTGCCACTTAAATCTCCTTAAGAACATCTTTGATAGTGTTTTTTTTTATTTTAAATAATATTTTTGGTATGACTAGATTTAAAGAGTCAAAAACTCCTTCTACTATAAATTTTAAAAAGATAAATCACTAACCAATTAGAAGATAAATATTGGAGAGTGTTAAAAAATGTATAGTATCTATATCATTTCTCTTTTAAATATATAGTGTATTAAATATTTTTTTTATGAAATGACTTTTTAAAATAAAAAAAATATAGTTAAAATAAAAAGTTTATTAGAATTGTTTTAACTGAAGATGCTATTGGCGATACTATATCACACATTAATTGAGAGTTAGGAGAACTTGTGTTTCATAAAATTATGTATTATATACTCCTTGAGAAATGATAAATATCTTGTTTTTATTTCATTCTTTGTTACTTTTTTTATCCTTTAAGTGACATCTAGTCTAATTTTTAATACTTTAAAATTTACATGAAAAATAAGAATACATATTATTTAAAAGATAAAAATTATAATAAAAAATAATAAAAAGAATATAGCTAGCTCTCCTCCTTCTGCTTTCAATATTTTTGAAAGCAGGCATCGTTGGTCATCATATAATATTATGAATGGTTGAGAGCAATAACTTTGAAAATTTTTGCTTTTAAAGATTTGAGATCACACTAATGGATATGAGTGTCATTTAAAATAAAAAAATATAATTAAAATAAAAAGAAAATAAAAAAATTATTAAAATTGCTCTAACTGAAAATGCTATTGATGATACTATATCACACATTAATTGAGAGTTGGAAAACTTGTGTTCCATAAAATTATGTATTATATTCTCCTTGAGAAATGATAAATATCTTGTTTTTGTTTCATTCTCTATTTCTTTTTTTTTTAATCTTTTAAGTGACATCTAGTCTAATTTTTAATACTTTGAAATTTACATAAAAAAATAAGGATACATATTATTTAAAAGATAAAAAAAATAATTAAAAAAATGTAGCTAACTCTCCTCCTCCTGCTTTCAATATTTTTGAAAGCAGGCAACCAACCGAGTAGATATGAAATTAATGGTCATCATATAATATTATGAATGGTTGAGAGCAATAACTTTGAAATTTTTTGCTTTGGAGGAGTTGAGATCATACTAATGGAAGTGAACGTCATTTAAAATAAAAAATATAGTTAAAATAAAAAGTTCATTAGAATTGTTTTAATTGGAGACGCTATTGATGATACTATATCACACATTAATTGAGAGTTAGGAAAACTCGTATTCCATAAAATTATGTATTATATTCTCCTTGAGAAATGATAAATATCTTGTTTTTATTTCATTCTCTATTACATTTTTTATCCTTTAAGCCACATCTAGTCTATTTTTTAATGTTTTGAAATTTATATGAAAAAGTAACGATACATATCATTTAAAAGATAAAAATTATAATAAAAAGAATATAGCTAACTCTGCTCCTCCTGTTTTCAATATTTTTGAAAGCAGACAACCGACCGAGTAGATATAAAATTGATGGTCATTATATAATATTATGAATGATTGAGAGCAATAACTTTGAAAATTTTTGCTTTTGAAGATTTGAGATCACACTAATGAAAATATACGTCATTTAAAATAAAAAATATAGTTAAAATAAAAAAATTATTAGAATTGCTCTAACTGGTGATGCTATTGACGATATTATATCACACATTAATTGTGAGTTGTGAGAATTTGTATTCTATAAAATTATGTATTATATTCTTTTTGAGAAATAATAAATATCTTATTTTTATTTCATTCTCTATTACTTTTTTTTTATCCTTTAAGTGACATCTAGTCTAATTTTTATTACTTTGAAATTTTTATGAAAAAATAAGGATATATATCGTTTAAAAAAATAATAAATATAATAAAAAAATAATAAAAAGAAGGTAGTTAGCTCTCTTCCTGCTTTCAATATTTTTGAAAGCAACCAACCAACCGAGTAGATATGAAATTGATAGTCATATAATGTTATGAATGGTTGAAAGCAATAACTTTGAAAATTTTTGCTTTTGAGGATTTGAGATCACACTAATGGAAGTGGACGTCGTTTAGGCAGGCAGAGTTGCAGAGCAAGAAACAAATCACACATGGATTGTGCTTGAATACACAAAATGCTAAATATATATGTGTATGGGAAGAAAAGAAGGTTCCAAGGCCCATGACAAAGTTCCACCCTATTGGCCTACAGTATGGGTTCCACACTTGAAGCTAGTCAGTAACTTTCAAATTATGGCTCTCATCAAGGAAAATTTTCAATTACAAAATTTCTGTAAAAGGATGAAATTAGCTAATGGCATTTAAGCTGTCCAGTTAATATCAAGAGTTAGCTTTGGTATCTCAGAGAGTTCATTATCTTGTTTGAGAAATATAAAAAGTAAATTTTGATTTTTTAAACTTTACAAATTTATATAATTATAATATCATAATTCGGAATTTATTTATGATTCTCTTGATTATCAATTTTTAAACTAATTTAGTCGCTATTTATGAATCATTCAATATCTAATAAATAATAGTTAAGAAAACTTAGCATATAATCAATGGTAGATTGATAGTTATTTAAATAAAATTTCAATTAAAAGATTTAGTTTAAAATTGATAGTTAAGATATAATTAAAAGAATTTTCATTTGAAAGATTTTCTTATACAAATATATACTCCTTTTTCTCTCCTTTTTTTTTCTAAAAATTAAAAATGAAGAGAGAACAAAAGAAATCCAAGTAATTTGCTTTGAAATAGAAAATGAATAAGATTGGTGTTATCATGGGAGCATATTAATATTTGGGGGATGGATTTTGAGTAATCATCTAAAACATGCTTGTGCACGATAAATGATAAAGTGAAAAATATAAAATTTTACAGATAAATATGAGAAAGAAATAGAAAAGTAAAAAATAAAAAAAAAATAAAAAGAGGACAGAAAGTAGGGTCTCCATGAAAATTCAGAGCAGAAAGGAGTGGATGGGGGTGATCGCAGAGAGGTAGTCTGTTTTAGTTGGACCTGGAACTTGACGTATCATTTTGGACTTCCCCTTTTTGCAGAAAGAACCCATTTTCTATCCACATTTTCCCATCAACCAATCATCATCTTTCTCCCCTTAACTTGGAACCAATTTTACTGTATTGCCTTATCTATTTTAAAATGGTTATATGTTTCTCTCTTTTCCTTTCTGACCAAAATAGCTAAATTTGCTTTCTTCCTTGTTTGTTCATTTGGATGATTTATATGTACTATGTTCACAAGTTTACTTAAATTTTCTAGGTAAAAGTTTAAAAATATTTAGATTTTTCAACGCCAGACTTTAGGTTTTTGAATTGTTTTTAATTATTATGGCTATTTGAACTATGTAATTCCTATGTAATTTTTCTAGCCTAATCCATTTTTGCAAATGCCCATGCTCAAAGAAATAATATAATAACACTGTAATATTTTACCAGTTCAAAGTATTGATGATTTGTTTCAAAATTTACCCAATTCAATTTTTCCTTATTTTATCATTTATAATATTTTATTTGTTTATTTGGTTTTCCTTTCAACCCATAATTGAAAGGAAGAAAGCATAAATTTCAGTAAAAATCTTCAAATTTTGCATATGTCCTTCAACATAATTAGGACATTTAATGCAAAATGTAACTTTATGGTATTAAATATCAAATATCACATTCAAAACCATGCACAAAAGTTTGAATAATGAAGACCATCCCCACAAAGGCAAAATGTACGGACATTAAGAGGGAGGTATACATAATGAGAAGAAGAAGACAAATAAAGATGTTGATTTTAGTAAAACAGCTTTGAAGGGATGTCTTGTGTCTGGCGTGTTGGTTGGAGTTGATTTTCTTCCAGCTTTACTTGAAGATCTCTGAGCAGTCACATGGCTGTGGTTGTAAAAGGCTAAACATTATAAGGGCACTTTGTGCTGTTCACTCTTTTTCTGGCTGGAGTATCTGCTCTATTATCCACAACTCTATCCATCACAGCTTCAAGGAACAGGAGTTCATGTTTTTACCACAAGGCAGCAAGCATCTTGACTTCAAATTTCTTGGCCTTAACTTAATTGTTGTTCAAAGATTTCTGACTATTAATCCTGTCAAACCAACATCCACAACTGTGTCAGAATGCACATAAAGATAATCTTTTCTGGTGGTTCATGTAATCTTTTCCAAAGTATAATTAGTGGGCACATACTAGATTATGTTTCAACATTCACATCTCTTTTTTTAGACTAAATGGTAGATAATCTTTAGAAGTGAGCTGGTAATGACACTGCATAAATTACACCTCTACTTGGCCATACAGCCTGTTTACTGCTGATTGCTGGGATGACACTCTCTGAAGCAACATGGAGAGTCTGTCATCAGGTTTGAATTATCAGAAGCAATGGCACATAAGCAATTATGCATTAGTTCTTGCTCCAATTTTTCATAACCAATTCATCAAGTTAAATGCAGAATACTTCCTAGAAGGCTACTTTAATATCTATTCATGTTACAGCAACTCAACCAAAAATTCCTCTGCCCATTCACTTGAGTTGAAATCAGCAGACTAGAATATTAGCATTTATTAGCAAGTTATGCATTTGCATATTTATGAGTAAAATCAATTAAGTTACCAGCCACTCATTGAGAGTTGAGATTGAACTCTCTTATTAGCATTCAACCGTTGCAGAATGAAACATCTTATCTGTACAACAGCATGAGTACGCCCCATGACCCCTTCACTATAAAGCAGGATGCTAATCCAATCTCCTACGCAAGAACAACAAAGAAATCTACATAAAGTCAAGCTCAAGTAATTCCAGTAACTAGTCGAATGGAGTTCGAGTATTAAAATGTTTAGCTTAATTAAGAGCTTAATCAACAATTTTTTTTTAATTTAATTCAATTATTTATATATTTATATATTATATTTAATAGAAATCTCTAATATTTACTACGTATTCTAACCATTCTAACCATGCGCAGATTCACATTTGGGGTAGTGGGGACATTTGCCCATATATTTTATATATCTCTTGCCTCCTTACTGAAATTTATCTTTACCTTCACATATCTAATATATCAAATATTTTCTTCAATTAACTAATTAATGTGTAATTAATAATTAATTAATTAAGTCTATATATTAATATAAAATATAATATTAAATATTAAATTAAGTTTGTGCAATTAATTATATGATTTTTACTATGTTCCTCATATAATTGATGACAATTATATATTATTTTTATATTTTTTCATATAATTGCTAACAATTATACAATTTTTACTATGTTTATTATATAATTGCTGACAGTTATATGTTATTTTTATATTTTTTTATATGATTGCTGATAATTATATAATTTTTTATTATATTAATTCATATAATTGATAGTAGCTCTATGTCATATTTCATATATAATCATAAAATTTCTAATAATTATATGGTTTTTATTATGTTTTTCCTATAACTGCTGATAATTATATGTTATTTTTTGATTATGATCATATAATTACTAATATTTTAATTGTTAATAATAAATATAATATATTAAAATATTAACCGATTTCCACAAATTGAAATTGATGTCAATTATATTGATAAAATGTGTTCTGAAAATATAATTGAAATTTTACTTATGTACCAATGGGGACCACACTTTACCCCATTGAAATTTTCTCCTAGATTCACTCCTGATCCTAACCATATGTGATAAAAGTATCAATTCGAGTTTACTTGAACTTATTTGAGTTTTAACTTGCATCAACAAAATTACTTTGAAATTTAGAATAATTATTAAGTCAAGTTGAGCTTGAAAATATAAAACCTATATTGTTGAGTCATGTTGGAGCCTGAAAAAATAAAACTCTATGAGGTTGAATCGAGCTTGAGCTCAGCGCTATGTTGATTCGACCCAACTCAATTACACGACTATGGTGGGGGATAGGGGGAAGATCAGATGCTCAAAGGTGATTGATCAATATTATCCTATAATTGTAATATGGAGATTCTCAGTTCAAAAGAGAAAAGAAAAAAGAAAAAAATTTCACCAAAGAAAGCTGCATAAATTTACTCGCAGAACATGAGAATAACATTTCTGTTTTCAAATAAATTAAAGCTATACAGAAAAGGCAATTGAGAATCAAACCATGGATCTTAGTGCTGTTATACAAAAGTCACGTTATTGACAAATCAGTAGAATCAATTCAATTTAAGTCTCTTCTACTTGAACTGAGAAACACATCTCATTACAAGTCTCCCACCCCCTGCCTTCTTTTGTCAATAAACATAATTATTTCAATCTGTCTTGGTTGTTTAAACTGAGGTTATTACCAACAAAGTTCAATCCTCTCTTTGTGATAAATACTTCAATTAACTATTGTACTCTAAGGCCCCACTCAGTTGAACTTCTTGATGGTAGCTAGCCTAATCGTCCTATAAATCCTGACCTTTGTGCGAATTCCTTAGTTCTACTGAACAGTTAATTTTCTCACTTCACACGTTATATTTTATAGCTACCAGAAAATGTAACCAAATGAAAGAATAGTGCTACAAGATGTGTGTTATAACTACTAGCAAATGTAACCAAATGAAAGAATAATGCTACAAGATGTGTGTTATAAATACCACCATTTTGCAATTGAGAGAGAGAAGCCGAAAGCTCCAAGTTAGAAACCTTGAGGTGGGCAATAGCCAATTGTTGAAATTCTAATTAGTCTACCCAAAGATGTCAGCAAGCCAGCTCAGTAATAGCACGTCTCAAGCATGTTTCCTACGCCTGGATGCAGTTGCTACCAATTATAGAGGACAATACGAATATTAGAAAAAGTGAAGAGTAAGTTTGATCAATAAAATGTTAACTTTGATAAATGCATCAGTTTGAATTTAGAATGTGATTTTGAGATTAAACAAGAAAGACTAATATTGTCCTTGAAAATTTCTTAAATGGAAAACTTAGTGAAAATTTTTTAAATGGGAAATTTATGTTTAAGTTTAACTATTAAAATTAAGAGGTCAACAACTATGGAAAACAAAATATAAAATAGAGCTGATAGAATCAGTAGTCTTAAAAATTTCAACAGCCAACAACTATTTGTTTTATAATTAGAGCAAACAGTCGTTAGAGGTCAATTAGCTACTAATTGTTTCCATTAACTGAGCCAAATACTTGCTAAAATTAATTACAGCACTTTGACATTCAATAGTCCTTACCTATTATTCAATTGTTGCCTATATTTGCCGACATAAGATCATCTACCACTATATGCATGTTCAAAAGAACAGAAACTCATTAATGATCCTTTCCAAAATCAGAGATTGTATAAGATCCTACTTCTGATGCAAGACCATCATATTAGTGAAAATTTAATTTCGTCTACAAAACTATGGTAGGGGATATGTGAATTAGGCATTTTGGTCTAGTTGGTGAATAGATAAATATGCCTGTAACTTTGATGCTGATTTTGGTTCTTTGTTTGTGCTAATTAGCAACTTTTCATGTCTACTGGAGACTTTTTTACTTTGTAAACCATTCTCCTTTAGTATAAATGTAGTGCTTGTTCAGAATAGTCCTATTTAAGAGTATTAACAATTCTAATATACAAATAAAAAAAGAGATGTTGAATCTGTTGATATAATTTAATGTAGCTACATTAGAGACCTTGCTTATGAAATATTGAGTATCTGGTTTAGAAGGTGTCTGTTTCAGTGGATGCAGTTTCCCTTCTTCTGTTTTTTCTGCTCCTTAAGCAAATTTTAGTCCATGATATTCTCTATTATGTCCAGTCCGGAGTACACCCAACTTCATTGTATTAGATTCAACACTTGTTTCCAAAACTTACTCATCCAAAATCCTAATTCCAAACACCACATACCTCAATTATAGCCTGTCAGTGCTACAGACATGAACTCTCAGATGCCAGTGATAGAAGGGCAGAATTCTCGTCACCTGTCCAGCAAGTGTATTCTCATATTTAAGCCACATAGCCACTCCTGACCTTTCAGAATTACTTATGTGATTTGCTAAAAAAATTGATCTTTCAAACCCAGACCCTTTGTTATTTAACTAGAACCTATAACCCCTCGTGAAATAAAACTTTTGTCCATCATAAAAGCAGCAGTAGGTATAGACAGCCTAACTTGTTCTGCAACCTATTCATAAATCTATTTACACCAAAGTACGGAAAATACAATTGTATGTCTTCCAAGTCACTGGCACTACAAAATATTTAGGTAAGAGAGGAAAGAGTCTTCTTTCTCAAGTTATTGCAACAAATTTTAAACTAGTAACTGAACAAGACCAGTATAAGTACCTGGCATAAAAATAGAATTTTAAGTTTGTTCCAGAATTTACAAAAGTACTTCAAAATAAAAATTGGTCCATATTTGGAGTCTAGTTGATATTTTCACACCGATGTTTCCTTAACTGCCAGGGAAAAGATATCTACTATCTTATAGATTTGTCAAATAAATACAAAAATAAAATCGAAATCCTAGAATTATTTGTTTGTGCAAAGCACAACGAAAGAAAAAAAATTGAAATAACCAATCAACTCAAATACAAAAACAGCAGATATGAGATATGTAAACTTCTGCTGACAAGTGAAATATCTTGACAAAGAAAAACCCGGTTAAGAAGCCAACCTTCCCATTGTGGTTTCAATAGACGAATGAGATCTTCACTAAGTAGCTGTCCCCTTCTTTGTCAATGATTCCCTCTAGCTCTTATAGGAAGTCGGCCTATCTGATGAGCTCAAATGAATATTATGTTTAGACATGTCTATTCTGTTAGGATCTTTTGGCTGCGGTTTCTCTTTGGCCTTGCCAAGGTGTTTCTGGACCAAACTTTGTCTTCCAACATTCCTTGAAAACCCTCTTGGATTCAAATTCTTCTTATTTGCTCTTGATAAACTCGACTGAACATTTTTATGAGCATGTATCCTATTCCCACCTTCCTCCACCTCCTCATCATTGTCGTCATCATCATATTCATAGTCATCGTCATCCTCAAGATCAGAATCTTTATCATTAGACTCCATAGTATTCTGATCATCTTTATATCTCCGGTCTTTAGATTCATGGAATGTCTTCTCTTGTTGTTTACTTCCAACTGGAAAAGCAATTGCTTTACGATCTTCGGTTCCTGTGTTCATGAGGTGAATATACTGATCCCTTATATTCATCAGTGGATTCTTCTCAGTTAGGACTCCCCTCTTATAGGCCTCCCTCAAAACCACTGTATAAGTTCCTCCTTTACTTGACAAGTAAAATATTCCTGGATGGTGAAGCAATGCTCTCTTCAACCTTGAACAGATTCCCAGCCACTCTCCTAAAGACAGCAAAGTATGCTTCTCCAATTTCTTTGAAACAGAAAGACTGAGAAGTTCATGCAAAATCCCCAAGGCCCACTTGTCTGATTCATCAATAGTAGGCCCAAGGTGTGCTGCATTCTCATATGGAGAAATACAAGGCAACTTTTACCACTCATCAAACCACTTATTCAACTGCTTATCCACCTCAAAACCCTTTGAAAATTGCAAAGAAAAAGCAATAGGCATCCCCTTTTTGTATCCCAATCTACCATTTGTCGCCTTCAATTCCATGAATGAAGTAGCCAATTCATTACTCCAACAAACCAACTCCAGTCCCAAATCTGAACTCAACCCAGATTACATATCCTTAAATTAAAAAAAATGAGATTCAGAAAAAATGGATTGTTTAGAAGAGTGGAATCAAACTAGGTGTATGGAATATATATAAATAATGAAAGTAATACCAATTGTACGGAAACAGTCAGGAAACCCAAATCCCATTTTATAGCATGAAGAGTACTTAATGGTATTTTGTCAATTGTTAGCAATATCCTGCCTATAACTATCACTCTGATAAACTAAAGGCTCCTCAGTATCAATATCAAGTATCTGAGGCGTGAGTTTGTTGTGGGGATGCAGGGAGAAATTCTTCGAATATTGAAGGGTATTTCCGGATGAAGTCGATAGGGCGAATGGAAATTTTAAGGGATTCCTTCCGTTGAGAGATGACAGAGAGAGGGAGAGATTTTGCTGGCTCTGATTTTATCAGGTTCTTGATGTTCATCATGGGCTTCAGGTGCTTTTCTCCCTGCACTGCACGGTCAAGGCCCCGGTCGCGCAGGTGTTTGACGTCGGCGAAGTCGACAATGCGACGGAGGTGTTGGTAATGGCGGCAGCGGTCATGTTTAGAGAGATAACGGAATAGGAATTGCATCCTTTGGTGGAGTGAAGCCTGACCTGAGCATGCAGCCGCAGAAATGAAGGGGCAGGGTTCAAGCAGGGTTTTGGGCTTAAGAGGAACTATTTAAGTCCCGTATTTTGGATAAAAAATAATTAGCTATGTCAAATTGTACTGGTGCTCCGATCTGATTTAGCTTTTGAATGGGATGATTTTTTTTTTCCACCCCTAACTCTCAAATTTTTTTATACAAAATGGAGTGACTCAATTCAGATTTTTACCCTGATTTATATATATATATATATATAATTATTTATATTTTAATATAATTAATATTTTTTTTAAAATAATAAAATAAAAATATAAACTAAAGTAAAAAATATATTTTTGACTTAAATAATTATATAATTAATTAATTAATTAAAATTAAAAAATAGAAAATATTTTTTAACATTAAAATTAAAAAAATTAATAAAAATCGGAAGGACAGGGTGAGGTCAGAGATCCCCGTTCCCTTGTAGTGTGAAGACGAAAACTCTAAAAAAAATTTTGGCTGAGATCGGAGTGACCGAACGGGATTTGGGGTCGGAGATGAGGATGGAAAACTCATCTCATTGTCATTTCTAAAATTAATGCAATTTTATTTTAAATCGACTTAATTAAACTCAAATATATTTAAATGGTGAAAATATAAAAGTAATTTAATAATTAATAAAAAACTATTCGATTAACCTTCTGAATTTTACGAACCGAATATTATGATACTCGAATTTGACTTGATAAACTACTTGAGCTCGAGAGTTTTAATCTATTTACTTCGAGTCGAATTTGAATGTTATACGAATTGTTAAGTAGCTCACCAATAATTTATGTTTACGAGGAAAACAAAGATCCCTGGATGCTTACCGATTGCTGGTTCTAATATTGTTCCTATTGGCTATTCCTGTTCTCATCAAATCTCCTAGCTGCACCACATAATAGATCTCCAACTTCTTTGAAACCAAAAGACTAACAACTTCATGCAAAACCCCCACTGCCCATTTGTGTGATTCAGTAGAAGTAAGCCCAAGTTGTGACAGATTCTCATATTAGGCAGCTTTTGCAACGTAACATCTAATTTAAGGAAAAGATAGGATATCTTGGGATGATGGGGATAGAGCGAAGGGGGATTTCTAGGAAATTCACACGCTGAGGGATGACAGAGGGAGGAAGGGATTTTGCTGCCTCTGATTTGATCACATCGATCTTTGATGCTTATCATGGCATTCAGGTACTTATCTATCCGCACTGCATGGTCGAAGCTCCTCCGTATGAAGGGATAACTAAGAAAATGGCAGTGATCCTTAAGCTAGCGGCTGTATTGTTTGCTCATTCCCATTCTTTGGAGGAGTGAAGCCTCAACTGAGTTTGCTGGCGGTTGGGTTTCTGGCACTTTTGCCCTTCTCGTTCTCGTGGAATATTTTTATTACGAATTTTTTTTTAATTTTTTTATTTCCATTTATTATTGAATTAAATCTAATCTAATATCTAATCAAGAAATCGAGATTTTTACTTAAGTTTCAATTATGATTTTTTTTAAGTCAGATTCAAATATAATCTGTATCTATGTCCTAATCTATAACTTAAAAAAATTAATCTACAGTTTGTCTAATTCATCAAATATCCTAAAATCACTATGCTGTAATAATAAACTAATTTGAATTAGTTAGTCCATTAAAAAAACACATTTAAAAAGAAAAACCATTTTTTAATATTACACTCTAAGTCATTTTTTCTATATTTGTGGCTATTTTTATTATTGGATGAATAGAAAAAAAAATACCTTTTATAATTTAGTTATAAAATAATTTAATTTTAATTTGAATAAAATAAATTTATGTGGTGTAATGAGAGATTATAGAAAAAAAAATTTAATTAATTTAAAATTTGTTTGATTCAAAGTTGGCGCTCAGCTGTCAACAACCAATATGGGTTATCATCGTACTGATGATGACAATCAATGACAGTAGTTTATTGCAATAACTAATGATTTATAATTAATTTTAAAAAATATTTCATAACTTAACGATTTTAAATTATTTATAATTTATAAAATAACTATTAATAAATACATAATGTTATTAATCAAATAGACATACTAATTTTTATTTTTATTTTTTATAATACATGTTAAAATAACTATTAATAATTTATAATGCATATTTATTTCATATAAAAATAATTGATTAAACATAAAATTCTAATGGAAAATATAATTTTTTTGCTAGTAAAAAAATTATTATAGATTGATATTAGTATAAATAAAAAAATAAAAATTTATTTTATGTATTAAATGCCTAAAAATTAACTTTGAGTATGAAAAATCGAGAATTTCAAGATTTCATATTTTTTAATACAAATTCTAAAAGTTAACCGTTAGAATTTTTAGTAGTTAGCTTTTTTGCTTGCACAAAGCACGCAGTAGCAACCAACTGGAAAAAGTATACAGAAAATAAAGTTTTTTTAAATATTTAATTTAGTTTTTTATTTATTAGACCATTAAAAATTGAAAGTAAAAGTTAAATAAAATTGGACATTAATTTTATTTAAAAAATTGTCTTAATTGATTTTATAGTTTATATAATGATTGTTAAAATCAGTTTGACTCAACCGGTTCAATTAGTAAATTTACGGAATTAAATAGCAAATTGAATCAGTTAACACCTCATAATCGAGTATGATTTTACATGACCCAAAAATCAATCAGCCAACCAGCTGAACCATGACTTTAACATGACACAAAAATCAATCAACCAACCAGTTTGAACCATGACTTTTTCAAACAGATCACCGTTTTGCGGGTTAGACTCTTCAAGAAATTGCTAGAAATTCTGGAAAATAGTGAAGTGAGCAATGGGATTCGAACCTTGCACGTAGAGGGGAAGCCACTTCAATTTATGCATTCTATTTTTAAAAAAATTTATATAATATTATTCTCATAGATTTTCAAAGTTGCTCTCATTATTTAAGAAATATATAGAATTACTAAAGTTAAATTTAGGCCACGTTCGGCATCAATTTATGTTTTTGGTTTTTTATTTTTAAAATCATTTTAACTGTTTTATATTTATTTTGTTTTCAATTTTAATAAGTTTAAAAAATAAACTGTTCATAATTTTCTTTTAATCTTTTTCCCCGTTTTACTTTTTTTTATTAAAATATGTTTTTATGGAAGACCATGGCTTGGCAGTTTAATATGCTCCTTTGCTCCACCTCCACTTTCTCTATTAGTGTTATCAGTGTGAGTGATACTTTGCAAGTATACGAGATTGTAACAAGTAATAAAGAGGTGAATAGAGTATCGCTCCCACGAGTATTGCAAACTAACTACCAAAATTGTGTTAACCTACTACTATTTAGACAAATAAAAAATTAGATTAATTGGAAAGTAAAAGCAGTTAATTACAAACAACTTAGCTAAAAACAAAATAATCAATGAAAAAAAATTTTAAATGAAAACTAAATCAATTTAAGGTTAGGGTGGTTTGTTTTGTCACTTGGGTTTTTATGTTAATGAGTTGGATAAATTTGCAGTTAAGTTTTAATCATCAAAGCAAGGAGTAGAAAAATCCTAAATTAATTGATATGTTTTCCCAAACTATATCAATCCTATTGAATAAACCCTATTAACCTTTTATAATAAGGATTAATCAATGTATATCAAGTTGTATGATTTTTTTATCAAAAAATATCTTCCACTAGTCAAGTTGTATTACTCCCGTTCAAGCTATTTTCTACTTTAATTTATCATAAATCTATCCTAAGATTTTTCCTCTCGTATTTAACCTTAGAACTACAATCATTCATTTAGTGCCCAAGTAAATGAAAGCATTAAAAATAATAATAGAACATTGCAATGATAAAGAAAATAAAAAATAAGCAACCCATTAACTTTAAAACCCAAGCTATACAAGAAGCTACCTTGATATAAAATTTAACTCATGCTTTAAAAAATGAAAACACATAAGAAAAAAAGGATATTGAAATATTTTGAACTTTTAATCTTGATAAAAATATTAAAATATTCTTCACTTGATTAGCTCATATCCCAAGGAAAAACTCCTCTCGTGGATAGAATATTCAAAGCAATAAAAGAGTTGGTTATTCCTAATAATCCTCCCCAAATATAGAAAATAGGGGTTTAAATACCTTCCATAAAAAGAGAAATAAACCATAAGTGGAAAATAGGACAAGATAACCACTAAAATATCCTAAAATGCCCAAAATAACCCTTAAAATTTATATTCATCATGCCATCACAGTTTGGACGTCGGTTGGGATGCGGGCAAGTTCTGCCTCGATTTGACTTGGTAATTGAGCAAGCAAATTTAAAATTTTTTTAATTTAATTGATAGATTTTTTTTAATTTTTTATAAATTATTTTTTAAAATCTATTTATGTAGAAAATATTTATTTATCTATTATTTTTAAAAAACAGTTTTTAAAATTTAAAAATAAATTTTTTCCTTCAAAAATGTTTTTAATAAACTTACAAATAGATCATTCGTCCATCACAACTTATGATACAAGTTGGGATCAAAGTTGTGAGCGATGTATTTTTACTTTGCTTATGTTTGGCTAAAAACTTTCAACCTTGATCACTACCTAAGTCTTCTCGTCACAATTTGGGATGCTTTCCTTTTTGCAAGTTGAACTTTAAAATCTCCATGTAGCTCCTCAATATTCCGCAGTTGCTCCATTTTGGATTTTATCTAGCCCGAATTCAGCCAATTTAGTATTTTCATAAATATAAACATTTAGGCATTAAAATATTGTTAGGAGTTAACAAATATACACAACTTGACCTAAAAAAATATATTAGAATGTTGTGAATTTGAGAACTGACAAGCAACATCATGATCAGCTCCACCCTCCAAACCTAGCTTCTTTGCCTCCACCACAACCGCCTACACCAGATCCCGTTCCACCATCTTCACCGCTACTGTGCCATAACCAACACAACCACCTGTACCATATCCAGGACAACTATCGCCACCTCCTTTACCACCACCATTTGTTCCCCATATTAGAAACTCCCAACAAAGTCAATTGCTAAGACAAGACAAAAATAGTATAGAGGAGGAAGATAAAAGATAAGGAAAGATATAAGAAAATTGAAAATCACAAAAATCATGATTTGTGGATTCTTGAATTTTGATTTTTCATTCTAAAATAGTTTATTTTTAATCTAATAAAAGTGGGAATACTATTATTCCACCAAACAAGTTTTGTTTAGTTTTTTTTTTTCCAAATGAAGTCTCTAAAACGCAAACGTATCTGAACACAACCTTAATTATTTTTATTTTTCATTATTAATATACATTATGGTAAAATTTTTACATAAATATTTTGATTCTATCAAAAAAATATTTTTTTATTAAGAAATGAATATTGTAATGTAATTTTTAAATTTTTTTGTTTATTTTGATTTAAAAAAATTAGAATATATAAATTAATCAATTTTATTTTTATTAAGATAATAAATAAAATATGTACGTTATTATTTTTGTGAATGTTTTTAAATATGGTTATGTACTAATTTGAACAATTGATATTAGTATTTTAAATATGTATTGTGTATGAAAAAAAAATTAGTATAATTATTTTTCATATTTTACTATGTATGGATATATTAAAAGTCATATTTTGATAGAATTTCGTTTTGATTGGTTCAATCTCAATTGAATCTATGACTTTCTACTTTTTACCTCTTTTGATTCAGGTTAGATTTGAAAATATTATTTTAGGTATCTAAAATATCTATTTTCATAAACATATATTTTGAGCTTTGACAATATATTTAATATATTAATATATTCCAATATAAAACTATTGGTCATGGTTGACAAGGTATGATTTCATAAAATACCAAAACCAACCAATTGGCCGGTTGAACCATGACTTATTCAAAATGGTCATAGTTTGACCGGTTAGATTGATTAAACAATTGCTGAAATTTTGAAAAATAATGAAGTGCACATAAAACATAAGGGGGTAAAAGTTGGAACTTAAACCACTAGGCGACTTCAATTTATGTGTTTTGTTTTTTTATAAAATTTCATATAATATTATTCTTGTATTTACAAAGTTGTCCTCGTTATTCAAGAAACATATAATAATTGATAAATTTAATTTAATTGTTTGTATTTTTATTATTAACAAATATTATAATAATTTTTTGATATAAATAATTTTTAAAAATACTTTAATTTTTATCAAAAAAATTATTTTAATTAAGAAATGAATATTGTAATGTAATTTTTTTTAAAAAATTGGTTTTTTATTTTTTTTTATTAAAATTATATAAATTAATTAATTTTATTTTTATTAAAATAATAAATAAATTATATATGCTATTATATTTCTGAATATTTTTATGATGGTTGTGTATTATTTTTAATTATTAATATTAGTATTTTAATCATGTTATTGTAAATGAAAACAAGTTTAATATAATTATTTTTAGGATTAATTATCGAAAAATACCAAAACTATTAGTTGTTTAATAATTTTAGCACATCCTATAAAAATTTATAAAATAATACTCAAACTAATTCTTTATCTTAAAAAATAGCTTTCAGTATAAAAATACGGCAACACTCTTCTTATATGGTAGTTAGATTCTTACGTGGCAGCCATATTTTTATGTAACTTTTTTTTGTAGTTTCTAAATTATCAAAAAATGACTAAATTGTTAGTAGTTTAACAATTTTAGCATGTTCTATATGAATTTGTAAAAAAATACTTAAATTAATTTTTTGTCTTCAAAAATATCTTCCAATATAAAAATATGACAGCTCATATGTGATTTTTTTTTTTTGTAGTTTTTAGAAGAAAAAAGAATATTAAAGAAGTCCCATTGCCTGCAATCAAACAAAACTCAAATATAAACATTGAAGAAAGCCAAAATTATGCATAAAATCAAATTAAATATATAATCTCCAAAAAATAATGTTGTTAATTGAATATCCAAATCCTTGAAATCTAGACCTAAATAAAATTCAAAAATCTTATACTCACAGTAACATAGCTAGCTGAATCCATGAACATTCATAAAATCAAATAGATAATGAATCATGCAACAATTAATACAAAAAAAAAATTAACCCAATTTTTTTGCACTTTTTTATTTCCCCTCTTCAAATATATGTCTAATAAATCAAAATCATCTAAATAAATGACTTGTCAAAAAAAGATTGTTGACTTAATTACAATGACAAATTTAAAAGTTTTGATCTTCAAGGAGAAAAATGAGAAAATAAAAAAAATACAAAGTTTACAAAATGAACTTAAATATTGGGTAAGAAATCAAAAACTTCCCTAGAAAATTCTCGAGCATACTTATTGAATTTTTCCTTCCTCCAATGACAATTGTGTTCATTTCATCATGTTATTGCGCTTTTTCTCAGAAACGAAATAAATAGTTATGATTTTTATTTTAAGAATGTATTAGGGTTATAAATGTTTATTTTTTTTCACTTTATATGGTGCAAAGCAAACATTTTTTATGATTTGACACTGATTCATTTAAAAAAAACACTCAAGGAAAAGTTATATATAAATCTAGCTACCATGCAGGAAAATGTAGTCGTAATTTTGTATTATAAGCTATTTTCGAAGATAAATAATTAATTTAGATATTATTTTTGTAAATTCTGATAAGGCATATCAAAATTGTTAAACGGTAAATAGTTTGGATGTTTTTCAGTAATTAATTTTTTCTAAGAACAACAAAGAAAAAACCACATATGAATCTAGTTGTTATGTAGGAAGAGTGCTACTATATTTTTTTACCAAAAGTTATTTTTAAAACAAAATATCAGTTTAAATAATTTTTTACAAATTCTGATTGGATGTGCTAAAATTGTTAAACGAGCAATAGTTTGTATATTTTTTCGATAATTAATCATTATTTTTAATATCTCACTATATATGTATATATTAAAAGTTATATTTTGATAAAATTTTACTTTGCTTAGTTTAATCCCAATTGAATATCTAACCATAAACTCTTTACCTTTTCTGATTTGTTGACTTGGCTGAATTTGAAAATATTATTTTAAATATCTAAAATATATATTTTTCATAAAAAGAATATTTTAAGTTTTAACAATATATTTAATATATTCCAATATAAAACTATTGGTCATGGTAGAGGTGAGTATTGGTTTGGTTTGGTTAAAAAATGAATCGTATTCAAATAAATCAAACAGAAATAAAATTAGAATTGAATCTGATTGAACCAAAAATATTTCAATTTGGTTCAGTTTAATCAATTTTATAAATTAATTTATTAATTACCATAAAACTATAATTATTACTATATTCATCAATTATAAAAATTAAATCAATCATAATAAATTTATCAATTAATATAAATTAAAATTAATTATCATAATCTTATAAATTACCATAACTAAAATTAAACATACATAAATTAGTATAAAAATTATCATAAATTTATTAATTACCATAAATTAAATTTAGTTAATAAAAATTAAAATAAATTATTATAGTTCATGATTTTAGCAACTATCAAATATCAAAATTAATTATCATTAACAATAATTTTTTTATCTAAAAATTATAATTAATTACTATAAAATTAATAAATATATATGCAGAAATTTGGTTAATTTTTTCTAATCGGTTTCTCAACATTTCCAATCGAATTGAATAAATTGAAAACCGAATAGACCGAAATAGTTTGGTTTGGTTTAGCTCACACTTATATCATGGTTAACATCTCCTAACCAGATATTATTTTATCCAACACCATAACCAACCAATTGGCATTAAGAAATTGCTAAAAATTTGGAAAATAATGAAATACACTTAACGTCAACCACTAGGCCACATCAATTTTTGTGTTTTGTTTTTTCCAAAATTTTATATAACATTATTCATATATATATTTATAAAGTTGTCCTCATTATTCTAGAAATATAAGTAATTAATAAAGTTAAATTTAATTGTTTGTATTTTTATTATTAATATACATTATGATAAAAATTTTATATAAATAAATTTTAAATATTTTGATTTATATAAAAAATACTATTTTAATTATGAAATGAATATTGTAAAGTAATTTTTTTAAAATTTTTGTATATTTTGATATTTAAAAATTAAAAGCATATAATTTTATTATTATTAAAATAATAAATAAAATATAGATGCTATTTTATTTAAGAATGCTTTTAAATATTGTTATATATCAATTTAAATTATTACTGTTAGTGTTTTAAACATATTATTATGTATAATATAAATATTTTTTATATTTTACTATGTATAAACATATTAAAATTATATTTTGATAGAATTTTTATCTAATTGGTTCAACTCAATTGAATCTTTAACCTATAATTTTATGCATTTTGATCGAATTTTAAAACATTGCTTCATATATAAAAAATATATATTTTCATAATCTGAGTGATGAGTCTTTTGAGTTTTGACAATATATTTAATATAATTCAATATAAAATAAAACTATTAGATCATTATTTACCTTATTTTGGCATAGACAAATGGAGATTAGCTTACCATTGGCTCTCCATGCCATCTTTACCGAAAAGGCACCCTACTCTACAAATTGGAGTTGGAGTACACTGTCAACCCAATACAGATTCAACTCCCACAAGAAAATACAATAAACAGTAACACAACTGGGAAACCTTATTTGCGCTCCCGTTCGCTTCCACTGCCATCGGAAATCAACCATGGCCGCTTCCTCTGCCGGTAATCCACTCCCGGCCAACGCATCATCTTCATTCGATTTCTCTGCCGATTTCCCGACGAGATCATCGCTCACTCCAGATCAACGAAAGTTTTGCTCAGAGGCTCTCCAATTCTTCCAAGAGAAGTTCCAGAATCCCGTGAAAATCAATCGAGAGTTCGCTCATTTGCAGGTTTTTTTTAAATTATTTTTGCTTTCTTTGCCTTCTATTTGCTTACAATGAAAGCTAGTTTAAGATGAGCTTTATGCTTATCCACCTGAATTGTGATGTGCAATTATGCTTGTTTGCTGAAAAATATAGAGCAAGAAAGAGGAAGCGAAGGTACTAATCATTGGTGCATTTTTAATATCATTTCTGAAATTTTGAGAATAGAAAAGGTAGAATTAGCAAATATAGTTTCTCAGCGATTTAGTCACTGAGAATGGAGTTTTTCAGGAGGGAGCTCTTTTCATCTTGAGCTTCCCTTGTTTCTCTTGACTGAATATCTATTAATGGAATTCTTATTGAGAACTTAATATAGTTTATAACATTATATCCATTATTCAGAATCGTGTCAAATTCATTTTTTGATTTTCAGGCTAATAGGATAACACCATCTCAAATGGCCAGAAGCAGTAGAGTGGCTCTTGATGGTGTCAACATGAGCAAAAATCGCTACATGGATGTAATACCTTGTAAGTTCCAGTTTATAAACTTTCTCTAATAACTTTCAAAAAAAAATTAATTAGCATTTCTTTAATACTGCCAATTTCAGTTGACCAAAACAGGGTTATTCTTAATCCATGTAAGGATTATAGAGGATCTGCCCAGGGCTATATCAATGCAAGCCTCATTATGGTAGAAGTTTTCTGACTTCATGATTTAGTTTATTTTCTATCAATAGAAATACATATGAGATGCTTGAACTAGATTCCAGCATGTGACCCCTCAAAGATTCCTCTTTTATGCAGACTTCTTCATCTGAAAGCATTTCTCATTTTATAGCCACACAGGGTCCACTACCACACACATATGAGGATTTCTGGTAAATGGTCATGCAATACCGTTGCCCTGTGATCCTGATGCTTACTCGCTTAGTCGGAAATTACAAGTTAATTCACTGTCTTAGGCTGAATGAAATTTATTTTAGTCATATGCAATTACTGATTTACTGTGAATTCAGTTGAGTGCATTACCAATATTTTCATGCTCAAATAAAAAACAAGGCTACTTTCATTTCTTTCTTCAAAAGCATTTATAACTGTCCTGAATTTTCAGATAGCCTATGTGTCAAACTTTTTTTTTTTCATTACCTTAACTTTTACAAATTTTGTTTGTTGTTTCTACTACACCAAATATAAGTATCAACTTAGCTTCTAATTTTATTTTCAGTCAAATAAATACATAATCCAAGCCTTAAGTTTTCACTCTAAAAGAAATTATTCTTAAAGCGAACTTACGTATTGTGCTGGCCTGTGATATTTGTTAAATATTGATTATGTAAAGTATCTTAATGATAAAGAGAACATCTATCTGTCATGGTTCTATTCCCTCTTTTAACTACCTTAATATTTTCTTCCTTATGTTTATGTATTTTTTTCTCTTTCTTAGTATTTTTTTTCCATTTACTTATGTTTATGCTTTCTTTCTTTTTTTTTTTTGTGTGTGAATGCACAGTATCAATATATATATATATATATATATATATATATATATATATATATATATATATATATATATTCCTACTGAACTACGATTTCATTGAATAAGATTTAGTCTATGCTTTTAACCTTTTTTCTTGAATATACAATGCAAAATATATGCCTTTAACTTGCATATAATTTATTATATTTAAACCATAAATTACTGAATATTGAATATATGAAAAAAAAATGTAAAAGTTTTAAGACACAACATGGTCCTCATATTTCTCACAATAAGGCTATATACAGCAAATAGGAGCCTATCCCCCAATCTGAACCCCTTCTTTGTTGCTTCGAAAGGGAGAGACTAATATAAGACTGCCTTTCTTTCTTTTTGTTTTTTTGTCCCATCATTGAGGATGATGATGGGTTGTCAATTGGCCAAATCCAGAGGTGAGAGATAGCTGATGATACAAAACTCAGAAACTAATGTACTGGGAGTTGGTAAAAATGCCACCAGATCATGCATGCAACTAGATTGCAAACTAGTTTTATTCAATGTAGCACGCACACGAATAGGGATACGAACGCGAACATAGAAATGGACACTGGGAAACGACATTTCTAAAAAGTATAGGACATAGACACGGATATGGACACGTGTGGAAAATATGTAAATATAAAAAATATAGGGGCAAATTTATAAATAATTAAATTCAAGGGATATAGTTGCAAATTTTTATTTTTACATAAAATTAAAAAAATGATATACAATCAAGTTTTTTGAGCAATTATTATTCAAGCATAAAAGAACATAATCACATTATCATGATAATAAACTTAAAAAAGAAACACAAATTTCATAATCACAATTTATAAATCATAACTAAAAATCTAAAATTTTCATAATCACAATTTATAAAGTATTATCATGATTTTGAATTTTAAGTCGGACAAAGATTTTAGGTTTTCTGGAAGGGAAAAACGCGTTTTTAACTTAAGAAATGCGTTCTAATTTTTAGAAAATTACAAAATGAACCTAGGACATTTTGTGTTGGTGTCTGTTGGGTGTCGGTCTCAGAAACGTGTTGGAAGTGCTATACGTTATGCATTTGCGATGTCTGTGCTTCATAGGTTTTATTAGATGCAAACTGCTTTTGTTATCCTATATGGTTCTCTTCTTTTTTCTTCCCTTTTTGGTCAACAAATCTTCAAACCATGGGAAATAGTTTCCATTTCAACCTAGTTTGGGGAAATATATTCTTACACTGTTTAAGAAAAGTCTTTCTATACTCTTTTGAAATGGCTGAATTTAATTATACATTTGAAATCTTGTTTTGGTTTCATTCTGGGATTTATTTTGGAATTTGAATTGTATGTGCAGATAGTAAAATGTGGAGATTACTTTCGAGCAGAATATGGTCCTAGAGAATTTGGAAACATATGCATAATTACTAAATGGATGAGAACTATTGACACTTCATTGGTGTTGCGCAACTTGGAGGTGGGCTATAAAGAGGTAACTTTTATTATTAATCAGCCGAAGAATTGTTGATGGAGATGTGTGGATTTTTTAAGCAAGCCAAAATTGGAAACTGTCTGATGAGTTATGGGATGATCTGGCAACGTGAATATAATGAAGATGCAATTTTTTCCCTAATAATCAACTAGCTGGTTTATGTGTTCTGGATACATTATCATATTAATAAAAAAACATATCTTTTGGTTGCCAGGGTTATATTCAGCACAGGTTAAGGAACTAATGTCCAAGATTGCTGTGAATGTTTGGGCTAGTATTGTTTATTCAGTGTATAAACTTGATTTTAGATTCTAGAAAATCATGCAATCAGGAGAAATGGTAAGTGAAGAAAAATGTGAAATACTTTGATGATAGCTGTTGAAGAGTTGGAGGCAGCAATTGCATTTGGATCCAGTTCTTTCTCAAGTGTGATGACTCCATACACTTGCTATGACAAGGCGAATCTTTTACTGGAGCATATTATTAGTGCATCTGGTTTCTTGCTGAACTGGTATCAGGTATTGTAGATTATATTTCTACACAGAGATACCATATCCCAAAAATAGTTAATCATGGTAGCTTAGAAAGGGATAAAAATTAGTTTTGAGATTTTTAATTTTTGGTAAATAATTTTTTTTGGTTTCTGGATTTATTCATTACCATAAAAGTTGTGGGGAGATGATGGATAGGGATTCTGTTATTGCTATTTATATTTGAAGTTAAGATGTGCTGAATTTCACTTTTGCTGGAGAATAGTGTTTAACATTGAAGGAGAGGTCTCAGCTATGTGGAAAACTACATTTTTATGTTTGAGAAGTGATAAAAACTGAATAGAGCTAATTGCTTACCACTGAGATGAGCTGAAGGTGGAGGTCGAGGGAAAATTATAGTAAGTGGTGTAGCTGGACAATATCAGTTGACACCAAAATTTTTGTCTCTCTTTCTGTAGGAGCTGGTCAGAGTCTAGTATTACTATTAAATTGTTTGTTTAAAGGACTGGTATGGGCGCAATTAGTTTATAATTTATGATAGTGGGAAATAAAGCCCTTCTAGAGGGTTTAGGATTTTGTTTGATTGTATGCTTTGTTATTCCAGTTTTGGAGGAATATATGCTGGACCATAGGATTCATCTTCATGGTTGGACATTTTGTTTAATGGCTATATAATGGGTTTGGACAGTCTGCCAATGTTTCTTGCTTCTGTGTTTTATGTAATGAATGGAGAGAAGTCCATGTCAGATCAACCTAAAATTAGTATTAATGCCACATTTGCTACCTTTGCCACCTTTGCTTCAACAGGTAAGAGATGGCAAATATGAACAATTATGGGTCCCTTTGTGTGAACTAGTGACCCAGCTGCAGTCATATATATTAAAGGCTGTGATCAGAAAGGTGCTCTGTGTAAAGGTTTCCTTTAACAAGAGTAGAAGGCTTTTCCTTTGATGGAGGTGCATATGAATTAATGTTGTCCTTTTGGTTGATGTATATCTCAGTTTGAGCCTGTAGGTTTTCTTCTTTTTTTTTTCTTCATCTTTTTGTTTTTTCCCCGGGTAAGCCAGGGGAACATGGAATTGTTGTAAGGTCTTTATCAAAATCATTCATCCTTGTATAAGTTCATTGTTGCATTAAATGTTTCGAGACATGAAAATTGGTTTTTGTGTGTTCTGGCAGAAGAATTTGTGGTCGGGTTCTAAAAGTCCTCTTTTTCATTTGATGTGGCTTTTGTGCATCATAAAACATTTTCCAGAAGCAAGAAAGTTATACTTCAATGATGATATATGTCCATTAGAGCTGTTGAGTTCTTGGATCATCTGTCAATCCATATTTGGTTGCTGGTGCTTTCTTCATTTAGCATCCTTTTGTTCATGCATGGACTTGTGGTTTATTTGTTGTCTGGTTGGAGATTAGTACGGTGTGTGGAAACCTAATTGATTGTGAGTCTGGGACCATAAAATGAAGCTTGTGAGAGAGAGGAATAAAGGATGGCAATGGCATGGAATTCAATAGTTGAGCTTCCAATAAACCGGAACATTCTGTGTCACTTTCCGGATTTTCTTTCTTATATAGATTGTTCCCTGCCTCAGGTCATTGGTTTGGAGGCTATCAAATTTTATTGGTTATTCTTTTTATGAAATTTAATGACAAGTAAAAGATGGCTTTTTTGCGATATTGAGGGAGTACTTGTTGAACGGCTTATTGTTGGCAAAGTTTGTTTAGATGGATGACTCACTAGGGTTGAGAATTTGGGTTTTTGTGGCCCTATTGGATATATCTCTTTCTCTGAAGTTCAATTGATTTGGTGGGAAAATTTTTGGGAACAGGAGCTGTTTAGTCTTGAGGTTGATGAACTTGTTTTTCAAGGACACCAGCATTTACGTGCACTCCAACGTACTTGCTTCATTATTTTATTGGTGATTCTTAAGCTCAGAAAGTTCATCTTAGTACATATCCTCTATCTATCTGACTTGTGGATTATATAAACCTTACACAACTGGACCATGTTATTTCCCACTGATTTTGAGCCAAAAAGAAACGTTGCATGTGTTAATACTCAGTGTCTCACAGCCTCAAATGCCCCCGATTTTATTATCTCCTTGTCATCTTCAAGCACAACATATTCACCTGCATGGCTATAGTTAATTTCTGATTTCATGGAACAAGCATTTATTATACTCTTTTTTCCACCCAGGCAAAATAAGGTTATCACCTTAATTAATTAAAATATTAGATTTTTATGTTTTCCTCTTTTATTTTTCAGTCAGAGGAGCCACCCAAGTCTGTATTGCATATTCTGTACCCTGAATGGCCTGACCATGGAGTCCCTGAGGACACACATGCTGTGCGCGAAATCTTGAAAAGAATATACCAAGTGCCACCTAGTCTTGGCCCAATAGTGGTCCACTGCAGGTTTGCCTAATGTCTCTTCTTGTTTATGATGCCAAGTGAACTTAGGGATCAACATATATCTGAGGCTACATTTCTCTTGTTCAGTGCAGGTATTGGTAGAACTGGAACATATTGCGCAATTCATAATACAATTCAGAGAATCCTTGTGGGGGACATGTCTGCTTTAGATCTTGCTAATACCATAAGCATATTTAGGTCCCAACGTGTTGGGATGGTTCAAACCATGGTATTTTCTTAATCTCAAATCCATTTTCTAAAATGCTTTACCGGGCCTTCAAGAATTTCTATAATGGTTTCAATGAGCTGATCTGCTGGCACTCTGCGAGTCTAATAATAATGGGAATTTGATTTTATTGCTAAGTACATCATTGAAAAATCTATGGAGAATTACCAGCTAATCAAGCAGGAAGTTGTGGTCTATGGATTCCTAAATAGGGCCCTGGGAAAAAAAAAAATCGGAGAAATTTTTTTCATTATTTCTCTGGTTTCTGGAGGTCAGTTGGTCAGTCTAATTGGTGGAGCTAATAAAGGATTTCTGTTGGTGTAGCTGAAAAATAAAATCTGCCTTTCTAGGAGTGACACCTTTGCTTCTTAGGGTCACAATTTATCCTACCATTGTTGCCATATTACTTTTTTTGTGCTGAAGTTAAAATCAAATAAATTCATAGCTCCTAAGGTTTTAACAAATTACAACAAAAAAATAAATGTTTAAAAAATTAACATTGCACCCCCTGTCGTTTCAGATAATGCTCATTAATTTGATACTATATGAATTTTAAACATTGTAATGCAATACACTATACAATTTTTTTTTTTAATTTTATATTTGAGATGTTTTTGTGTGAATTTTCTAGATTTCATGTATAGTCTAATGGTATTTTATAAAAGTTTAGAGTTTTTACTCGTTAACGACTGTAACTGTTTGACAAACAATACATTCAAGTCTCAACCTTCATAATTATTATTTCGGGAGTGTTTGGGATTGCCGTTAGATGTCCAAAAAGTAAATTTAGAATTTTTTTGATTTAATTGACTGATTTTTTTAATTTTTTATAAACGGTTTTTCTTAAAACTTATTCTGGAAAAAACATCTATCTTTCTGTTTTTCTCTAAAAATAGTTTTCAAAACTCAAAAAAACTAAAAATAAAAAATTTTCTCATAAAGCGCATTTTTTAAACATAATGCCAATCGGACACTTCAAACAACATTTTTATCAAAAGACAATAAGTATTTGTCAAAATTAAAACCTTAGAGGGATTATTTGTAATTTGTTCCAATTCATAAACACTTGTAACAAATTAAATCAAATTAGTAGGTTATTCTGAAATGATTTGCTCAACGGCTAAACTTTTGTTGCATTGCCAAACTTAGCTGGAAAATAGATGAAAATGAAATTTTAGAATAAATATTTTGGTGTTACGAAGATTCACATTATTGTTGTTTTATATTCTGATTGGTACATATGAAGTATTATGTCAGTAAATTTATCTGATTGTTCTCATGCTGTGATTAATGTGTTATCTCTACCTGGTTTGCCACCTCTCTAATCTTTTCTTCTTTCATTTTGGGTTTGAGGGAATGATAAGCGGTGTTACTCTATTCTTTGTTGCTACTAAATAGAGTATCAAGGGCACACAATTTTTATGAAATACGTTAAAGTACTGCTGCCTCAATTTATGCTGATTTTGCTGGCTTACTGTCTATTAGGATCAATCAATACTTCTTCTGCTATAAAGCTATCATGGATGAATTAGAAGACCTCATCTCAGAGTGCAACATTTGATTCCTCAGATAGGGTATGTTGCTTGTTTTATTAAAATTGCAATTTCTACTGGATTATTTTTCATTTTGTATCTTTCATCTTCATTTGCAGAATGGTAGGCTTTTGTGGCTCTTATTCGCTTCCTTATTGTTTCTTTTTTGGTGGTATGTGACTACTATAAGAAGTCACAGTTGATTCAGCTGATGGTTTTTGTGTCTTTTATAGCAGCATGCTTAGTGCCCTGTGACTGAAAGCAGTGCTGGATAAAATGAAAAGAACTACAGCTGCTTGCTTGTTTTCAGAGTCGGGAGTGCAAATTGACGGTGCTTCATTGTGCTTGTACTCCTACAGCAGCTCGATGCAACTTTATTGTTCTTGTGAAACTAAGATTGGTCAGATTGCATTGAGCAACCAATTCTGTATCCGTAATCCTCGCACTTGTTAATGGACACCACAAGGAAGCCGGTGGAGTTCCTCCATTTTTAATGTTTCAATAAACTGCGAATGGACAAGAGTTACTGCAAGATCAGGTCCTCACTTCCCGAGATTCGACGCCAAAGGCCAAGTTGACATTTTCCTGGTTAGAAACAGTAATTGGCGTTTGAAAAATCATCAATGTGGAAATATTCGGCCAACTTATGTTTTCCAATTGGATTAACTTTGTGTTGATGCCAAAAGGAAAAAGGAGAAAAAAAAGAAAAGAAAAGGAAAAGGCCGGCAATAGATGTATGAGTTGATGCCATATATGCTGCTTATTCTCATAAACATCCACCTTTCTAACTAGTTTCCAGGAATCACAGCCTAGCCCTTTTGAACATAAGACCCAATATCATTGACCGAAAAGTCCAGATAAACTTATTTCCTTGTTTCTTTTAATAAATTCTATTAAGATGGAGCCACATGTTGACATTAAAATAACAGGGGTAGATCATTTGCTTTCCTTGTGGTATAGTTTCAATATTCTAATTTTAGTAATACAAAATGACTTGAGTTAATTCATGGTCCGCCATTGTCTAGCAAACAAAATTAAAATTTTGCGCCGCCATATTTCTTTAGGTGGGGAATTGAGAGTAGGCTCTTGGATGTTTATGGTTATAATGGTCTTCAAATTGTTAATTGTAAGTATAAATTACTAACAATTCAATCATTATGTCTACCAAACAATTCGGTCAGACATAAAATTAAAATCATACATTGTTTAACATATTTACTTTCTATGTAAGTGTACTCTGATGCTGTAAACCACTCTAATCATTTAAGTCAATTTCGTTAATCTCTAACCTTGACTGGATAAAACTTTTTTGTCCCAACATGAACCCATTTTAGATTATATTTATCCATGATAATTGATAAGATAATCTTAATTTATTACAAAATTTATGAACTATCGTTTAAAAAAAAAAAAAAGAGTTGAGCTTTTGCTTTTATAGGGGTTTTACCTACAAATTATATTATGGTCCCATTTGGATGATACATTTTGTAATATTTATTTAAATGATAAAAAATTATTTTTTAAAAAATATATAAAAAAACTAAAAATTGTACATGTAGAAGATATTGAATTCATAGTCCAACATAAACTTGAATAATTGTGTCTTACCTTTCCATTGCACTGTATTAAACATTAATTTTACAAAAAAAAAAATTATCAAATCATTGTGTTGGTATAAATGAAATTATATGATGCTACTCATTAGAACTTGGAATAATATTAAAATTCCGTCTTGAGCTAAGGTTAAAAATTTAAAATAAATGTTTTATGGGATTTTGACTTGATAATACATTATTTTTAAGAATATATCTCTCCATTAATATAGCTCCTCCTTACTATAAATTTTTCCCTATTATAATGAGTATTAATTTTTGTAACTTTTTGATTGGAAAAATACCATTTAACCCATGTTTTTTTTTTTAATCTGAATAACACAACTGAGTTTTGCCAGTAAGATAAAAAAATAATTTTAAGTGATGACTTTATTATTATTATTATTATCCAAATAATACTTCAAAATTCAGTGTTGTATAGCAATAATTTTTGATAAACGATCAAGTTTTAAGCACTAATCGTGTCTAGTTGGAGACAATAGTCCTCTTAATTGCAATTTTTATCCAACGAAAGTACTAAGATAATGAACTAACCAATAAATTAAAACTTACAAATATCTACAACATAAATAGGAATACTCTGACAAATGTTTAAACTTTAAAGAAAAAGGAGTAAAAAAAAAAATTCTATTTTATTTTTTTTAAAAGGAGAAGATTGTATACAACGCGCCAAGAACGAGAGTGGGAAAGGAGGAAAAATCCAAAATGGTAAACCGTGGTTAAGTAGCAGCAGCAGTGTGAAGAGTACGGTGGGTTTGAGTTTTGACTCTCTCTCTCTCTCTCTCTCCCAGCCTGCTGCTGGTTGTAATGTGTGCTATTTGGTCTTCTTCTTGACAGTCCTAGACTCTTTCTTTCTCTCTTCTTTTCTCACTCATCTTTTCTCTGCTGCTTCCCTCCCTTTCTAAAGCTTCAACCTTTGTTTATGTTTATGCATTTTCTGATCTCTCTCTTTTTACCTGTGTCTGTGTCTGCCTCTGTCCTTATTAGAAACAAACACCAACGGAAATCTCCTTTCAGATCTCTTTCTAGCTGCTAAGCTTTATCCATCTGTTTTGTACTTTTTCTTTTGTGTTGGTGCATATCCTAATTTGTTATATTTTGTCCTTGACTGTGTTTCTCTATTGCTGATTGATCCTTCCTCTTGGCTGTGGCTTGTAGGTTATCTTTTATTTTTATTTTTAATCAGCCCTTATCTATATTGTTTGATGCGTTTTCTTGTTTTTCTGTTCATTCTGCTAAATTTTTGAATAGGTTTTTGTTTTTATATTCCTAATTTTGTTGCACTTTTATTTATTGTTTATTTTGTTTTAAATATTTGATTCTGATTCAATATCTGGCAATCTATGGGTTGACTATTTTGTTGTTTTGCAGTATTGGTTACTTGATGTTAATGGATTGGAGCTCTAGTGGTTATCAAAATTGGTATTGTGGTAATTATGATGTGTCAAGAGACTACATTTTTGGTTTTGAAGTGATATAGATCAATCCAGTTGTATAGTTGTGAAGGGTGATTTAGCTTGCCACTTGCAATCACTTTTTTGAGCTCCTAGGATTTCCCTAATTCTTATAAATACACAAGCTTCTTGGTTTTGCATGGAAATTTGGGAAATTAGTTGAAATACATACTTCAAGGTGATAATTGCAATGGGAGGGCTTTGCTCGAGGAGTTCCACTGTAGATAATGCTCCCAGTGGAGGCTTTCCACATCTGAATGGTCATTTTCATGGGTCTGGTCTGGTTTATCAGTCTCATGAACTGAAAATAAATAGTAACACGACTCCCTCTCCAATTGTAGAGAACGTGGAAAATAAGCAAGTAAGAGAGCCTATTTCTTTTCCTGACATAAATGTGGTTCCATATGGGATGAACCCAGAAGATGTTGATGATGGTATTCCTCGGTTGTCACGGGCTCTATCAAATAAATCCAGATCAACCAATTCTAAGCAGGCAGCTGTTGCAAAGGTATGCCTAAACTTGATATGATTTATACTTGTACATCTGCATATGGTTTATTTCTCTGTTTCCTAGCTTGTATCTTCCGTTTGTTACATTTTTGTCAAGAAAATGCTGTTCTTATATGTAAAATATACTACAAAACCACCACTTGATGTGCATATCTTTTAGTTATGCTTTATTCTCTGGAAGTGTTGTGCCTTATGTTCCCATACATTGTGTCCATTAGAGTAAGATGTTAAAAGGTTCAACTCTGTTAAGTTCATAAATCGCTAAAATAAAAATGTGCTTATTCTCAATATTGACAAAATTCAAAAAAAAAAAAAAGAAGAAAGAAAATGTTGGGTAGCCTTAAGTTGGATGAGGGAATTCTGTATGCATTACTAGTTTTTCATTTTGGTTACTGATGGAAGCCTTAAGAAAAATGTTTCTAAATGATGCACAGGGATGTTTCATTTAGATTTAACTTGAATTTCTGATTAATTAATATGTTATTTTACAATACTATGTAATTCAAACATAGAATGACGTGTGGTCTTCAGTTTTTGCCAACCAAAACTTATCGTTTTACATTTTTATAATTTATCCTAATATTTAATAGAAGATGTTCTTTTTGTTTAATAGAATCGATAAAATTGGCTATTGAATTTTAGAGCTGGCATTGAAAAGTATACTATAGAATTGGTTATGCATGATATAGAGAGCATTTTACTCTGCCTTGAGGAAGTGTAAGCATGATTGATTGTGGAGGGTGGGGTTCGAATTGAAGGTTAGCAATGTCAATTGAAAGTTTTGGATATCTAGCTGGGGCACCTTTAGTGTCTTTCTTTTGTCAATCCTATAAAATCCTTTCAGGAGATTGCTAATATCTTGTCTTGCAAGCTTTGATTTGTAGAACTTGACCATATATATCTGAGGATTCCTCTTTAACCAAATAGCCTAAACTCTAGCAAACTTACTGCATGGCAGTAACTATGAAGCATTCTCTTTTCTTCTATAAAATCCTATGTTTCATGAGTGATGACCATCCCAAGGTGGTTAATCAAATTCAATGTTCTAGAAAACTCCACAAGCTACTTTCTTTGGCTAGAAGAATTCAACAATTGGCGAGGAAGTGTATGAAAGGATTTTTAGACTCATGGGAAGTTTCTATATGGAGTGGAATCAATAATGATATCAAGCATCAAGTGGGGATAGAGTGCATTCTCCAATTGTTGGTTGGTTGAATGTACCAACATAAGAAGTTTGCTTATGACTATCAGAGGTCTATCATTTATGAACTAGGCTGCACTGTACTGGATCTAAGCTTCAAAACAAACAACGGCATTCTATATAAAATTCAGTTTAGTTTGATTTTTCATTCTATAAGAACTTATATCTGATTTCTGAGTGTATTTTGGTTAATGTGTAATTATGTTATTTGTTTATGCATTCATTTGTTTGTGAACTTTTAGATGTGTTATAAAATATATAATTTTATAACATCTAGTTTGAGCTCTCATAGTGGTTTTTATTTTCATCTCCATCAAATTGCTGAATTAAAATTGAAGCAAACTATACTATTTAAGCTTCCTTTTGATTTGGTTTCATATTCGAAATATTTTGGTTTGAAAATTCTCTCTCCAAGCTAGGCCAAACCAAACCATGTATGCCCCCAAATAGTCAGTAAATGGTTGTGGAGCTTTGGGCATAGAGAAAGTTCTCCAAAGAGAGTGTGGCTATCAAATATGGAGCAAGGAGTGTGTATGGTTAAAGGTGAACTATGTTTCAGAAATAAACTATGGGTCTTTTTAGACATATTAGCAATTGGTGGAGAACTTTTGGCTACATTTGCTCTTTGGGGGTTAGGTGGCTGTTGCATGTGCATGTTGGTGATATTAATTAGTATCATTTTAGTTGTCCTATGATTTGTCAAATTTTGTTGTTTGTTATGCTTCTTTGTCGTCTATTTTGTTTAGGACTTGGGTAGCTTCAAGTGTGAGTCTGCTGTGTATATTATTTTTTATGACAGTAATTATTATTATTTTTTGTACTGGGTAGTTTTTCTCTTGCTCAAGTATGAGGAGTAGGAAAAGAAGAAAACATGCATTAATTTCAGAAAATTTGAATTTTATGAGATTGAGGGGTGAAAGAAGGGAGAAAGACCATCAAGTTGAGCATAGCTTCTACTCATATTTTTGGTTTTATAGTCCATAGATCCTAGAATCCTGTGGGAGAACTCCTGTCCTGCCAAGCCACACGACTCAGTCAGCTCTGTTATATGAATAGTGAAGTAGTGATGGATAAATAAAGGATTATATTTTATTTCATTCTTTTCATAAATAAAAGACTAATATGTTCTTAATGGTGCATGGGGGAAAAGGGTTAAGGGTGGGGTTGCAACTTGTTTGATGTTGTCACTGGGTTGGTATAATAACTTGCTCAAATATGTTCCCTTTCTTAGTATTCAATGGCTTATAGGTCTGATGTTGTACTAGATTTGTTCAGAAGTTGGAGCTGTTATAAGGTAAGCATACAAATTTTGTTGCTTGACAGATTCAAAATTCTTAGCCTAATGATCATAGAAAGCATGAAACTTATGTTTATGAAACTTGTGTGTTCTCTCAATTATGTTAAACTTTTTTAATTCTGTCAATTTTAGCCTAAGCTCTAACGCTGATAACAATTTTAGCAAATTTATTGTCATAATCAAAAAGTATGCGTAATAATAATAGAACTACTTTCATAAGAAAAGAAGCATGAATTTTTTTGTTCTTATTTCTTTCTAACACTAATAATTTATAATGCTATTTTGTTGAAATTATTCCTTCTTAAAATAATTATTTATTTATTTATTAATTAAAAATTTATTTAAATGTTTTTTTTTTGAAAGAAAAAATTTAATTTTAGAATTCTATGCATATTCTATTGTAAGGAAATGATACATATATCTGCAATGGTTGTTGCCCTACTAAGACCACTAGTCTAGTTCTTTCTTTTGACTCCCCATGATTACATAAATTCGTTGACCTACCATATTAGCAGTCCTATATTTACAACAATTACAAATGAGTAAAATAGAGATATACTTTTGACAATTGATATAACAACAGAGTTTGGATGCACATTTTAACTTTTCTTTATTAAATCAGCTAAAATGCTAAAGCTGGTATCTGTGTTAAAGACTAATCTAAAATTAACAAAATTGAAGAATTTATATATTGAAAGAACATAGTTCAATTTTTTTTTGGCCCAAAATTCTTCTTTATTTTGGTGTGGGAGGGAAGGGAGGAAGAGGGGGCATCTAGTTTGTGCAGTTTTTCTTCCTTTCTCTTAATATATTGTTATGCCAATGTTCTATGTTTGGGCTCTTTGTGGAGCTTCTGAAGGTGTTGGACTTAGTTTGTCATTTTATTTTTCTTTTGTTTGGTGTTCTATGTGCATTCACATGTACAAGGATTGTGTCCCTTTTTTTTATCGGTTTTTCAAATTATTGTTCACCAAAACATACAAAAAGCATGAGGGTGGCCTATTTAACAACTTTGATTATGCTTAGTGCTTTGAAACCCAACTAACTTAGTTTTTCAATTCCATATGAAAATGTTGCTCAACTGATTAGCAAAATGACTCAAAAAGGTTATAATAATTGATATAATGACTCTAATTTAGTGATAATGGAAACTCATGTCAAAGTAAATATTTTGGGTACACAATCATTGGCCTGACTCTTGAGCTCCTATGATCTTTTTGAACATATAAAAACTTGATATAAGTTTCTGTGAGGCTTGGCTGTCTGTGTATCTCCTGGACTTGGCTTCTGTGGAAGCACTTCTTTGGTTTGGTGACTTCTGATGATTCTAGTGGAAATTCGTGAAAATCTCTTTCTTAAAAAATCTATCATTCTCTCCATAAACTGGTAGAGAAGGTCGCATCACTTTGTATTTCTTTTCTCGGGATCATAGTGCAGCAGTTTGAACCCTTGACCTTATAGTTTCGTTCATGTGCTCTAAATCACTGTGCTACCTTGTTAGCAATGTTGCTAACATAATTTGCCAATAGTTGCAGTAGTTGGTTTGGTTTGTGATGATAATTTTATCGTGCAATGTGGTAATTGAGGTAATAGATAGATACTTGTTGTCATATTATTTATTGAATCAATAAGCTATGTTGGTGTTGTAGGTTTCAGAAGTTAGCTCAATTTTGGGCAGAGCAGGGACTGCTGGTCTTGGGAAGGCAGTGGAAGTTTTGGACACTCTTGGTAGTAGCATGACAAATCTAAATCTAAGCAGTGGTTTTACCTCAGGAGTGACAACAAAAGGAAATAAAATTTCAATTTTGGCTTTTGAAGTTGCCAATACAATAGTTAAGGGTGCTAATCTGATGCAATCCCTGTCAAAAGAAAACATTAAGCATTTAAAAGAGGTGGTTCTTCCCTCTGAAGGTGTGCAAAACTTAATATCAAGAGATATGGATGAGCTCTTGACTATTGCGGCGGCTGATAAGAGGTAGATCATGCAGAAAAGATTATATTAATTTGAAAATATAATTTCCATATGTTTTACTTTCAGCAGCTCCATTAATCATGCTTAGAGAACATGTAGAAGAAATTTTAATCAATTTTGGACTAATTCTGGCAGAGAAGAACTCAAAGTTTTTTCTGGAGAAGTGGTGCGTTTTGGAAATCGTTGCAAGGACCCTCAATGGCACAATTTGGATCGTTACTTCGAAAAGTAGTTCCCATGGCATACGTGTGCTGTATTTTATTCTTCAAAATATTCAAAAATCGTGTTCTCTCCTTTGTTATTAATTGGAATTTTGTATTTGTTAGGTTGGGTTCAGAACTTACTCCTGAAAAACAATTGAAGGACGAAGCGGGGACAGTGATGCTACAACTAATGACTTTGGTTCAATATACTGCTGTGAGTATTCAAAAAGTTGCTATTTGTAAAGATAATCTGCTCCTGAGTTGCATCATGCATTGATGTTTAGTGTTGTGAAAATTAGGTAAAGTGGTTTTTTTGTTACACTGAGGAATGCAAAAAGGCTTAAATGAATCATATGCTTACTAATTTGAAGGGTTCCTTGGCTGCGAATTTTTACATTTCTGTTTTCTTTCCTGTTAAGGTTTGGATTAACTGTAGTGTTGCTCCATTTAGACTATTGGTTTAAATCACATAAACAGCCTCCTTGCAATGCATGGGAAAAGAATGCAAGTTTAACCCTTCATGAGGTGGCAATGTAGGAAGCCACTTTTGATGTAATCCTTGCTGTTCCCTTTCCCATTTCCCTTATTTGCAGAGGCTTTGGCAATATCCTATATTTACAGGGGGCAGAAAGAGAGTTCAATTTCTGTGCACATGCATGCCCCTGCTCACTCATAATCACAAAATTCAAAAGAATGCTCAGCTTTTGGATGCTATAAATGATGCTGAAGTAGTTGATTCAGTAATGCACTCTCACTTCAACCAAATTTTGCATGATTCCTTTCTTTTTTTTTTTACAATTCTTTTTTGTACTAGAATTCGTACTTGAAATAAAAGATTGCTTGTACAGTTATCAGTATCCAAATTTCTTTTGGAAGCTGAATTGGTTTCAGTAAATTTAGTTATAAAATTTCTTGTCCTGGCTTAACAATGACAAAGATTGGGCAGAACAAAGTATCCTTGCATTTCAAATGCAATGGAATAAAACATGGAGTAAATTTGTATTGAGAGTCCAACCTTTAATCATTTGCTGCCCTCTACAATCTTAGAGTTATGTGTTGTTAGTGCTTTGTTTTATTTATTCAGTTAAGAACAGAATAATTGAGAGTGGTCATTAATATGTTTAAACCTTTAATGCTCTGTGGAGGGGGGGGGGGGATCTCCATTGAGATTTCTCAATATGCATTTGATTTTTCTTTAGAATAGCATGTCCCTTTTAGAACGCTGCATAAATAGGTCCCAACATCCATAATGTGGTTTCAAGTTCATGATCCCATCTTTATAGTTGAAGGGCTGCTTACCCTCACCCTATTCCACAGCCATTGGTAGCACAAATTTGATTGAAGTTTGAAAGGCTTGCTGAAGAAGAGACAGACAGCTAAACACAGCTCATTCAGCTATAAAATTTGCAAATAGAGTCCTTTATTAGTTTTGATTGAACCTTGTCCAACCTGTCCAGTGCTTTTAAAATCTTGAAGGTCACAATGTCAAAGAGCTTTGAATGGCCAGAATTGTAGTAACTTCTTTGAGTTTGTTTTGTTTCTTCTCATTGGTATTTGGCATTGAAGCCTGAGTGAAAAGTTATGCACATACTGCTCCAAGCTCATCTTCAATCTAATTGGCTTTATGGTTCTCAATATGAACCTTTTTCTGATCCACCAAACAGAAATAGATTGGTGAGATCTGAGGTTTCTTAAGGGGATTGAGGAAAAGCGTGTAGGTTTATTGTTGGAATGCATGCTTATAGCTCATCTGGCCAACACAGACTTTGAAGGCTTTGAGAGGATGAAGAGAGCTGGTGGGAGTAAACTGCAGTTTTGGAACAAATAAATAATTTTTGACAGATCAGAATTGTGGTGTAGGATTTACACTTCTTCCTTTTAATCTCAAACAGTTAATACGTGGTGGATTATGGAGACCTTTGTCTGTAGTGATTTATCATGAAAGTGGTGCTATACTCCACATTCAATAAATGGACTGCTCTAACCTTGTGATTCTTGTTAGGGCAAGGTTTTCTTGATATTTTTTTTAGTATTTTATTATGACATTTCTGGTAGCAGATTTATTCCTATAGTATTGCATTACAAGACCTTTGATAGTGAAAGAATCAATAACACCCGTTAACATTAACAATGACAAATGATTTTGTTGCTTTTCTGTTTCTTGTTGCAGGAATTATATCATGAAATGCATGCCTTGGACAGATTTGAACAAGATTACCGGCGCAAGCTTCAAGAAGACGATAACTCTAATGGTCCTCAAAGAGGTAAGTTTTGACTCAAATCAATTTACATGGGTTTCTCTTCCAGTAGGTTTCATCATTGATTGAAGAAAAAATAGTCAGAGAATTGTTGTGATTTTGTTGTACTCCTGCTTGTCTTTGTTTTAATTATGGACAATTACCAATAGGGGTTTCTCTATAGAACTCTTTGGCTCTATTGGAGCTTTTTAAGCTTTCAAGGATCAAGAGATTTCAGAGTGTTTAATGAGTATATGATGGTTTCCTATCTTAATTCTCATTGAAGCTTGTTTGGTTAGTGCGACTGAGCTTATAACTGGGGATATTCTCTAGATGCCTTTTAGATTATTCTGAAGTTCATAGACTGGAGGTGGCATGGATATCTGAAATTTATTTTTAGATGTAACTACTAAACCCCTTGGCAATTGGTGATATTTTCACTTGAATTTCGTGGGTCTTAGCCTCAGAACATTCAGAAATTGGTTTTTACTGTGGATCTCCATCAAGACTATAAGCAGAGTGTATGTTCTGGCATTCAACATTCTGCCTATTCTGGGACAGACCAATTACTAGTTCTAAGGAGTTACTAGTATTGGCTTCAGAAGTTTCTAACATAAATTAGTTTTGATAACAATGAAATGTCTAGCAAGAGGTATAAGAGAAGGCAGTCAACTAGATGGGTGTCGAGAGAGTACAATGAAAAATCTGCAACTAAGGCAGATGTTTGATAAGAGACACATGGGATGAAAGATAACTGGATATCAAGGGAAGACAAAGAAAATCAGCAATTAAGGCTGATAAAGAAAAATGCTCAAAAACTTTTAGGCTCTGATACTATGAAAAATATGATTCTATTCTGAACTGAATAATGGGATTGGGTCACATACATAACAAAAATGAAGGTGAACCAAATCCTGATGATCAAGGGATTATACAACTAAAGTAAGAAAGTAGATAAATCCCAATAATCAAGGGATTATACAACTAAAATAGGAAAGTGAATCACATTTAAATCTTGCAATCACCAAATCCCTTTAATCATGCATAATGATCCAGAAATAATGAGAATTTCGAGGATTCTCAACATTGGGCCTTAGGGGCTTAAGATCTTTTGGTTTGTTCTGACTAGAATGCAAACTCAATTTCAATGCATGGTCTTGCCTTGTAGACCCTAGCACATAAGATATTAGTTTCTGTGTATGAGATCCTGTATCAATAATGCTGTAGGTTATGTATGTGGAATGTATTTTTTCTATATTCTGTTATCATAAACTTTGAAGTTAATATATATTAACATTTACAAGTAACTTCATTTGGTTGTTTGTATGTACATCTTATTGTTATATAGGCGACAGCCTTGCAATTTTGAGGGCAGAGTTGAAGAGTCAAAGGAAGCATGTGAAAAGTTTGAAAAAGAAATCACTTTGGTCCAAAATTTTGGAAGAGGTACGAGTCTGTATTACTTCATGTGCATGTTTTTGGGGATGGGGCTTTATTGGTTCTTATCTTTCAAATTTAACCTTGTTGGTTTTATGTTTCTTGTAAGAACCAACAAGCACACATCAAGGAAACAAGAAAGAATACTGGAATTTGAACTGGAAAATAGGTAATTACAAGCATTCGAGAGGCTTGTGACTCTCCATGGTTACTAAAACCTTTACTTAAAGTCAGAATGCTATTACTCATCTCCCACCTCTCTCATATACCCTTAATACATTTCCTTATGTAACAAACTTCCTAAACATATTCACTATACTACTCTTCAACAACCCATGTCAGAAATATCTAGAATCAGTCCTCACCCAATTAACCAGCGACAGACCCACACTCTGGAAGAGCCCTCTCTTCTTCCTAACATAACATATATGATGCTTATCAATACTCTCCCCCCCCCCCCCCCCTTCTCTCTCTCTCCCTCACAAGCACCTTGTCCTCAAGGTGAGATTTCATGAAATTGAGCAACAAAAAGCTCCTGAAAGAGGAGCCTGTGAGAAGGAATGTATCAGTTGTCCAAAGAAGGAATGCAATCACACCATAGTTGTTAAATCGAGATTCGTATCGAGAATCGAATTTGTCATTTTGTAAATCGTGAATCAAGAATCGAATCGTAAGATTCAGTTTAAATTGATAATTAATTAGAAATAATATATATTCATTTTTAAGAACATATTTTATATTAAGAACATATCGAATCAAACGCCTAATAAAAAAAATTAATTTGAAAATTTAATGGCAATTAGAGAGAAATATTATGGGCTGCGTGTCTATCATTTTCTACTATTGGGTTTACCTATCTTAATCTTTCTCTCAAACTATACAATAAGTTTCCTTCTTCTCTTTCTCTATCCCATACCTGATCCCACCCCCTGTGCATATTAGCGAGTATCCTCTATTTATGCATCCCATCATTCCCCTTTATGGCCTTTAGTTAAACCTATACACCCCAACACCCCATCATTCCCCTTTGTGGCCTTTAATTAAACCTGCACACCCCACTATTATTTCTCTTACGAACTCTTCTTCTCATAAAATTTTTTCTTGATTTCTTATATTGATTACTATCAATCTCAAGCTCGTGGAGGCTATCGCTGATTCCTCGCTTGTGATCCTCACTCAGCCCATTAACTCGCTTGACTCAGCAGATATCGCGACCGAGCTTGAAGAGTTAGTAAATTCTTTGTCTTCTCCTTCTCTATCTATAAGTTTCCTCACTCTGCTTAATATTTATTTGTTTATATGAATTCATAGAATCGGTCGATTCGATCGATTCATGCGATTCGCTATTGATTCATGCGATTCGCTATAGATTCATGCTAATTTCGATTCATACTATAGATTCGAATCGTTATATATAGGAATCGTATCGATTCGGAAGATTCGAATCGAGAATCGGACGATTCTAACAACAATGAATCACACCATTAGGAGATTGCTGAAAACCAGCCAGTTGTGTAGGTTGCAAAATTGGGATAATTCTTTTGTAATAAACTCAGTAAGAGCCCAACTGAAAGTGGTAATTTCTTCCTCCAGTCATAGGAGTGTACATCCCTTATATGATAATTAATTAGAAATATATTGAATAGGGTTTTATAGGACTCAGTGATTGAATCGGTATTAATTCCCCAATTTTCTGCTTCAATGACAATCTGGCAATAGAGTATAACAGTCAGCCCCACACTGGACAAATTTCCTTTGTCAGTCTGCTTCTGCATTTCCCAAAACATACTCAAAGCCTCATTGACCATTCCCACCCTCACATGCCCACTTACCATTGCACACCAGCAAACCAAATTCCTCTTAGTAATTTCATCAAACACCTTATGTGCATCGGCAACACCACTGATCTCGACGGGGCTGCCACTAGACCAATTGGTGGTCTTCTTCAATTTGTCACCCACCCTTCTACATCCACTTTGCCTTGTTCCGTCATGCACTCATAACACAACCATAGTCGCCTTTTTAGCTTTATCAAGCACTATGCAAACTACTTTAACATTGGTAACATCCACTCCATCTGTTGCAAAATGTGACTTTTCATCACTAGAATGAGAAACTTGACTTATCGGTTGCACTATCACCAAAACCACTCCTGTAGAAACGCGTTGGCTTTTAGGGAGTGAAGTGGCATCAGGGTACCAAGTTGACTGGAAAAATGTGAATTCTTCACTTGAGTAAGCGGTTGTGCCATCAAATTGGCTGCTGGAAAACATCCATGAAACCTTAGAACCATAAATTAGATGGAATGCGATTTGCTTTGTAGTTTGCATGCAAAGTAAATATGGGAAAACTGAGAAGAAATAGAAGAGGAGGTCAAATCTAGAAGAGAAAGTGAGATGAGAGAAAATCCAGGTTTGGCAACACTATTGGCCGGCTGATAGAAGTCAGTGTTGTTGAAAATGGGAATATGCTTCTCATTGGGTTCAAAAAGTCTTACAGCAAACTTAAGCCCATTGTTGGCCCTATGGGTCAATTCTGCTGTAGGCTCTAATGTCCCAAATGGGCCACTGGTCTTGGACTCCACATCATAATTATCGTTAATAGGGTGCCATGCGAGACAAAGCATGATAGGATTACAACCCTTTTCTGCGATTAATCCTCTGAGCTTCTTTTTCTTGGATTGAATCCCTTTCTCTTTAACAATGGCTTCAGTCTCATCATCAAGCTTCAATCCTTCTGTAGCCAAAACCAGTGTCCTTTTATCATATTCATTTAGTTGGCTATATTCATACTCAACATTAGCATCTACCATTAGCAGAACCTCATAACCTTTGTTTTCAAGTCTCTCCAGGTATGGCGAAATTTCAACTGCATTCTTACTTATGGACTTTCTTCCATAGTGCACAAACTAGCCAGAGTACATCCCTTGAGTAGCTATGACTAACTCCTGATGCTTCTACTGGAATGACCGATGGAAGAAGACACGGTCCAGCAGAGCACCACCATTGGATCAAAGATGAGATCGGTGACCACTCCAATGAAGCAACCCTTGCGCTTGCCATAGTAGAGGTTGTGGAATTGGTTTGGACTCTTATGGTGATGTGTGAGGGACTTGGAAACAAAACTGGTAGCCTTATATCGAGCACCAATCACATGAACCATTTCAGGATTTTGATGATTTTGAAGCTCCTTTGATTTAGGGACAGGAGAAGTTAGTGATCGGTCAAGTGTTGTGTCAGAAACTGGAATTCTCGCACCCTTCGGTTTCATTGGTTGTCCCTCTCTTTGGCTCCGGTGAGGTCTCTTTCCTTTTCTTATACAATTTTAGAAGCTTGTCCATATTCATCGAGATCCTATCCAACTTACTCTGCACAGAGCTCAGAACTTTTGTAATGGTGTTAGCTATAGTCTCCAATTTCTGCCCAGTATTCATCTTCTCCATGGATCACCTGCTCTGATATCAATTGATAAGAACCACCAAGCACACAACAAGGAAACAAGAAAGAATACTGGAATTTGAACTGGAAAATATGTAATTACAAGCATTCAAGAGGCTTGTGACTCTCCATGGTTACTAAAACCTTTACTTAAAATCAGAATGCTACTATCCATCTCCCACCTCTCTCATATACCCTTAATACATTTCCCTATGTAACAAACTTCCCAAACATATTCACTATACTACCCTTCCAACAACCCATGCCAGAAACATCTAGAATCAGTCCTCACCCAATTAACCAGCAACAGACCCACACTCTGGAATAGCTCTCTCTTCTTCTTAACATAACATATATGATGCTGATCAGTTTCCTGATCCACCACTAGTATGCATGTCACTTGTGATGTTTTATGGACTAATGCTATTCCATCTTGGCGTGGAACCCCAGGTTTGGGTTCCACACAACTAAATACTTCCTACTCAACCAAAAACCCAAATATGTTTTGGAGTCCACCTCATATAGAGAAATAAAACCCTAAAATTGGTGGAGGCCTTCCAAGTTAGTGTCCTAAATAGTCATTGTCATATAAAATATCTTAAACAAAATAAATTACTTTTTAAGTTTCCTTCTTATGGAAGAAGAGTAATACTTATTAAGAGGCACTTTTGCCCAGGACAGATTAGGATTAGGATTAAGACTTGGCTACACTTATTTAGTGGAGTATAAATTGTGTCATTCTCTCCCTCCTTTGACAAGTTGGACCTTCAATGACTATGAGCCAACATGGTAGAACTCACATTGCCTGTCCCACCCTCTTCATGGAAACTTGAATAATTGACAGGTCCAATGATTTTCTCATCAGCACTAGCATCTTTTGTATCATCTGTATTGCTTTTTGTTGAACCACTGCAATTGTTTAGTAGGAAAATCCTTGTATGTCCTTTCTCCCCAAAAGTAGAACACTCAAAACCCGTCGCCTTAGGTTGTGAAAGTTAAATTGGTGCAATGGTGGATTGAAATGTCATCTTTCTCATCGATTTTTCAAATATATATTCCTCTTATCAGTTCCCTTTGCGTGAGCAGCAGCATAGCCAATGGAATTAACTTCCCATCAATCAATTTGGATGCCATAATTAGACCCATTAATATACCTTGTGACGCATTGGAGCTGCCTTTCAAAGTTACGTCTAGCAACCATTTTATGACTCTAGGGTATAAATATGGACAAATTGCACTTTTGGTCACTAAATTTATTACTTAATTACAAATAGTTACTAATACTTCATTTTAGTTGTTTTTTTAGTCACAAAAGTAGATTATAGAAAAAAAAAATCATAAGCAATGACTATATAATTACCTATAAGCAACAGATAAAAGAGATGAATTTCTTTTCATATAGAATTTCCAATGGTAAGAGTAAACCCATTACTAATTTAATTTTACAAGTGAAAATTCTATTTATTATTGTTAGCAAGTAGTGATTCTAGTGAATGACTTTGCATTAAAGTTAGATTGTTAAAAATTTATGAATTATTTCTCTTTACCATTTTTTTATTTAAATATAATTTTCTTAATTAAATTAACTATCAATAGTACAATTTAAGATCACTACTTAGCAACGTAGCCAACAGATTTCAGTGGGTGCCTTCGCATTGCTACAAAATTAAAGTTTTTGACTATGAAATCGCTAACTGAATGAAGTAACTAAATGATAGGTTCAATAACCAACGTTGCAATTCATCCATTCAATTATAACATTCTGATCACCTCGAGTGAGAGCAAAGAGTTTTTTAAGTACAATTCCCTTCCACTCTGGGGAAAGCCCTTTTTCTCTTCCTGATAGTTATTTCTTTCAGCAGCAATAGACCTTTTTTTTAATTTAATTAATGTCAGCAGCAATTTTTTCTTTTCCAACAGCAGCACTCTTTTTTTTTTCTCAGCAGACTCTCTCTTGTTTTAGTGGCATTTTCTTTTTTCAAACCCTTAATTATTGAATGTAACTAAAGGTGGCTATGATGGTATAAGTTTGCTTGTTCAAACTGATATAAAACCCTAGGTTCTCATCCAAAATGCTTTTACTTGACCAAAAAGCCCAAATTGCCATATATGGAGAAAGAAAACCTTAAAATTATTGAAGAATCGTACCAAGTATCAATATCCTAAACAATAACATTCTATGTTTCCTTCTACTAAATGAATAAAAATAATTATTAAGATGTCCTGTGTTTATTTAGTGGACATAAACTGCCTCACGTCTTTGTCAAGTTATAGTTGTAGGATCTTTTGTTCTTTATGGATTACATGTTACTCCAATCTTCTATCAGAAGATAATGTGATTAATCCATAGGTGATGGAGAAGCTAGTAGATATTGTGCATTTCTTGCATTTGGAGATCCATGAAGCTTTTGGTAGTGCTGGTAAGCTTTCCATTTGTGACCTTGTGACACTTGTGCCTGTTTTCTTTTATTAGCTTGATTTAGCTATGGAACCTTAGTGTACATTTTAGATTTCTTACAATAATTGTTTGAAGGCCTTGTGTTTGCTTGTTTACCATTTGGATAAAGTAATACTTGTATGCCATTGGGTTGAAATTCTCTCTCTTAATAAATTATTTTAAGTAAATTGACAGTGCAGATGGTTGTGCAATTTGATATGCTTTAGAAACTTAGGACAGAATTTTTTGTTGACAATCAAGAGAACTGGGATTAAAGGTCAAGTGAATTTTAATTCTGGAGACAGAATAATGAATTCCTCTTTGGGCATGTTTGTGGAACCAATGGTATTTATTCACAAATTCAGTGCTTGCTGGCAACAAATTTTTATCTTGAAAAGTGCGAGTGTAAAAGTTGTCATGTTTGGAGAAGTGGCCAATTTCTGCAGGACATTTGTTGCTATGTGCATGTCATACCTTATGTTCCTTATCTGCTTATTTGGTTCAGGCAATCAAATAATTTAAGTTATATTCAGACTATTATTGGATTTATTTATAATGGAAATTTATTAAACATGCAGACAGTGATAGACCCGTTAAAAGTACTTCAACAAGTCAAAGAAAGTTGGGCTCTGCTGGTCTTGCATTGCATTATGCAAATATTATCACTCAGATTGACACTCTGGTGAGTTTTAATATCTTTTACTTCTCCTGTTAGATTTCCTTTAGGTGTCATATTTCTCTTAAGCCACAGCATCTGAGGTCAAGTCACTCTGTCATGATTGGCACATGGTTTGCCTATATCAAATGATTGTTTTTTCCCTGAGCTAATATGTGAAAGCAATCAGGTGTCCCGGTCAAGTTCTGTCCCACCAAATACAAGGGATGCGTTATACCAAGGGCTGCCACCTAGTATCAAATCTGCTTTGCGCTCCAAATTACTGGCATTCCATGTCAAGGAAGAGGTACTAGCTTCAATTTTTTTTTTATCTGATTTGTTTTTATTTTTCTAAGAGTGGACTTGTTTTAGTTCCGTTCTTTACTGGACTGAAAGTAGAAGAAAAAGGCCTAATTACTTTCCAATAACTGACTGATAATTATCTCTTAAATTGTTATTCCTGCAGCTTACTGTCACTCAAATCAAAGCAGAAATGGAGAAAACTTTGCAGTGGCTTGTTCCTATTGCTGCTAATACAACCAAGTAAACTAGCCAACCCTATATGCTATATTTCTTTCTGTAGGTTGTGCTTAGCTAATTCTGTGATTTGCTCAATTCCTTAAGAAGGCTTGCTATGTTATTTTATCCACAGAGTCCTGATAGTCTGATACTACTAGGTGTTTAAGTTAAATTATCTTGCAACATACATTTTTGTAGTGAGGTAGTCGTGAACATTGAATTTTTAAACACGGATAAGATGCAGTTTTCTCCCATTCTTTCATGAGTATCAGTTTTTGACTAAATATTTGTTGGCTTGGCACTGTTTCTCTGATAATTTGTGCTTATCTTGTTGTGGCAAATTAATTGGCAACCAGAGCTCATCATGGATTTGGTTGGGTTGGAGAATGGGCAAATACGGGGTGAGTTATGAACATCGTTCTGCGTTTTTCTTTTCTATTATTCTCTGAAAATATGTTTATTAAGCACTTAGGTAGGATTATGTTAAAATTGTTCAGGGCTGAGGTGAATCGGAAACCCACTGGAGAAACGGACTTGTTAAGAATTGAGACTCTACATCATGCTGATAAGGAGAAGACTGAAACGATCATTCTGGATTTGGTGGTTTGGCTGCACCATCTTGTTAGCCAAGCAAGGGCTAGCAATGGTGGAATCCGATCTCCAGTTAAATCTCCAATTCGCTCACCCAGTCAAAAAACGATCCAGTTTTCTACCACACACAAGCCAAGCTCTCCATCCCCCATGCTAACAATTGAAGATCAAGAAATGCTTCGAGATGTGAGCAAGAGGAAAAAGATACCCGGGATAAGTAAGAGCCAGGAATTTGATACCTCAAAAACCCGGTTGAGCAAACGCCATAGGCTGAGTAAGAGTAGCAGCCACTTGCCAATGAGCGAAACCAAAAAAGATCCTTTCCCTATCAGGAGGCCATCATCTGTTCCTGTGATCGACTTTGATATAGACCGAATAAAAGCTTTGGATGTTATGGATCGTGTGGACACGATTAGAAGTTTTTGATGACGACATCCATTAATGCAGTGGCAAAGAGGCCTGTGCTTGTAAAGAGTGTTCCATCCGATGCGGTTTTTCCCTTTCTGGTGAGGAAGATTTTATGTGTATTACGATGGGTGATGAAAGGTTTTATTTTTGCAAGTGAGAATTTTATCGCTCAAGGGCAATTTAATTTAATTTAATTGTTCTAGAAAATCTCTTATGTGTACAGAATACTTTTATGATTTCCATAATAATTTAAAAGTTCAATTTTCCCCAATTTTATTTTTTATTTTTGTTAGGAGCAGCCAACCAAATCATTGCAAATTAAATGAAATTGTTTAGTTTCAAGAAAAATTCTTACCCGAGGTAGGTTTTTATGGTTAAACTTGAACTAAACTCAGCAATTTGTTTAAGAATACCATTTCGGTTCATAAATAAATGTCGTTTAAGCTTTTTGTACATTAATTAAGGATTAATGCCGTTTAACTTTTTTGTACATTAATTAAGGAATGTGTTTAAAATATAAGTAAAATATTATTTACCTTTACACCTCCACCATTTTATTATTATTATTATTATTATTATTATTATTATTATTATTATTGTATATTTTTTCTCAATAAAAGAAATGAAGTTTTCTTTTTTCAATTATTAATTAAAGGCAGAATAAGTAAACAAAACAAAACAAATCTAAAATAAAAATAAAAATCTTAAACGGGATCTATTTTGTGACTGATTGAAAATAGGATAAAGAGAGAAAGTAGCTTCTTTATACAGTGCAAACCTAATGAATAAAGAAGTAAATCCATTCCACTGAAGAGTCAGTAAGCCATTTTATAGGCAATGAAAAGTGTAGAAATTAAACAAATCTTTACATGAGATCTCCTATAATGAAAGCATTTATGTATAAGGAAAATTGTTCAGAAAAGAAATTTTCACAAAGCAGCTAAATTTACCCACTGGTCCCCTGTTGGAAAATGAAATTGATCGTCTTTTTATGTAAATCACTTAGCAAATCTTAATAGGTTTGCTTCCCTTGAATATCTGAAACCATAACCAAATGTATTACACATGAAAGAGATTGGACTTTGCTATGAGAGTTCAAAAATCATCAGATCTGCCAAAAAAGTCAGAAGAGAAGCAAAATGAGAGAACACCAAAAAAAAAAAACCCAATTTTAATTATCACAAAAATAACAAGAAATTAAATTACAAAAAAAAAACCTGAATGCCACATGTACATTTTCAACATCAAAAGCAAATTATTTTGGCCAAAAGGACCAAAGGTGAGATGCAATTGAAGTTGGTGGGGTTTTTCTTGACACAAATTGAAATTCAAAAATTGGAAAATTATATGAATATAAGTTTGAAGGAGGTTAGGGAAATTAATTAACCCTGGAATGTAAAAAACATTTTGTTTCTTTTTGGAATATAAAATACATTTATAGATGAGAATTAGATGAGAATAGTACTTCAGTTTAAGTTGTTGGTAATAGTTTTCTTTCTTTTGCAATATCAACTTTTTTATTTGTCAAGGTTAGTAATTGCAGTATCTATAATGTCTGTCATAGGAGTCATGATAATGTCGTAAATGATTGAAAACATGTTTATAGCTACAGCACACATGGCGACTGTATCACCTCAGTTAAATATGTCCAAAGGGTAAATAAATAAAAAGAAATAAAACCTGTTCACCAAAAACTTTTGGCATGTGATGAATTTGAATGAGTGGTGAATCTAATTAATGGGAGAAAAAGGAGAAGAAAGGGGAGCCACACCCAATAATAATGATAAGAAGAAGAAGAAAAACATGCATGATAGTTAGTATGACTAATGGGAAAACCATAAGCATGCTAATTGCTAGCTAGTTGTAGCATATGAGAGGGAAAGGCAGACAAAAGGGCATAAACCTGAATGTTAAGGTTAGTGATGTCTAATTTGTTATTATTTAGTTTGATTTCTTTTTTTTGGGTTCAAAACTGATTAATGACACACCCTTGTACGACACGAATTTGAGACCATTTTGATCTTTAATGCATTGAAATAAAGAATTCAAAGACTCCCCATGTCAATAATCCCGAATTTACTTGTCTGAATTATAGTGGAATGTGATATAAACTGCAACATACACTTATTTGGATCATGTGGAAATGAAGCCATAGCAGGGAGTTTCTATCAGGCTAAAGGTATAAATGAGTGTTGATGACAGAAACACAAAATTAAGTAAGTTTCTACTAATAAACTTTAGTTTAATGGTATTAGTCTGACGATCAGAGCTGTAAAATTTTGAATTTAAATCTCTAAAAAGCTTCTTATGCCAAAAAAAAGAAAAAAAAATTCTATCGTGAAACTCAGGTCAATCAAGTCCCTAACATATAATTTGAAGACCAATTGAGCCCGTTAACTCTTAATTAAGCAGTTTTATTAGAAATTTGATTGAGAATTATCACTTGACACATGACATACTGATCAAAATTAAAACCCCTAATAAAAAAATAAGACTTAACCATAAGGAATTAATTGATCATGGAATCATAGGTTACGAATTTTAGCATAACGATTTATTTGATTTTCAGTAGCAGATTCTCCCACTAATATATACTCATCAGATTACAGTTTGGTGGTATCCATCTCGAGTCCGAAATATCAATTTGTAAGGTGTCAAACTCGTAGATAAAAATAAAGTTTAGTTCAAAACTAATTTTATGACTTTATTATTTTCCAATTTGGCATATATAGTTTTAATTATTTTCGTTGTGATTAACTAATTTATGATCTAACAAATTAATCAGCAGAATTAGTAGCATTGTGATTGACTAGTTATGATCAACTTAACATAACTTCTGACAAATCAACAAAATTAGTGTTCTCGTGATTAACTAATTTAGTCTAAAAATAATTCGTGAAGCACTGGATTGTGAAATTTTTGTTTATTTTTTCATATATGGCTATTTTGACTTGAATATTTTTTATAATTTATAACAAAAATTGAGCTAAATTTACTGTAAGTCAGAAAGTAGCATGTCAATTGTTTTTAAGGTTAATTTTGACTTAATTAATTGAATTTGATTGACAAATTCTTGACTTATATATTAAAGGCCTGTTGCTTAGAGAAAAAAAAAAAAACAAGCGTTCAGCTATAGCTAATAGTTATTGTTAATGGCTAATAATTAATCTTATTTTAAATTCACACAATAGTGTATAAGGTGTAAAATTTAAAATCTAAAGTTCTAAAATAATTTAATGAAAGTAAGAAATAATAGTGAAATGTATATTTTTTGAATTTTTTTTAAATAGATTCAGTTTATTACGTTATATGTAAATTAATATAATTATATAATAATATAATATATTTAATATTTATTAATTATTATATTTACATCATGTAAATAAAATATCTGATTTTTTCATAATCAATTAAAGAAGATAATTTTTTGAAGACAAAAAAAAAAGTATTGATTTGAGTGGCAGTGGCTGAGAAGAAAAGAAAAGAATTGATTTGAGTGGCAGTGGCAGTGGCTGTGGTTGTGATTTGGGAGAAAGGAAAAGATGGGAAGACGAGAGATGTGGTGGAAGGGAGGGAGATGACATGGTGATAATGGTGTTGGAGACTTGGAGGTAGTGATGGTAAGGATTTGATGATAAATTTGATAGTGGAGCTCATAGTCAGTCATGCTTGGTAATCATTAAAGTATTAATTGCAGTGATAAATTTATGGTTGTTAATTTCTCCATAGAGGAATCACTCTTTTTTTTTTTAATATATATATATATATATAATTATTCATTGAAATTATTTTTGTCTATGAAATTAATATAATAGCTTTGTTATTGTCGATCAAGTCGCCGTTCGGTGGCAATAGCCACAGGAGGCTGCCCTTTCTCTTCTCTCTCTTAATATTATGCATCTGTCTCTTGTTGGTTGTCTTATATCATTCCATCTAAGGATTTTTTTTTTAATTATTGTCTTTAGTCGTTTCGGTTATTAAAATTAAAAATTAATGTTAGTATTTTATTTTATTGTTAGTAAGGTTATACATTGAGTCTAAATCTTTATGAACTAGACCGTTGATTTTTTTGATTAAAACCGAACTATATTATACCGTTAACTTTAATTTTGACAGATATGAATTTTTTAGTAATATCTGAACCGATAAATTTACTGAATTGTACTGAATTATTTTAGAACCGAATTATACTAAAAGAATTAATATTTAAATGTTTATAATTTTAGTATATATAATAACTTATATAAATGAAATAATTTATATATAACATTATTTATAACTGTTATGGTTTTATTATACAAATATGATATAACTTAAACTTATAATTAAATATATTTTAATCCATAAAATTAAATTATAATAAAATTTATATGACATTTATAATAGTAAGAAATTTAAATAATTGAAAATTTTAAATGCTAATATAATTTTATATGTAAAAAATTTTATGAGGTGGTGTAGAAAATTGAATCCATAATATCTATATAAGTCTAAGATAAGTTTATTATCAACTTAATCAACTATCATTATTATTAATATGTAAATAAAAAAATATTTATAATATATTGCAAGTTTTATTTTTTACTATAATTTTTTATCACTAATTATATTTTTTTATTATTTATAATTTATTTTAATTGTATTATATAATAAATATAAATTATATTAATTATTTGGTAAATTAATTTAAGTGAATCAATTATAAAGTAACCTAATTAATAATAAATGTACTATAATTATATGATAAATTAATATAAATTATGATTAGTTCTAATCATATTATATAATTTTTTTATCAATAATTGTATTATTTTAAATTTAAATATTAATTTATATTATGTTATTATATAAAAATATATAATTGATTATATGTTTATATACTTTATAATTAGTAAAATATTATAATTATATATATATATATATATAATCATAAATTTACATACTTTATAATTATATACTTATAGTTATATGTTTATTTTTAATATATTTTTCATAATTAGTGAAAATATTATATATATATATATATATATATATATATATATATATTAAAATTAGATAGTCATAAACTTACATACTTTATAATTATATATTTATTTTTATACTTATGAGTTTATATATCTAATAATTTAAAAATTTTAAATAATATTATATGTATATCAAGTTGTTTACAATGACCAGTTGATTCTTTTTTCCAGAATCCTAGGAGAGTCGTTGATTTTAACTATTGTTCATGTAAAATCCATGCTAAATTTGTCCAACAGTTTATCTCACCTTATCTACATTAATGACAACTCATTTTGTTTTAGTAAAATCTTTTCAGTGACATATTTCGATCATATTTTTCATTATTTAGAAAAAAAGTGAGCCGCCGGTTATATAATTTTTTTTATCAAAATAATTATATCATATTAATTTTTGTACTAATCTAAATTATATTAATAAATAAAACATTTATATAATTTATCATATACTTAATAAATTTATATATTTATATACTTTTATAATTAATGTGCACACTAATATATATATATATATATATATATATATATATATATATATATATATATATATATATATATATTAAAATTAAATAATCACAAACATATATACTTATATTTTATAATTATATACTTATACTTCTGAGTTTATATACCTAATAATTTAAATTTTAAATATTAATATATGCATAGCTTACTATATATATTATATTTTTTTTATCAAAAAAATTATATTATATTAAACTTATATAGTAATCTAAATTATATTAATAAATAATATATAATTGATATACTTAATAAACTTATATACTTTATAATTAATGTAAATAATATAGTCATATATATAATTTAAATACTCACGAACTTACATACTTATACTTTATAATTAAACCTTTTAATTAATAAACCTTCTATATAAGAAAATATTGTATTTTTAAAATTTAATTAAATGTTTTAAATAAAATACTTTCAAAAAAAATTTTTACTCCTCAAAGAATGATAGTTTATCAGAAGTATTTTTATATGATGATTGTAGATTTTTTTTTAATTAAAAGGTAGTAGTGAAAGTGCGGTAGTATCTTATTTTATTATTAGTGTGTACTAAATAGTGACAAAATATTTAAAATTGTGACAATATATTAAAGTAGTTATACATCAGCATTATCATAAAGTCATTACATTTCAACTTAATAAAATTTTAATATTTTTTTTTATTCGTACTTTAAATTTTCAACACATGCTAGAAATGATGGTGTTTTTGATATATTTGATGTTCTTTCAATTTCTATGATAGACTTTTTCGGTGAAAGAGAGTACATGGGGGAGTTTTTTTTTCTTTTTTTTTTTCATCCCTTTAATTTTTCAACAAATGGTTGTGGATTTAATATTTTAAGGGATGTAAATCGGTTCAATATAACTCCCATATTCCATGAAAGGCAACAACTTTAGGGCCCGTTTAGACTCCATCTTAGTTTAGCTATTAAATGTAATTGTTATATGATTGATCTCATACTATTAAAATGTAAAATTATTAATATATATGATTTATTTTAAAAAAATTAATTTCTATAATGTATAAATAAACAAAAAAATTAGTGATTATTTGACAATTATGTATTTTAATAATTAAAATAATAAAATATAATCAATTACAAGTAAAAATTTCCACAAATGAAGATTTATAGTTTATAAATATAATCAATTAATTTAATATATTTTTTTATATATTATATTTTATTTTAAGGAGATTGATTTTGAAGATGTGTATTTTATTTTTAATAATTTTTTTTATAAATGATGTATTTTATTTTAAAAAGCTAATTTTATCATTTTCTTAGAAAAAACTCCAGTTTTTTTAAAAAAAAGCTTCAAAATGATTTGTTTCCAATAAACGGTTGTTTTGAGTTTCTATCAACTGTTGCCACTAAACACTTACTCAGTTATTGGAGATAAAAAAAAAAGTTATTAAATAAACACCCTCTTAATTTAACAGTTTGAGATAGCTTTTAGTTGATTCCTAATTTGAAAAAAATTATATGTTTGGTGAAAATATATTAGTTGTGGATGTTTATATGTTCAATGAACATTGTTATTAATTATTTTTAATATAACTTATGCTTAATATGATTAATATTACACATAACAATTAAAATTTTTTTATTATACAAAAATGAATATTATTAATAGTTTAACTATTAATTATAATATTTTTATATTAATAAATATAAATAATTTATTGATTGAAAAAATTAATTTAGAAGAAATAAGTGCTTGTAATTAATAAAATTTATAAGATAATATAGTTCAAATAAAAAATAAAATAAAATCAACTATCAATTCATGAATTTTTTTTTTTTTAAATAGAGCTTTTTAGTCAACAACTCATTAGAGCTAAAATTAGGTATCAATTGCTAATTAAAATGTTTCACTAAATTTCTTTATAATACCAAAACAGGTGTCTAAAAAGCTAAACCATACGCACTCTTAGACTTTAGTAGTGACCTGGGGATGTGTTTAGCTGCCTTACTAGGCTGATTTCCTTTTTATTGGGCATAACTTCCTTTACGTGTACCTTTTTTTTTTAAAAATGAAATGTTTGATCGCATACAATTAGTTTTTACAGTTCCAGTTGTAATTGGCTTTAGCCTTTTCCTGATTTTAATAAAATTTTGATTTTGTCTAAAAAATATATGATTGAATTAACAAATTTTACTATTTTATGTTAATATATGATTGAATTAATAATTTTTAAGAATTTATGCTTTGTTTAATATATCTTTATAATATTAGAGAATTGCAAAAATGATAATTTATATTTATTGAAAAATTTATTGGAAACATATTTTAAAATGTGAACTATAATCAAAACAGATGAAAAAGAAAGGGAAAGCAAGGATTATTAAATTTCTAAACTAATTAAGTCTTCAGAACAGAAATCTTTTTTCATTCTTTCATTTGGAGCCATGCATGCATTTGACATCTGAATATTTGAAGAAGGAGCTGTAGCTTTTAGCTTTTCTTTGTTATAGTCACATCATATAAGTTAGCATAGGCAAGTCTTCTTTAAGTAGTTAGCTATCTTTCTTTTAGGTTAGTTAGTAAGTTCTACTATATATGCCATAACCTTTAACTATTTACATTTAATTTGATTAAATGTAAAAGTATATCTTTCACATGGTATCTAAGCTCTTTTTTTTTTTTTTTTGCCTTTCTTTGGCTTCATTCTTGTGATCATTTTGTTTTTCTATTATTCTTTCATTGTTGTATTTCGAGTAATAAATCTTTCAGTCTTTTCTGCAATTTGAGTTTCAATAATCTTTGAAGTGGCTATAGGAGTGCAAATTGAAGATTCTTTTTCGAATCCATATTTTTTGCACCCAAATAAGAATCCCTCTACTGTATTGGCATCCACATTGCTAAATGGAAACAACTATCACTCTTGGTGTCGATCGATGAAAGTGACATTAAAATCTAAAAACAATTATGAAATTTGTTGATGGCACGATAACAGCGCCATGCACCAGAGATAGATCCTTAGTACCAGTCTTGGGAACAATGCAGCACAATAGTGGTTTCATGGTTGATCAATTCATTGACACCTTCCATCGCGCAAAGCGTTTTGTGGCTATAGACTGCTTCAGAAATATGGAAGGAGCAATATGACTGATTTGCTTAGAAAGACTCCTTAAAGATTTCAGAATCGCAATAAGAAATCATTGCTTACACACAAGGGGATCTTTCTGTAATTGATTATTTTACTCATCTAAAGGTGCTTTGGGACGAGTATGTGAGTTTAAGGCACATTCCTAATTTTGTGTGTGTACCTAACTGTCAATGCAATACTTTGGAAATAATAAGGGAATGTCAACAATCTGACTATGTGATAAAGTTTTTAAGAGGGTTGAATGATAGTTTTGCAACAGTGAAGTTACCAATTTTGCTACTGTATCCTCTACTAAATATTAATAGTCTTCTCATTAGTAAGTCAACATGAAAGGCAACTAAATTCTTCTAAAGGGGATATGAGTGGCACTGAAACTTCAGTTTTTGCGTCCAAGATTGTTAATATTGGTAATATTGATCAAAATAAAGGTTTTGTTAAGGATAAGAACAAGTATAATGGTTCTTTAGGAAGGTTCAATGGGGTACAACAGGTTAAAATCAAGGGAAATGAACATACAATGGAAACTACAAGAAACCTGTTTGTAATTTTTATGGTATAATTGGGCATATCATTGAAAACATGGTTTTCCTTGAGCCTATGTTGGGAGAAAGAGAAAATATGGGGGAAAGAGAAATAAGAAAGTAAAATAGAAATATATTTTCACTTTATCCTATTTTGGAAGGGGGGAAGATAAGGAAGAGAGTGAAAATAAAAAAGTTATTTTCTTCTTTCGTGTGTTTAGATATAAGAAAAATATGGGGAAAAAGAAAAAATAAAAAAATATTTTTACTTTATTCTGTTTGAGAAGGGAAGGAAAATAAGAAAGTAAGACAAAATAACTTTTATTCTTCAATTCTTATTTTTTTCTCCATTTTGGAGAGAAAATAGGAGATATTAGACAAAAAATTTTACACTTACTAATAAAATTATTATTATTTTTTATCTTTGATCATTATAGTAAAGTATTTATTATTTTATAAAATGATGTGCAAAAATAGTAAATATATAATATTATAACTTTTTTTCTTCTCACAACAAAATTATCCAAGTAAAGAAAAATAAATCTTTATTTTTTTTTATCTCCCTTGTTATTTTACTTATATTACTTTAATCCAAAACATAATAAAAAAATAGAGATAAAATAAATTATTTTTCTATATATTTTTTCTCCTTAAGGGAAATTGCCAAACTTGATTAAGAGGAAGGAAAATATATTTATTTTTCTTCCTTATTTTCCCTCCACTTATAGAAATTTCTCAAACAAAGCCCAAGTGTACACCTGGGCGCGCACAAATTACAAACAACAAAATGCGCAAGCTAATCAAGTGCAAGGACACAACAATGATACTTATTATTATGAACCATATGATCACACTTTTAGTGTTATATATGGGGATAAATCAATTTTGGATAAATTACTTCGATCCCCTAATATTTAGTTGAATATACTAGTTTATCTCTCTATTTTTTGAAATACATAATAAAATTTATCAGGTTCAGTTACGTTAACTCAAAAAATTTTATGTTATTTTTGAATTAAATATTTCATTAGTCAACTATAATCTTTTGGAAATAGTCAAAATTGGTTTTATAAATACCAAAAATATCTTTATTTATTTTTTGACTTTTTTTTAACTTAAAAAATAAATTAAAAAGAATGAGAAATTTGATATTTTTGCATCAAGATAATGACATTAAAAAAATTGGTATCTTTTAAGATAAAAAAAAAAAGGTAAATTTGACATTTTATTCATTTGTAATGACAAAAATAAATGGAATGACTAGACAGTGTATTAAATCAAATTTGAGAGATTTTATAATATATTTTAAAAAATAGAGAGATAAACTAATGTATTCAATCAAATCTCAGAAAGTCAGAGTAATTTACCCATCAATCTTTTGGTAATGAAGGTTCTTCTTTCACTAAAGAACAATATTCAAAACTCTTAATTAGCTTTAATTCAAGATGGTTTTGCTGGGACACAATGTGTAAATTAATACTAGTACAAACAATTATGCAATGGCAAATATGGCTTCAACCTCTACTATGATGACCTCTAAATGCCAAAAGATATCAGAGGAATATTCTCCCACTACAACAATAATAGATAATAGCTACTATTCTGGTATTTGTTTTTCAACTACTGTCATTTTACAGAATTATTATATTTAACTAACACTAGATTGAATATTTGTTATGCTATACACTTTATTAGTCAATTCTTAGAAAAACTAGCATAATTTCGTATGAAATGTGCTCAAAGAATACTAAGATATATCAAGAAACATCTAGGGCAAGGTCTCTTCTTTTAAATTACTTCTGATTTGCAACTACAAGCATTTAACGATGCTTATTGGGCTAATTGTCCAACTACAAGGAGATCAATCTCAAGTATGTGCATTTTCTTTGGATCTTCTCTAATCTTCTGAAGGTCTAAAAAGCAAAATGCTATTTCTAGATCTGCAATAGAGGCAGAGTATAGAGCATTAACTTCTTTAGCTACAGAACTACAATAGCTCATATATCTATTACAAAATTTGCAACAACAAACTTCTCAATCAATTCCATTATTTTGTGACAACCAATCAAGAATAAAGCTAACACACGATCCAGTGCTTCATGAAGGATCCAAACACATTGAATTGGATTGCAACTTCATACATATGTGTAATTCTCTAAAAAAGAATGAGAAAGTAGCTGATGGTTTGATTAAACTCCTTCCTGTCAAGTCAAATAACTAACTTGTAGACTTATTTACAAAACCACATCATGTTTCTACATTCCAATCATTTATGGATAAATACTACTAATACTTTCTCGTGCACTTTTCATTGTACATTTTTAATGTAAAAAAAAAAAAATGTATTTTTCACTTATAAAATATCATTAATTTTTATAATAGAAGTTAATATTTTTTTTTTAAAAAAAGAGATATATATATATATTTTTAATAAAAGTATATGGTGGGAAGTGAATGAAAACGTGTTGTTAGCATTTTTCATAAGAATTGTAGCTTTTAGCTCTTCTTTGTTATAGTCACAGCATAAGTTAACATAGGCAAGCATTTATAATATCTCTTCTTTAAGTAGGTATTATCTTTCTTTTCAGGTTAGTTAGTAAGTTGTACTATATATACCATAAGCTGTAACTATACAATTAATTCGATTAAATGCAAAAGTAGATATTTCACAATATTAGCAAAACACATCACAAGACCTTTTATTCTTGGATTTCTCATCACTTCAAAATTTCTTTCCCCTTGTCATATTCTCATTATTTTGCAAAAATTTTAGGGTTTTTAATCCAAAAACAAGTTGTTGGTTGAGGTATCCCGACATTTTTTTTTCAAAAAAAAAATTCTGCCAAAATTTTTTGCAAAATACAAATTCATCCTCAATTTTGTTGAAGTTTTTTTTTTTTATTTTTTTATTTATGTATGACAACAGTAATTTTTATGAAAAAATAGTAAATTTTATTTTGTGTAATTTATATTCTGACTTCGCCCCTGATTGCAAAGATAACATATATAGCTTTCTCAAGTAAGACTTTTTAATTTGGTCATCACAAGCCTACTCTCTTTTAAACTTCTTCCTATTGGCAAACACGAACATATTCAATATAATACTATTCAGCTTGAAGTATTACCATATACACATGAACTTTTATATGTCAAATGAAATTCTTTTTAAGCTGAAAATTAAACGATTTAAATATAAATACTTAAAATACATATATGATCCTATAGAAAATTATAATTTTTTTTTACTATTTAGGTAATTGTATAACACATCAAGTGACTGGATTTATGAAAATAATGAGACTATGGCTATATATTAATATTGTAGCAAAAGGGGCAGATAAAATCAAAGCATATTCTTCTATATTTAATATGCAACCCTCTGAGTAACTTTTATATAATGTCATATAATGGAAATAACACAAATCCCCCTTTCTTGGTCATTTTTTTCCTTTTGTAGTAACAACTTCTTAGTTCTAACAAACACATCATGATTATTGATTACTCCTAGTTTTGACTTTCTTGACCAATTTTCTTTTTTGGAAAATAAAAAATAAAGAAAATTGATAGTTACTTTTAAGAAATATGTAGATGGTATGAATAATGCATATGTTTTCAATTCATAGAAGATAAGACAGATTCGAGATTTTTTTTTTTTTTTTACTGAAGAAAATTTCTATAAAAACTCAAGAAGCTAGTACATCATTGAGAATAAGAGACCTAACAAATTCAGGAGCCTATTCCTAAACAGACTTAGCATCAAATCTATAGCCAGCCGTAGCAAGGGCATGAGGCATGAGCTATTGTATCAGCTTGACGAGGAACAAATCTGATGGAGACATTATTGCAGAGTTGAGCAAGATGGCGACAATCCTGAAGCAAGCAACCAATTTCGGACCGATCCTCAAGTGCACTATGGAACCTGTCAACAATCGCTTTAGCATCAGATTCAATGATGACAGTAGCATGGTTATAAGATTTGACCAGCTTAATGCTTCTTTAAGACAGTAAGCTTCACTAAAGTTGCACTCCACTGCACAGCAACCACGTCTGTCATACAAATAAGATCCTGGACTGTCCAATCACGTGCTACCATTCCATGCAAAACCAACAGACCCAGCAAGCATGTTAATGGCAGCATCGATATTTAGCTTCAACGTACCATATAGAGGACGCTCCCACTGCTCACTTATGTATTTTGCCTCGCTGACACCTCAGTCCCAAAAACAAGTTGACTGAGAGAGAATAAGATAGATAAGACATAGATATAAAACTTTCAATTTTAATCTAATAAAATCAATATGGGCAAGTCTATGGGTAATTTGATTCTATTAGGTAATATATAGGCAGTTGTTGTTGCTGATAATTACTAATTTATTAATTATGTATATATGAAGTCCAAAAGCTGCAGTGGAGATGGCTGCACCAAAATATATGGTATCTTATGATAAAAGTTAATGATATGGGATATTATTATATTTTTTTCTTGATTTAATTTGAGAGGAAGTTATATAGGAGAAAGGATTGTTTAATAAGTTTATTAACTAAGCCCATACCATCTTCTTTCAAAGGATTCCTCAATCAACGGAAAGAACAATCAAACAGATGTGGTCTCACCAAATGCTTCAAAACTTTCCTTTTTCTGGTCGCTAGAGCGCGTTTGAGCTTTGGTTGCGAAGCCTTGGGTTTAATAAGTTTATTTTGTGTCATTGAATAGTATGACATATTGTAATATTAAATACAAAAATTATAAAGTTCAGAGCTTATGCTCTAATGACATATGGAGCTTTGTCATTGTCTTGAGTTCGAAACCTTCTTTTAACTATAGATAGGTGGCAAACAAAAAAAATGAAAAAAATAAAGATTATAAAATATCTTTAACTATTAATAAGTGGATGAGAATATTGGAAAGGACAATATGATAATAAGCAATTTTAAATTTGAGTAAGAATAAAGTAGGAAACAAAAAAGGAAGAGATTTGTAATACCCTATATTTTTTTTAATTTATTTTGTGATTTAATAATTTTATTTGAGGAAAAATTTTATTAAAAATCTAAAATTTATATATATATATAGAGATATTTCATAGATTAAAGTAATAAAATTCATTTTTCCTCTCATTTTCTCTACATTATCACCATCTCCGTTTATCAACCAAACGACATCCGATTTTTGCTAAATTCGAACCAGAAGTAGTTTCCATATCCTTATCACTCCGGTGAAATCTGATTTTCTAAAAATTGGCCGAATTTTCGGGATCGGAGAGGAGAAATTTTTATTTCAAAGCTGCCCTTTGATTTCTCATATTTTTCTGGTTATTTTCTCAAATCTGACACTGGAAATGGACTTAAACGTTGAAGAAACTTGGTATGTATAATTTGAGCTCCAAAAACTGCGGTTTAAGGACTAATTAGAGTCGGATTCTCTGGTCGGAGCCGCTGTGAATTTTTATGGATCTAAACATTTCTAGCTACTTGCAAGGCACGAAACTTATATATTTGGACTCCTCACACCTTAATCTTTTTTTTTTGTACCATCAGATCATCAATCTGCCGCCGTTGAAAATTTTCCGGTCTTCGGAGTCCGGTGACCACTGATCGGATTTTTTGGACAGAATTTTCAGCTCGTTAAACTGAGTCATCCGGTACAATCCACACCTCCTAATTGTTTTTAGATAGTGAGATATGAATTTATTTGTAAAGTTTAAATATATTAATTTTTATTATTAAATGCAGGTAATTATTAGCTAAGTTAGAATATTAATATATTATGTAATTAAATTAATAATCGAGAATTATTAATTATGGAGTTATTTTGTATGTGGATTAGGTGTATTATATATTTGGAGACCAGAATAGTATTGAATTATATTGAGATGAGTTAAAGTGATTGTATGAATATATTTGGAATTTTTTTGAAGCATTTGTTGGATTAATATGAATTTTTAAGACAAAAAATAAAAATAAATGGAGAAAAATAGTTATGAAAGAGAAAAAATAAGTGAAATAAAATATTATAAAGAAAATGATATTGAAAATTTTTTGTCACATTAGAAAGCGTGTCGGGCGATTCGAGTTTCGAATTACGCATTAAATGCGCATAACAAGGTCTGACTCTAATAGTAATTTTTCGATATGTATGAGAGATGAAAATGATCGTGGAACTTTATTTTTAATAGAATATAAATTAAGTATAATTTTGTAGTTAATTAGAAATTATATGTTGTTCAGGAGTGATAGAAAAACTGGTGCCAAGGGTGGATCAGAGAAAAGAGTCGGCAAACACCGCTAATGGTTAGTTAAGATCTGTCTAGTAATTTATAATTTTAGTCATTAAATACTTAAAGTATGATTTTAAATAAAGTTTTGTTCAAATTGATTTATATGGTAAGTATGAAATTTTCGATAATAAAAAATTATTTTTGAATATTTATTATGACATGTTTTATGAAAAAAAAATTAGTATAACATTTTTATATGTTTTATTGATGATTTGATCAATATGATATTTTGAATAAATATAAGGAAATTGTATTTGATATTTTAGCCCATATATTAGCATATATAAAATTTAGGAAATTATTGACATGTTGATAGGATTTATTGGCCCAATGAATTTTCTGTAGTCAAATGATATATTTTACAGGTTGATGAGTTTTCTTTGGTTGTATGATACATATAATCGGTCCGGTGAATTTTCTGAGACCGAGCAAAATGATTTATTCACATTATTTTTCTCTGATTCTGTGTGGGTTTTCTAAGATTATGAGATGATATGTACCTTTCATTTCTTTAAAATTAGTTTATGGTAATTTAATATATGAGCACAACAAGAAATTTTTATGAGAATACAATAACATTAATGAAATGAATTTTATATGATATTAATAAATTTATAAATTTTGTTGCTTATAGATAATTGTTATTATAAAATATTGTACTACTGAGTTGTATAACTCAGTGCAGAAGTTTGTTTGCCTCTCGCGTATATTTGAAGTGAAGATAGAGCGACAAACTTTATAAATATAGTGTTGTTAAAAGTAAGTCTAATAGTATGAAGCCAAACAGCAGTGAAAGTCACTCTAAGCGGGTTGATTATTTTAATTATATTTTACTATTTAGAATTAATTTTATGTAAATAAAATTTTAAAAGTCATGTGGAATGTATTATATTTTTGCATAAATGACTATGTAAGTGTGATGATTTTATATACTTACTACTTGCTAATAAATTTTAGTTTGTATATATATTTCAAATTTATTATTATTATTATTATTAGTTTATAAAAAAATTATGGAACTGTAATACTTCTTATCTATTTATGAGGTATTTAAGATTATTGTTAGGTGTCAAAAAATTATATTTATAATTTTTTTGATTTAATTGACTGATTTTTTTAATTTTTTATAAACTATTTTTCTCAAATCTGCTTTTAAAAAAAATATATGTTTACCTGATTATCTCCATAAATAATTTTTAAAAGTCAAAAAATTTAAAAATAAAATTTTTTCTTCAAAAACCGTTTTTGGTAAATATAATACCAAACGAACTCTAAATATATGACAGTATATACGGAGGGATAAGAGATATTACACAATTCATCAAATTGGACATTTAATTTTTCATGATTATTAAGCCCAACTTTATCATCATACACCGTACCTACAACTTTTCATACCATACACTATCATGGGTAAAACTCATAATTTCGTCTCTATATTTTTCAACATTTTTCTTTGATTTGGCATCTACTTTTTTTAATGGTTTGAATTCCTGTATTATTATTTTTTTTCAATAACTAATTAAGTCCATTTTTAATAGTTTTTAAAAATAAAACTAATTTTGTTAGTTTTCTAATATAAAATTTTTCTTTTATTTAGCTTGGATTGAATGTGATGTGAATTGTATTTGAAATCCAACTAAAAGTAATATATAAATTACCAAATTACTTATTTCAATTCATATCATAATTAATTCAAGTTAGATGAAATATATAATTTTATATTATCATATTAACATCATTGTCTTTTTAAAAAAAACATTATAAATGACTCAATTGTTAATAAAATAATACCACAAAGATCTAAATTATCAAAATATAAAAAGTGCAGAAATTGAATTAAAAGAATATAAAAATACAGAGATCAAATGGTAAATTCTTTCCATCGTCATTCCAAGATCATTTTTTAATATTATTTTTAATTAATGCAAAAATATATTAGATAAAATATATAAATATATTAATTGCATATAAGAAAATGAGGAAGCCTATCAATTTGGAAATGAAATAATTGTAGAGATGTTGAAGGAAATGTATGTAAAATTCTTTACGTCTAAGTTGTAAATTAAAATGAAAAGTATATCAATAAACTTTAATTTAATAATAATGACGAGAGCTATAATTTCTAGAGTTGGAATTTTGAGTTCAACCCAAGTAAAAAAAAATGAAAAGTACAGATAGTTCCCGCGTTTGTCTCATCCAATGACCTTTTGAAATTCTAACAAAATAAATAAATAAATAAGAAATAACTGGTTTAGGTAACAAATACAAAAATGTAGTGGATAGTATCTCTATTGAGAGTGATCGCCCGCGACAGATGAAATATAAAGTCAACACTACAGTCAGCGGTAACGTCATTACCCAATCATTGTAGGCCATGACTGGCGGGTTGATTTCTCTTGATGCGGTGCGTAGAACTTGGACCCCTTAACAGCGTCCCACCCTTCCTCACCTCTCACGCTTTGTCAAAATACTTTCCACTACAATTCTAATATGAGAATAGATATTAATTTGACTTGGAATTGGTGGAATGATTTAAGTACAATTATAAATTTTTATTTTTTATTATAAAAGTGATATTATATTAAAATTGTGCATTATTACTTTAAAATATCTTAATTTCAATTTTATCACAATTATAAACTCTTATTTTATTTATAAATGTTCGATATAAAATTTTCTCCAACATCTTTTGAATATTTATTTAAATTATACTTCAATTAAATTCATTAGATACATAATCATCCATAAGTTTCTTTTTTTTTTTCTTTAAAAAAGAAAATAGAGAAGGAGATTAGAGTAGGGAATACACCAATTATATTTTTTTTTGAAAGAAAAAAGAATATATATAGATAGCTGATCAAAATATCGTAATTAAAAAACAAATGGAACTGTATAATTGTTCTCAAGAGAATCTTAACCTCTCTTTGATTTAGATTAGATAAGATTATTCCTTATTCGTTTCCCATATTAATAATTCTTTTTCTTTTTTAGATTTTTGTATATATAAACTGATTAGATGGTTAGACAACTCATTGATTTTACACTTTGTCTTGCTAACCCAAGTGGGAAGACTTCTTGAGAAACCTATCCATTTCTTTAGAGGTAGCAAAATTAAATTTGTGCTTCATTATCCATCACATTTTATTATTAAATATATAACCCCCCAATAATAATATTTTAATATCTAAAGAAATGCGTATGTATAGTCATGAATTGTAATTAAAAAGAGGATTCTTTTTTTTTTTTTTTGCTTCAGAAAAGAGAAAAAAAGGACTGAATCATATACTAAAGTAAAGAGTTATTAGTGATGCACTTGTCTAAAATTATATAAAATTCTTAGCAAGAATCTTTAAATTCTATGTTAAACTTGAGCTTGAACATTGTCAAAGTGGATTTATTTATTTATTTATTTTTATTTGTGGTGAAGGTGCAAAAGTGGGTTCGGTTCTCCTTATTCAAAAAAATTCCTTCCATCAAGGAAAAAAAAAAAAAACGAAAGTGGAATGTTCATTTTCAGGGGATAGAAAAGAATTCTAAGCAGTGATATGCATGCGTAAGTGAACTAGATCAAACTCCCAAAGAAAAAAAAAATGTTTATGAAAGGAGGAATGGAATCGATAGTGAAAGGATTCTTGAAATTTCTCTCCCTCAATTATATACAGAATTTGGGAGAAAAGAATGGCAGAAGAAGGGACAATGCCAAAATATCATTACTATTGAGGAAGTGCCAAGTAACAGCAAATATGAACTTAGAATATTATGGAGAAAAGATGTCAGTGGGAATTAGATTTCTTCATGCATTTTTTTTTCTTTTACTTTTTGTTTTTTTTAATTAAAATGAAAGTGGGAATTAGATTTCTCAATGTATTTTGTTTCTTTTTAGTGTTTTTTTTTTAATTTTTTTTCCTTTTGAGTGAAACAAAACGGAATGAATAAGATTTCTCGATATATATTTATGTTCTTTTTTAAATGAAATTAGCAACACTATGATAGAAATAAGGCTCTGCAATAAATTATTAACAGTGGATGAAAAATTATTACTACATAGTAAAATACTGACAATGGGTTTAAATTCTAATAATTATAATAACATACTTAAATTATTATAATAATTTACGGCGACTCAAACAGATGCAATGAATGTCAATTTATTCACATAAATCAACGACAATATTTTTAATATATATTATAACAGTTTTATATTGTCGTGATAAATGATTTTTATGGTTGTCCAATTGAATTTCTTGCTAGTATAACTATACAAATAATTCATGCAAAGGACAAGTCATGTCCTATTAATTAGGTCACGTCTGATTGATTGATATATATATATATATATATATATATATATATATATATATATATATATATATATATATATATATATTAAAAATCAATGTCAAATTAAAATAATTTTAGTATACACCCACTACGATCAATTTTTTTACTAAAAATATGGTGTAGATTTGAACAAATATATAACATAAATTTAGTCTTGTGCATATAAATAAATACATTTTCAAGACTTAAATCATAAAAGAGTGGAAAGGAAAATAAGATTACAAGTCTTAAGTGTTTTGTGAGAATTAAGAACTTTATTTGTAATATTTTCAGTTTAATAAAATTTTTGTTATATCTCCAATTTTTGAATGAATTTCTTTTTCGAGATTTAAATTTAGAGTTATATATTCTAAATTTTTCTCAATAATTGATAAGAGAGTCTAATTTGGGTGTTAATATTTACTTATCGTATATTTTATGATTGCCACTAATAAATGGATCGCCACATAAAAATTAAGTTAAATTATTATTCACCATTGAATATTAGTATTAGAGGGGGACAATCAGAGATAATTCTCGATAGAGCTATCTTAAATCATGAGAAAATTGGCATACTGAAAGTTTATTAATGATACTTATCTGGTATAATAAAAGTAGTTGGAGGAATTAAAAAGTTCTATAATACATGGACAATATGTATGAAGTCTTAACTACAAGCACTACTAAAAAAATTGCAATTAGTGACACCACATTGACATCGCTAAATAGACTAATGACGTCGCTAAGGACTATTATGTCTATTCATAACGGAAAATAGGTATATTATAATATTTTTCAACCCTAATTAGCGCAAAAAAAGGATGCAAAAGTTTAACCTAACAAAAAATTTATCTCCCATCTTCCAAATTTTAATTGGATGTTCACTAAAAAATTTTGTCAAAACTATAAGGGAGGTATGTTATAAGATTTAAATTTAAAGTTCATTTAATTTTATTATTAGATATATTAACACACACACATATATACACACACACACATATATATATATATATATATATATATATATATATATATATATTATAAGATTTATCAATATATATAATTAATTTTATAATTAATATATATATTTATCCTTGTATCTTAAAACATTAAATATTAATGTATATATAAATTATTAAAGTAGTTATGTATATATTAATATATAATAAATTTATTAATAAATTTATTATCCTGTTAACTTGAATCTTATTATAATAAATTAAGAAGAAGAAGAAGAAGAAGAAGAAGAAGAAGAAGAAGAAAGAAAAAAGAAAAAAATACCCACAAATGAAGACGAACGGTGACCGGAAAGGAGCTGGGGTGGCTAGAGTTGGGGGTAGGGCAAGGGAGGTATCAGTTTAGTCGGCTGAAGGAGCAAAGCGACGTGGGTCTGGTCTGCTAGGGATTAAAAATCACACAAATGGGGGTGGGGAAGGGGAAGAAGAAAAAGATGTTTAAAAATTACATTTAGCGATGTCGTTTTTGGTGTTGCTAAAATCTAGCCGAAACATACGTTTCAGCGACGATATTAGCAACACCAATTGGCATCTCTAATTTCTTGTGACAACCTTTAGCAACGCTTTATCGTCGCAATTATTGGCACTATTATTTGGAGCTATATTTAGCAATACATTTTTCGACATTTCAAAAATGGCATCGTAAAAGGCGTCACTACAGTGTCACTATTTTTTAAGAAATATTTTTTTCGTCATTTCGTCACTGATGATTCAATTGGGTCGCTATGTAGCGACTCCAATACAACATCACTAATTGGCGTCGCTATTTCGGTAAATTCTCGTAGTGAAGGTTAGGACATTTGGAAGGTTGTCAGTGGTAGTTAAGTTACATAACCGATGACATAAGATGCCTTACGAAAGTGGAAGATTAAAGCAGACAAAACAATATTTGCTTTAAAGACCACAATTGAAGCAGAAATGTTGGAGCACATTCGGGATGCCAAAATACTAAAGGAAGCATAAGACATTTTTGTTACACTTTTCTCCAAGAAGAATGATATAAGACTGCAACTTCTCAAGAATGAGCTGCTATATATAGCGCAACGTGACATGACGATTACCCAATATTTTCATAAGGTGAAAGTGATATGCTGCGAAATTTCAGAGTTAAATCTGAAAGCTCATATTGAAGAAAACATGATAAAGAGAATAATTATTCATGGTTTGAGACCTGAATACCAAAAGTTTATGCTGCTGTACATGAATGACCGACACAACCATCACTTGTTGACTTTAAAAATTTGCTTGCAAGTCATGAAGGTATGATTAAGCAAATAGGAGGAGTCTCGTTGAAGGGTTGATTAAGCATTTTTTTACCAGTAAAAACAAATGCACTTTCAAGTGGTATGTTGTTAGTGGATCTAAAAAGGATAGTGATAATGTGAAAATTCATCAAGAAAATGGAGGCTCAGGTCTAGAGAGAGCTTCAGAGAATCATGGTAATAGTAGAAAGTTTAATAGCAAGTGTTACAACTGCTGGAAGATGGGCCACATGGCAAAAGATTATTGGGCAAAAAAAATCTATTGAAAGTAATATTACTACTTCCAATTCTAAGGAGAACAAGAAGAATTAGCTTTCAAGTAATAACCTTAGAGTAAATTGACTGCAAGAATGATTGGATTATAGATTCAGCCTACTCAAATCATATGACGGGTGATAAATATAAGTTGTAAGATTTTTCTGAATATATGGGAGGTTGTGTGGTAGTGACAACTAATAACTCAAGGTTATCGATAGTTCAAATAGGTAAAACAATAATTAAACCTTGACAGATTTTTAACCAGGTGCCACTTTAAAATGTTTATTATGTACCAGAATGAAGAAAAATTTGCTATATGTGACTCAATTGACATTATCAGATTATTATGTTTTGTTCGGTTCTTGAGATGTGAAGGTGTATCATGACCTCAAAATCTCAGAAATACCAACAATGGAGAGACGCCAATTGGAGTCAATTTATGTGATATCAGCAGAATCTGCATGTATATATAGGATAAGGAAAAATGAGACATTAGATTTATGGCACATGCGGTTATGACACATGTGGTTAGGTCAAATTAGTTATTCCAAGCTAAGCATGATCATGAAAAAGTCAATGCTGGAAGGACTTCATCAACTTGATGTGCGAACAGACATAGTATGTGCGAGATACCTGTATGGTTAAGAAAACCAACTACGATACAAGGAATCAATGTTTAAAGTAAAAGAATCATTAGAGTTAGTTCACTTATATGTGTTTGGACCAATTAAGAAATCGTCAATTAGTGGTATGCGGTACATTGTGACATTCATTGATGAATTCTCAAGGTATGCATGGATTTTCTTTATAAAATTTTTTTTTGACACATTTTTAAAGTTTAAAGAGTTCAAGGAGTTAATTGAAAGCAAAAATGGGAAAGAAGATTATTGCTTACGCACAGACAATAAGGGAGAATATAGCTCAACTGAGTTTTTTTAATACCTAAGGGAATTCCGAATACTTTATCAATATATTTGTGCCAACACATTGTAACAAAATGATGTAGCTGAAAGAAAGAATCGACATCTTGCAGAAGTTTATCGAAGTATGTTACATGCAAAGAACGTATCAGGAAGATTTGAGTTGAAGTAATGAGAATTGCAACATTTATGATCAACAGACTTTATCAACCGAGATTAGAATTTGTTGTGGAACATGAAACCTACAGTTAACTACTTTTGAGTGTTTAGTTGTGTATGTTATGTATTTGTTCCTAATCATTTATGAAGCAAGTGTGATAAGAAAGCTGTTAGATGTATCTTTGTGGGATACGACAACCAAAAAAATGGGTGGAAATGTTGTGATCCAACAAGTGGAAGATGCTATAATTCACAAAATATGGTGTTCGATGAGCATTTTCTTGGTGGTCAAAGAGGAGGTGCTACCAAACTCTAAAGAATTTGGAGACAAATTACAATAAAAGATGGAGAAGCATACAATTCAACTCCAACCAAATTCAAATGAATTAGGAGATCCAAATGGTGATTATGTTGAACAAATAGTGACTTAGAGTCTTTGGCAAATTGGCGTGTATCAACAACCAAATGAAGAAGGTGAACTTAGTGAAATTGAAGAATCAACTCTGCGATCTTAACTCTGAATGTTAACAAAAACACGAAGGCCAAATCCCAAATACGCCAACACAACCATAGTTGAATAAGCAATTATAATAGAACCTGAGACATTCGAAGAAACATCTCAGAGTTTTGATTGGATGATGGTTATAAAAGAAGAAATCGATTCACTTGAGAAAAATCAGACTTGAGATCTAGTGTCAAAGTCAAGAGATGTGAAACTCATATATTGTAAGTAGATTTACAAAATAAAGTGTCATATAGATGGGTCAATCAAGAGGTACAAGACACGATTGGTAGCTCGTGATTTCTTTCAATAGTACGAACTTGATTATGATAAAACATTTAGTTTAGTAGTGAAACTTACAACAATATGAGTCCTACTTGCACTTGCAGCCAACAAAGATAGAAATTTGTGGTAAATGGATGTAAAAAATATTTTTCTTCATAGAGAGTTGGATCGAGAGATCTACATAATTCAACCAATGGATTTTAAGAGCCAATATCATCCTAAATATATGTGTAAGCTACGAAAAATACTTTATAAATTGAAACAAGCACCCAGATAGTGGTATAGTAAAATTGTTGAATTTCTAACTCTCTCCCTTTTTGATGGTGATAAATAATCTAGCAATATGTGATTTTGAGAAGTCTACCCCTCAAAATATACTTAGGATAAAAAATTTATAATGTGCAAGAATAGTAAATAATGATGTAGCATTGAAATAAACTTACTAGATTTTAAGTATATGAAAGTTAGATGAGAAATATATCTAATGTATACCATAATTCCTTTTTAAGACATGAAATATATGTAAAGTATATTTAAGGTATATCATGACATATTTATATTTGTAACTTGCTTTAAGGTATATGCAAAGTATACTTAAGGTATATCTAAAGTATATAAAGCTCAATTTTCCAATTATATACTTTGCATATGAAATTTTGAATTAAGATTTCTAATCCCTTTTAATCCATTTCAAAGTCAATTCAATTTTAATTATTTGATTCAAAATTCATTTACCTTAATATATATTGCTAGTTTCTTCTTATGTTGCTAGTTTGATACCATTTTCCCTAACATATATTGCAAGTTTTTCTCCCTCTTTTGTCATCAATCAAAAATGATATGAAGATTGAAGTAAATAAAAGCAAATATATATAGCATAAAGGAAAGGATACAAACAAAGTTAAAATATTCAGAAAGGAAATTTAAAAATTTCCTACACACAAGCAAACATAAAAATAACAAACAAGAAAAAAACAATCAAATTTAGGCTACACTCTAGCCTATCTCCTAGCCAAACATCCTATCACGAAGCCTAGCCACTTCAGCCTCAAGGCTGTCCATCCGAGACTCCATGAAGTCTTTAAGGTTTTCCAACCTCTCATCTATCGAAGTCTGCAGCTGCTCAAAACGTGGTGTCAAGAGGTCAACCACCTTCTGCGCTAAGGACGGTGTGGAAGCTGAGGACTGTCCGATGTCCTGCTCGGCTGCTGGAGGTGCTTCCTCAACCCGAGTCCTCTTCTTCTGCTGGACTCCCTGGAGGTCTGCTTTAAAATCCTCCGTGTCATTATCTTCCCAGATGATCTCCCCAGCAGTGTCGGTGAAGCGGTAGAAGATATCGTTCTGGAAAACAATTCTGACAGTCGCTCCCATCTTGATGAACGACTCGATATCCAAGCGATCTCGAGAATGTGCAGGGATGATGTTGAAGTGATGTGCATCCAGCTTCAGAGAATTAAGCTTCACTGCGATATGAGTGACATATGCCCCAATCAAAATATCCCCAGTGGGCTTGGTGGCAATGGAGAGAAGATGGTTAGCAAACCATCTAGAAAGTGCCACTGTGAGTCCTCTACGAGCCATCTCAAGAAGAAAGAGCTCCGAATTCCTGATAGTCCCGTTGCTTTCTCCCCTAGAAAATATGCTATAGGTTAGGAACCTATGCAAATACCTGTGCACTGGAGCCCTAAGATGTGTGCTCTTTGTCTTCTTGACATCCTAACTACAATCGGTGCCAAAGTGTGTCCAGGCTTGTAGGGCAGAGAATTCTACCTCAGTATCATTCAGGATGCCATCAGATGGTAGGATGAACAATTCCCCAAATTTGATGGCATTGAGGGTGTTGGGATTGTTGCAGAGTTAGAATTTCACCACTCAAGTAGGTGAAACCTGCAATGTGCTGAGGAATTCTAGTGTCAGTTCCCTCAGGGTCGGCTGATAAATCTCCACAAAATCTTTGAGATGACAGGCTTGTAGTTGTTCTGTCATAGCCGTCTCAAGCCCGAGACTTCAGATTGTCTGCCATTCGAAGGACCTTTATGACAGAAGAGGTCTCTTCTTCAAAGTTGCATACCAAAGATGACAATTCTCCTGAATGCGGTTCATGAGGTAATCTGCATACCTCTTAGGAGCATGAGACTTCTTTCTCTTTCCCTTGGATAAAGCAGACTCCATTTTTGAAGAAATTTGTTGAAGATAGAGTTGGAAAGATTTTTGACAGAAAATTTATGGAAAACCCTAGAAATGTATGATATTTGCTGAAGATTCGAACTTTTGATTTTATTTATAGGCAAAGTTTAAATCTTTGGGGCCGGAATCTTCAATGTCTCAATGAAATGTGAGTAAATGAGAGCGGTTTTGGGAGTTGGAGAGTTGAAATGAAGGTTGTAACCGGCTATACTCTTATATATTCGATACATTCACGGGCGTGAACATATGTCACGGGCGTGACTCCCTTAAATTTTCATCAAATAAAAATTAAGTCCTAAAACAAGACTAAATCATTTCAACAAAGATTCTACTCCTTAAAACATGAATTTTCATCAAAATTTCTATCTTATAACTTATGATATGATTTAAGATCAACAATTAAAATTTCATATTTTTGCAATCACAAGGTTAATCCATCAATCATACCAAGTTCTCTTCTAATGAAATTAAATTGTTCCTCATTTAGAGACTTAGTGAAAATATCTGCTAATTGATTTTCTGTGCTTATGAATTCTAATGCAACATCTCCGTATTGAACATGATCTCTAATAAAGTGGTATCTAATGTCAATATGCTTGCTTCTTGAGTGTTGAATAGGATTCTTTGAAAGATTTATAGCACTAGTGTTGTCACATTTGATAGGTATATGGTTCATCTCATGACCATAGTCCTTAAGTTGTTGTTTCATCCAAAGAATTTGTGTACAACAACATGCAGCTACTACATATTCTGCTTCAGCAGTTGAGAGAGCAACTGAAACTTGTTTCTTGCTAAACCAAGAAACTAAGCATTCTCCAATGAAGTGACATGTACCTGAAGTACTTTTCCTATCCAAAAGACTACCAGCATAGTCTGCATCTGAATATCCTATAATATAAAAAGATGAATTCCTAGGATACCATAAATCTAGATGCAATGATCCATGTAAATATCTTAAAATTCTTTTTACTACATTTAAATGAGATTCTTTAGGACATAATTGAAATCGTGCACATAAGCAAACACTATACATAATATCGGGTCTAGAAGCAGTAAGATATAAAAGTGATCCGATCATACCTCTATAAAGCTTTTCATTAATGCTCTTACCCTTTTCATTTTTGTCCAATTTTGTTGATGTGCTCATAGGAGTCTTGGCATTTTTGCATCATTCCATACCAAATTTCTTGATTAAATCTTTGGCATATTCGGATTGGTTAATGAATATGCCCTCATTGCTTTGCTTTATTTGTAGACCAAGGAAATATTTAAGTTCTCCCATCATGCTCATTTCAAATTCCCTAGTCATACACTTAGCGAATTCTTGACAAAACAATTCATTAGTAGAACCAAATATTATATCATCAACATAAATTTGAACAATTAGTATATCATGCTTATGCTTTTTGATGAATAGTGTAGTGTCAACATTTCCCTTTGTAAAACTATTTTCTAATAAAAAATAACTTAGCCTTTCATACCAAGCTCTTGGAGCCTGTTTTAAACCATACAAAGCTTTTGAAAGTTTAAAAACATGATTTGGCAAATCATAGCTTTCAAAACCTGGTGGTTGTTCTACATACACTTCTTCATCTATATAATCATTTAGAAATGCACTTTTCACATCCATTTGAAAAAGTTTGAAATTCATGTGACATGCATATACTAAAAGTATTCTTATGGCTTCTAATCTAGCTACAGGTGCATATGTTTCATCATAATCTATACCTTCTTCCTGATTATATCCTTTTGCAACTAGTCTAGCCTTAATCCTGGTTATTAACCTTTGTTCATCTAATTTGTTTCTAAATACCCATTTGCTACCTATGATTTGATGATCCTTGGGTCTAGGTACTAGGTTCCATACCTTATTTCTCTCAAATTGGTTGAGTTCCTCTTGCATGACAATTACCCAACTTTCATCATTAAGAGCCTCATCAATATTTTTAGGCTCAATTTGTGAAATAAAAGCAATGTTAGTGACTAAATGCTTGAAATGAGATCTAGTACTTACTCCCCTTGATAGATCACCAATTATTTGCTATTTTGGATGATCTTTCGTCATTCTCCATTCTTTTGGAAGTTCTTGATCAATTTTTTCTTGATTTTGAGGTAGAGTGTCATTTTGTAGTAAATTTTCTTGATCATTTTCTTCTTTCCCATCTCCAATATCAAGTTTTTCCATATTACTATGTTTTTGGCTTTGAAAGATGACTTGTGTTGCTTTCTTCTCTGACAAGGATCACATGTTTTGCCTTTTTCATATTTAACTCTTGGCAGTCCTTTTACTAGTTCTCCTGTGCTGAGACTTTGTATTAAGTCCAAGTTAGCATGACCAAGTCTTTTATGTCACAGCCAAAATTCATCACTAGTAGTCACAAGACACTTAGAGGAATGGTTAGATAGTTCATGTAAGTTTATTATGTACGTATTGATATCTCTACTTCCTTTAAATATTTCTTGATCATCGATAGAGATTACAAGACATTCATTTGAAGTAAAGATTACCTTGTTTCCTTTATCACATAATTGACTTACACTTAACAAGTTATGTTTCAAGCCATCAACAAGTAAGACATCTTTAATAAAAGTAGTACCATTAATACCAATAGAACCAATGCCAATTACCTTACCCTTTGCATTGTTTCCAAAGGTAACTTTACCTCCATCAATACTCTTGATTTCATTGAAGAGTTCTTTATCTCCTGTCATATGCCTTGAGCATCCACTGTCTACTAGCCAAGCATTTTTGTTTATTGTGGACTTGAGGCATCCCTATAGAATCACAAATCAAGTATGATTTTTAGGTACCCAAATGAGTTTGGGTCCTTGGGGGTTAGCATATGAAGGTTCCCAATGAGCCTTCCTTATCCAGCAATGTTTATTTATGTGACTCATTTTCATACAATAATTACATTGTTTCGGTCTAAACTTGCTTTTTGATCTTACAATGTATTTGAATGCCATAATTCTATTAGACTGATTTTGAGAGCAATGACATGCACAATCATGATTAATTTGCATTTTTCTAGACGCTTGCTTCTTATACATAAAGACATGATTATTCTTTTTCTGTATAGAAGGTTTAACATTCTTATTTCTTGGTGCAGTTCTAACAGGTGTGGAGATGCGAGATTCTTTAGATTTAGCAAATATAGTTTTGTGAGAAGATGATGATGTGTCCTTAAATCCTAGACTATGTCTAATTAAGGGTGATCTTTGAGACACAATGAGAGTATCTAAGCTCTCTTTACCTTTGTGAAATTTAGAAATGGAATTTCTAAGTTCCTCAACTTCATTTTTCAAAGTATTATTTTCTTTTAACAATGAAGCTGTTGAGGGTCTTGATGAATATTCATCTAATGACTTTTGAAGAGATTCATTAGATGATTTAAGCTTTATTTTTTTTTTCTAAACCATCTATCATATTTTTCAAATTATAGATATTATTTCTGTAGGTACTAAATTTAGTTCTATATTTCTCTAATTCTACATTTAATTCTTCTATTAGGCTTTTCTCATCATCATCATCATCACTATTACTATTACTATCATTATCACTACTATCATTATTGAAAGAGTATGAGTGTAGTGATCTTACTTTGTTCGAGACGTGATCCTCAATAGCCATGAAGCATAGGTTGACCTCTTCACTTTCATTATCACCTTTTTCACTTGAAGAGCTTTCGTCATCCCATGTGGCTTTGTAACCTTTCTCCCCATTGTCTCTTTGGTATTTGCTCTTATGCTTCTTGAACCTTGGACATTCTGGTTTGATATGTCATTTCTTTCCACATTCATAACATTTTACCTCTTACTTCTATGTGTGTCATTAGAAGTTTGGTTGAGGTTTCTTTGTCTGCATTTTCTGGAATTGCTAATTTTTTTCTCAATGATTCTTTTTAATCTCCTTAAAAGCATAACGATGTCCTTATTTTCATCATCACTTATTTCTTCATCATCTTCACTTTCTTCTTGAGATTTTGAAGTAGAGGCTTTGAGTGCTAAGGGTTTTCTTTTCTCTGGCTCTGCTTCAAGCTCTTTATCTCTCTTCACTGCCATCTCATGTGTGAGAAGTTGCCAATCAGCACATCAGTATTCATGATGCTCATATCTTCATTTTCTTCTTCTATGCCAGTAACTCTTGCACCATAGTCTTTAAGAGGAAGACTTCTCAGGATTTTATTATTTATATCTTCCAAACTCAGATGCTTCCCATGTTTCCTCATTCCATTTATAATGGATAGAAGACGGTTGGTCATGTCAGTGATTGACTCATTGGATTTCATCTTGAAAAGCTCATATTCTGAGGTTAGAAGTTGAATCTTCTTGGATTTGACTTGCTTAGTTCCCTCATGATAGTTCTCCAATGTCTTCCATATGCTATATGTTATTGAGCAGTGTTGTATTCTCCCACATTCTTCAATAGATAATGAGCTTAATAGGATTGTCATTGCCTTATTGTTTTTGAAATTTGCTCTTCTTTGAGGCTCTGTCCAATCATCTCTTGATAGGATTTCTTCTTCACCATCAGCTCCTCATCTGGTTGGTGGTGTCCATTCTTTTCGTACACTATCCCAGACTTCAATTCCTTCACTATCCAAGTATGTCTCCATCCTAAACTTCCAATGGGCATAATTTGCTCCATCAAAGTAAGATTTGAGACTTTGGAATCCTTCACTGGCCATATCTTACTCTTTACTATCGCTTTTTAGGCTTTGATGCTAGACAAAACTCTGATACCGATTGTTGCCCAGATATTAGACCAAGAAGGGGGGTTGAATTGGAGTTTCAAAAAATTAAACTTTAAAGTACGGAAATAAGTAATTAATTTTAGGAGGGATAGAGAAAATCAGACACAAAGATTTATAGAGGTTCGGGTGTTAACAAACCCTACTCTTCTCCCCAATTGCAATTGGGAGTTTCACTAACACACTAAGTGTTACAATGGAGTTTTACAAGTTCACTCCCAACTATGGTGTTTCTCACAATGAATCACACCTAACCCAAAAATCCTTTGTGTTTTAATGGCTCACACAATAACCAATTCCTTGTATTTTACAGGCTCACACAAACAACCTTGTCTTTGTGTTTTTACAGGATCACACAAACAATATTCTCTTTGTGTTTTTACAGGATCACACAAACAACCTTCTCTTTGTATTTTTACAGGCTCACACAAACAACCTCTTAATTTGTGTTTTGAAGGCTCACACAACTAACTCTTACAAGTGTTCTACTCTTAACCCAGAAATACCCAAAGCTCACTTGAGTAAAGATTACAGAGAGAACCACTTATAAATCTTAATTGCTCAAATATGAACTTTGACTTGCCCTGACATTTCTTATGCAGTTAACGTGATGAGTTAGTATATGAAAAATCTAAAGAAGTATCATTTGAAAGCAATTCGATGAATACTGAAATATATAAAGAATACAATTGACTATGATCTTTTGTACAAGAGAGGTGAAGATTGCAAGTTAGTTGGTTGGAACTATGATTTTAACTATGCATGAGATCATGACACCAGGAGATCAACAACTAAATACATGTTTAAGTTTGGTTCTGGAAAAATTTCTTGGTGTATCAAGATATAGTCGACGATATCATTGTCAACCATTGAAGCTGAGTACCGAGCAGTATCAATGACAACTTAAGAAAGTACATAGTTGATACAACTAATGAATAATCTACATCAACCAGTGGATTATACAGTTCCATTATACTATAACAATCAATCAACAATTCGTTTGGCGGAGAATTTGGTCTTTCATATAAGAAATAAGTATGTTAAAGTGCATTATCATTTTATCAAAGAAAAAGTTATGTAAGAAGAAATTGAGATTAGACAAATAAAGACAAATAATCAAGTTGCGGACTTGTTAACAAAAAGTCTAAGTACAAATAAGCTCGAAATATTTCATCGACAACTCAATATAGTACACAGAATGAAAGCTAACATTGAAGGAGAGTATTAAAAATCAATATCAAACTAAAATAATTTATTAAAATATTAGATGTATACATATCACCACTAATTTGTTGAAAAAATAAACTTATTGTGTTGAAAAATTAAGTACACCTATCTTCACCAATTTTATTGAAAAATTAAGCACATGTTAAGTACACCAATCACGACCAATTTTTCCACTAAAAATATATGGTATAGATTTAAACAAATGTATGGTATAAATTTAGTCTTGTGCCTATAAATAGACATACTTCTAAGGTTTAAATCATAAAAGAGTAAAAATTAAAATAAGACTACTAATCTTAAATGTTTTGTAAAAGTTGAAAGTTTTATTTGTAATATTTTCAGTTTAATAAAATTTTTGTTGTGTATCCAATTTTTAAGTAAATTTCTTATTCGAAATTTAAATTTAGAGTTATATATTCTAAATTTTTCTCAACAATATATATACCAAATTTATGAAGATTTGAGTTTAATTTTTAATGGCTGACGAAAATTCTTAATGAATTTCATGCTATGATCAGCTTATATAATTAAAATATTTCAGAACAAATAATATATATATATTTATTATTTGGATAGTAAATAATATATATATATATATATATATATATATAATTATTTAGACGTCGTTCTCAAATTTTAAAAAGAATTGTCTGCTTATCGAATATCAAAACCCTATTTTTTTTTCTGAAATTATACATAGTCGCTATAACCCTAAGGAATACCGAAAGTGTTCTCCACTAAACTCTAATGATAATGTCAATAATAATAACAACAACAATAAAAAAAATATTTAATAAAAGAATATAGTTATAGTAAGGTTACAAAATGAAGAAGAAGAAGAGGACGACTAAATAAACTTTGAATGCTCGACATTAATTGCTTAGCTTGGACCTAAAAAAATATCCTACTCAGCGATGCTTAAAATGGGAAATTATCCTCCTCATCTTTTATTCTCTAAGCCAATTTTTGTTCCAAAAAAAATATGAAAGAAAAAAAAAACATTTAGAATTGGGATTGGAATTTGGAATAAATGGGGATGCGTTGCTATCTCTTCAATCAGTTCCCTTGCCTACTTGTTTTTAATTTATATAAAAATAAATATTAAAGAGAGAGATCAAGTATGTACTTTTCCACATCGATCATTAAAGTTGTATAGTGTTTTTTTTTCCTGATCTCTTTTGTTTTGACAAGTACAGTACCTTTTCTTTTCTACTTAATTAATAATTGTTTTTTATAAGATATCGGATCATATATTCAAATTCTGGACTTCAGAACCCTAATCACCAGAGCAGTTGGTAATTATTTGTTGCATCAATGTTCCCAATCCGTTGGTTTGTTTTGGGTCAACCCATTCTAGTATTTTTTTTATTGTTTAATTATTACCAACTGGGTACGATCAATATATATATATATATATATATATATATATATAAAATATCGATTATATATGAAATACATATTGATTGTAGTAGTGCATTTTATTAAATCTTAATTGAGTAAATAATATTCACATCAAAAAGGCTATACAACCCAAGAAAAAAAATATTCAAGAGTCACGCAGGCTAGTCAAATTCTTTTGTTAAATAATTCTAAGAAATCTTTCAGCTTCTTAAGAATTAGAAGATTCTAAGTATTTTTTATAATTATTTAAGCAAATCTCTTCTTTTAAACTAATCTTAGATAATAAATTATATTTAAGATTTATTTTTAACTATATAGTATCAAAATTATTCGTCTTACGATGTTAGGGTTATACATAATTATTTATATTCGTTTTTGAAAAAAATAAATTATTTATGTCCATCGTTGTGATGAGCACCTGAAATTGTTTATATCTGAACATGTGTAGTATCAAAATCAATAATCTTACAACCTACAATTTAGTAATTTATGTGATTATGTCTGTTCTTCCCGACACCTGCTCGATGTTGTAGAGCAAAGTCATACGTACATTGTAACTATCAGTCACTATGCTTTGCCCTATGAAAAGGGCGTTTAAGGTTTTTAAATAATTTTTTTGGGTTTGACAAAACTGCAACAGAAGCCCCCAACAGATGATGGACTAATTTTCAATTTAATAGATTTGATTCCTCAATTCCATCCAATTTCCAACAATATTATTATTTTAAACAGTTAATTCCCTGTTCGTTGGTTAGTACATGAAATTAAAGTTGAATAATTAATGTTTTTCACAATAATTAAGAACATTCTTGATGAAAGGTACACCTTTTGATTATCTGTTATCCGACAGTTGAATTTAATTCAGTCGATAATATTTATATGCAATTAATTATAGCTAAGAAAGTAATAATATATTCAATATTTCGACTCTCTATATCTATTTTTCATGGGAAAAGAATTATAATATATAGATATTTTTTAAAAAAATTTACTAGAAAATTAAATTGTTAAGATTATATGTCAGCTAATTATATGATATCAGCGTTTCTTACAATGACCAATAATCCTCTTTCTTTTAACTAGTTTTAAAGTTAAATTAGAGTTAAGATTTATTCTCGACTTGATATAAGATCTGTCAATCTTACAACATATATTGCGCAATATGCATATGTCCAATACTAAAAATTTTACAACAAATGTCTAATATTTATTATAATTGGGTGGGGCTATAAAATTTAATCATGTTTCAACCCTTACTATCTCCCTTAAATTTCAAATGTAAAATTGTCTCTAATATTTTTTTTTAAGTACAACTGTCATTGGTCCGGTAATCCATTATTTTTATCTATTTGAGGCTTACGTAATATATTGTTTTTATTTACTTGAGTTTTTTCTCTTTTTTTCATGGAGTTTATAGTTATGTAATATTTATGATTTTTTTTATGAAGGCTCCGACTAAGATCTCATAATTATAGTCACCAGATTAACACCATTAAACTGAAGTTTATTGGTGTTTATGGGTTTGACATTATACTATAATTGATCAGCATAAACAATTGAGTTTAATAATTATAGATGAGTAAGGTTTATCTGAGCCTTTATACTCTAACAATGTTGAGTAGGAGGAGTTTACGTTAAGATCCCACCTTAATTAGTTATATGATACAAGTATTCCTTATAATAAATTAAATAATTATTTATGGTTTAGTTAATTTTTAGTGATAAAGTAGGTGCAGAGTTTTACTTTCTTCCGTAATTAATAGAAAAAAAAAAAGAAAAAAAAATCGTGATAGTTCCTTCGCCTAGAAAAAGCTTGAATGGAAAAGATGAGGGTTAGATTTAAAATGGGGCTGGATGTGGTGGCCGGCGAAGCTGCTCTGGATATCAAGTCGGTGATATTGCCTGTGGCCTATAATTAAGTGATAATTGTTTTTTTTTTTATATTAAAAAGAAAAGTGATAAAGTTTTTGTTGTTTTAAAAAAATAAGAACACTTTTTCCAAAGAAGAAGAAGAGGGAGTAATGTGAAGAGAGCCAATAGGAAGCAAGGGGAGGAATACCTCATTCACTGGTGTCATCCCTTACGTTAAACAAGTCAAAATGGGGACATCTGAATCATTTGTGTGTTCTGTTCATTAGATTAGCTTGCAGTCTCTGCAAATTTGACAGTCTTTGGGGTGCGAAACCCATGCAACCCAACCCCAAACCCCAAATGGATAATGTCAAATAGTTTCCTCACATTATCTATCAGCACCATTGTCTTTGATGATCATTCATGTTCCCACCACCTTTCTTTTGATCCTTTGATTTCTATTTCCTTGTTTTGCTTTGCTTTTTTCTCACATTTAGTTCCTACATCATTGTCAACCTTCGTTGTCTATTCTTTATGAATCATTTGAAAAGTATTCAGCATTTTTCTTCTATTTTTTTTAATTTAATATTTAGAATTAGTCTAATTAATCAAGAATATAACGGAAAAAACTCCAAAAAACTGCAAAACACATATTTAAAGTTGCCCAATATCTTTCCCCCCCCCCCCCCCCCCTCTTTTATTATATCATATATTGCATGTGTTTAATTCTAACTATTGACAGCTATTATATTATCTTCAAGAAAAGAAAACTAAAAAATCAAATTTGTTTATACTTTGAGTCTGTGCAATTATTAATGACGTGTATTCAAATGTAACGACTAACGAATCACAACTTTTTTCTCTTTTCTTTTTTCACAGTAATTTTCCATGAAAAAGTACATGCATCAGTTTGATAGATTTAGCTAACCTAAGAGGCATATATACAATTTGATTGATGTGCTAATTGCTAACCTAATAAGATATAAAGATACGGTTATGAAAGAAATATAAATATATATACTCTCAGCAGATAGATTCATTACTCCTAATTAAATCTCTGCACAAGTGGTAAGTTTGTGCTAAATCAAAATTCCTCAACAAACATTACTCTACAAAGAGTTTCAAGCAAAATTCAAGATTTCTATAATTTCGCTATATCAAATTTAAAAACATTTTAAATTATATTGAGATGAAAATCCCTCCAATCTGTAAATCAGACTTACCACTACTATCAATCTTTATATACATATAATTTTTTAATTATTATAAATTATATAAACATAAATAAAAAAAAATCACTTAAATATTTACAAGCTAATTATTTATATGAAAAGTTGACATTTTGATATTTTTATTTAAAATAAATAAATTTTTAGTATAAATTTTAAAAATTAGTTATTGAAGTTTTTATCCTTGATAGATCCTAAATACTCAGCTAATGAAGTTTTTGAAAATTTGAGTTAAAAATAATTTACGAAATAGCACAAAAAAATTTTAAAAAATAAAAGCTCAATTAATTTTTTTTTATTTTTTTTGGAAATATGACTATTTGGCAAAAAAATTTCAATCAAATAGACACTTACTATTTACTTTTTTTTTCTTTTTAATGTATAAAACTAAGAGGATAGGCATAATTAAAGTAACCCTTTGCATAAGGTAGAAAGATGCTGAGGCTTTGTCATGGCATTTTATAGAGCTTGAAATATTAGCATATTTGATTAAAAGCTATAGAGAACTTAAAATTATTTGGTTTCTGTTAGCATATTATCACATGCAAAAGCTTGAATCTTTTCTCACCAAAGTCAGGCAAGGGAATATATCTTCCATTTAAGATTGTTGAGCAATTATTGTGCAGTGGGTTTAAGCTAATTAAGTTATCTATTTTAAATTTTTTTTGAAGATTATTGAATTCCCGTGTCCATCCGATGTGAAATATATGTACTACTTACTTGATATAGAAATGATTAGGCTTCCTTAACAACAAATTCAACATTTTGGATTATATATATTATATTAAAAAAATTTACTAGATATATACACATCCAATTGTTGGTAAAATTGGTAATTTTGGACGACGATTTGACATTTTAAAAATACGTAAAATATCTAATAATTAAATTATTTAATTATATATTTATATTTTTAAATATATGTATAAATTTATATATGAATAAATTTACAATATATTATATTATAAATAATTATATTAATATATGTGAATAAAATTTAACAAATTATCTATAATTTATATGAATAGTAATCGTATAAATAATTAAATATTTAAATTTATTATAATAATAAATTTTATTTTGCATATATATATATATATATTATATCATACAAATAATTAATACATTATAAAAATTAATATATATTTATAAAATATTAATTTTAGTTATTTATAATTATATATATATATATATATATATATATATATATATATATATATATATATATATATATATATATATATATATATATATATATATATATATATATATATATATGATTACACGAAATAATATGTTTAAATTAATATGAATAGCAATATAATTCATGTAAGATGCAAATTGCCAATTCTAATTGTTAGAATACATAAAATAAAATTTTAAATAATTTATAATTTTTAAGAATTAAAAAAAAAAATCTGCAATGATTCTAAACCCCCATAAATTTCAATACCAAATATTCAATATTAAGTGTAAAGTGAAATGATTTACTTTTTTTTTTAAAATTGTATTGAAACTTCGTATGATCGTTATTTATTTGTTTAGCTCACCTTTTGTTTTTAATTTTTTGCAAAATCCCAAAAAGTGTAATAATGTGAAGATGGAGATTTGAGTTAAGGATTTGCATAAAAAGTAAAATAAGCATAACATCATGACCTATATCTTTTCTTTTTCCTTTTTATTTTTGAATATAAGAGTAACCAAGAAAAAGAAATTAGGAAATTTATAAATTACACCATAACAAAATCCTGAGCAATTAATTGCTATCCAAATCTGGAAAAGAGAATTTATTAGCAGATTTACACGTGTCAAGAAGGAATCTGCACCTCACTGTACTATTAGTAATATATTTTTCTTTTTCAAAGTGAAAAAGAAATTAAAAAAAAAGCACCCATTCCAATTTTATATATAATTTAATTATTTAAATTTATATCTTTTTTGTGGATAAGGCCATACCCACTCTTTCACCTCCTTCTAGCCTAATACTCACCATTATAAATTCCCATGCAAACCACACCCATTAAACCCAACATCCATTTCTCTTCTCCCCACTCAACAAAAATTAAGTAGCTCAGCCATGGAGAGTGACGCCAGCAAACAAACCAAACAACCCTCTTCTCAGCCTCCTCCACCGTTTCCTCCGCTGGAAATGGCTGAGGCGGCGCCTCCCAAACCCAGCCCTTTAAAAAAGATTGCTGTGGTTGCTTCTATAGCAGCTGGGGTCCAATTCGGTTGGGCTTTACAGCTTTCTCTTTTAACCCCATACGTTCAACTTCTCGGCATTCCTCACACTTGGGCCGCATTCATCTGGCTCTGCGGCCCAATCTCCGGCATGCTTGTCCAGCCGATTGTCGGCTATCATAGTGACCGGTGCACTTCCCGTTTCGGCCGCCGCCGCCCTTTTATTGCCGCCGGATCCGCCTGTGTTGCTGTTGCTGTTTTCCTTATTGGGTACGCTGCTGACCTCGGTCACCTCTCCGGCGATCCTATCGGTAAAAGCCCTAAAACGCGTGCAATTGCGGTATTTGTCGTCGGATTTTGGATTCTTGATGTTGCCAATAATATGCTTCAAGGTCCTTGCCGCGCTCTCCTGGCCGATCTTTCTGGGTCCAATCAGAAAAAGACACGTCTGGCTAATGCACTCTTCTCTTTCTTCATGGCCGTCGGTAACGTTCTCGGCTACGCCGCCGGTTCTTATACTCATTTATATAAGATTTTTCCGTTCACCAAGACCAAAGCTTGTGATGTTTACTGTGCAAATCTTAAATCTTGCTTCTTCATATCCATTGTCTTGCTGTTGATTCTTACTATAATAGCTCTCACTTACGTTAAAGAAAGGCGATGGTCTCCTGACCAAGAAAAGACTGTCGGTGATGAGGTTGATGATGATGAGGAGGAGGCGGCACCGTCGGAGTCCTCTCCGATGCCCTTTTTCGGTGAGATTTTTGGTGCTTTGAAGAACCTGCAAAGACCCATGTGGATTTTGCTTCTGGTGACATGCTTGAACTGGATTGCATGGTTCCCATTCCTGTTGTTTGATACTGATTGGATGGGGAGAGAGGTGTTCGGGGGCGACTCCAGTGGCTCCGCCGAGGAGGTGAAGCTTTATGATCGTGGTGTCCGCGCCGGTGCACTTGGTCTCATGCTTAACTCGGTGGTTCTGGGCTTCACTTCCCTTGGGGTGGAGGTGATGGGGCGGAAGCTTGGCGGAGTTAAGAGATTGTGGGGTATTGTGAATTTCATTCTAGCATTGTGTTTAGCAATGACCATTTTGATCACCAAATTGGCTGAGTCCAACCGACGATTCACCACCGTGGGTGGCGGCGCCACGAAAGTACCCTTGCCACCAACTGGTGGTGTTAAGGCCGGTGCATTGACCCTTTTCGCCGTGATGGGTATTCCTCAAGCTGTAAGTGTTTTTCTTTCTTTCTATTTTTTTCCTCAAATTTTTGGGTTCGTTGTCCTAAATTTGCACACATCAAATTTATGTCTAGCTGCATTCTTTTTACATCATGCACATGTGTGTCTTTTATATTTTAATGTTGGATATGTGATCTTTTATTGTTATGTTTTATTATTATATTATTATTTTTTAATGAGTTTAATTTTGATTTGAAACCGAAAACTCACAATCTTAATCAAATATGGTTTAATTTTTATTGAATTATTGTGATCATGTGTTACTCATAGAATGCATAAATGTAATTATCTCTTGTAATCTCTAAGAGATATGTAATTTACCTAGTTCTGTTTGGAGATTATAGGGAAGAAAGAATTATATCGTATAGAAAGCGATTATGACTTTTAGAAAAACTTGCACCGGAGGCGCGTGTAGAAGACGTGCTTGCTCCGACGGTCATAAAGGGGTAGCCACCGCGTGTTTGGGGTGGGGTAGGCAACGCAGGTAAAATAGTAAAAATAGGTAGAAGCCCATAGTTAATGATTTAAAATAGGTCAGAGTTGCATTTATTAGAATTTGTGAGGTGGCTTTACTGTAATTATTATTTTTTAAAAATATTTTGGGTATTTCTCTTCACTGAAATTGAGATTATAATTAGAGGTTTTTCTGAATCCTCAAGTTTTATTGCTTTAAGAGAAAGATACAAATATTTCACATTCTAATCAATGAATTTTTTTTTTTTTATTTGTGCAGATAACTTACAGTGTTCCTTTTGCTTTGGCATCAATATTTTCTAACACCTCTGGTGCTGGTCAAGGTAAAATTTCTGCTCTTTGCTATATAAAAAATTTTTAAAAATTAGTTAAGCTATATTGCTTACTCATTTCAATGTTTTTTTTTCTTTTTTCTTTTCAGGTCTTTCTTTGGGAGTTCTCAATCTTTCAATAGTTATACCCCAGGTATGGCTTCTTAATTATTAATAAATTAGTATATTGTTATTATATATATATATATATATATATATATATATATATATATATATATATTATCAAAAAGTTGAATTTTCAAACTCTTACATCACAAGGCAGGTAGATAGTAACAATTAACCAGTGAGAAACAATTATTTAAGAGCTCTCTTTGACTGCATGAAGATTAGGAACAAAGAAACAAATTAGGGTACAATTTTGGACCCATATATTTCCTATAAGTAATCCAACTGGAAAGTATTTGTATACATGTGGACATTTTTAGTTATGGGCTACAACGTCTTCTTGCCTTTGAAATTATTATACAAGTCAACAATTTTGCACTTAAGTGAGTTAGCTCTTTTGCGGTCTGAATTTGTTAGGAAGAGTTTATGAATTTGAATTCCTCTCTATATTCATCTTTGAGGATTGGTAAAGAGTTTTAATTATGATTAAATTCCGAACAGAATTAATTAGCGGATAAAAATATCTTTAGTTATTGGAAAAAAAAAAGGAAAAAAAGACATGTACTAACTTTTGTTACTCGAACAAAAGAAAGAAAGAATTGTCAGTACAAGTGCAATGTCATAATCTTTATTGTTCCTGCTGACTCATATTTTGTAACTTTTGTTCAATTTACTCAAACAAAAGGAAGAAAATAATTCATAGTACATTAATTATAAGATATAGCATGCTGATTTGGATATGTCAATTAATTTCACATGATGAAATTATTTATCACTTACCCACAATTGCCTCATCTGTAACATGTGTAGCTTTTTGATATTTTGTTAATTGGTAAATAATTGAATGGCAAATGGAAAATGAAATTTTGCAGATGATAGTGTCCGTAGCAAGTGGACCTTGGGATGCTTTATTTGGAGGAGGAAATCTGCCAGCATTTGTGGTAGGGGCGATTGCAGCCGCCGCTAGTGGTATATTTGCTCTTACCATGCTTCCATCTCCGCCTCCTGATATCCCCTCCTCCAAGACTTCAAGAACTGTCGCCGCCGCTTTCCATTGATCAACTTCTCCATCACTCCATTCCCTTTCCCTCTCTCTCCTCTCTTTTCTTTTCTTTTGGCCTTTTGACCCTTTAAAAATTCCCTAAGTTCTTTCTTTTCCTTTCCTTTTCTTTTCTTTTAAATGAGATATGTAAAAAATAGAGTCATCAATGGCCGCAAATGGCCCATTCGATGGCTGTGAATATGACTGTACACAGTCTGTATCATGTAAAATACAGTCATGTTAGTTAAGCCCTTGTACATTTTCGATCGGTAATTCTCCATTGTGCAATTGATTATCTTTCTTTCTTTTCAAAGTGTTTTTAACATTTTGTAATTAATTAAACAAACCTATTCTAAAAATTTCAAGTTGGTTTTCATATATATGATAATCTTGAGAATTTTCAGGCGAGTCTAAGTGTAGCTTGATTAAGGATATTATATGAATAAAATTTAGGTTAGGTTAGGTTAGGTCTGATATCTGGAAGTGCGGGGTTCTAAATTCTAAATCTAATCAAGTTTTGATAAAATAATCAGAATTATGAGGTTTCACATTTGAACACTAACTGATGTTTTATAACAAGGAAAAACAAAAGCATTGTCAATAATTAGGTCGGATTTTTCTCTAGAAAATTAGAAAAAAAAGGTTCTTAAATTTTGATATACAATTAAAATTAAATTATAAATATTTTTAGTGGTGAAAAAATAGTAAGTAATTGTAAAAATAATTTTGAGAGGAAATTACTTCTAGCACATTTGGTTGAAAATTAACAATAAAAATATTCTTCTAAATAATTTAGGTATATATATATTATTGGCTGGTAAGTCTTTTTCAGCCATTAATGCCCACCAAACTGATGTCGGTCACTTTTGCCACAACCCAAATTTTATCACCTAACTTCGATCGAGAATATATATATATATATATATATATATATATATATATTTATTTATTTATTTATTTATCCGAATTTCGTCTCATAGAAATTGATTTATTTTTGTTTTCTACTGATATAAAATTATTATTAAGAAACATTATATAAGAATAACAATTAATTTTTTAAGAAACATGTACGTTTCAATTTTCAAATTACTTGTTTTTATTCTATTAAATTTTCAATTTTAAAAATCTTTAAAGTTTGATTTTTTTTTATGTTTTTAAGGAAAAAATAAATAAAATTTTAAGCGTGTGAAAGACAAGTAAATTGAATGCATATAGCAAATAAAAATAATTAACTTATTTATCTATACTATATATGTGTTTGCGCATTCAACAAGGTTGATAACTAGGAATGACCATGAGATTGGTTCGAGGCGGAATTTTCCTCTCTGTCTTAGATCTTGACATTCCTCCTCGTATTCCGTTTGAAAAAATTTTAAGATCTCCATCTCCGCGCTACATGAGGATGGAGATTACTGATCTCGTCCCGATATTAGAATTTTATTAATTTTTTTTATTTCATTTTAATATTAAAATTATTTTTTAATTTTAATTAATTAGTTAATTATATAATTTTTTAAATAAAAAATATTTTTTACTTAAAATAAGTATTATATTTTTATTTTGTTATATTTTTTAAATATTAATTATATTAAAATATAAATAATAATTATATATATAAATAATAAGAATATATAAAAAATTTTATTTGAAAAAACTGCTCTGGGGTGGAAAAAAATTGCCATGGCTAGTGAAAATCCATTATTCTAATTTAAAGAAATGATAGTTTGAGGTTGTTATATAGTGGATCCCCACCAATCCATGTTGCATTATACATATTTTTCTTTAATATGTACGAAATAAAAATAGATTTATCAGATATAATTTACAGATTTATCGTTTTGAATTTTATTTTCTGGTAATTGGTATCTAGTATTTATATTTGAATTTAAGCCCTAAAGTGATTATAATTTCTTTATGTAAGGTGGGATCTTTATAGGCATTTCAATAGGAATTGTTTGTTTCATTTTTTTGTCATATACCTTCTTTTGTATAACGATGTCATTGCAAACCTCTAGAAACTCTTTTATTAAGGCAAAACACTAATTATTGGGTAATAACCTTGACTTTTTAGCAGCCTCGGTTAAATTATGAATTTGTGAACAGTGGGGTTCTCAAACTTTATTTAACATGTTAAATATATTAACAAGAATTGGATTTTTAAGCTTCAAACTTGATGCATTATTTACAAGATTCACTTGGATTTGGATACAACGAATATACAAATGTAAATAAAACAGGCTACTGGATGATTACGGTGACAGCATATAATGCTGGAGGAAAGAATGAAGCATGTTAAAATAAAACAAGCTAGGTTACATTTGTTTAAATGAATTTACTTTGAGAATATTTCACATCATCCTATATTTGATTTAATTTTTGCCTTTATTTGTGGATGTGGTGATTTTTTTTTTTTTGGTGTAGTCATTCCTAAATTTCTGATGTTGTAGGTCTTCAATTCTTATGAAAAATTTCATGACATGATTTAGATTCCCTCTGCTTTGATGCTTCACATACAGAGAATTTTATAGACTGATGGATTTTGGCTACTCCCTTGTAACAGAAGTGATTTTAGTTTATCTAGTAATTTTATGTCAGTATTTCAAGCCCCACATTTTATTTAGCAATTTTTGTTCCAAGGAACCCGAATGATATTGAAAAAAAGAACTAAGGCAATCTTTCTGTATGCATCTTTGCGTTACCACCCTTGAAGAAATAATTACTAATAATGCATTATATAAAGTTAAGGACTAGGAGATCAATGAATAGGATAGTGGTAATCCTCAAAGGGGCAAAGATAGGACATTGCCATCTCTAAATACTGAACCCTTTTTTTTTTTTGGTAAGCTAGGGAGGAACTTAGAGGAGTTTCTCACTGCAAACTACTACTCTTATTAGTTTCAGCTTAGCCTCAATATGCAGTTGAGATTAGTTATATGAATTGCATCATTTTTCTCCATCTTATTGGTTTAGGGGTTATATTTTTATTAAAATCTGGTGATACAAAACACTTTTATTACCATCTTCCTTGTATGTCATCATTGGTTTAGTCAATGTCTTCATATATCTTGTATCTAAGATGCCTTCAAGCCTTTCACAATTGTTTTATCCTCAAACTATGTTGGAATTGGCTGAACATTCTCTATTGCCTATTTCCAAATTTATCTTCCACAGGTGCCACTCACGTGTTTTGTTGAATGCAAATATAACTTATAATACACCTTTATGTTTTTTTAAGTATGTATTAATCGTATTATCTTTATTCCTTAATCACTCACTAAAAGATAATACCTTTTAATCTCAAGGATGAAAAATTAACAGCGTTGTCTAAAATCCGTAAGTGCTTGAAAGATTAATAATGAACTAGTAGCAAGAATCAGCTTCTTGGCCTTGGTCAGCAATTTTTATGTAGGGTTAAGGACCATCTACTTTGCCTTAGTGAGCTGTCTCCTTGTATTGAAGTTTGAGACTGATACAATTCTTCTGAAGCTAATAGTTCAACATTGTCACCTCGGAACTTCTCGTTATTAGCGTACTGCGATAACTTTGATGGTTTATATATTTTCTTACTGAATTTGAGTTTTTTTTTTGTCTCCATTGTGTTATAATCTTTGCAGTCTGATTGCTTTTACAATGCTGGATGGACAGAAGATGTAAGGGTCGTCATTAATTATCACCATCACGAATACCCCAAGGCTCCCATTTTTTCTGTTGGGACAAGCATTGGTGCCAACATTCTGTTATGTTGTTTTAGTTGAGTTTTTTTATTTTTATTTTTAATTTTGAGACTTCAGTTTCTTGAATTTCACAAGATTGTTTCCTTGTTATATGTTTGCCAAATTCCTGTTTCTATCCATGGGTAGCTGAAAGTTGATACATTGTCTCCTGTGCTTTTCTTATTCGTACAATCTAGTTTAAGAATGGTGTTCTCCTGTGGAATGGTTTTATTTCCCCATGAGGAAACAGAAACAGATATCTTTATGGGTCCAATTAATACTCAAAAAAGTATTTAACGGAGCATAGCTACAAATTTTTAGCTTTTTTTCTAGGAGAGAAGAAAACAAAGTAAGAATTATCTTCAAATTTAGAATATTTTTCTGCTTTGAGAGAAGAAAGGAAAATGATTTATCTGCCATAGTTCTAAACTTGGTTATTTTAGGAGCTCAGTCTTGCTTGTGGCATTCTCATTATTAAAGGGATGCCCTTTACCTAGGCGTTCAATCCCTAGGGAGAGAAATTTTTTCCTAGAAGGCCTTTTATATCCTAGCCTAGTACTGTTTATTTTTTCATAGCATATGCATATTTATGGTTTTCGACATGGGGAGTTAAGTTTCAAATATGATGACCTTTCTGTTCATGGTTGAAAGAATTCTATAATAGAAGCTCTGTCTTCGGCTTATCAAATTTATTTTGGAGGCTAGCCAAGTCCTTAAAAAGAAATATAAGCCTCCACCTTTCATTAGTTATTTAAGTGGAAATTCTTGGCTGTCCATTTTGCTCCTTGTTTTTGTAGGGAAAATTAGGATATAACGATTCGAAACTGTTTACATATGGAAGTGAAGAGCAGTTTCATTGTTTGTGAAACACTTCTGTAATTGTATAGACTGAAGTAGATGATTTTCTGTTTATACGAGTCTCAATCTGTTGAATACCCTGTTGTTGTTGGTTAAGGTCTCCTAATCATCTATACTAACAGCAGCTTGATATTTATGCTAATGCTTTATTCTGAATTATTTGCTGTCAGGTAAAATATCTTGGAGAGGAAGGAGACAGGACTCATGTTGCAGGGGCTATAGCCATTTGTAATCCATGGGATCTCTTGGTTAGTTTCAGCTTAGCACAGATAAATTCTTAGGAAGTTTTATGTTTCAAGTGGATTCAGCACCTTTAGGGTGGAATTTCCTGCATTTTATGCATATATCCACCGATAACCTTGACTTCATATTAAGTAAAGCAAATTGTTGGAGCACAGATCCGGTCCAAATTGAATTGGAGAAGTGATAACCAAATTGTGCAAGGGACTTGAAATTGGAGGGCTTATTTCCAAAATAGCTTGGGTCATTTTTGGTTATTTGCCTCACTTAGTTATAAATTGCTCCATTTTTGTTTTTCCCAGCGATGTGAGATAGTTTTCTTCAACACTCATCCTCAAGTCTAACTGGATTAGTTTAGTTGTGACTTACCACTAATATTGTATTCATCCCAGTCTCAAAGTTCTCAAGTCTTCATCATTGATTTGCTTGGACTTGTACTCTTTAAATCTCAAAGGCCGCAGGTCAATTAGAGTCTCAAAAGTTTCATATCTCTATTTTTGCTTTGTCTGAGACTTGTCATCATTTTTACGTTTTGAGCTTATATTCATCCGACTTTCAGAGGTTTCAAATCTCTATCTCTGCTTGAGCTTATACTCTTTTAAATCTCAGATGCCACAGGTCAATTAGAATCTCAAAGGCTCTAGATTTCCATTTTTACTTTGTTTGAGCTTGTACTGTTAAATTAATTGGATCTTCATGAGTCGCTAGACAAATTGACTTTGATACCACTTATTGGAGTATGATGAGTCTGGTACAAATTGAAATGGAGGAGTGACGACAAAATTGTGAAATAAACTTGAAATTGGAGGGTTTGTTTTCAAAATGGCTTAGACCATTTTTGGTTATTTGCCTCACTTGGTTATAAATTGCTCTATTTTTGTTTTTCCCACATATGTGAGATAGTTTTATTCAACACTCGTCCTCAAGCCCAATTGAAAGTTCAACTGGAATAATTCAGTTGTGGCTTGCCACTAGGCTTATATTCATCCAAGTCTCAAAGGTCTCAAGTCTTCATCTTTGATTTGCTTGAACTTATATTCTTTGAATCTTAGATTCCACAAATCAATTAGATTGTCAAAACTTTTAGATCTCTATTTTTACTTTATCTCGGACTTGCTATTATTTTTACGTCCTGAGCTTGTATTCATCTGAGTCTCATAGGCTTTAAGTCTCTATCTTTGTTTGAGCTTATACTCTTTTAAATCTCAAAATCTACAGGTCAATTAAAATCTCGAATGCTTTAGATTTCCATTTTTACTTTGTTTAAACTTGTATTCTTAAATCAATTGGATCTTCACGGATCGCTAGACAATTAATTTTGATACCACTTGTTGTAGCATGACAAGTCCGGTCCAAATTGAATTGGATGAATGATGACCAAATTATGAAATGGACTTGAAATTTGAGGACTTGTTTTCAAAATGGCTTGGACCATGTTTGATTATTTGTAAATTGCTTAATTTTTGTTTTTCTATTTGAACTTGGCTACCCTTTTTTTTTTATATATAAATATTCCCACTATAGTGTGAGCATTATCCTTCCTGAAAAATCGTGAATATATTTGCATTCTATATGTTTCTCAGAATGATCATTACTTTGGGAATTTTCCAGTTTCATTTCTATGATGCTTAGATCTAACCAATAGGAATATAGGAATACATATTTCAGTTATTCATTCTCACAGGGACCATAACAACGTAACAAGTTTTATTTTTCATTTTAAATAATCTGTAGGTACATCAAGTGTAACAAATTATTTAAAACTGAAGAACTGGTTTATTTCAATAAATAATTATCACTTATGTCCTTTTTCAGATTGGTGATAGGTTTATATGCCGCAAGCTCATGCAAAAGTTGTATGACAGGGCTCTAACAATTGGTCTTCAAGGTTATGCAAAATTGTACGTGCATATTTGACCTTTTCAATTGAGTTCTTGGGCTTGAAATCTAAATGATGGCAGTCACTCTGTAACACTTCTATCAACCCTTTCCACCTTTGCCATTTCTTTTTTGTGATCATAAGATAAATTTGAATAGCAGTGCTAAGGCTTCAGCTGTCTCAATTTTTTACTTGACTTGATATGACAAGATTTAAAATGGTTGTTACAGACACGAGCCTCGATAATCACAGCTTGCTAATTGGGAAGGCATAAAAGAGGTAAGCTTCTTCTCAAGTTCTTGATAACCTTCCTCATTGAAGGGAATATAGTTTGTACTTGTTCAAATTGCTTGGATTGCTCTATCTATTTTGAATTTCAGCTTTTTATTACTTGCTATATGTTCCATCTCAATTTGTTCTCTATCTGGCGAGAAAAAAATACAAGATTTTCTTTTTTAAAATTCTATTTTCAATTTAAATTCTCGTTAGAGAAAACCATATATGTTAAAAAAAAAACTCAAAGCCATATAATTTCAAGAAACATTATGTAATCATTGGCTTTAGCTCAATAATAATCCTATTTCTTGTCTTTTTTCTCCTCTTTTTAGATACGTTCATTTGTTGTAGTCAATAATATTGCCTAGGAAAATGACATTAGCAATTGAGATTCCATAATAGTTTAACTACTGGTTCATATCTGGCTCATGCCACACATTTCTTTGAAATCTAGGACAATATCCAACTGAAAATGTTCATGGTGACAAATAAGACCAGTAAATGACGAGGAAAGAAATATTGGTTTGAATATAAAAGAAACAATGCATCTCATGCTATCACTTGAGAATTTTTCCTTTCATTATCATGCTTCACAGCTTGGAAGAAATTTCTACATCGCTTAATAAGAACTGATAATGAAGAAATATTGCTCTGAGTAGAAAAGAAATACTAGACGTCATGCTATCACTGTTGAAATTTCTCCTTTCATCTGTCTTTTTTCTCAGATTGTGGGAAATTTATATACAAATTGCACTCTGGCCTTTTGAAATTGCCTTCTTAAAATTTGAGTTACAATCTTGCTCTATAATTTTTTTATTGAAACTAGATTCAAGTGGAAAAAGCACCAATTATTCTAGTAACATCTGTCTAAGTGTGTTGGATATTGGAAAATGGTTTAACTGTCAGTGATTGAAAGACAGCAGTTTATGTAATATGCACCTGGCGTCTTTTCTATAACTAGAGTCACTGAAGCTCGAAGTAACTTAAAAGTGAAACCCCAAACTTTCGATGGATGTAATTGACCAAGAAGACATTCTGGATCCTAATTTTGTTCCTTTTGTTAATACCTTTATGTGATACTTACATGAATCTGTAACTTTTCTGAGACATGCTTATGTTGAAGATTATGGTATGTAACATATGTTTGATGGCTGCTGGAAGCTATTAATATTCGTTTCTCCATTAATGTAGGACAGCACTTCTATATTGGGGCAGTAAATGAAAATATAGAGACATTCAAACTCTTCTTCTTATGCTTCCTGTTCCTTTTTGACTTCTAATTTGTTCCTTTACCTTTTTTCTGAAGGAATTAGGACTTCCACAGTGAGCTTCACTGTGATCATGATGAATGAGTTAATTTCAATTATAGGTTCTCCCTTCTAATTACATCCTACTAGTAAATTTAAGTCAAAAGTATTTCTGACTTATACTACAAAGAACTACACTTAAACCAATTTCTTATTTCCTGGATATGTAGTGTTCGCATGCAGGTGGCTCGCTTGCCTAAGTGTGATATAATTCTGGCCTCATATCAGTCAGTAGAAGGTCCAGGATGTTGCATGTTCTAATCATTTTGTTGCATCTCTTATTTCTTGTGATGTTGTTTGGACTTAAGTTATAATCTCGATGGCAATCATCTCAAAGTTATGTTATTTGACATTGACATTTATGCTATAATACATGCATGTCTTATCCTTTCTGTTTTCTTCTAACAAGTGCTTTTACTTGATTATCCTCATGTGCTTCGAAAGTCGCATTCAATTCGAGATTTTGACAACTATGCAACCTGCCTTGTTGGGAAATTTGAGGTATCAGTATCTGAAATTTTCATTTAGTTCTTCAGACCTTTTTGTGTTGTTTGAGTAACCAAAAACATCATCCTGTGTTCTCAGACTGTGGATACATACTACAGGCGATGTAGCAGTTCCCATTATGTGTGAGATGTGTCAGTACTACTACGCTGTATCAGTGCTTTGGATGATCCAGTGTGTACTAAGGCAGCCCTTCCTTGGGATGAATGCAGGTGGTGCCCATTTTTGCCGAGCTATTTTCCTCTTAAATAACCCATCATTATGTTATATTGGGGACCTGACATGATATATATACAAATACATAATTATGCATTGGAATATATATTTGAATGCCTTTTCCTTTCAGCAGAGCAAATCAAAATATTGTACTGGTGACATCAAAGCATGGAGGACATTTAGCATTCTTTGAAGGATTAACCGCAACCAGCTGGGGTTACTTATTAACTTCTATTCTAGTAGGATACTAATGAGGTCGGTCTCAGCAACATTGCATTGAACTGTCATTACGGCTATAAATTCTTAACATGGTATTGGAGATTTATGACCGATCACTAAATTATGATTCTCGAGGAAGAGCGGTGGATGGACTTTCATTTTTTTTAGTGGTGGTTCTCTTTCCCTCTTCCTTCTGCCCTGTTAAATCATCTCTCATTTCTCTCTGGTTTACAGGTGGGTGAGGGCTGCTGATGAATTTCTTGGTGTTCTATACTCTGGTCCTCAATTGCACATACAGAAGGTAAAATTTTTTCGTTACCCTAATTTTGCTTGTCAAACCACTAGAATAAAAATAATCAGATACTTGTGGTTGCATATGTTGTCTTGGAACATTGTTGAATTATTAGTAATACTCTCCATTCCATAAGTTTCTGTTCACTGGCCTTGATGCAATTTTTTAAAATGTTTTTGAATATTTTCTCTTCACCAGGAGTAGACTTCTGGCTCGCATGTTCCTGAGGAAACTTCAATTGATCGGGGTCCATATGTAAACATTGTAGAAGATGGAATGGTGGCTGCGCAGTGGGTGGTGAGCAAACACCATATAATGTGTCCCTAGACTTAAGAAATTTGCAGAAGCTTTACTATCAAATACCTAACAAAATTATTTCTGATGCATGACAAGAGGAGCACCTCAATGAAGAAAAGTCTGATATTGTATCAGAAACTGATAAAAAATCTGAACAATATAAGAAAATCCCGGATGTCAAGTCTACAGAGGCAACTACTACTACTCTTAGAAGACATTTAAATCAGATATCTGGCCATAAAAGAAGTTCGATATGGTTGCTTGCTCTCATTGCTGTTGTAACAGGTTGGCCGTTGTTAGGATCCGCCTTTATCATCTGTAGAAAAAAGCTAAAAAATAACTTACCTGCAGCTTTGCTTAGAAGATAATTCTATGTTGATAGTAAAAAAGAAAAATGTTCTACTTTTCCGCATGTATCCAAGTGGTTATATATTTCAGTTGTAAGTAATAAATTGCTGCCAAGCAGTGACATTTACATTTCCATGATTGACAATAATGTGGGGATAGTAGATAATATACTACTGGAAGAGCTTTATTGTGGAGCTTGCTTAATTGATACGAAATGTATTAAACATGGCAATCTCTGACCCAATTCGAATTTGTTCGAAAAAGTAATCCCAACTCAGGAAATTTTAGAGTTGAATATGAAGCCGACCTGTAAATTAATTTTAGGGTTTAGAGTTCACCTAGAATCTAAATATGAAATTCGAGCAATTTGTCCGAACCAATTCAACCATTTTTTGGGAAAAAAATGTATTTTATATTTTATTCATAAAATTTACTAATTTGTGCATTAATTTTTAACTTATAATAAGGCTAAGTTCACGCATGTGATCTTATTTAATCGAGAATTTGCACATCTTATATTTAAGTGATAGAAAAAAAAATTTAAGAGAAAAAATTTTAACACTTGATCTCATGGAAAATAGAAATCACTTAACATCTCAATTTTTTAACATCTTTGTTAACGATATATTGTAAATAACTTTATATTAATATCAATATATGACATATGTATATTTTTTTTAACTCTAAATGCATGCATAAATTATGTGACTATTGACTAGGAATTTTAAATCTATATATGCTAAATATGTATTTCTTTTACAATCTAAATATATTACAATTTACAAAACTATATATATTGAATATTTTAATGTACATTAAATTACTATTATATTGTATTTAATTTATATATTATAGTTGTATTATTTAAAATTTTATAATTCATAAAATACATTACTGTTTTAATTATTTCATATGCTTAATGCTTTATATATATATATATATATATATATATATATATATATATATAACTTATATTACTTTAAAAAAATTTATATACTAATAGTGTTTTAAAAACTAAATAATTTTGATTACATGTGGATTAAAGTGAAAGATGAATTTCATCTCTACTTCATTTCATTTTCTTTCTTTCATCTGTTACTCCTCACTCTCTTTGGTCTTTATCTACCTTCACTTGCTTTCATAGTCACCATCGTCATTTCTTCTCCTCCATAACCACTGCTGACAGTATTCTCACACCCAGCAATTTCCAACACCGACAGAAAATAGTATTTATCGCTTGTAGCACAACAGCCAATCTTGAGGCATCATAACCTGTGACCCAATATGAAGCTGCCCAAAACTGAAAATGACTCAACTCAAGATTACTCAAAAAAGGTAACTCAAAAGTGATCTAAATCAGAAATGACTTGATTGGAAAAGACCGAACTCAAACTCTCCCGACTCTACTCGAATACCAAGTCTATTGCTATTAGATTATGGCAACAAATTGATTGGCCATACATTATTACTACAATTTGAATTTAAAACTTGATATGACTTTAATTTTGGCGAATCTAAATTGCAATCTAGTCCGAAAAGCTAGTGGTGCAACCCAAAATGTGAGAAAAAAATGGAGGTCGGTGTTAGAAGCAAAGGGCATGGACCTTTTTTTTCCTATTCCAAATTCGGTTTTCTATTGTATTCCAACTCAATTTAGGGTTTTTTTTTTAGAGTATATATACTATGCGGTTGTACCTCTCTATTCAATATAGCGAAAATAGTTAGCTGTCTTACTCATGGATATGGGGATCATTGGTCGAACCACATAAATCTTATGTTTTTTCTTTTCTTTTCTTTAACTTTTGTGATTATGTGTACAACTGGAATAATTTTGACAACAAATTAGAATAAGATCTTTGGCTCTACATGCAATCTAGGGTCAATATAACATCTTCATCGTCTAAAAGTATGAGGGGAAAAGTTAGATGGAGGAATGAGTTTCAGTCCATGGAAGATTAGAATGAAATTTTCCTTGACTTTACAAGGTTTAAGGAAGGCAATCAAAGATAGTTTTTCAGAGTGTACGAAAGAGGCGAATAAGGCAACATGAAGGAGAGAGTTTTGAGTGCTAATTTTATGAGTGTGAGTGACATTGTTTTGGCATGAGATTGTTGGCGAAAGTTTGGCATTTGCCACATAGGAGGAGCTGTACTTTGAGAAATCGTTGACAAATCACCTTTATATAAAGAAAAGGTAATATGCTTATTGTCGCCAAAAGCATGTCACATATTAGCATTTTAAAAAAATAGCTAGGTGGTGGATTTGAAATAAAGGATTTGAGTGTCGCAAAAAAGATATTGGAAATGGAGATTACACGAGATAGGAGTGTTGGAAAGCTTTTATTGTCTCAACAGTCATATGTTGAGAAGGTTCTTCAACGATTCAACATGGCTAGTGCTAAACATGTATTTGTCTCATTTGCTACCTATTTTCAAGCAATCTGCAGATTTGTCATTGAAGATAGATAAGGAGATGAAGTGTATGTCTAGTATTCCATATTCGAGTGCTATTAGTAGCATCATATATGTCATGGTTTGCACTCATCCTGACATTTCACGTTGTTAGTGTAGTGAGTAGATACATGGCGTGTCTTGGAAAAAAAACACAGGCAATATATGTCCCATTTGCTACCAATTTCAAGCTATCTGCAGATTTGTCACAGAAGATCAATAAGGAGATGGAGCGTATGTCCAGTGTTCCAAATTCGAGTGCTATGGGTAGTATAATATATGTCATAGTTTGTACTTGTCTTGACATTTCACATGTTATTAGCATGATGAGTAGATACATGATGTCTCTTGGGAAAGAACACCAGTAGTATTTGTCCAGTTTGATACCCATTTTAAGCCATCTATAGACTTGTCACCGAAGACAGATAAGGAATGAAGCATGTCTAGTGTTTTACATTCGAGTGCTATGGATAGTATCATGTATGTCATGGTTTGCATACGTCCTAACATTTCACATATTGTTAGTGTGGAGAGTACATGCATGGAGTGTCTTGGGAAAGAGCACCGATAGTATTTGTTCCATTTGCTACCAATTTAAGCTATCTGCAGACTTGTCACCCGAGAAAGATACGGAGATGAAGTGTATGTCTAGTGTTCCATATTCAACTGCTTTGGGTAGCATTATGTATGTTATGGTTTGCATTCGTTCTAAAATTTCACTAGTTGTTAGTGTGGTAAGAAGATACATTGTTATGTCTTGGAAAAGAACATTGGCAGATAGTGATTTGCAAGATAGAGTATTTAGTTGATTCTCTTTGTTGATGATGTTAGAGGGAATTCAAGCCAGTGAGAAGATTTGTTGATATGACATGAATTTTGATGAATCCGAACTGCAACCCAACTCGAAAATCTCGCGGTGCAATATGAAATGTGAGAAAAATGGAAGTTTGTATTAAAAACAAAGGGCAAATGCTCTTTTTTCTATTCCGATTCAATTTCTATTGTATTCCAACTCGGTTTAGGATTTTATTTTGGGCATATGTATACTTTGAAGTTGTACCTCTTCATTTAATATATTGGAAACGATTATCTATCGTAGACATAAGCATCATTGGTCAAACCACATAAATTTTATATTTTTTTTTCTTTTTTTTACTTTCTGTGCAATTGAAATAATTTTCACATAAAAAAACCATTATAAATATGTTATTATATAGTTAATATGATAATAATTTTACATTCACTGCTAAAATTTATTGCTTAAACCTCATTTCTATGGCAGTTACTTTATAACTTCATAGTAATGATGCATATCAACTAATACTTGATGGCTTACGGAAAACCGAGTCAAATATATGAAATGTGTGTTCAAACTCACTCATGCCTAATGTTTGCTGAATTTGTATTGTAAATTGTAATTTAATTTGGTCATTTTATCTTGGTTTTGGATTGAAAGGGTTGGATAAAATAATTTATCATAAAAAGGAAAATTGTGCGTATAATTTTTGGAAAAATTGAAAATTTCTGTTACAAATCAAAAAACAAAAAGAGTCCATGAAATATGTGAATCTATATTATTTCATATTTTCAATTTGGTTCTTTGTTTTCTTTTGGTTTATTTATATCTATTTTCTTGTTGCTTAAGAATAATTTAATGTGTCTAATATGTATGGAAAATAGGGCCACAGATGTGTACATCTATGCCGTTTCCAGAACTGGATTGATGCTTAATAATTAAAAGTATCCCTACAGTGACAATAATGGCCATTGCTTTCCGACTGATTTTAGAGATTTCTACATGAATACTACATAAAAAAAATATTTAGAGATTTCCACATGAATACTACATAAAAAAAAATATTAAATTATTTTTTTTATGCATATCAGTATACATATAATATATTATGCATATATAAAGTATATTTAAGATATACAAATAATATACCAAATAATATTAATTAATTACAAATTTCACTAAAAAATCAGTAGTATTAATTAATTATAATTCAATAATAATGTGCATATTTTCTCCTGCCTAATATCCATCAAATTGCTAATTCCAGCGACAACGTGGCAGGTCTTAAAATGCAAAGTCCCACCTCCCTCTCTTTGACCATTCTCAATGCTCCTGATCTTCGAAACACCCACCTCCTAATCTCATAATCACAATACAGTGCGATGCCTAACTTATCATCAACAGTACCCAAACAGATTCGTTTGTCGACAATTCTGTCAGGTGTGCTCTTCATTTTTGGCAGTAGATATTTTTCAGGTGGTGTTCAACAACCTTCAACCTTTGGGGGGTCTTCGTCCTTTGAGATATAGTTTATTTTGGATAAACTTAGAGCGGTGATGGGCGCGGATCGAACACGTTAGCTGAGCTGAAATGAGTCATCTGTTCATTGGGAACCAGAGCCTCAAGAATTCTGTTGATTAAGCTGAAAACTCTTCAATTTCAGAAGGGCTGCTCGTGAGGATGTGTTTCCAATTGAATTATAGTATATTGTCAAGGAGTTCATCTCTCACCTTTCGCTTAACATTAACAAGGATCGCATGGCCGAACCATCATTTGAAAAAGGATCTTCAAATGGCAAAAAGCGAACAATGTTTCTGAAAAAATCTTTCCACTTCCTTTTAAAATAATGAGGCTCGGTGGTGTTGTGTTGTGGGGTTCTCTTTTTTGCCAGTCTTTCACTTCTTTCTTCCTTTATATTTTTATTTATCTTTTATTGCACTCGTGAAAAAACAGGCATTTTAAAAATTAAAAATTAAAAAATATATTTTTTGAAATACAAAAATTTATTTAATAAGAAAAAAGTGTAAAAGGTGACATGTAATTTCTTGATTTTGTGAAATAAACGTGGGTTTATCAATGCTTTGAAAATGTTGCACAAACCCACCCCCCATATGTTACACAAAATGGCCTTCACAAATTGACAAATAATTTGTTATATATATATATATATATATATATATATATATATATATATTTTCTAAAGCTGTTTGATTAGCACATGATGATGACTTTAGCATGGAAGAATGAATCAACCAATTAATTCTCACACGGAAACAATGAATCTTCCTATGCAATATTAACAATGGACAATTTTATTTAGTTATTTATTTATTTTGGTAAGAAAATGATCATTGAAACTCTCTTAGACAAACTTGACATCTTTCTATATTTTTATCCCATTTTTAGATTTTATAGGAATAGAACTTTCCTCTTCTATATCAAGCAAAGGATCTGTCTTTTCCTTCTTTTTTTTTTCTTTTTTTCCTTTTTTTTTCCTGTTAAAATTGAAGAATATTCAAAGCTCAAAGCAAAAGCCAAAACTGAGTTTTTCTAAATAAATACTAAAACTATTCAATTTGAAATACAGTCAAAACCCTATAAAGGAAAAAAAAAATTGCTTTGAAAGGAAATATTATTTTGCACACTGCAATACGCTTAGGACAAGATATTGAAGAGAATAATAATTATAAATGTAAATTTCAAAGATTTTGGGGTCATTATGTAGATATTCAAAACAGAGATTATTATGTAGATATTCAAAACAGAGATTATTATGTAGATAATCTTTGACTTCTGACTTTGTCTTCTCCGACATAAAACTACCGTCCTAACTATTCTTAAAACTATATTATCACTTCTTAATTAAACCTACGAACACAATTTGGGAATAATTTAATATTTTTCATTGATTCAATATGATGATTCTAAGAATTTTCTTTTCAGGAAAAAAAAAAAGGGAAGCTAAGAATGTGCTGGCTGGCTGTACTTTTAATTAATTATAATAATAATAATAATAATAATAATAATAATAAAAGCACCATTGAAATTGAACATATATAGGTATTCACATTGAGAATATGTAGTTGAAACTTGTCCTTCATAATTAGTCAATTTGCTTATATCAGTCTATTTGCTTTCTTGTTAAAAATGAAGATCCAATTCAGTCCAAAAGTTAGAAAATATATTCCCCTTTCCGCACCAAAAATTTCAACAACCAAGATGTACGTTTTAGAGAAAATTATTACAGAGTTGACGATGCTAATAATAATAATACATTATTTTTCTTCTCTGAAATAAATAATAAAAAATAAATAACAGCAGTCTTATAACAGCTTGATAAGTGACATTCATATACCTTCTAATGGTTGCTGCAAATTTCTTGAGCTCGAAGAGCTACATATATACAATAGGTTTGAGTAACAGCCAAGTGAAGTTAAAAAAAAAAAGTGTTCAAAATACTCTTTCAACTCATCTCACATGACACGTGTCCCTTTATCTAAGTTTACTGCATGTGAACTTAGCAACTCTATCCTGCACATGGAATGCAAGTTGTAATCAGTTGTGAAATATGTTATGCAAGTTGATACTAAGCTGGAAGAAACAGTAACTTCTCCTGATGACTTGGAACTTGCGCGTGCACTTTGCATAACTACTAGACTACAATACTTGGGAGTTGCATCTGTCATCGAAGTTGTTGTTACTTGAGTTGCTACTGTTGTCCATGTTGTTACTTGAGCTAGTGTTGTTATCCATATTTACCTCATTAGCTCCCCTCAAGCAAGGAGTGAAGAGATCCTGCACTCCATGCTTGGATTTAAGATAATGAAACAGAGGAGACTCGCGGGGCTTGGTAAAAAAGTCGGTCACCTAATGGACATAGGCAATGGGCACTAAATGAAAGAAGACCTGATTTAAGCTTTTCCCTCACTACATGGCAATCCAATTCTATGTGCTTTGTCCTTTCTTGAAAAATAGAATTATTAGATATATGAAGAGTTAAGTCATTGTCACAGAACAAGAGAGCAGATGTTATGATAGGCAGAAGTAAATCATTGAGCACATAATTGAGCCACTAAATTTCACATGTTACTGCTGCCATAGCCTTATATTCAACATCTTGGGAAGATTTAGAAATGGTTGTGTATTTCTTGGACTTCCAAGACACTAGAGAATCACCAATGAAGACACGTAAACCTATAACTAATTTTTTGGATAAAGGGAAAGTGGCCCAATTTGAATAAGAATCAGCTTTGAGTTGCATATAAGTAGCAGTTGGAAAGAAGAACCATGAGCCAGGAGAAGATTTGAGATACTTCAGGACTATATGTGCTCTTTTCAAATGAATTATAGTGGGGCAATCCAGAAATTGAGATAAGTACTAGACTGTAAATGCTATATTAGGTATGGTGTGTGTCAAGTATAAGAGCTTTCCAATGAGCTGCCTATAGCCTTTGATGTCAATAAGAGAAACAGATGTAGTTTTGGAAGAAGAAAGAGGTACCATTGGGGGTAATGACAAACTTACTTTCAAGAAAACCATATTTTGCCTGCAACTCTAGTGTATATTTTATCTGACAAAGATTAATACCTAAGATGGTTTGAGCCACCTTTAAGCCAAGAAAGTATTTTAGGCACCATGATTTTTAACCTTAAAAGTTGCATCAAGAAACTGCTTGATGCTTTGGATTTGTTGAAGGTCATTTCTTGCTAGGATCACATCATCAACATAGACACATAAAGTAATAAAGTTGGAACAGTTGGCTTTCATGTACAATGAGCAGTCTGCTATTATCATCTTAAATCCTTGAGAGATAAGTGCTTCTGTGGGTTTATAGTGCCATTATCTACTAGCCTGTTTAAGATCATACAAAGACTTTATTAATTGACAAACTAGCGAGGAATCGGGACAAGTAAAGCCTGAAGGGAGCAGTATATAGATCTCCTTAGTGAGATCGCCTTGCAAAAAGACATTATTGATGTCAAACTAGTGAAGATGCTAGCCTTGTATAGCTGCCATTGCTAGTGGAATTTTAATAATTGTCATATTAGCCACAGGGGAAAATATCCAAATAATCCACCCCTGGTTGCTATGTGAATCCTTTAGCAACTAACCTAGCTTTGTGCCTCTCTATGGAGCCATCAACATGAAACTTTATTTTAAAAACTCACTTGCAACCAATAGTTTGCTTACTTGACTGTCTAATTATAGGATTTAGGTTATTTGATTGTAAAGCTTATAATTCTGCTTGCATAATAACTCTTCATTTTGGATACTTGACTGTCTAACTATAGGATTTAGGTTCTAAAGGAATAGAAATGGAAGCTACAAAGTTTTTATGAGAAGGTGATAATTTGGTATAGGGAAGTACCAATTTGTGAATCAGTTGAAACAAAAGTTAAAATCTCTCATCAAGAATTTTGGTCCATTATCACTCTTTACTATCTTAATAGGCTTTTGAAATGGAGTTTTAATAAATATAATTAAACCTTGTAAATGCTCCCTAGCTTTTGATTTATTTTTCATGAGGAAATGCCATATAAACCTACTGAAATCGTCACCACAATTAAAAAAATCTATGTCCATGCATTGAAGGTGCATAAGGCCCCTAATATCCACATGAAGTAATTCAAAAGGAGTAACATATTTATGCTCACTAAGAGTAAAAAAAAGTTTCTTTTGCTTATCGAAATGACAATTTTCATTTACATAAGGTGAATATACAAGAGGTATATCACAAATGTTGACCAATTGATATAGCCTCTTATTTAACAAATGTCCTAATCTAGAATGCCATAAATTTTCATTATTATCAGTAATGGAATAAGAATGAACCTGTGTTGCTTTAGTGGGGAAAGGAGAGAAGTATGGTTTAGAAGAATGAAATTGGTATAAGCCTTGGACATGTTTAGCTGAGCCAATCTTTTTTCCAGACTAGAGATCCTAAATAAGATAGCCATTACTTGTAAATGTAAGAGAATAATATGATTGAAATGATAACTTAGAAGTAGAAATAAGATTGAATGAGAATTGAGGTATTTGAAGAACATTATGCAAAGTGATGTTTTTGTTTAATGGAACTATGCCTACATGTGTGATTGGAATGTGCATGTTGTTAGGAAGTTTAACATTGAAATCGCTAATTGGGGAATATTCTGAATTGAAGGATAAAAAGCACATAATATGATATATGGCTCATGTATCCAAGATCCAAACTTTTTGTTTTCCTTTAAGAAATACAGTAGAGAAAATCATTCTAGAGTTTTTATATTGAAAGGGTGAAGGTGAGGTGAAATTGGGAGTCAAACTTTCAGAATTTTGAGTTATTGTTGCTGTAGTAAAAGAAGTATGTCCAGTTGCAGAAGATCCTTCTCCATTTCCTTATGAATTCATTTAAGACATGGGTTGCTGAAATTGATGTGGGGTCAAGCCAAGATTGGTAACATTCTGAGCTGAAGTAGAATCATTTTCACAAGCTTCATCTTTGGAATCTATTTTAACCTGATTAGCATAGCCTATCTTAGGCTTGGATTTATAATTAACTGGAAAAACCATGCTTTTGATAACATTTATCCATAGTATGCCCCATCTTTCCATAATAAGTACACTGAGGCCTTTTTCCAAGTCAATTAAGGAATCTTTTCTGACTAAAAAAGGGTTGAACTTGTTTAGAATTGAAATTTTTACTGCCATTAGCAAGATTTTTGGTATCCTTTCCATTTGAGACCCCTTTGTTAAAACAAGTCATATGTTCTACTACTATTGATTCAAAATTCGAGTAAAGTTGTCTTTCATGTTGAATGACCAAGACAAATATTTTTGTTTATGTTTGGAATGTTGGAAAATTATGCAAATTCTCTTATAATTAGATTTGTGAGAAAGTAAAATAAATGCAGAATAATATGACATATAAAATTGATAATGGAGTTCGGCTAATTATGCCTACATCTCTGAGTTGCTGCAGATTTTTTACTGAAAGAAAAGAAATTTATAAAATATTTACAAACACTTATAACTCACAACCCAATTGCATCCTGAAATTTTGTTCTCACTAAAGCTTTTTTCTCTAAACTTTTCATTTTCATTCTCACTTGGATTGATTCTAAGCACTTATTGGGGTACTCTATTTATAGATGCAAAAGCCTCAATTCTTTATATTTTGCCAACTAATTCTTAATTGGTTTTCTTTTTTTTTTAACAAAAGGATGCACCATCAACTCAATTTTAATAAAATGATGCATCGTCCACCTTCTGCTTTATTATCATTTATTGCACCTTTTGGTGTATGTAAGTTTAACTAACAATCTCCTACTTGAAGACTGATTTCAATATGTCTTTACACATTTATCAATGCAATAACTTTTCTGGTCTTGTTACTCTAGCAGACTAACTGAAGTTGAACACAACTTCAGTTTGCAATAGTCACTGTCTTTGTCAACATATCTATTGGATTCTTGCTTCCTTGGATCTTCTTTTGTACTAACACGTCATTTTCCAATAGAAATATGATGAAGTGGTAACAAAACCCAATATGTTTGGTTCTGGAATGAAATATTGAATTTTTTGACAAGTGTATCGCACTCTCACTATCACTATGCAAAACATTTTTCTCCTGTTTGAATTCCAACTCAATTAACAAACCTTGAACCCATATCATCTCTTTACTAGCTTCAGTCACTGCTACATACTTAGCCTATATAGTAGATAAAATGATAATCTTCTATTTATGTGACATCCAACTAATAGATGTAGTTCTAATAATGGATATTTAACCGGTGGTATTTTTTTGGTGATCAACTTTACCTCCAAAGTCTGCATCTATATAATCTTGTACTTTTAACTCTCATTTACCAAAGTACAAATACTTTTCTATAGTGTCTCATATATACCTCAAAATTCACTTGACTATTTCCCAATGAATTTTTGCTAGATTTGATATAAACCTGCTAACAACTCCCATTGTATGACCAATGTCTAATCTTGTACAAACCATAATGTACATCAAACTCCTAATAACTGAGGTTTAAGGAACATTAGTCATGAATTCTCTCTTTTCCTCTGTTTGAGGGGACTGATCCTTTGATTGATAAAAGTGACTGGCCAAATGTGTGTTGACTGGTTTGGCGTCGCCCATAATGAATCTTTGCAAAATATGGTTGATGTACTCTGTCTAAGATAATTGTAAGAACCTTTTCTACTTATCTCTTGTGATTTGCATTTTAAGATTCTTCTTTGCAAGATCCAAATCTTTCATGTCAAACTCTTTTGACAATTGTTGCATCAACCTTATGATATCATCTATATATGAACCTGCTACTAATATATCATCGATATAAAGCAGTAAAATAATATAATTGGACCTATATTTCTCAAAATAGCAATAGTGGTCGGCATTGTACTTCTAAAAACTTTTCTTATATATGAAGCCGTCAAACTTTTTGTACCACTATCTTGGAGCTTGTTTCAAGCTATACAAACTCTTTTTAAGTCTGCACATCATGTTCTTTTTTTTATATAAATCTTTTAGTTGGTGCATGTATATCTCCTCATATAAGTCTTTGTTAAGAAATGCGATGTTTACGTCCAACTGTTCAAGATGAAGATATTCACAACGTGAGCAAAAATGTCTATATAGTCAACTTTTTCCTTTTGCTAGAATCCTTTGACAACTAGTCGAGTTTTGTATTTCTTGGAACCGTCATGCTTCTTTTTTATTTGGTACACCCATTTGTTATGAAGTGTCTTCTTCTTTATGGGTAACTCAACTAGTTCCCATGTCTGGTTGGAGATCAAAGACTTCATCTCATCTTTCATGGAAAGCTCCCACTTACTAGCATCTCCAGTCTGACAAGCTTCATCATAGCATTCAAGCTTCTCTCCATCAGTCAACAACAGATAGTTCATGTATCTCCTGTTAGACACATGAGGCTGAGATGACCTTCTTAATACAGGAGTTGGAGTGGGAGGCTGTGGTGTGTCGAACTGTTGTGCATTGACTTGCTATAATTGGTTCCATTGTAGAACTTTTTGGGACATCATTTGCATTTACAAATGCTGGCTCATTCTACTTTGAATTGTTGATGATTATTTTATGCATATCCTTTTACATCATCCATTCATCGAAAATCACATATCTGTTATGGATCACCTTCTTGTTTTTTTCATCCTAAATATGGTAGCCAAACTTATCCTTACTATAGCCAATGAGGGTGCACTTCTTAGATTTGGGATCAAGCTTATTCCTTTCTTGATCACTGATACGCACATATGCTACACAAGCAAAAAATTTTAGGTGTAATAATTTTATCTCCTTTTGAATCCATACCTCCTCTGGTATTCTATGCTCAAATGGAATCGATAGTTCTTGATTGATCAAGTAAGCTATTGTGTTAACTATTTCTGCCCAAAATTGCTTTGGTACCTAACTATATACGAATGTTTCTAGCTCTTTTTGTCAATGTTGGTTCATATGCTCAACTACACCATTGTGTTGAGGTGTGCTTGACACGATTTTCTCCATTATGATCTTGTGCTCATAGCAGAACTTCTTGAATATGGTGTCTTCATCTTCACCATCATTGTCAGTTTTGAGATTTTTGATCTTTAGATCTGTCTTATTTTCAACTATAGCTTTCTATCTCCTGAAAGTCTCAAATACTTCAAACTTACACTTTAAAAAGTAAATTCATACATTCCGTGAGTGATCATTAATGAAAGTCACAAAATATTATTTTTCACCAATGGATGAAATGGTCATTGGTCCCTAAATATCAGAATGAACAAGCTCTAGCCTTTCTTTCTTTAAGGTTCTGTTACTAGTCTAAAAGTTTACACTTTTTTGCTTTCCAAATATGCAACTTTTGCACATGTCTATCTCCACTGAATATAGACCTAGAAGTTTTCCCTTTGAATGCATAATTTTTATCTTATTTTTCACTTATATGGCCTAGTCTCTGGTGCCATAGATTGGAATTTTTATTACTAGCTACAACTATGATTGAATAACATGCTCATATTTTCTTGTACAGAGTGTCACCCTTTGAAATCTTCCAATTATCATTATAGAATATCATAGTGTACCCTTCACTAGCCAAATGCCCCATTAAGATTAAGTTGTTTCTCAAGTCAAGAATATATTTGACATTTTTTAGCATCCAAAAAAATCCATTTAACTTAATATTTACTCACATTTACTAATAATAGCACAAGATTGATCATCACTAAGGTATACCTTTCTAAGATTTTAGGAGATAAACCTCTCGAATAATTCTTTCTGCGAAGTAGCATAAAATGATGCTTCAAAGTCTAACACCCAAGACTCATTTTTGTTCTCTAAAAAGCATATCAACATAGCATCTCCTCATGAGGTTGAAGTAATATTTATCTCTGTCTTTGCTTTCTGGTCCTTCAGTACACTTTTGCACTGATTTTTGTAGTGTTCAGTCTTCCCACAATTCCAACATTCGACAATTTTTGAGCTATGAAAATTATCGGGATTCCGAATTTGGACCTTCGATCCTTTGATCTACCTCAATAGTTTGATCTACCACCTCAACTCTGTATACAAAATTGAAGATGTTAATGATTCACCTAACTCTCTCCTGTCAAATCTCTTCACTGAAAACCAGATCATGAATATCGTCAAATTTCAACTTATTGCTTCCTAATGAGCTACGCACAGTCGTGACATTAGTATTCTAACTTTCTAATAAAGAAGAGAAAAAGTATCAATGCTTGTACTTTTTCATTGAAGTCAATTCCAACCGAACTCAATTGGATTATGGCTTATTGAGTTTATTGAGATGTTGAGCTACTGATGCACCTTTCGTCATTGTAAATTGAACAGACACCTCATTAGGTGCACTTTGTTTGAGACTGATGACTTCTCATACATACTGAAAAAAGCCACCATCAGACTCGTCGTGGTTTTTTTCTTTGCTATGTTGAAAGCAACATTGCGGGATAACATTAATCAGATAAATCTGAAGGCTTGTCTGTCGATAAGATTTCAATCTTCTTCCTTTATAGCCTCTGGTTTCTTCTATGAGAGAGGTTGATACAGACTTCTTTGATACAAATAATCATCTATTTGCATTTTCTAAAAGCTAAAGTCCACAATATCAAACTTTTTAATTTTCACATTTTCTTCATCTGTGGCCATCACTCTCACTCGAATTTGATTTTCTCTAGATCATTTCTCATAATTTTTGCGAACCACCATGTATTAGAATACATCAGTGGACAAAAAAGTATCACGCTACCAAATTTCACAAATTCAATATTCATATAAATAGTAATCACTGGAAAAATATAGAAGAAACGCAACCAAGACTCTGATACTAATTGTTGGAAAATTATACAAGTTATTCTCTTATAATCAATTTTATGATAAAGCAAAATAAATGCAAAATAATAAGATACGCAAAATTGATAACGGAGTTCGACCAATTATGTCTACGTCTCCGGGCTACTACACATCTTTTACTGAAAGAATATCTGTTTTACAAATACTCACAACTCACAACCCAATTACACCATAATAATTTGCTCTCAATTTGCTCTCATTATAGATTTTTTTCTCTAAGCTTTTCTTTTTCTTTTTCACTTAGTTGATTCTAAGTACTTATTGGGGTGCTTTATTTATAAATGTAAAAACCCTCCTTTTACATATTTTGACAACTAATTCTTAATTGAACTTCCTTCTTTTTTAATAAAATGCCCATTTTATCTTTTGTTTTATTGTCATTTATTGCACCTTTTGGTGCATGTGAGTTTGGCCAACATAAAAGTGACTCCATAAGCATAATTTGATACCTTACTACTGAAAAATGTTCATTTAAGCCATTTAAAAACCTTATTACACAGTCTGATTATAATATTTCTTGAAGGTTAGAATAGCTCCACAATTGCAAACATGATTGTAAGAACAAGTTGAAAGAGACCTAAGGTTCACGTATTCATCCCACAATATCTTCATTTGAGTAAAATAGTTAGTAACACTCTTCTCACATTGATTGAGATTAAAGATCTCTTATTGCAGATCTATAACTCTAAAGTGATCACTCGCTTGAAATTTGTCTTTCAAATTCATCCGTACTTCCAGATAATGCTCTGTGCTATCAAAGGAGAAAGGTAGTGAATAAGCCATGACAAAACCATTGTATTGCATCTCTATCAAACACCATATCTAGGATCTATTTTATCTAGCATATGGATACTTCCATCAATAAACACCAGTTTATTCTCCGGGAGTAATGCCATCTTCATGGCTCTTGACTAAGAGTGACAGTTCAATCTAGATAGAACCAGACTAACAACAACTAGTGAAAGATTTTCACTAAGATGAAGAAAATAAGGGCTTGATAGTGAGTCTTCAGGCCTACTCATCTTGGCTAAATCGAAAGATAAAAAATAGGAAGAATCTTACTTAAAAAAATCCAAAAGATTGAATCAAAGGAAGAAATTAAAAAGAAAAGAGAAAAAAAGAAAAAAAAAATCTCAAAGCTACTTTGATACCATATAAAGTTTTCAAAGTATAATAATAATAAAGTTGGAATTCATTAAATTGTTCTCTTGAGCTCGAAGAGCTAGATATATACAGTAGGTTTGAGTAACTGCCAAGTGAAGTAAAAATAAAATTACTATACAAAATATTATTTTAACTCATCTCACAATTACACATGTCCTTTTATCTAAGTCTACTGCATGTGAACTTAGCAACTCTATTTTGCACATGGAGTGCAAGCTGCAATCAAATATGAAATATGTTATGCAAGTTGTTACTGAGTTGAAAGAAGCAATAATTGCTCTTTATGACTTGGAACTTGCACGTGCACTTTGCATAACTATTGAACTATATTACTTGTGCCAACAAAGTTGCTGCTGCTGTTACTTGAGCTACTGTTGTTGTCCATGGTTGCCTCATTACTGTCCTTCGTAGTCATCATTATTAGTCCTCTATAATTTCCATTGACAACATTCTCATAACTTATGAATAGTAATATTCATCGCCTAGTAGCACAACAGTCATCCTCTAGGCAATGTGACCTATGATCCGATTTAAAAATGACTCAAAATAGTCAACCTAAAAGTAATTTGAATCCAAAAATGATATGATATGGAATGATATGAACTTGTTCGACTCGATCCAATTGTTTGGTCTACTTAAAACATTCAAAAGAACATGTACTAAAAATCATTTAGCTAACTCATTTTTTTAAAAAATCACATAAAGATCTACATTTTTCTTCATGCAAAATAATATTATATATTTTCATTATTTGCTGAATATCTGTGTTTTACTTTGTTTTTTTTTCTTATTGAATTTCAGTTTGTGCTCTTCATAATAAAAAATTTGTGTCATCATCTATTGTGAGGTTTGTTTTATACTCATCTATTGTGAAGTGTAACACCCTTGTACAAGTGTCTTTGTGCGGTTCAATGTCTTGATGGAGATGTTTCTGCCCACTTATCAAGCTGAATTTGTCTAATAACACAATAGTTTCACAACTCGACCCGTCATAAATGATAACTATAAAAATCATATATTTTTTATGCTCTATCAATGTTACATCCTCATTGTTATTATTGTTATAATTATTACTATTATTATTGTTATTATTGAAAAAGTTTGTTAAACCCAAAATATTATTGGGTAAGTTCATTTTTTTATCCTAGATCAAAAATGATTTCTTTGTTACGAATGAATTTCATGCTATTATTATTAAAAAAAACACCTAATCAAAGCAAACCAAAAAAAAGTGTCAAAGCTATCATGGGTCCTCCACTCCCCTCCTCCGTCTCAGACCTTTCCTTCCTCCATTACCCTATATCTTGTCATTCAGACCCCTCTCACCTTCAGCCCATTTCTTTCAAAATAGCCTCTCGCTCAAATCCCACCAGCAGCTATGGCTCCCCTTCCTTTGTGAATATGTTCATCAACAATCTTCCCCTAAACTGGCCCACTTTTGGATTGAGAAGAATGTTCGCCCATCATTGTCATGTTCAACAGGCTTTTATTCCCAAACAATTAAGCAAATCTGGTAAACAGTTTGGATTCGTCAGCATTTTGGAGGATGGGCGTAGCGAAGAGATCATCACGCAGATGAATGGTGTCCAGATCAGTAAACATCGAATATCAGTATAGTTTGCCAAATACAATCGCAGCCATCAAAGTAATGAAATAAAGGTTGAAGGCCGATATGATAAAGCTCTGGAAAATCTAAAAATTCGTAAAACTTTCGAGAGGAGAACTCGTGATGCAAGATCATATTTAGATATTGTTCGAAGTTATAAGCCAAGAAAAGAGGTACCTAAACCCGTTTATTCCCAACTAATGTTCAATAATCTCATCGAAAACTCGGAATGGCTTGCTAGGAGCTTTGTTGGTTATGCAAAATCATCTCTGTTATTTGAAAATCTTAATGACGTTATGAAGAATGATGATATTAAAGATTGTGTATGTAAACCTATGGGAGGAAATTTGTTCATATTTACTATTAACTCTAGCACAGATAAAGAGTTGTGGTTAGATTCCCATAAGGAATGGCTATTGAAAAGATTTGATGCTGTGGAGAATTGGAATCCTAATGTTATCTGCTCTAACAGGCTTGTATGGCTGAGATGTGAAGGTGTCCCCTTACATGCATGGTGTAAAAATGTTTTCCCAAGTATTGGGAATCTCTGGGGTTCATTCATCTCCGAAGACAAAACAACAAGGGATAAAATATGTTTTGAGGTCAGTAGACTACTGATTTCCATTTCTATGTCGGAGCCCATTACTGGTTCAGTTACTATCAAGATTGATGAGGTTCCATTCAATATAAGAGTGTATGAAGAACCGTGTTTAGAAATATCAACTCTTTATGGAGCAAATAGCATAGTGAGAGTTACAGAGCATAAACAACCATTATTATCAAATGCTTTTTCTAGCATGGAATCCAGCTTTGTTAAAGAAACAATCCTAGTATCAGTTGATAAAAATTCAAATCCTGGACAGATTAACATGGAAGGTCATGGCAATGGTTCCTTTGGCAAGCATATGATACCATCTCTCGAGCCCCTAAAGTACAGTGATAATTATGGCCTTGAGAGTGTAAACAACAGTGATAAGTCAAGAGTCCAAATGCCACTTCAATCAGTTGATAAACAGTTACCAATATGCTCTCTGCCAAACTCCTCTAATATCTCGGTCCATTCTCACCCTAAGCTACATAATGTTGGGCCTGTACCCAACCCATTATGTGCAACCACTACAGAGCCTAATTTTTTGAAGATTTCTAAGCTTCATGATATTGAACCTATCCCAGAACCTAACCTCTCTTTTTGCCCTCTTCCCATCTCTACCGCTACCCCTCTTCCTTTACCCTCTTATTCTCAAAACAAGTTTCTACTAGCTCCCTCCTTCATCCCAAATTCCTATTCTCAAAACATTTGATTCCCAAGAAGATTTTGAAGAATAAGGGGACTATGAAGCGTCGTCACCTTTCTTACAATCTTGATCCTGACCATAATGACTTATCTAATTCAAATGTTGCTGGTGGCTTGATCTCTAATGGTGATATTATCAATATAAATAGATTGATTTGAGAGAAACCGATGTTAAATGAGATTGCTGCAATATCTGAAGCGGAGTTGACTCTTGACATTGGTGAGAAATTGGGCTTAGTTGTAAGAAATAACAGAGATGAAATTCTTCATGAACTTACTGAAATGGATGCTTATGACAAAGAATATTGGGAAAATCTGAAGAAATCAGAGAAATGTCCATATATTTAAAGGATGGAGTATATTCGGTTAGTAGGGGCTTAAAACATTTCAATGAATATCGTTAGCTGGAATATTCATGGCCTTAATAGTAAGATTAAAAGGAAGGCAGTTGCTAGATTTGTAAAGAAGAAAGCAATTGGGGTTCTAATGATTCAAGAAACTAAAATGCAAGAGTGGGACTCTAGATGTGGCAACCAAATGGGCTTCAGCTGTCATTTTAAATGGGACTTCATCCCTTCGAGAGGAACTGCAAGTGGATTACTCTTCTATTGGGATCCTTCTTTTTTTAGTGTCTCTAATATACACAAGGGCTCTAGGTGGATTGCGGCAGAAGGCATGCTATCTCATAAAAAGGTGATATGTATCATTGTCAATATATATGCACCTTCTAATTCTAGTGATCAAAATGCTTTGTGGCTAGAACTTGAGAACTTTTTGATGCTCTTCTCTATTCCGGTGTTGCTTGCAGGTGATTACAACACCACCTTATTAGACTCAGACCGTTCTTAACATTCATACTCCATTTCTCCACCATCCAGAAAATTTCAGGAATTTGTATACAATGCTCAACTTATTGATCTTCCTTTGATTGGGAGGAAATTTACATAGGCCAACTCGAGTGCTATGAGTAGCATTGACCGCATGTTAGTTAATTCAGAATGGGCTGATAGCTTCTATGACTCAAAATTATGGGGTATGCCAAAAGGGCTATCTGATCACTGTGCCTTACTTTTGACTCTTGTAAATATAAATTGGGGGCCGAAACCTTTCAAGTTTCTTGATTGTTGGCTGCAACATCCTAATTTCCTATCAAAGGTTCAACAATGGTGGTCGAGCTTTGGTAGCATCTCTGGGAGTAATGGTATAATCAAAAAACTTAAACTCTTTAAGGGCTGCCTCATCAAATGGAACAAAGATGATTTCGGTAATATTGACACAAAAATTGCTAATCTAGAAGGTGAGCTAGATGGTATTGATGTCGTTAAGGAAAATTTGAACCCAGATGATTATGATAGAAGACAAGCCTTAATCAGCAAAAGGAATATTGTGCAAAGAGAGTTGTGGCTAAAATCAAAACAACAGGAATGCTTGTGGAGGAAAAATCAAGGGCCTTGTGGTGGAAATTAGGTGATTGAAACACTCAATTTTTCCATCTGTCCATTGCTAATAGAGCCAAGAAAAATTATATTGGATGCTTATCTACTTTGCACGGCAGTATTGAAGAACCTGAAGGCATTAAAAAGTATATTGTGGAGCATTTCTCTTCTGTTTTCAAAGAGGTAGATTTTGATCGACCATCTCTAATTTCCAGTAAGTTTAAAAAATTATCCTCGGATCAGGTTGCGCTTCTTGAAATGCCTTTCTCTCTTGAAGAAGTGAAGGCAGTCATATGGTCTTGTGAAAATTCGAAGACATCTGGGCCTAATGGCTTCAATTTCTCTTTTTCTAAAACATGTTGGGATGTGATCCGGTTAGATGTTTGGGAGCTAGTTAATAATTTCTATGGGTCTGGTGTTATACCTCCATCCATTGCCTCTACTTTTGTCACATTGATTCCCAAGATTGAGGGTGCTTCCAATATCACTGATTTTAGGCCAATTAGCCTAATTGGTAGTCTCTATAAGATCATTTCAAAACTTCTTGCAAAAAGGCTTAAATCTGTCATTACAGATATCATCGAATTACAGCAAAGTGCCTTTTTGGCTGGTCGAAATATCATATATAGTATCTTTGTCTTTAATGAAATTATTCATGCACTTTCAAAATCCAGGCGAAGTGGTATTCTTTTCAAATTGGATTTTAATAAAGCTTTTGATAGTCTGAACTGGAAATTTTTAGATGACATTATGGCTCAAATGAATTTTGGGTACAAATGGAGAATGTGGATTAAAGCATGTATTTCTTCTACTAAGATTTCTTTTCTTATCAATAAAAGTCCAACCTCTGAAATCCACACATCTAGAGGGGTAAGGCAAGGTGATCCCCTCTCTCCTTTTTTATTCATCATAGCAGGGGAAGGTCTATCAGTCATGATTCGATCAGCAGAAGATTTACAACTTATATCAGGAATTCCTATCATAAATAATGGTGAAGCATTTCCCATCTGCAATATGCAGATGATACTTTACTATTCTGCAACTCGAACATCCATGAACTTCTTATTGTCAAAAGAATTTTGAAGTGTTTTGCACTTGTTTCTGGTTTGGTAGTCAATTTCAACAAAAGCGTTTTGCTTGGGATTAATATTAATGCAAATTGGATTGAAAATGCAGCTTCCTCACTTAGGTGCAAATCAAGCTCATTACCAGTTTTTTTTTTATCTTGGTATGCCGATTGGAATTAACCCGAAAAGAAGAAAGTGTGGGAACCAATTCTAAAAAGAATTCGAAATAAACTTACAGCTTGGAAGACCAAATTTCTATCTTTTGGTGGAAGGTTAACACTTATCAAAGCTTCCTTAAATAGTTTACCCATATATTACCTCTCTTTTTTTAAGCTGCCCAAATGTATTGCAAAGAAATTCAATTCCTTATTCTATAATTTCTTTTGAGAAGGATCGGATGGGCGAAGGAAAATATGCAATGTCAAATGGGAAGTTGTCCAACTACCAAAAAATTTGGGAGGACTGGGTGTCGGTTCATTGCTTCATAAAAATAAAGCATTATTGTTCAAATGGCTATGGCATCTTATGAAACATAAAGAAGAAGACTCTTTGTGGCAAAAGGTGATATTTAACAAATATGATATGCAGTCAGGTATGCTCCCTCAATCTTCTATCTCCACTACTCAGTTCTCTTCTATATGGAAAAACATTTGGGAATCAAAGAATGAAAATCCTTTTTGTGATGGTATTAGGATTGTGGTGGGAAATGGAGATTTAACCAAATTTTGGCATGATGCATGGGCTTTAGAAACTCCCATCAAAATTAGATTCCCTAGGCTGTTTACCATTTCAATGGATCAAACAGCCTTAATTAAAAACTTAGGCTTCTGGGATGGTATACAATGGATGTGGAATTTGCGTTGGTCAAGGCCTCTAAGAGTTTGGGAACAAAACCTTGAAAATTCTCTTCTTAGCATCATTAAAGAAATCTCTTTTTCACCTTATTGTAAGGACAGAATCATTTGGCAACATAATCCAAATGGAATATTCACTGTTAAATCAGTTGCATATGTTTTGGCTAATAATGCATCACCTAGAGTTGATCTCATGTTAAACTCTATGATAACTAAGGTTTGGAGAAGTTTAGTACCTCATAAGGTGGAGCTTTTCTCTTGGCTAGCTATGTAAAATAAATTGAATACTAGAGAGATGTTGCTGAAAAAGGAATGATTGATCTTGCAAATAGTAAATGTTCTTTTTGTGGTTGGATGATTGAATCAGTAGATCATTTATTTGTTCTCTGTCATTTTGCTAGCCAAATATGGTATAAATTAATTTCTTGGTGGGGTTTTTCTTGGGTTGTACCTTCCACCCTTGTCGCTTTGTTCTCTCATTGAGAGTATATGGTACTTGGGGGCTTCCAGAAGAAAGTATGGGTTATCATATTTTTTGCTTCCTTATGGTCAATATGGTTAGAAAGAAATGAATTAGTGTTTAATGGCAAATATGTTATAGTGAGCAATTATTCTTTCTTATCATTCATAGAGCTAGTTTTTGGCTCAAAGCTATTGGTGATTAAGGCCTATTACTTAATCAGAATTTTTTTTTTGTTGTTGATGCTATTAAATTGTTTAAAAATCCACCTTTAAAGAGCAGGGTTCCTAGCCATTGGGTTGCTCCACCACAAAATGTTCTAAAGTGGAATGTCGATGGATCATCGCTAGGCAAACTTGGCCTAACCGGTGCTGGAGGGATTCTTAGAGACCACTCAGGTTCTTTTAAGTGTTTGTTTTCTATTCCTTGTGGCATTGTTGATTCGAATGCAGCTGAAGTTATCGCTATTAGAAAAGCACTCCAATTATCAGTTGATATTCTTGATCGATCTTGTAATATTATTGTGGAATCTGATTCTTTAAACGCTATCACATGGTGTGGAAAGGATAATGATGAAAGACCTTAGACTCTAAATTCTGAGTTTTGTCATATAAAAAATTTGAGAAGGTTGTTCTTTAACATTTCTTTTGTGCATATACCTCGAGAGCAGAATTCCTTGGCATATGTTTTAGCAAAGCAAGAAAATTCAAGAGCTAGCGATTTCATAAACTGGTTATAAAGTTTCAAACTTGTTTGTTTTTCTCTTATTGTTTCTTTAATTAATTATTAAGTTTTTTAGCTACAATATATTAAGTTTAGCTACAATATATTAAGTTTTTTCTGGTTTGGTTAATTAATAAATTTTTATCGCTTATAAAAAAAACACCTAATGTGATTAAACCCCCGCTTCTTATTAGTCCCTCATCAACGCGGTATTAAAGTGTACAATGAATTTTATTTTATTTTGTTTTGTTTTGTTTAAGTGACAAGTAAATCGATATCTATAGATGATTTGGAATATAAATGACCTGCCCCCAATGATAAAAACTAGCCAATATTTTTTAAAATCTTTATAGACATGCATTTGTGTGAATGCGTCCCATTAATTTATTAATGCATCCCATTTATTTGATCATCACTTTGACAAACCTAAATATGTTATCATCTATTGTATATGCTGATCAAATTATGCTAAACAATGCTTATGGCTCTAATTAAGGAATTAATAAAAATAAAAATAAATATGAAATTAAACAATCCCATTTATACTACCATATGCTTGTGGGTTTGTCAAAGCTATAATGAAATAAATTAGAGGCATTCACATTTCACACGAATGCATGTTAATTTGTACACAAATTTCACAAATTTATAACCTACTTATCTATAATTAAGAATTTATCTTTTAATTTAATTTGTTCATTAATTATTATTATACATTTTTCTTGTATTCAATTCTTACACAACGCCTTTTTTTTAGACCAAATTAATAAACTTTTAATTTTAACTATAAGCTTATTTCTTGTATAGTTGTTCAAAACTTTAATACAAATCTTTTTTTTTTGTTTAATATCTTGTAAATAGAGAAAGTATATATGAACGAAAATAAAAGTATGATAAAGTAATATAACACATAAAAATAAAAATTGATCTGTATCTTATGAAAAAAAAAAGAAAAAAAATATATATGGACAAAAAGAATGTTTTCTTTCTTAGGAGAAAAATAGATAGTTTCAATGATAAGTCCGGAAATGGTATGTATGTTGGACGAGTGAATGAAATGAAAAGGAATCTTCCCAACAAATTTAATGAATATCTTGGATCATGCCCTTTTAGATTTATATATATAAGTTTTATGATTTTTTTTTTATAAAACTACATATATTTTTTATTTTATATATCAACAGGTTGAAACTAATCATATTTATGTCGGGTAAGATCCTAAAAAATAGCAAAATACTATTTTAAAAGTTTTAAAATAGTTGCATACCCATAATTTGAACTCGAGACCTCTAATTAAACTAGAAGAGTTTTATATCAATTCATCCACACTTTCTTGATTATAAATTTTATTGTATTAACTAATGAAATTGATGAAACCATGCATAGTTTGTTCAAGAATTTGCCATATGTCAATTTCATGTGTATACAGGAAAATATCACCTAATTAGCATAAGAAATTAAAATACTCAATAGGTTTTGTCCTTAATTTGTAATCTTTTAAAAAAATAATTGTCTATACAAATAAAGTTAGAAAAATATATATTATTTTTTTTTTATTTTAACCGTCTATTAATCTAAATTTGTGTTGGGTAGACTTGTTAAGAGATAAAATGTTCATTCCTAAGTTTTATAAGTGTTTTATAATCAGAATTTGAATTTGAGAACTCAAGTTAAGAAATAAAATATTCTTATCATCTCACGGGAGTTAGAGGAATATCAATTATTAAATTCCACACTTGTGTACCATAATGAAGACAATTGTTGAGGCTTGAATAGATCATCTTCCAAATCAGCCTCCATGTTTTACGTGACTTTTGAGGTACTATAAATCATATAATTCTAAATCTCAGACTCATTCAAACATATATTTCTATACAAATCAAACGACTTAATTGCCAATTTATGCTTCAAGGCATCTAATATTAATTGTTCAACTTTGATCCATCTTTTTTTCAATTTTCGTATGCTGCAATACTGCCAAGGATAAGAAGCTAATCCTACCACATAACTGTATCCGTACAAGTTTGCTGAAATTTTTTTTAAATACAAGAAATATATTTATATTAATATATTTCACTGTTTACATACAATAACATAACCTGATTAGCAATAATATCCCATTATAATGATGTTAAATTAATCACTTATATTATCAGGTTAATTTTCTGTCAAAGTAAAAAACAAAACAACATCCATGGAATTCTTAGTGAGCAAAAAATAATGCTACGTATTATGCATACATATATATATATATATATATATATATATATATATATATATATACACACACACTTTTGGTATAAAGATAATTAAGTATAATAAATTGTGTTTGGTTTATACGAAATTAGAATTGAAATGGGAATTTTAGCGCTTTTATTATCCTTTTTCTTAAAAGAATGAGTTTCATTTTAATTATATATATATATATATATATATATATACACACACACTTTTGGTATAAAGATAATTAAGTATAATAAATTGTGTTTGGTTTATACGAAATTAGAATTGAAATGGGAATTTTAGCGCTTTTATTATCCTTTTTCTTAAAAGAATGAGTTTCATTTTAATTATATATATATATATATATATATATATATATATATATATATATATATATATATATAATTTTCCCTGCTTTTAGGAAGAAATTGAATTAGATTGAAAATATAGTAATTCTTTCTTAACCCAATTCCGAGACTTTGGAAAAGTGTACACTTGTGAAAAATATTTTGTGTAATAGTTTAATTATGCATATAAAATTATAATTATTTGATATATATTATAAATTGTGATTGGATTAATTTATGAATTTAATTTAATTAAATATTTGTAAAAAAATTAATATTTTAATAAATTTATCGATCAATCTAATTACAATCTAATTACAACTTAGCTAGGATAATAGAAAATTAAGGAAAAAATTAAAGAAATTTAACTATAGAACATAAGAGGATTAGTTGGTGATTTAGATTATAATAATCTAGAAGTAGAAAGTGAGAACAAGAAATGGGTGAAGACGGTGGGTTGGATTCCCCATTTTTTCCCCGCTGTACTTTGTCGACTTTATATGTCATTTTATGCAACTTCCGAACAACCGAAGGACCTGAAAACAAAACAAACACATAACCCATAATTATTAATATTTTATATTAATATTATTCACTCTCTCGTTGTTTTTTCAAAGCATCAAAAAACATCTTCAATATGTCTTCTTGACCTTTGACATTGATTTTTAATGTCCACCTAATTGAGTACCGTTTACAGTTTAATAAATTTAAAATTGAAATGAGTTTTTGATACGTTATTTCTAAATTTAGCTTTTAAAAATTTAAAAAAATTAAAGTAAAAGCTAAGAATTGATAGTTAAATTATTAATTTTATTTTTAAATAGATGTCGTTTAAGATTTTTGCATGATAATTAAGAAATATATTTAATATATATGTAAAATATTATATTATTTTTAGATAATTAATTACTTATATATATGAAAGAAATAACTTAAGTAAATAGTTGTATTTGGAAAAAAAATGTTTTAATAAGAATATAATAAATAAAAAAATAATTAAGATTTTTAGATAACCGAATTGCTAAATATTTTGTAACAAAAATAAAAATTCTAAACCCTATCTATTTAAAAATGGGAGACTTAATTTCACAATAAAAATTATGCCTATTTTATCTTTAATTCCTTTCCTTTTCAGTACATAGTACATTTTACCAAAAATAAAATAAAAAATAAAAAAAATTCCATTCATATAATCTCTTTGGTCCTATTCTCATATAATGACACAATGGAATTTCTATGAATTATTCCCTTTCATTTCATATCTCTCATCTTAATTTCTTCCATAAAATCTCAACACATATAACCACTTAATTTTCACACACATTAATGATGCAAGACGTGTTGGAGGGGGAGGAAGAGTTTTTGAATCTTAGCCTGGCGGTGGCTACATATTCCGGCGGTGGCGATCGGAAAAGGAAGAGGAAGGTAAGAGATCTTTATGATCCATTGAATTCGTCCCAAGACTGTGAAGGGATGATTTTTAGGCTTCTTCAAATGAGAGAGCAAATGCTAAAACCGGACCATAAAAGAAAAGGGATTGTTGAAGAAGATGGAAAAGGGCTTCATTTGATCCATTTGCTTCTCATCACGGCCACTGCCGTCGACGAGAACAATACCGCCGCAGCCTTAGAGAATCTAACCGAGTTATACCAAAGCGTTTCTTTAACCGGAGATTCCATTCAAAGGGTCGTCGCTTATTTTGCCGACGGATTATCGGCCAAGCTGCTGACTCGAAAATCTCCATTTTATGAAATGATCATGAAGGAGCCCACCATTGAAGAAGAGTTCTTAGCTTTCACTTATCTCTATAGAGTCTCTCCTTATTACCAATTCGCCCATTTCACCGCCAATCAAGCCATTCTAGAAGGATTCGAGAAAGAAGAAAACAGCAACCACTGTGCATTGCACGTCATTGACTTCGATGTCTCCTATGGTTTCCAATGGCCGTCTCTGATTCAATCCCTTTCCGACAAGGCAACAGCCGGGAATCGAATCTCCCTTCGAATCACGGGATTTGGAAAAAACTTAGAACAGCTTCAGGAAACTGAGAGTAGATTAGTTAGCTTCGCGAAAGGATTTCGCAATCTAGTGTTTGAGTTTCAAGGATTGTTGAGAGGATCCAAGCTGGTGAATCTAAGGAAGAAGAAGAATGAAACAGTTGCGGTTAATTTAGTTTTCCATTTGAACACTTCAACGGATTTTTTAAAAATATCGGACACGTTAAAATCAGTACATTCGATTAACCCCGCAATTGTTGTGCTGGTGGAGAAAGAAGGAAGCAGAAGTCCAAGAAATTTCTTGTCAAGATTCATGGAATCACTTCACTATTTTGCAGCCATGTTTGATTCTTTAGATGACTGCCTGCCATTAGAGAGCACAGAGAGATTAAGCATAGAGAAGAATCATCTTGGTAGAGAGATCAAAAGCATGCTGAATTATGAGAGATCATCATCATGGGATGATCATAGGAGAAATTATAATATGGACACGTGGAAAGGGAGAATGGAGAGCCATGGATTTGCAGGCATGAAATTGAGCTCAAAGTGTTTGATACAAGCAAAGCTGCTGTTGAAAATTAGAAGCCATTATAGTCCTCTGCAATTTGATGGAGAGAGTAATATGATTAATGGAGGGTTTAGAGTATTTGAAAGAGATGGAGGGAGGGCTATTTCATTAGCGTGGCAAGATAGGTGTTTACTTACAGCCTCTGCATGGCGTTGTGTGTCGTAATACTAATTAATACATAGCTTACTAGTAGTATGCTAACACATTAAATTCATCATTTTTGTATCTTCAATCAAATAATTAATGCAATTTGATACCTATTTTTTTTCTTTTTTAAAATAATTTTCCTTTTTTTTCATTATAAAGTTATTTTAACAGATTTCTTGCTTTCCTTAATTTGTAGCAAGTTTTCACAATTTTGTTCATATTTGAATGTATCTATTCTGAAATTTTAAGCACTGAATATTGATGATAAATATGATGAAGATATTTAGGAAAGGATATTTAAATCATTAAAAAGGAAAAGAAAAGAAAACCTCTTTTTTCAACACTCAATAGGAATATTAGTGTGAATGGGCTTTTCTCCCTTCAATATAATTGCCATCCACTTTTAGTTTGAGTGTGCTTCACTTTTCCGCAGATATTTGATGGTGAACTTTACCTACTCAGAACATGCTGGAAATTAGGTACATCCTTTAATTTTTAATTCATAAGGTATTCACATGATATTTTTCTTTCTTTTTTTTTCATCCTAATCCATATATATATACACACATTTTGACCCTTGTATTCATCTATACCAATTGCTTTCATATCTCACCATAATATGACTCTAGCCGATCAAGCCACTTTATGTTCACATAGGGACTGGATGGGGCCAAGTCCTATAGCAACTACGTTTCTATGTGTCTAAATCATTTTTATGATAATATCTGGGGGCTTTGTTTCGGCTAATTGGATAAATGAGGTTGAATCCTTTCAAAAGGTTTTTAAGAAATGGGCCAAGAACATGTTAATTAGAATTGTAGTATGGAGAAGGTATCTGTTGTTGTACCTTCTCAGGATCCTGAAGATTTTTGGCTTTCTCGAACAATGTTAAGGGAGTTTCTCGGTTCTTTGGGAGGTAGACTTGGTTCTCTTCAACATGGTGAATTCAACTGAGGAAAAAAAACATTAATAATCACGTAGAAACAGGAAAAAGTGAATTTTTCTATGAATAAAGAGGTCAAAGTAAGAGAACTTACTTGAGGACTCAAAAACTTCATTACATGTGGATGAACAACTAGAAAGAAGCTTTGACAATTTTAGAGGATTTAAGAATTCCTAAGTTGCTTGGGTACGAGTAAAATGAGATAAAATGGTATTTATAGAAAGATAAAATGTAACTCCTCTGAGAATACCAATCAATGTGATTGGCAGCTGCATTAGATCCACTGAGAGTGGTTTTTTTAGGTTAATATTGTTTTTTCTCTAGGTTGGTTGCTAGCAGATTAGAAGAAAGATAATCAAGATATTTTTTGTAAAGATTCGGCTTTGATAACACCAATCTTCAACCTTGGTTCCTCCAAGATTGAAGGAAGTTAGAATGGTGCATTGGGAGTGCTCCAGCATAGCCACTTTGATGCTCAAATTAGAGAGAGAGAGAGGGGAAGAGAAGTTTATAATAAGGAGATAAATGAAAGTTGGAGCATTTTTGGGTTATTCTTTCTTACCTTTATCTGATTTGGGATGTGTTATTTATACATTTTCTCACTCCTTGTGTATTCTCACGAGTCTCCCATGGAGATCCGTTTCTCTCATAGAATCTCTTCAGTTAGTAAGGTGTGATTAAATCAGTCATGTTGGAGATTGATGGGAAATATTTCAGCTGCTGTAGAGATCTATCATTTTTCATACTCTGACAGTGGCATGTTATTAGATTTCATATGACATACACTTTATCAGCTACATATTAAATGCTTTGTACCTTTTACTGTTCACTTCATTAAATACATATCAAATCTCGCTCCTCCCGTCTTCCATTAGTCTGACGTAGGTATTAATGCTCACAAGTATAACACATGTCTCATAGGTCTCTTCTGGGTGACTGGTCTCTTCTAGGTGATTGATTACCATAGTTCCCCCTCCCCCCCCCCCCCAAAAAAAAAAAATAGTCGATCATTTATGTTCAATTGATGTTAGTTTAATTTTCCTTACGAAAATCTTCTACCGATGGTGCCTAGCTTCGTTGTGTAGTCATCTCTTTTGTTCTCCTTCAATAATTTTTCTCTCATTTGGACATATTCTAGTATGAATAATTTCATAATTATTACTTTTAAATTTCTTCATTGATAACCGTATTAGCTCTTTATGGAGGATATCAATCTCAAGTTATAGAGCTAAGATGACTGAAGAATGTGCCAATTTGTTAGAAATAGAGCTTGGATACGATCCGGTCTACTTAGGGCATTAGCCTCAATAAGGTATTTTAACCAATAAGTTGATTACTTTAATGCCTTTGAGATGTTGGTCTCCTATAAAGGATTTATTTGATTCAAAGTGACTTATTTACCATATGGTCTCCTAGTGATATTGGTCTCTTGATTCATATGGCTAGTCTTGTAGGGACATTGGTCACCTTGGGGACTTGATTATTTATACGGCTGCTTCTTTACGAGCCAGTCTCCCAGGGATATTGGTCTCTTTAGGGACTTGTGTCATTGCGTATAGGTATATGAATGCATGTTGATCTTCTAAGATTTTGAGTCTCATTAGGTGACTTATATTATTGGCAACGGTAACTTTCATGCGGACCAGGGTCCTCGGATGTAGGGGTCTCCTATGAGAGACTTTATACTTTGTCCTAATCTCAGTCATTTTTATGCAAACTGAGGTCTCCTGATAAGGGGTCTCCTATGGGAGACTTATATTTTATTTTAATCTTGGCCACTTTTATGCGAATCGAGGTCTCCTGATCAGGGGTCTCTTATGGAAGACTTATATTTTATTTAATCTCGGCCACTTTTATGCAAATCGGGGTCTCCTAATTAGAGGTCTCCTATGGAAGACTTATATTTTATTTTAATATTGGCTAATTTTATGCGAATTGGGGTCTCCTGATCAGGGGTCTCCTATAGGAGACTTATATTTTATTTTCATCTCGACCACTTTTTATGAAATCGGAGTCTCCTGATTAGGGATCTCCTATAGGAGACTCATATTTTATTTTAATCTAAGCCACTTTTATGCGAACCAAGGTCTCCATAGGAGACTCGCATTCATATTATTAATCACGAACACTTTAATATGAGCCAGGGTCTCCATAAGAGACTCGTCATCATATTATTAATCACAACCATTTTAATGCGAGCCGAGGTCTCCATGGGAGATTTGGTTAATCAGTTATTTTCATGCGATTTGATCTCCTTGGAATATTGGTCTCCAAAAGGGATTTTTAACCATCTTTGATTATTATTTGAGAAAGTGATTATGCATCAATCCAACCATAACAATATTTAAGGGAGTAACAAGAGTATAAATTTTGAGTACCTGTCATAGATATTGGTAACATCTTTTTAGGTTGTGAGTTTTCCATTTGATCTCCCATTTCTAACAGGTCTTTGCGGTATCAAAGCCCATGGGTCTCCCAGGTTTCCATCTCATTGATTTTCTAATATCATCTCTTAAGAAGAGTCAATATTAAATGGGTTGGTACTAGCCAGCATGTAGGTTGTTGGTATCATTATCTGTTCCATCTCGTAGATTTTCTAATATCATCTCTTAATATGGTGCAAGCTTTTCCTGGTGCTTTTCTATCTCTTTTCCCAATGATCTTGCCTTCTTCTATTGAGGTCTTCATAGTGGTAATAACAATCAACCCTACCATGAAGAGATTGTGGATCTCTTTTGTCCCCTCTATCTAATGATGAGGTTGAGAGTGACATTCTACTGCTTGAGCTTTCGTCATAATTAATATTTGACCGTGCCAAATTTGGCATCTGTAACTCTGGTATATCTTTCTTTACCCTCATTATTTCTTCTAGATATATGTATTGTTGAGCTCTTGTCATGAGGTCAGTGAATGACCTTGGTCTATCTAGGTTAAGGGAGTTGTATAGTAGCCTGGAGGTGGTTCCTATGGTAAATGATCTTCTTGCAATAGTGTGATTGAGATCATCCATCATCAACGCCTCTTTATTGAACCATTCTACAAAATCCCTTAAATTCTCCCCTTCCTTTTGTTACAATTTTTGAAGATCTGCAGAAGCTTTCCTTATTTGGAGGCTGATAATGAAACGAGTATTGAACATTTGAGCTAACTGTTCAAAAAAGTGGACACTTCCTGATTTCAACTTTTGGTACCACTGCTGAGCAAGATTGACAAGGGTTATGGGGAAGACTTTACATAACACAGAATTTTGGTTTGTATAGAGATCCATTGTTGTACGAAATTGATAAACATGGTTTATAGATTCGCTGGCGCCATTATAGGTTGGCAATTTTGGGAGTTTGATTCTAGCGTATGGTTCATTTAGAATGTGATCAGCTAAATGAGAGGTATTCTTTATGCTATAATCAAACTCATTTGATTGAGGTTGCAACTCTTTAAGTATATTTTTGACAGTACTATAGAGATTGACTTGGGTGATAGTTCTGTTTGGGGTGTTGGGTGTTGTTTTAATTGATCATCTATGGATGTCCATGGAGACCACTGCATTTGGGTTTTGGATATTAAATTGGGAGGTCATGTCTGTTAGTTTGTTTTTAAGTTCATCTATTTCCTTTTTTATTTCTTTGATTTCCTGAACCGCTGAAGTGAACTCTCTCACAATGGAAAAGAAATCAGGTTATGTTGTTTCTTTTAATGCTCTTCTGTTACCTTGTTCTTGTGCCTCTGCATTGATGAGACCTTGCAAGTTGGTAGGCATAGTACTATTCAAACATGGAGAAATAATTTTAGATTGAGGTATTTGCTCTATTAATGGATTCTTCCCTTTCTCATCTCTTACTCTTTATGTTATTCCATGCTCACCGAACCAATTGATAATACCAATCTTCAACCTTGGTTCCTACAAGACTGAAGAAGGTTAGAATGGTGCATCAAGGGTGCTACAACACAACCACTTCGATGCTCAAGTTAGAGAGAGAGAGGAAGAGAAGTTTATGATAAGGAGAAAAATGAAAGTTTAAGTATTTTTGGGTTATTCTTTATGAAAGTTAAAGTATTTTTCAGTTATTCTTTCTTATCTTTGTCTGATTGGAGATGTGTTATTTATACATTTTCTCCCTTTTTGTGTATTCTCACGAGTCTCTCTTGAAGACCTATTGGTCTCACAAATTCTCCTCAGTCAGTAAGGTGTGATCAAATCAATTATGTTGAAGATTGATGGGACATATTTAGGCTGCTGTAGAGATCTGTCATTTTTCATACTCTAACAGTAGAATGTCATTGGATTTCGTGTGACATATACTTTATTAGCTATATATTAAATATTTTGTACCTTTTATTGTTCACTTCATTAAATACATATCAAGTCTCGTTCCTTCCATCTCCCATCAGTCTGACGTAGGTCTTAACGCTCAAAAGTCTAACACATGTTTCATAAGTATCTTCTGGGTGATTGGTCTACTCTAAGTAACGGGGGAGTCTTCTCTGGGTGATAGGGGAATCTCTTCTGTGTGATGGGTTACCAGGCTCAAATTTCATATTTTTAATGTTAAGCTTTAAGGGGCCATTGTTTACACCATTATCTATTCTAGAAATTCACTTGAATTGGGATAGGTTTTTGGATAAAAAAGGTTAATCCAAACCGAATAGGGTTTATCTTGTATAGATTTTATTCTTGTCAAGTTATGTTTGTATTTGATTAGAGTTAAGAATTTTAGTCCTAGTAGGATTTGACTTCTTGTACTATAAATATTGTACTTTTATAAATTAATATAACATACATTACAGATTTAGGCAAATCACTCTTATTTACTACTCATTAGCTCTAGTTTTAGCCTAGTTTTAATACCTTTTTGTAACCCGACCATTGCATATTACTTCATGCTCGCTAAGCCAATTAGATCTGAAGAAATCATCAATCCCTTGTCACAACCCCAAAAGGTAGTAGATCAAAGACATAGTCCTTGCTTAGTGAAACTTATAGGTCTTTCACTGTAATATGGTGTTTACAAGTGTCGGACTATCATACTCGTTTCATCTTTATTAGATGTTATCCTGTGAACCAATTTTTTGAGTGAACATTGTCAATTTGTATTTGGTTACAAACTTACAATAGTTTTTTTACGCAATTATTTTTTGTCTCTACGTACACCAACTACTTGAATTGTATTTTTCACCTGAGTTTTCAAAATTAAGAGATTTCATCTCAAATTCTCTTTATTCATTGATGGTTAAAAGCAAGGAGTAACTATATTGGAGATTCACTTTTCTTTTTCTTTTTCTTTTAATCATTGTCACTATCGTTTCCGGAAAAAATGTCAAGACTGTAAATTTGAAGAGATTATTAATATTCTAAAATACTTATTTAACTAAATCATCCAAATCTATTAATGAATGTCATATAAATAAAATAATTATATAACACTCTCTCATTTACTTATTTACATAGATAGTTTGTCAGCAACCAATATTTTATCAAGAGGATGATTATTACTACATGTACAGTGATTGTTATTTGAAAGTTTGTGGTGATAGTATAATAAAATTTTATTTAAAAATTTGAAATATAACTACAAGGAAGATTATAATTAGGTTGGTGAATTTATGAAATTAGCCAAAGAATTCTCTTTGATTTACTAACTACCAATACATAACCGTAATTTTTTAATTTGTCAATTAACCCCGAACTCGTATAAATTTCCTCTTTAAACATCATTTTTCAATTGATTTATCTATATCTTATTAATTTAATATCCTCTTTGATTTATTAACTACCAATAAAGAACCGTAAATTTTTAATTTATCAATTAACCCCGAACTCGCATAAATTTCCTTTGTAAACATCATTTTTTTTATTGATTTCTCTATATCTTATTCATTTTATTTTGATTGTTCTTTCACTATAATCTTCCATCAAAGAATTTCATGATATTTGAATTCTTGTTTATTGATATGGGATGAGTAAGAGGCTATCGAATGGGCCTAGGATAAAAGCCCACTTGGATCTTGACTAATATGATCTCAGTATTTGGAGCAGAGAAAGAATGCAAATTATATCATGAATTTGTATTCACTGTACATTGTGCTCCCAATTTTAAAACAGCGTTGCATTATTGTTTGAGTTAAATAATCTATACGCATTCATTATGCATGACAGAACTGTTTTAGAGAAAAAAAAACTTTTTAATATGAATATTTGATTTTATTTTTAGTATTTTTGAATACTTTAGTTATTGTTTTTATTATTTGTGATGAAAAATATTAGTTTTGATATATTTATTAAATAAAATGATTGAAAATGAAGATATTTGAATTGAAAATGAAGATATTTGAATTGAAAATGAGTAATATAGAGAGAAAACAAATATATTACTGGAGGTTGAATATGATGTATTTAGTAGAAATAATGAACCTTTAAGTGATGAATTTACAAGTTTTAAACAATTAATATATAGTTTTTATATTTCAAAATGATAAATCTGCAAGTTATAGACAATTACATGTAAATGATGAAATTGCAAAACCTATAAATTCTAAATGTTGAACCTATAATTTCAAAATGATGAATTTGCAAGTTGTAAACGATAAATCTGTAAGTGATAAAATAACAATTTATAAATGATGAACCTCTAATTTTTAAATGATAAATTTGTAGCTTCTAAATAATGAACCTAAAAATTATAAATGATGAACCTGTAACTTTTAAATAATAAACTTCTAAATTCAAAACGATAAACTTGTAAATTCAAAATGATGAACCTATAAGTTATAACTGAAAAACATATACATTTAAAATGATGAACTTATAAGTTATAACTGATAAAACTATAAGTTCTAAAATGATGAATCTGTAAATTATAAATTATCAATCTGTTTTATATTCATTAATTTACCAAAGTCCAATTCCGAAAAAAGACATGTTTTTATTTTTATTTTACACATGTGAAGGAAAGAAGTTTATAATATAACATGAACCTGAGACAATGATATAACAATCGATATGATGAAAAGACTAAACCATGCACTAAATAAAAAGGAAGACGAAAAGAGTGTATCCCATAAAGATAGTCTTTCTAGGGGTGTAATTGAGTTGAACCGAGTCGATATAGTATCAGCCTCGAGCTCTACTCGATTAAAAAATTCGAAACTCAAATTTGATTGAATTTATTTTTAATCGTTCGAAACTTGATTAGAAAAATATTCGAACTACTCGAATTCGACTCGACAAAGTTTGAATCAACTAAAAAAATTAATAAACAGTATACTTAACTCAAAATTGACTTGAGTTAACTCGACTCTATTAAGTTTGAATATATTTAAATACTAAGAGTATAAAAAGTAATTTAATAAATAAAAAAAATTACTCAATTAAGTTCGCAAGTTTTACAAGTTGGATATTGTGATACTTGAGCTTGATTTGACAATCTACTCAAACTACTCGAGCTCAAGTTCAATTCAATTAACTCCTAGCTGAATTTGAATATTTTACAAATCAAATTCAAGTAATTGATAAATAACTTAGAGTTGTTGACACCCCTAAATCTCCGTGCTAAAAGATGATGCATTACCAACCAAGTTAGGAGATCAATATAGCTTAGGAAAGACTCAGCTTAACAGACTCCATGAGGTCGTTTTGCTAACACATGGCGAGACCTTATTAGTCATGGGAGAAATTAAAAATTAAAGATGAATATCAAGAAGAGAGGTCTATCTTCAATTTTCACTGCAAACTCTGAGACTTCATGCCTTTTTAATTGAGTTTTAATCTCAATTTTTAGCCGTTAAATAAATTAATAGTTGAATTACGTATTTATTAAAATTTTCTAACCCAATTTTTTCAAAAAAATCAATAATTTATTGTTGAGTAAAACCCATAATTAAAATTTTCCATAGCTAACTTTTAGCATTTATATTAAATGATGATATTTTTTTATAAGTTTAAAATCTCAGCTTTTAATATCAAAAGTTAATTTTTAGGTTTTTAGTATTAAATATAATATTTTATTTATTTATATTTATTTCAAATCTATAATAATATTATATTAGCTAAAAAATTATATTTTTTTATTATGATTTCATATTTAGTTAATTATTTTTTATATTATATATGGTATATATTATGATAAATAAAAAAAAATTAGTATATGCATTACATAAATAAGAAAATATAAAAAATTTTAGTGGTTATTTGGCTTAATAATTTAGCATTTTAGCGACGCCAAAATGGCATCGCTAAAAGGAGGAATGGCGTCACTAAGCTAATTAAGTTATTCATGAAGATGACAAATCTACACTAATTCTTGTTTTTTCGATTCTCTACTTGGATCAAACTTTTATTCATGGTAGATATAGGTATTTCTTCTATCTGTTAGTATTTCTTGACTATGAACCACTAGAAATCAAGTTTTAAATTTTTTTGGATAATAATTTATAAAGCTTGCACTTATGTTCTTTTTACGCAAGAAATTATTATTTTTTTTTTTGGAATGATATACTTTTCATGTTGAAGCATATGACACATAGCAGATTAATAGTAATTAATTAATATACGGAAAACAAAATACAAGAATGTCAAACTTCAAACTAAATATTCCATTAGAATTTTAGGTTGTATCTTATTTTATAAGAGCATTTGCAATATTTTTAGGTCTCTATTCGTGAATCAATCCTCAAAAATTAAGTATTATACACATGGATTTCAGCTTAATTTCTTGAAAGAAAATTGTAACCAATATCTAAGTTAATCAATTTAAAATATTCCAAGGCAAGAATCTATATGTATAACAGACCTAAGCACTGCAAGATGGTATCATGCCACCTGGAGAACCAATCATTGCTGGCCATCTAAAAATAGGTGATTTAATTCAATACCTTAGGTAGAGCTAACTTAAAACTAAAATCATTACATGGTACAACATAAAATTTATTGATGAATGTACTTTTATCCAAGGAAAAACATGTTCTAAAACTTCTCATTATCTATGTAATCTACAAGAAGAATTTTATCCTCCGGGAAAAACATAGAACATGAGAAAATAATTATAGTGTACCTTGCAAAATCAAGAATTGAGTCTTCTACTTTGTTTTTTCTGACTTTTCAAAAATTTTAAATTATTCTCATGCTGCTTGATTTTGACTCCCGCCATTTATAGATCATGTTGAAGTTTCTACACAGTTCACATGATTCCAAAATTAGCTCAGATGAATACTGTGATTTAAAAATGAAATAACTGGAAAATAGAATAAAAGTAGGTTAGGTGTTAGATAGAAATATAAAAAGAGATCACAAGTCATCATTCAGAGCATAGAAGATACACTCCATGACTATACAAGTGGAAATTAAGCCATGACTGCTGTTGCATATATAGAAAATTTTAGTACAGAAGACATTTAACCTTGAGACAGCTGCAAATCAGGGATAATGGAATATCACCTCAGATCAATATGTGATCAATTCCAATGGCATAAAATAGGTCAGAACAAAATGCAACAATCAACAACAGTGAACGAAAAGGGAAAGATCTTCGTGATATGATGTTTGGAAAACCAACAAGACAACAGAACATGTATTAAAAAAAAGGACTTAAAATCTCCAATGGCAAGTCATAATAATAGAGGTAAATATTAAAGATTATTACGTGTTAAAAATAAAACACTCAAACAAACAACTTTTATTCAAACTCAAACATATTACAAAAACACTTTCACTCAACAAGTAAGATACTACAACTCACTCTTATAAAACTTTGCTTCTTCACTCACTTAGAAATTTTTAATTTTTCTTAATGTCTAAACTAAAATGGGGAGGAGTGTTTATACTACTTAAGAACAATTCTACACCACACAAATAAATTAATCCAAATTATAATAACCATACATCTCATTCTTCTCAATTCTTTTCCATTCTTCTCCATCCTTCTAATAATATTTTAATTTATCAAATGATTCACATGCATAATTACTATACCCTAGAAGATTATAGGTAGATGACTTGTAGTTTTGGACCTTTATTATGGATTTAGACTCCAATTTGATTGGATCTGGGTTTGGGCTCCCATAATAGATCAAGTTTATGATTCAACCCCCCTTTAAACTTGATCTTGTGACCCCTAGTAAGTTTTTTAATCTTGTGAAGTCTTCACTTGTCAATGGCTTGGTAAAAATATTGGTAACTTGATCTTGTGACTTCACATATTCAACTTGCACATCCTTTCTTGCAACACACTCTATTATATAGTTGTAACGATTATCAATGTGTTTGCTTCGATTATGGAATACTGGATTCTTTGCTAAGGCAATGGTTGACTTGTTGTCGACACAAACCTTGGTCGGCTCTTCTTATATTAAACCTATCTCCTTTAGTAGATTTTAAGCCAAATTGCATGACAAACGCATGAGGTAGCAGCAACGTATTCTGTTTCACAAGTGGACAACGTGACAATCGGTTGTTTATTTGACATTCATGTAAAAGCATTATCTCCCATGAAAAATAAGAATCCAATAGTACTCCTTCAATCATCTATGTCTCCACCCCAATCACTATCGTTATATCCAACAAGATTATAATTATTAGAAATTGAAGAGAACAAGCCAAAATCAATTGTACCCTTCAGATAACGAAGAATTCTCTTTGCAACTTTAAAATGGGTGGTTGTTGGAGATTCCATGTAGCGACTAATCAATCCAACTGCATGAAGAATATCAGGCCTCGTGCAAGTTAGATAGTATAGACTTCCCACCAAACTTTTGAAGAATGTTGGATCTACACTTTCGTCTTCTTCATGTTTGGACATCTTGATTCCGTATTCCTTTGGTGTGCTTATAGGCTTACGGTTCTCCATCTTGAACTTCTTCAGGATCTCTTTTGCATAGCTTTCCTATGAAATGAAGATTCCATCCTTTTGTTGCTTAACTTTAATGCCAAGGTAGTACGCCATGAGCCCCATGTCTGTCATCTCAAATTATTTCATCATCACTTCCTTGAATTCATTGAACATGCTTGGGTTGTTTCAGGTGAAGATCAAATCATCCACGTAGATGCACACAATCAAAATATCTTCATATTTGATCTTGATATATAGAGTGTGCTCGTAGGGATATTTGTTGAAACCATTCTCTTGGAAGTACTTATCGATTCGGCTATTCCAAGCCATTGGTGCTTGTTTTAGCCCGTAAAGAGCCTTCTTCAACTTTAACACCTTGTCTTCATGGCCTTTGACTTCATAGCCTGATGGTTGTTGAATGTAGACTTCCTCTTCAAGAACTCCATTTAGGAAGACAGACTTTACATCCATTTGATGTATCTTCCACTTGTTTTGAGCTGCCAAAGAAATGATTAGTCTAATAGTATCCAATCGAGCAACAGGAGCAAATACCTCATCATAGTCAATTTCAACCTTTTGACTATATTCTTTAGCAACTAGCCTCGCTTTGCGCCTTTCAATCTCTCTTTTAGTGTTTTGCTTTGTTTTGTACACCCATTTGACACCTATTGCCTTATGTCCCTTAGGAAGTGAGGTGAGTTCCCATATGTCATTCTTTTTGATGCTTTGATTTCTTCATCCATCGCATCTCTCCACTTCTTCTCTTGTACTGCTTCTTAAAAGCTCACTGGTTCACAATCGACAAACAGACAAAATAATGTAAGGTTATCTTGTCATTCGGTTACCTCATAGAGATCTCTAAGACTTCGTGTGCGTGACACAACTCTTTCACTTGATGATGATGAAGATGATGAGTCTCCTTGAGTGGTTGGTGAAATGGGTGGAGTTGTTGGCTCCTGTTGGGCCTCTCCAGGTTGTTTTATTGGTATTATCTCATCTTCTCCAAACCGAGGAAAGAAATTGAAGTCATCTGCATAAAAGCTAAAATTTCATTCTTCTTCTTCATTGAATACCGCATCTCGACTAATCACAATTTTTTTATTGTCTGGATTGTACAACCTATAGCACTTCGAATTAGCATCATAGTCGATGAAGATAAAACTCTCGATTTTATCATCAAGCTTCGTTCTTCTCTCATCTGGTACATGAACATGGGTTATACTTCCAAAGATTCTCAGGTGGGAAATGTCGGGTTTTTTTCCACTCCATGCCTCTTGTGGTGTATTTCCCCATACATTTCTTGTTGGAGATCGGTTTAACAAGTAAACTGCATATGTCACTGCTTCTGCCCAAAATTCCTTAGGTAATTTCTTGCTTTTGAGCATGCTTTGTGTCATGTTGAGGATTGTTCTGTTCTTTCTTTCTGCCACACCATTTTGTTGAGGGGATCTAGGAACTGTCATTGGTCACCGAATTCCATTTACTTCATAGAACTCTTGAAACTCCCTGGAAATAAATTCTCCACCTCGGTCGGATCTCATGGCTTTGATTTTTCTACCGCTTTCTCTCTCCAATGCAGCTTTGAACTTCTTAAAAACTTCAAAAACTTCTGACTTCTGTTTTAAGAAATATACCCAGGTTTTTCTTGAAAAATCATCAATGAAGAGAAGAAAATAGCTAATGTGACAAAGAGAGCTTGGCTTGATCGGACCACACACATCGGTATGGATGAGCTCTAGTGGCTTCTTGGCTCTTGACTCTGACTCCTTTGGAAAACTTTTCCTGAATTGCTTCCCAACTAGACACCCTTCATAAAGCTGGTCAGGATGGTTGATGGGAGGTAGTCCCTTTACCATCTCCTTCTTAGATAACAGCTCTATACCTCTAAAATTTAGATGCCCAAGTCGAAAATGTCAAAGCCATGATGCATCTTTATAGCAAGCTTTCAGGTACTTTGCAACATCATTTTGTATGTTGATCAAGAACATTCTATTTTTTAACATCGAAATTTTAGCAATGAAGTTATTTTTATCATCTTTTATAGAAAGATTATAATCTTTCATATGAATAACATAACCTTTCTCTAATAGTTATCCTAAACTCAAGATGTTACTTTTCATATTGGGCACATAATAGACATTGGAAATAAACTGATGTCTCCCATCTTTTAAACGGATAGGGATGTTACATCTCCCTTTCACTGCTATTATGGAATCATCTCCAATGAAATATTTCCGTTTACTGACTCATCTAGATCTACGAACATGTCTTTCCTTCCACACATATGATTTCTTGCACCACTGTCAAGATACCAGGAATTTGCTTGGCCACTATCAGTTTCCTTTCGTACTAAAAGAAGAGTTTCTTTTCCATCTATCTTCTCCTCCACGTAGTTGGCCTTCTTCTCAATTTTGTAGTTAGGAGCTCTACATTCTGAAGCATAATGCCCAAACTTCTGACAATTATAGCATCAAACTTGAGATTTGTCATACCTTGAGTTCGGATTGATTCTTCCACTGCCTCATGTTGAGCTTTCTCCTTTCTCATAGTTGTTGTTGGAATTGTTGTTATGGTAATTCCAACCTTGTCCATGACCGCGACTTCCACCTCATCCATGGCCTCTACCTCTGCCTCGACCACATTGGTTTCTACCATTACCTTGACTTTCATGCGTATCCTTAAGTTGCAGCTTGAGAAGTTGCTCAGTAAATCCTTGTTTCTTTTTATGCTTCTCTTTGTATGCTTTCAATGATCATTGGAGTTGCTCGATCGTCATTTCTTCTAAGTTTTTAGTTTCTTCAATCATCACAACGATGTGCTCAAATTTGGGATCCAACGAACGAAGTATCTTCTCTATTATCCTCACATCTTCTAACTTTTCACCATTTCTTTTTAATTGATTAGAAACAACTACTACTCTTGAGAAATAATCTGAAATAGACTCAGATACTTTCATATGTAAGAATTCAAATTCACCTCTTAATGTTTGGAGACAGACCTTCTTCACTTGCTTGGATCATTTGTAAGAGGTTTGCAGCTTCTCCTATGCTTCCTTACCAGAGCTTGCACTTGAAATTTTTTCAAAGACATCATCATCTAATGCTTGATATATGAGGTAGATAGCCTTTTTGTCTCTCTTTATTGAATCCTTCAAAGTTGTCTTTTGATTTAGTGTACGAGTAGCAAAAGCAGCATTATCCGCAGACTCGTTATAGTCTTTCTCTACGATATCCCACACATCTTGTGATCTAAGAAGTGTCTTCATTTTTATACTCCAACTGTTGTAGTTGTTGTTGTTGTTGAGTGTCGGGACTTGGAATGGTGTCATACCATTTGTCATATCTTTCAATATAATAAGAATTTGAAAAATTCGATTGCACGGATGAATCTGGAATGTTAAAAAACTTTGGAAGGGACAACTCGATCAATTCAGCTCAACTTTGTGAGTCAACTTAGTTTTCTAGTAGCACTGTTCCGGCGTTTTAACTCCGATTGGAGCAATTCTAACGGTGTCGAATTTCTCTTATTGAGACATTCGATTTGATATGCAATAGTGTATATTTTCCAACTAGCTCTGATACCACTTTGTTGGAAATAAAACACTCACACAAACAATTTTTATTCAAACTCAAACAAATATTACAAAAGCACTCTCACTCAATAAGCAAGATACTACAACTCACTCTTATAAAACTTTATTTCTTCACTAACTTAGAAGCTTTTAATTTTTCTTAATATCTAAACTAAAATGGGGAGGGGTATTTATACTACTTAAGAACAATTCTACACCACACAAATAAACTAATCCAAAATTATAATAACCATACACTTTATTCTTCTCCATTATTCTCCATCCTTCTAATAATATTTTAAGTTACCAAATGATTCACATGCATAATTACTACACCCTAGAAGATTCTAGGTAGATGGCTTGTAGTTTTAGACCTTTGTTATATACTTGGACTCTAATTTGATTGGATTTGGGTTTGGACTCCCATAATTGATCAAGTTTATGATCCAACATTACGTTGGAGCACCAGTGAACATATATAATTTTTTTTGTTTTCATAATTTATTATGTTCATTTTCATGAGTAAAAATTGACATTAGAATAGGAGATGACTCTATCTTGAAGAGAATAACATATAATCTAGTTCCAAAATGAAAGAGAAAAACTTGCCAAGTTCATTTAGAAGTGGATAATAAAAAGTGACCGTACTCAGTGATAATGTATGTGGTTCTATACATTCCACGTAAACTTCGCAGATATAAAAATGGGACAAGTTATTGCAGATATAAAGAGAAACGACCAAACTCTGATAGTTGAAAATAATCATAATAATAAAAATATATATAAAAAAAAAAAGAAACAACACCAGCAAACAAATCCTTGACAGACACACATACATGCAAAAGAAAGAAAATATGTAGTTTGAACCAAATACTTTATCTCTGAACATTCTTTTTTTTTATCATGTATATAGTTCCTATTTTTTCTGTATATATTTCAATAAAGTCGTGAAATCAGTTTATATAAAAAAAAAAAAGAGAAATCAGTTCTAGACAGGGAAGAAAAAAAAGAGAAATAAGGAAAGAGGACAAATAGTACCTGCATAGGGGGAGAATAATGTCTAGATTTAATGGGGCTAAGGTGAGAAATCTGTTGGTCAAAATACACTTGCATCAGAAATAAATAACAATAAAAATGGACGGTACATCTTTTGTTGAACTAATTAATAATTAGTTGACAAAATATTTAGTAGGTAAAATGATAGGTGAAGATTAATCTTGACCATTCATTTGGTGGGTGAGGATTAATCTTGACCATCTATTTGGTAGGTAAAATAGTAGGTGAAGATTAATCTTGACCATCCATTTGGTGGGTGGGAATTAATCTTGACCATCCATTTGGTAGGTAAGACGGTAGGTGAGAAATGATCTCAACCATCCATCAAAGTAGGTGAGAATTAATTTTGACTGTCCATTGAAGAGGTGTAGACCTGTATATAGCCTTAGGAATTTATTTGTAATGCATTTCATCCAAAAGTGAGAGAGAAGGAAAATAAAAGCTTAGAAAAGCTTTAGTGAGAGGTTGTAAGTTGTGAATATTTGTAAACACTTTGTGAATTTTTCTTCCTTCAGTAAAAGATCTGCAGCAGTCCGAAGACGTAGACATAATTAGCTAAACTCTGTTATCAATTTTTCTTATTCTTCTGTATTTTATCTATTTTCTCATAAATCTGATTATAGGGAATTAGCTTTATTTCTCAACAACTGGTATCAGAGCTTTGGTTGCGTTTTTTTGTCTTTTTTTCAGGCGATTATTATTTACATGAATAGTAAATTTTGTGATTAGTGAAATTTGGTTAGTTGTACCAAATTATCCAATAAGGTGTTCTAATACACGGTGACTCGCAAGAATTATGAGAAACGATCCAAAGGAAGTCAGATTCGAGTGGAAGCGATGGCCGCAGACGAAGAAAATGTAAAAATTGAGAAGTTCGATGGAGTGGACTGTGGTTTTTGGAAAATGCAAATTGAGGATTATTTATATCAAATAAATCTATATCAACCTCTCTCAATGAAGAAGCCAGAGGCTATGAAGGAAGAAGACTGGAGTCTTCTCAATAGACAAGCTCTCGGAGCTATCCAATTGACATTATCCCGCAATGTTGCTTTCAACATAGCAAAGGAAAAGACCACGGCAGGTTTTATGATGGCTCTCTCTAGTATGTATAAGAAGCCTTCAGCCTCAAACAAAGTGCACCTCATGAGGCGCTTGTTCAACTTGTGAATGACAAAAGGCGCATTGGTAGCTTAACATCTCAATGAACTCAATATAGTCACAACCCAATTGAGTTTGGTTGGAATTGAATTTGATGAAGAAGTACGAGCATTAATACCTTTTTCTTCTCTACCAGAAAGCTGAAATGCTACTATCACGGCTGTGAGTAGCTCGTCGGGAAGTGCTAAGTTGAAATTTGATGATGTTCATGATTTGGTTCTCAGTGAAGATATCCGACGGAGAGAGTCGGGTGAATCATCAACTTTTTCAGTTTTGCATACAGAGTCAAGAGGAAGAAATTCAACTAGAGGCAATGGACGAGGAAAATCGAACTACCGAGGTAGATCAAAAAACATGAGGTCCAAATCCAGGAATCTCAGTAATTCCCATAATTTGAAAGCTGTCGAATGTTGAAATTGTGGAAAGACTGGGCACTACAAAAATCAGTGCAAGAGTGCACCGAAGAACCAGGAAGCAAAGGTAGAGGCAAATGTTTCTTCCACCTCTGGAGGCAATGACGCATTGATATGCTCTTTGGAAAGAAAATATGAGTCTTGGTTGTTAGACTCTAGAGCATCGTTCCATGCTACTTCACAAAAAAATTCTTCGAAAGGTATGTCCCCGGAAACCTTGGAAAGGTATATCTTGGTGATGATCAACCTTGTGCTATTATTGGCAAAGGTGTAGTAAAGATTAAGTTGAATGGATTTGTTTGGGAGCTGAAGGATGTCAAACATATTCCCGACCTGAGAAAAAACTTAATCTTAGTAGGGTTGTTGGCTAGCGAAGGCTACACTACGATCTTCCACGGTGATAATTGGAAGATTTCAAAGGAAGTAATGACGGTTGCTCGGGGAAAAAAGAGTGGCACTCTTTACATGATAGGAGAAGCATGTTTTTCAATCACAGTTGCAACTTGCAATGAAAATCCCATTATATGGCACCAGAAGCTAGGTCATATGAGTGAAAAGGGGATGAAGGTGCATTCAAAAGGAAAATTTTCAGGTCTACAGTTAGTAGAGATAGACATGTGCGAAAATTGCATACTTGGAAAGCAAAAAAAAGTCAGCTTTCAGACAAGTGGCAAAACCCCAAAGAAAGAAAGGCTATAGCTTGTTCATTCTGATGTTTGGGGACCAACGACACTCTCATCCATTGGTGGGAAACACTACTTCGTGACTTTCATTGATGATCACTCTCAGAAGGTATGCATTTACTTTCTAAAACACAAGTCTGAAGTGTTCGAGGCTTTTAAGAGATGGAAAGCTATGGTTGAAAATGAGACAGGTCTGAAGATCAAAAAGCTCAAAACCAACAATAGTGGTGAATATGAAGACACCAGATTCAAGAAGTTTTGCTATGAGCATGATATCAGAATGGAGAGAACCATGTCATGTACACTTCAACACAATGGTGTAGCTGAACGTATGAACCGAACATTGGCTGAAAGAGCCCGAAGTATTCGTATACAGTCAGGTCTACCGAAGCAGTCAACACAGCAACTTACTTAATCAATTGAGGACCATCGGTTCCATTGGAGCACAGAATATCAGGGGAGGTACAGAGCCAAAAAGAGATAAAATTATCACATCTAAAAGTTTTTGACTATGTAGCATATGTGCATATCAGTGATCAAGGAAGGAATAAGCTTGATCCCAAATCCAAAAAATGCACTCACATCGGCTATGGTGAGGATGAGTTTGGCTACCGTATTTGGGATAATGAAAACAAAAAGGTCATTCGTAGTAGATATGTGATTTTTGACAAAAGGGTGATGTACAAGGATATGCATAAAATAATTACCAGCAACTCAGAACAGAATGAGTCAGTATTTACAGATGCAGATGATGTCTTAGATAGTTCCATGACGGAACCCATTGTAGCAAATCCTCAGCCAGAGGAATTGTTGGACCAAGCAATGTGCATCAATCCGACACACCACAGTCTCCTACTCCATCTCCTGTATTAAGAAGGTCTTCTCGGCCTCATGTGCCTAACAGGAGATATATGAACTATCTCTTATTGAATGATGGAGGGGAGCCATAATGTTATGATGAAGCTTGTCAGACTGGAGATGCTAGTAAATGGGAGCTTACCATAAAAGAGGAAATAAAGTCTCTAATCTCTAACCATATATGGGAATTAGCTAAGTTACCCATGAGGAAAAAGGTACTTCTTAAAAAATAGGTGTACCGGGTAAAAGAAGAGCATGATGGTCTCAAGAGATACAAAGTCTGACTTGTTGTCAAATGATTCCAACAGAAGGAAGGAGTTGACTACACCGATATTTTTGCTTTCATTGTGAAGCTTAATACTATCATAATAGTATTGAGTATTGTGGCTATTGAAGATCTCCATCTTGAACAGTTGGATGTGAAAATCACATTTCTTCATGGAGACTTAGATGAAGAGATATACATGCTCCAACCAAAAGGTTTCTTAGAAAAAGGGTAGGAGAACATAGTGTGTAGACTTAAGAAGAGTTTGTATGGCCTGAAACAAGCCCCAAGACAATGGTACAAAAAGTTTGATAGCTTCATGCACAAGAAAGATTTTCAGAAGTGCAATGCTGTGTTAGAGGAGTGCTCTAAAGGCAATCACCTTTAGCACTTATTGTACAAATTTATTTGATTAATAAAAGACTTTTTCATTAATTTGATGTTCATTTGATATATGAATTGATAAGTGATCTTAAATCAATTAATGAAATCCTTGATACATAACATAGCATGAAGGAAATCATGATGAGATCATGATATTGAGATTCTTATCATGTGTAATTCTTTTAGTATCAAAATTATCCCTAGTCATAGGATTAATGAGACGAGACATTATTAATCCAGACAGACTAGCACATGTTACACTCCTTGATTGGATCGAGTAGTATATTTCATAATCTATAAATATGAGATATTTAGAGTTAACATGTGGATGTTTGCTAAGTGTAGCTAAGTACATTGGATGACCAACTATGAGACAATCATATGGATAATCTATTCAAATGTCAATGATAGTCGTATCATAGCAATGGTGCAAGTATCCTTAGACTTGAGGTACTTAAGGATATATTGAATATTGATTATGTATTTTGACACTATTCTTTGTTGCCTCAGAGAGGTAGCTCATAGGGTGGTGATTGGATACAGCTTGAGGTATTCGAAGGTAATTGGGTAACCAACAAAGGATTCACCACTCTTGATAGAAAGAGTGTATACCCATGGCCTCTTGTCGTGGTCATTACTCAGGAATCTCTGACCAGAGTGGAAATGTCATAAAGATAGTCTTCAATGACATATCTAATAGAGTAATGAGCCTCAAGGACGAGAACTAACATTACTTGGACTAGACGTGACGTAGTCAGTCTAATGGGAGTTGACACATGTCCATACCCTGAACCAAGTGGGGTATAGAATGGTGAAAGGAATAATTACACATAAATTGTCTATGGAAAGGTTCGTAGTCAAACCACTGACTTTCCGGTCAATTGGGGGTCATGATGTGTTGCTAGATACCGCTCATGACCTGCTTAAATTAATTGTTAATTTAAGTGGCCAACATAATCGAGAACCTAATGGTTCACTCGCATTGAAGATATGGAGAATGAGTAAAATGGTCTTGGATATGATTCAAAATATGAGACAATTATTTTAGGATGGATTGCGATGAGATCGCACGAAAAAATCGTTCGAGAGTGTCACGGGCCTGCACTGGCTAGGCAGGCTGCTGGCCAGCCTTGTGGGCCAGCTGGGCTGCCTAGCAGCAGCCCACAGTAGGCCTAGTGCGCCTACAGCTTCCATCCGTTGGCCAACAGCTGTAATTGGCCATAATTAGGCCAATTATGGCCAATTACTATTCATTAGTTGTCATTTTCTCCATTTTTGACTTTTCATCTTATTTTTGAATTTGATTCAAATAGAAAAGATATCAAATGGCAGAAAATAGACATGAAAAATATTTTTTGTGAAAAAAAAATATTTTTAAGACAACAACAAAAATTCTCTTAAGAACACTTTCAAAGCTAGTATTTTGAATTTGTTCAAACCATTTTCTCTTGATAGTTTCTTCTTCATTTTTCACGTGGATTATCATTAGAGACATCATAATATGGATTGTTGTGGTTTGCTACAACCCAACAAAGTAAAGATTTGAAGAACAAATAAAAATTACAAGGTCTAATTTTTAACATTTACATTTATATAAATTAGTTTTAATGGTACAAGTATAATCTTTTGTTTTGGGTTTTGAAAAATTTTATTTTTCGCTGCATTTATGAATATGATTCATTCTTCAAAACTCAACATGCTGACCACTGTTGCTATTTGAAGAGATATAGATCCAATTATATCATTTTGCTACTTTATGTCGATGATATGTTAGTAGTAGGTTCAAATATGGATGATATCAGAAGGTTGAAACAACAATTGTCAAAATAATTTGACATGAAAGACTTGGATCCAAAAAAGAAGATTCTTGGAATGCAAATCACAAGAGATAAGCAGAGAGGGTTCTTGCAGTTATCTCAAGCAGAGTACATCAACCGTGTTTTGCGGAGATTCAACATGAGCAACGCCAAGCCAGTTAGCACACCCTTGGCCAGTCACTTTTGCCTATTCAAGAATCAATCTCCTCAAACAAATGAAGAAAGAGAATTCATGGCTAATGTTCCTTATGCCTCAGCTATTGGGAGTTTGATGTATGCAATGGTCTGTACTAGACCAGATATTAGTCATGCAATGGGAGTTGTTAGCAGATTTATGTCAAATCCAGAAAAAGCTCATTGGGAAGCAGTCAAGTGGATTTTGAGATATCTATGAGGCACCACAGATAAGTATTTATACTTTGGAAAATGAGAGTTAAAAGTATAAGGCTACATAGATGCAGACTTTGGAGGTGAAGTCGATTACCGAAGAAACACCACTGGTTATATATTCACTATTGGAACTACATATGTCATAAACACAAAAGATTGTCACTTTATCCACTACAAAGGTTGAATATGTAGCAGTGACTGAAGCTAGTAAAGAGATGATATGACTTTAAGGTTTGTTAACTGAGTTAGGATTCAAACAGGAGAAGAATATTTTGCATAGTGATAGTCAGAGTGCGATACACTTAGCAACAAATTTAGCATTTCATTCCAGAACCAAGCTTATTGGATTTCGTTACCATTTCATCATATATTTATTGGAAGATGATGTGTTAGTATTGAAGAAGATCCAAGGAAGAAAAATCCAAGGGATATATTGACAAAAATGGTGACTATCGATAAAATGAAGTTGTGTTCAACTTCAGTTGGTCTGCTAGAGTAACAAGACCAGAAAGGTTGCTGCATTGATTGAGGTGTGAAGATAGATTGAAACCAGTCTTCAAGTGGGAGATTGTTGGTCAAAATACACATGCATCAAAAATAAATGACAATAAAGATGGACAGTGCATCTTTTGTTGAACTAATTAATAATTAGTTGACAAAATATTTGGTAGGTAAGATGGTAAGTGAAGATTAATCTTGACCATCCATTTGGTGGGTGGGGATTAATCTTGATCATCTATTTGGTAGATAAGATGGTAGGTGAAGAATAATCTTGACAATCCATTTGGTGGGTGGGATTAATTTTAAACATGCATTTGGTAGGTAAGATGGTAGGTGAGAAATGATCTCAACCATCCATTAAAATAGGTGAGAATTAATCTTGATCGTCCATTGAGGAGGTGTAGGCCTATATATAGCCTTAGAAATTCATTTGTAATGCATTCAATCCAAAAGTGAGAGAAAAGAAAAATAAAAGCTTAGAAAAGCTTTAGTGAGAGGTTGTGAGTTGTGAGTGTTTGTAAACACTTTGTGAATTTTACTTTTTTCAGTAAAAGATCTGCAACAGTCCGAAGACTTAAGTATAATTGGATTAACTCCGTTATCAATTTGTGTCTTATTATTCTGTATTTTCTTCTCTTTCTCAGAAATCTGATTATAGAAAAATTGACGTTATTTTCCAACAAAATTTGCAACAAGAGTGTCGGCGAAAGAGGACAGGGACTCCAATAGCGAACAGTGGATGACAAGAAACAAACGAAGGATGGTTCTTAAGCAGCAGATGGCGAAGAAGTAGAGTGGGAGAGGGTTAGGGATTTCGACCTGTGGAATTAGGGATTATGCAAAATAAAAAGATTGTATAAATAATTAGCAACGCAATAAAAGATGTTGCTAAAGAGTCACCATTATTTTTTAAGTAAAATGACGCATTTCACTTAGTGCTTCATCGATGCCTAATTTGGCATCATTAAATTAGTGAAACACACAATTCTCATCATAAGAGTGTAGCGACACAATCTTAGCATCATTGCATAGCGATGGGCTACGAGTGACGCTATTTAGCAACGTTGTGAGTGGCGAGAAATTGAGAGACGCCTATTTTGTGTAGCTCATTCCTTGGGTCTTATGGGGTTGCTATAGCGTCGCTGATGTCATTGATAATATCTAAATTTCTTAATTAGTCGCAAACGCATCGCTAGGACGTCGCAATATAGCGACACAAGTTCTTAGGGCGTCGCAAAATCACCATTTGTAGTGATACAGTTGGTCTCAAATTTAGCATGATTTGCAATTGTAGCTCTCAAAACTTTTTGAATGATCAATTTGACACCTAAATTTAACTATTATGCACCTTCTAAATACTATTATAAAAAACCTTTTATGAACCTTTTAAATAGTGTTTTAAACAATCTCATTGGAAAAAAAATAATGACATAAAACCTTATTTTTCAAAAAGTCAAATTGAAGTGTCAAACTATTCATTCAAAAAGTTATTTCGATTCCATGTCATCAATTTTTCTAAAAAATATGTTTAAAAGGCTGGAAAAAGATTTAAGTGTTAAATTAGTCATTTAAAAGTTTGAAGACCGCAAGGGCCAAGTGATGTATTAAGTCTAATTATTTCATAAATTAAAATTAATTTAATTTTAACCACTAAATGACCATATGTTAGACCGGATAATTGGGTTGAATCAATGGAGTTAAGGTCATTTTGAATGATTATTTTTGGATTATTATTTTTGGGTCTTGAGTTAGAGTAATTGAATGGGTCATCGTGTCAGTTCTTTTTGTTTTAGAAGACGAGGTGTCATAGATAGATTTCAATTATGGGCGATACTTTTAAGTCATGTCCATATCTAGACTAATTTCCGCTCAAGTCAGGAAGGATCCCCTTTCGAGGAGGAAGCTCTGGCTAAAGAAACATTTGCGTATAAGACAAGGTTCGAACTCATAACCTCTTAAGTCAATTAAATTCAAATGAGTTTAGGGTTTTGGTTGACTCGTTCAGATTTCATGTAGATTTTTAATCGGATTTTCAAGAATAGTAATTTGAAATGCGAGTCACTAAAGAAGGCATAGAAAGAGAAAACAAAATTGAACAGAAATTTAATTTCCTGATTGATTCCAAGCTAAGTTTGCCATCTCTAGAAGTCGATGCACGTCAGCAACTCCCCCTCCTTCTCACCATTTCTTTTTTTTAAATAGATATATATTATAATTCACTTTCTTTTCTTTTCCTTTACTTAGAATCAAATTAAATTTATTTTAAAATACTTACTTTGATATCACCTTATAATCCTTTCTCAATATTAATTTTTTAAGAAAATTTTCTTTCTTGTTTCATGAATTTTTAAGAAAACATTTTTATTTTCCTCCATTTGAATCTTATTTTTATCAATTACTCCCCTATCTATTCTTCTAGTTTCTTAGTTTTTACCTTTCATTTTTTTGAAGTTTATAGGTTCGGGAGTTTTGATTTCTCTAATATATATATAAATATATATAAACTATTAAAGGACAATTTTAATTAATATTTGCTTGTCATTATTTTTTATAACTCTAATACTCACGTTTTTTAAATTATCCAATAATAAGTCAAGGTTTTAAAATTTTTCTTTTTTTTTACATATTAATTTTTGTGATGAAATTTATGGCGTCCTCCAATCCTATTAATAAGTTAGTGGTCCTCCTGGACATCTTCTCATCAGATGGTTTTTCTGTACCCAAATTCAATCTAACTGCACAATTTTAATGTGCCAATATTATCTCCATGATCCATGCAACTAGCAACTCTTCACATTTTAACCTAAAATATTTATTTAAAATAGCTTCTAGAGAGTTAGTTAGTTATGTTAATTGGAATTTGTATAAGGTTTAAATAAATAAATACGAGAAATAACAACACTATATATATATATATATATATATATATATATACTTAATAATGATTAATTTGTGAGTTTCATCGTCCAAAAATTCTTATATATAGGATTATATATAGATATATAATATCTAAAAATACTAGCTAATTTACTTAAATCTCTAATTTCACTACAAAAAAATAATAAAATAGTGACCACATAAATGTGGTATCTAAATAGTGACAAATTTACGATCATATTGTGATCATGAAAGATCAATATTAATTAATTAAAATATTGACCACATAGTGTCATTTTATGACCACAATATAGTGACCACAATGTTTGGTCGCTAGGTTTGGCGCCACTAGTTAACGCAAGATTTTGCAATGAAATTTGTGACCACATGTGGTCGTAATTTAATGACCTCAAGCATTATGATCTCTAAATAGTGATCATATTGTTCGTGGTCGCTATTTTGTGACTACTCTACTTGTGGTCGCTACATTATTAAACTAAAACGACTTATTAATCTTTCGTTTAAGTTTCTGGAGTTAGCGACCACAACTAATGTGGTTGTTATTTAGTGGCTACATCCAATGTGATCACTAAATAGTAACCACATTTATTTATGATCGCTAAATTAGTGACCGTATTATTTGTGGTTACTATGTTTACGACCACTTATCTATAGTCGCTATATTGATAAATTAAAAAAAATTTATTGATTTGCCATTTTAATTTATAGAGTCAGTGACCACATATTATGTGGTCGTTATTTAGTAGTAACATATATTTGTAGTCTCTAGGTAGTGACCACAGATAAATATGGTTACTATGTAGTGACCACAAATAAATGTGGTCATTAAATAACGACAATAGATAAATGTGGTTACTAAATAGTGACCACATTTATTTGTGCTCACTAAATTAAGACTTTATTTGTTATTAAATTAATCAAATAATTAATATATTTAATATATTAAAGTTCAATAGAAATTTTAAATTAATATTGAACTCCAATTTGATCAATTAAACTAATAATTGAAATGCAATTTAATCAATTAAGGTTAAATTTAATAATAAATTATTAATTAGATTTAAGTTCAATTAATCAAATGAACTCTAATTTTATTTAATTTGATAAATGAAATCTCAATTTAACCTTGATACAAGGTGTGTGAATGAACTTTCTAACATTTTCAACTTTCTCTACATGCATTTTTATATGTATTTTATTTGAACATCTTCAATTTGCATATAAGTCACTTGAATACATGCATAATAAGTATTTTTGTTTGAATAAATTCATAACATACATTTAATTTGTTTTCATGTATTTTACAATTGAACTGAGTTGCATATATTTATTTTATTATCTATATGCTGATGACATAAATTTGAGAATGAATTGAATAAATAGACTATATTAAATTAATAGAAATTTAATATGATTAATTTAAATAAAATTGAAGTCAATGAATATATTATATTTTTGCATTGGTTAGTAAAATGAGATTGTTAATTAAATTAATTGTTAATATATAACATAACATATATAATATAAGTAACCTAAAACTCCTAAAATGGTGGCAATCACTTCTCAAATTTTGAGTGTCCTAATATAATTTCTCTTATTATAATAATGTATGCATGTGTGAATTTTATTTATTCATTATTTTGTAGAATATCTTATGAGGAAATTAAGTTGGCTAAAATCATGATCTTATAGCAGTTTGTTTTGGTTTTCTTATATATTATAAAATAGTTTTAGAAATTGACCAAAAACATCAAAAAGAATAAATGATTAAAACATAATTTATAATAAGTTATAATCTTATTTTTAAATTTTAAAAATGAAATTTTAATAAATAATAATTTACATATAACAAAATTTAATAGAAGAATGATAACAACATTGCAACAAAATTTAATAAAAGAATTATTTATTTAAAATGTTCAATACTATGTCATTTTAATAAGTATATATATAAAAAAGATTTTATAACCTAACCCTAATTACCCAAAATAATCAAAATCTTCTACTAGCAGCCGTACACAACATGCCTCTTCCTTCTCCTCTATCTGTCCGCAGCCGTTCTTCCCCCTTCCTCCCCCTCCTCCTTCTCCATTTGCAGCCCAAGCCTTCATTATTCAGAGTTTGCACTTGCTTTGAGAGTCGTCGCCGGCCTCTTTTTCTCTCGATTAGGTGAGTATCTCAATTTTCTCTCTCGAGTTTTCTTTTTATTTTTTTTCCAAAATAACATCTTTGATTCTCTAGATCTTGTGTTGATTTTTTCAATCTTTTTTTTTTCCACATATTTAGAGCCAAAGGTGATGAGATTGGTAATTTGCGATTTTGTCTCGAAAATCAATACTGAAGATGACATTTCAATTTCACCATAAATTTCATGTTTAAAAAAAATTCACCATAAATTTCAATTTGTAGCTTTTGGAATGATATATTTAGTTAATTTATTTTTGTTTGATGGGTTCTCTTTCTGCTACCTTAATTTCCCTTGTTACTATCTCATTTTAAAAACTTCCTCTCCGTTAATGGTTCAGAGCGAATCAGACGAAAGCAACGGAAGGTCATCCTTCCTCTCTATTTCCTTCTCTGCCTTTATAATGTAAACCCTAATTTCAATATTTGATCTATTTCAGCTATCAATCGAAGTCTGCCTGTTCGTTAGATTGTCACTTTTAGGGTTACGTGTGATTAAATGTGTGGTTTTTATTTTGCGTGAAAATAAGGTGTTGTTAGGATTTTGAAAATTGATTTGGTTATATTAGTGTGAGGATGTATATATCCATTTTTTTATATAGTGTAGAAATGTTGGAATTGGAAAAGATCTTATCTTATTCAGTTAGAGCCCAATCTGTAATACATTTTTTTACATTCCTTCTCCCCTAAGTGGCTTGCCATAATTCTCATTTGGGTTGGGGTCACCAGTTCACGTTGAGGGACCTTAAGTTGGCTACAAATAGGTTTTCAAAGGAGAATGTTCTTGGAGAGGGAGAATATGGAGTTGTTTATTGGGGACACTTTATCAATGGCACTCCTGTGGCAGTAAAAAAGATTATGAACAGCGTGTTAGATTGAGGTTGGCTTCATCAATTTTTTTTAATTATGGAAAGAAAATTTTGTTTCATCAAGTTTGTCATTATTTGAACTCTTAATTCGTATCATTAGGGGCCAAGCAGAAAAAAGTTCAGAGTGGAAGTTGAAGCCATTGGCCATGTCTGCCACTAGAATTTGGTTCGTCTTTTGGGATATTGCATAAAAGGGACTCACAGGTATCATTTTCTCTTTACTATGATCTGAGTTAAAGTTGACATTGATTACTCACTGAATTCAGTTGAGTTTGACTTAAGTATCTGGGTGATGCCTTTTTTTTTTGCCTCCGTGTAGATGTTATTTTTTTTTCTATGTGATGCCATTAAAATTAGATGGCAATTCATCACTCTTGGCTACGAGGACCACTATTTTTTACTAGAATAGAATTATGCAATTTTATTTTATTAGGCCCTTAAGAAGTGCTTATTTTATTTTGAAATAATAATTCAAAAAGTCAATAGAATAAAATAATGATCATGAAAAATTCGGTAGCCTGAAAATATGTTTTAACTGTTTTTATAATCTAATTGTCAAAATTAATACCTTGGGAGAATGTTATTGTTTAGCTTGTGGATTAAAAAGAAAAATTTTATTCTCCCTGTTTGTATTGAACTTCTACTTACTATGATAGCATAACAACAATATGGAACTAAAAGAATGAGAACAATCTAATGTAATTAATCCAAAAAATTTATAGATGTAACTTTTTCAAAGTGAATAAATAATTAGGATTAAAAATTAACCATATATACTAAAAAGTAAACTATACTTTTAGTCCAATGGTAATTTTGGTTTGAAGTTGAATGTCAAAATCTTATGATAATGTAATACACTCAAAGTAAATAAATATTCTCTCAAAACCTGTAAATAATTTATCTCATTATATATTAAAAAATGACATTATATTTGGTGATATACGTATGTCTTTTAAGAAAAAGTTACACTTAGAGAAGAATGAAGATTGTCATTAATGAGTTGAGAATATGTACACTATTTTAATTTATAGGAAAAGCTAATTACATGTTATTTAACAATCATATTAGTGCTTTCTTTTCTATATATTTTGAAAGTTGATTATCTGCCTATTTCTATTTTCATCTAGTTCAGATAAAATAATCTTAAATTGTAATGTTATTAAGCTAGGACAAATAAAAAAAATCTTACATCATTTACTCCTTTTCTAAATACACTAAAAAAGAAAAATAGCAAACCAAAACAAAAATTGAAGTTGTGATGATCACTTTAAACTCGAACATCATTTACGTATGACTTTGTATATTGACGTGCTCTATGATTGTTGGTTACTAGTAGTTTTTTAAAAAAAAGCTTTCGAAACATGATTGAATTTTATTAAACTTGATGGGTAACGAAAATAAAGAATGTCCTTGTAGTAAAAAAGATTTTAAGTCATGTCATTCATGCTAAAAAATAAAATTGTGCTAAATTTGTGTATGCAACTTGTGCAAATGAGAGAAATTTGGATATAGTTATTGAGTTTATGATTGTGTCTAACAATGCATAGGTAAAAAAAAAAAAGGAAAGTGGGTTTTAGGGGAAATTTCGCCAAAATTTTATGGAGTATTGTTTAGAGCTCTGATGAGTGGAGACGTCAGACCGAGGAGATGATACGCCATATGGTGGAGCAAATGCTAGAGGACAGAGAGGTTTCGTGCCCGTCAGCCGCCACTAGATTGTCCTAGTGGGGATTGCACTTAGTTGTCACCAGATCATCATTTTTGTGTTTCGATTTCATATTTATTATTTTTATGATAGACATACAAATAACATATTTTAATATTTTATTGTATTTGCACTTTTAATATTTTAATGTATTGTAGATTTCAAATTTAAATAATAATAACTTAATTAATTATTAATCATTATAAATTATATTATAAAAAATTAATTAATAATAATAATTAGAAATTAACAAATTAATAATAATAATAATAATAATAATAATAATTTAATTTAATAATAATTAATTAATAAAATAGTGACTATAATAAATATTATATTTTGTGGTTGCTATATTGAGACCACAAAGTGTGGTCATCATTTTATTATTACTAATTTGGTCACTAAAAGTGGATGTGACTACATATGTGGTCTTTAATATGTGACCATGATGTTGATCGTTAAATTGCAACCATATTAGTGACCACAAATTAGCGACTGCAATACGTGTTGTGACCATATTAGTGACCACAAATTAGCGACTGCAATACATGGTTACTAAGTGGTCGCTATGTGATCCACTTCAATTTTTGCGACCAATAATCTGGTCACAAAATTGAGACCACAATTGTGGTCATTAAATTTAGCGACCACAATTATGTGTGATCGTAATTTGTGACCATATTTATAAAGTGGTCGCTAATATAGGTTAGCGACTAGGGTTTTTGAGACTATTTTTTGTGATCGCTAAGTGGTTACTAAACCTTTTTAGTGACCATTTTTTAAGGTCGTTATTTGTATGTTTTTTTTTTGTAGTATTTGCATGAACCTGTATTGTTGTGCCAAAAATTCTTAATAATATATATATATATATATATATATATATATATATATATATATATATATATATATATATATATATATATATATATACATGAACTGTATCTGAATTAGTTTCACATGCATATTTGAGCAAATTCAAAAATACTGTCACGCATTTCGGAGAATTAAGCTTCTAACACTGTCAAGAACAAACCATAATTAATAACTATTCACAAGTCATATGAGTAACTAATAATAACAATTTTATAACTAGTGTATGAAGAATTTATTATATAAACTATGGGTAATGAAAATAGAAGCTACAAAAAAAGGTTTCTTCAATCAGATTCGCAGGTTTAAGCTTCTGACCAAGACACCATTGCATGCAGCTCAATGAAAATAATAAAAGAGAATAGGTCTTTAGGGCTTTTAGCTTTTAAATTATTAAGCACAAAAATGTTGAAAAATAGTTTGTAAGAGAAAGGGAGGCTTTAAGACTCATTTTGGTTCAGCTATTGAATGTAGCTGATACTAGTACAAAAAAATGTTATACATATCAGTCATTTTGGTTCAGCTATTGAATGTAGCTGATACTAGTACAAAAAAATGTTATACATATCAGTCATTTTGGTTCAGCTATTGAATGTAGCTGATACTAGTACAAAAAAATGTTATACATATCAGTCATTTTATATTTTATGCGTTTGTTAAATAGTATACACATATGCGAGAGACACATATGATATAGATTTTATGTATCTGTCACTGAGTAATAATAGATGCATATAACTTGATTATATGTATTTATCATTATTCAACGACAAACATGTATAATCAAGTTATACATGTCTGATATTAAATAATGACAAATATGTATAATCAAGTTATACACATTTATCATTAGTATTTGGTAAAACTAATTGAGTTGTTATATGTAAAATTATTATTAGGAATATAATTTATTTTATTCAAAGTATATATTTTTATATGATATATAAATAAACAAAGTAATTATTAAATATTATAATTAAAATAATAAAATATAATCAATTATCAATAAAATTATAAATAAATGTGTATATATAATTTATAAACAAAATCAATTAATTTATCATAATTTATGCTTAATATATTAAATGATATATATATTAATTAAAAATATAGTATATATTTTGGCCATTTAAAAATAAATGATATTATACTAGTTTAACTATTATTTATAATATTTTTATATTGGTAATTATAAATAATTTATTAATTAAAAAATTAGTAATTATAAATAATTTATGGATTGAAAAATTAATTTAGAGGAATTAAGTATTTTGTAATTAATAAAAATATATAAACGTAATATAGTTCAAATAAAAAATTAAATCAAATCAATTGATGAGAAAAAAAGTTCCAAAATGAAATTTTTTCAATCAATAGTTGATTGAAACCAGAATTAGTTATTAGTTACTGATTAGAATATTTTATGAAATACCATTTTAGCAGTTGTTGGATATTCAATAACTATCCGCTACTCCAAAAAAACTGAACCAAATGACCTGTTAGAGGAATTTCCACTGATCTATTAAGGGATTCTACTTTACATGTCAACTTTTCGTGGACTAATGGATAGAATCCAAATTCCAATGGTCTATTTGCTATGGGATTTAAGTTTTAGGCCACGTTGTTGAAGATGGACTCTTCGAAACAATCGGATTCGAGGACAAAAAAAAAAAATAGAAGTCGACTCTAATTCAATCTAACACATCAGGAACCTTATGAATCAGTTCAATTTCATAAAAGTTGAATTATGTCCATAGGAAAGCTAATTTTACAGCTGATCATCTATTTTATTTGGCCTATGGGTTTGATTCTAGTTTCTATATATTTTTCTTTCTCCTCCTGATATTTGTAGTTGGCTCTTTCATGATGTAGTAGGGATCACCTACTTGAGATAGTTTATTTTTCTGTTTTGTGGGATTTCTAAAACAAATCAGTTTTGAAAAATTATTTAAAAAAAAATTCAATAATTAATATGAATTAATTGACTTATCAATGTATTTGCACTTTAGCTCCATTTTTTTTATACTTAGTTTTAGATTATGAGACTTGGATTGATTCTTTTTTATGGAGATCGACGCCTAGTGGTAAATTCCCCATATTAATTTCGAATGAGGATTATTTTATAAAGGTATCATGAAGTAAAATATTTTATAAATGCTTCAATGTCTAATCCTCTAATCACCCTCGTTGCCCCTCTTGGTTTTTTTTTTCCTTATAAAATTTGCAAAACCCATAATTTAATTGCTATACCTTTTTAACTTTTTTATATGAGCTTTATATTTTTATTTTGATAATTTGCATTTTATACTATTATTTTGTTAATAATTACATTCTTTTTTTTAATAATATTTTAAAATTAATTTAACCTCATTAATTTACTATTATATAATTTTCTTTTACATTTTAATTTTTTTTATTGAATATAATATGAATTAAAATTTATAATTTATAAATGATTGTTAGTTAGATTGCATATTGAATAGTTTAATTTCTATCACAGTCAATTCAAACGGAATAAAAAATAATAATTTTATATTCGCAAATTAATGACATTGGTCTAACTTTCAAAAAAAAATCTTAGAAAAAGACTTATTTGTTGATAAAATAATAGCATAGATACTCAAATCATTAACATAAAAGTATAGCAATATGTCAAGAAAAATATAAAAGTACAAGGGCCAAATTATAGAATTTTATCCATAATTTTTTTTTATGATATTTTAAATTTTTTGTAAGAATTTATAAAATATTTATTTGTTTATAAAAAATTAAAAATTCAATTAAATTCTGTCAGATTGTGATTCATTTATCAACTCAATTTGAAGTACTTTGATGAATGGGTTAATAGGTTGGGGGGAATATATAGTTTTCTTTTTCTAATTTTTATTTGCTCGACATACCATTTGATGTAAACTGAAAGTTTTTTTTTCCTTTTACTTCCAAATTCTTTTCTCCGAATTTTTATTGCCACATTTTTATTAATTTTTAATAATCTTAATTATTTTACTTTTTTTTTATGTCTTGCCCTTAATTTGTTACTGACTTGTAAAGGTGTAACATATATTTTTTAGTAATTCTTTTATTGACTTACCCTAGACAAAAAAAAAAAAAAAAAGTTGATCCACAAAGGTTGTTTTTATTTTGACTATTTTTTTTTTAAAAAAAATGTCATTTTTTTATTGAATTTTCGATTCAAAAATTTCAACATATATCCAATTTTGACACTCCCTTACTATTCATAGTGATTCGGTTCAGCATTATCATTTATGGGTCTCTAATTTGAAAAATTGAATCCCCATTTCTTAATATTTTTTTTTAGATTTCTAATTTCTGTTTTTTTTTTTTTCGATTTCAACTAAATGCATCATTGAAAGATACTTGCAAATTGAAACGTGTTGAAAATCACGAAATCCTGTGTAACGACTTTTTGTAGTGGGTCCCAAACTGAACTTCTATTCCAAACTCTACCTACCTAGTACCTAATGTCATCTCCTTAATTTGTACGTGAGCGCCACAATTTTATCATCCAATTGAAGACCAGCCATTTTTAATAATGGAATCAACCTTGATCCTCCCCTTCATCATCTTCCTGATACTGTTAATTTTAAGTAAGAAATCAAAAACCAGCAGAAACACTATCTCCAAAACGCCGCCAGGGCCATGGAAGTTACCGGTGGCGATCGGCAACATCACCGCCTAATTGGGTGCCTGCCTCACCACCGGCTCAGTCAACTAGCCAACATTCACGGCCCCATAATGCAGCTGCAGCTCGGCCAAATCCCTGCTGTAGTAATATCTTCAGCAGAATCAGCAAAACAAGTTTTGAAAATCCACGAAACAAACTTCCTCGACAGGACTCGCGTTGAGGTCGCAAATATTCTCTTCTATAATCGTCGAGACATTGCATTCTCACCCCACGGAGATTACTGGCGACAAATGAGAAAGATTACGAATTCTGGGCTGTTGAGCAGCAAAAAGGTTGAATCTTTTAGATCATTAAGAGAAACCCATGTATCAAAATGAATGAAATTGATTTCAAACAGCGCAGGATCGGCTATCAATGTTAGCAAGATGGTGTTTTGTTTAACTAATGGCGCGATTGCGAGAATGGTAATGGGTGAAAATTGCGGGAATCAACAAGATTTGAACTACATTGTGGAGGAATGGACCAAGGCAGTAGGAGGATTCGGTGCTGTAGATTTGGTTCCTTCTTTCAAATTTCTGCGTTGGATGAGTGGGGCAAGTGGTAGGCTTCAAAGGGTTCATCTACATGCTGATAATGTACTTGAAACCATCATCAATCAGCATGCATATATATATATATATATATATATATATATATATATATATATATCTGATCATCACAGTACTTCAACACATAATAACAATCTTTTATATTTTCTTTTGGATCTTCAGCACCATGAAAACCTTCAGTTCCCCTTGGCAATGGACAACATTAAAGCTCTCATCCTGGTCTGTGAGTAGACCTATATGCTTCTTTATTACTTGTTTACACGGTTCCTGTTATAATTTGAACTCAAAACTGAAATTTCATAATTCTCAAGGCCCAAATTAAAATTTTTATTTAATGATATTGGAGTTTTTTTAGTAATTATTATAAATTCAAAATTTTATCAGATGACAGAGATTGACGAGTAGTAATAATAATAATAATAATAATAATAATAATAATAATAATAATAATGATGATGATGATGATGATGCGAACAAATATTAGGGTCCGTGAACTATGCATATTTTGTTTATTGAACCCTTAAATTTTTATTCATCTAAATTAAATGTTTGTTTAATTCATTTTTTGCTCTTAACTTTTAGCAGGTGTTTTCTTGGTTCAAATTTTAGCAATTTAACAAACCTAAAGTAAGTTAAGTGATTGGTTAAACAAAAGCAAAAAATCAACAATTAAAAATTTTAATTATTAGCTTTTAAAATTTCTACTAAGAAGCTTACTTTTTTAGTAAATATATATGTCAAAAACTAACTTTTAAATATTTAATGCATAAAATATTTTTTATTTTTTATTTGTAATTATATTAATTTATAATAATTTTTATTGATGTAAAAAATTATATTTTTTTATTTAATTAATTAATTTTTATATTATATATGATATGCATTACAAACAAATAAAAATTGGTATATGTATCACATTAATAACATAATAAAAAATTATTACTAATTATTTTATAAATTATATTTCATTTTGCCGTAAATGGTTGTCCTGATTCTCATTGCTGGGAGATGATAACTTATTGCTATCAATGAACTAAATAAATCTAACTCGACTAATTTTTATTTTATCAAAATAAAGCTAGATAATTTGCATAAATAAAAATTTAGGAACTCATAAGTAAAATATGTATTTTTCTAAAATTAATAAAATTCTTTTACTGTGCAAGAGCTATTAATATTTATTTTTATTTAAAAATATGTTGGTGAATATTGCAGGATATAATCACTGCTGGGAGTGACACATGATCAGCAATTATAGAATGGGCAATGTCAGAAATGATAATGATTAAAAAAAATCCAGAAGTAATGAAAAGGGCACAAGAAGAAGTGAGACAAGTATTTAGCGATCAAAATGAAAATTGTATTGATGAAACAAGAATCAATGAATTGAAATTCCTCAAATCAATTATCAAAGAAAACCCTAAGATTACATCCACCAGCACCAATTATTCCAAGGGAATGCAAGTCAAAATGTGAGATTGAAGGAATATATGAAATTGATGCGAAAACCATGAAGTTCTCATCAATGTATGGGCAATTGGAAGAGACCCAAATTATTGGAAAGAGCCTGAAAAATTTAATCCACAAAGATTTCTTGATAATCCAATTGATTTATAAGGGAGGTGATTTTGAATTTATTTGGCACAGGAAAAAAGGATTGCCCTGGCATGTTGTTAGCCATTGCTAATGTTGCTCCCGTTTCTTTCTGATTTTTTTAATTTTTTAATATTTGGTTTAACTTGAAAAAATTAGTCATAAGAAAACATTTTCCAAATCAATAAAAAATATTTCAAAAATAAGAGAAAGTAATTTTCTATTTTCAGAACCGAAAATCATTTTTCAAGACTTATTAAATATAAAAAAATAAAATATCACTTCATTTTTTTATATTTTTTTAGTATTACAACTAAATATAGAAAAATATTATATTTTTTTAAAAATAAATTATTTTCTGGAAAAATAGAGTCTAAATATTTGATTTCTATTTTTAACCAAAAACACTTTTTTGAAAAATATCTTATTTTTGATTATTTGAGTTTTGAAAACTGTTTTTAAAAATAAACAAATAAATAGATATTTTTTAAAAGTATATTTGAGAAAAAATAATTTATAAAAAATTAAAAAAAATTAATCAAATTAATTTTTCGGAATATCAAATAAAAAAATTTACACACAGGGGCTTAATAATAATAATAATAATAATAATGGCTTTTTATTAAGGGCTCAAATCGAAAAAATAAAAACCTGAATGGCTTAATAATAATTTTTCGGAAAAGAAAATAAAAGTTAGCAGATTCATGTTGGACCGCCGCCTTATACAGAAAAATCTCTATCTAAGCCAGCAAGAAAATACATACGGACCGATTGGACCAAGCGGACACCTAAGTTCATGAACAAGTTGAAATTAAACACGCTGTCGAGTCCCAGATGACGTGGAAAATATCAATTGGTTAAGAAACACAAGAAATGGTGACGTGGCCAAAGGGAAGCTGGTACTTGATTGACAGTAATGTTCTCGTTCCACAATCCAGAGACGAGAGCAAATTAATTCTCGCACTCTCTCCATTCTCAAACTGCAAGCCTCCTCCTCTTATTCTTCTAGACAGAGAGACCCAATTCCTCAGAGACCAAAATTCAATCGCGTAGCTACTAATTAGCTTACAGAGATAAAAATAATGGAGGAGCTCAGATCTGCAATGGAAGAACACATGGGGCAAATGGCGGATCTCGTACAGAAACTCTCCTCAGAGCTCCGCTCTGGCATTCGACCTGCCTGCGAGAATTTCTTGGGATTCTTCCATGCCATCGACTGGACGGTACACTCAAATTTCATATTATTCGTATGTTACTAGCTTTTCTTCTCGGTCCAACTTCAATGGATTTTCTTATTTTTATTTTCTTTACTTTTTACAGGAGCCATGGTTAATGGGTTTAATGGCATTTCATTTTTCGTTGCTGATAGTAGCCATCATCTCAAGGAAACATATCAACTTCCAGATGTGCCTCTTTCTCCTCGCTTGTAAGTTTTTTTCCCCTCCTAATATCTAACATCAGTGACATATGTATTTCCTTGGGGCAATTTCAATTCTTTGCTAATGACTACATTATCGGTATGCTATGACTCATGGGTATCAGATTTGCTAGAAGTTTAAGGTAATTGTATGTGTGGATTATCATCTATTACCACCATTTCTAAAGCCATTTGTATTATTGGGAATAATGTGTGTTCCTCCAGAAGAGTTTCAATAGACATTTTAAATGTCAGCCAAATGGTGGTTTTATTTTGCTCGTATAAGACTCCCTTGTGCTGAGCATTCACCTTTGGTTATGGAGACTAATAGAATTTCATTTTCTTATGTAAATGCATTCATCTGGGTTGGTTTATGCACGAGTGAAAGATAGATCTTCAGTTGTATTTGATAAATCCCATGCTTTTTTATGCTTGAAAAATGATGCTAATTATAGTGCATGTATACTTGTTCCTCTTGACCTCGGAATACTTGCTTCAGAATAATAGGCAAATTCATTGATTTGCTTGTTATGAGCCCAAATTGTGATTGTCCATCATTAGTTAATGACATATTTAAGAAACTTATGTAAATAATGCATTCATGTTTGTGTGTAATTTTCTTCTATAAAAACACCTTCTACTTATTATGATTGAAGCAGATTTAACGAACATTAGTGTTTGGTCTTTTGAAAGAAAAGAAAAAAGTTTGCAAAGTTTCTACTCTCTCTCTGAGCATTCAAGTTTTTTCATGAAGTCCATTAGGAAAAGGAAATTTTTTCCTTTGTGTGTATACCATTTAAAGTAAGTAGTCGCCAATTTCTGTTGTGGTGATCTCCTACTAGGTGTACTTTGAATTTCAATGTAATTAGAATGATTCTGTATTCAAGTAGATAATTTGATAGGTTTCATGTGAGTCAGCTACCCACAATGATGTAGTGATTTGGATGGCATAAGAAACCAGTCATCTTCAATACATTATTGCCGGATTTCATTATTTGCAACATCAGATTGTCCCTCTCTAGAAGCATCTATGCATGACCTTTATATAATGCAGACTTACGGACATTATACATCAATATGTAGTTGCGTCTGATTGTTCATCTACTATTGTTGAACTGGGTAAAAACTGTGTTCAATGATTTTACGCGGCACTTCCAAAATATGGCTAGGAGCTTGAAATAGAAACCTCTTTTGAAGTCACCAAGAAATGATATAGAAGGTCAAGATAAAAGTTAAAATTTAAAATATTTTGTGCTTTCTTCTCTTTATTCCTTCTTACCTCTTGATTTCTGATTTTGGTGATTTTTGACAAGTAGCATACGAATTGTCATACCTAGATCTTCTGTAAAAGTTACATAAAGCTGATATTTGGGTGATATCTCTAGGTTATCTAAATCAATTTGAAAATTCCAAATCCTAGTTGATTGACCCCTACTTGTCATTCTCGATATCCAAACAAGACACAATACATCTCACCAATATCATGCATCTTTGGGCTTGTATGTTGTTGGGAGGTCAATGCCTACACCAGATCTGAAACACATGATTGCAGGCTCATATAAGCTCTTATATTTGAATATCTAATCTTATGTAGTCAATGATGTCATGCAGTGGGTGGTGTTTACTTTGCTGAGAGGCTCAATAAAGTTTTGGCTGGCAACTGGAAGAGCTTTGCAAGCCAGAATTATTTTGATCCACATGGACTCTTTCTTTCGGCACTCTGGTCTGGGCCTCTTCTCATAATCACAATCATTATTCTGGTCAGTAATTGCTGCCATCCTTAGGCTGTTCCCATTCAATTTCTTTACTGATTTTGTTTTCCTATTTAGTCTAATCCTGTTTTTTCAATGCAGATAAATACTCTCTTTTCCTTGTGTTACCTAATTGTCAAATGGAAAAGGGCTGAACTCAGACACCGAGCAAGGCTCTCTCATAATAAACAGGATTGATAGTGCTCATCTTTCCTTTCCTTGACATTTGAAGGGTTACTTCTTGCCTCCAGGCAGTTTTGTGACCTAGTTACATTGCAGATATTGCTTTTCTTTTCCGTTTCTTTTTCTCCTGAGTTTTGAATAGTGGTGCATTCGGAAACAGCTACTAAGATTATGCATTGTTTCCTTATATACTAATACGTGTTTTTTCATGTAACAGTCCTTTGGTTTTTCTTGGACTATAGTTTTGCCTCTCTGAACTTCTGATGATGTAGAATATTTATGAGTTCTGCACACTCATTTAGATTTCCTTCTTTAGTTTAATATTTCTAACGAGCATATCCACTTAATGGCCAAGTAAGCTGTATAAAAAGGTAATGATGATAGTAGACAACAATGACATGGTTTTTGATGCCAGGTAACTAAGATATAATCCATTAGCCTTCTAATTTTTCCTACAAATTTTTCTGGATTTTATGGGGTGAGCCAAGGCATGGTTGCTGTGTTAATTATTTTCTAGAAGTTACAGGTTCATTACATAGAATTGAATAGCATTTGTTCGTCTAGATTAGAGACACATATTAAGGAGATGAACGGAGAGTTTACGGATGTATCAGTTTGTTTTTTTTATATAAAAAAATCAGAGTTTACTGATGTATCAGTCTGCTCTCAAACTTTTTTGCAATGTTTAGTTTATTCCAAAATAGATTGCTCTCTCCTCTTCTCTTTCCCCTCTATCTCTTCTCTTTTATGCGCTTTGTTTTCCCTCTCTCCTTCCTCTCTCTTTTCCATGCTTCCAACTAAGAATTTGTCAGCAAATTATTTCTGCTCTCTATTGATTCACCATTTATTGTAACCCTGCATAGGATCCACTTAAACTACTTGTCCTAGGTTTGACTCTTCATGGAATTTCACTGCTAAAATTGCAACACAAACATTTCTCGTTTTCACAAACCATGAAAACACATTTAATTATCCGAAACAAAAGGTTTAACTTATAACTGATAATTGGCTTGTCGGCAATTATTAAAGATAAAGAGCAGCGCCAGGGATTATATCATGGATGTAGAGTGGCTAGAGGGGCCCTGATTGTTACCCATCTCTTCTTTGCGGATGATAGTTTTTTATTCTTTAAAGCTATTGGGAAAGAGGCTGACGTAGTGAAGGATTTACTGGGTGCTTGTGAAGCTGCTTCGGGTCAGTATATTAATTTTTAGAAATTGAGTTCTCGATTTAGTGCTAACACTCATTGCAAGGCAGGTCTCTAGTGTGTTCTAAATTGGGTGTGACGGACGGTTTTAGCAATGAATTTTATCTGGGTCTTCCAACTATGATTGGGCAAAAGAAAAAGGAGATATTTTCTTTTATAGAAGACAAGTGGCATATTAGTGATTGGAATCGCAGCTGCCTCACGTGCCTGAATAGAAGTTTTAATTAAACAGTGGTATTGGCTGTCCCTGATTATGCCATGAGACATGAGTGTTCTTTTGCTTCCTTTGGAGCTGTGTAAGAGATTGGAACGGCTCATGAACGCTTATTCGTGGGGTGCTGCTTCGAATAAAAATAATGGGATTCGGTGGATGAATTGAAAAAAGTTTAGTGTAGCTGAAGCTGCTGGTGGCTTAGGCTTTAGAGAAATTAGGAAGTTTAACTTGGCTCTATTAGGGAAACAAGCCTGGCCGCTGATGACACTCCCTGATTCTGTAAAGCCAAGTATGTTCTTAATTGCAATTTTTTTGAAGTAAAATTGGGTAAAAATCCTAGTTTTACTTGGAAAGGGAGTTTGGAAACCCAAAATTTAATGTAAAGTCAAGAAGCACATTGAAATTCAACTAGAAATTTTGCAGAAGTGCTGCTGTTGAAAACATGGCAGAGATAAAAGAGAAGCAAGGACTTTCTGAAGAAATGGATGAGAGAAAAAATTCAAACTTTTACCATGTTTATGATTAGGAGAGGAGAGACAACAAAATAAACTAAAATTTAAATTGCAGGAAACTGAAAAGTAGAAGTGAAGAGAAAATTCATTTAAACACTAACATCTTTGAAAAAACATTGAGTTAATAAATACATAAAACTTCTTTTTCTTTCTCATTTTCAAACATGAACATAAAAGGAAAATCTAAACACAAATTACTCTCCAAAAACTCTCTCAATTTCTCACAAAATCAGTTCACATACAATCACTCTACACGCTGCCTCACTTATGGCTGTTTATATAGCAGTAAATGATGTCCATGCCTTAACGTGTGGGTGTCCAAATGTCCAAAAATACAAGAAATCCACCTATCATTTCTCCCTCGCCCATACTTTCTTTATATGTGTGTGTACCAAATTCAAACTAAAGTAATATCTTTTATGCAGAAAATGGTACATCAAATCTTTAAAAATCTCAGCAACTCCAGCATTTAATAAGGTCTTGTGCAATAAGAAGAATTGGCAATGATTGTCACATTGCAATCTGGAATGATCCGTCGTTGCTGGATCATAAGAATCCTCTTGTTTCTACTTCATGCTGATTCCACTTTAAGGAAGATCTCTGATTTGTTGGTGGGTCTTGGGGTTGATTCTTTCTACGCCTCTGTCATTGAGAGAAGATGTGGATTCGTGGCACTGAGTCCAACACAATTTTCTTAGGCGATCTCCTCCTCCAGATGTGCCTCATAATTTTCCTTCCTTCTAGAATAAGCTCTCGAATTTGAGTGTGCTTCCAAAGGTACATAATTTTCTGTGGCGCTGTGTTACAGCTAGGGTTAGGGATAGGCAGCATTTGTGGTATATTTTCTAGTTTATTAAGGTAGAAGTAGTACCGCTCAATTAATGATTTATTTCTATATTTTGCTAAAACTTTCCCATTTTTAATATTTCCTAGATAGAGCAATAAAAGAAATTCTAGTTTTCTAGTTATGAGAAAATTCCTATTTATGAATATTCTTACGCGTATAACTTAGAAAAATAACTTATTCAATAAAATGAAGTCAAAATTTTCAAAAAATTAAGAAATTCAGATCTTTTTTTATGAGTCATAATGTTTGAGTTCCCTTTAACGAATTTGATCACTAGTGACATGATCCAAAGAATATAATGTTTGGTATCAAATCCTCTCATAATGGGCGATGGCATCCAATTATTATTGCTAGAGGAATAAGCAGTGACTGATACTAGCTTTGCTGAGGCGAACAATCAGTTTCAATGACTCTCCCTGCAATTACAAGAATTTTTTTTTCCACCAAACCGGAAATTATTATTATTATTATTGTTGTTGTTGTGTCAGAGGAAATTCATTAATCAACAAACAAGAGAGTATAAATAAGCTCATAGGGCAGTCTGATTTGAACTAAAACTAGGACATAGATTTTATAGCTAAATCATGTGCAAGGTCATTACAAAACTTACTGACAAAACAAAAAGAGAAAGTAAAATTGGTCATTGCTTTAATATCCTGCAAAATAGGATTAATACAAAAAAATAGAAGATTCTTTTGTTAACATAGAATCAATAACTGCTTTTATATCCCCTTCAAAAATCACAACATATCCATGATTGTGAGCAAAAAGTATTAGGAAATAACGTCAATTTTCCTATAATTAGATTTATGAGAAAGCGAAGAAAATGCAGAATAATAAGACACACACAAATTGATAACGGAGTTCGGTCAATTATGTTTACATCTCTGGAATGTTGCAGATATTATTGAAAGAAGAAAAATTCATAAAATGTATACAAACACTCACAACTCACAAACCTTTTACTAAAGTTTTTCTATACTTTTATTTTTCTCTCACTTTTGGATATGATGTCTTACAAATGAATTTTTAAGATTATATATAAGCATTCACTGTCTAAATGGACGACCAAAATTCTCACATGTTTTAATGGATGGTTGAGATCATTTTCCACCTATCATTTTACCTACCAAATGGATGGTCAAGATTAATCCTTACCCACCAAATGGATGGTTAAGATTAATCCCCACCTACCATCTTACCTACCAAATATTTTATCAACTAATTATTAATTAGTTCAACAAAAGATGTATCGTCCATCTTTATTGTTATTTATTGCACTTTTATGTGTAGTTTGACCAACAATCTCCCACTTAAAGAATGATTTCAATTTGTCTTCACACATTGATCGATGCAACAGCCTTTCTGATCTTGTTAATTTAACAAACTTGTCGATAGTCACCGCCTTTGTTAACATATCTACTGGATTCTTACTTCCTTGGATCTTCTCTAGTACTAACATATCATCTTTCATTAAAGATCTGATAAAATGGTAACGAATCCCAATATGCTTAATTCTATAATGAAATGCTGAATTTTTCGCCAAGTGTATCGCACTCTGACTATCACTATGCAAAATATTTTTCTCCTGTTTGAATCACAACTCAGTTAACAAACCTTGAAGTCATATCATCTCTTTACTAGCTTCAGTCACTGTTACATACTCAGCATCTATAGTGGATAAAGTGACAATCTTTTGTATTTGTGACATCCAACTAACAGTTGTAGTTCCAACAGTGAATATATAACATGTGGTGCTTCTTCGGTGATCGACTTCACCTCCAAAGTCTGCATTTACATAGCCTTGTACATTTAACTCTTCTTTACCAAAGTACAAACACTTCTCCGTAGTGCCCCGTAGATACCTCAAAATCTATTTGACTGCTTCCCAATGAGTTTTCCCTAGATTTGACATAAATCTACTAACAACTCCCATTGCATGGCTAATGCGTACAGACCATAACGTACATCAAACTCCCAATAGTTGAGGCATAAGAAACCTTAGCCATGAATTCTCTCTCTTCCTCCGTTTGAGGGAACTGATTCTTGGATAGGCAAAAGTGGTTGGCCAAGGGTGTGCCAACTGGCTTGGCGTTGCCCATGTTGAATCTCTGCAAAACATGATTGATGTACTATGCCTGAGATAACTACAAGAACTCTCTCTGCTTATCTATTGTGATTTGCATTCCAAGAATCTTCTTTACTGCACCCAAGTCTTTCATGTCAAACTTTTTTGACAATTGTTGCTTCAACCTTCTAATATCATCCATATTTGAACCTGCTACTAATATATCATCAACATAAAGTAATAAAATGATATAACTGGATCTATATCTCTTAAAGTAGCAATAGTGGTCGAAATTGCACTTCTGGAAACCTTCCTTGTACATGAACCCGCCAAACTTTCTATACCATTGTCTTGGGGCTTGTTTCAGACCTACAAACTCTTCTTAAGTTTGCACATTATATTCTCTTTCCCTTTTTTTTTGAGAAACCTTATGGTTGGCGCATGTATATCTCCTCATCTAAGTCTCCGTGAAGAAATGCAGTTTTCACGTCCAACTGTTCAAGATAGAGATCTTTAATAGCCACAATACTCAATACTGTTATGATAGTATTGAGCTTCACAACATGAGCAAAAATATTGATGTAGTCAACTCCTTCCTTTTGCTGGAATCCTTAGATAACTAGTTGGGCTTTATATCTCTTGCAACCATCATGCTCCTCTTTTACCTGGTACACTCATTTGTTATGAAGTGTCTTCTTCCCTATGGGTAACTCAGCTAGTTCCCATGTCTGGTTGGAGATCAGAGACTTCATCTCCCTTTTCATGGCAAGCTCCCACTTACTAGCATCTCTAGTCTGACAAGTTGCATCATAACATCCAGGCTCCCCTCCATTAGTCAACAAAAGATAGTTCATATATCTCCTGTTAGGCACATGAAGTCGAGAAAACCTTCTTAATACAAGAGATGAGGTAGAAGGTTGTGGTGTGTCGGATTGATGCGCACTGTTTGGTCCAATAAGTTCCTTTGGCTGAGGAATTGCTACAATTATTTTTATCACGGAACTATCTGGGACATCATCTGCATCTGCAAATACTGACTCATTCTGTTCTGAGTTGTTGATGACTCATACATAGCCTTTCGTCAAAAATCACATCTTTGTTACAGATGACCTTTTTGTTTTTGTCATCCTAAATACGGTAGCCAAACTCATCCTCACCATAGTCGATGAGAGTGCATTTCTTGGATTTGGGATCAATTTTATTCCTTCATTGATCACTGATATGCATATATGTTACACAACCAAAAACTTTTAGATGTGATAGTTTTATCTCTTTTTGGCTCCATAGCTCCTTTAGTATTACGTGCTCCAATGAAACCGATTGTCCTCGATTGATTAAGTAAGCTGTCGTGTTGACTGCTTCTATCCAGAATTGTTTAGGTAGATCTGACTGTATACGAATACTTCTGACTCTTTCTGTCAATATTCGGTTCATATGCTCAGCTACACCATTGTGTTGAGGTGTGCCTAACATAGTTTTCTCCATTCTGATATCGTGCTCATAGCAGAACTTCTTGAATATGAGGTCTTCATATTCACCACTATTGTCAGTTTTGAGCTTTTTGATCTTTAGACCTGTCTCATTTTCAACCATAGTTTTCCATCTTCTGAAAGTCTCGAACACTTCAGACTTATGCTTTAGGAAGTAAATCTATACATTCTGAGAGTGATTATTGATAAAAGTCACGAAGTAATGCTTTCCACCAATGGATGAGATGGTTGTTGGTCCCCAAACATCAGAATGAATGAGCTCTAGCTTTTCTTTCTTTGGGGTTCTACCACTTGTTTGAAAGCTGATCTCTTTCTGCTTTCAAAGTATGCAATTTTCACACGTGTCTATCTCCACTGACTGTAGACCTAGAAGTTTCCCCTTTGAATGCATAATCTTCATCCTTTTTTCACACATATGGCCTAGTCTTTGGTGCCATAGATTGGGATTTTTATTTCCAGCTGCAACTATGATTGAACAACGTGCTCCTGCTATCATGTAAAGAATGTCATTTTTTTGCCTCGAACAATTGTCATTGCACCCTTTGAAATCTTCCAATCATCACCATGGAAGATTGTAGTGCAGCCTTCACTAACCAATTGCCCTATTGAGATTAAGTTCTTTCTTAGGTCGAGAATATGTCTAACATGCTTCAGCTCCTAAACAGACCCGTTCAACTTAATCTTCACTACACCTTTACTAATAATAGTGCAAGGTTGATCATCATCAAGGTATACGTTTCCAAGGTTTTCAGAGACATACCTCTCGAATAATTCTTTCTATGAAATGGCATGGAACGATGCTCTAAAGTTTAACACCCAATACTCCTCTTTACTCTCTAAAGAGCATATCAATGCGTCATTGTCTCAAGAAGTGGAAGTAACATTTGCCTCTGTCTTTGCTCTCTAGTCTTTTGGTGCACTATTGCACTAATTTTTATAATGCTTAGTCTTCCCACAATTCCAACATTCGACAGTCTTCGAGTTATGAAAATTATTGGAATTTATGAATTTGGACTTTTTGTCTTTTGATCTACCTCGGTAGTTCAATCTGCCATTATAATATCCGCTAATTTAGACATCGAATCGCACGTGTCGCGAAATTGACGCGTTTGATCGATCAAAGTTTAAATTCAAATTTTTGATCGGAATTAATCAAGTAAAGACTAAGTTAAATGATATATGCCTAATTAAGTGATTATAAAGTTTAAAGAAGTTGATTTACGGTAAAGGACTAAATTGTAAATTTTGATAAGTTTTGGGGTCAAATTGCAATTTACCAAAAAGTTAGAGGATCAATGAGATTGTTTGCTAATTAACATAAGAGGTGAGACATTTTAAATTGGTTTGGCCGACCATAATATGAGGAAGAATAAGAATTAAATGTGATTAAGCCTAATGTCAAGAATTTGTCAAAGATTGTGGGTCCCACATGAGGACTTTTATGTTTTCCTTTCTTTTCTTCTTTTCCTTATTTTCTGCTCTCTTCTTTCTCTCTTTTCCGTCCAGCTACGCCAGCCTCATTTCCTCCATAGCCAAACCAGAATTTTAGAGAGAGAAAGGAAGAGAAGAGAGGGAAAAGATCAAGAGCAAGTGATTTTCATGGTCTATAACTCCTAAGGAAGCTGGGAAGAGCAAGAAAGAGGAAGAAAAATCAAGTTTGGTGGAGAGAGAAAATCTCCAAAGTTGTGATCAAGTGAAAAAAATAGTAAGGTAAGAAGTAATTCTTCTTCTTCATCATCTTTTCTTAAAGAAATTTGAATTTTGAACTCATCCAAGACTCATATGGAAAGAGAGAGAAATTAGGATTTTGAGAGAGAATAAGAGAGTTTAGGGTCTTGAGAAAATCAAATGATAATAATGATCTATGATGTTGTAGGAGTTTCAAGTGACAATGAACAAACACTAAGGAACAAAGGAAAAGAGAAAGCTACCTAAAAGAATGAAGGAGAAAGATCAAGGTTTGTGCATAATTTAAGGCAATAGCCTATCTTTGTTTGAAATAATGCATGTTTAGTCTGATAATTGATTATTGAAATACATTAAGGATGACTATGACAAGAAACCATATGTTAGAGATAAAGAATGAGTTTTTCTTGTGATTTGTTGAATTAAGTGATGCATGTTAGAAAATTTAATTATGATTAAGGAATTTATATGTATTAGTCATGATATGTTGAATAAAGGACTTAAGAAATGTATGAGTTGTGTTTTGATATGATTTGATGTAATTAGAATGAATGAAATGTGAACATGCAGATTTTCTGCCGAAAGTCATGGGCGTGACTATCGGGTCACGAGCGTGAACCTGAAGGTTCACGGTTGTGACTGATTTGTATCATGATTGTGACTTGGGTATGGAAATTGTACTATTCATTTTAGAAGCGTTCACAGTTGAGAATCACGGACATGAACTCATTCACAGGCACGAACGAGTATTCAGGACCGTGAATGCTTTTGGCATGATTCATTCCAATAGCGTTCACGACTTTGGATTATGGGCGTGAACTAATTCACATGCATGAATTAGTAGTCACGACCGTGAATGCTCTGTTTTTAACTAAATTATGAATATGATTATCTACTGATGTATCTAGTCAAACAAATGAAAAGATGTTATCCAGTATGTATGAGCATGATAAGATGTTTGCAAAACAAGAAAATTGAGATGTTGATACATGAGAGCATTGATGTGTCGAAATTTGAGAATGATAATGATGTTATGTATAATATGTGGATGATGAAATGAATGTAAATTAAAAATTAAATAAAGATATATGATTAATGTGAAAATACGAAGATCCCTATTACTCTACATGCGGACTAGAAATATGATAGATGACATGTCATTAAGGGGGTGAACAGTACCGTACTAAATGAGATATTCCTTGATCAATGTGGCTTAAGCTCGAAGAGCGCCATTGACTTGATAAGCTTTGTGGAGTACATATAAATTGAGGACAAGGTGGCTTAAGCTCGGAGAGCTCACTTGGTCCGATTATTCATTCATGATGAAATAATACTCAATCAATGTAGCTTAAGCTCGGAGAGCGCCATTGATTTGAGAAGCTCTGTTGAGCTAGATAGTGACAGGGTGGCTATAGCTTTGGGAGCGCTCTTGATCCATAACCTGTATCCAGTTAGTCCAAATTTAGAATGATGTGGGCAAGATAATGAAGCTAAGTCGGAAAATAGAAAAAATAATGATGATGATATGAGATTGAGATATAATAATAAAGAGATTAACAAAGTAACTTACCATCAAAGATAAATGAAAAATAACATTATATATGTGAGCATGATATTTATACTTGTATGAAATAGGAACTTGTTTATAGGAATAGCATGTAAAGATTTTAATGCATAAAATGATACATGTTAATGTTTGTTGCATGATATAGTATATTGTTTTATTTATATGCACCACTAAGCTTAGAGCTTAGTGTGAGAGTTTCTTTCCGTAAAGATATAGAAATGTAGCTAAAAGTGGTAGATAAAGCAAGTGGTGATCCTATTCAAATTAAAAGCAGTCGATCTTGAAATAATGGGTCACAAACTTTTGAACTCTTGTATTTTGTTTTTCGCATTATATATACTTATAAGTTGTAAATTAGTTTTCAAAGTTTGTTAATTAGTAAACTGGTATTTATAAATACTATCTTATGTAAATAAAATGTACATTATTTATTATATAAAAAAATAGCGATTTAAAGAAGTAAAGAAGACAGACAGTAGCGCCCCCGCATTCAGGCACGTGCAGTTTGGGTGAAGGGGTGTTACAGCCACGTCCATTCCATCTGGTTAAATTTCTTTCTCTTGACTATGTATATAAAACTGAAGAGATTGATAATTCACACGACTCTCTCCGCCAGATCTCTTCGCTGAGAACCAGATCACGAACATTATCAAATTTTAACTTAGTGTTTCTCAACGAGCTACTCACAGTCGTGACAGTAGTATTCCAGTTTTTTGGTAGAGAAGACAAAAGTATCAATGCTCGTACTTTTTTATTGAATTCAATTCCAACCAAACTCAATTGAGTTGCGACTATGTTGAGTTCATTGAGATGTTGAGCTATCGATGCACCTTCCGTCATTCACAAATTGATAAACGCCTCATTAGATGCACTGTTTGAGGCTGATGACTTTTCATACATACTAGAGAGAGCCGTCATAAGACCCGCCATGGTCTTTTCTTTTGCTATGTTGATAGCAACATTGCGGGATAATGTAAATCGGATAATTCTAAGAGTTTGTCTATCAAAAAGATTCTAGTCTTCTTCCCTGAGACAGGTTGATATAGACTTTTTTGATACAAATAATTCTCTATCTGCATTTCTCAAAAGCCAAAGTATGCACCATCGAACTTTTCAATTTTCACATTTCCTTCATTTACGGTCATCGCTCCCATTCAAATCTAACTTTATCTGGATCGTTTTTCACACTTCATGCGAATCACCGTGTATTAGAACACCTTTGTAGACAAATTGGTATCGCTGACCAAAATTTATTGTTCACAAAAAATCACTATTTATATGAATAGTAATCACCCAAAAAAGATAGAAAAAACGCAATTAAAGCTTTGATACCAGTTGTTGGGAAATAATGTCAATTTTTCTATAATCAGATTTATGAGAAAACGAAAAAAATGCGGAATAATAAGATACACAAATTGATAACTGAGTTCTGTCAATTATGCTTACGTCTTCGGATTACTGCAGATTTTACTGAAAGAAGAAAAATTCACAAAGTGTTTACAAACACTCACAACTCACAAACCTCTCACTAAAACTTTTTTATGTTTTTATTTTTCTCTCTCACTTTTGGATGAGATGTTTTACAAATGAATTCCTAAGGCTATATATAGGCATTTACTTTCTCAATAGATGACTAAGATTAATTCTCATATATTTTAATGAATGATTGAAATCATTTTCCACCTACCATCTTACCTACTAAATAGATGGTTAAGATTAATTCTCACTTAACAAATGGATAGTTAAGAATAATCATTTCCTATCATTTTACTTACTAAAATATTTTATCAACTAATTATTAATTAGTTTAACAAAATATGTATCATCTATTTTTATTGTCATTTATTGTACTTTATATGTAGTTTGACCAACAAAAAGAACTATCACTCTAAAAGCCATAGAGTCTCCAGGATCACTACATTAGATTGTAAAGAAATCTTATGTGTAAGCTAAGCCCAGATATGTCCGCAGTGGTCCCTAAGGATCGCAGCGATGCCGCAACAATTCTCAGACTTGCATAGTAGTTGCATTAAAATTGAGCTTTAACAAAGAATCCAAAAAGAACCTCCCGAGTCAAGGAAGGACATTAAGCCTGCTGGAATGAATATGAAAACAATAAGTATGTACCATCACCAGTATTGACATTCAAAAGCTCTTCTTGATGTTTTGATGTAGGCATCCAGATATCATTTTGTTCTAATCTCTTAATTTGCCAATTATTTTTTTAACTTAAAATCTTTTGCTAATTATTTTACTTTTTAGCATTATCCTATAATACATTGAGATATCAAACCCCATGCTTCTAATTTGACAATAAAAATAAAATATAAATATTCTTAAATTACTTCCATTTGTAGTGAAAAGACTATTTTGTTTGTTTTAATTTAACTGCGCAAAATATGAAAATACCCTATCAAACCTACTAGAGAAGTAGATTTTGCCGTTATATTAATAACAAATCCTCAACAGTCACCCTTTTTTTTTCAAACAAAATTCAAAATAAAATATCCTACCTTTTTTAAATTTCCCCTTCAAGGATCACTACAGGGGCAAACCATATAAAAACTCGTTCTTCCTCTCTGTCTTCCTACAAAATCAATATTTTTGTCTTTCTTTCTCTCTATCACTAAAAAATTCAAGAAACCGAGTTTGGTTTTTAAGCCCTAACAATGAGCAGCAACCCTGAAGAAGAAGAAGGAAAGATGATGCCGGTTTTTACAGTAATAAAGAACGGTGTGATTCTCAAGAACATTTTCGTCGTCAACAAACCCCCTTCACCGTTATCAGATCTCAGTTCCTTCGCGCTTGTTGAACATGCGGAGAGCTCTGATCAAGAAACTGAGGAAATCTTGATTGCTGGTCGACACCCAAATTGCAACATTGTGTTAATGCATCCAAGTATCAGCAGATTCCACTTTCAGATCAATTCAAAACCCTCCTTGCAGAAGCTCTTTGTCACTGATTTATCATCACGTAATTTCATTTTAAACTGTCTCTGTGCTAATTATATGTTTCAGTTTTAATGGGTATTCTAGTTCTTGGTGGGCTATTTTAAAGGTTGTGGTTTGATGGGTTTTTGCTCCACTTCTCTATATTCATCTTAGGTGCTCTCGTGAACTTGAATTTTTGTTTTTCGATCATTATTTTCTTTGATAATCTTTTAGGAATTGGAATTTTGTGGTTGACTGCATTGTTATCGTTTTCTTGATTATTAGGCTATATATATATATATATATATATATATATATATATATTTTAATTTTTCAATTTCGCAGATTCATTGAAATTGGAATTTTTATTTTTTTATTTTTTTTATAGTTTTTGATGGGTTCCTGGTTCTTGCGTAGTCCATGGGACCTGGGTTTCAGAGAAGAAGATTGATTCAGGGTTTCGTGTGGAACTGAAAGAGGGTGATACCATTAGGGTGGGTGGCTCAACCAGATTATATACGCTGCATTGGCTTCCTTTGAGTCGTGCATATGATATGGAAAACCCCTTTGTATCAGAGTCAGATTTGGCATTGGTTGAGGAGAAAGAAGAGGAAAATGTAGAGAAAATGTCTCAGGCGAGTGAATTCATGCTGAATTAGTAAAAGAATAAATATTGCAGATTTAAATTCTTTGATTTAAGATGTTCAAGGTGCTTTTTCTTTTGGGTTTCTACAGAATGTAGATCTGTTGGTCACTGAAAACAAAAGTGTTGACGAGAAAGACTCATTGGTAGTGCTAGGAAAAGTAGAAGATACAAATGAGGTAATAAAATTTATTACTATTGCAGTATAAGTAGAACTGTTTCATGACAATTAATTGATATATTCATTTATTTTCTGTGCATTACAGAACATTGATTCTTTTGCCTCTCAGAATGGAGAAATTCAATCTGTGAATTCAATTTCTGAAGGTGGCCTGTCATTATTTCCTGATGAGAATTCTGGATTGATTGTGAAGAAAGAAATCCCATCAGCACCGGTAATGTCTAAAGACACGAATTCTTTTCATGATGGGATTGAACAAATAGAAAATTCATCTAGAAAGGATCATGAATTGAGCCTCAAATCTGTTGGGGGAGTTACTTTGCAGAACTTGAGTGGGATATTCTCCGAATACAACCAGAGTCCAGAATATCATTTTGCTGATGAAGAAAACGAAGATATTTCCATGACAAGATTTGAGCTAGAATCCCATGTTGATGTCAGCTCAGATTCTTCATCATCTGTTACTGAACTGGATTCAGCTTCTAAGGTACCAAAAGAAACTAAAAGTCAACACTCGTTGAGGAAGGACCACAAGCATATTGATACTTTTTCTCTGCAACATGTGCACATGTCCATGCCAGCAGGAGAGCCTTCACATGTCAACAATGAATATGTAAATAAAGAAAACCAGAGACAAGTTGATCTAGCTGCTTCAGATCCTCTATGTGAAGAAGGAAACCGAGCAGAAAACCAACAATTGAATGAGTTGGGGAATCTGCAAATTCTATGCAGTGATGACCCTTCAGTCGCTGAAATACTTGATGCAATGGAAAATCAGAATCCTTTAAGCAAAGAAGGCATACTGAGTGAGTTCACAATTGTTTGCACTGTTCCCCTTGAAATAGAAAAATCTGTGAACTCATCTATGCCTCTTGGTGAAGTTCTCTCTAAGAGCAAGGAAAGCCAGACTCCACAATCTGACTTTCCTGAAACTGGGAACTTCGAGAGCGTAATGAGTCTGGAATATCATTCTGCTGATGAAGAAAGCATAGATGTTTCCATGACAAGAGTAGAGCTAGAATCCCAGGTTGTGGTCAGCTCATATTCTCCATCATCTGTTACAGAACTGGATTCAGCTTTTAAATTACCACAAGAACCTAGAAGTCAAAACTTGTTGGGTAAGGAAAACAAGCAGATTAATACTTTTCCTCTGCAACCTGTGCACTTGCCCATGCCAGCAGGAGAACCTTCAGAGACTAACAATGAACATATAAAAAAGAACAATCAGTCTCGAGATGCTTTGCATCCACTATGTGAAGAAGGAAACCAAAAGAACACAACAGAAAACCAACAATTGATTGAGCTGGTGAAGCTGCAAAACATATGCAGTCATGACCTTGCTGCCGCTGAAATACTTGAACAAATGGAAAATCAGAGTCCTTTGAGGAAAGAAGGCATACTGAATGAGTTCAGAATTGTTTCTGCTGTTCCCTTTGAAAAAGAAGAATCTGTAATCTCATCTATGCCTCTTGCTGAATTTCTCTCCATGAGCAAGGGAAGCCAGAGTCCACGATCTGAATTTCCAGCAACTGGGAACTCAGGGAACATAATTGGTTCCTCTATCAGATCAGAGAAAAAATCTGACTTGTGTAACATTTGGTCAAGAAGAGGTAAACCTGCTCCTGCTCTTCAGCTTCAGACAAGTAGGAGCCAGAGAAAAACCAGGAGGGAAGAAGAAAATGATGGTGATGCAGAATTGGAGAATTGCAAGAATGTCAAAAGTAAATCAATTAGCAGGGCTCTGTTTGATTTAGAAGCAATGAAAGAAGAAATCTTTACTCCAGACAAGGAGAACTGCACCTCAAATACTTCTATACTCAGGTCCTTGAAGAAGGATAGGCTAGAGAATATTCAACTGTCCAAACCAGGTAGATCATCCTCTTCAAAGATTCCTTTTAGTCCCAGTACCAGGCTAGAAGATGACATGATTTTCTCTTCCGACAAAAAGAACCAGACACCTAGGTTTCTCCGAGAAAGGAAATCATCAGGGTTCTCAAGGCATCGTTTCAAGTTGGAAGAAGACATTGTGCCAAAGGAAAGAAGGGCAGAGAGGGCTCCATTACAAACATTAATTTTGAATTCCCCTTTGAGGTGCATGTCCGAAGCGTCAGTCCCTAGTGCAGCCATAAGAAGCAGCAGTTCTATCAGTTGTAATCAAAACAAGGTTACAAATTCCACTTATGTAAGTTGAAAATGACTATAACTTCTTGTACGTCATTGCATTTGCTTACTTTGGGTTTGTTCGCCTATAACTGACGACCTTTCAGATTAATTCCATTGGGGATGGAAGGAGGAGATGGACTATGATCGCTGATACCACATCTCTTCTAGATAACGAAACAAGGAAGGCATTACAGCTTTTAGGAGGTCTCAAGGGGACTCATTTAATCATCCCAAGAATGGGTAACTAACATTCATCATTTCTTTCTTGTTTTATAAACACTTCAGGGCTATATTTTTGTCAGGAAGTAATTTCTTTTCTGACAAGCATCAATGGCTTGATCGTACTCTCAGTCATAAGAGAACTGGACTCGTTGAAGCGGTGTGGTAGCTTGTTCAGGAGAACAACGGAAGCATCCATGGCCTCACAGTGGATAGATGAGTGCCTGGTGAAAACAAAATGGTGGATCCATGTCCAGAGCTCAGTGGAGGAAGTAATGCCAATTGCAACAACCCCGCTTGCTTCTCCTGTGTCTCGATTCAGCGGGGGAAGTGAGCTTCTTCCACACTGGAAAAGAATTTCAGTTTCATTTTCAGCTCTCGGGAGTCCATTAGAAATCGTTTCACCTACTGCAGAAGACCACATTCTCGACTATGCTCTTTCCTGTAGAAAAATGAACAACGATGGACAACTCGTCCTTCTTAGCAACAATGAAACTCTGAAGATCAAAGCCATGACAGAGGTAACATTTGCCTAATCAGTTTCTCCTAGCTCTTTGATATATTGCCTCTGTCTCTGTCTTTCTGATAAAGTTATTTATTTATTGCTTCAGGGTATGATATGCGAAACAGCTCAGGAATTCCGAGACAGCCTGGTGAACCCCTTCTCAGAGAGGTTCTTGTGGGCAGAGAGTTCTCCTAGAGGGCAAACTTGGTCTGTCTTTGATGATGTAATGTTGAAGGAAAATTATTACAAGAGCCCTTCAAAGAAATCATCAAGGGGAGAAGCTGCTACGGGTTTAAAGCTCATTCTGCTCCACAATTCTCATTAGGGACAAACCACTCCATTCGTCAAAACAATGTAGATCTTTGTTTTCTCTTTGGTTTAGAATGTGTTAGAAAAGAGGGAGGACAAAAAATATAGAGGGAAAATTTGGAGAATAAAAAACAGTATCTCACACACTAGATTCAACAAAAAATCCACCTTTAAACAGGCTTACAATCCTAATGAAAAACGATTTCAGAATACTAAAGAATTCTAAGTAAGCAATAATTAAAATTTTAATTAAACCAAACTTTTAAAAACTAATCAACTTGGACTAGCTAATCCTAATCCAATTAGAATACTGAAAACTGAAAACAACTAGGACAAGAACACTAGCATTGACCATATCTAAAATTTTCCTATTGTTTGTCATTATTCCAACATAATGTTTCTTATAGCAATTCTTTTATCGAATGGTTTTTCGTATTTGATTGTGATTAATGAAGCTCTAGTGCTTCAAGCATGGCATTTATTTTGTGCTTGCTCTGTGAATCTAATGGTTCAAGCTAATTTTGCAAAAAAATTGCGAGGGAAATGGTAGAACCAAATTACTACAATTCTAAATTATTGATTGAGAAACAGAGCAAAAATGAAGACGAGATGGAGAGTTGTGAAAATCTTTAATTTGAAATATTTGTACCTTAACAGAAAATTTAAATTCAATTTGTCTAAATCCTAAAAGAATCGACTTAAAACCACCAATCCCTCCTTGGTACTTACCCTTTGTTTATTAGCTCTGAAGTCATAACTCATAGCTCATAAAAGAACAAGGTTTTTTCTTCTTTAAGAAAAAACAATAAGCAAATATTTTTAGAACAATACAACACACAAAGACGAATAATAATCATTAGCTATTATTATGATTATTATTGGAAAAAAATAAAATTTAATAGAATTATTAGAATATGATATACCCTTTTTATGATAATCTAAAGCTATAATAATTTCCAACTACACTAACTCCAAATTGTAGTCAAGTATAGAAGAAAATATTTAAAAATTCTTAATTCTTAATTCGCCACATGCATATAATGAACCCACTAGGCAGGGTTAATAACTTGGAAACCTCCATACTGTTATGTCATTATCACGAAGAAACTACGTCAGTGGAAGCTGTTGGATCTGAGTACTTTTCCTCTCAAACAATCTACAACTTTGTCATCTATCAAATTATAGATTACTTTCTTTATAATATAATTAATTTGTATTATATTTTGGCCTTATTTAATGTGACTTGTTATCATTAAATAAAATAATAATAATAATAATAATTATTATTATTATTATTATTTAACTTTTCCAATCTAAAATTCTTAATAAATGAAAGTAGGTCTAGTAAGCCTATATATCTTTGTGAACAAAGGGAGTATAAATTTTTTTTTTTTTCCAATTTTCGGGAAAAAATGGAGTCCTATATAGAATGATGTAATGACAGGAACTCGCCGCGTTGGATTTTGCTCATAAATCGTCCCCTCATGATATTGACACTGAGTGGCTGTCATACCACCCTATTTATTCTTATTTATAATTCTCTGTATTGTTTTATTAAGTTATAGCGTCTAATCAATATGCTTTTCTTCCTCTTCCTCTCCCTCCAATGTGAAATTTGAGTTTGATAGTAATTCCTTGTTCTTGCAAGTTTTAAAGGAAATGAGGAGAAATATAGAGAAACAAGAAACAAGAAATAGGAATATGAGCCCTTGATATGGGCTATGAAGGGCCGTGTTACCAAAATCTACTACACGAGTGAATGGCTAAAAAACAACTTTATTTAATCTCCAATTACAAATGCAACATCAATTAGAAGGCTAGGAATCAGGATAACTTGTGCAAGCAAATACTAGAATTCCTACAAACATCAGTGAATATTATTAGAACTGGAATCACCTCCAGTTTTCTGATTGTAATTACAAGAACCAGATAGAAGGAAAGAGTATGAGCTTTCTGTATCATCAAATGGAGGTCGAGGGAACTCATGAAACCCGCCAAAATTGCAAGTATCAAAGTTCAAAGGTGAGAAATAACTAGCAGGATCATTGGCACTCCCCTTAACATCCATAATGTTTTGATCCCCATTTCCAGTTGCCGCAGCACCAGAGCCATAGCTGAAGTTTATACTTGCCAACTTGTTTGCTGCTTCATTTTCATTCCCTTTATCAGATTGTGCAGATGGTTCTTTTGTTTCATCAGGCGGTATAGCAGGAGTATGACCTTGGAAGAGAGCAATGTGCCCAAAAAGCTTGTCTTTCCTTGAAAATGTTGTACCGCATGAACAAAGCCATTTATTCTTGCCACAGTGCTTCTCATGAGTTTTGAGGTCTGCAATAACTGAGAATTTCTTGGTGTTACATCTGCAGCAAGTGTAGCTTTTGTCACAATGAGTCCTCTTGTAATGGTTTTTGACACACAAAATAGTCTTCAAAGGCTGAAACTTTTTGTGATCCTTGTTCCGCTTGCAACCAGCAAACGGGCAAGAGTACCTCTTGATGAGCACTGGTTCAGAGCTGGATTCCTCTTTGGGTTTTGCAAGTGCAGCAGGGGTTTTGTACTCATCACCGTGACCCCTCATATGCATACGTAAATTTGCATCTCTCTTAAAACCTTTCCCACATATCGTGCAGAAGTGAGTGTGCGGCGCAAGGATTTCTTCTTTTTCTAGCTGTAAAATCTCATAGGAACCCAGTGGAAGGTTCTCATGTTCCTCAACATCTTCTTCATCTTTCAGTTCATGTTCTTCAATGGACAAGTTCTGCTCAGTCCCACAATTACCAGTGACATCCATCTGATTCAACTGATCAGCAACTTTACTTCCACTACTATGTTGAGGTTGTGCATCACCATTCATGCCAGCCCCAAAGGGGAAAAGGATTCCCCCAACCCCAAGCTGTCCAGCAGGAGGAGCGACTGCAGAAAGTGTATGCCTCACGGATGGAAGAAGACTACCTGCTGTAGAGATCAGTTGAACAATAATTGAAGTGAGATCAGCAGTAAGGAGCTGCTGCTGCTGAGCTGTAAGTTCATCTGGTCGCTCTGGAACCTCACCCCTGCGGCCAACAATCAAATGCACCAAATCTTGCAACTGATGGATTTTTTGCTCAAGAAAAGAGAGATTGTTGAGCATAGCCCTTGGATCCCAATCTGGAACTTTGCTAGTTTGAAGGGTCTCAGTAGTTTGACTGCCTTCTGCATCCATCATTTTGATTTCATCATTGGGGCTGAAAGGAAGCAAAGGTTGGGTTTGGGTTGGTGGATTAAATTCACAAAAAGGTGAATCAATCCTATTGCTGTAGATAGAGGTATGTTGCCATTTCAGCTGATGTTGCTGCGAATTGAAATTGTTAAGGGATGGTTTGAGGGTGGAAATGTTTTTTGGTAATTCATTAACAGATGATGAAGAATTTGCCCATGTTTCTGCAAGTTTGCCATCCATTCTCCAGTCCTTTCTCGGTATCAAAGATCCAATCCTGATTAAAGCTGTAATAACATTTACCAGAAATTATAAATTTAAACTTAAGGAGAAAATTTCTGATGCTAAAAGACAGATTATAGACCCAAGTTGCAATTAACTTCTATTCACCAATTTCTTGGCTTAAATGATCATCTATTTCAACCAAAAAGAAAAAAAAAATGATTCCCTCAACTGTGATAAGAAAACCAGCATCGATTTTCACTCATAAATTTAATCAAGAAATCAACATCTCTCAACAGAAAAAGTCAGAGAAACCTCTTACTATCTAAAGTCAATCCAACAATTAAAAAAAATTCCTTATATCTACATCGTAAAAACAAATTTAAGATCCTAAATCTCATTTTACCCAGAATTCATTTTGCTAAGCTCAAGCAGTAAAACTGAACAACTCAAGATTCCACGTCACTTTTCAAGAACTGGAATCAGCATCAAAAAGGCCACAGCAGTCCTAAAAATCTGATATTTTTGAAATTCCATAGCTAACCCAGAATCCCAAATATCAGCTTAATCCCAAACATCAAAAAGAACTTCAATGGTTGCTCAATACCCAAAAACAAAAGCTAAAAGAATAGCCCTTGCACAAAGAAAAATATAAGATTTAAAATCTGTAAACAACCAAACAAAGAGAAATTCATCTCAGAAAAAAATACTAAAGAAAAGAAGAAAGACTTAACCAGATTCAAAGATAGCTTGAGCTCAGATGCATGCTTCATCTTAGTTGCCAGCACTGGAACACACGAAGAGAGAGAGAGAGAGAGAGGAATGAAAAGGGGAAAGCGGTCTCTAAGCTGAAATCAAATATATTAGCATTTTGCAGCAGCCTCTATTCCCAATCTCGAGAAGAATAGAGTGCGGAGGAGTTCACTATTATTAGTCAATTCCATCAATCAAGACCGTTGATTAGTCATCTGATAAGACTGAAGCAGACCCTTTAAATCACAGCCATTGGCAGGTCAATGATAGGTTTTGTTGTGTTTTGGATGGGTAGCAATATAAAAGACAAGAAAAGATTGAGAGTTGATTGGAGATTGGGATGGTGGAGCCCACACAACTGCACAAATTAGGATGGTTCCTCTGCACAAACTACGACGCTCCTAGCCCTCTGTTGAAGTCTTTGAATCCTAATTGTGTTTGACTTGGTTCGTGCTGTCTTTAGTTATTTGCGTCGTCAACTGAATACATTATCGAGAACTTAAATCAAAATTTTCAGTTTAAATTAAAATTAAATTAACAATTTGGTTCGAGTTCCAATTTTTCAATATGAAATACTTTCAAAAACTTAAGAAATGGCGCTTTGTTATTTTATAAATCCGTCCGTGGCTAATTTAAATTAATTTGCAGCTCAGTGGACGGTAAAATACCAAATGATTTATAAAAAAAATTCAATTTTAATTTCAATTTCAATTTTGCTCAATTAAACGTAATTTTTGTAAGGATTAATTACTAAAAAAATATAAATAGTTTAATAATTAAATCATGCCCTTTATAATTCTCAAAATAATGCAAAAAATTAAATTTTTTTTTTTCAAAAATAGCATTCGGTATAAAAATGTAGCAGCACTATTTTTATGTGGCTGTCAAAGATGTCAGCTATTCTCTCTTCTCCCACTTGTTTCTCTTTCTCTAAAAATTGAAATGTCAGCTCATCTCCCGCTTTGTCCCCCTCTCTACCGCTACTAAAATTTTCTAGGCAACCAAACAAAAGCAATGGAGGAAAGAAAATAAAAGAAAGTTAACATTACTAATCCATGAAGAAAAAAATCTAGAAGAAACTGAAGATGTGCATAAGGTAACCATCATCAAGATTGTTATTTAGAAAAGAAGATGAAGCTGCAAAGTTCTTTTTCCGCTTCAACTTTCGATTCACCTCTAGGATTTGATGATGATATACCAAAAACCAATAAGACACCACCACCTCTCATTCAGACAGAACTTCTCCCCACGGCTTCACACCAAAAACAAAAATCCACCGTTGAAGCCATTAAAAGACCTTAACTTTATCCTCTGTTTAACAAAAACTACAAAGGAAGAGAGAGAGAAAATTGATGAAAAAGGAAAAAAATTACTTGCCATATGTCGAGATACAAATACAAAATCAAACACCATTTTCTAGTCCCATTTTTCTCCCACACCACCGTCAAATTTCTCCCTACATTTGCCATTGTTGCTCCAGACCTCAAACCTTGACAACTCCTTTTCCACTCCTTTTCAATTCCTTCCAAAAACCCAATTGCACATCAACGGTTAATCACAAATCCTAGGGTACTTATTAGCGCAGCTTTGCAGTGGAAGGGAAGGAACCTAAATCGACCCCGCAACAATGGTTAATCACAAGTCCCAGAGTACCAACTTGATGGAAATTTTGGAATCCGAAATGTGGAATATGAGGTTGTGGTTCGATTAGCCATTGATGGTTGTTGGTAGAAACCGAAATCAGGATTTGAGTTTTTCATGGGAACAGAGACCAAAGTGGGTATTTTTTGGTAATTAATACAGCCTTCTTCGTCCATTCTCATCTTCGCTACCTCACCGGTAGCCATATACAGCAGATCGCAAGCGGCCGGCGGTGATCAGGAGATTAATGGGCGTCTTGAAATGGAGATTGTGGATCTAGTGGAGGAGGATGAGGGGGAAGGAGGAGCTGAGAGTTTGGGAATAGTGACGGTTGGATGCAGAGTAAGACGCATTCTCTAATTTTTTGATGACAGCAAAATCTAAGTTGATTGATCTTTTCTTTGGTGAAAAAAAAAAAATAGAATACAAATATAACATTTACACATGAAATGCATTTATCTATCATTTAGGTCTAACAATACAACAATATGATGTTACGTTATAAATGCACTGCATAAATGTCATGAGACATACTAATACAATTGAGGACTGCATCATGTTACAAATTTTTAAAAAAAATAAATGAACACATTTGTGAGATCCATCTTTATTTGCTAGTCTCAAATCCAAACTAATTAGGATACAGGTCAATTGACTAACTTTAGAATTTTGCTGATCGTTTACTAGATTTAAAATATCTGTCGCAGGCTAGGTTTCTAAATAAAATTATAATAGTATTTTTTTACGGTACTGTACTAATTATTAATAGCATATCATCTATCATATTGTAAATCCTAGATTCGATGTTATGAGATCAATTACATAAATGTCAGGTTTCATTTATTCTATTATAGGAGAAGTCTCTTCATCTTTAATTTCATTACAAATCCAAGTACTTATAATCATGTAACACATTTTATTCAGTCATTTAAAGAGTAATTCACATGCTTTTATACATTGAATCCAATTAACTTTGTAAAATCACAATATTTAAAATTTTTGGTGCGATTGCCTTTACGATTGTGAATTTATAGTTCACAGGCATGAAGATAAGTTTCACAAGTTGTTTACTCGTGAATTAAATCCTGACTTTTTCCATGAAGGCTGCTGATTTAAATCATACATTTTGAAAAGACATTTACGATTGTAAATGAATTCTTCACAGCCTTTCAATCATGACTCTAGTGGTAATCCAAACTGTAAATGCTACTAGATCTTAATCTATCTTAAATAATAAGGATTCACGGTCGTGACACTATATTCACAGTCATTAATCATAGAAAATTTTGAGTGTCCAAATTTGAACAAAATAGAGTAAACACTATATTTCCACATACAAAGTTCTACAATTGGCTAACCTCTAACAATACATAATCACATAAGTGTCATATTATCATGTATTGCACAATGGAAAACTAACTTATTCATAATCATCAACTAATCCACATTTCAATTAAAAAGGCACATATATCAATTGAACTTCTCTTACATGCATTTATGATTTAACAACCACTAAATCATTAATTTCTACTATCATACCATTAATTGAATATTTATAATGCACATTTATGAAAACAATACTTAAAAGTGGAAAAATCATGTTATTGTATAAAGACCTTTCAATGAGCTCAATCAAAAATTCATTTTCTTAAACTCATATTTCCCATCCATCTCGGAGGTTGTTTCTTAGGTCTTGAGGTGTTCCTAACATTAAAATCCCACAACTAATACACTACTATTTAATAACATAAATTTCACTCTTTAGGTTTCATGGCTCCATCCCAAACACTAATTTTTATTCATTAACTTAGTTCAAGATTCCTCTTTTTTTAACAAATGAGTTGATTATATGAGTTTCTCCATTCAAACCCAACTTGGTACCTAAAAACCCTAGCTTGTTTAAGAATCTCAAAAATTCTAGGGTTTTAGTTTTAAAAACAAAATTAATGCCATGTAAAAAGAAGGATAAAGAAGAGAAACAAGGGATTTCCACTCACCAAAACCTTTTTTTTAAGGTCAAACAAAAACTATCTAGGTTGATTTGAATTTCTTTTTTCCCTTCTTGAATCTCTCACTTCTTTCTCCTAAATATTGTTCCGTCTTGTTTTTCTTTGATTTTTCACTTAACAGAGTTCCAAGTCTAGGTTTGGAAGCAGAAATCACAGTAAGAGGAGAGAGTATTTCAGGAATTAGGTGCGAGGGAGAGAACAAAACTCTTTTAAATAACAAAATTTGACATGATTCACGACCATAACTATATTGTCGCCGGCGTGAATTCAAGAAAATTTTAAATTTTCATGTTCTTTTATAACCATTTCCTTAAAGACAATTAGATACCTTATTATTATTCATTTATTATTCTAGATATCAAATAGGCTTCATTAGTGGGCACGACACATTCTATCTGTAACTCTTGCATGAACATGCTACATGAGGAGGCCACCTTATTGGCCCAAAATTAATATAGAAAAAGTTGGGAAAATTAATAAAATTTCCAATAAACTTATTTCCCAAACTACAACTAAAATTCTAAATAAAAAAAATCTTATGTAATTATCGTAAACCTTACTCATAATTATTAAATATAATAGATTTTGCTTCAGTCGTCCACTAAAGTGGTAAAAATAACATTTGACTGAAAGAAACAATAAAAATTACCTTAATATATCAAAATTCATGCAAAATTATCTCCAATTTTACTCATTTATAATAAATTTCATCAATTAAATAAATTCTTTAGTTGCTGCATATTTTATCTCCGTACTCCATCTTGCTTTTCCATCTCAGCACGGCAAAAGCAATAAACCAAAAAATCAAGGAGCTTCTTTTTTTTTTTTTTATACACTTTCAATCAGAAAAATATACACTCATATTTTTCTTGTCTCAAAAAAAATAGTTTATTGCAAGAAATTTATATTCTGATTAACTTTTTTACAATGAGTGTTAGCATTCTTCTTTATAAAAATATCACTTGGGATGTATTTTAAGATGAATTCCTATTTGCATTCCCCAAGAAGTTCAGATTTATTTTGTACATAAAATAATTAAATGCATTATTTGAAGAATAGTTCCTAAAGTTCCATCACTATGCATTATCAAATATTATGCCGATCACTCTTGACAAAGACATGGCTGCCACCAACATAAGTGACTCTAATCAAATCTTAGTGATTACATTCATATAAAAGAAAATACTTTATTTTATTTTTTTTATTTATCCTTTCTATTGCATAATCAAGTATTCAATCACAAAAGACTTGAATCATTTCTATATTTGATATGATTTATTAGATTGCCTTCTGTATTCATGTTTATATTTTATACACTTGATTTGGAGTATTGGCATATTTAAATACATGTCTTTATCATTTTCACAACATTTAAATATCTTTGACTAACATAGATGAGTACATTAAATTTTAATCCACATCATTACATAGGTATAAAATAATAAAAAAAATTTAAAAAAAATCAGAAGAGATCAATTTAATTGTAATAAAAAAACCATATCTATGTGTCTATAAATATAAATATATATAAAAAATAAATTAATAAGTCATATATATATATATATATATATATATATCAAATACGTGAGAAGAGACTATATATGATTTGAGCCATCAGACAGCAGGATATTATTATTAGTTGGGCTATTATTGATGTAGTTGCTCATAAAGTTAACATGGATGATTTATTTAAGAAAAATGACATATAAAATGATGGAAATTAATTTTTTAAGAAAAGTGAAAATAAAGTCCATGAAAAGGACTAGAATGAAAATAAAATGATCATCATATTTTAGTGGCTAGTCCTCTTATTATTATTTTTTTCAGAAAAGTAAAAGTAAAGAATACACAATATTCTAAGGGTGTCTTTGATATTATCCTTTTTGTTTAACCTTTATGGCACATGTTTGTTCATGTTGGGATTTCCGTATTTTCAATTATCTTACCTCTAGCTTTTACACTGATTGTTTTTTTTTTTTTAATTTCACCTATTAATACAGAGAGGTTTTGAACTCGAGACACTTCGTCAGAAGCAAAACTCCATATATCACTAGGACATAAGCTTTGGGCTTTACATTGAATTTTTTAAGGAGGAGACATCAACATATTTCCAACAATGCATCCTTTTTTCATACTTATAGAAGTTTTTCCTCATCCCTACTTCTTATATTTTTTTGTTAAGAATCAATGTCAAAATAATTTAGGTACATCTACCATTAATTTGTTGAAAAATTAAGTCTATATTAGGTATACCTACCATACCAAATATTTGAACAAATGTATGGTGAAAATTTGAACAAATGTATGGTGTGGATTAAACTTTGAGTCTATAAATAGGCACACTTCTAAGGTTTAAATCATCCAAGAGTGAATACTACAAGTCTTGAGTGTTTGTGAGAGTTGAGAGCTTTCTTTATAATATTTCTAGTTTAGTGAAATTTTTGTTGTGTCTCAAAATTTTGAATGAATTTTTTCTTTGAGATATTTAATTTAGAATTGTGTATTCTAAATTTTTTTCTCAACAATTGGTATCAGAGCCTTACTTGAGTGTTAATATTTACTTATCATATGCTCTGTGGTTGCCACTAATAAGTGGATCCTCCTCATCAGAAAATAAGTTAAAATATTATTCACTCTTGAAGATTGGTATCAGAGAGAGACGATCAGATATCGTTCTTAGTAGAGCTATCTTGAGTCGTGAGAAGTTTGGCACACTAAAAGTTTGTTGATAAAGCTTGTTCGGTATAGTCAAAATTATATCGATACGATGGGTGACCTTCAAGTAGTCGGAGGAATCAAGAAGCTCAACAACAAAAACTACAACACATGAGCAACATGTATGGAGTCTTACCTACAAGGTCAAGACCTTTGGGAGATTGTTGGTGGTAGTGAAGTTATACAACCAACGACAGAAGATGTCTTGCGAAAGTGGAAGATTAAAGCAGGCAAAACGATGTGTGCTTTAAAAACTACAATTGAAGAAGAAATGTTGGAGCACATTCGAGATGCCAAAATACCAAAGAAAGCATGAGACACTTTTGTTACACTCTTCTCAAAGAAGAATGATACAAGACTGCAACTTCTCGAGAACGATTTGCTATCAATGGTGCAACGTGACATGACGATTGCCCAATATTTTCACAAGGTGAAAGCAATATGTCGTGAAATTTCAGAGCTAGATCCAATAGCTCCTATTGGAGAAACTAGGATAAAAAGAATAATTATCCATGGTTTGAGACCTGAATACCGCGGGTTCGTTACCGCAGTACAGGGGTGGCCGACACAACCATCACTTGTTGAGTTTGAAAATTTACTTGCAAGTCAGGAAGCTATGACTAAGCAAATGGGAGGAGTGTCGCTGAAGGGCGAGGAGGAAGCACTCTTTACCAGCAAAAGCAAAGACACTTTCAAGCGGTACGTTGGCAGTGGATCTAAAAAGAATAATGACAAGAGAGGCTCTCGTCCAGGGGGAGCTTCAAAGAATCGCAGTAATAGTAGAAAGTTCGATGGAAAGTGTTACAATTGCGGGAAGATGGGTCACATGGCGAAAGATTGTTGGACCAATAAAAAATCTATTGAAAGTAACACTGCTACTTCCAGTTCTAAGGAGAATAGCGAAGATGGTTGGGATGTCGAAGCATTATTCGCTATGGAGGAAGAAGAATTAGCTCTCACGGTAACAACATCAGAACATATTGACTACAAAAATGACTGGATCGTAGATTCCGGTTGCTCAAATCATATGAAGGGTGACAAAAAAAAGTTGCAAAACTTGTCTGAGTATAAAGGAGGTCGTGTGGTAGTGACAACCGATAATTCAAAGTTACCGATAGCTCATATCGGTAAGACGATAGTTACACCTCGATATAATTCTAACCAAGTGTCACTTCAAGATGTTTACCATGTCCCGGGAATGATGAAAAATTTATTGTCTGTGGCTCAATTGACGTCATCAGGCCATTATGTCTTGTTCGGTCCTCAAGATGTGAAGGTGTATTATGACCTAAAAATCTCAGAAACACCAACAATGGAGGGGCGATGATTGCAGTTTGTCTACATGATGTCAGCAGAATCTGCATATGTAGATAGGACGAGGAAAAATGAGACATCAGATCTATGACACATGCGGTTAGGTCATATTAGCTATTCCAAGCTAAGTGTGATGATGAAGAAGTCGATGCTTAAGGGGCTTTTTCAACTTGACGTGTGAATAGACACAGTTTGTGCGGGATGTCAATATGGTAAAGCACACCAACTGCCATACGAGGAATCAAAATTTAGAGCAAAAGAATCATTAGAGTTAGTTCACTCTGATGTATTCGGACCAATTAAGCAACTGTCAATTGGTGGTATGCGATACATGGTGACATTCATTGATGACTTCTCAAGGCATGTGTGTGTTTTCTTTATGAAAGAAAAATCTGACACATTCTCAAAATTTAAAGAGTTCAGAGAGTCAGTCGAAGGAGAAGTGGGAAAGAAGATCCGTTGCTTACGCACAAACAATGGGGGAGAATATAGCTCAAGTGAGTTCTCTCAATACCTAAGGCAAAATGGAATACGTCATCAATATACTTGTGCCAACACACCGCAACAAAATGGTGTAGCTGAGATAAAGAACCAACATCTTGCAGAAGTCTGTCGAAGTATGCTACATGCAAAGAATGTACCGGGAAGGTTTTGGGCTGAAGCAATGAGGACTGTAGCCTTTGTGATTAACAAACTTCCTCAACCAAGGTTAGAATTTGTTTCTCCCTTTGAGAAACTATGGAACATGAAACCTACAGTTAGGTACTTTCGAGTCTTTGGCTGTGTATGTTATGTATTTGTTCCTAATCATCTATGGAGCAAGTGTGACAAGAAAGCTGTTAGATGTATCTTTGTGGGATACGACAACCAAAGAAAGGGGTGGAAATGTTGTGATCCAATGAGTGGAAGATGCTATACTTCACGAGATGTGGTGTTCGATGAAGCCTCTTCTTGGTGGTCTTCAGAGAATGAGGTGTTGCCAGACTCTAGAGAATTTGGAGACCAACTACAACAAAAGATGGAGGAGCATATTGTTCAACTTCAACCAAGTTCGAATGAATCAGGAGATCAAAATAGCGATGATGTCGAACAAAGAGAGACTCAGAGTCCTTGGCAAACTGGTGTGTATCAACAACCAAATGATGAAGATGAGCCCAATGAAACTGAAGAATCAACTCTGCAATCTCAACTCCGAAGGTCAACAAGAACACGAATGCCAAATCCCAAATACGCCAATGCGGCCATAGTCGCAGAAGACACTATAATAGAACCTGAGACATTTAAAGAAGCATCGCAGAGTTTTGAATGGATGACCGCTATGAAAGAAGAGATTGATGCACTTGAGCAAAATCAAAATGTTTCGTCGACAGCTCGACATAGTACAGAGAATAAAAGTTGACATTGAGGGAGAGTGTTAAGAATCAATGTCAAAATAATTTAGGTACACCTACCATTAATTTGTTGAAAAATTAAGTTCATATTAGTATACCTACCATACCAAATATTTGAACAAATGTATGGTAAAGATTTGAACAAATATATGGTGTGAATTAAACTTTGAGCCTATAAATAGGCACACTTCTAAGGTTTAAATCATCTAAGAGTGAAGACTACAAGTCTTGAGTGTTTGTGAGAGTTGAGAGTTTTCTTTGTAATATTTCTAGTTTAGTGAAGTTTTTGTTGTGTCTCAAAATTTTGAGTGAATTTTTTCTTTGAGATATTTAATTTAAAATTGTATATTCTAAATTTTTTTCTCTAACATTTTTCAATGTGCCTGCCAATTTAATCTTTCTTAATCTATTAATCCAATACTAGTCTACTGCTAAGTTAATTAATCTTATCTATGAAATTTTTATTTTATGCATTCAATTTTCGAATTTTCATTTTTTTATCAACATATACAATCAAAATTTTATACATTCAAACTTCATAAAGTACCTCGATAAGTCCAAATAATAATACTAAAGATAAGTTCACTTGATTGTTTTTTAAGATAAATTAGTGAACTTTTAATTCTAACTATGAAACTCGTCTTCTTATATAATTTTATAATTTTTTTATATTTCACCAAATTATTTTTCACTAAAAATCTATTCCTTTATTTTGAAGATAGAAATCCCTTTATTTAATTGCTTATAATGGAGTTTTATCACTTGATAATTAAAAAAATATAGATGAAAATAAGAATTTCGAAACTGAAGGCTTAAAATAAAAGTTTCAGAGACCAATCATTGGTTAAGTATTACTATAATAATCATACTACCACTCACTAATTTAGTGATTATAAACCAATTCTATTATACTTTGTATCCATATTACAAGATAAATAATTTTTTGCGAAATAAATATTACAACTGAGGAAACTAAAAACCTAATTAAGAAGTTAAAAAGAAAAAACAGAAAATACACGAACCAGTAATCAAGCTATATATCCAATCATTATTACTTAGCATATAACAAACATTTAACATATAAATAATTAAACTGGAAAATTTTATTCAATTTGTGAGATACATCTACCATGTGATTGAACTTGCTGCCCTTTTGTTATTCAGAGAGCTAAATATTTCTTATTCTGTTTTCAGAGATTTATCTTCGCTAAATATGGGTATTATTTTCAATTGATTAAAATTTTCTTAAAAAAGAAAAATAATTCATCTGAGTTATGTTGTCAAACACACAGACATATTACACATTGAGTCAATTGTTCTGATTTATCACTATAAATAGAGACAAAAGGAAGGGAGCTTATTTTACAGTTCACACCTAGGCTAGGATTCGAAGTTTCTGGTTAAGATGAGGAAATTTGAAACAGAATTTTTTTTTATCATCTTATGACTAAAATCATCTTTCCTTGGATTTAACAGGAACTCCTTCGTACATCCTTCAATGCATCTCGCTGAGGCCTCGCCACCTTATTGTTAAGATCAAAAAGCAGAACTTCTTCAAATGCCTTGATGGCAGATTTCAAGTCTTTTTTCTTCACCAAGTTTGTTCCAAGCTGCACAGCAGTTTCAAATTGGCTGATTCCTTTGTCAAGTTTCCCATCGCGCACATAACTAACACCGAGGGCATTGCAGACCTGCATGTATTTTATCAGAAAAATAAGACGTTATATTGTTTCACTCATAAACGAAATCATGCTTTTTTTTTTTTTTTTTCCTTTTTTCGTGGTCAAGGCGAACAGAAGTTCATTACAACGTAAACATGACATGTTAACCTAAATTGCTGTTTATCCTTAAACAAACTTCAAGGACATTCTGCTTCATGATCTTTTTCCCTTCTAACAAGGAAACTAGGACGAGAGCACTAATGCAGTTAATCTGTCCATCCTGTCCCCATCCTCAAAATAACAAGGGACTTGTAAGGGGATCACAAGAATGACTGCAATAATTAAGACACATACCAGGACCAAGACTTTGCAAATCCAGGAGTAAGAGTCCGAAGTTGCAAAGCAGGAAAAGAAAATAGTCAGGAATTCATAGATATACAGAGACGTCATTAGTACAAGTGAAATGTAGACATGTTTCTACATGACTTACTATTATTTATGTGAGAATCCTATTACTTAAGGGCAAGTGATAGTTATTTCCCATTGCTCCGCAATGTCTCCAATTGTAGTGAGAACAAAAAGGACCATGTAGGTGATAAAGGATTAGCCAAACTGAGGCGGTAGGGCTAAGCTTTCACTTGACTTAGAGTGCTTCATAAGGTAGAAACAATCGACCGCATATGCAAACATATTGAAGTGAGGCATTCGGATATGCATTCAATTGTGCGTATCTACACATTTCAATAGCAGTAAATTACATGCCACTTATTAAGAAAAAATAGCATTTTGTCAGTATTAGTTTGACAGTATTAGTTTGTTATAGAATTTGGGGCTTTTGACTTAAATAAGTTATAAAAAAATTACCCAAATGTGTCAGAAATGAAAAATATTTCTTAATCTGTGTTTTTGTGTCAGGTGGAGGAAGGGGACTGCATAGCACACAAGATCGCCAGTCATATTGGCGATGTACTCTCTGGCGTATAATCACAACTCTAGGTGGCAATCATATGACAAGACTCGATCAATGGTGCAAAAACCACCTGAGCTATGCATTTAACCCCATCACATATTTTATCAATTATTTACCAAATAATAATTACATATTATATTATTTAATTAGCATTATAATTCAAAAATAATTAAAATTAATTAAAAAATATAGGTAATTAAAATTTAATTTAATTTAATTAATATATATATATATATATATATATATATATATTTAAAAATAATTAATTCATTTAAAAATTTATTAATTAACTATATATTAAAAAATTATTTAAAAAATTTGGGTAAATAAAAATTATTAATTCATTTAAAAATATTAATTAACTATACATGTCTTATGATAAAATTGTGTTGAAAAAAATTAATTAACAAAAAATCTAGGTAATTAAAATTAATTAAGAATATATTAAAATTAATTAACATTGTAATTGAAAAATAATCAATTAACAATAAAGTAAGGTAATTAAAATTTAGTAATTATTTTAAAATTTTAATTAACAATATATGTGTTATGATAAAATTCTGTGAAAAAATTAATGTATTATGATAATATTATGTTGGAAAATTAATAATTAACAAAAAACCAAGGTAATTAAATTATAATAATTCTGTAAAAAAATTAATTACCGTTAATTGCTTTTTAAGATATATTAATAGCATAAAAAGTATTAAAAAATATATTAATAAAGAATAAATAGCATAAAATGTATTAATAGAAAGTTAAAAAATATTAGTGTCTTTCAATATGTCCTCCTGTACCACAAGTCAGTGGTTTTTGTTACATCTAGATCGTTGCCTTCTAAATGATGTTCAAACCAATGGGTTTGGATCAACATCTTCATTTGTCTTATTTGCATCTTCTTCCACAATACGAGTCTCAGACAACGTACTTTCAAATGCTAGACTCATTGTATGTAACGGTATAAGTCATGAAAATGAAGAGTGGGACTAATGTCCAAAAAGTCTAGAGAAAGATCCAGAGAAAATGTTTGATTGTGATGAGTCTCATGGGATGGAAGTCATATGCTGCTGATATGATGTCCTGATCTGAGATGTTCTAGAAGTATTCGATGCATATGTATGCGATGGAGCAAATATGGAATCTGGATGCAGACTTATATAACTGTAAGGTTGTGCAACATGATATGTAATAGGTAATGGTACTGACACAGATATAGAGGATGGAGGAATAATAGTAACTTCCTGTCGACATTCTAGAAAATTTCTTAACCAGGTCCTACATCGAATCAGCCATGGTTGACCAATGTCAATCTCCTCATCAATTGCAGCATAAGGAAAATGGTGGTTGAGGCTGGAAAGGTTAAGGCAGTGGCATGACAACAAGTCTATGTTGTTGAACAGCGTAAAACATGTTATCATTAATCTGATAGATTTCATCGATATCATTGCTTAGACGAATATATTCAATACCATCCATCTGCAAAAAACATAAATATAAAAAAATAAATTGTTAATCTCAGCATAAATTATATGTATTATGATTGAACATAAACAAAAAGTGTAGAACTCACTACTGCTCCATAAGCACTGCCTGCTGGAGTAATCCATTGCTGCGTTACACATTGATACAACTCCATATATTGAGAATGGTAATAAAGTATTTCCATTGCTAGAATGATATTATAAACACGTTGTAGTCGTGCATTCCACATGGCAATCTATTTAGAATGTTCACAATGTCAATTTGCATCACTAGATCGCAAATCAGAAGAGTGAAGTTTATTCGTCTGCAACGGCTAGTTTGGGATGGATTGTTGAAGCCCAAACTATCGTAACACTCGATCTGGATGGTGCCACTCGATAATATAATAACATATTAATGCGACTACAGCTCGCCAAATATGGGTGTCATCTAAACAGTCTGCTGGAAGAATCTGTAGAATGTCATCTGTATACGGCTCCCATATGACCTGCAGTATATGTAAAACACTAATTAATAATTTTGTACTATAAGTGAAAAAATATATGAATATATATTTATAGATAGATAAAGATGAAATAATAAGTATATCATCAGCTATAATCAACTCAAACATGTATCGTATATATTTCAGCATATAAGTTGACACCTCAGTAGTGATTCATGCAGCGCTCCACCCATAAAGAATAATTAGTAATATATATATATACTAGTTTAATTATATCAAATTAAATTATATTGAATAATATTTATGTCTACTGAAATTCTAGTGGTAGGCCAACATGTGGTATCTAACTGACAATGTAGGTGCAACTGATAGTAGACGATCTCATTTCCAAAGTTGAAGTAAAAATAATAGATTACTAATCTGTTGTGTAGTCGAATATGTGGCCTTACACAACTTTCTATATAGTCATGTAAGGCATGCTCCACCCCAACTATAATGATGTACTGCAACCAAGGCATCTATAAAGGAGAGGAATATCAAATTGACTCTTGAATATGACTTATCCCCAATGTTAATCTTGAGGGGTATTTTTGTCATTTTGATGATAAAAAATAATATAGCAATATTGTATTTAACATACTTGTTTTTGTAAGTATATTACACAGGACATGAATTAAAATAGCAAGAATGGAGAATTGGAAGAATAATCCTTGAGAAACAAAATTCAAGTTGTAGCATGTTCACTGCCGTGACTCTAGGAGTCACTCCCGTGAAGGAAGCTAATCGTTACCAAAACCAACATTTGAAGTTCACGGCCATGAAGGAAAAATAAACCGTGAAGTAAGCATTTCAGTCACCCCCGTGAAGAAAGGTGTCACCCCCGTGAAGCTTCATGCAATTTCATCCAGAGAGCTTCACCACTTGAATTACGGCTGGGAAGCTTGTCACGCCCGTGACTCAATATGTCAAAAACATTCCAGAGAGCTTCACGACCAAGGTCACCACTTCAGTCACGGCTTGGGAAGAACTGTCACCCCCGTGACAAGCATAGTCACGCCCGTGAACAATGAAAGAGAAAAATGTCAGACGCGATTTTTTGGTTAGTACAACGGCTAGTTTCTTATTTAATGCACCCCAACGGCTATATTCAGCCATGAGAGTATAAATGGAAGTCATTTATGCATTAAAGAACAAGAGGATGATAAGAAAAACAAAAGATTAGCATATACTTCAAATCACAAGCTATCTTGTACTTTCATACTTTGAGAACAAATCAATTCTCTGTAAAAATCTTTTTGCTCCTCATAATTGAGCAATAAAGATTTATAAGTGGTTCTCTCTGTAATCTTTACTCAAGCGAGTTTTGGGTAGTTCTGGGTTAAGAGTAAAACACTTGTAAGAGTTAGTTGTGTAAACCTCCAAAACACAAAGTGTAGGTTGTTTGTGTGAGTCTGTAAAATACAAAGTGTAGATTGTTTGTGTGAGCCTGTAAAACACAAAGTGTAGGTTGTTTGTGTGAGCCTGTAAAACACAAGGAATTGGTTATTGTGTGAGCCATTAAAACACAAGGGATTTCTGGGTTAGGTGTGAGTCATTGTGAGAAACACCATAGTTGGGAGTGAGCTTGTAAAACTCCATTGTAACACTTAGTGTGTTAGTGAAACTCCCAATTGCGATTGGGGAGAGGAGTAGGGTTTGTTAACACCCGAACCTCTATAAATATGTGTGTCAAATTTTCTCTATCCCTTCTAAAATTAACTGTCTATTTTCGCACTTTAAAGTTTAATTTTTAAAACTCCAATTCAACCCCCCCTTCTTGGCTTAATATCTGGGCAACAATTGGTATCAGAGCCTTGTCTAGCATCGAAGCCTAAAAAGCGTTAGTAAAGAGTAAGATATGACCAGTGAAGGATTCCAGAGTCTCAAACCTTACTTTGATGAAGCAAATTATGCCCATTGGAAGTTTAGGATGGAGACATACTTGGATAGTGAAGGAATTGAAATCTGGGATAGTGTACGAAAAGAATGGACACCACCAACCAGAAGAGGAGCTGATGGTGAAGAAGAAATCTTATCAAGAGATGATTGGACAGAGCCTCAAAGAAAAGCTAATTTCAAAAACAAAAAGGCAATGACAATCCTATCAAGCTCATTATCTATTGAAGAATGTGGGAGAATACAACACTGATCAACAGTATATAGTATGTGGAAGACATTGGAGAACTATCATGAGGGAACTAAGCAAGTCAAATCCCAAAAGATTCAACTTCTAACCTCAGAATATGAGCTCCTCAAGATGAAATCCAATGAGTCAATCACTGACATGACCAACCGTCTTCTATCCATTATAAATAGAATGAAGAAACTTGGGAAGCATCTGAGTTTGGAAGATGTAAACAATAAAATCCTGAGAAGTTTTCCTCTTAGAGACTATGGTTCAATAGTTGCTGGCATAGAAGAAGCAAATGAAGATATGAGCATCATGAGTACTGATGTGCTGATTGGCAAGCTTCTCACACATGAGATGGCAGTAAAGAGAGATAGAGAGCTTGAAGCACAGCCAGAGAAAAGAAAACCCTTAGCACTCAAAGCCTCTACTTCAAAATCCCAAGAAGAAAGTGAAGATGATGAAGAAATGAGTGATGATGAAAATGAGGACATCGCTATGCTTTCAAGGAGATTAAAAAGAATCATTGAGAAGAAAATGAGCAATTCTAGAAAATTCAGGCAAAGAAACCTCAAACAAATTTCTAATGATACACATAGAAGTAAGGAAGAGATAAAATGCTATGAATGTGGAAAGAAATGACATATCAAACCAGAATGTCCAAAACTCAAGAAGCATAAGAGCAAATACCAAAGAGACAATGGGAAGAAAGGTCATAAAGCCACATGGGATGACGAAAACTCTTCAAGTGAAAAAGATGATAATGAAAGTGAAGAGATCAACCGATGCTTCATGGGTATTGAGGATCACGTCTCAGACAAAGTAAGATCACTACACTCATACTCTTTCAATAATGATAGTAGTGATAATGATAGTAATAGTGATAGCGATGATGATGATGATGAGCAAAGCCTAATAAAATAATAAAATATAGAATTAGAGAAATATAGAACTAAATTTAGTACCTATAGAAATAATATCTCTAATCTGAAAAATAAGATAGATGGTTTAGAAAAAAAGAACATAAAGCTTAAATCATCTAATGAATCTCTTCAAAAGTCATTAGATGAATACTCATCAAGACCCTCAACAGCTTCATTGTTAAAAGAAAATAATACTTTGAAAAATGAAGTTGAGGAACTTAGAAATTCCATTTCTAAATTTCACAAAGGTAAAGAAAGCTTAGATACTCTCATTGTGTCTCAAAGACCACCCTTAATAAGACATGGTCTAGGATTTAAGGACACATCATCATCTTCTCACAAAACTATATTTGTTAAATCTAAAGAATCTCACATCTCCACACCTGTTAGAACTGCACCAAGAAATAAGAATGTTAAACCTTCTGTACAGAAAAAGAATAATCATGCCTTTATGTATAGGAAGCATGCATCTAGAAAAACGCAAATTAATCATGATTGTGCATGTCATTATTCTCAAAATCAGTCTAATAGATTTATGGCATTTAAACACAGTGTAAGACTAAAAAGTAAGTTTAGACCTAAATAATGTAATTATTGTATGAAAATGGGTCACATAAATAAACATTGTTGGATAAAGAAGGCTCATTGGGAACCTTCATGTGCTAACCCCCAAAGACCCAAACTCATTTGGGTACCTAAATATCATACTTGATTTGTAATTCTATAGGTATGCCTCAAGTCCACAATAAACAAAAATGCGTGACTAGTAAACAGTGGATGCTCAAGGCATATGACAGGAGACAAAGAACTTTTCAATGAAATCAAAAGTATTGATGGAGGTAAAGTTACCTTTAGAAACAATGCAAAGGGTAAGGTAATTGGCATTGGTTCTATTGGTGTTAATAGTACTACTTTTATTAAGGATGTCTTACTTGTTGATGGCTTGAAACATAACTTGTTAAGTATAAGTCAATTATGTGATAAAGGAAACAAAGTAATCTTTACTTCAAATGAATGTCTTGTAATCTCTATTGATGGTCAAGAAGTATTTAAAGGAAATAAAGATATCAATACATACATAATAAACTTACATGAGTTATCTAACCATTCATCTAAGTGTCTTGTGACTACTAGTGATGAGTCTTGGTTGTGGCATAGAAGACTTGGTCATGCTAATATGGACTTAATACAAAGTCTCAGCACAGGAGAGCTAGTAAAAGGATTACCAAGAGTTAGATATGAAAAAGGCAAGACATGTGATCCTTGTCAAAGAGGAAAGCAACACAAGTCATCTTTCAAAGCCAAAAACATAGTAAGTACTTCAAAACCTCTTCAACTCCTGCATTTAGACTTGTTTGGACCTACTAGAATTGCTAGCTTAGGAGGAAAACATTATGCATTTGTCATCATAAATGATTACTCTAGATTTACTTGGGTAATTTTCTTAGCTCAAAAGAGTGATGCTTTTGAAAATTTCAAAAACTTTGCTAAAAGAGTTCAAAATGAAAAAGGATACTGCATTTCAAAATTAAGAAGTGATCATGGGAAAGAATTTGAAAATTAAAACTTTGAAAGCTTTTGTCTTGAATATGACATTTCACATAATTTCTCATCTCCTAGGACACCTCAACAAAATGGAGTAGTTGAAAGGAAAAATCGAACATTAATTGAAATGGCTAGAACAATGCTTAATGAATATGAATTACCAACTTATTTTTGGGCAGAAGCCACAAACACTGCATGTTATATTTCAAATCGAGTTTTCAAAAGACCTCTTTTAAACAAAACCTCATTTGAGCTATGGAATGGAAGAAAGCCCTTGGTATCATACTTTAGAGTATTTGGATGCAAGTGTTTTATATTGAACACCAAGGACAATCTTGGAAAGTTTGCCTCTAAGTCTGATGAAGGTATCTTTTTAGGATACTCTACAACTAGCAAAGCATATAGAGTATTTAATAAAAGATCATTAACGGTTGAAGAATCCATGCATGTTGTTTTTAATGAATCTAGTAGACTTGATCTTGTGAAAGGTAGTGCTTTTGATGATGTTGTAGATAATATGGAAAAACTTGTCATTGAAAATGGAAAAGAAGAAAACGATCACGAAAATTTACTACCTCAAAATCAAGAACAAATGGAGCAAGAACTTCCAAAAGAATGGAGAATGACGAAAGATCATCCAAAAGAGCAAATAATTGGTGATCTATCAAGGGAAGTAAGTACTATATCTCATTTCAAGCATTTAGTCACTGACATTGCTTTTATTTCACAAATTGAGCCTAAAAACATTGATGAGGCTCTTAATGATGAAAGTTGGGTAATTGTCATGCAAGAGGAACTCAACCAATTTGAGAGAAATAAGGTATGAAACCTAGTACCTAGACCCAAGAATCATCCAATCATAGGCAGCAAATGGGTATTTAGAAATAAATTAGATGAACAAGGGTTAATAACCAGAAATAAAGCAAGACTAGTTGCAAAAGGATATAATCAGGAAGAAGGTATAGATTATGATGAAACATATGCACTTGTAGCTATATTAGAAGCTATAAGAATACTCTTAGCATATGCATGTCACATGAATTTCAAACTTTTTCAAATGGGTGTGAAAAGTGCATTTCTAAATGGCTATATAGATGAAAAAGTGTATGTAGAACAACCACCAGGTTTTGAAAGCTATGATTTGCCAAATCATGTTTTTAAACTTTCAAAAGCTTTGTATGGTTTAAAACAGGCTCCAAGAGCTTGGTATGAGAGACTAAGTTCTTTTTTATTAGAAAATAGATTCACAAAGGGAAATGTTGACACTACACTATTCATCAAAAAGCATAAGCATGATATACTGATTGTTCAAATTTATGTTGATGATATAATATTTGGTTCTACTAATGAGCTGCTTTGTCAAGAATTTGCTAAGTGCATTACTAGAGAATTTGAAATGAGTATGATGGGAGAACTTAAGTATTTCCTTGGTCTACAAATAAAGCAAAGAAATGAGGGTATATTCATCAACCAATCCAAATATGCCAAAGACTTAATCAAAAAATTTGGTATGGAATGATGCAAAAATGCCAAGACTCCTATAAGCACATCAACAAAATTGGACAAAGATGAAAAGGGTAAGAGCATTAATGAAAAGCTTTATAGAGGTATGATCGGATCACTTTTATATCTCACTGCTTCTAGACCCGATATTATGTATAGTGTTTGTTTATGTGCACGATTTCAATCATGTCCTAAAGAATCTCATCTAAATGCTGTAAAAAGGATTTTAAGATATTTACATGGAACATTGCATCTAGGTTTATGGTATCCTAGGAATTCATCTTTTTATATTATAGGATATTCAGATGCAGACTATGCTGGTAGTCTTTTGGATAGGAAAAGTACTTCAGGTACTTGTCACTTCATTGGAGAATATTTGGTTTCTTGGTTTAGCAAGAAACAAGTTTCAGTTGCTCTCTCAACTGCTGAAGCTGAATATGTAGCAGTTGGATGTTGTTGTACACAAATTCTTTGGATGAAACAACAACTTAAGGACTATGGTCATGAGATGAACCATATACCTATAAAATGTGACAACACTAGTGCTATAAATCTTTCAAAGAATCCTATTCAACACTCTAGAAGTAAACATATTGACATTAGACACCACTTTATTAGAGATCATGTTCAATATGGAGATGTTGAATTAGAATTTATATGCACAGAAAATCAATTAGCAGATATTTTCACTAAGTCTCTAAATGAGGAAAGATTTAATTTCATTAGAAGAGAACTAGGTATGATTGATGGATTAACCTTGTGATTGCAATAAAATGAAATTTTAATTGTTGATCTTGAATCATATCATAAGTTATAAGATAGAAATTTTGATGAGAATTCATGTTTTATGAAGTAGAATCTTTGTTGAAATGATTAAGTCTTGTTGTAGAACTTAATTTCAATTTGATGAAAGTTATAAGGGAGTCACGCCCGTGACTTAAGTGGCCCAAAGAGGCAGTGTTGTTCACGACTTTGGTTCACGACATGCTTCACGGATTCAAGTGGTGAAACTTAGTTTCACGGCTTGAGTCACGCCCGTAAAAAGGGACCTTTATGCTCGTGACAATTTTTCACTCCCGTGAACAATTACGCCCTAAAAACTCACAGAAGCTTTCACGACTTTGGTTCACGACATGATTCACGGCTTCAAGTGGTGAAACTTAGTTTCACGGCTTCAAGTGGTGAAACTTAGTTTCACGGCTTGAGTCACGCTCGTGCAATTGGACTTTCACGACCGTGACAATTTTTCACTCCCGTGAATAATTACACCCCAAAACTCACAGAAGCTTTCACGCCTTGTGTCACGGCTTGCTTCATGGGCATAAGTAGTGAAATTCAACAGTTCACACCCGTGACGTTATATTCACCCCCGTGACCTATGATCATTCACGCCCGTGATATTCATCGATCATGCCCGTAAAATTATTCACGTCTTCATTCACGGGTGGAACACTACTTCAGCAAACCGTGAACATGACCATTCACGCCCGTGACACCATAAGTCACGTCCGTGAATGTATCGAATATATAAGAAAACAGTCGGTTACAACCTTCATTTCAACTCTCCATCTCCCAAAACCGCTCTCATTTACTCTCATTCATTGAGACATTGAAGATTCCGACCCCAAATACTTGAAATTTCACTATAAATACAACCAAAAGTTCGAATCTTCAGCAGAAATCATACATTTCTAGGGTTTTACATCAAATTTTCTGTCAAAAATTTTCTTCAACTCCATCAACAACTAATTTCTTCAAATATGGAGTCTGCTTCATCTAAGGGAAATAGAAAGAAGTCTCATGAACCTAAGAGGTATTCAGATTACCTCATGAACATCATTCCAGAAAGTTGCCATCCTCGGTATGCAACTTTGAAGAAGAGAACTCTTTTATCATCAAGGTCCTTCGAATGGAAGGCAGTCCGTAGTCTCGGGCTTGAGATGGTTATGACAGAGCAACTACAAGCCTGTCATCTCAAAGAATTTGTTGAAATTCATCAGCCGACTCTGAATGAGCCAACGTTGGAATTTCTCAACACCTTGCAGGTTTCACCAACTAGGGTGGTGAAATTCCAACTCTGCAATAATCCTAACACCCTCAGCGCCATCGCATTTGGAGAATTGTTTAACCTACCATCTGATGGAATTCTAAATGAGACTGAGGTTGAATTCTCTGCCCCTCTAGCCTGGACTCATTTTGGATATAATTGTAGCTGGGATGTGAAGAAGACAAAGAGCACTCATCTCGTGGCCCCAGTGCACAGGTATTTGCATAGGTTTCTAACCTATAGCATTTTTGCTCGGGGAGAAAGTAATGGAACAATCAGAAAGTCAGAGCTCTTCCTCCTTGAGATGGCTCACAGGGGAGTCATAGTGGCACTTTCCAGATGGTTTGCAAACCATCTTCTCTCCATTGCCACCAAGCCCACATGAGATATTTTGATTGGGGCATATGTCACCCATATTGCAGTCAAGCTCAATTATTTGAAGCTGGATGACCATCACTTCAACATCATTCCTGCACATCCTCGAGATAGGCTGGATGTCGAGTCATTCATCAAGATAGGAGCGGCTGTTAGAATCGTTTTTCAGAACGATATCTTCTACCACTTCACTGATACTGCTGGAGAGATTATCTGGGATGATAATGACACGGAGGATTTTAAAGCAGACCTCCAGGGAGTCCAGCAGAAAAAGAGGGCTCAGATTAAGGAAACACCTCCAGCAGTCGAGCAGGACATTGGACAGTCCTCAGCTTCCACACCATCCTTAGCGCAGCAGGTGGTCGACCTCTTGGCACCACGTTTCGAGCAGCTGCAGACTTCCATGGATGAGAGGTTGGAGAACCTCAAAGACTTCATAGAGTCTCGGATGGACAACCTTGAGGCTGAAGTAGCTAGGCTTCGTGATAGGATGTCTGGCTAGGAGATAGGCTAGAGTGTAGCCTAAATTTGATCATTTTTAGCTTGTTTGTTCTTTTTTTTATGTTTTGATTGTGTAAGCAATTTTTAAATTTCCTTTCTAAATATTTTAACTTAGTTTGTGTCCTTCTCCTTTATAATATATATATTTGTTCTTGTTTACTTCAATCTTCATATCCTTTTTTATTGATGACAAAAGGGAGAGAAAACTAGCAATATATGATAGGGGAGAATGGTATAGGAATTGGTGAATCAAAACGTGAATTGACTTTCAATTGGTTTAAAAATCTTGATTCAACATTTCATATGCAAAATATATAATTGGAAAATTAAGTTTTTATATACCTTAGATATACCCTAAGTATACTTTGCATATACCTTAAAGCAAGTTACAAACGAAAACATGCCATGATATACCTTAAATATACCTTACATATACTTTATGTCTTGAAAAGGAATTATGGTATGTATTGGATATACTTCTCATATAACTTGCATATACTTAAAATCTAGTTTAATGCTACATCATTATTTACTATTCTTACACATTATAATTTTTTATCCTAAGTATACTTTGAGGGGGAGACTTCTCAAAATCACATATTACTAGATTATTTGTCATCATCAAAAAGGGGGAGATTGTTAACCTTGAAGGGCATTTTCGTCATTTTGATGATAACAAATAATATAGCAATATTGTATTTAACATACTTGTTTTTGTAAGTATATTATACAGGACATGAATTAAAATAGTAAGAATGGAGAATTGGAAGAATAATCCTTGAGAAACAAAATTCAAGTTGTAGCATGTTCACTGCCGTGACTCTATGAGTCACTCCCGTGAAGGAAGCTAACCGTTATCCAAACCAACATTTGAAGTTCACGGCCATGAAGGAAAAACAAACCATGAAGTAAGCATTTCAATCACCCCGTGAAGAAAGGTGTCACCCCCGTGAAGCTTCATGCAATTTCATCCAAAGAGTTTCACGACCAGAGTCACCACTTGGTTCACGGCTGGGAAGATTGTCACCCCCGTGAATAAAGGTGTCACTTCCGTGAAGATTCATGCAATTTCATCCGGAGAGCTTCACCACCAGAGTCACCACTTGAATCACGGCTGGGAAGCTTGTCACGCCCGTGACTCAATATGTCAAAAACATTCCAGAGAGCTTCACGACCAAGGTCACCACTTCAGTCACGGCTTGGGAAGAACTGTCACCCCCTTGACAAGCATTGTCACGCCCGTGAACAATGAAAGAGAAAAATGTCAGGCGCAATTTTTTGGTTGGTACAACGGCTAGTTTCTTATTTAATGCACCCCAACGGCTATATTCAGCCATGAGAGTATAAATGGAAGTCATTTATGCATTAAGGAACAAGAGGATGATAAGAAAAACAAAATATTAGCATATACTTCAAATCACAAGTTATCTTGTACTTTCACACTTTGAGAATAAATAAATTCTCTGTAAAAATCTTTTTGCTTCTCATAATTGAGCAATAAAGATTTATAAGTGGTTCTCTCTGTAATCTTTACTCAAGTGAGCTTTGGGTAGTTCTGGGTTAAGAGTAGAACACTTGTAAGGGTTAGTTGTGTAAACCTCCAAAACACAAAGTGTAGGTTGTTTGTGTGAGCCTGTAAAACACAAAGTGTAGGTTGTTTGTGTGAGTCTGTAAAACACAAAGTGTAGGTTGTTTGTGTAAGCCTGTAAAACACAAGGAATTGGTTATTGTGTGAGCCATTAAAACACAAGGGATTTCTGGATTAGGTGTGAGTCATTGTGAGAAATACCATAGTTGGGAGTGAGCTTGTAAAACTCCATTGTAACACTTAGTGTGTTACTGAAAATCCCAATTGTGATTGGGGAGATGAGTAAGGTTTGTTAACACCCGAACCTCTATAAATCTGTGTGTCAAATTTTCTCTATCCCTTCTAAAATTAACTGTCTATTTCCGCACTTTAAAGTTTAATTTTTAAAACTCCAATTCAACCCCCCTTCTTGGCTTAATATCTGGGCAACACCTAAATAATATTCCACCAATAATGTGCATAATGAATAAACATATATGGCAGTGAATAGTTTCATCATCTGTATTAGTTGGGAGATGATCAAACTGTTCAGCAAGTCAACCTCCAAAACACAAAGTGTAGGTTGTTTGTGTGAGCCTGTAAAACACAAAGTGTAGGTTATTTGTGTGAGCCTGTAAAACACAAAGTGTAGGTTGTTTGTGTGAGCCTGTAAAACACAAAGTGTAGGTTGTTTGTGTAAGCCTGTAAAACACAAAGTGTAGGTTGTTTGTGTGAGCCTGTAAAACACAATGAATTAGTTATTGTGTGAGCCATTAAAATACAAGGGATTTCTGGGTTAGGTGTGAGCCATTGTGAGAAACACCATAGTTGGGAGTGAGCTTGTAAAACTCCATTGTAACACTTAGTGTGTTAATGAAACTCCCAATTGCGATTGGGGAGATGAGTAGAGTTTGTTAACACCCGAACCTCTATAAATCTGTGTGTCAAATTTTCTCTATCCCTTCTAAAATTAACTGTCTATTTCTGCACTTTAAAGTTTAATTTTTAAAACTCCAATTCAACCCCCCCTTCTTGGCTTAATATCTGGGCAAGACCCAAATAATATTCCACCAATAATGTGCATAATGAATAAACGTATATGGCAGCGAATAGTTTCATCATTTGCATTAGTTGGGAGATGATCAAACTGTTCAGCAAGTCACCTCAAGTTCAACTTCGAACTCTTAATGACATCATTTGATGGTCTCACTCCTAATAATCTTTCACACAACTAGATCCAATCATGGTGGTCATATCTAATCACTAGTGTGCCATCAATAGGTAAACCAGTCTGAATAGTTACATCTTGAAGGGTAATGTATATCTCTGCTTCAAGAAAGTGAAAGGTAAGAGTCATAGGTCTCAATCGCTTGACAAAAGTAGTGATAAGATGTCAATCCAACTGGAAGAATCCAAGTCGAACTACTCCTAAAAATCTTGTCTACTAAAGCAGGTCTCGAATACGAGCATCTATATCCTCTATGTGCAATAATGTAGACGCTCGACGACATATGAGTAGCGGAGATTGAAGTTGATCATACCAAATAGTCTTTGATCTATGTATGTGTTGTAATCTTAATAGTGATGGATCAGATGGACCAAGTTGTATTACATCTCTCCTATAGGTCTCCATACCTGAAAAACGTAAAAATTATGTTATTGGAATAAATAAATTAGATTTCATTTTTTCAACAACATGACTTTCAATTGCATTTAGTTATTTTAATTTAAGTTATAATTATCTGATAAATAATACAATATGAAAATATCGATAATGATATAAACAAACAATATTGGATCCAAATAATACTTTATAGTGTTTTATTGCAATTAATTATGAATAAATGTCTAACATATAATCTGAAAATCTCGCTAATGATATCAATTATTCTAGTTAAATTGCATATTAATTGATATGGGCATATTACAAATACAATATTTATAGTGTTGTCGTTAGAAAATTAAGATATTCTAAGAAAAGTCTATGATCCAAGGTTTCACGATTAATGTAAATACATTGCTAATTAAATATAAAGTAAAATACAATAATCAAATTTTCTTTTCATTTGCAGTATAACTTCTACTATGTGGCGGACAAGTTTTAACATTATATTTAGGTTTACCACATAATTTACACATGTATCCATGCTTAGTAGTGACTTTGCAATCCATTTTTATTTATGATTTGTGATGTCTTTAGACGACCTTTTTTCCGAATCGTGGTAGCATATGGAATTAAAGGCAACTCATAACATGGGAGCCAATAGTCAAGGTGTCTCAGAGGAAGGAAGCCCACTTGATAACACTTCATTGTGCATTACAAAGTATAATATGGTGCAATAAATTGAAAATGGTTTATTTTATTGCTTAAGCAACCAGAAATTGTGTGGTATCTTTGCCAATTGAAATTTGCTACAAGTGCATGTACCTTCAAACAAATTAACGACCTGCTCATTTGCTCATTTTCTTTTGCTGTTTTTAGGAGTTGCAATGATAGAGAAATATCATTTTTCTCTATCATAGCAACCCTTTTATTCAATAACTTTTGCCAGTTTTCACAATACAGAGTCTCATCTTCAATCTTCCTGACATCTTTTGATCATCTCTCATAAAAAAAGATCTACCATTTTTTTGAATAGCCCATTTATTAAAGAAGTGATAGGCATGTCTCACATTTTCTTAATCATGTCATTCATTAAATCGACAATATTGGTAGTCATACTCCCATATTGTTTTCCCCTGTCATGTGAACGAGTCCACATATGTAAGGGGATCCTCTCAATCTAATTTTTCGTTCCAGACTCCACTTTATATATATTTTCCATCGCACTTTTAAACTTTCTCTTATGGTGTTCGTACCCTACATATAAAATATAGCGAGACAAATATTATTTATTTAAACATCAACACAGTAATATATAAATTATAATGTATTTAATGGGAAGAAGATAATCTGCTTTTTTAAGAGAGTCCTTCAGTTTATTGTTCTTGAATTTTTTATTAAAATTGTTTACTACATGACGAATGCAATAACGGTGAGCATACATCTTCCATCAATCATATTGCATTGCATGAATTATTCTAATGTGACGGTCACTAATCATACACATATCTTCATTTTTTATCACATGCAATCTGATGTTATTCATAAACCAGCTCTAATTATCTTTATTCTCTTTTTCGACAATGGCAAATGCAATAGGAAATATCTTATTATTTCTATCTAATGCAGATGCAATAAGTAAACATCCTCTATATTTTTCATATAAAAATGTTTCATCCACATATATTACTGTCCTACTATATTTAAATCCTTCAATGCAAAGTTTGAATATCCAAAACATCATTCTGAATGCAAGACATGTTAGATCCATATAATTTTGAATATAATGAGGATTGTCATCAATTACATAACGGGAACTAGGATTAGCACTGATAACAGCAGACATCCATTGACGAAGTTTTTGATATGACTCATCTCAATCTCCAAACAACTTATCAATGACTAACTATTCAACAAGCCATATTTTCTTATAAGAAGGGGTATAGTTGAATGTCTTATGGATGCTAGCCACTAATGCACTAATTTTGATATGTGGTGCTCCCGGATAATATCCTTAATATAACTGCATATCAATTATGAATCAAACTATCTATGATAGTGTAACCTACCAGAACTAGTGCAAGTTTAAGGGTCGTTATACCTAGTTATCTCCCAATAGACTGCCTCTGATTTTTTAGTTGCACGCAATCTCCAATTGCTCCCACTCTCTCTCTTTTTACATTTCAGTACAAATGTATTTTGTCTAGCAATGTCAGTCATATACTCTTGATTTTGACATAAAGCGTACTCCTTTACTACAGCCCGAACAACGTCCTTAGAATGAAAAATCATTCCCTTAATCAACTCATTTGTTTGGTCTCATATTGGCATGCTACTATCTTCTGCATAAGGATCAGCATGCATTGGATCACACTCTGTGCCCCCTAAATATTCACCACTAGAATCACCAATAGGAGTTGCCTCTATTAATATGTTGCATTTGTCGTCATCATCATCATCTTCTTCTTCTTCACCATCTTCATCTTTCATCTCATCATATTCATCAATATCAGAATCATCATCATCCACCTTAGCATTAACCCCGTCACTTCCCATTTCATAACCCTTCTATTCATCATCTTCCACCTCATCAGCATCCCCTCGTCATTCTCACATTCTTCATGAGCATTAAAAGGTCCAATAACATAATTTGACTGTATATTCATTTCTTGAGTTTCAACATACAACTCAATATAATTTAAACAATAATCATATTTCTCATGATATGTATACACCGCAATTATGTCATCATCATCCCAAATGTCAATACAGCCAAATTTGACATTTCCATCCATCACTCTCTTCGAACTCTTTATTATAATTTTCAATATAGTTCTTGGAGTGTTATATATTCTTATTGCATTCTTTAGTTTTTCTACAAGTTCTTGCATACATATTTTATCTTTACTCCTGATCATTTTCGAGAAACCATTTTCATAATCAATATCAAACTCATTATGAATTATATTTCTAGCCCAGTAAGCAACGATAGAAGGTAGACATATCATGTTTATAGACTACAAATTAAATAAGGCAAAATTTGTAATTAATTTTCTAGTTATATTAAAACATTATCAGCAATGGTCAAAAAATAATGCAACTAAATATTTATCAAATTACAATGATAAAAAATACAACAAATTAAATAAAATACTGGTATTTTAGTATTTTTTTTTTAAAATTACATATAACATACAAATTAAATACAATAATGCAACTACATATATGTATTGATGAAGAAAATAATACAACTAAATACTTATCAAAATTGCATTCAACTTCATATTTTAATGGCAATTTTTTAGTAATTTATTTAATAAATACAAAAAAATATATATTTCAGTTGTTTATTTTAATGGAAATTTTTTTAGTTGTTTATTTTAATGGTAAATTTTTTTATAGTTATGGTAATTAAAATTATATATTTTTTAGGTATTTTATTTAATAATTACAAAAAAATTCATAGTTTAACAATAAATAATAACAATTATAAATAATAACAATAAAATTTTGAATTTTTTTTATTAAACTATATATAACAATAAAAAAATAAATGAGACTATAAAATTATATATATTCGTAGTTTAATTTAATGACAATGTTTTAAATTTATATATTTTGTAGCTTATTTTAATGACAATTATTTTACTAGTTTATGATAAAAAAACAAAAAGTATAACAATATTTAATTTCTTATAACATTTTGAAGTAGAAAAAAAAAATCAAAATTTTCTAATATTATTAATTTTACTATGCATAATGTTAAACCTTTTTGCATTACTTTGCACACATAAAATAATGTTAATATTAATTTATTTTTAATTGCCATAATTGTTTTTAATATTAAGTTTATTATTATAAAAGTATTTTATAAAATACTTCTAATAGTGTTAATATTAATTTATCTTTAATTGCCAAATAATGTTAATATTAAATTATGTTTAAATTAATAAAATACACATATAAAAGTGAAGCAATTGTATCAACGGTCAATTTAAAATATAATTTTTAGTGATAATAAAAATTCTAATAAATGGTGATAAATTATATTTTCATCTTAAAAAAGTTAACCTCCAAAATATTTTATATTGAATTTTCCTTTAAATAAAATAGTGACAAATTTGCATGCACCATCACGAAATATTAAATGGAAGACGAAATAGTTTTGTAGCTATAAATTCAACAAATTAGTAAAGTTCAGAAATAAAATTTTGTCTCCATATTAAATAATGATGGATTTGTGTGCATGGTCACTAAATATAAATATTTAAGACATATTTTTTCACTTATCCATGCAGCTTATTAATGATGAATTGTTATCTAATCATATAAAACTTGTATTAATGACAATGAACATTGTCATAAAATTATATTTTTTTTGTCCTTAAAAAATTTGGCTCCAAAACTTTTGATAAAATATTTTATCAAAAAATAAAATTGTAACACATTTGTATTCATCATCACTTAAGGTGGCCAAGGATTATGAAATGATATTGTTACAAATTTGATCAACTAATTAATAAAAAAAATATAATATTGTCATCAAAAGAAAATTTTGGTGACAATAAATATTGTCACGTTCGCAATCTAAACTCTGACCGTAAATGTGTATTTCGGTTATCTGTAACACAATATAGAATCGTACTGATTAGAGTCTAAATACGTATAAATAAGTGTGAAAAAAATTATTTTTATATGATATAAAAATATCTAATACGAAAATTTAATTCAATTTATCAATTTTTGTGATTTCGTGATTAGCACGTAAATCGAGGCAATATATCATATTTGAAATATGTGATTTTTTTCCGACGATAAAAATATGATTTAAGTATATCAAAATATAAAAAAAATATTATTTTAAAGCAATGGATGCAGTTATAAAATAATATTTTAAGATTTATGACCCGAATGGTATAAATATTATCTCTAGTGCGGGTTTATGATCCAATTTTCTAAATGGGAGCTCAAGAGAGGCATTCACGATCACAAGGGTGTTGATGTGATTGAAATTAAATTCTAAGATTTTAAAAACTGATAATTTATAAATCGGACTACATATAAAATTTTATAGCTATGATTTAGAAAAAAAAGACTAAATCGCAAAAATATAATTTTCATACCAGTTATCGTTTTACAAAATTGAGAAGACCATTTTGAAAAGAAAATTTTTTTCACGATATTGGCATATTTAATTTAAGAAAATAAATTTATTCAATGATTAAATTGAAAAATTGAAAATTTTGGTGGAAAAAATCTGAAGTCAAAGTTTCTTTTGCATTAATTTGGATAAAAGCCAAAATATCTTCTTAATTAATTTTAATTGACCAATAGGAACTTAGATTGAGTTTAATTAAGATTAAGTAAATATTAATCAAGTATAAAAGGAAAAAAAGGAAAAAAGAATAATGTCATAAAAAAAGGGTCATCTCTTCCACTTTCCCTTCCATGGCCGAACCTCTCCCTTTCCCTTCTCTTCATTTTCTTTCATTTTATTTCCTTAATTCATAATATTCAAGTATTAAGGAGCAAATATTTAAGTGGAAAAGGGAAATAAATTTATTTGGAACTAAAAGAATTTGGCAAAAATTCCAAGAAAATTTGAGGTAAGATTTTCATCATTTTTTCTTTCAAAATTTTATGAATCGAAGTTGATTTGAAAAATTGTTGTAAGTTGATTTTGAGTTTGATGATGATTAATTTGGAGTTAAATTAGTATTTTGAAAAAATTAAGATTTTGTAAGAAAATTATGAAAAAATTAGAAAAAAAGAGAAAATGAGTAGAATGAGGTTTGAGTATGATGGATATGATGGAAAATTTATGAGAATAATTTTTAGAAATTTTTACGGAATTATTGGGAATTTTTCATAATTATGGCCAAATTGTTAAAAAATTATATTGAAAGATTTGTGCCTTAAAATGATGATAATGAAGTTATATGGAGTGTTTGGAAGTGAAAATTAATTTTTGGAAAGAGAGAAAAATTTAATAAGAATTTTGGTGAATTTTTGGATTTTTGGTATAATTATTGAAAATTTTATTGGGAATTATTGAATGTAATTTTAGTGAAATTGGTGATGATAAATGAAAGATAATGGGTCAATGTAATTGTAGGAATTTAATTGAAATTTTTAGACATTTTATTGAATTATTAGGAATTTTTGAGTTGGAAGTAGATTTTTGGAAAAAAAAATAGAAAATAAAGATATGAAGAAAAAATTAAATAAATTAAAGAGAAATATTTAATTAATTTGAAAATTTTGTGTTAGTAATATATCGCGTAAAATAAAGCTGATAGAAAAATACCCATAAATTTGAAAGTCGAGTAAATTAAATCGATAGTTTAATTTCTATCTAAATTTAGTAATTTTTATTGCATCGGTAACAAATTAGAAATTTAATAGTTATTCAGATTTACTGTCAGAGCAAACATTAGGAGTAAGTAGATGATCGACAGTCTCCAACAAGTTACCGTAAAAATCTATGCATTAACTTATAATATAGGTCAATTGTGATTTAAATTAATTTTTATATATTTTTTGCATGAAATAAAATTACATTTTAGGAAATAATTATATATAACATTTATGAAAATATTAAATGTTTAGAAAGTTATTGAAAATATATTTTATGATAAAAATAAAATGTTTGGTAAAGAAATTGTAGTGGTATGAAATAAATACTTTTATATTAGATTTTAATGAAATAAATTTATGTTCCCCTTTTTGGTGAATTTTTTTTATGTTGTTGAATAATTATATAAGAAATTAATAATGTTTGTATCTATAAACTTTTTAGTAAGATAAATGTTCTAATATTTTATATATGTCGATAAACTCATATATTAGCATAGACAATAAGCTAAGGAACTGTTGACATGTCAATAGGGTAAAAGCTTCATGGTTTAATAATGGTTATCTTGGTCATTAGAGATATTATATGACTCATACATTATTTAATTACCAATCATATTGTTATTTTGGATCAAAACTGGTCATGTAGTTATTTTGGATAATATGATATTATTTTGGATTATATGATTATATTTAACCCTAATCCTGTGATTATCTTGGATCCTGAGATTTTTGTCATTTGACAATATCCCTTGTTTCTCTAGAGATAGGTCTACGGTCTATTAATATATGAGTTGGATAAAATTTTTATTTTAATGAATGATTAAAATTTTATTACATTTATTATATACTTATGGTATTAACACCAATGACTTTGATATTATATACATTTTTGGATTTTTGGCATAATTATTGAAAAATTTATTAGGAATTATTGAATGTAATTTTGGTGAAATTGGTGATGGAAAATGGAAGATAAATTAATTAAGATACAACTAATTATATATTAAAAATTATGATCATAACAGCCATTCTTACATCTTAAATGAATTGCAAATGTTGGGCGGAGAAAAAAATGAGAAAAGGATAAATTTCTCATTGTCTCTTGCTTCGTCTTGAACCCTCTCAGTTAACATTTCTCAGCAAATATTATTAGCACCAGTTAGAGGAGGGGGGAAAAGGAAAAGGTAAAAGGAAAGCAAAAACATTTTCATGGTCCTCACCATTATTTTGTTTATTTATTATGTAATTCAGGAATAAGATGAAACCTTGTCATTTTAAAACTAATTTGAGTTGTTAAACACAAAGTTTCAACTTGGAGATCTTGAACTCAAATCATGGCAAGGTGGACAAAGATTTGTGTATTGAGGAAGGGCAAACTCAGGTTGCAGTCCTATAATAGAAAAAGATGAATGTGATCCAAGCACTAGCTAATGTGATGGGCTTCCAAGACAACATGGAAGCAAAATCTATGACCACTGTTTTACCAGCTTCTGTTTTTATGAACTGTCTTATCACTGGCAAACAGATAATCAGTAGATCCATGTTGAAGCTGAATATCAAGCATGACACTCTCAACCTACTTCTTTGGCTTCACTGGCCATTGGAGGATATAGACGTTACCTCAAATACTGCTACGTACTGCCATTGTGAAGATCAAAGTGCTATTCAAATCACCTGTCATAATGTTCTTCACGAACACTACGTGCCAGATTAGAACGATTGCCATATTGTACCCAGACTATCCACGTATTATGTTAAAGGACTACAATTTTTTCTTTTCATTTACTTCAATTGATCAGGCAAATTTTCTTAAGAAAATAATCAGACAATTGATTCATTACAAAAAAAAATTGCCTATAAGTACCTTTTCCAATATCAGTCTTTGAAATTCAAGTTGACCGCTAAGTACATCTTTTGAATTTGAGGGAAAATGTTAGGGAAAATAGAGATAATATAAATATAAACAAGTAAGTGTAAATAGAGTTAATATAACTATAAACCAGACAATGTGAATTTTCCATCCACACAAGAATGTCAACAGTGATGCTAGTTGTTTATATTTGCAATGAGAAAAAATGACAGATACCAAAAGTATAAAAATTCCATTGTAAACCCACTGATCACAAACTTTTTTGACGACTTACACAAGGGGAATATATAATCTGTTGAAATCCACATGAATCAGAAAGCACACCGTTCTTCCACTGAATTTACAGATTTCAAAATATCCAGCACAAAACATTATGTTTTTCAGTCCTGCTCTTCAAATGAAGAAACCGAGTTACCATAAGTTCCCACAAGATACGACCATCAAAGTCAAGCCTGCCACTCCTAGACACCAAACAAACCAGCAAATTATGGCAAGTCCAATCATCAAAAAGAAACATAAACAGTCCATGATCATTCTTCTATATAATAATAACCCAAATTTCTAAATTAAACATTCAGCATCTAATTTAAACCAACTATCCAAATTCACATTGAAAACCACAAATTTGAGACGGAGCAAAAAAAAAAACGAACATGTAACTTTCAATCAACAAAGAAGAGTAAGACAAACCCAGAAAAATCGATCTCATACCTGAGGCGAAAGTCTGAAGGGTCTGAACTTAAGACACCCAAGTGGGAGGGGAGTAGGAAAATTGTTTTGAAGAGGTGGAGATGAGATGGTGATCATTTGAAGGAGCATTTTTCTTTTGAATTGATATGTGGGTAAGAGAAGCAGCAGCTCAAGTAGCCTCGCCAGTCATAAACCGACCACCTATAGCTTTGTTGGGCTGTGTGAATTTTGGGGTTTCTCTTTCGAATGTAATCATTGCAGAGTTGGGTGGTGGTTGAAGATAAACTGATAAAGTTGTCCAAGTAACCGATAATGCAAGCAAGATAAAGGCGCAATTTGGCTCTACAGTTTCTTATCCTTACGCATAATTAATTAGTTCATTACTCGGGATCCGTTTAGAAAAAAAAAATCTATTTTTAAATTTTTAAAATTTTAAAAACTGTTTTTAAAAAAAACAAATAAATGGATGATTTTTTAAAAAAAAATTTATAAAAAATTAAAAAAATTAATTAATTATATCAAAAAAATTTAAACTTAATTTTTGGATACCAAACAGCAATTTCAAATACTAACTTTACTCTCTAGTCTCTACTTGCCTCCAATAACAATAGACCAACTTCTTTTTGACACAAATTTAAAAATTTAGCTACGGTGTTTGAAACTATAAATTCTAGTTATTTTCTACTTGAAGAAAATGTTTTATCTTTTTTCAGATTGCTGGATTATATTTTTTTCTAATATATTTATCCATTTATTAAAATACATTCAAAATTAAAAAATGATAAGTAAATTAAATGTGACTAAATAAAAAAATTAATAAATCAACTATGTAAAGAAAATCAATTATAATTTAAAAAAAATAAGAAAATAATAATAAATATATTATTGTGGGACAAAAAAAAGCAGCATATATGTATACATTTCTTGAATAATTCTGGTCAATAATATTCTTCTCAACAACAAAAAAATCTTCCAATATTGAAAAAGAACCAATTTCTTCTAATTTATGAACTAACATATTTAGGTTATATTTGGTAAAACTAGCTGCAAACTAAAAATATAGTTGCAAACTGATAATTCAGTAATTGAAAATATGATAGCTGATAATATAGTTGATTGAATTAAAAATATATGGTAAAATTAGCTGAAAAGTTAGCTAAAAATGTAAAATGATATGTTTATATTAATTAAAAACTCTATATAAAATCTATTTAAATACACAATATTGTATCTTATAGCTTTATTGCTCTATAATTTCATATAATTCTTTTCTAGGGTTTTAATGTCCATTAACCTAGAGAGAATTGACTTCCACCACTCACACGAGGAGAAGTATCAGTCGCCAAAAGTTTGTTTGTGTGTGACTAATTGCGCCGATCATAATTTCCAACAGAATCTCACAAGCTAGCACAAAAGACATTTTTTTATCACCATTTTTTGAGGTTCGTGTTTCAAATTCTCTTTCCAGTCATTCCGACCTTAACTATATTGTGTTGGGACTATTTGAGCTGGTTGGATTTTTCATGTTTTCTTTGTGAATTACTATTATGTTTATTTCTCGGTCTTTATTGCAAGTTACAATAACTGGAAGACAACCTTGACTAGCTCTATTAGTGAAGACTCTACCATATCATAAGAAAATATTTATAGTATGAATTTCATCTTTTCAGTAATCTTACAAAATGAGGCACTAATTCACTTCAATTGAACATTCACCGACTTAATATAAAAAATTATTGGAATAGTCTCAAGCTATCCGTTTGATTTTGGAAGGCAAAGGGAAGCTTGATTATCAGATAAGAGAAGTAGCAAAACCAGCAAATGAGAATCCAACTCTTCGGACCTAAAAATCAAAAAATTTCTTAATTATAGCATGGTTAGTGAATTTTTAAGGAACCAACAATTGGCAAGTCATTTATGTTTCTGTCAGTTGCTAAGGATGTTTGGAATACAGTTAGGGATATATATTTTGATATGAAAAATTCCTCATAGATTTTTGAGCTAAAGTCTAAACTTTGGCATGCAAAACAAGGTGATCGAGATATAACCTCCTACTACAATGAGTTGATGACTTTGTGGCAGGAATTATATCTATGTTCTGATGATTTATGGGAATGAGTAAGTGACAATGTCATATTTATGAAGAGACAAAAAAAATGATTGTATCTTCATGTTCCTAGTAGGACTAGATAAGGAATTAAATGAAGTGCGGGGCAAAATCCTTAGAAAAACTCATCTACCAACAATTCGTGAAGTTTTTTCAGAAGTTAAGAGAGAAAAAGTACGACAGAGTGTTGCTTGAAAAATTTGCTCTTATCTCAGAAATGGATAGTTTTGCTCTTGCAACACAATATTTCAGAAAGAAAGGAAAAACGATGGCAAACAATTGTAGTGTAATCACTGCAAAAAAACCATAGCACACATGAGAATTATGCTGAAAAATTCATGGCAAATCAAAAAATTTGAAAAATTCTAATGGAGTAAGCCCTGCACTTCAGGCGAGTGTCTCAGATCAAGAGCAATCTTCTTCAAGTTCATTTCCTTTTACCAATGAATAGATAAACCAACTGTACAGGCTTCACGAGTATCAAAAAAACTCCTTGTTCTTTATCTCAAAAAGATAACTATTTACAAACTGTTTTTATTAGTATTAATTCTAATCATATATGGATTATTGATTCTGATGCAACTAACCATATGACTGGATTATCCAGTCTTTTCTCTTCATATAATCCTTGCATAGGCAATCAAAAAATTAAAATTGCATATGACTCTCTTTTAGGCACTGCAGGAAAAAGTTTTATTATATTGTCTTCATCATTTACTCTTCATGATTTTCTTCATATTCCCAAACTCTATTGTAATATGTTATTTATCAATAAGCTAGTTCATAACTAAAATTGTCAAACTAATTTTTTTTTCCAACTCACTGTGTTTCACAATTTGACTTCAAGAAGGATGATTGGCAATGCTAGACAAAGTAAATGACTTTATTTCTTAGATGATGGTTCTAAGTTAGGGCAACAATTCCACCAAATAAGTATCTGCTTTGAATATAGTTTTGTTTCTAATAATAATGTTAAACTATGACATTTTAGATTAAGTCATCCGAATTTTAAATATTTTAAATATTTATTTTCTAAGTTATTTGATAATAAAAATTCAACTTTGTTTCATTTTGAAATATGTGAATTTGTAAAATATCATCATACTTCTTTTTCTTCACAACCACACAAACCATCAAAATCATTTACTATGATTCACAATGAAGATAAGTACACTTTCTCGTAAGAAAATTTGTTCACTACTTTTACTGATGACCATACTCAATTTTGCTAGGTATTTATATTAAAAGAAAAATCTAAAGTTGAAAAGGTTTTTAAAAATTTCTATAATATGGTGCAAACTCAATTTCAAATTAACATACAAGTTTTCAAATGTGATAATAGAAAAGAGCATTTCAATATGGTCTTGGGAAATTATTTTCTATAAAAATGTATAATTAATCATAGTTCTTGCATTGATACACCTCAACAAAATGGAGTTACTGAAACAAAAATAGACATTTGTTGGAAGTGGCTCGTGGGTTAATTTTTACAACTAAAGTTTCTAAGTATTTGTGGGGAGATGTTTTAACTGCGTCATACTTAATAAATAGAATGTTTTTCAAAGTTTATAATCTCAAACTTTTTTTCAAGTTTTCACAAAAAAAATTTCTCATGTAAGACTTTATGCAGATCTTCCTCTAAAAGTATTTGAATGTACAATTTTTGTTCATGAATATAGAAAAATTGAAAATTTTAAAACCAGAGCTATAAAGTGTGTTTTCATTGGTTATTCCTCATATTAGAAGGATTATAAATGTTTTGATCATATATCAAAAAAATTTTGTCACAATGGATTAGGGATGACAATTGGACTCGCCTCCACGATGCTCCACTCCGAACGGAGTGGATTTTTTTATAATTTTTATTTTCCACTCTAACTCTGAAATATTTTGTTACGGGGATGGTATATGCATCTTTTGCCCAATATATATATATAACTAGTTAATTAAAATAAAAAATATATATTTTTAATATTAAAATAAAATAAATATTTTAATAAAAACCAAAGAATTGGGCGGGCTTGAAGATCCTCGTCTCTATGTAGTGAGGGGATGAGGATTAAAAAGAATTCAATGGGGTACGGGAATGAGGTGGGATTTTGAGGACGGGAACGGGGATGGAAAACTCTGCCCCGTTGTCATTCCTACAATGAATGTCACTTTTTTTGAAAAAATAACTTTTTTAAGGATATTCATCTTTAAAGGGAGACTTGCAATGAAGATTCATTTGTCAGCTATTATGATGACGTCTTTTTTTCATATAATGTAATTGTTTTCCAAAATTTTGAGTCTAGTGCACCTACAGCAGATGGCCAAAATTTATGTGTTGAAACTCATCTTACTATAAGTGATGTTTCTCATACGTCTAAGCCTACATTGGAAAATTAAAATTCTAAACAACCATCTTTGGAAATTGAAAATAAAGGACAACTTACTATAATGTCATAACATGATAATATTATAGCAACAGACAATAGATTCACAGAAGGTGGCCAAACTTAGAAAGAGATTGTTTACTCGAAGATAATATAAGCAAAGGAAAAATGAATTGGCTTTTCAGCATAACCATAATTCCGAACTAAAGAAAAATCAATACAGGTAATTCTCATTTTTTTCTTGAGATCTCTGATTTTGATATTTCTATAGCTCTTCGCAAATGAATCAGATTTTGCACTAGATATCATCTATCTAAATTTATGTTATACTCAAATTTATCTACATTTTTTTATGCATTCACATTTAAATTGTCTAGTATAGAAATTTCTAGTAGTATACAGGAGTCTTTAAAAATTTCAAAATGAAAGGAAACAGTACTTAAAGAAATGAGAGCTCTAGAGAAGAATAATACTTGGAGTGTTATGGCATAGTTTGCATGAAAAACTACTGTAGGTTGTAAATGTGTTTTCATTATAAAATACGACTCTGATAGTTCAAGAGAAAGATACAAGGTCCAATTGATAGCTAAGAAATTTATCCAGACATATGGCATAGATTACTATGAAATCTTTGCTCCTATTGCAAAATTGAACATAGTAAGAGTACTTTTATCTATTACTACTAATCTAGATTAACATTTGCAGCAATTAGATGTGAAGAATATATTTCTCAATTCTTGAAAGATATTGATATGAATGGTTCTAGATTAGACAAAACTCCTATGGATTCCAATGTAAAACTTGGGAAAAAAGAAAGTGTTTCTATTGATACAGGTAAATATCATAAACTAGTTGAAAAATTAATCTATTTATTTTATACTTGACTGGATATCATTTTTGTAGTCAGTGTTATTAGTCAATTCATACGTGTACCTTATAAAAAACATCTTGAGGTGGTATACAAAATTTTAAAATATTTGAAGTCTACTCCTATAAAATGTTTATTTTTAAGAAGACTAATCATATGAGTATTGAAGTATTTACAAATGCAGATTGAGTTGATTTTGTAACTGATAAAAGATCTACTTCGGGATATTGTACTTTTATATGAGAGAACTTAGTTATATAAAGAAATAAAAAAATAAAATGTTGTTGCCCGGAGTAGTGCAGAGGCTAGATTTCGAGCAATGGCTTAAGAAATTTGTGAGTTATTGTAGATACAAAGAGCTTAAGAGGAAGGTGAAACTTCCTTTTAAATTATACTAGGATAGTAAGACTGCAATAAGTATAGCTCACAATTTTATATGGTACGATAGGACGAAATATATTGAAATTAATCAGCACTTTATGAATGAAAAACTTGAAGTTTGAACTATTTATTTACCATTTGTTCATTCTAATAATAGACAACTGACATTTTGACCAAATGTATTGCAAGGCATAACTTTAAGCACTTGATAAGCAATCTGGATATGATTGATATCTATGCACCAACTTGAGAGAAAATGTAGAAAAAATAGGGATTTAATTTTAGAAAATTATAAATATTTTCTTTTGTATTTTTTATTTTCTTCCTTTGTATTCTTTGATTCTAAGGAAAGAAGTCTTATATAAACTTTTGTATTATTTTGTAAATGAATAAGAATCAGAGAGTAAATTTTTGTCTCTATTTTTCCTTCAAATACAAATGAATTATATAATATATATTATATTAAATAATATAAGAAGTCCTATATAGCTAGAAGTAAAAATTGCAATCTACTAGTTTATAAGTTGAACGCTAATTTTACTATTTTTTCGGAGAAGATTATAATTTAGTTTTTTTTCTAAATAATCTATTTTACCAAATAAAAATTATTGGTCAAACTAGAATATAATCTAGTTTTATATTACCAAACATTATCTTATTCTTAACTTTCTTGTAATTTTAATTTCTTAAATTGGTCTTTAGAACTTAGAAGATATAATTAATGAAACCTCCTTAATCCTCAGCTACATAATTTTCCTTATTAATTCGAGTTTCGCTACTTGTCTAAATTAGTAACCAATGACATGAAGGAGCAAAGGGTTCTGTAGTAATAAGAATAATCCCTTTGGACGGTCAAATTTTTTTAATTGTAATTAATTAACAAATTGAAAAGATATAGTTGCAGCAGTACTGATCAGCCAATCCAAACTGACAAATTCCTGATGTGCTACAAGTTCACAGTAGTGCACTTAATTTGGAGCCATAGCTGTTGCTACGATATTACAGGATTCAGCAGCATTTCGAGAATTATCCATTCTGAAATGTGCACTTAATTTGGAGCCATGGTATATTATAAGCATTACAGAGTAAATTCGGAGACTTTATTTCATAGAGGTAAAAGTTACAGTGTCTTTTCTAAAATTGTTACCAGAAATTAGATCCTATCTAATCTCTCCATTCTTGAGCATCTGTAGTGAAAATAACAATTCCTTGTCCCTGAAAATTATATAACCCGAAATTGGATCCCATTCTCAGCTATAATTCTTCAGAGTACACATTAACTTTCAATGACATGCCTTCCTCATCGCAGGCCATGAAGCTAAAACCATTCTTGGCTGCTAGGTAGTAAAAAAATTGTGGGAGCTGCATCTTGTAGCAAAATCAGAACAGCAAACCTCAGATGTAGTAGCTAATTTCTTCTCCTTGCAGTGTTGCTCCTATAGATATTTCACAAGAGGCTGTGACCTTCACCATACTGCACTAAATTTTTTGTTCCCTAGCTCGTTGTTCACCTTTAGGAGACACTGCAACTGGATGAATCAAGAGTTGTGACAGAAAGATGTATTGTACACATTTTAATAGCAACTTCAAAACATTCCCTTGCTTCTAATTTTCAAATTAAGGACAAATACCTGCCTTTCACTCTCTACTTACAGAATAAGAGGGCAAAAAATCTCATGGAAGGTAGACTCCCTAATTACTAATTAGAAGACCACATTGGCTCCAATGTATGTTATGAGAAGTTAAATTCAACAAGGCCACGAGTAGTTATATTAAAAATATCATAGATTGTTTAAAGCCAAAAATATTTTAATAAAACTTACTACAGAAATGGAAATACAGATACATCTAATTAATATAATCAACGTTCTCCTATACGCATGATATTCTAGAATTCGACAAGCACTATTATAACATTTAAACTTTGCTATTAATGTGGAATATTCACATATCTATATGATGTAGAGACACATCACCAAGGTACACATAAATAACATAGTAGAATACTCATCTCAAAGGTGATAGTTGTTGTAATTCTATATCTTTTTACGTATGATTGATTTTCATGTAAAATGACCTTGCGAACAAAGGTACTGTGCTACACAGCAGCAGCAACATTGCAAGAACTATACCTTATCACTTTTATGCCTGAACTTCACTGGTGCAGTGAACATAGCATTTCTTAGAAGATAAACTTCCTCACCTCCTCTGTCAAAGGAATACAAAAAATTTAGTTGCATTAACAGCTAAGGGTTCTTCAACCAAACCATATGTAGAAATGGAACAAGATTCAGTCGAAAGTACCCAATCTGATAAGTAAGAAGATTATGGCAACAAAACTCCAGCCTATAAGTTTACTCTAAATCACTACTATTTAAAACCCAAAACAAGGGTGCATAATTTTCTTTTCATGAAGACTAGAAAGAGTCTGGAAGTCATTCTGGTTATCTTAAATTTCAAGTCATTCTGAAAAGAGTCTGGAAGTCATCCAGGTTATTTTAAATTTTGTGAAGACTAGAAAGAGTCTGAAAGTCATTCTGGTAATTTTCTTGTATTGAAAAGTTATAAGCTTACCACAGGGGGGCTCGATCATTTGAAGAATGAAACCTATTTCGGTGAAAGGGCATTTTATTCTCTTCCAACAGCTTCAAAAATTTAGATAAGATAATGGAATCATTGCATCTATCTCTGTCAATCAACCATTCCTCTTGAAGATGAACATTGGCATCCCTGTATAACAGGGTAATATGCAGACATAAGGAGGGTTGGGGGTGGCAGCATCCCTAACAAATGAATCTCTCTGATTTGTAAGAGTCAGGGAGGGTGCAACTCATGAAAGACAAAATAATGTGAAAGAAAAAGGAAGAGAAATAACAGATATCCAAATTTGTTGAAGAGGACTCGTACCTCCTCAGTGCAAGAACCTCATAATTCCTCAGCAAATAATCAGCATGCTTGGTGAGGGCATCTTGTGCATATTGTTTGCCCACAGTTCTTACTGCTGCTGCATTAAGTAAATTCTCCAACGAACCATGCTTCTTCAAAAGCTTAAGAGCAGTCTTTCGACCAAATCCAGGAGCCACATTTTGTAACCCAGGAACTCCATCAACCTCATCACCCACAATACATCCTGTTCAATTATAGATACAACAGAAATGTTGGACATTTAGAGATTGAATCAGGGGTTGGGAGGATGGGATTTGGAGCAGCTTTCAATAAAGGCTGACAAATTAGGCAGAACAACTTGTCTTAAGCCTAATATAGGAGTTTCCCACTGGACCTAAGGGTCATGTCCTCGGTGTTGGCAAATCCTCCATGTTTTAAGCTTGTCATTGTTCTTTCTTGGCCTTATTTATAATATCTGTTTTATTTCTTTAACGTAAATAAATATAATGAATGAACCAGTATAATGGATTGCTCAATTGTGAATACTTGGCATTTCTGGAGGATCTCGCTTTATAACCATGATATGGAAATTGAAAAAAAAATCTTTTTGAACTGTTAATTTATACTTGGTTGGCACTTGGCACCATGACATTGCACAATGTATGCTAACAATATGCACAAGTATAGTAGATAATGTAATAACATTAAGTGATATAGAACAACACTTTTGCGAACTTACTGAGGCTCAAATCAGTGCATGGGTCACAATTATATTGAGCAATGTAGTGCTTTATGGTGTAAAAGGACCATCGCTTTAGCTCAGTAACAGGAAAAACAATCTGGACATCTTCAGAAATCAATTGCTTAAAATCTTTATCAGGAGAGGCAATAACAACCCTGTATCTTCTTTGCAAAACTTGTTCTACAAGAGTAGCCACAACATCATCTGCTTCATAGCCTTCAACTTTTACAACCTGCATGATTTTGAATTTTTGATAACCAGACTAACAAAATAAAGGGCAGAAAAGTCAAAATGATCCACAGAGGACTGTAAAATGCTTAGTATTAAATTTGACTCTTCTATGCTCTTACTTTTGCATTGATGGTGATGGTGCTAGCAGCAACAAATAATCAGAATCCCCAATAAGATCAAACAAACTAATTTATAGCATAAAGCAGAAACATATCCCTTTCAGAACAGTTTCCATCCAATATTATATTTCTTTCTTTTTGGGATAAACTAATTAAAGCTTTTGCACCAAAATCAGTAGAGTGCCGCCTAATCATTGTTGAAAACAGTTTAATCACATGCCTACAATTTTTCCAATTATGTACTCACAGATGAGGATGAAAAATGTTTCAAAGGACCAACGATAATGTCTAACTAACAATAAAATAATTGGTCCAAGCCAAGTACATAGTGTAGAAGTCTTAACCTGGATACTTTTCCATAGAGACAGTCTTAGAAGAGAACAAATACATATCTATGTAAGTGTAAGCTTAGAAAACAAGAAACAGATATCTATACAATACAGAAAGTGAAGCTTTCCAATATTTAGAAAAAGAAATACAGAAACCTTCCCAAAATGAGATCAAATAAGGTTGAAGAAAATAAGTTGTTGAAAGCCTAACGGCAAAAGAATTTAGAAAATTAAGTATGAAGGTATAACACTTTAGCAATAGAAGCTTCACAAAAATTAAGACTAAAGAAGATTCACCCACTGGGACATTGCACTTTGTAAGAACATCCGTGACTATTTGTGACCTTCCAACATGATCCTTCGAGAATTTCTGAAATGCTGATAATTGGCTTACAAATTTTCTCCTATGTGCTTTATATGAAGGCAACAAACGTCTGCGATGCTCGTTACCCCCTTCTCCATCAAGAACCTGAAAATCAACACAACCAATTCTAGGCTCTATTATCGGGATATTTCAAGAGAATGACAACATGATTAGCCAGATAATCCTCCAAACAGCACAAAATGACACTAAGCATAATCATATTCAGGAATTTATTTCACGATGCCGGATCACAGTGTATTACTTAATAATGGTTTTGCTTTGTGAGAAACAGCATACATATATTATATCTTGAGTCGGGAAAAATTCCTTCCTTGAAATAGTTATGGGATACCCTACAGCAATTTGACAAGTTCAATAAAGAAAATGAGAAAGAAGACAATCCTACTTTCCAAAAATTTTATAAAACTTCCCATCTATTCAAGAGATGGGCAGAATTTGTCAGTTGGTAATCTGACCATCTCTGTGTCCCAATGCTAGGTGGTACCTAGGTTAACATGGACCCTTCAAACAAGTATTTGCCAATGACTAACATATGGAGCTACTGATAATGATACTGCTTCAAAACACCCCACACACAAGAAAATTTATCAAAATTTTGGTCCACAACCAAGTCGCTGAAACGTTTACCTATTATGCTAGTGCCTTAAATATTGCCTTGTAGGTTCTTTAGTTTCCTTTGTTGGATCGAACCTAGATTATATATATTTTCTGCTTTCTTATAATTAAACAATTTTCTCATAGATTCTAGTTCACATTTTCCTAAAGTAAAATAATTCAAAACTATTTTCTTGGCCAATATGAGAAACTACATGTTCAAAAAGCTTTCCTCATGGAACTACAGGAAAAAAACTATTATTAATATGCTCAAATCTTCAAAACAACATCACAATTCACTAAATGGCTAAACTTTAATAAAGTCTCCACTTGCACAGCATTAATGAACTAAACCATGACGCTATGCTCTCCCTGGATAAACAACTTACGGCAATAACAGGGTCACTAAGGCTGACTTGAGAGAAGAAAAGAGAAATCCAGTAAGCAAAAGAGCGCAAGCTCGGTGTACTTCCAGCATAACATAGTGGATTTACATCCAAGAAAAATACCCTTTTCTTGCCTGTACTGGACTCCTTTTTATTTCCTGAAATTTCATTTCTAGTAACCAAGTGCCCACCAACTGTTTGATTAAAAGACCCAGAAGAAGAAAGAGTGGAAGAAGAAACATCATTAATCTTCCATGCTTTATAATTGTTTGTTGCTTTTGCTCCCCCTGTCTTCTTTTTTAGATTCCAATTTGAAATGGAAAGGAATGGGCTTGGAAATAAAGAATGCTTTACACAGACATCAATGGGCATAGCAACTTCGACCATCTTTAACACTGACGTTTGCTATTTAGAGCATGATGATATCCTCTTTCGATTCCTATCTTGTGCCCATAAGCAGCTGTAACTTTTATGGTATTTGTCGGTAATAATCAGTCGCTATTTTAAGTTTTCCGCACCGATAAACTCTATAGGAAAAATCTGACCAACAATTGTTTGGTAGCTACACATTAGCTTAATAAAATGTACATTTTTTTAATTTTTTATATCATTTTAGTCATTCTTTCTTATATTTAAGGCTGTAGCCTGAAGTTACATTTTAACCCTCATTAAGTTTCGCCTTATTGGAGAAAATATTCTACCATAAAATATTTTTATTATTTTCCAGTATTTATATATGCAACAGAAAATAAATCAAAAAATATATTTTTTTCACTCCAAAAAAATAAGTCCAGAACATATTAACTTACCTAATAAAAAAAAAATGTGTACTTTTATTTTTTATAAATATTTTTTACTTTTCAATGCTTAAAATAATCAGTTTTATTTTTTCTTTTTCTTTTTTAATTTTTAAATCTGTGGTGGAATTGGTTTTTCCACTAGAATCGTTAACTTTACTTTTTTTGTTTTTTAAATGCCCACTTGACTAACGATATAAAATAATTGAAAAAAAAATAAAAATTAGTGTAAGCTCAGTATTAAACATCGAGCAAATAGTACAATTTCTGAAGTGTAAATAGCATAATTCTTTTTTATACATCAACAATAAAAATTTAGACAACAAAATTATAGTAAAAAATACATCAAAATCAATCTTGAATATATGACATTTTCTATTAATTATATGATTTTTATTATATTCTTGTATATAATTATTGATATTTATATGTCATTTTATATGTATAACCATATAATTACTAGCAATTATATAGTTTTTTGCTATGTTTTTTTAAATAATTATTGACAATTATATGTCATTTTATATGTATAACTATATAATTTCTAGCAATTATATGATTTTTATTATTTTTTTATATAATTGGTGACATTTATACATATAAAAGTAATTTTATTAGTATTACTTAGAAAACAATTTATTGTCAACCAAACACCAAAAAATATTTTTCAATTGGTTTCTAATGTTGCATCCAACATTGAAAAATATTATATTTTTTTAGAAAATAAGACAAATTATTTTCTATAAACAAATGGAAGCTAAGAATGAATATTTTTATTAACTCCTTAGTTTTGTTTTGGGCCTTGAAACCTTTATTTAAGCCTGTTAGTTACTAATGCCATTATTTTCTTTTCCCCTAATTTATTCATTGTGAAAGAGAAAAAATGAAAGATTGATTCATAATTCATGAATAGTTATGATGGAAGTCTAAAAAAATGAATTCACAAATGCATCATCTTGAATAGGCTTCATGCATTGAGCACACTAATTGGTTGATGCGCTAAATTAGTGATGCATGAGTATCGACTAACTAAAAAGGATTTGGAGAAAATTTTAGGTTGTTCAAGTGACGTTAATGTCAAATTGTATCCTTATCACTTCAGTTCTAGTGAACATGGTTCCTTGGTTTGTCACTATAAGCTCTGGTAAGCCATGTTTGAATATAATCTTATTTTTGATAAATTTCAACATGGGTTGTCAGGTTATATTTTTTAAAGTAGTCACTTCTACCCATTTGATGAAATAGTATATTGCCACCAAAATGAAATCATGTCTCCTAGATGATGTTGGGTGAATTTTTTCTATTACATCCATCCCCCAAGCTCTGAAAGGTCACAATCTTACTACTAAATGCAACTCCCTGCTTTTGTCATTATTAGCATCCTTTGTGTATTGGTGACAATATTTTTCAAATGTTAACCAATAAAGTTCATGCCTAACCACTTGCCACTTCATGGCTAAACCTGACTAATGTGTATTGGGTAATCCTTCATGTGTTTCAGCCATTACCAACATAACTTTCTTCATTGGCTCACATCTGAGCAATTCTTCATCTAATCATCTTTTATACAACTCATCTTCCACTAAGCATTATTTGCAAGTCAATTTTTTCAATGATTGTGGGACATTTGGATCAGAGTTGCTAATGTTTTTCTTGATTTTTTCTTGTCAATCTTTTTTGAAGTTCACACTTAAATTCAAAAATTTTCTCTTTTAGCCTAATTCCCCAATCACTAGTACACTGGTCAGTCTATGTATAACTACAAACTTTCCCCAATCTTTATAACTTGAACTAGTCTGGGCTAGTCACCAGTATACTACTTTTTCCCATTTAGTTAGTGCATTTTCTATCCCTAGTCATGAATTTTATTTCTACCTTCTCAAACCCTCTCATTAAATGTTGAGCTTTATGGACCTAAGGTTTAAGCATGACATTCTCTCACTTGTATTTTCTTGTTACATGATTCATGACTAGCAAAGAGTCCCCCCATATATTAACTTTCCTTATATCTGCAAGGATTTTGAAGCCAATAATTAATGCCTCATAATTTTGTCTCATTGTTTGTGCAAGAGAAATCTAAGGCATATATCAATTTTGTAGTCGTTTTCTCTAGGGAAGTAATAACTAATCTTACATTTGCCCCCTAACTCGTTCTTGACCAAACCACATTTCCTATTTTGCTTCTTCTACACAACCAACCTCTATGGCCTCGATCGCTTCTTCAATCTAAGTGGTAGGTTGGACTGCTAGAAAATATACTAAGGCATATCCTTTGACACCCTTTTTATGGTATGTACTATAGAGAAAATTCAGAAAAAGCAAGTGTCCACTTTACCAATCCACTATTTAAGAATGGCTTAGTCAGGATATATTTGATCACGTGGGTCTGGCTAACCATATGGATCACAACGGACACCATGTAATATCTCATATTTGTGCATATTTGATACAATGTCAACCCTAGCTTCTCAATTAATGAGTATCTCTCTCTTGTGTCAACGTGACCCAGCTTAAGTAATATACAACCCTCTCAACACCATACCTGATCTAACATTGATCCAATTAAATTTCTATTGCTAAAATATACAAGATCAATGGCTTTCCTAATTCATGGTGGAATCATCACAGGTGAATTTGTCAAAGTATTTCTTTGATTCATCAAATGTAACATCCTTGACTTTTCTCATATGCATTTTTGCAGCATCTCATTTGCGTATATACAGTTTGCATATACATCACTTGAACACATACATAATATGTGTAACACCCCATATTTTTAATTTTTGTTCAATTAAGATTTTTCTTAACTTATTGGGTGACTTAATAATTTTATCTGAGTAAAACTTCATTAAGATTTGAGGTTTGTAAAAAAATTACAAAATTGCCCTTGAGTGTATATATATAAAGAATTCAAAGATTAAAGTAATAAAAAAAATTTCATTTTCTCTCTCATTCTCCCTACACGATCACCATCTCCGTTCATCAACAAAACAACATCCGATCTTCATCAAATTTGAACCAGAAGTAGTTCTCCACGTCCTTATCACTCCGGTGACGTTTGATCTTCAAAAATCTGACCGGATTTTCGGGATCGGAGCAGCGAAAGTCGGAGTTCGGGCTGCCCTTACCATTTCGCATAGTTTCTAGCTTCTTTTCTTAAATCTGACACCGGAAACGGACTCGGGACGTCGAAAAACCTGGGGAGGTGTAATTTGAGCTCCGGAAACCGAGATTTGAGGACTGATCGGAGTTGGGGAATTCTCGCCGGAGCCGGGGGAACTTTTGCATATCTACACGTTTCCAGCCACTTTCAGGCCACGAAACTTATATATTTGGACTCCTCACACCTCAAGCTTTCTTTTGGTACCAGCCGATCATCAATCTGCCGCCGTCGAAAATTTTCCGGTGACCGGAGTCCGGCGACCACTAATCGGATTTTTTTGGGCAGAATCTTCGGCTCGTTAAACCGAGTCATCCGGTATAAACCGCACCTCCTAGATGTTTTTAGATAATGAAATATGAATTTATTTGTGAAGTTTAGATATATTTTATTATTAAAGTGATTAATTAATTTAGTTGAATTGCATGATTATTTGCATAATTATTGGAGATTATTTGATGAATAATTGGATTTTATATTATTAAATGGAGGTGATTATTAGTTGAGTTAGAATATTAAAATATTAGGTAATTAAATTAATAATCGAATATTATTAATTATGGAGTTAATTGGAGTGTTAGAAGTGAAAAATAACTTTTGTAATGGAAAGAATATTTAATAGGATTTTTGGTGAAATTTTGGGATTATTAGCCTAATTATGAAAAAAATTTATTTGGAGTTATTGAATATTATTTTGGTGAAATTGATGATGGAAAATGAAAGAAAATGAATTAAAGTGAGTATAGGAATTTATTTGGAATTTTTAGAGTAATTATTGAATTAATGAGAATTCTTGAATTGAAAATGGACATTAGGATAATAAAAGAAATAAATGGAGAAAAATAGTTTTGGAAGTGGAAAAATAAAGAAAATCAAATATTATAAAAGGAAATTAATATTTGAATTTTTGGTCGCAACGGGAAGCGTGATGACGACCAAAACCGGGATTTATGCATTAAACGTGCATAATAAGAAAATTTTTAATTATAGGATCAGGATATCCGTGAGAGAGAAAAATTTAAATTTTACTAGATTTTATGTCGTAAGGGGTTTAATAGCTAATATTAATTTTCTATCTCTAGGTGCGACGTCGGGTCAGGCGCCACCCCGAGATAAGGGGAAAGAGCCGGCAGATACCGGCGGAGCGTAAAAAGGTTAGTGCAACTACCCTTATAATATTAATCATATGAAAATATTTTATGTGAAAATTGAAATTTTTGCAATTATTGAGTTATATATATTTTTTTTGTATTCCAGAAAATTTAAATGTTAAAAATTATCTATGATGATAATTATTTTGGTATTGAAAGAATATTTATTCATTATCTGAAAAATGAAGTGAATTATGATTTTGAGAATTTTTTTCCACATATTAGCCTAGATATGAGCTAGGGTATTGTTGGCATGCCAATAGGGTAGAAATTATGGTCCTGTGCATTTCTGTGGACCAAAGAAATACTGTGATCCTGTGCATTTCTGTAGATCACCTGATACAATTATCAGTCCTGTGCATTTCTGTGGGCTGAGTCATATTACATTTGGATCCTGTGCATTTCTGTGGATCCTAAGCTAAGATGTAATATGATACCCCTTTGATTCCCTAGGAGCAAGTCTAGGATATTATAATATGTGGGTATATGAAAAATTTATATATTTGAGAACTCAACGATATATTGAGTTTTATAAAAATATTATATTATGGTATTTATAGAAAAATGTATATTTTATTTTAATGACTATTATTATAAGAGTTTTTGCACCACTGAGTTATATACTCAGCGCGGGAGTTTGTTTTTCTCTCGCGTAGGTCGTCAGAGTAGCAGAGAGCGTCCTGACTTGTAGATAGAGACGTTGAATTGGGGACCCGCATTATGGAGCACAGCGGTAGCAGTGGAAGCCACCCAGAGCGGGTTGGTCTTTTTGTTATATTTTGATATGTATATATATATATATATTTTAAATTTCATTTCGGCATGTATATAAATAAAATAAAAAGGGTGTGTATGCATAATTATTGAGTATATATTTTACATATCTTATATTAAATATATTTTAAAATTAAATAAGTATATTTGAAGAATACTATTTCCGGTAGCACCTCTTATCCGTCCGGTATACGGATGGGTGTACGGAAGGGTAAGGGGTGTTACAATATGCATTTTTATTTAAATAAATTCATGATATACACTTAGTTTATTTTTAGGTATTTTACAATTGTATAAAAGTGTACATGTTTGTTTTATAATATAGATGAAAATAATATGAAATTAATATTTAAGTGAATAAATAGACTAAATTAAATTAATAAAAATTTTACATGATTAATTTAATTAAATTAAAATAAGTGATTAAATTATATTTTTTTATTATTGGTTAGTAAAATGGGGTAAATGTATATATGTATACATGGATGTATGTATATGTATGATGATGATGATGATGATAATAATAATAATAATAATAATAATAATAATAATAATAATAATAATAATAATAAATAAAAAGAAAAAAGTCAAAAAAAGGAAAAAGAAACGGATAAAAAAAAAGAAGAAAATTGTGGTGGCCTTTTTAACTTATTAGACTAAGTTTTCTTCTTCTTCTTCCTCTTCTTATTCTTATTCTTCTTCTTCTTCTTTACTTCATTCATTTAGTTCATTTTTTTAAAGTTCCAACCACCTTTTCTTCTCTCTTTCACTCCAAAATTTACATCAACAAGATTAGCTAAGAGTGATTATAGGTGAGTAAACATTTATTTTGTATTAATCTTGATTATAGTGTTTAGAGTTTATAAATAGACAGTGTATTGTACCACGATTTCTATGATCTTAGAGATCGAATCGAATTTGGAAAAGTTTAAAACACAAACTTTGTAGATCTATATCTCATATACATGTTTCTAAAACAGTTTTATAAGATTTGATGTATTTTAAGAGAAATTGTTCTTTGAGTAAAGCTGGTTTTGCTTCAATTTTCAGCAGACTATCTCACTATTTTTATCTATTTTAACTATCTTAGAGATATAATTTGATGAAATATAAAACATGAAATTTTTAGATACATGTGTCATCTATCTGTATACCAAATTTCAGCTTCATATATCGTGTGAATTTTGAGTTATGATAAAGAAAACCATGATTGTTCCATATGCAAATGCAAATGTTCACATGACAAATATTCACATGGAAACCCGGGGCAATGTCTGCTTAACATGGTCACGACAAAATAAAATGAATAAGTATAAGCATAAGAACAATTATTGAATACTTGATTTTATCTACATTTATATATTATTGACTGATGAAATGGAATATAAAGCATGTATTAAGTATACTTGTTATTTGCTATTGTGAAATGTTTGATACTTTAGAACTCATTTGATGATTATTCTCACTGAGTCGCAACTCACTAAATTGCATCATTTTTCAGGTAGAGAATAGTAGTAATTCATATTGAGTGACACATAAAAGTCATGGATCAAAGGTCACCGGTCGAGCCTCCTCACCTTCTCTCCTTGCATTCCACATAAGCATAAGAGCATATCATTTATATTTAGGGGTTGAATACTTGCATATGTATAATTACAATGAATATGTAATAGGATATATATATATATATATATATATATATATATAGATTCAACTTGTAAATTTACTAACTTTTAAACGTAATGTTTAAGTTATTAATATATGTGATGTTATAGGCTACGATTAAAGCATCCGTATTGATTGTGAAATTATTGTTGATAATATGAGATGAGTTAAATAAAAAAAATTTACTCTCGCTGTAAATATGAATTTTATTTTATTCTTATTCCATACGTGATAACTTAATATAAAAACAATATATATGGTATATAAAAGTATAAGATATTAGGTGTTATATTTTTTGCATCAGAGTAGGGATAGGTTCCATGGGAACATGCATATGCATATAAGTATGATAACATGTGCATAATATGTGTTGAACATTATGTAGTGACATAATTTCATTTATTTTAGGGTCATCATAAGACATGATTCACCAAGGGGAGAGAGACCAACTGAATGCATTCTGTCACGGGCTTGGTCTTTTGCTACCAACGACCGCGCGACACTAGCAAACTTCCCTCAATCGAATGCTAGTCAGCCTCTCCCACGAATGCTAGATATAGCTAGCAAGTAAGCAAATATGCTATGAACACAAAATAAAGAAGAGAGCTTGGAGAATGCTAAAGAAAGCTTGTATTGCTCAAATGCTTGGATGATTTACAAATGAACTCAACACACCTATATATAGGCCTCCACCTCCTCAATGGACGGCCAAGATCATTTTGATCCTACGGGATCTTCCCATCCACCTCTCCCATGGGTGGTAGTCCCTTGGGCAATTCAGGGAGTATCTCCTCCTTGATGAGTTGCATGGACGATATCCGCTTAGCTTTCGGACACGTTTCCCTTGCTAGGGGCACCATGCAAGCATTCCCTTCTTCCAATATGCACATCGTGTTGGTACAAGGCATGAGCATGGCCTTGACTTGATCTATGAACTCCATGCCCAACACGATAGCATAATCATCCATTGGCACTACGGAAAAGTCCACTGAGCCATGCCATCCACCAAGGCTTACCTTTACTCCACGAGCAACTCCGAATGTGGCCTTGGCTTCGAAATTTACGGATTTAAGCCATCCTTTCTCGCCATCATACTTAATGCCTAGCCGGTTGGCTTCTTTCACTTCGAGGAAGTTATGGCAGGCTCCCGTGATCGTTTTGATCCTACGGTCTACATTTGTGTTCTAGATTATTCTACTCAACTCTACACAAATCAAGAAATATCTTACACATTCTACATACTTCTACAATGTTCTAGAAAAATCTAGCACAATCTACATGCTACTTGAACATTGTGGGAGATTTGGGGCTGAACCTCTTGCGGTGCGTGACAATTCTCATGAGGCATCACCTCATTTGCATAGAGATCAACCAGCACCAAGAGTTAGAGCTCCCGTGCATGCAACACAATTATTACATGCAGAAATGTCATATGAAAACCCAAAACAAAAAGTACAATGGCCTGAAATGCATAGAGAAAGGCATTACGATAAGCTAAAAAAATAGAGTGCAGTTGATTTCTATGGCTTGACTGATCCAATTGAGGCAGAGACATGGCTTAAAAGGACACAGAGGGTATTGAATATGATGAGATGCACTCCATAGGAGAAATTTGATTATGCGGTATCTTTGCTTCAAGGTAATGGCTATGAATGGTGGAAGACAATCCCAGATAGTGATACACAACCTCCAGTTCTGACATGAAATAATTTTCTATATACCTAAAGCATATAAAGATGAGAAGAGAAAGAAATTCCTAAATCTAAAATAGGGGAACAAGTCAGTTGCTGTGTATGAGGTGCAATTCAACAAACTTTCCCATTATGCCACCTTTATGGTCTCTACTGAAAGAGACAAATGCAGAAAGTTTGAGGAGGGCCTTAAGTATGAAATCAAAAATAAAATCACAATTACTGATCTTGATAGTTATACCAGACTCAGAGCTGCTGCAATTAGAGATGAAAAGTTAATGAAAAAAGCTAGAAAACAACAAGTAAAAAGGGTAACACAAGAGTTTACTGAAGAGTCTAGTAGAGGATATGGAAAGAAAGCAAGATATATGTCAAGCCAGTCTGGCAACAAAAGTGGGTACTCCAGTTCTAGAGGTCGAAGTATGACTTTCTCTTATCCAGGCAGAAGACAAAGCCAGTATACAGAATAGAGGCCTATTTGTATTCATTGTGGCATATAACACATAGGTGAATGCAGAAGGCTCATATGAGCTTGTTATTTTTGTGGGTCCGTAGATCACATGTATAGAGATTTCTTAGAAATAGCTTAATTAGCAGAGGCTAACAGAGGCAGATGAGTATCTGAGACTACAATTGAAACACCAAAGGTTAATACTACCAATAGGACACATGTCAGAGGCAGAGGCAGGGGCAGAACTGGTGCAGTAAGCAGAGGAGTGACCAAATATGAGGGTTAAAGTTCTAAACCCCTTCCACAGGTCAGGGTATTTGCTATGACTAGGAAGGAGACAGTTGATGCTCCTGAATTGGTTACTGGTAATATATATATTTATGATATATTGGCATTTTCATTGATTGACCCAAGATCCACACATTCATTTATATCATTACATATGGCATCCAAACTGTTTCAAAAGCATGAGTCATTGGGATTTGATATAAATGTGAGTACTCCACTAGGAGCAGTAGTAGTTGTGAATGAGATATGTCGTGACTGTTCGATATTCAGTGATAAAACCAATTTGATCTTATTATCGTTGCATGAATTTGATGTAATATTGGGAACATACTGGTTAACTAAATATCATGCCATAGTGAATTATTTTTCTAAAGAGGTAATTTTAAAGTCCTCTGATAAACAAAGGATTGTGTTTAAAAGAGAAATGAAGTTGGTACCTACATGTTTGATTTCAGTAGTTAAAGCTTTTAAGATGGTGAAAGGATGGTGTGAGGATTTTTTAACCTATGCGACAGACACAAGAACTCAAGATATTATGCCATAGAATATTCCAATAGTTTGTGAGTTCCCAGATGTATTTCTAGGGGATTTGCCTGGGTTTCCACCATATAGAAAGATAGAATTTACTATAGATTTGGTGTCTAGGGTCGCACCTATTTCTATGTCTCCTTACAAGATGGCTCCAATTGAGTTAAAGGAACTTAAAACTCAATTGCAAGAGTTGTTTGATAAAGGATACATTCGACCTAGTGTATCACCTTGGGGAGCTCTAGTGTTGTTTGTAAAAAAGAAAGATAGAATGATGAGATTGTGTATAGACTATAGATAACTTAATAGAGTGACAATGAAGAATAAGTATCCTTTACCTAGAATTAATGACTTGTTTGATCAGTTACATGGAGCTCAAGTCTTTTCTAAGATTAATCTAATATGGGGCTATTATCAACTTAAGATAGCTGAGGTAGATATTTCTAAAACTGCATTTCGTACTAGATATGGCCACTATGAATTTTTAGTCATGCCATTTGGATTAACCAATGCACCGGGTGCTTTCATGGCTTTGATGAATAAGGTATTTAAGCCTTATTTGGATAATTTTGTTATTGTCTTCATAGATGACATTCTGGTGTACTCTAAAAGTAAAGAGGAACATGAGATGCATTTAAGAACATTGTTTCAGACTCTGCAGGAGAAACAATTGTATGCAAAGTTTAGTAAGTGTGAACTCTGGCTTGATCATGTTATGTTTCTTGGTCATATAATATCAGGAAAAGGCATAGAGGTTGACCCAAATAAAGTTTAAGGCCATAGTGAGTTGGGAAGCATCCAAGAATGTGTCAGAATTGCGTAGTTTTTTGGGTTTAGCTAGATACTACCGTAGATTTGTTGATGGGTTTTCATTGATTGCTAGCCCTTTGACTATATTGTTGAGAAAGAATGTGCCTTTCAAATGGACTCCAGAGTGTCAAAGGAGTTTCGATGAACTAAAACACAGGCTAACTTCAGCACCAGTGTTAACTATCCCTATAGGTACAGGTGGGTTTACAGTATATAGTGATGCTTCTCACCAATGCTTAGGATGTCTATTAATGCAACATGGTAAGGTGATAGCTTATGCATCCAGGCAACTGAGACCACATGAGATCTCATATCCAGTGCATGATTTAGAATTGGCTGCAGTTGTATTTGCATTGAAGATTTGGAGGCATTATCTGTATGGCGAGACATTCCAGATCTTCACAGACCATAAAAGCTTGGGTTATTTGCTGACACAAAAAGAATTAAACATGAGGCAGAGACAATGGTTAGAACTATTGAAATATTATGACTGTACAATTGAATACCATCTAGGGAAAGCCAATGTGGTAGCAGATGCATTGAGTAGGAAGGCTAGTAGCAATGTAGCTCACTTGCAAGCATTATCTTTTCCATATTTGATTCAATTATGATCTATGAATGTCAAATTAAATATGCATGATGGAGGATCACTGATTGCTACTTTTCAGGTCAGACCTATACTAAAAGATAGGATCAAAGTTGCACAGAGTAAAGATCCTAAATTGTGTGAGAAAATTGAATCAGTAAAGCAGGAAAACAGTAAAGATTTTCAATTGCAAGACGATGTACTGATGTTAAGGTCAATCATATGTGTTCCAAACATTGACAAATTGCACTAGAAAATAATGGAAGAATCACACAATGCACCTTATGCAATGCATCCGGGGATGACTAAGATGTATCACAGTTTAAGACCTATGATACTGATGGCCAAGAATGAAGAAAGACATAGCTGAATATATTTCTAAATGTTTGACATGTCAGCAAATTAAGATAGAACACCAGGCACTAGTTGGTAAACTACATCATTTACCAGTGCCAAAATGGAAATGGGAAAAGATAACGATGGATTTTGTTTATGGATTGCTCAGAACTCAATGGAAAAATGATGCAATATGGGTAATTATTGACAGGTTAACCAAGTCATCGCATTTTCTACCTATCAGATGGGGGTGTACACTTGAGAGTTTGGCCAAATTATATGTGAATGAGATAGTCAGATTGCATAGCATTTTAGTATCCATTGTGTCTGATAGGGATCTACGGTTTACTTCATATTTTTGGGTGAGTTTACAAAATGCATTGGTAACAAAATTGAATTTCAGTAGCGTATTCCACCTATAGACTGACGGACAATCAGAAAGAATTATACAGACATTGGAAGATATGCTTAGAGCATGTGCTGTGGAATTCAGAGGTGTTTGGGATGAATATATAACATTGGTGGAGTTTGCATACAACAACCAATATCATAGCAGTATTCAGATGGCACCATATGAGGCATTGTATGGCAGAAAGTGCAAAAGCCCTATCAGCTAGGATGAAGAAGGTGCACGCGCATTAGAAGGGCCAGATATAGTACAAGATATAATGGATAAAACCAAAATTATCAAGAACAAGCTAAAGACAGCACAAGACAGATAGAAAAGTTATGCTAATCAATATAGAAAGGAGATGAAATACGAGTTGGGTGAAAAAGTATTTCTACGAGTATCTCCATGGAAAGGGGTAATCTGATTTGGCAAGAAAGGTAAATTGAGCCCAAGATACATAGGGCCTTACGAAATTCTTGAGAAGCTTGGTCCACTGGTATACAAATTGGCTTTACCACCAGAGATAGCTCAGATTCATAATGTGTTTTATGTAAGCATGCTTAGAAGATATAAGTCAGATTCTACACATGTACTTAAATATCAAGCCATTAAGATTGTAGATCACATGAGTTATGTTGAAGAACTAGTGGAAATCACCAGACACAAGACTAAACAGTTGAGAAACCGAGAAATACCTTTAGTTAAGGTATTATGGAGAAACCATTCACAAGAAGAGACAACATAGGAAACAGAAGAAAATATGAAAAAAATAATATCCACATCTGTTTCCAAGTATTAAATTTTGATGACGAAATTTTTAAAAGGATGGGAGAATTGTAACATCCTTGACTTTTTTCATATGCATTTTGCATATAAATCACTTGAACACATGCATAATATGCATTTTTATTTAAATAAATTCATGATATACACTTAGTTTATTTTCAGGTATTTTACAATTGTATAAAAGTGCACATGTCTGTTTTATAATATAGATGAAAATGATATGAAATTAATATTTAAGTGAATAAATAGACTAAATTAAATTAATAAAAATTTGAAATGCTTAATTTAATTAAATTAAAATAAGTGATTAAATTATAATTTTTTATTATTGGTTAGTAAAATGGGGTAAATGTATATATGTATACATGGATGTATGTATAATAATAATAATAATAATAATAATAATAATAATAATAATAATAATAATAATAATAAAGTCAAAAAAAGGAAAAAGAAACGGATGAAAAAAAAAGAAGAAAATTGTGGTGACCTTTTTAACTTATTAGGCTAAGTTTTCTTCTTCTTCCTCCTCCTCCTTTTCTTCTTCTTCTTATTTGCTTCATTCCTTCAGTTCATTTTTTTCAAGTTCCAGCCATCTTTTCTTCTCTATTTCACTCCAAAATTTACAGCAACAAGGTTAGCCAATGGTGATTATAGGTGAGTAAATATTTATTTTGTATTAATCTTTATTATAGCGTTTAGGGTTTATAAATAGGCAGTGTATTATACCATGATTTTGATAATCTTATAAATAGAATTTGGAAAAATTTAAAACACAAACTTTATAGATATATATCTCATATACATGTTTCTAAAACATTTTTACAAGATTTGATGTATTTTAAGAGAAATTGTTCTTTGAGTAAAACTGGTTCTGCTTCAATTTTCAGCAGACTACTTCACTGGTTTTATCTATTTTGACTATCTTAGAGATATAATTTGATGAAATATAAATATGAAATTTTTAGATACATGTGTTATCTATCTGCATACCAAATTTCAACTTCATATATTAAGTGGATTTTGAGTTATGATAAAGAGAATCATGACTATTTCATAGTTGCTTAGTGTCCTGTACAGATCTAGAAACTTGTTTAATTATTTTGAGTATCTTATAGATAGATTATGTAAATTATCAAAACTAAAAGTTATAGGTAAATGTCTTATCTAAATATGGGTACTAATTTCAGCTTAATATGTTATGTATAGAGTAAGTTATGGCCGTTACAAGTCATACTAGCCTGAAACCGACTCTGTTCTGGAGCAGTAACATATTTCTTATAATTTGAGGACCTTAGATATATAATTGATAAAAATTGTAAATATGCAAAATATTTCACTTGCACCCATATAAGTTTCTGTAAAGTTTCATTGAAATATGACTTATATATTATAAGTTATGATGAACTAAAGTTGGTACCCTGAAACTGCCTAAGGTCAGAAAATAAAACACATTTAGAAATTCCACCAAAAATTGTACAATGATCCAATTGGTCTAAAATTGTAATATGTTATATAATTATATGTTAATTGTAATTAGGAATAAGAATCATATTAATTGGTCAAGTATATAAAAATTTATAGACTAAAAAGTCTCATAAGGTCACACTGTTTCATAGAAAAAATCTTAACTATTGATATGAACAATGCATATTAATTTGTTTAAGCCACATTAAGTCATTCTAATCATGAGTTAATAAATTATATTTCTATATAGGTTCACAATATATTGGAGATCCACAATAAAGGGATAGACACTAAGTTAAGGGTCGGAATCAAAGGAAAAATGTGAGTTTAATTATCAATTGAATTATTTAGTGTATATGAATGTTGCTTGCTATGTAATTCATATGATTGTCATGATTTGTCATTGATAATATGATGATGGATAAATTGTGACATTTTTGGTACATATAAGTGGTATACTTGTGGTATATTTGAAGTATATATTTGACATATGATATATATATATATATATACATGATATATGTATAGTATATGCAAGGTATATGCATGACATATGAGGTGTATATGTGGTATATGTATGGTATATGTAATAAGATTCAATAGTTGATGAATGCTTAAGTACAAATGCATATGCATAATGACTTAAAAGGTGTTATGACTAGTTAATTGACATTGCAAAGCAAAAGAAGAGGCTTATGGCCCAACAAATGTGCAAATGAAACAAATGATCAAGTTAGCTAGCAAATGCAAATACAAATGCAAATGCAAATGTTCACATGGAAACTCGGGACAATATTTGTTTAACCTAAAATAAATAAACATAAGCATAAGTAAAGAATAATTATTGAATACTTGATTTTATCTACATTTATATGTTATTTACTGATGAAAAGGAATATAAAGCGTGTATTAAGTGTAACACCTTTTACCCTTCCGTATGCCCACCCGTATACCGAACGGATAAGAGATGCTACAGAAAATAAAACTCTCCAAAAATATTTCTTTAATTTTAAACATATTTAAAATAAGAAATTTTAAAAAATATATACTAAAATATTATACATACACACCTTTTTATTTTATTTATATACATGTTGTAATGAAATTTAAAAACTTGTATATATACATATCAAAATATAATAAAAAGACCAACCCGCTCTGGGTGACTACCACTGCTACTGTTGTGCTCCATAATGCAGTCCCCAATCAGCGTCTCTATCTACAAATCAGGACGCTCTCTGCTACTTTGGTAACCTACGCGAGAGAAAATAAACTATCACGCTGAGTATATAACTCAGTGGTTCAAAAACTCTTATAATAATAATTATTAAAATAAAACATGTATTTAAAATGAAATCAATTTAAAATTTACGTCTTTTTCTGTAAATATCACAATACAATATTTTGTTAATTCAAATATCGTTGAGTTCTTAATAATATATTTTTCATACACCCACATATTATAACATCTTATACTTGCTCCTAAGGAATCAAAAGGGTATCATATTACATCACAACTTAGGATCCACAGAAATGCACAGGATCCAAATGTAATATGACTCAGCCCATAGAAATGCACAGGACTGACAATTGTATCAGGTGATCTACAGAAATGTATAGGATCATAATATTTTATTGGTTCACAGAAATGCACATGACCATAATTTCTACCCTATTGGCATGCCAACAATACTCTAGTTCACATTTAGGCTAACATGTGGAAAAAATTTTCAAAATCATAATTCACTTCATTTTTCAGATAATGAATAAATATTTTTTCAATACCAAAATAATTATCATCATAGATAATTTTTTTAACATTTAAATTTTCTGCAATACAAAATATATATAACTCAATAATTGCAAAAATTCTAATTTTCACATAAATTATATTTATATGACTAATATTATAAGGGTAGTTGCACTAACCTCTTTACGCTCTGCCGGTATCAGCTGATTTTTTCCCTTTATCTTGGGTTGGCGTCTGGTCCAACGTCGCGCCTAGAGATAAAAAAAATTTCGATTAGATATTGAACCCTTTACGACATAAAATCTAGCAAAATTTAAATTTTTCGCTCTCACGAATATCAAGATCCTATAATTTAAAATTTTCTTATTATGCATGTTTAATACATAAATTCCGGTTTTAGTCGTCATCAGCCTTTCCGGTGTGATCAAAAATTCAAATATTAATTTTTTTATAATAATATATTTTCTTTATTTTTCTGCCTCCAAAACTATTTTTTTCTATTTATTTCTTTCATTCTTCTAGTATCCATTTCCAATTCAAGAATTTTCATTAATTCAATAAATACTCTAAAAATTCCAAATAAATTCCTACCATCACTCTAACTAATTTTCTTTCATTTTCCATCATCAATTTCACCAAAATAATATTCCACAACTCCCAATAAATTTTTCCATAATTTGGCTAAAAATCTAAAAATTTCCCAAAAATCATATTAAATTTTTCTTCCATCCCAAAATTTATTTTCCACTTCCATACACTCCAATTAACTCCATTATCTTCAATTTAAGGCAAAATTCCTCCAAAATAATTTTTCCAAAATTTAACCATAATTATCGAAATTCTCTAAAAATTCCACAAAAATTCCTAAAATTTATTTTCATCAATTCTTCACTCAATCCATCATCCTCAAGCCTTATTGTCTTCATTTCCTATTTTTCTCTAATTTTTCAAGATTTTTGCCATTAACCCTAATTTTTCCATCAACCAAATATCACAAAATCACACCAGAATTAAATAAATAATTATGTCAATAATTAAACCAACAAAATCATATGGAGAAAGGAATAAAATCTCACATTCTTCAAATGGGTATCAAGAATTTGTTTTTATTTCTTTTTGCCAAAATTCCACCTGTTATCTCTTTTTCTCCACATCAATCTTATTTTTATTCTTTTAATTGGTGATTAATATGATTGAAAGAAGAAACATTGAAGAACTTAAGGAATTGGGACTTGGAGATTCTTGGCCATGGATGAGAGAAGGAAGAAGATGGGTTTTGATTTTTTTTTTATTGAATTTCTAATTATTCTTATATATATACCCAAATTAACTTAATTAATAACAATTAATTCTTTAATCCATCTCCTCATTGGCCAATAGCATAATTACTTATCCCATAATATTGACACATGACCCAATCACATTTCTATTAATTTTGACTTAAAAATTTTCCAATCAATCAAATATTTTCTTCATTTTTCTTCATAATTAATTTTAATTCTCCAAAATTCAACCTCTAAACAACTCAATTTTATCAAATTAAATATTCCAAAAATTAGAAAATAATTTTCTCTTCGAAACGGTCTCTTCGATTTTGCAAAATGACCACCGGTGCAAAAATCAAGTTTTTACGGGTTAATCATTTTTCTTAATTTGACCCGTAAAAATTCATCTGTCATCTGATTTCTAATTTATCAGTTTTAAAAATTTTAAAATTAAATTTCGATCACATCAAATCCATTGTGATCGTCATCGCATTTCTCTAACTCCTGATCTGAAATATCAGACTGTAAACCTGTACTAAGGATCCTATTTCCATAATTCAAACTCTTAACCTTAAAACTTCACCTTATAACTCAACTTATGACCTTAAAATAATATTTTTCATATTTTGGTATGCTTAAATTATAATTTCACTACCGAGCGAAAAATCCAATTTTCGGCCCGGGTTATCGTCTCGATTTGCGTGCATAACATGAAATTGCATTGTTTCATTTGATTAAATTTCTGTTCATTTTATCATATTAATATAATTAAATTTTTATATATTTATCCGTATTTAGACTCCGATCATACGCCTTTATACTGCAGTATAAACAACCGCAGTACACGTATACGGTCAGGGTCTAACTCACGGATGTGACATTAAGTATACTTGTTATTTGCTATTATGAAATGTTTGGTACTTTAGAGCTCATTTGATGGTTATTGTCGCTGAGTCGCAACTCACCAAATTACATCATTTTTTAGGTAGAAAAGCGTAGTAATTCATATTGAGTGACACATAAAATGGATCAAGGTTACCGGTCGAGCCTCCTCATTTTCTCTCCTTGCATTCCACATAAGCATAAGAGCATATCGTTTATATTTGAAGGTTGAATACTTGCATATGTATAATTACAATGAATATGTACTATGATATATATATATATATATATATATATATATATATATATATATATATATATATATATATATATATATATATATATATATATATATATATATAAATGGATTCAACTTGTAAATTTACGAATTTTTAAACGTAATGTTGAAGTTATTAATATATGTGATGTTATAGGCTACGATTAAAGCATCCGTATTAATTGTGAAATTATTGTTGATAATATGAGATGAGTTAAATAAAAAAAATTACTTTCGCTGTAAATATGAATTTTATTTTATTCTTGTTCCATATGTGATAACTTAATATTAAAACAACATATGTGGTATATAAAAGTATAAGATGTTAGGTGTTACATCAAAAATTTGTTAGTGCTCCTACGTTCATTGAAACTCTTCACCTTATTTCAATCTCAACAATTATGTCCACGGTCATAGCTTACCAGTAGAATTGGCTATAAATCTTTTCAAAAAATTTATCTGCCCCAAAAGGCTTTCCCATCTTTTTTTTTGTTTCATGGTGTAGGTACCTTAATGATTGCCTAAAGCCTCCACATTTTTTTTTCATTGTGTAGGTGCCTTAATGATTGCCTAAGCTTTATTCTTATATACCTCCACCCCCTTTGATACACCAAGGAACTAAGAAAGTTACTAGCTAAAAATCCAAAAGCACTTTCAATGATTCATTTTAAGCTTATTAGCCTGCATCCATTCAAATGCTTATTTTGGATGGTAGAAGTGGTTATCCTCAACCTGGGATTTCACCACCACATCATCAATATAAACTTTTATAGTCACTAATAAAGCCTTTGAAAATTTGGTCCATGGCTTTTTGATATGTTGCTCCAGTATTATTTAACTCAAACGACATCATTATCCATTTATAAGCGTCGATTGGTCCTAAGCACCTAAAAGTTATCTTGCTCACATCAGTTTCTGTGATTGGGATTTGATTATATCAAGAACGGTCATTCATAAAATTGAGGATTAGATTAAATGTGATCGTATCCATTAGCATGTCTGCAATTGGCATTAGGTATTCATCTTTGGGCGCATTTAAATTCTTAAAGTCTATGCATTCCCTATTTTTGTCATTATTCTTCTTCTTCAATGGAACAATGTTTGAAAGCCATTCCACATACTTGACCATCCTTATGAAGTCGACCTTTTTTAGATGGTCAATTTCTTCAGTTACTACTTTTTTACCTTTTGACATCCTTCACATAGGTTGCTTGTATCTTTTATAGCCTTCTTTAATAAGGAGCTTATGTTCAACTATCTTTTTATCAAGATCTAGCATTTTCACAATATTCTCATGCAAAGCAATCTTTGTATTCTAACAATAAGTTCATCAATTTCTCCTCAAAACTGACATTTAGGTTAAAGTCACATAAATTGGTTTAGGCAGCTCTTATGACCCCAAATTTATCTCCTTTAAGAGGTATTGCACTTTAGTTGGGGTATCATCAAGTTTTTTTTACATCAGTTCTAGGTTACATCCCTTTATCCAATGGGTTAAATCATCTTCATCTTTCATTATGCACTCAGCCGCTGTTGGATTGTGTTGCTCAATAAGGATTCTAACCCTTTTCAGGATCTCTATTTATGACCTAATCATTTTGGGTGATATCACTATTGGTCCCATTCATTTCTTTAAATGATAATGACTTATCCATCATCAATGTATAATCCTTTAGCTGATCTTCTTTTTTTTGCCTCAGTTGTACAAATATTTGGATCATACAACACCGCATCTGCCTCGATTAGATTATCTCTAAATGGGCTAAAGTTAGTGTGCACTATCTCTACTGTGCCATCATTTCTCTATATAATAAGATTTTGGTGTATTGATGATGGAATACACTTGTTAGAATACATCCAATCTTGAGCCAAAAGTAAGTTGTATGAACTTCTGACATTTACCATAAAAACACACTCATTTCTAGTTACCTGGCCTATTTTGATGTCAATCATTAAAGTTCACGTGGCTAGAGTTTTGCCTTCTACAAAATTTGTCATGTACACATCAATTGGAATGCCTAGCCTTCACAACATCCTTAATGGAAAGATATTTGCCCTAACTACATTGTCAACCAACACTCTATTAACTGACATTTCATTCATAATAACCTTAAGGTATAAAGGTTGGATATATTTTTTCATAGTCTTAGCAGGCTTATCAAAAGTAACATTAATAGTCCTATCTTCTTCTAGTTCAATTACATATCCGTCAGATGTTAGGCACTACCCTCTCTAAGCCATAAAATGCTTTAGTAAGGTGATGGCCCTAATTTTTAGTCCAAACAAGGCAATAGAGCTAACAAACATGTCATTTCCCTTCTCTTTAAGCCATTGATCTTAGGCAACCAATTTACCTTTGTCTTCTGCCCCCTAGTCGTAGGCCAAAATTTTTTTTATGTCCTGCCCTCTGATCTGGCTTGCCTTTTTGCTTAGTGGGAGAAACCTTTTTCTCTTTGGGCATTTATACCTTTAGCATTTTCATCTCAAAATTAATCACTACTTTAATATTTTTGCTTTCTATAGCAACTTAACTTTTTGGCTAGCTTATTTTTCCACAGCTTTCTTCAATAATCTCTACCTTTACAAGCAATGCTTATGGATCTTTGTTAAAAGTCCATCAACCTTTAGCATTTTATGCATCTTCTCTGGCTTGGGGCAACTACCTAACCTTGTAAACACGCCTTTCTTAGAACTATATCTTTCCCATTTCTCTACCTTCTGAGGTCAGGGCATAAAAATCTTGACCTAGAGCTAGCTAGATTGTTCTTGAATTTCCTCTTCAAACCTATCATGGCCCTTCATTGTTGGTGGCCTGATTTTGCTCCACTTTTCATAGATGACCCATATTCTTTACAAATTTTCTCTTTCTTTGGCTCTTTCCATGTCACAGTTACCCTTCTTCATTTTGCACTTTCTCTAATATCTTTCGTAGTAATTTCAATTTTTAAACCTGATTATGATAATTTTTCATTTGATCGCTCGCTTTGATATTACCCTAGTCTGTCACGATCTTGATCTTTATGATTGGTTCTTTTTCTAGCTGGCTCAAGAAACTTAACCCTGTGTCTTGGTCTCCCGAGATCCCATGCTTTCATACCCTATTGAACCCAATGACCGTGAGAAGCTAGATTGTACCACAAAAATATTGATCATTGGACCTAATCTTTCAATAACTTTTCTTTTCCAAGGCATAACCAAAAAGCCATCATTGATTGCATTTTGAATCTTATTTCTAAATGTCACACAATTCTAGGTATTATGCCTCCAAAAGTTATACCACTTACAATATTCTTTATCATGCCTCTTTTCTAGAGAAAAAATCACATGTTCATCTAGGAAACTGATATGTTTATCCTTTAACAGCTAATCAACGATCTCATTAGCGTTTGCAATATCAAAAGAATAATCTTTCAAGGCTTATGCTTATTTGGTTAGACACATCATTCGTTTCACAGGTAGTTTGTCTAAGGTTAGACATTTATGAGGCTTAGCTAATACTAACTTAGTCGAGCACATTTCATCATCAGAATCTTTCTTTACCTATATGACCATGCCCTGGTCATATTGATACTAAACTTGTTCCTTAGGAACTTTGACTATTGGTTGTTTTATTTTATCTCTTTGAGGATGACTTATTAATTCACCACTTTGGTGATAAGGTCATTCATGTCCCTAAATTGGTCTTTGAAGTACTTCTCAAAAGCACATATTGTTAGATTATTTGTCACCATTAAAAAGAGGAAGATTATTAAACCTTGAAGGGTATTTCTATCATTTTGATAATAACAAATAAAATAGCAATAATATATTTAATAATGTTTGTTCTAAGTGTGTTAAAAATGATATATCTTGATTAGAACATGAAGTAAGATTGAAAGAGAACTTTTGAAGATTAAAATCAAAGAAATAACAAAGTCATGCCCATGACTAATTATGTCATGCCCGTGAATATAGTTGAACGTTAACTTTCCACCATTCAAAGTTTATGGCCATGAATGATCATACCAACCATGAATGATCATATAGTCACGCCCGTGAAACATTATTCACGTCCATGATGAAACATGCCAATTCTTCCAGAGAGCTTCATGATCAGAGTCACCACTTGGACCATGACTTGGAAGAATATTCATGCCCGTGAAAGTATCAGTCACACCCGTGATCAAACACTTCCAATTCTTCCAGAAAGCTTCACGGCCAAAGTCACCACTTGGACCACGGCCTGGAAGAACATTCACAACCATGCCACACATATTCATGCCCGTGAATTAGGACAGAGAAACATGTTAGACGTGAAGTTAAAAGTTGGTTCAATGACTATTTTCACATTAAATGCACCAAACGGCTATAATTCACAGAGGGAGTATAAATGCAAGCCATTTATGAATCTCAAGAATGAGAACAACAATTACTTTGAATCATTAATCTTATTGTAGCCTTGTGCATTAATTATTTCTCTCAACAAACCTCTATCCTTTGTAAAAACCTAATTGCTCATAATTTTTGAGTATTATAGGTTGGTAAGTGTTTTCATTGTAACCAATTACTCAAAAGTGAGATTGGGTATTTCGAGTTAAGAGTGAAACACTTGTAAGGATTTATTATGTGTGCCATAAAACACAAGGAATTGGTTTTTGCGTGAGCCATTGAAAAATACAACGGAATTTCTGGGTTAGGTGTTAGTCATTGAGAGAAACACCATAGTTGGGAGTGAGCTTGTAAAACTCTATTGTAACACTTAGAGTGTTAGTAAAATACCCGATCGAGATTAGGGAGAGGAGTAGGGTTTATTAATACCCGAACCTCTATAAATCTTATGTGTGATATGTCTCTTTCCTTACTCTATTTAATTTTATTCCACACCTTAAAGTTAAGAAATTTTATTTACTAACCAATTCAACTCCCTTCTTGGTTCATTTTCAGGACAACAATTGGTATCAGAGCTTGTCTAGCAACAAAGCCTAAAAAGCATTAGCAAAGATCAAGAAATGGCCAGTGAAGGATTTCAAAGTCTCAAACCTTACTTTGATGGAACAAACTACGCTCATTGAAAATTCTGGATGGAGACATATCTCGATAGTGAGGGAATTGAAGTCTAGGATAGTATTCGGAAAGAATAGAAACCACCAACCAAGAGAGAAGTTGACGGTGAAGAAGAAGTTCTTTAAAGAGTTGATTGGACATAGCCTCAACGAAGAGCGAATTTCAAAAACAAAAAGGTAATGACAATCCTTGCAAGATCTCTATCTATTGAAGAATGTGGCAGAATCCAACATTGTCCTACTGCATATAGTATGTGGAAGATATTGGAGAATTATCATAAAAGAACCAAACAAGCTAAATCCAAGAAGATTCAACTTTTCACTTCAGAATATGAACTCTTCAAGATGAAATACAATGAATCTATCACCAATATGATGACCGTCTTCTAGCCATCATCAATGGCATGAGAAAGCTTGGAAAATATTTGAGCTTGGAACACCTCAAACCTCCACAAATGAGGTAATAGCCCCAAGGGCTAAGAGCACAACATACACAAAACCCCCTATTCATAAGAAGAATGGTCAAGGGTCGCATGGCTTAAAAGCGAAACCTCAAAAGGTCAATCATACCTTCATGTATAAAAGGCATACACTTAGGAAAGTACCTGCTCATCATGCATGTGTATGTCACTGCACACAAACATCTTCTAAAAGGATGTTGAGACCAAAAAGCATGTTTAAACTGAAAGATATGCTTAGAGCTAAGCAATATAATTATTGTATGAGATTCGATCACATCAACAAACATTATTGGTTAAGAAAAGCTCATTGGGAACCTTCAAGTGCTAACCCCCAAGGACCCAAGTTCGTTTGGGTACCTAAAAACCAAAATTGAATTATGATTTTATAGGTATGCCTCAAGTCCACTATAAAGAATAATGCTTGGCTTGTGGATAGTGGATGCTCAAGGCATATAACCGGAAATAAAAAAAACTATTCAATCACATTAAAAGTATTGATGGTGGTAAGGTAACCTTTAGAAACAATGTTAAGGGTAAGGTAATTGGCATTGACTCTATTGGAATTAGTAATACTATTTTTATTGAAGATTTTTACTTGTTGATGGTTGAAACATAATTTGTTAAGTGTAAATCAAGTATGTGATACATAAACCAAGTAATCTTTACCTCAAATGAATGTCTTGTAACATCTTTAAGTAGTCAAGAGATATTCAAAGGAGATAGAGACATCAATACTTACATAATAGACTTACACAAAATATATAATTTTTCCACTAAGTGTCTTATGACTATTAGTGATGAATCTTGGCTATGGCATAAAAGGCTTGGTCATGCAAACATGGATTTAATTCAAAGCCTTAGCAAAGGAGAGCTAGTAAGTGGACTTTCAAAAGTCAAATTTGAAAAGGATAAGACATGTGAACCTTGCCAAAGAGGAAAACAACATGAGTCATCCTTCAAATCCAAAAATATTGTAAGTACCTCAAAGCCTCTACAACTTTTGCATTTAGATCTTTTTAGACCTACTAGAGTTGCTAGTTTAGGAGGTAAATACTATGTTTTTGTCATTGTTGATGATTACTCTAGATTCACTTGGGTAATTTTCATAGCTCAAAAAAGTGATGCTTTTGAATCTTTCAAAAATTTTGCTAAAAGAGTTCAAAATGAAAAAGGATATTGTATTTCAAAAATAAGAAGCAATCATGTCAAAGATTTTGAAAATGAAAACTTTTGTCTAGAATATGGTATATCACACAATTTTTCAACTCCTAGGACACCTCAACAAAATGGGATAGTCGAAAGAAAAAATCGAACTTTAATTAAAATGGCTCGAACAATGCTCAATGAGTATGGGTTACCAACCTACTTTTGGGCCAAAGCCACCAATACTGCATGTTATATTTCAAATCGAGTTTTCAAAAGACCGATTTTAAACAAAACTTCTTTTGAACTATAGAATGGAAGAAAACCCATGATATCATACTTTAGAGTATTTGGATGCAAGTGTTTTATATTAAATACCAAGGACAACCTTAGAAATTTTGTCTCTAAATCCGATGAGGGTATCTTCTTAGGATATTCTACAACTAGCAAAGCTTATAGAGTCTTTAATAAAAGATCTTTAATTTTTGAGGAGTCTATGCATGTTGTTTTTGATGAATCTAGTAAGTTTGATCTTATGAAATGTGGTGTTCTTGATGACATTGTAGGTACAATGGAGAAATTTGATCTTGATCATGAGAAAAATGATGATGATCAAGAGAAGCAACAACAAGATGTATCTCTACCTCAAACTCAAGACAAGACAACCAAGAGCTTCCAAAGAAATGGAAAATGACAAATAATCACCCCAAGGAACAAATCATTGGTGATCCTACTGAGGGTGTAAGCATTAGATCTCATCTCAAACTTTTAGATTCTAACCTTGCTTTTGTCTCTCAAATTGAGCCTAAAAATATTGATGTGGCTCTTAATGATGAAATCTGGGTGATTTCTATGCAAGAAGAACTCAACCAATTCGAGAGAAGCAAAGTATGGACCTTGGTTCCTAGACCCAAAGACCATCAAATCATTGGTAGTAAATGGATGTTTAGAAATAAGTTAGATGAACAAGGTTCAATAACTAGGAATAAGGGTAGGTTGATTGCAAAGGGTTATAATCAAGAAGAAGGTATAGATTATGATGAAACCTATGCTTCAGTAGCTAGATTAGAAGCCATAAGAATACTTTTAGCATTTTCATGCCATACGAATTTTAAACTCTTTCAAATGGATTTCAAAAGTGTCTTCTTAAATGACTTTATAGAAGAGGAAGTTTATGTTGAACAACCTCCGAGTTTTGAAAGCCATAATCTGCCTAATCATGTTTTTAAACTTTCTAAAGCCTTGTATGGGTTAAAACAAGCTCCAAGAGTTTGGTATGAAAGACTAAGTTTATTTCTTTTAGAAAATAATTTTTCAAAGGACATGTTGATACAACCTTATTTATTAAAAAGCATAAGCATGATATTTTGATTGTTCAAATTTATATTGATGATATCATATTTAGGTCTACTAATGAATTGCTTTGTCAAGAATTTGCTAAGTGTATGACTAAGGAATTTGAAATGAGCATGATATGCGAACTTAGGTTCTTCCTTGGTCTACAAATCAAGCAAAGCAATGAGGGCATATTCATAAACCAATCCAAGTACTCCAAAGAGTTAATCAAGAAATTTGGAATGGAATGATGCAAAAATGCTTAGACTCCACTGAGCATATCAACAAAATTAGACAAAGATGAGAAGGGTAAGAGTATAATTGAAAAGCTCTATAAAAGTATGATCAGATCACTTTTATACCTTACTGCCTTTAGGCCCAATATAATGTATAGTGTATGCCTATGTACTAGATTTCAATATTGTCATAAGGAATCACATTTGAATGCTGTAAAAAGAATTTTAAAATATTTACATGGCACAATGCATCTAGGCTTATGGTATCCTAAAAATTCATCTTTTAATATCATAGGATATTCGAATGCAGATTATGCCGGTAGTCTTTTAGATAGAAAGAGTACATCAGGCACTTGTCACTTTATTGGTAAATGTCTAGTTTCTTGGTTTAGTAAGAAACAAGTTTCAGTTGTCTTATCTACCGCTAAAGTGGAATATGTGGCAGCAGGATGTTGTTGCACCCAAATCCTATGGATAAGACAACAACTGAAGGATTATGGTCATAGTTTGGACCATGTACCTATCAAATGTGACAACATAAGTGCCATCAACCTATCTAAGAATCTCATTCAACACTCTAGAAGTAAACATATTGACATTAGACATCACTTTTTAGGGATCATGTTCAAAATAGAGATGTTGTGTTAGAATTCATTAATACAAACAATCAATTGGCAGACATTCTTACCAAACCTCTTAATGAGGAAAGTTTTTGTTTCATGAGAAGGGAACTTGGTATGCTTGATGGATCAACTTTGTCTTAATTATTTTCTTGCCAATTGTATGATGAATCATTAACCTTGAATGTTATTTCCTTCATATGATACTCTTTACTTAAATAATTTTATAATATGAAGTGGTTGACATGATGGAAATATATGTTTAAAGGCATAATACTCCTTAGAACTCTTCTAGTCTTGTTTTAGACTTAATTTTATTTTTTTATTTGAGGTGATTCACACCTTTGACATCTATTCATGGTCGTGAAGTAAGTAGCAAAAAGTTCCAGTAGCTTTCACGCTTTGAGTCACAACATGCTTCATAGGAAAAAGTAGTGAAAACTAAGTTTCACTCCCGTGACAATATCTATCACTCCCATGAAAAACCTGATTCACACCTGTGACATTGCATCACGACCATGAATATTGATAGCAAATAACTCCAGAATCGTTCACGCTTTGTTTCATGCCTTACCTCACAATTAGAGATAGTGAAGCCTAATTTTTTCACGACCGTGACAATATTTGTCACTTTCGTGCAAATCCTAGTCACACCCATGACTATTTAATGTCACGATCGTGGCTCGATTCATCTTCTTTTTTACGGCTAGAGCGCCTCTTCAACAAATTGTGACTACGATTATTCACGCCCGTGATTGAGTATTCACGACTATGAATCTATCGACTATAAAACAAAAGTTATGTCGTTTTCTCATTTCTAATTCTACAAATTCTCTCATTTATCACCCTCATTTAATATTTATCACAAATTCCGGCCTCCTCATATTCATTTCCATCTATAAAACCCTTTCAAACATCTTTCTCTTTGAAGAATCACAACTTCTCTCAAGGGTTTTTCAAAAATTTCTTCTCCAATCCTTCATTAAAGCTTTATCAAAATGGAATCTGGTTCTTCCAAAGGCACAAGAAAGAAATCACATGCTCTAAGATGACACACCGATTATCTTCTCAACGTCATTCCGAAAAATTGCCATCCGCGATATACCGTTCTTAAGAAAAGACTTCTACTCTCATCTCGATCCTTCGAGTGGAATTCTGTCAAGGCTCTTGGTTCCTTAGCACATTGCAAGTCTCTCCCACCGGCACTGTCAAATTCCAGCTCTGTAAGCATCCAAACACTCTTACAGCAGCGAAGTTTGGCACTATTTTCAAACTTCCCTCCGATGGCATTCTCAACGAGAGTGAAGTCAAATTTTATGCTCATCTAGTTTGGACACATTTCGGCACTGAGTGTAGTTGGGTTGTGAAGAAGATAAAGAGTACCCACCTCTGGTCTTCTGTGTATAAGTATTTACATCGATTTCTAACCTATAGTATTTTTTCTAGAGGAGATAGTAACGAGGTAATCAGAAAATCAGAGCTCTTCTTATTGCAAATGGCACGAAAAGAATTATCCATAGCTTTATCTTGATGATTTGCAAATCATCTCCTATCCATTGCAACGAAGCCATCGAGAGATATTTTGATTGGTGGGTATATAACTCACCTTGTCATTGAGCTAGGGTATCTGAATCTCAATGAGCATATTTACACTTTTATTCCTGCTCATCCACAAGATCGATTTGATGTCAAGTCATTTATCAAGATGAGAGCAGTTGTCTACATTATTCATGAAGATAATGTCTACTACCGTTTCACCACTCCAGCTAGTGAAATAAATTGATAATATCATGATTCTGAGGCCTTCAAAGCTGGACTCTAGTTTGTCTAGCAAAGGAAGCAAGCCGATGTCGAGACATTGACATCGGTAGTAACGAAAGATGTTGGTCAGTCATCGGCCTCTACCACACCCACCTTGGCACAGCAGGTTGCTGATCTTATAACACCTTACCTTGACATAACGTAGGCTACCATCGGTGAGAGGTTGGAAAATCTTAAAGACTTTATGGAGTCTCATATGGATAGCCTCGAGGCGGAGGTAGCACGCCTTAGGAATGATCTGTCAGGCTTAAAGCCTAAATAGAGTCCTAGGTTTCATAAAGTAGATTTATTTTTATAGGACTTTATTTTATGTTTCTGAATCTTTGTAATCCTTCTCCTTTTAATTTTAATACAATCATCTTATTATCATTTCATTTTTTTTTTGTTGATGACAAAAGGGGGATGACCTAGTAATATATGCAATTATATTGTTACAAATGTGTGGTTAGCAAATATATGTTATTATTATGCAATGTGTGGAATATGTAAACCTTTTTTTTAACTGATAAAATGCATAACATATACCTCACATCAACCTCACATATACTTTGCAAGATTAATATAAAAGATATACTTAACATATATCTCACACATACCTTGAATATACTTGTTATATATGTGTTAAGTGATGAGATATACTTAAGATATACCTTTCATATACCTAAATAGTTCGTAAATAACTTTGTTATACGTCTTTCAAATCTCGCACTCCATTATTTTATTTTAAACACATTTTGAAGGGGAGACTTCTTATTGTTGCCCAGACAATGAACCAATAAGGGGGTTGAATTGGTTAGTAAATAAAATTTATTAACTTTAAGGCGATAAATAAAATTAAATAAAGTAAGGAATGAGAGATATCATACACAAGATTTATAGAGGTTCGAGTATTAACAAATCCTACTTCTCTCCTCAATCTCAATTAGGTGTTTTACTAACATTCTAAGTGTTACAATGGAGTTTTACAAGCTCACTCCCAACTATGGTGTTTCTCTCAATGGCTAACACGTGACCCCAAAATTCCTTTGTGTTTTTCAATGGCTCACACAAAAACCAATTTCTTGTGTTTTATGGCTCACACAATAAACCCTTACAAGTGTTTCACTCTTAACCCAAAAAATCCAAACTCACTTTTGAGTAATTGGTTACAATGAAAACACTTAACAACCTACAATGCTCAGAAATTATGAGCAATTAGATTTATACAAAGGATAGAGGTTTATTGAGTGAAATAATTAATGCACAAGGCTACAACAAGATTAATGATTCAAAGTAATTGTTGTTCTCTTTATTGAGATTCATAAATGGCTTGCATTTATACTCCCTCTGTGAATTATAGCCGTTTTGGTGCATTTAATGTGAAAATACCCGTTGAACCAACTCTTAACTTCGCGTTTGACATGTTTCTCTGTCTTAATTCGCGGGTGTGAATATATGTGTCACGGTCGTGAATGTTCTTCCAGGCCGTGGTCCAAGTGGTGACTCTGACTGTGAAGCTTTCTGGAAGAATTGGAAGTGTTTGATCACGGGTATGAATATTCTTCCAAGCCTTGGTCCAAGTGGTGACTCTGACCATAAAGCTCTCTGGAAGAATTGACAAGTTTCATCACGGGCGTGAATATTGTTTCACTGGTGTCATTGTATAATCATTCACGGTTGGTATGATCCTTCATGGTTGTGAACTTTGAATGGTGGAAAGTTGGCACTCAACTATATTCACGGGCGTGACATAATTAGTCACATGCGTGACTTTGCTATTTTTTTGATTTTAATCTTCAAAAGTTTTCTTTCAATCTTGCTTCATATTCTAATCAAGATATATTATGTTTAACACACTTAGAACAAACATTGTTAAATATATTATTACAATTTTATTTGTTATTATCAAAATAACGGAAATACCCTTCAAGGTCTAACAGAAGTGTTCTTGAATATTAAAATTTAGTTCTTTTTAAAGCTAGGGCTACACAATCCTTCTCAAATGAAGGTGTCTTACACTAAGATCTCATTTTTTTAACTTTGAAGCAAATTGGTCCACAAATTCACTTGAATTTTGTACCATCTTTGACAAGTCTACTATAGTTATGATATGTAACGCCTTAAAGAATTTAGAGTGGAACTTCTCCTCCATTTAGCTCATATGGAGATCAAATTGGTTGGTAGAGTTGTGTACCACAAAAAAGCTATCTTAGTCAAAAATTCCCAAAGAGCCTCAATCTTTAATAATCATTCTCGATTGCTTCTACACATTGCATTATGAACCTTGTCATGTGTTCAACCATGGATCTATTCTCTTCTCCTAAAAATAAAGGAAATTCAAGGATTTTATAATTCTTAAGATATGAGTATATTTGGTCAATCTATTGAGGCTAGAGCTTTGCATATATATTTTTGTTCCTCTGCACTTCAACTTTCATTCCTTCTAAAAGTTTTAGACTAAAACTTTTATCAAATAGTTTTTGTTATGGTTTCCATATCCATATCCCATTATGGCTTACTCATAGGGTGTCACGACTAATTGGTATGGCTATTGATAATAACCCTGATTGCACCTTTATTGGGGCTAACCTTGTTGCCTAGTTAGTAGAAGATCATGGCCCTAGAGGTAGGGTGGTTGATACAGTTGTTGAAGAGGTGGATAGTGTGGTGGTGGAACATGTTAGTAAGGTGTGAATATGGTTATTGGGTTTTATGCATAGGTAGTGGTGGTGTTTGTAGAGCTGGAGGATAAAGTGGCTGATGATGTAACGTTTGTTAATTTGAACCTTAGATTGTGAATGCATCATAAGAAGCAATCACAATTTTTGAAGTCTAAATTCGGGCTAAAGTAGTTATTTAGATATTTAAGAAAGTAATTAAGTCATTAAAAATAGTTAGTTAAAACGTAGAGACTTAATTGAAGACAATTTTATAATAAATACATGGGTACTGACATTATTGTAAATATCTAAGTGCGGAAATTTTATAATAATTGTTTGACTTGGATTAAGATATGTTTGGCTAATTTTATGTGTGTGGTTGAGATTAAAGGGAAGATGTGGCAACTTCTAGACCTTTGATTAAAAAGGGAGCAATATGGTAATTTTTGAGGGGACCAAAAGAGAAATTTACATATGGGTATAAAAAGAAAAGGGGACAATTTTTTCCATTTTCCCCTCACTTTTCATGCAACCACTATCTCTTTTTTCCCTATCATACATGACATCATCCTCTTCCTCACTTCTTTTCCATTTTCTTCTTCTTAACACAAACCCTAGCCAAAAATCAAAGAAAAACATACCCATATGGCCGAATTTTGAAGGGAATAAAAGAAAAAAAAGATTTAGAGTTAAAGAGGAGTTTTGAGGAGAAAACAAATGAGAGAAAAAGTTAGAACTTGAAGGTCACACCCAGTTCTAGAGAAAAAAAGTTTTGGGTATGTTTAAATCTTTTTTTTTTCATCATTTTTTCATCTCTTTTTCCTCTATTTTCATTTTTGAAGAAACCCAACTAATTAGATTGAGATTTTTGTGCAAATTAAGACTTTGAAACCTTAAGATAAAATTTTGAATTGAAAAAATCTAGCTTGTATACACATTGAGTTAATAAAAAGGGGGACCTTAAGAGCTTTAAACTAAAAAGGGTATGTCTTTTATGATATAAGAGTGAAATAGTGAATAAAGATACTTTTTTATGTGTTAAGAACACCTACAGAGGCAAAAGTATTCTTCCAAAAAGGATAAGGGGCTTGAGCCAAACAAAAAATGATTTTAAAAGCACTAAAGTTAAGGTTAGTAGACAATGACACTTTCTCCCTTGTTTTATGGCATGTTTATATGGTTTTTTTTTATGTGATTTTGATATAAATATGCTTGCTTAGTATATTAAAATTATGTATATTGTAATGGGTAAACTAAGAATGTATGTATGATGATAAAAACATGTGTTGTTTATTTGAATGGCCTTATGAGAGGCATGAGGTGTGGTAGCATTGATTAGGGTTTTGAATATGTGATGAAAATGGCATATTGAGTATGAATATTAAGATTGGATGCTAGGATCTCAAAAAAGGATGAATTTTATACTTAAAATGTAAATAGTTGGTAAAATGAAATTTTGAGGCATGTTTAGTGTTTTAAAAGTTTAAAACATTGGAGAAATTATTTAAAATGATTAAATTTGGTGGGTGAAGTGTTTTGGCATTAAAGTGGGTTCAAAAACACAAGAGGGCCTCTCCAATGTGCACACGCCGCGAGCTAAAGAATGCACTATTGCACTTGTGACATAGCATTGTGTGCGTAATTTAGCCTATTGGTGAGGCCTTTATCTCGTGCATATAAGGTATCGCATGCAACTAGATAGTCATCATGTGATGATGCACGTTGTCACATGTGTGACGGGTGTAGTTTTTCCCTCTACAATGTTTTCCAATTTTTTCTCATACGAAACGATTTCTAACACATGTGCCAGTGTTTAAACATTCAAATGAGATTTGAAGACATGTATTTATGCCTTTTTATGAATTGTGATGTATGTTATAATCATAATAAGATACATAATGTGTGATACATATTGATATGAAATGAGTCAACAATAACAAGTTTATCATGGTGGAATATATGTGATGTAGTACGTTTGTTCTAATGGTATGTTTGACGACGATTGCATTATGAATGCACGAGAAAAGGTAGTTATATGTTGTGATTATGATGCTCATAATATAACAAGTAAATGAGTCATTGAATGACATCGAACTTACTCGAATTTAGCATATCGCGTAGAATTTATCATCAATATTATGGTTGAGTAAGATTCACACCTTAATTAGTATTTATGCAGGTAAAAATATCATGACATTGCTTAATAAATTCGTTAGGTGAAAAATGTTCGCATGTAGTAAATGTAAACAAGACACGGTTTTATGTTGTAATACCAAAAATCTTTTAAGTGACATAAGTACATATGATGTTATGACATAGTATTGGATTTTTCATACTAATAAGTGTGTTAAAGGGAATTAAGAGATATAACTATAGTAGTACTCGATTAAGGGCATATAAATGTTATACCATTTATGTAAAAGTGAGATTAAACTAATAGATTGACAAATATCTTGACTAAGAAAACACCTTATATGATATATATTGGACATACGGTGTAACACTTACAGTTATAATGTAGAAAAAATGGTATAAGCACGTACATCATAAAGTAAGGCTATTTAGAAACAAAATCACGGTAACTAAAAATGTTAAGTGGTCAACTGAACTATTTATACTTATGTCATTGTTAAATGAAATGTATGATCATTTCTCCATATTTGTATATGCCTTGTATACCATTACGCATTATGGCTTAACATGTGGGTATTTCTACACATGCAGGTTTGAAGTCGTGTTGATACGGTTTGACAAAGAATATGAGAGTCACCATAGAGCCATATAAGGGTTTGATGATGTTCTAGCTACGCATGCTATTAAAGTTGAAATTATGGGATTATGCATATGACAACGGATTGGTTTTGAACTAATCATAGAAATATAAGGTTTTGAAAAGAAACATCTTTTCTTAAAAATAACTATGTTTTTAATGTTTTTTTAATTATATTTGAAAAGATTTTCAATTTTAGCGGATTTTGACATGTGGCATTATAGCATTTACTTATATAAGAGAGTATTACAGATGAAATGGTGGTTGATTTGGTAATTACTAATTAGATGGTGGTTGATTACCTGCATTTGGTTTATATTGCCTTAAGAGCTGTAACTAATCGTTACCTGTGTCATGCTTCCACAACCTAGACAATATTTTGAGCAATCTATTCTTGACATTTTCTCAGCTCTTGCCTCAACTGGTTTATTGAGATCTCGACCAAGGTTTGCAACCATGTATCTACATTACAATTGTCTTTCAACATCGATCGCACCACAATCTCCATTCGAGTCATCATAATCAACATCATCTCATGAGTAACTTAACTGACCTTTTGGGTAATGAATTGATAATTTGTGTCGCTTAAAGCAAATGATCAATGATGAAAAAACTCTCTATTATAAGTGTATAGCCCCCCCCCCTCTTTGTGCAGAACCCTCAATTGGCTGGTTGGTACTACTAGCTTCAGCCATTTGGACATGCTTGACTACGTTCTTCTCCATATATTTATCTTTCTTTTCTTGCAACTTCGTATGTATAGACATACAATCTAACTCCCACATTATTGCCAAATTTATTCACCGTAGGACAATGAAGCCCAACTAAATACAAGTTATGAAAAAGTGAATCTTAGATTCGTGTAAATAAGGTCATTTCCAAATAAATAATCGGTCCAAATTAATTCTAACAAGTAGGGTTGTCATGGTCGCACGTGTGGATATGAAGATAACGAAACGTTTGACTAAGTGAAAGAAAATCACGATCACAACTAGAGACAATCACTAATTTAAAAAAAAAAATGCTAAAGGGATAAAAATAATAAATGGTAGAATGAAAAATAATAGAAAATAAATGTTTTGACTAAATAAAGAAACTGAGCTGGTATAAATTAAAAGTTTGCACAAAGAGAATACACGATAAAAGTTATTCTAGTGTCACATGAGCAATATATACAACCAATCAAAATCTTGGATGGTTTCCTTGAATAATCAAAATAATGATGAATAAAATATTTACAAGAATTCTTGATGACCAAAATGCTATTGTATTTTTTGAAGTGATGGGCTTGTCATTTTGCCCCAGTAAGCCCACTATTAGGTTAGTTTTAAAGCAGACTAGATTAGTGAGCCTATACCCTTGTTGGACCGGTGTAAAAACTATCCAAAGTGAGTAGATGGATAATTACCTTTATATGGACACAAGCTCTAAATTTCTCACCCATTCTAAATATATTGCTTTCCACTATTTCAGAGTTATTTGGTCATCTCTATGTAAAAAAATAGTGATGATCCAAGTATATAATCTCCAAAAGTAAAAACACTTTTTTTTTTACATTTTAAGCTTTGACTCTCTTCATCTACTAATTGAAGCATCAGAGTGTACAAATTGGTACAAGTAGTTCCAATTCTAACTTTATCTTTAATAAGAATTATAATTAGTGATTCAAACTCTATTTTTGGCATCCTCTTCATAAATGTATCATTACTAATTAAAATAATATAGGAAGCATGTAGCTAAAAAGGTTTTAAATTGGAGATTCAAGCTCTATTACCTTCATTCTTCTAAATTCTGCAATGGCCCAGCTTCTCAAAACCACCTTCCTCCCCTCCTCTTCTGCCTCTTCTCTTCGCCGTCATTCTGTCCCCATTCCCACTACTCGCAGGAGAACTACCCAAGTGCAGGCGAAGATCCGGGAGATCTTCTTGCCTGCGCTTAGCTCCACCATGACTGAGGGAAAGATTGTTTCTTGGGTTAAATCAGAAGGGGACAAGCTTTCTAAAGGAGAAAGTGTTGTTGTTGTTGAGTCTGATATGGATGTTGAAACTTTCTATGATGGTTATTTAGCTGCTATTATGGTTGAGGAAGGCGACGTTGCTGCTGTTGGTTCTGGAAATTGCCGAGGCTAAGTCCAAACCTTCTCCTTCGTCTTCTTTCTCACCATCACCAGTACCAGCACCGTCGGCATCACCGCCGTCGGAGAACATTGAGGAGCCTGTGAGACCTGCAATTCCGAAAACTTCGGCGGGTATGGTGGCATTAGCGATCCACCCCGCATCGGAGGCAGGGAAAAGAGCGGTGGCATCACCTTATGCGAAGAAGCTTGCGAAGGGATTAAAAGTGGAATTAGAGAAAGTTGTAGGCAGTGGACCTTTGGGTAGAATTGTTGCTAAGGATGTTGAGGCGGCTGAATCGGTACCTGCTCCGACTAAGGTCGGAATCACCGCAACTCCGCCACCTGGGATTGAGTTGGGAACGGTGGTGCCACTTACAACAATGCAAGGGGCGGTCAGTAGGAACATGGTGGAGAGTTTGGCAGTTCCTACTTTCAGAGTTGGCTACACTATTACTACCGATGCACTCGATGCTCTCTACAAGAAGTTAAATTTGGTGAATTTATAGCGAGAAATCTCATAATTGGCTAATTAAGAATTGAATTAGCCTTCAGGCATACCAAAATATTGATGCATAATTAAAAGGAAAAAAACATTGCTCTAGTTAATTGATACATAGTTTCTGGCATTTAGAATCTTCAGATAATTTTATTTTTTATATTTACATTTAGCTATTTACATGCTTAGATTGGTGGATATGTTGCTTCCCTGCTTATATAAGTTATTCTTTAACAATTTGGGTATTAAGAGAATGGTATTCATGCTAATAGATTGTTTCTTAATGCATTCATTTAGCTGTTGGTTCATTTTTAATGTTGTATTTCCTTGTTTATGTGATCAGATTAGGTCTAAGGGAGTGACCATGACAGCCTTGCTGGCACAAGCTACAGCCCTTGCATTGGTTAAGCATCCTGTTGTAAACTCTAGCTGTAAAGATGGAAATAGCTTTACATATAATAGCAACATCAGCATTGCAGTGGCTGTGGCCATGGACGGTGGGTTGATCGCACCAGTGCCTTGTTTATCTGCTTTGGGCTATCCTGTTGCTTCCATTGGTTAGATGCCCTTAATTGAATTGTAAACGTTGTTTTCCATGGTGCATATTTCAGGTTGACATTTATTCATTGTCAAGAAAGTGGAAGGACTTGGTCGATAAGGCTCATGCCAAGCAGCTCCAACCTCATGAATACAATATAGGTATTGTCATTAAACCCATGTTCCTTCTTAAACCATGCAACTCCATATATTCTTTTTCTCTGCATTCAAACCAATACAATTTTTGTTCTGGCATCAAATATTCAAAATCTTTCTATGCTTTCTTTCTTCTTGGAATTTTATGATTCCCCACAGGTTGGAATCTGCCGTTGTGATTAGTGTTTTACAGTTGGACACTATCTATTGGCCCGATGCCTGCCTATGCTTATGCATTCATTTCATCCCAAAGCATTGTACTCTGACCAGGCATAGGTACTGTAGGTCATGTATCATTGGTCCTTAAGCCTGAACTGTTGTGTGCATTGCAAATGCCATTTGCTCATTAGTAACATATTAGCAGTTTCTTGGATAGTCCTTAGGTTCTGGTCCTATTGAACAGATTGGCATAGGTATTGTGCTCGCAGATTTTAGATTTTTCCTTGTGTCACTTTTTAACGTCTAAAACACTCTACCTGCATATCTGAAACTTTTAAATGGATGGAAGAGCATTTGAATCTACACTATCCAGCATGCAGCATAACTATGATAGCTATATTGGTTTTCAAATTTGGAGGATCATGATGTAGTCAAGCAACAAGCTTCTGACAGTACCCTGACAGTAGTTTCTTCATTGAATTTCCAAGACTAGAGATGGCTTTTTTTTTCTTGAATTGGGAAATATGAAGTCGGCTAGTTCACAGCCCCCATATTCATGCTTTCATATTTGAATTTTAATCTACCGTTAATTATCTCCCAAATGAAAAGCTGCTAGCCTGCTAGTTACCTGTGATTTTGGTTTCTTCAAACTCATTTTTGTGCATGGTCCATGTTGTTAATGGGCTGATAGTGTCATTTAGATTAGATAAATTAGGTAAAACATTCTGCTACTGGGTTTATGGCATCATTTTTTGCTGTTGCAAGTGAAGATGGAAGAGTGAGTGTCCATAGATTCTAAAATGGTCGACTGTTTTATTCTTAGTCTTGCTTCTAATGAAATCTTTATCAAAGGATTGATAGCATGTGCCACAACTTGTGATAAATTTTTGTTTACATTTTCCATCCTATCTGAGTGTCTTTTTTCCTTAAATGATTCTGGCTAAAGAGCTTGATTCTGCAAAGTCATTGCGAGTTCTTTGCTTTTTACTTTGAAATTTGTTGCCATGGCTCTTCAGTTGCTGGTTCAACATTCAATTGGATTAAGCATTAGCTTAAAGTAATATGTGCAGTGTTTTCCCTCATTTTTTTTAATTTTTCTCTAGTAGGTACCTTCACACTTTCGAACCTTGGAATGTTCGGTGTGGATCGATTTGATGCAATTCTGCCACCTGGAACTGTAAGTGTTTTCACATGATATGTTCTATGTAAGAGGCTAGTAAAGTTTACTTGTGTTCTTTGTTTACCTCTTATTTATTATTTGGACTGATGCAGGGAGCAACAATGGCTGTTGAAGCATCTCAACCAACAGTTGTAGGCACCAAGAATGGACGTATTGGCCTGAAGAACCAGATGCACGTAATAAGCATGTTCATAATATTTAATTGAAAGGATATTTGTGTGCCATTGGTTAGCTTTGCAATCTAATTCTTGCATCACAAATGTGCATTATGCAGGTAAATGTTACCGCTGATCATCATGTAATCTACGGAGCTGATCTGGCTTCCTTCTTGCAAACCCTGGCAAAGATCATTGAGGACCCCAAAGATCTGACCTTCTAAGTTGCTCCCTAATCTCCAAATGAGGCTTTGTCTTTGCATCCTTCACATCTCGCATTACGTGGTGGTATGTTCAAAGCACATTTCCCTCTTCATCAATTGTTGATATTTATGGAGTCGAAACATGCAGAAAAATGTAGGAGCTGAATTACTTTGTTAGAAGTTCTACAAGAGAGCAAAAACTGAATTTTGAAGACCAATGCTTAATTGTGTGTCAGACGACAGACATTGCCAATTTTTTGTTAATTTTAATGATGCCATAAACATTGGCTGTTCACTGTCTTCTTTTCAATCAAATTCTTTGTTCTTTCTTATTGTCTCATCAATCTTATTACATCACTAGTTATGGGAAGGATGAATTCAATGTGAAAGGTTAGCACTGCAGTTCATCTAGATGAGATTGAATAGTGATTTTGTTTAATAATATTATTAAGAGGTTACTTTAAAGAAGCATTTGCGGTTTTGTGATGAGTGTCTCTATGCCAAATTCAATCTGCACGAATATTCGTAAGAATATTCAAACGGACGTGGACTTTTTGGTGCAGGGGTATTGCCAGATGATGAAAAATCAAAGAACTGATAAAATTTTATAATTCAAAATTGCTATGTATATATTATGTATAAAAAGGTTATTACAGATTACATGCGGTCGGCTTCCTACGATTGCCATATTTTGTATAAATATATTATATAAAGGCTTTTTTATTACCTATAATGACTGGACATAACCAAAACTGAGATAATCAACCAGAACTGAGATCAATCCTCTGTTGCATATTTGTGGAAGATTTGTCACATGAGGCTAAACCTCATCGCGCATTGAGGATCATCCTCAACACACTCTTCATCTTCGGCCTCGCCTCTGGTGAAACGCTGACACAACTGATAGCAGTCTTAAGTATTGCAAGCATTTGACCTCTGACAGCCAGTGAAGTTCTGCTGATGTTAAAATCAAGGATGTGATCCCACTTATCTTGCTGCATCGAGTAGTTTAAAACCCACTTGGCTAATTCAGTTCCCTCGCTAACTGCTGCTCTTCCAGTCAGCAGTTCCAGGAGCATAACCCCAAAGCTATATACATTTCCCGCCATTGTTACTCTCATTGTGTAAGCATACTCTGCAAGAACAATGTTTGCTTATCAACCCAACATTCAAACAATGATGCATATTCAAAAAGAAGAATGAGATTTATGAATGATCAGAATGCATATGAAGCCTCAAATATTGTTCACCTGGTGGAATATAGCCGACTGAACCGGCAACAGTTGAAAGGCTACCAGTGCTCTTCGAGGGATCAATGACTTTGTAGAGTTCAATGTCCCCAATTAGAGGCTCCTTTAGGGACTTGAGAAAAATATTTCTGCTTGAAAGGTCAAGAAGGAGAATGGGTCCAGACGGGTATCCATGCAGAAAAGTAAGACCCTGAGCCACTCCCACTGCTATACTGTATCGGCTAGCCCAATCCAAAGCATGTCCCAGTTTACCATGAAGAACGTCAAAAAGTGTACCATTCTGAGCATGCTCATAGAGGAGATAAGCACTATCGACAGTCAATACATATGCCAGTGGAGTCATGACATTGGAATTGCTCAGCTTCCCTAAGACTTCCAGCTCTTTGTCAAACTTCTCATGGCTTCCCAGTTGGAATATCTTGTCACTCCAGTTAATCTTCTTCACAAAGTAGCTTGCTCCAGAAGGCATGGTGGCTTTGTAGTATGTTGAAAACCTAGTCTTCAGCACGATGTTCCATGGATGGGCAACTGCTTCCATGGCTTTGGTTAAGTCAATGTTCGACCTATGGATTGCATTTGCAGTCAACAGATTGCCTTGGATGACCTGAGGGGGTGGAAGATCTTCACCCGATTGTGATTGCTGATCAGAAACCTTGAGAAATCTTCCAGAGAATGAGAAAAGAACAATTGCAATCACCACCACAGTAAGAACAGCAGCTACAACAGCAAGAACAACTGCCACAGCAACTGATTTCTTCTTATTTGTCGACTGTGGGGGACTGCTTTGTGTAACATTTATAAGACCTGTATTTCCACTTACATTGACAGCAACCCATGACTGGAAACGTGGTATGACTCCAGAGAGACGATTGTTTGAGAGTATCAACTGTGTCAAAGAATTCAATTGGGTGAGAAAATCAGGAATCTCACCAGAGAAATTGTTGTTTGAAAGATCCAAAATTTCTAAATCCTTCAGCTTGGAAAGAGTTTTTGGAATAGGCCCTTTGAAGAGGTTGCTGCTGAGATTTAAAGCAATTGACAATTTCACTGGCATATCTGGTATCCTTCCACCAAGTTGATTCTGTCCGAGTTGGAGTTCCAACAGAGAATTCATGTTGTTGATGCTATCAGGGATAGCACCTCTAAGATTGTTGCCTTGCAAGTTCAAGTGAGCAAGGTTTCGCAAGTTTGAAATTGAAGAAGGAATCAAACCACTAAGCGCATTCCAGCTGATGTTCAAAGTTGACAACTTGTGTAATAGAGCGAACGAAGGAGGGATTACTCCAACAAACTTGTTCAATTGCAATTTCAAAACTTGAAGATTGGTAATATTGCCTAATTGATCCGGCAAGGTACCATTAAGCCGATTCTGAGCCAAATTCAACAGTGCCAAATTGTAGCAAGAACCCAGCTGCGGAGGAATCACACCAGTCAAGCTATTGTTGTCCAGCTCCAAGTAAGTTAACTTCTGCGTTGATGTGAATGAAGAAGGGACAGACCCATTGAATGAGTTGCTTCCCAATCTCAGTCTGACCAAGCTTTGAGATATATTTTCAGGAATTGAACCATCCAACACATTATAAGACAAATCCACAGTTTGCAAGTTAGACTGAGATAACAACTCTGATGGAATGGACCCCGTTAGCTTATTATAACTAAGATCCAAAAAGGTAAGATATCTTGTAATTCCACTGGGAATTAAACCAACAAACCCATTCTGATTTGCAGCAAACCGGAAGAGGGTTGTGATACTTCCAATGGTTGGAGGGATTTCTCCAGTCAAATTATTAGAAGACAGAATCAAAAGCCGCAACTTGGTAAGATTTCCAATTGACAAAGGAATAGAACCATGAAGTTTATTAGCGCTAAGATCAATCACTCTCAGATTCTGAAAATTGATGATTTGTGGGGGAATTTCACCTTGGAAAGAATTCGCAGAAAGCTGAAGCTCCTCCAAGACCATGGAATTTTTAAGGTTTACAGGAACAGGACCGTTCAACCTATTGAAACTAAGATCTAAGCTCTTGAGTGCAAGCAATCCATTAAACTGTAAATCAATATAACCGCTCAGATTATTGAAAGACAAGTCCAAGGATTCTAACCCAACAAAACGACTAAAAGTAGGCGTAGCAGCAGTCAACCCATTTCCGCTAAAATTCAACTCTTTTAGCCCATCGATTGCTCCACAACTACTAATAAACTCAACTGGGATTGAGCTCAAATAGTTATTTGAAAGATCAAGGGATTGCAAAGATTCAATCTTGCAAATTTCAGACAGAACCCCAGAATTGGAAACACCAAACCCATATAGAGAAAGTCTAATTACAGACGAATTATCAAGACTGCATTTAACCCCCTTCCACAAACATGGGTCAGGCTGTAAGGTAGCATTCCAAGGGGAAGCAGTATTGTTAATAAGCTTAGAAATAGTGATCATGGTGGAAGTTTGGTTTGAAGACAGACATGAACCAAAAGAAAACAACAAGAACAAAAACAGAAAGATGACACAGACATACCTTGTCATTTTAGCCTGTGGTGAGGCTGAAGAAGGGGAAAAGAATCAACTTGAACTTAGTTTATCTTATCTATTCCGTTAAACTAAGGAAAAAGAAAATTTCAGAGAAAGAAGATGAGGAGATTGTGTCAAGTGGGGAAAGGAAGAAAAGAAAAACAATGGGGTATGGCGTGTTAGGAGTGGAGTTGACTGTGGACTTCTACTCTTTCTGCCTTCAAAGACTGGAGGAAGCTGACTGACTCTCTGACTCGCTGCCAGGGTTGATATCACTCTGTGTGTGCGCGCGCCCGCGCGTGTGTTTTGGGGTTTTGGGCCTTTTGGCTGCTTTTCTTTTTCCTTTTTTTTTCTTTCTTCAATCTTTATTTTATTTTTTCCTTTTCATGAATTTGGCTTTTTGACTATATATCCTATGAAAGTGGGACAAAGTAAAACAAGTAACAACTTTGGTCTTTCCTCGAAATTTTTATTCTGGGAAAGTTTGGGAACCCACTCCAAGAAAATATTATAATGGTAACTCAGTTTCTCAGAAATTTTATTACAATTTACCTTAATAATTTTTTAAATTTTTAAAAATATATATAATTTATTTAATAAATATAAAATAAAAATATGCGTTGAACCATTATTTTCATTTCAAATTTGAGTCTAATAACTATAATATTCAAGAATAAAATTCTGATTTATGTATACGGATTTTTAATATCTCCAATTTATTGGTATCTTAATTTTTTTCGTAATTTTTAAATAAAATATTTTATATTTCTAAAAAATCAACAGAATTAAATCATATATAAAAATATAATTTTAATTTTTATTACATGAACATATTAAAAAAATATTAAAATATCAATCTATAAATAAAATATTTTATTTTCTGAAATTCAATTTTTTTAGTATACCAAATATGCTTTACTTTTTGTGTGGTGGCTTGGCATCTACATGCACAAATTTAATGTGTATTATCAATTTATTAAATAATATAGAATAAATAATCATAAAAATTAAAATGAATATTAAATTAACAAATGGAATGTTTTCTATTTTATCATGGGTGATAATTAAGAAAAAAAATGAATAAAGTAAAAAAGAAAAGAAAGATAAAATTAACGCAAGGAATATTTTCCTTTCTTTATTATTCTCGAAATGACTATTATTAGATTTGCATTAACTAACGAATATGCAAAAACTAATGGAGATTAGAAAAAGGGCACTGTCTTTGATAGAACAATATGGGATCAAGCAGTTTATTTGCTTATTCAATAGAAAGTAATTGTATGATTAGAATTTGGAGTATTTAAAGAGTAATATATAGTATTTTATTATAATTAAACTTTTAATAAAAATATGTATTCCAATTTAATATTATTTATAATCTTTTATTTGAACTGAACTTCTAATTCTATTAAGATAATTAGAAAATTAAAATTTATAAATATTGATATGATTGGTTGAATTTTTAATTTTTAAAATTTTTATTTAAAATTATTAAAAAATAATATTTTGAAATCCCTACAATTTGATTGGTCAAAATATTTATCTGTGCTTTAATATATATATATATATCCTTAAATTTATATATTTTTTAATTTAATTAGCCCTTAAATTAAAGAAATTAAATTCACACTGCCACAAACACATGGCTTCATAAGACACTAAGACAATAATAAAGTATATCATTAAAATAGCAAATGAAATCAAGAATAGTATTTCAAATTTCTCTAATTTAGAGGGCTAATTAAACTAACAATGCAATTATAAGGGTAATATGTACTATAATAAGAATATAGAGATGCACATACTTTAATCTATTTAAAAATTAACAGATAAATCTTATTAAAAAAATACAAAAAATTTTGATTAGGCATATTGCGGTAATCCAAATCAACCGATTTTGGATAGTTGAAACTTTCAAATTTCTCAATCTTGTGTATTAAAAAAAGATAAATTTCTTTTTTTTTTTCTTTAAAGAAAAAATAACAAAAACATTTTGCATGTGAAAACAAGTACCTCCAAAGTCCAAGTCTTTGTCTTTGTGGTGGGGTCTTTTGATGGACCCCACTTTGAATGCTGAAAGCAGCTTGCTTAACCATGATAATAGAAAACGTGTTTTGACAAATAACTATTATTATTGGGTAAATTACTTTAATATTGGTATTTTTAAAAATACATTATTAAATATTTTAGATTTAGATTCGTTAACTAAAAAGTTTAATGTTATTTTTAAATAAATATTTTATTATTTAATTAAAAATATTACTAAAAATAATTAAAATTAACTTAAAAATATAAAAAATATCATTTGACAAATTCGATATTTTATCAGAAAGAATACATTAAAAAATAGGGTAAATTTAATATTTTGATATCAAATTTATGACATTAAAAAAATTATGATTTTTTAAAAAAATTGGTAAATTTTACATTTATTTCGTTTGTAATAGTAACAATAAACGGAAATATTATATAATGTAAATTTTTAATTAATATTTATCTAAATAAATTATTTATATTATAAAAATTTAATCTAAAATTATATTAGTAGTAGTAGTCCTCGTCGTCGTCGTCAAAGTTAATAGAATTGAACAACAGAAAATTAATAAATTCAATATTTGCTATTTAATATTTAATTATTTATGTTTTGACCAGAGAAGCTCAGCATTTTAATTATCATTTGTTTTGTTCCTTAAGCCAGCCGGCCGGCCGGCATACAATGTTGTTCATTTTCTCCTCGTTTGCTAGGTAATATAGCAGAAAGAAAGTTGCTATTTATGTTTCAAATTAAATAATTTATGTTTAATAAAAAAAATTGTTTAAAGAAATAAATGTGGAAAATAAAGAAATTCATCAATTAATAAAAATTACCTCACAAGTTGAATTTACAATTAAAAATCCCAAAAATTACGATCAAAATACACTTTTTTTTGCCTCCAGAACTTTATAAAATTAATTATTTTTTTAAAACTCTTAATTAAATTTTTATTTTGCGAAATACTCTAATTTCAAGTTTGAATTTATTGAAATCCTCTTAATTGAAGTTGATATTTTTAGTCAATACATTTTTTCTCAAATAACATCTAGAAACCGAAAAATAAAATCTAATACTCTTAATTTTAATTTTAATTTAATTTAATTTTCCTTTTTTTATATTAGTTCTTGAATTATATAAATTTTTTGTATTAAATCCCTATATTACTATGTATTTATTATCCACATTAAATTATTGTAGTTTTATTTTGAAAGATTAAATTCAGCAATATACAGAAAAACAAAAAGAAAAAAAATAAATACTTACAAAAAAAATTCTAATCTATTACTTATTTTTTAATTGAACCAGAGAGGCTTGTGAATTTTGTATATAGTTTTCTCTTTTTTTCTATTTAATTGTAAAATTCTAATTGTAGAATTTTGTACATACAAAATTTCGATATAGCACTTTGCTGTGAAGTTCATTAATCTGCTTGATTGTCTTTTTTATCAAATTTATTTTTGTATATAACTCCCTCAAACCCACATTTTCTAAAAACCTTATGTTTGCTTATAAATGTTCAAAACTAATTTATATTACCTTAGATTTGTTAAATTTATCCAATAGCATTGGTTACGGTTCCATTTGATACTGTTTTTCAACCGTTAAATAAAAAATTTAATAGTTTTAATTAATTTTAAAATAATTATAAATATTTAATACTATTTAATATTAAGGATTACAATGGTTACTCATAAAACTGTAATTATTGAAATTATTGATTAGGTCCCAACATGACACCTTTTTTTCTTTTTAAAAAAAATATAATTCTTATAATAATAATAATAACAAACAAAAAAAAAACAATGCAAATTTTGTGTCTTTTATAAATAATGGAATAATATTTGGTTGCAAGCAGAAGAAAATATTGATTTAAAGAACAAAATTATTTTTGGATGGAAGTGAGAGAGAAAAGATAAAAGAGGGGAACTTTATCTTTTAATATTTAAAATATATTGAACTGTGAAAAATTCTATTTCAGTTGTCATGGAGATACTGCAATTTTTTGTTTTGCTTTTAAATTTCTAAAGCTGAAAATAAGGCAAACCAGTTTTTTTTTTTACTGAATAATGTGAATTTTAAAATTACAAAAGTCAGCAATATAATAAAATATTAATAATGAATACTAGAAATATCCAATCGAAAAAATTAAATTGTAAAGAATTATCTAAATCAGCAAGAAATTAAGAAAACATATTCTTCATTTATATTTTTTGTTTCATATATGTTGTTATTGTTATTATTGAAAATAATAATAATAATAATAATAATAATAAAATAAAACAAAGTGTTAGGCATTAAACTGGGCAATTTGGGCAGGTTGGAGGAGTTCAAATCACGTTCAGGTCAATTTTTTTGATCATTTTATGTGCTATTTCAAGTTGTCCTTGGGTTGATTTTTGGGTTGGGTCAATCTAGATAAGGCAATTGGATTGACGGATTTTAGTTCAATTTTGAATTCAGATTAATATTTTTTGTTGATTTCAAGTCAGAATTAATTTTATTGTCCATTAAACTGAACTTAAATTAATTAATTAGCTTAAATTGAACTGCAATTAATTAAATTAAATTTGAGTTTAATTGATAAAATTTAACTTCAATTAATTAAATTAAAATTGATTAATTGAAATTAATTTGATTAAATTGAAATTTGATTAATTATTTAAATTTCAATTGACTAAATAGAAATTGGTCTGGAACTGGTTTGGACCGGTCCGGTCCGGTCCGGTCCTGGCCTGCTCTAACCATATATGGAAAGAAAGGAGAGAGAGAGAGGAGGAAGAGGAGGAAAAATTAACAAAAAAAAAAAAAAAAGGAGGAAGTGGGTTCAGTTAAATTTCTATAGATGGGTTAAAGACAAGTAAACAAAATTGTTTAGAATAAACATAAATTAGATGTTTAGAGGCTTATTTATGCAAAAGTTTACCATAAAGCTTAAATGTTATTTTGCCCAAATTTCTAGAGCTAATTTGCTCCTTTTTACCAAAATTAATTAATAAACTTAATTGAATGAATTTGGATTTCAATTGATTAATTGAAATTAAATTTATTAAATCAATAAATTGAACTTAAATTAAAGTTTAATTGTCTAATTGAAATTGGTTAATTGAATTTAATTGGATTAAATTGAAATTAAATCAATTGAGTTCAATTGATTAACTGAGTTTAAATTAAATTTCACTATATTAAATTGAAATTGATTAGTTTCAAATCCTAAATATATTATACTATGTTTCAATTTTTTTAATTTAATTATTTGAAATTCAATTTGAATTTAATTAATGAATTGAAAGACTATAATTTAATCAATTGAAGTTCAAATTTAATTTTAATCTAACCATTTGAACTCAATTATTCAATTTAACCAATTAAATTTCAATTATTCAATTTAATTAACTGAACTTTAATTATTCAATTTAATCAAATGAAATTGAACCCAATTTAATTATTTAAAGTTTGATTTAATCAATTAAGCCCTACTGACTTAATAGAACCCCAAATTAGTAGTTATTTAATAATCATATTTTGTAAAACAATAATTTTGATTTTATAATAACTAGTTCATAGAAGATAATTTTGAATTAAATTATTAAATTAGTGCTCAATACTTGATATTAAAATTATAAATAAAATTATTTATCATTTATTAATTTAATTAATTATTTTTTATTAAATTTAATTAGTATTTAATACTTAATATTGAATAAATTAAATTTTAATTATTAAAATTAATTTTCATCTAAATACTATTTAATTTAATAATTTAAAATAATAAAAGGTATGCATAAATATTTTTTTAAAAAAAAATCAGGTCATTGAATTATTTTCAGATTGACACCGATATGATCCTAAAAATTATAGATCAACATTCATATTTTTATCAAAATTTGGATCAGATTATAGTCTGTATTTTAGGATTGGATTAGAAATTGCCAAGTCTAGTCATATTAGAGTCTAATTGGTATTTTAATGTGGGAAACCCACCATTGCAAATTAAATGAATTTTTTTATTATACAAATAAAAATTAAGATGTTTTTGTGTTATAAATTAAAAATGAAGATTGTTGACATACATAAATTACAAGTTGGGAGCTCATAGGTAGGTAAATTTTACTCCAATAAATCAAACATTAACAATTTTAAAGAGAAATTTGACATTTAATCCATAAATAAGCTGCTTAAAATATATTTTTAACTAATAAATTTCTCTTAGACAAAAGGGGAAAAAATGTAGAAAACTATAAATAGAAACCGCGCGTTGTGTAATGCAATTTCAGACGCAGCAGCGGCGGCGGCTTACAGTCCCAAATCCCACAACTAACTAGCGGATCAAATCAATAAATGAAAATAGAGATAGAGAATTGGATCGGCCCCGCCCTGCGTTGCCTCTTTCCGAGCACGGCGAATATTTTTATAATTTATTTGCTTTGTCCTTATTGTGTTTTTTTTTACGAAAATAAGGCTAAGATAGTATATATATTTTTCAGTCAGAAATATTATATATATATATATATATATTATTTATATATAATAATTATTAATATTTTTATATAATTAATATTTTAAAAATAATAAAATAAAAATATAACGCTTAATTAAAATAAAAAATATTTTTTTATTTAAAAAATTATATAATCAATTAATTAAAATAACAAACATAAAATATTTTAATAGAAATTGAAGATCAAGTTGGGATAGAGGATTAGACATTTCTAAATGGAAACAATCGTTATAAAATAATAATAATAATAAAATCCATGCCTTAAGACTAGCAGTACCAGTAACCAATAGCTACTACTTTTTATTTTTATTTTTTTGATTTTTTATTGTTTGCTTAAAGGCTACGAGAGATAACCAGTTCAACTTCCAGCCATCACGAAGAATCAAAATCCCTCGATCTACCTCCCCAATTTTCTTTTTTCTTGATCTGTTTCTTTCTTTAATCTCATTGCACTCGACAATCACATACTTAGGTTAGTTCTGTATACAAATAGGGAATCACAAGGGAGAATGGTGTTGGGGAATGATTATCGAATGAATGGGAACGGTTCTTTTGATGTGAGATTTATTATTATTGGGATGTTTTGAAGTTAGAGCTATGGCGGAATTGGACAAGGGAATGTCTGTTGATAATATAAAGGGGCTGGTATTGGCATTGTCTTCCAGTATCTTTATAGGAGCTAGCTTTATCGTCAAGAAAAAGGGATTGAAGAAAGCTGGTGCTTCTGGTCTCAGAGCTGGTAATAAATGACTTCTCTTTTAATGGACTTTATTTTTTCTTTTTGGTGTTTGGATTTGTTTTTGGCTGCAAAATGAATTGCATTCCAGTGGGTCGTTTTCGATTTTCTTCAATTACGTTTTTCTTCGAAATCAATGTGGATTTTTTTTTTTGCTGTATTGTGAATTTGGGGTTGAATTATGTCATTAGGCTTTTGCTTAATTGTGAGTTTCCATTTGGAGTAGAAAGGAATTTCTGGCGTTTTATTGCACTAGAGAAGAACAAGGTTGCAAATAGCATTGTTTTAAAGTAGCTGAGTAGATGGTTTGCGGCTCACACCTGGGGAAATTTTGGCGGTTCAGCATATATTCCTTGTTTATTACAAAAACAAATGCTTCGAACAATGTGGGTCCCACATTAATGGAATCATATTCTCGATAGGACAATTGTTGTGTGACATTTGGAATGTGGGACTCATGAAATTTTGCATCATGTTACTCTCTTATGTTCAGTTGGTTTTATTATTTTCATGTCGAATTGCCTTTTACTGGAGCTCTTGAAGGGATATGCGACTCTTGTAACTGCTATAGCGATAGAGTGGCGTGGTTTTACTGTATCTCAATTTATTGATTTTGTTGCAGGTGCGGGGGGGTATTCTTACCTTTATGAGCCGCTTTGGTGGATTGGCATGATTACAAGTAAATTTGCATACTTGTCTTATCCTTTCAATGAAATGTAATAAAATAAACTTGTGTGGACTTTCCTGCTAATGGGTAACGCTGCTAATACCATATCAAAGTTCTTTTCAATGGTTAAGTTAAATTCTACATGTTATATGACAATTATTTTACTAATGCCTTAAGATATTAAAGTCCTTATCTCTCTCTACCCCCCTTCCTGGACTTTCTAGATAGTTGGTTATAACATTATGTGAACCTACCCATTTTCATCTTTTGTTTGTCTGAGAAAGGTGTAATAAAGTCTTGTGGCTTAAGTATGCATGCTCACATATACTCATTAGCCACAAATATGCCTTCTACCACAAAATTGCCAAAACTGCTTCAATACTGGTTTTCATCAGTATTTTTTATGAATTGTCATTGATTTCTGATCACTTTTATTGTTTCTTCACCCAGTAAAATGTTGGTCTCTAGTCTTGAAAAGACTTTTGGATTCTGATTGATTGTGCAAAAAAGGCTAGGCTGTTTGGATATGTAAATTCATAGAGACATGCATTTGTGGAAAGAAAGATCCATTAATACTTGGTTGAAAGCTCGCATAACTGAGCCACTGCATGACTGTAGAGCTAGCATATGGTACTTAATGGAGAATATGAAACAGTAATTGAAAGGAATTGGCAATTTATTCTAACTTATTCTGGCATGGGACAGGCCTCTGTTACATGCATTATATATGTAAACTAGTTTTGAAATGCAGAAAAAGGATCTTTATAGCTTAATGTTGCTACCTCGGAGCTGTGGCTTAGTTGAGTTGAGCATTAGGGTACCCAACAAAATGATGTTGCTTGAAGCAAAAGCAAACAATTTTTTAGTCTATGCTCATTCTGACTTTTTAAGGCACTCTACTTCGGCAAATTGATTATGTGACTCATTAATCAAAACAAAGTTAGATTCAAACTGCCAGCATGTCAAATTCTTTGGTTGTTTAATCTTAATTTTCAATGATTGTATTTGACTCTGCTTGCCTAATTTTGTTCATGTTTTGTTATTTATCTTGTGTGAGACTTAACCAAAGAGCAATTTAATATCTAAGATTGGGTATTAGGATACCTAAAGTCAAAGACTTATGGTGATCCTGATTTTCCCTAGCTGATTACTTTTTTTAGTGAACTTTTGGATGTATTTCTGTTCATTCACTTGCCTCTATTAGCAAAATTTTGGATGGTATAGGTCTAAAGGACCACTTGAGTGAAATTAATTTCTAACAATTCAACTCAAAGTTGCAACATTGTATTCATATATATGTCACCTTGCTTAATTTTCATGAAATGCTTGTGAATATAACCAATTTCTGTTTCGATTTTTGGAGGACCTTATAACATTACGGTGGAAATCAAAGATATCCAACTGTCACACCAGTTACCTGATGTGATCTAAACCTGTGGATCACCTTTTTCATGTAGCTGCCCTTGTCTCTATGATGAATCTGCATTCTTTTGTCATTTTCTAGAACAGAACATGTGTGCATCTATTTGTTTTGGTTCATGGCTGAAGACTCTATTTTCATTGGAACTATCACTACTTTTTTTGTTTTCCAATTCCATATTTTGTTTCTAGTTTTGCATATTCAAAGTTTGAATGCATTCTTACATGGATAATTGTCAATTTGTCATTATGGCAGTGGTGGTTGGGGAAATTGCAAACTTTGCTGCATATGCATTTGCACCAGCTATTCTGGTCACTCCTCTTGGTGCACTTAGCATTATTATCAGGTAGTAGAAGATTTACAGTTGAATAATATCTCAATATATGGTTCTAATTTTAGCTTCAATTTTGTTTTACAGTGCTGCACTAGCACATGTTATTTTGAGGGAGAGGTTGAACATTTTTGGGATTCTTGGTTGTGCTCTATGTGTTGTGGGTTCAACAACAATTGTGTTGCATGCTCCTCAAGAACGTGAAATTGGGTCTGTCAAGGAAGTGTGGGACCTTGCAACAGAGGCAGGTATACATTTATATGCAGGATAAAAAAAGTAGTCTCTTTTAGCAAGATTTTAATTAATATTTATTTTCTTTTTCCTCGTTAATTTTCTTATTTAAAGATTGTAATAGTAGCTATTTGGACATCTGTAGCTTTCCTTTTTTATGCTGCTTTTATCATGGGAGCAGTTTTTATCATCATTGTACGATTTATACCCCAATATGGGCAGACTCATGCTATGGTCTATATAGCAGTTTGTTCACTTGTGGGCTCACTATCGGTATGTCTCAGTTTCTCAGTTCTTGAGTCTGACTATTCTATTTGTTTGCCCATTTACATGCATGCGTATCCAATTTTTGTAGTGTAATCATCCTTGACATTCTGACAGGTTATGAGTGTCAAAGCACTTGGAATTGCACTGAAGCTAACTTTCTCAGGAATGAATCAGTTGGTATACCCCCAAACATGGGCCTTTACAGTTGTTGTGGTTACTTGTGTGGTCACTCAGATGAACTATTTAAACAAGGTATATACTTTTCTTTATAGTTCTTCTCAGTACTTATTTACAAAATCTTTCTTCTTTCCTTTGTAATAGATTCTGAAATAGAGATGCTTTGAGTTAGCGAAGCACTGTACGTAGTAGCATTGAAGCTCTGTGCTATAATGCTGAGCCAAGATACTCTGCCGCATCTACTGTCTAGATCCAAAAATCTCTGTATAACTCCCATTTGAAGGTGGAGTTTTGCAGGAATCATACAAGAAGAAAACAAAAGGAGAAATTTGTCTAATACTAACCAACAGTGCCTCCACAGGTCTTTAAGAAATGGCAGTCTCTTTGGATAACTAAGGGTTGGAGAAAATATAGGGTTTTGAACTTGGAACTTGGAAGAGTATAATTTAGTTGTAAAGAAAACCAAAAGAGAAAGAGGCTCCATATTTAAAGTTTTAAGAGATGATGGGGGTGTAGTTACTCAGAGTTAACTAGGGGTTTCACTTTTTAAGAAAGTGTTCTAGAAAAGGGTGCACTGAAAAATGAAAAGTGTATATGTTTTTGATGAGGAGCATTTCTGGATGTAATGGTGAAAGTCTCCACCTTGCTAACACAGAACAGCAAATTTGAATAATGAGAGCAGTTGCTTATCATAGTGTTATATGCAAAACTTTCTTCAAGGCTTAATTGCCGGTTGTTCTCTTAAAAATTCCAATGGATTGTGGATTTTTTCAGGAAATTTATTTATACTTTGAATGCAGGCTCTTGATACATTCAACACAGCTGTTGTCTCACCCATATACTTCGTGATGTTTACAACATTAACCATTTTGGCCAGTATAATCATGTTTAAGGTAATCTCTTTTTACCAAGCATATTTGTTCTGTTTTTTTTTTTTTTTTGGGCCTATGGGGAGTAATATGTGAATTCAGTTAAAACAAAACATTCCAAATAATGCTGGGTTTGATGTATTCAAAACACAAATAGATAAATAAATGAATAAATCTTTTCATATTTTTATTTTGAATTGATATGCTGAATGACTAGTAACAATGTTGTAAAATCTTATAGAATTTGCCCATGCTTTATAAGTACTGTCAATTCACTTGCTTCATTAAATGGCATAGGTCTTGGATAAGAATTTTCATCACTTTCTCGTTAATAATTCTGAAATTTCTTGTTTGATTGCTTGAAAATAATATTCTTATTATATTTTCTGTCATTTAAGAAGTGCTTCTCCAAATGTACATCAATGGTGTTTTTTTTTCTCTCTTCATGCCCATGTCGACAGTACTGTTAATGTTTCTTTTTTAAAAACTAAAAATTCTATATTTTGCAAACTTATATAGATTTATGTGCCTAAAGTTCATGATTTAAAGATGAATATGTATGTGTGTGCGTGTTTTTTAATCTCAATCATTTGCTTTTGTTTTTCTAATTCAGGACTGGGATCGACAAAATCCAACTCAAATTGTTACTGAAATGTGTGGATTTGTGACTATCCTATCTGGAACTTTTGTTCTTCATAAGACAAAAGACATGGTTGAGGGTGGGCATTCGGGGCTTTATCTGTGATATACAGTTAGTTTTCATAGACATGTTTCTTGGATAAGTGAAGTAAACAGATTGAGCTTTCGTTACAGATTCCTCACCATCTATACAACTGCGCCTTACAAAGCATGAAGAAGAGGATGGATATGAAGCTGAAGGAATTCCTCTTCGCCATCAAGAATCTCATCGACAGATTGTATGATTCTGAATATGTTGAAGGTGTTTCAGCAAAATGGACTCGCAGCTTTCGAGTTGTAAATTATAAGCACATTGAACTGGTCCTCCAAATTTTCCTGGAAGGCAAATGGGTCCGTTGACAAAACAAAATGATCACTTTCAGCTGCTGCCATGTATAGACATTTTACACCACGCTGTTCTCCTGGCGAAGGAACCCACCTTTGAGGAATTGTCATTGTGAGCACATTGTTGAAGTTAATGTATCATGGCTTCAATTCACAAACAGAAGCAGATTTCCTTGGATACTTAGATGACGAAGGAGAAGGTAGGGTCGATATGCTAGAACATTTTTCTAGTAAAACTATGATTTTCTCTTATTCCCTAAAGCTTGTAAAAATCCATATTGAGGACATTGAAATTGTCCCATTCGTTCTATTGTGACTCTATTTTTGTATTTTGTTCTATTGAAGTCATTAAACTTTTATTTCCAAACACACTGAGGACTTCAATAATATTTTTTTCAAAGCAACTTGAAATATATTATTGAAAAAAACAATTTTATTGGCAAAATCTATTTTTACGTCTCCGAATTTGTCATGAGTCATGACTACTCTATGGGTTTGTATTTTTCTATTTGTTCATTTTATTGTCTGCTGCTGGTGACAACTGACCGGTTGGATTACTAATGCTCAGAACTTTAAGTTCTATACTAATAGTCTTGTCTTGAAAAGTAGGGTTGGAGGTTCTAAATCGAATTGGAAAATCGAGTAAAAATTTACATTCAAAGTTGGAATTGTATTATAAACTTTTTTAAAAAAAAATTATTGGAATGAGATGAAATTGGATACGATTTTGTATATGAACCAATATAATTGGAGTTGCGTAGTGGGAACTTAAAATTCAAAGTTGGAATGTACAAGAGGATAAGATTTCTCAAATTTAATAGATAGGAGTAACTATGTCAACAACTAAGTTGAATTGGGACACAGCAAACTAAATCCAATTAAGCAAAACTCTAATCCAATGCTTAATAGCTAAATCAATGCAATTAAGAAGAAAAGTAGTGAACATTCAGTAACTTTATTGTGATGTATTTATAAGGCAAAGTACAAACTAATGGCTGACTTAAAGGAGCAGCGATTAATTTCAAAGCGCAAACTTACCAAACAAAAAACATGTCTAGTAGTTCAATCACTTTTATGGCTTTAGGGTCAACACCATATTGTAGAAAAAACCAAATAATAAATATGCAAACAGAGGCAATTCCTCCTCACCATCCGGCGGTAGATGGGATGTCCCCAACTTCCTTTTTTTGAAGGTATATTTCCTTTTTTTTTTCTTTGGATATTTGAAGAACCTTAATAATCATCCTCGAATTCTTAATCACCAACCAACCATATTATTAATTTATTGCCTTTTTTTTCTTAAAAAAATAGTTTATTTGCCTTTGATACATGGGAAAATAAATATTTGAAAAAAATATATATATGCATATTTTGGTTTGTGATATTTCTAAATTTGTGATATCAAATTTAATTATTTATTTGATTGTCTAAACTGATAGCTTTGAATTAATTTAGCCTTCATTAATTTATAAAACACTTAGTATCTAATTAATGATAGGAGATAATTGAATTTTTTTTTCAGTTAGTCCCTATTCATGAAATGCTTTCCATTTGATCGATGATAGTTAATTATATACATTTTTAATTCAGAAACTAAATAATTTGAAAATTAATAGTTAATTGAATAATTACTCAGCTAAAGTATATAACTGCATAAATTAATAAGTTTAGAGACTAAATATGCTTTTTATTTTAGCATCTATGTTAAGATGGATTTAAATAATGCATGGAATTTGATTCATAATACTCTTCAATTATTTTTATTTGAATAACTAGCAAATCATTCTTAAAATGAATGTTGTAGTCATGCCATGCATTTGACATTTGCTAGGAAAAGGTTTTACAATTGCTTATTTTGTTACTATTAGCACTTCACTAAATTATTTGAATGTATTTATATTAATTAATGGAGTTCTTTTTTTAATATTGTATAAGGATGGTTATAGAGAGATAAAAAAAAATATACATATATATATATTCAGCGAATTCTTTTATGTCTATTTCAGGTTTTCAATTTATTAATAATAAGACATATAAATAAGAGCACAATAAAAATTAAGATATTAATTATAATTTTTTTAAAAAATAATTTATAATTTAAATTTTTTTATATGCCTATTTTATTATTTTTATTTCATACTTTATAGCAATTTTAAAAATTTTCTTTATCAATCATACCTACATTATATGTAGAGCTAATAATTCTGAGTACGGTATAGTATAAATTTAAATATATATAAATTTGGATTAAACAGATATGTGTCAAAAATATGTTAATATGAGTTTAATCTATTATGACACGATTAGACATATTTAAAATATGTAAAACAAGTATTAAGTTATATATTAATATTTTTAAATATATGTATAAATTTATATTAGAATTAATTATATTAATATATGCGAAAAAATTAGTAAATTAGTGATATAATTGGTATTATTAATAATGTCATGGATAATTAAATGCTTAAATTTTACTATAGTAATAAATTATATTTTATGCATATATATATATACACGCATGTTATAATATACTAAATTATTAATATATTATAAAAATTACTATATACTTATAAAATATTAATTTAGTTGTATATAGTTATGTGTGTATATATATTTATAAATATGTTAAATGATTAAACGATATGAAACGATACGTTTATATTCAACAATGACATAATTTATATGACACAATATATATATATATATATATATATATATATATATATATATATATATATATATATATATGTGTGTGTGTGGTACCACTAATTTTAAGTATTAAGAGTACAATATTTAATTGCTTATGAAATTTTTATTCTAGTGTTCATTTTTAAAAGGAGTTTTTACTTTTAAAGTAAAAGTGCAAGTGTGTTGCACGTGACAAATGTTCTCAATATAATTCAGGATAAAATTTTTATTTATATGTATAAAAGCTAATTCATTTATTTTTTTTACTTGCATCTCCCTTTTTTGTGATATGGTTTTGCCACATTATACATGAGTATTTATATAAGGTCAATAAAATAATAAAAAATAATATTTTTCTATTCCTAAAATTATATTTATTTATTCATTTATTGTGGTTTATTTTTTTGTTATATTGTTATAAATATTTTTTTTTTACCTTTGATAAGTTTGACAATTGGTTTCCTTGAAAGTTTCTAAATTATGTATTTTACACAAAAATCTTTTTATATGGTTGATCTTCCCTTCGTCCTTTTTTTACTATATTTTTTTAGTCTACTTGTTAATATGAGACTTAATATGTCCTTTTCTGTCTTTTTCTTATATATAAATTATTGATTTTTTTTTTACATAGAAATTTTTACCCATGGTGAAATGTGCTCATCTCTTTCAAACTATTACTCAAAATAACATTGCAAAAAAATGCATAATGTATAGCCACTGATCTTTTTTCATTTATTTTTTAAATTATTAAATTTCTATTTTGCTATATTGAGTTCCTAAAATATTTATTTTTTATATTAAATTCTAAATTAATTATCTTTTTAAAATATATATAAAATTATGCAGACATATAATGATATAAAATAATTGACAAAACTGAGAAAATGAGTGAATACTTATGGGTCACATTCATGCTCAGAATAATTTTTTTAATAACTAAATAAAATAAATTAAAAATTTTCAAAAATTAAAAAGATAAAAAATTAATAGAATAAATACGTAAATAAAAAGAAAAAAAAAGCATGCAGTTGTTTCTTTAATATCACATAAGCTGGTGAAAATACTTATCATTAATCGTCTTATATATCTAGCTAACAGATATTCTATTTTCATTTTAATTTTTGTAATTCTAGATTTAGCGTATGTTCATATCTAAAGGGCAAAATCGATATTTTACATTTTCCATCTCTTTTCGTTTTTTTTTTTAATTTTAAAAAATAACGAGATAAATAATTTAAACACACTTCTTATTGCTAATTGTGATTGATGTTGAACAATTATTATTGCTAATTGTGATTGTACGTCAATGTACAACTAAGCATACCAATTCATCTATCTCTTAGAGAGTTCGAACTTCATTAGAACTCTTATTGTTTTAAGTTTTAACCACTGTACATCCTAAAATGAAAACTTAATTTTTACAAGTATGATAAACAACAAATAATTTTATTAAAATTTAATTTATTTAAAAGTTTTTTTTTCTCAATAGTGAACAATTATAAAAATAATTAATCTTGGCATGAACAAAAACAAAAAAAAAAATAAATTCATTATCATATTAAAGAATCAAAATTAAATGTAAGAAGGCAATAGCAATGGTGGAAAAGGATTTCATAAACATGATTACTAAATACACAATTTTAATTAGTTATATACATTTTTATTTTTTTAATTTTTTTTTCCAAATGAATGTGAATAGTTTGGAATGAATAATTAATTATAAACAATAACAAACACAATTTAATTTACCTCCAAACATAGCAGTCTAATATTTTGATATTGCTAAAATTATTTTTTTTTTCCAAATTCAAACTCTTTTTAATCAATTCTCTCCCATAAAATCATTATTAGTTTATCCAATCTACATAAATTATTTATTAAAAAAATAAAATAATAAAAAAACTTCTAATTCATTAAAGAATTTAAAATATATTTTGTTCAGTACAACATACTGTTTAACAAATGTTTTATTGGAATCTAAGTTAACTACTAAGATTGTCACTAACTGTTTACAATTTTATTTTATTTTTTTGTCATAGTTATGATTTATTTTTTTATTGAGCCGTTGCATTCTTGCAGCCAATGGACCCTCCATTTGTCAGCAATATGTTAATTATGAGATTGCTTAAAAAATATCTCTTTAAAAGAAATTTCCAACATAGAAAAAAAAAAAAACAAAGAAGCCATAAAAACAAAAATATTTTGATATTTCATATTTTAAAAATATTATTACAAGGAAAATATTATCTAAGTAAAGTTTCTTTTTTTAGATTATCGACTATATGCCTTAAACCTCAATACATTGCATGACAAAAACCATAAAAAGTAAATTTTAAATCTCAAATAAGGGAAAAAACAAAGAGAAAGGATCAAATTACTTTGTATTAGTTATAATAATTTATCTTCTTTTGCCAAATCTGTTTTGCCTTTAAAAATTGAATGGAACACTAACATGAGCAACAAACTCCAAGAATATCTACACAACCAACATATAAATCAATAAATATAATTTAATAAAATTAATTGAAGGTCCAAAAATTTTAAAAAATAAAGTATATATGATTGACATATTTGGTTTATCAACATGCTCTTTTAATTTTTCAAAAGAAATAAAATTATATTTTAATACTTTCTTTAAAATGTCAAGAGTACTTTCTCTGATAATTGTAAAAACAATAAAATTCAATTGATGATCTGTTTGGCATTAAGTTTGGAAAAAATACTTTTGGAGAAATTTTTTTTATTTTTTTGAGTTTTGAAAACTATTTTTGGAGGAAAACAAGTAAATAGATATTTTTTTTCCAAAAATAAGTTTGAGAAAATTAAAAAATAAAAAAATCAGTCAATTAAATCAAAAAAATTATAAACCTACTTTTTGGACATCCAACAACAATTCCAAACATCTCCTGATTCTATTATTGAGATTTAAAATTTTAAATAGTCTTGTCTTTTTAAAAGAATTTTTGAATTCCTTCTTTAAACTAGCTTGAATTTTAATACCCTTGAAATAAGAAAAATATACAATATATTAGTATTTTTTTTAGAAAAGCATATATTGATCTATATTTCAAAATTACATAATTAAATTAAAATCCTCATTTCATTACTAACTAAAATTATTTTTAATTTCTTGCCGCTACCAAATTGTCATTGCTATAATTTTCTGTAGTTCATTGTCAAATAACTCTTGCATTAATTTTCAATTGGTTTTGAGATGGTTCTAACTCTTCAATTGGAGTAAATCTGGATGTCATTTTAGATATCTACAATTAAAAAAAAGTCAAATTCAATATAATATTGTTTTCAAATTCAAAAAAATTATAATTATATATATATATATATATAACAAATTTAATTAGAAAATAGCAAACATAATATAATCAACTCAGCCTATTTTAATAAAAGTATCCTATTTAGCAAATTTAGTTATTATTTTAACATAATAATTCTTATTTGGGATTGATAAATTTTAATTTTATTAAATTAGGGTAAATTTCATTATTTTTCTTAATAAAATATCCTATATATTTTGGCAAATTGGGTGTAATCAAACTATCTAATTTAGTAAAATTGATATAATTATTAAAAAAATTTAATATATAATAATAAAACTATTCTACTCCTATGCACGTTGGCATTGAAGGCTACCTGGAAAAGAAACATTTTAATTCTCGGGTTGTCTAATTCTCATCTTCATTAATTTTTTTTTCTTTAAAAAAAAAATACTGAATTATTCTTGCAAATTAAAATAGACAATAAGGACATCAATGTCCAAAAAAGTTTTCTCCTAATTGATACATTTATATGTAATATAGATATTTTAATTTAATTGTTTTAGAGTTTATTTTCATAATTCTATAGTTTAAACTTCCATTTCATTGAATCTTACGTGAAAAAAAGAAAAAAAGTTAAAGCGTGTAAGTTAAGGCATCAATTTAAACAAAATTAATCAAGTTTAATTTAAATTATTTAAATTCTCAAATATTATTAAAAAAATTGTTGGGCCCACTTGAAGAGCCAAATCTAACTTGTTGAGTGGACCCTACCTCAAACTAAAATTCTTTATATGAAAAAAAAAAAATCTCAAGAGATGGTAACTTATTGAATTAGTTGAACTAATATGTCCAAAAAAAAAAAAAAAAACCCACCAATATATCTAATCCCTCTCTAATACCCACTCTCTCACCTATCTCTTATTTTACACGCAAATCACCAATACACCCATGGCTACTGAAGACTTCACCTTCCCTATCTTCTCCGACACCTTCTCCTCCTCCATCGATTCACCACCGTTATGGCGTTTATCTCCTGCTGCCTCTCCTGATTCTTGCCATTACAAAACCTCTAGACATAAAGAAAAAGAAGAAGAAGAAGAAGAACAACAACAACAACAAGACAGTAGTGATGAAGAAGAACAAGGAGAAGAAGAAGAGGAGGAGTATAAAGATTGTTTTCCAATCTACGCACCAATCAAAAGCACACAAAGAAAGAGCTTTTCTTGGATAGAGAAAGGGAATTCAAGATTGGTGAACAGTGATGATGATGAAGAAGAAAAGATGGATATGTTATGGGAAGATTTCAATGAAGAACTGTCATTAGAAGGAAATCAAGGTTCAAGTTTTGGTTCAGATCACAAGGCATGTGTTCAACTTCAATCTTTGAGATTGTCCAGAAATAGCAGTGCTGTGGTTTCAAATAGGAAACCCACTTCAGCTGCTGGCTTTGTTGAGTTCATCAAAGTCTTGAAAAAGCTTTTCTTGCTGCATAATTCTAAGTCTCATAGCCATAGGTCTGTTCAAAATCATCGCCCTCGCACTAGGCCAGCTAAAACTCTATCATGGTGATCTTTTTTAATGATATATATACAATATTCTTGTACATATATTCAGAATTTATATATGAATTAATAAAAAATTATTGGGTCTCCACTCTGCTTCTAGAATTTCAAGAAAGGCCAATTCCAGTGTGCCATGTCTAGGCATGGAGGATTAATAAAATAGTTTTTAAGTTCCTAACTTTTTTCCTTTTAACTATGATTATAGGGAAGAAGGATGTGTTTAAAGTTAAAATCCAGACAAAAAAAAAATTAATTTAATCCCTGAATATTTACGAAATAATTATTAGAGAACAAGTAATTATTAGGAATTAGATTTTCAGTGGGCTTATTATTTAGTTTAAATCATTCAATATCATACAGTTCATTAGACTAATCTAAATTCAAGTAAACAGGTCAACCTATCTGAATCCACTGAGTTATAGACTACTAATATATTTTTGTTTCATAAGTTTGTTATAAGAAAAACATTATTTCACGATAATTGATAAGTTTCACTTTAATGGTAATAATTTAATAAAAAGAGACAATAAAATTCGAATTCAACCATTAGTTCAATTCTTTACAATCAAAAAAATTAATTGTTCTTAATTCTAAAAAGCTGGGGTGGACACAAGTATGGAAGAGTGGAGGATTAACACTCTTGAGCTCCAATTCAAGTAAACAGCTCTTGAGCTCCACTCGTATTTTTAGTTTTATTTGGAATAGTTCGTTACTCAACCACTCATATAGTTGGTATCAAATTATATGACTTTTGATATGTTATGTTTTTTTTTAATAAAATTAGTGGTAGTTATGTATAAACCATACAAATATTAATAACCATATAATAATTATATGTATAAAAGTAGTTTGAAAAAGATTATTGCAATGAAATTATAATTTTATCTAAGTTACTGTTGTTGTTTTTCTTTTTTTTTTTCACATATTTTATGTTTAAATAGATATTGTTAGTTTTATTATTGGCTTCCTCTCATTGTAAATCTTGCATCCACTACTGATAAAAAGAATAATGTATATAAAGATTTTTTAAAATTTGAACAATTATACTGTGAAAAATATGCTTATTTTCAATTTAAAACTTTATTCATAAAATGGTTTAAATTTTTATAATTAATAAAGTAATGGATTAATTAAAGACAATTCTGCTGTAATTAACAATGCTAGATTTATCCCATGAATTTTGGTCCTATAAATAATTATATTGATATTATATGTATTTCTGGAATTAATACACTACTACATAAATGACCTATTACAACATTTCTTTAGCAGCACTATAATAAATCTTTTATTGTAGCAGTTTTGTAACGGTAAAATACTGTTACAAAAAAATTTTCAATTAACCATTGCATTAGATATAAACTATTGCAAAAACTGATGCAGAATATTCTTGAATATGCAGTTTTTATCAATAAGCGTTGCATATTCATTGTAATGCAACAGACAGCAACTATTACAATAAATATTATATACAACACTTTTAACTACCGCTGCATTTTTGGTATAATATACCAATATAAAATCGTTATAACAGATATTATGTGTTACACCTCTTATAAGCGCTACATATTTATCATAATGCAATAATTAAAAATTGTTATGGTAAGTATTAGAACTGTTGCATATTTATTATAATGCAATACAAATTAAATCAGTACAATAGATATAATTTTTTCTTATAATTAATTTTATTTTTTCTAAATATTAGAAGTTTTTTATTTATAATTGTAATTCAAATTTTATTTTAATATTTTAAAGTATAATTTTGAACTCTCCATTAAAATATGTTTTATTATTATTATTATTATTATTATTATTTTTGAATAAAGAAAAAAATTACCAAAACATGAAATCGTCCCTAATTTTTGTAATATTTTTCCAGGATAAATTTTGCGCAGGCTGGAAGAAGGAAAAATTGGAAAAAGAGGAATTAGGGACGAAATGTGACAATTAAGAACGAAAGCCTGGGGTAGGCGATTATTCCGTTATTTTAGGACACACCACTTTCGTCCACTATAATTTTTTTTTTTCTATTTTAACCTTTTTAATATTTACATTATTCCTATTTTATCCTTTTAACCAGCATCCTGTAAAGCTAACAACTCATCCCCTAACAGGAAAAGCAAAGACCAAAAATCATGAGCGAAGAAAGACAAAATCATCAGTGAAGAAAGACCAAAAATCATCCAAGTTCCTGAGAAGGTGAGGTCTCTTTCTTTCCAGCCCCCTTTCAATCTCTTGCTTGCTTTGTTGGAATCGTTTTTATTTTCATTTTTAAACTTCAAGATTGAGCTTTCGAGTTCTCAAAATTTTTCGATTTGGTGTCAGATCGGTAAGTTATTTCTTCCATTTTTTTTCTTTTTCTTTTTTCTGTTGATGAAATGAAGATCATCTACCTCTTTGTTCCTCTGTTACATATCTGATAGGGTGATTAGAAAATGCCTATAACCCTTTTACATCCTTTGTAAGTAGATATATCGCGTAATGCAATCTTTCACTTTAAATTACTTGGTAATTTTGGCGTGATTTAATTTTCATTGTTATTCTTTAATGTATATAATCTTCTATTCCGTTTAAGTGTTTTGTTTCGTTCATATAGCCTCCCCTGTGCTGGTGTTATGGCTGGATTTTTGTTTTTTTTAAGTTGTTCATATAATCTCCTGATATGTTGTTCTAATTCATGTGTTTTGATTTTCTTCAATTCTTAACCTCGCTAATGTGTTACGAGTAGAATTTATTTCCTGTCGTTTGCCTTATATTGCTTGTCGTTTTAATCTATGTAAGGATGTTGTCATTTTCAGCTTCTTGTCATTTGATTCCCATCTCTGTATTGGGTTGCTGAGCTGGCATATGCTGCCAAACTCCTGTAACAGCTATGTCAGCACACCTCTCCTCATTTGCATGTCATTCTTCTTTTATGAATGAATGAATAGTATTTTCTCCTTCCTCTTTCAGATTCTCTCCTTATATTCTGCCTTCTCTGCCATTTAACTCTGTATAGTAGCTTGATTCCAATTTTAGTTGGATCATAATGCTATGCTTGGTTTGATATTTACTCTTGAACTTTTACTAGCAAGTGTGAAAACTTTCCATTCTTTGTCGGTTAGTAGAACCCTTGCTGCTGAAAGAAGTTTATATTTGGTTTTTAGCTGTCAAGATTGAAGGATGGTGGAAGACATAGAGCCCTTAACTCTGTCAACTTGCTTTTATTATATTAATCAAATTATGTTCTTTCAATTTATTTGGAAAATATTTAATTATTATTTTATTGATATACAATAAGAATATAAATAATTAATATGAAAAATAAAATCTGTTGAAAGAAAATGGTGGAGATGTAGGTAAACTTCTAAATCATTTTCATGCATATAAACTGTTTGCCTTTTAATAATAACATGAGTATATATTGCATATGTGCATTTGTTCTTTGTGTAAGATCAATGAACTGATGAAGCATTCTTGGTGCTCTTATCATGTTTTCAGTTGTGACTGTAGAGTTGATTTGGAGCAATTATATGTGCATTCTCACACAATACTGCAATTTCCTCTCTTTCATTCTTTGTCTCTTTCTCTCTGGAAAACTGATTTTCTCCTCTGGATTTCGCTTGTCTAGCTCTCTTTTGATTACTTAAATTGATCAATCTGTCTCTGCAAATTGAATGTATAAATGGTTTTCCCTAGTGATTGCTTCTTTCTTTTTTATAAGCTGATATCCTTGTCATCGTATTTTACTTCATGTATCTTCCTACTCCGGTGGAAGATTTTGGTTTTTTAGAGTTTTTTCTTTTTTCATAATTAGAGTAATTCTTATAAAATAGCTCCACTGGCAGGAATATCATAAGGCATATCCTTTGTATTTAGTCATGTCTCTCCAAATTAATCAACTATTATTGCTTTTCCTATATGTAATGTATGTTCAGTTATGTTTGCTCCAGAAGAATGATGTTTATAGCTTTAGAGTTATGCTTTCTAAAGCAACAACTAGAAGAGATCTGCTGAATGATGGTCTAAGAATGAGGTATATATTTTCACTATAAAGCTATGAAATTGTAGATATTTTGCTTAAATAGGAAAAATCTAAACATGGTAGCATGGTATGTTGGTTGATGGAGTTTGTATTTTGGCAGAGTAAAGATGAGTATTGAACTTTCCAACAATATTTAAAGATGAAAGAAAAAGAGATGAAAACATCAGCTGGTGTTGCAAGAAAGCTTATGGGAAAAGCTCGAGTAGCAGGAGATATTGGAGGGTGCATGAGATATTTGAGGTTTGATTCTCTGAATTTATTTGTCTTTTTTCGTATCATTTTCTATTTTTCAATGAACGTCAACTTATTTTCTATATTTGTCATAGGTTGTTGGTGAATATATCTAAAAATTTTCACTAGATTCAAGATTGGTTCTTAACTGAAATAAAGATATAAATACGTTTATTTGACATATAAATTCGACAGTCATGAGTTTGCATTAATTTGAGATAGAGGTAGAATCTGTCATATATGGTTGAATTAGTTGTTAGTACACTCAAATGAAATATATTGTTAGCAACTGCACAAGAATTATCAAAAATAGAAATTATCACAGCAAAGGAACTCAAGATATTGATGAAAAGAACTCTACTATTGATTAATGTTGCTTCTTCTAATATCAACAGAGAGGAGCTAAGAAGAAAACAAAGAAAATAACAATGAGAGAAAGTCATCTGTGCAAGCACAGCCCAGGGAGAAGATTCCCCTTCTTTAAGCAGAGCCTAAAGACCAAAAATTCCCTTAATGCCAAAAAGATACCCGTGTTGCTGTCCTTCCTCCCTTTATAACTAACTTCAGCTTTTCCAATCACCATCCAGCCCTTGTACCACCTTTCCACGTGTATTTTCCTTCTTTCTAGCATACACAGGCCATATAGCAGGGGATGAGGAATGTAGGACCTGATTCTCTGCTGCTGCTGCTGCCCTTCCGTGTTCTTCCTGTTCTCTATCATATATCTTCACTAGAGCCAGTGTACTTGCAAGCACAAGGCTTCATCATTGCACATGCCTAGGCTGTTGTCCTTATTTTGATGCCAGAAACCAGCAAAGTTGACTTTATTAATTCATTAGTCTGCCCAGAAGTGAACACATTGGGTAGCATTTTGCTTCATTTTAGTATGAGAGTATAATTACAGATTTTTCTTTTCCACACATAATTTGGAGTAGAGGTTAAAGGATAATTAAATTTTGAAGGAGACAAAGTTGTGATTCATCAAGCTGATCAATCTGCAACATTTTTGTCTTTAATCTGGAATATTTTTTGTAGCTCAATTTGATGGCTTTCCATCCATCCCATTTAAACTACTAAGCTAACTCATCATTCACACACACACACACACACACACATATATGAATAAACAGATGTGCGGTGTTGACAAAGGGGATAATGCTACAATATACTATCAATTAAGATTCATGGACGACAACTCCACATACGATTGCTTTTACTATTTCTAATTTTTATTTTTTTTACAATTTATTTTGGCAGAAGAGCAAGGAAAATTGTAGAAGTTTCTTGTGGAAGTAATTATAAAATGTAGGAGGGCCCTTTAGTTGTAATTGGTGAAACGTATTAGTATATATGATTATATGAACATATGTCAGGTAGGAAAGAATACAACACAACCCATGTCTTATTCTCGATCTATAATTAATCTCTAAAGAACGTAATGCTCTTAAGAAGTATACAAAGTTAAATTTTTTAAAACTCTAATTATGACTATTTAACTCAATTTGCTATGTTATGCAAGCATAAGTGAAATAATTAGTGTATAATGACCCACGTATACACATCTTTGCCGACACTATACAACTATTCAAATCTCAAAGTTTGTCAAATTATATTATAAACCAATTATTTTTTAAAATCAAAATGGTCTCTGTTCTTTATTATATATATGAGTATTAATTGAGCTGGATTGTCAATTAAAAATAAATAATTAAAAGTCTAATAGACGGTAGACTGCACATTTAATCAGTGTTCATAATAAATAATTATTTGTTGATCTACAAAGTCAGGAAAATAAGCAATAGATTGATTATTTTATGAAAACTTCATGATTTTTTTTGCCTAATTGGGCAAACCTTGATTAACGATGTGTTGCATCATGATGTGTGTACCTCATCCAGATGCAAGCAAATATTTATTATATTTCTTAACAATTAAATTTATTCAATGATTTGTAAAAAAAAAATGTCTGGGCTTTTGATGTAGCCATTTTGTTAATCTCTCTCTTTGCTTCTTTTTTTTTTTTTTTTCCTTTTTGGTAAAAGAATAGAAGTTCTGAGCTTTTCTATTTTCTTTTTGAAAAAGTTAAAAGAACATTTATGGATGCTTTTTCCTTTTATTATTTTGGCCAACGTGAAAGATGGTAGAAGCCTATTCTGCATCACTTGCAGTTTAGTCTCATCACTTTGCCATGTAGAAGAATTATTGCTATGTGTTCCATTGTGGGAATGCTATTGTGATTGTTGATACAAGATTTTCGTTAATTTCTGCGTGCACTCTCGTTTACTATTTATTAGAGTAAACTGTGAAAGAAGGGCATAAACTCTGAACACTGTTTATTTATTGCTGGATAAATTCTGTGTAAGGTATCAGAATGTGGAGGTATTTCACAAACAGATGCAACCTCTCATTATTATGGAAGCCTCTACATTTACAGGTTACTCACCTTGTCTGTCTTCATTCTTATTTTTGGAAATTTATTACTACAACTACTTGATGGAATTGAGGTAGCAAGTGGACTTTTTCCTTAAGTAAGATAACTCTCTTTAACCAGATAAATAATTTGTAGACTCAAGGATCTCTGTTGACAACTTGAAAGGGTGCTTCAATATGTTTTAGAGCATGGAAGAAATGTCACCACTGACCCTTGAGTAGTATGACAAAGAAAAGAGCGTCGGTAAAATTGTAACGAAGCATCATAAGTGGAAAGCATAAGTTTTCATGTATTGGGTTATATGGTTCAATTAGCTTTAATAGATCTTCTGCTCTTGTTTTTGTGTTATGTTCTTTATGTAAAACTCTTTATCATGTTGATATTTATATACTTTTGATGTTCATTTGATTATAAATAGTTCATTCTTTTTTTTATATAATGTTTAATATATTTTGTAAAATATTGCAAAATTAGTAGACAAATTATGATATGAATTTTGTAAAATGTTGTAAAAGCAATAGTAATTGTTGCAATAAAAGATTTGTAAGTGTTGCAATGCATAATATAAAAGCATTGCAATAAACCCTTTTAAATTGTTACAATATATAATATAAAATGTTGCAATAGATATTATTAACCGTTGCAATAGATTTAATAAACCGTTGCAATACATTTATCATATAATCGTTGCAATTGAAAAAAAAAACGCTGCATATTTTAAAGGTATAATCGCTGGAATATATACAATAAATCGCCGCAATATGAGCAAAATTTGTTGCAAAATCATTATGCAATATGTTTTGAAAAGTGTTGTAAATACAAATTGTTGTAATAGTTTGAAAAAATCATTGTATATTCTTTTATGTAAAAGCGCTACAGTATATATTAAATAACTGCGGCAAATTATAAAGCACAACAAAAAACATGACATATACAATACTTTTCAAACTGTTGCAGTAGTTGGAATAAAGTGTTGCATTAACCTATTGTAACGGATTAGATGTAGCGATTTGTCTTCCGTTGCAATAGGTTTTATGCAATGCTTTTACAATATTATGCATTAAAATCTAAGCACTGTTATACATCATTTATATAGTAGTGTATTTTGATAACCAAACACCGGCCTACCATAAGTTTGATATAAAAAAAAGTCAAAACTGATACTGATATATAAATATCTATTAATCTATTAATATTATTAAAAATGAGTTTTAAAAACATGGTAACTACTACAGTATTTGACAAAACGCCCTCCACTGAAATAAAGTTATTTTCTAGTTTTAATATAAAAGATGAATATGTTAGTTTTAATAAATCTAGATCTTTATAGATCTAGTCTATTTAGTGGCAGATCCAAAAAAATTGATGGGGTGGCAAATTTATAAAAAAAAATTACATAATTCATAAAAATCTAAATTACAATTTATTGATATAAGAGAAAAAACAATTTATAAATATTTTGATGAGTTATTATAATTTTTTTTTATCATAATTCATAAAATTCTAAATTACAATTTATTGATACAAGAGAAAAAAAATTTATAAATATTTTGATGAGTTATTATGTTTTAAAAGCAATTTATAATATCGTCATCGCTAATATTTAAAAATAATTTTTTTTTTTTGGCAAAAGTAACTAAACAATTATTCAACAACTGATCCTCATACTATTGCGCATTTTATTTTTATGTAAGTCATTGCAGAAAATGTTATATCTATACTTGCAGTTGCTACAGGTTCTGCAGGAAGAACTAATACTATGTTTAAAAATAGATAGACTTTCTAATATATTTTATGCTTAATTGTCCTAATAAGTTTCATAGATAACTCATTGATGTTGTTCACCATCTCAAATCTCTCATCACTTTGAACTTCAATAATAAAAGTTACAAATCGACAACTGTAGTAAAATATAAGTTGATTTGATTTGTTTTAACTTTGGATTACTTAGATCAAAGAGAAACAAATTACAAACTGACAACTATAAAAAAATTGATTCATATGGGTCATAGAATTTAGAAAATTTATTTAGTTAAAGAGAGATAAATCTTTGATTGTTGACAATTGATACGTTTGAAATTTGGAATACAATTTTAAATATTTATATTTTTTTATTTGTAATTTTTTTTGTGTTTGGGATGACAGTTGCCACCACATTATACAATGTGCATCCGCTCAGTCTATTTCTCTTTTTGTGGAGTTTTATTTTTTCTTTCACTGGTATTTTCTTTCTTTTAATGGTTGTTATTTCTGTAATGAAATATTTTGTTAGTTTTTATGAAATTTATCTTATAGGTTGATATTAGTTGATTCAGATTGTTTTTTATCTACAATGTAAGATAAAAATGATTTCTGAATGGATTCAATTAATATTTATATAAGTTATATTATTAAAAAATGTTGAGATATCAAAACTTTTCAAAAACTATATGAAAAATATTCAATTTTTAAAATTTTTTAATTTATTTTGTATTATTAAATTTGTAAGAAAAAACGTTGCAATATATATTAAATAATCGCTACAAATTATAAAGTTGCAAAAGACATGACCTATAAAATGTTTTATGCATTACTTTCAAATTGCTATAGTACTTGGAGTAAAACGCTGCATTAATCTATTGTAATGGAATTAAATGTAGTAGTTTGTGTTCTGTTTCAATAAGTCTCATGCAACACTTTTACAACTTTATGCAACAAAATCTAAGCGCTGCTATACTCCCTTTATATAGTAGTATATTTTGATAACCAAACGTCAATGTACAAGTTTGATATAAAGAAAGTCAAAACTGATATTGATATTGATATATGAATATATATTAATCTATTAATATTATTAAAAGTGAGTTTTAAAAATGCGGTGGCTACTACAGTATTCGACAAAATGCCCTCCATTGAAATAAAGTTATTTTCTAGTTTTAATACAAAAGATAAATCTGTTAGTTTTAATAAATCAAAATCTTTATAGATCTAGTCTATTCAGTGGCGGATCCAAAAAAATTTTGATGGGGTGGAAAATTTATTAAAAAAATTATAATTTTTTTAATCATAATCCATAAAAATTCTAAATTACAACTTATTGATACAAGAGAAAAAATGATTTATAAAGATTTTGACGAGTTATCATATTTTTAAAGTGATTTATAATATCGTCATCGCTAACATTTAAAAATAAATATTTTTTTACAAAATTAACTAAACAATTAATTCTCATACTATTGCGCATGTAGAAAATGTTATTTCTACACTTACAGTTATTATAGAAAGAACCAATACTAGATTCAAAAGTAGATAGACTTTTTGATGCACTTTATACTTCTTTGTCCTAACAAGTTTCATAGATAATTCATTAATATCGTTCACCATTCAAAATGTCTCATCACTTTAAACATCAATAATAAAAATTATAAACCGACAACTATAGTAAAATATAGGTTAATTTGATTTGTTTTACTTTGGATTACTTAGATCAGAGAGAGACAAATTACAAACTGACAATTATTAGAAGAATTTGATTCATATGGGCCATAGAATTTAGAAATATTAATTCGTCAAAGAGAGATATAAATATTTGACTGTTAACAATTGACCGTTTGAAATTTGGAATGCAATTTTATATATTTATATATTTTTTTATTTGTAATTTTCTTTTTGTGTTATTAGGGTGACAGTTGCCACCTCATTATACAATGTGCATCTGCCCCCAAGTCTATTTCTCTTTTTATGGAGTTTTATTTTTTCTTTTACTGGTATTTTTTTCTTTTAATGGTTATTTTCGTAATGAAATCTTTTATTAGTTTTTGTGAGATTTTTCTTATATATTGATATTAGTTAATACAGATTATTTTTAATCTACAATGCAAGATAAAAATGATTTCTAAATGAATTCAATAAATATTTATAAAAGTTATGTTATTAAAAAATATTGAGACATTAAAACTTTTCAGAAATTATACAAAAGAAGTTCAATTTTTTAGATTTTTAATTTATTTTTTTATTGTTATAACAAATTCAAAAAAATATATATCCATTTGAGTTTTCTTCTTGAACCATAAATGCTAAGGCGTATAACATTTCGTTTAGAATAAAAAGGTCAAGCAAAAGGACCCACTTTTTCGCCAGATATTAGAAAAGCTAATGCCTTCCTGATATGCCACTTTGCACTTTTATTGATTTTTTTAAAATTAAAATTTGGTGATAAGTTTGGTATTTTTATTTCATTCTCTGTTTTAATTTTTTTTCCTATTGGATAGTAACCTAAGAATCAGATGATTTAAATAATGAATACTCTCACAATTAATCCCATCTCTTATATACAATTTGATTCAAAAAATTTATAATATGTCACTGAGTAGTGAATACTGCTATATATATAAATATAGCAATTACAAATAATAATAATTATTATTTTTAATTCATCCACGATTAAAATAATATGTTTATATATTTTTTGCAATGTTATTATTCCTTATAATTACATTGTTATTATAAATCAATTAACTAGAAATTAAAAATAATTAAAAAGACTAAAAATATCGTGTCTGTTTTAAAGTAAAATTACCATAAAAATCTCTTTAGCAAGAATTAAAATAAAAATTAATACTATACATTAAAGTTGGGTTGGTCCCATTTGTCCCTTTGCAAAACCTCGCCGTTTTAAAGTTGGGTTCCACCCATTTTTCTTTTCTTTTTTTCCTTTTTTTTTTCCCCTCTCCTCAATCTCTGTTTCGCTGTGGCAATGTATAATAGGTTTCATGATCTCAGCATTCAATCGAGTACCTGCCTTATCAGCCCATCCCTCAATTTTTTTTTTTAATTTTAACATGAATTCGAAAAAAAAAAATCTAATATATTATATATCGTAAATTTAAAATAAAGAGTATTTTTTTTCGGGCATAAAAAAAATGTTTTTTTTGAATAATTTTATAATTAATTAAAAAAATTTCAATTGATCAAAAGGTTAAAAAAATTTATTTATAGATATTTCTTATGATTGAACTTATTTTTTTAATTTTAATTTATGAATTTAATATGTCTTTCCTCTTTAAAATTACACTTATTTTTTCTATTTTATTAATTTAAAATTTTAAATACTATTTCTCTTTATGATTAAGCTTATTTTTTTCCTATTTTAATAAAAACTTATTCTTTATTCCTTATTAATTTATCATTCTTTGTTTATTAATGAATTAATTTTATGTAAATTATAATCAAAGATCTTAAATGTTGATTAAAGACAATATAATCTAAGAGAAGTTTTCTTCCATCATATTAATTTAGGAATTTTAATTGTCTTTATGAATTCTGATTTTCTTATTCTATCAATATATCGATAGCCTTTTTATTTTTTATTTTTTTTGTGGTAATTGATGTTCTACTTTTTTGTCACTCCATTTTTAAATGGGGTTTTGGGTACATCATTAGACATGTGACTTTGTTAAAGATCATTTGAACTATTTTTTGTCAATGTTAGTGTGAGGCATCGATGTATATCATAAATTTTTTTTATATTGCACTTATTTATACGCTAAATTTTGATTTATTTACGTATTATTTATTTTATTTATTATCTGATGTGGGTAACTTACTAGTTTGATATATTAATAACGACTCAATTAATTATACTATTGTAAAAAAAATTAAGTACTAAATTATAAGATATATTTTATAATTTTTCTTTAATCTTTTATAATTCAATTACTCACCTTTCCTGCACTTTGTGTGTGGGTGAGAAAAAACAAATTATTTTATTTTTAAATTAAAAATTATTTTAAAAAATAGTCGGTCTTCATTTTCATCTTTCATATTTACTGTAGAAATTTCAACAATTAAGACAACTGTTATAATTGCTCTGATAAAAAAAAAATAAACATTAATTTTGAACAATAGAGCAACAAAAATTTTAATTTAATTGATGTAATTCGTAAATCCTATCTGTAATATAATTAGACTAATCAAATATTTATGCTCTAAATTCATAAAACTTTAAAAACAAAAAAGATGAAAGAGATAAAATTTAACAATCTTATTTTTTTTGGTACAAATTATTTGCACCAAGAATTTTGGAGCATTGATTATAGGTCTAATAACTGATATATATATATATATATATATATATATATATATATACATACATACACACACACACTAAATATTTCTTTTGATTGAACTAAGATAATGCATACAAAAAATTGAATGTTGATTTTCATATTGTTAAAATAGAATAAAAACTGTAGAAAAAAAATTATATTGTAATATCATACTTTATATATATAATATATATATATTTATATAGAGAGAGAGGCCATAAGAAATTACCAGTTTACTTTACCTACCAGAAGAGAGCCACTGGGCCGGGCCCATTGAAGATTCAAAATTCTAATATTTCTCTATTATTAGGCCGAAGGGTTCAAAATTCATCCACTAGCCGGTTCATGTAAATTATATTATAGATATATATTTACTGTGTATTGTTGTTTTGGTTTCAAAATGACACTGCATTATTCTTTTAATTAAATGATTTGTACATATTTTGATTTAAATACAATGTATTTTTATTATCAAGTCATTGTATTTTTGTTTTTCAACATCATCATCATCTTCGTCTTCAAAAAGATCAAAGTTCTCCATTGCAAAACTGTTTTAAAGAGATAAATTTTTTAATTTGCATATTTGATTTGATTTTTAGTATTTTTGAATATTTTAGTTATTGTTATTATTGTTTTGGATGAAAATAAATAAATTTTAACTAAAAAATAGTCATATGGAAAGAAAATTGAGTTGTTTGACATTGAAAATGATAAATTTATCAGAAACATCATCATTGAGAACTTGCACATTTATTGTCTATAATTTACAGATTTATCATTTTTTGTTTTGCAATTTCATCATTTAGTAGCTACAAGTTCATTATTTAAAAATTTACAGGTTCATCATTTAGAAATTATATATTCATTTTTTATTAGAACTAAATGATTAACCTACAAGTTCCAAGTAATGAACCTGCAACACTAAACAATGAATTTGTATATTATAGACAATGAACATGTGAGTTCTAAATGATAAATTTATAAGTTCTAAATAATAAATCTGTAAGTTCTAAACGATAAATCTGTAATTTCTAAATAATAAACTTGTAAGTTTAGAATGATAAACCTCTAAATTCAAAACGATACTTATAAGTTATAACTGATGAATCTGTAAATTCAAAATAATAAACTTGTTTTATATTTATTAGTTCACCAAAATATAATGTCAAAAAGGCACACCATTTTTTTTCACCTATGAAGGAAGAAGATCCATAATATATAATGGACTATGGTCCATGATATAACAACTAAACATTCCCAAGTACTGTAAATTATATCATGGACCAATATTCATTGCGTATCGTAGTTTTGATTTTAAAATGATATCGCGTTGTTCTTTTAATTAAATGATTTATATATTTTTTGGTTTAAATGCAACGTGCTTTTATTATCCAATCATCGTATTATTGTTTATCATCATCATCTTCTTCGAAACGATAGAAGAAAAAAAAAAGAAATTTGTTTCTCTATTGCAAAATTATTTTAGAAAGAAAACTTTTTAATTTACATATTTAATTTTATTTTTAGTTATTGTTATTTTTATTTGGGATGAAAAATTATTAGTTTTTGATATATTTTGTGGATGAAAATAGTTGAAAATGAAGATATTTGAATTAAAAACAATGAATTTAGATCTATATTGCATTATTAATCTAACTCTCATTCAAAATTGCAAGAGTGCCTTTATTTTTTATATATATTTCAAAAAAATAAAATTATTCATCATGTACATAAATGACACATAATGTATCATGAATACAAATATATGATGTAATTTGTGAGCATTGGCAGTCGCAACCTTATATAAAGTAAAAATTAATAATTTTATTTGCATTACATTTTTTTATTGATATAGAATATTTATTTTTAAAAATAATAATACATAATTTTTTTTATTAAAATTGAATTAGTAATTTAATTGCTAATTTTTTTTAAAAAAAAAAATTCAAAACTATGTAAAAGAAGATAAATAGAAGATATGTTGTTTCTTTGTATTTTTGAATTTCAAAAACAATTAGAATTTAAGCATAAAGTACATCTTATTAGATTTTTTTTTTTATATACTTAGATTTTCTACCTTCTTGTATTTGTTGAATTTTAATTTATAGGCATAACATTACATTCTTCAGTTGAATTCTCTCTCTGTTAACCCATACTGATTAATCTGCTATGTAGCAAAGGCCATCGTTAGAGGCTGTATTATTGAAAAGTGTTGTAAAGTAATGAAGTATTTCAATGGAATACATGTAAAATTTTAAGAAAATTTTACTTCAGAAATCGATTTCATATATAGTTGATTAATAAGTATTACAAATAATACATAATACTGGTTCTTTACAGCCAGCAAATTACAAAGATAAATTTTTTGTTGCAGACAAATACTTGCTAACACACCCAAAATCCAATTGCCAAAAAAAAAAAATACCGAAAAGAAGAACTTAAACCTTTTAAAGGAAATAAAGCAAATGAATAGTAAATATATACTGGGCCTTTCATCCATAGTAATCAAATAATATAGATTTAATAAGTTGCATAACCTAAAAATATTGAAAAATAATTAAAAATCTAATCGAACTTGACATTAAATTTAAAAAAGGAACCTAAAAGGTGATCAAACGAGATGGAAAGTGTTCATTTTTCTTTAATCAAATATTTTGAATTTGAATTTTGAATATGTAGTATTTTTAAAATTTGGAAGAAAATATTTAACACCATTTGTTTATATTCTCCTATATAAAAAATTAATAATGTTAATTATAATCGTAATGTAACTATAAAATGACTACAATAGTAAAACATCCAAATTCAAATTTCTGTTCAACTATGAAATTAAATTCTTAAGAAAAAAGAAAAACAAACTAAAAATTTAGCATCAATAGTAAATTTTAGCAAGGAAAAGAGACAACCCTGAAGGATATTAGCCCTGATAATATGAAAATTGAATTTATAGGGCCACAATGCATTAATTTTATTAGGTGATTGATACCATTAAATAACTATAATAATTATATTAATAAGCTAATAAATTATAATTGATAGAATTTAAAGATTTGATTGGATAATTAATTTAAAAGGTAAATATGATATTTTATTATTATTTTAAAATCTCAAAAATTTATAAAAAAAGATAGGATGATGCATCAGCATTTTTTTCGACTCTTTATATTATATATTAGATTGTAAGTAAATACAATTTTAGTACACTTGAATTTCTACTGTTTTAATAGAGATAAGATAATATCAAATGTGAACTATTATCATTAATATAAAAGATTATTAGAGATTAAAAAAATTTAAAAATTATATAAATAAATGATAAATAAATTAGATTAGATTTTTTTTTTGCTCGCTATTGAGCTAATTGAATTTGAAATTTATAATTATAGAATTAAGCTTAAAATTATATAATTATGCAAAATAACTCAATGATCACCTAATCAAAATTTGTTATTAATTAATTTTAACAATTATATAAATTGATGAGGTATCAACAACTGGAATATTTCAAATTTAACCTCACTTGACAAAAGAATTATTTAAAAAAAAAAAAGGAAAAACCTTCAACAATCTTCACCAACTAACATAAAAGGAGCTATTAGAGTTGAGAAAATTCAAATAAAATAATTATAATTAGGTTAATTTAATTTAGTTTTTTAATTTTTGAATTCCGTTCAAAATGATTTTGTTGGGTTTTATGGTATTGGGCCGTCCATGTGGGTTTGACCCAGCCTTGACTCATATCTTCTTATATATAAAGTTATGAAAAGATATAATTTTTAAGAAAAGAAGAAAAGAGATATAAGAAAAAGAGATAACATTTTATCAAAAGTTTTATCTGAAATTTGGAAATTCTCAAAAAGAAATTTTTTCATATTCGTTCAATTACAAGAGAATCAAATCATTCATACTATGGAATTGAGTCAAGTTCTAGTAATTTGTCTCCGCCTAAAACATTAAAAGCGCACGATTCACGCTCAACAAGTAAGTATCCGCTGCTTTAGTAGTTCTTTCATTGGTATCATAACCCGTTTTGTGCGTTTTTGTGCTTAAAATCATAATTGTGATGATTTTTGAGAAATTTACTATGCAAATTCGAAATTTCTTCAATTTTCGTTAAATATTTTTTCAATTTCATAATTTTAATTTGATATCATTGGAAAGCTTTCATTACAAGCTTTCTAATGACTATTTTTGCATAATTTTCTGATTAGTGGATAAATTTTTATGATTTTCAAAGTTTCTGTATATGTTTTTTTTGGAAATTATCATTAAAACGAATCTCACTCTCAAATTATGTATGCGTTGTCCAAACATGGCCAAAAAGATGTTGAAATGGAATAAAAATGGTTCCAGTAGTTTTAAAACCGTAAAAAATGTGTAAATTTTCAAAATCGGTGCAAAATCAACCCCAGAAGACGGCGCGTAACGTGCTGGCAGTAAAAAAAAGGATTTTCTGACGGTTTGCCACGAGTCATGCCATGTGGCCATGACACGTGGTATGCTTGGCCACGTGGCTTCATCTGGTTGGTCCACAAATGCTGACGTGGAAATGAGCGTGTGTTGGCGCGTGTGAGCTCATTTGCGCGTGTGGGCGCGTGGGACAGACTTCGTTCGACGCATGGGAGCGTGTGAACGAATATTTTTGGTCAAATTTTTTTTAGAATTCTCAAAATTTAATTTTCAATTTAATGGATATTTTTTAAAAAATTTTTGTGACTGTTTTGATGAGAAATTTGGAGAAAAAAATGCAAATAGGAACATAATTACATGTTATTTTTTTTGTTTTGAACATGTAATTGATGTCTATCTTATTTTAATGCATATATATATATATATATATATATATATATATATTATTGTTGTTATATTACATTATATAATGAATGTATTGCGGGAATATTAGATTGATAGATTAATGAATCTCATCTAATATAGAATTAATTGACGCATATTTAAATTAAACAATGATAATTGGACTTTGATAGTAGGAATTAATTGAACTGTATATACAGTTTTTTTGTTTCTACTACTTGTGTTAGATTATTATTGATTAATTTAAAGCATTGTGACTTGAAATTGATAAAAATCAATAAAGAATTATGTTAATTCTAATTATAATCATTGTTTCTAAATAGTTCAAATGATTGCAACAAAAAGCATTATTGCTGACTTGAATCAAGGAGATAAACTGAATGATAAAAACTATGACATTTGACATTGTAAAATTCAATGTCTCCTAGAAGAGCAAGATATGCTAGAAACAATAATACAACCAATGACTGAGCCTGAGCATGGAAACACTGCTCAACATAGGCGAGATATGAAAGCATATCAAGCCTATAAGAGCAAGTATAGAGTTGCTCGCATACTGATGCTGAGCAGCATGAGAAATGACTTGATGCTACATTTTGAGAAGCACCGCTTAGCCCAAGCAGTTTGGGATGCTGTTAATGTTCAGTTTGGTGGAACCTCAACAACAAGACTGCGTCAGTTAACTCTAAATTTTGATGCCTATAAGAAAAATTCTAATCATACAATGAGGCAACACCTTATTGTCATGTCTAACATGATAAGTGAACTGAAAGGTACTGGTCATGAGATGACTGACGAGCAACAAGTTCAAGTTGTGATTCGCTCTCTTCCAAAAGCCTAGGAACACATGCGTGTCAACCTTACCCATAATGATAACTTTTGATGATGTTGCCCGACATGTTGAGCTAGAGGAGGATCGCCTTCTCGTTGATAAGTTTGAAGGAGAGGCTTATATGATTGAGTCTAGAGACAAAGGGGCTTCTAGCTTTGGGCAAAAGAAATGGAAAGGTAAGGGCAAATGGCAAGGCAAGGGAGAAAATAAGACAAAATTTATTGGAAATAAGCGCAAGCGAGGGAAACACAGCGGAAAGAAAGGCAAGAACATGAATTGCTTCAACTGTGGGAAGCATGATCACTTTGCTCATGATTGCACTGAGCCAAAGGTTTTGTACAACCAAATTAGTCTATTGGATTTATATGTTAGTAGTTGCTTGATGTTAGCTAAAACTGTTCCTTATTGGACTGTAGATTTAGTAGCAAGAGACCGATCTGCCTTTGTGGAATTTCGTCGAATTCTAAAGGGGAGTAGAAAAATCTATATGGGGAATAATGCTTCGGCTGACGTGCTTGGGATCGGTTCCTGCAGGCTAGTGCTGTGGGGAGGTCGCACGCTTTATCTCCATGATGTGCTTTATGCTCTTGATATTCGACGAAATTTAGTTTCTATTATTGTTTTGTTTGGACTTGGCTTCAAAATTATTTTTGAAAATGGTTGTGTTAAAATATTTTTGGACAAAGTTTTTTATGGTTTTGGACATATGTTGAATGGTTTTATAGTGCTAGACACTATTTTTATGGACGTTAAGCAATCTATATTTCTTGTTGGAAATTTCAATAATGTTTCATTAATTGGTGATACTAAATGGCATGCTAGATTAGGACACATTGGGCAAGATCGTTTAAAAAGATTAACAAAAGCTTGTCTTTTAGGATATGTTAAGAAAATAGATTTGCCTATTTGTGAGCATTGCCTAGCTGGAAAAGCAACAAGATTCCCATTTGGCAAAGCCAAAAGAGCCACATTTCCTTTACAACTTATACATTCTGACATCTGTGGCCCAATGAATATTAGAGCAAGACATGGTGCTCACTATTTCATCACTTTCATAGATGATTTCACCAGATACGATCACATTTATTTGATCTCCCATAAATTTGAAGCATTATATTGCTTCATACGTTATATTAAATTGGTTGAGAATCAATTGAATTTGAATATAAAATCATTAGGACTGATCGAGGGTGTGAATATCTATTTGATTTATTCAAAAGTTATTGTGATGGTAAGGGTATAGCTAGGCAGCTAACTATTCCTTCTACTCCACAACAAAATGGTGTAGCAGAAAGAAAAAATAGAACCCTATTGGACATGGTTAGGTCAATGATGGCGCAGACTAATTTACCAATTTCTTTTTGGGGAGATACATTAATGACTGTTGCCTACATTCTAAATCGTGTACCATCAAAATCTGTTCATTCCACGCCAAATGAATTGTGGAAAAGCGAAAAGCGTGACTTAAGCCATATGCACCCATGAGATTGCGTAGCTTATATTCACAACACTTCCCATGAATATGAAAAACTTGGTTCAAGGGGGAAGAAATGTATCTTTATAAGATACTCAGAATTCTCCAAAGGATATGTATTTTTGGGGGAAGACACAAATGGAAGAATAACAAAAATTGAGTCACGAGATGTCATTTTCTTAGAAGAGGACTTTCCTGAAAGAGGTGAGATAAATAAGGATTTCCAATTTTATGAAATGGGAGATCATGAGACTAGTGGGAGTGCAAGAATAATTGATTTAGCACTCACAGAGCAAGAATTTATTGCTCATCCTGAATCAAGTAGGAGTGAAAGAATGTCAGTTTTTGTTCCAATGGAGCAAGACCTTGAACAATCTCAACCTCGACGTAGTAATCATGACAAGATTCCCCGTCATCGATTTGAGATTGAGGGGGAAGCTTTTATGATTGCTCCAGATGAAGAAGAGCCTAAAAACAATACAATAAGCTCTTTCTAGTCCTAAAGCAAAAGAATGGATTAAAGCTATGAAAGAGGAAATGGATTCGATAATATACAATCAAGTCTGAGATTTGGTTGAGAAACTGTCTGATCGTAAGACTATTGGAAACAAATGGATTCTCAAAATAAAACGTAAGGCGGATGAGACAATAGAAAGATTTAAAGCTCGATTAGTAGCTAAGGGCTATACACAAAAAGAGGGAATTAACTATGAAGATACATTCTCACCTGTAGTCAGGTTTGCATCATTTCGACTCATTCTGGCTATAATAGAACGAATGAACTTAGAATTATATTAAATGGACGTTAAAACTTCTTTTCTCAATGGAGAACTAGATGAAGAGATCTATATGGATCAACCTTTAGGTTTTGAACTCAAAGGACAAGAGCACAAAGTTTGCAAGCTCAAAAGATCCATTTACGGTCTTAAGCAAGCGTCAAGACAATGGAACCTCAAATTTCATCAAGTCATATTAAAGGATGGTTTTACGATGATGGAGGAAGACCATTGTGTATATGTTACACGTTCTAACAATGATTTTATAATTATGTCCTTGTATGTCGATGACATTTTAATAGCTGGAAATGATAAGAAGTTGATTGATACTACCAAGAAATGGTTATCATCGAACTTCAAAATGAAAGATATGGGTGAGGCTAGTTATGTACTTGGTGTTAAGATCCTAAGGGATCGCTCTAAAAGACTTCTGGGTTTATCTCAGGAGACTTATATAAAGAAAATGTTAGAGCGTTACCATATGCATGAATGTAAACCTATGGATACCCCTATTGAAAGGAATCTGAGCCTTAGTCTAGATATGTGTCCCAAGACATCGAATGAAAAAGAACGAATGTCTAGAGTACCCTACTCCAATGTTGTCGGTAGTCTGATGTATGCAATGATGTGCACACGTCCAGACATTTGCTATGCTGTTGGGCTAGTAAATAGATTTCAATCTAATCCAGGTCTAAAACACTGGATGACAGTCAAGAGAATATTGAGATATCTAAAAGGAACTTTAGACTATGTTCTATGTTATCAAGGGAAGGATTTGCGCTTAATTGGTTATATTGATGTTGATTGGGGAGGTGATATAGATCAGCGCAAATCGACCTATGGATATGCATTCTTGCTTAATGATTGCACATTTTCATGGAGTAGCAAGAAGCAATCTTGTATAGCTTTATCGACGATGGAAGATGAATATGTAGCATGTTCCTCAGCTATACAAGAGGCAGTTTGGTTGAAAAGATTTTTGCAGCACTTAGAAATTGTTAAGTCAGCATCTGAACCTATGACAATCTATTGTGATAGTATGACTGCATTAGCTTATGCTAAGGATCCAAAATATCATGGAAAGACCAAACATATCCAGATTAGATATCACTATGTTAGAGACATGATTGCGGAAAAGGAAGTGATTCTGAAACACATTTCTATAAATAAAATGGTAGCATATCCATTTACTAAACCAATAACTAGGGATGCGTTTGCAAGGCACGTAAAATCTCTAGGCTTATGTAAAATGTAATCAATATATGTTATGTCAGATCACTTGATTTTTACAAATGATATATCATTTTAATTGATTAATTTTTTTTCAATTATATGAATATATTGCAAATACCAGTTAGCACAATTCGAATAAGTATGTCGATAGACTTGATTAACTCACTCACATGAGTAATCACCTTTGGCGCTATGGAGCGAGTAGAGATGAGACCATAAATGCAGTGACATTAAGTGAATGACTAAGATGCAGTGGGAGCGGTCTTAGTTTTTATTCATTTTTATAAGGTCGCCTTGATGAGGATCAAGATGAGATTCTTCGTATACATAAGAATCAACATGAATGACTTCCCCACCATTCATATGTCTATATAGAGGAAGTTGGGTGTAAAATTTGTTATTTAACATTGTTGAATGTATAAATAAAAATTTCAAGTTTGGAGCATTTAGATCGACAAGACTAATACTCATATGTTGTTTATTTATTTTGAACTAAGAGCAAGACATACACTCTTTCATCTTTGACAAGAAAAGAGTAGCTCCATCATAGCATGCATTTCATATTGCATGTGCTATATGACCTATTAGGAAGTGAAAGAATGGATCCCTGCTTCTTCGCTATGTGAGTCCTAGAAATCCTAAAAATGGATTTCAAACAACTTTTACCCTTTGTGTTTTTTGACTATATCATGATGTGATGAATTAATGTTGGTTATCTTAGGATGTATCCTATAGTCATGGAATGATTCGACTTAATGGAACACTCCTAGAAAAGCGAGTTAATTCAAAATTGATTGATATGAGGGCAAAAGAAAGAGTACTTTGCTTATGCACTCACAGCTTGTGTTCACCTGCCGGAGTTATTACGCTTGATGAAGCGAGAAGTAACTTAGAATACAAGTGATTGTAAGAATGATTTGAATATAGATTCATGAGGGATTGAATGATACTCGAATTAAGTGTATTGAGAAAGATACTTGGGGTAATTAAACACATTATCAAAAATAATTACAACTTTGGGTAGATGTCTCCTATATGGCCTATGATTAGGTTTGTATTGGAGCTCCCACAATTTGTGTGCTTCAGGTCGCACGGTCCGTTCGCTTGTATGAAATATTCTTTGTTTAAGTTTGAGATGTGAGATGATATTTGCATTGAGCCAAGCCCACTTTGGGCGAGTGGGAGATGTTGGGCTTTATGGTATTGGGCCGCCCATGTGGGCTTGACCCAGCCCAGACCCATATCTTCTTATATATAAAGTTATGAAAAGATATAACTTTTAAGAAAAGAGATATAAGAAAAAGAGATAACCTTTTATCAAAAATTTTCTCTGAAATTCAGAAATTCTCGAAAATGAATTTCTTCATCTCCGTTCAATCACAAGAGAATCAAAGCGTTTGTACTGTGGAATTGAGTCAAGTTCTAGTAATTTGTCTCTGCCTAAAGCAGTAAAAGCGCATGATTCACGTTCAACAAGTAAGTATCTGCTGCTCTAATAGTTCATTCATATATATATATATATATATATATATATATATATATATATATATATATAGTGTGTCTGTGTGTGTCATTTTTATTATCTGTTAGGTTTTTACTATTCGGATGGATCCACATGTTGAACTTTATTCTACCAGAAAATTTTAGATTCTTTTTCAAGAGTTTAAATTTATTTTCGGATGAGTTTATATTGGATTAAAAGTTGTCGTTTATAAACCGAATAAAGTGAGTGGTTTGATTAGACTTTATAAGTAAAAAGATATAGTTTATTATTTTTTTTGGAAGAAATTCAGTCTATTGAATTTCAAATGGTTTGAAATTGTATCAAATTGAACCAATTGATTATAGTTTTAGCAACAACAATGGCTACTATAATTATTATTTGAAATAGTTTAATAAGTTTATGGAAAACGAATAAATAAAGATGGCTAAAGATGAGACTTCAATTTGAGATTTCATTAAAAACTTGACAACATCCTCACCACCAATTAGGATGATAATAATCAACACGATACTAATCCAATATGAAATTTACAGATTATGGTTGAAATTTATAGTATTTATGTCACAATCGTGTCAATCCAATAAAAATATAAAAATTATCGTGTTATATTGCAAATTGACCTACTAATACGAAAAAAATACGTTTAACACGTTTATAGTTCGTGTTGTGTTAGATTAACATGATTATAATCCATATATATATATATATATATATATATATATATATATATTAACTATATTGTACTATATTAATTCAATTTAATTTATAGATCAATTGTGTTAAACGTGTTATATCGTGTTAACTTGTTTATTAAGTGAATCGTATTCGTATTTAAATTTTAGATGCGATTAGCTTATTGTGTCGTATTTGAGTTGACCCTCATTATATTATGGGTATATCAAGACATGACACGAATAGGATTCACTAATACGAATTGTCACCCCTACCATTAAGACTTAGTTTATATATATATATATATATATATATATATATATATATATATATATATATATATATAAAGGTTGTCAACTCTATTAAACTAGTTGAAAAATAAATATAATCCAATCTTAATATTTAATCACTCTATTTTTTTATATATATTGACCAATCTTAATTCAGTGTTGGTATAGTTTTAAAGACATTGTTTATTACCTGTCATAAAAAAATAAAAAAAACTGCAAGCAACAATATTAAAGAAAGATTTTTTTTCAACCGAAAGAAAGAGAAAAAAAAATACTCTATGGAGATGTCTTCAACATTCAAACTATCCTTAAAACATATTATTGAAAATAATATTTTATTTAAGATTTGTGATATAGCTAGGATTCAAAAAAAAATTTAATCTATGTCCAAAACAAATATAGGTTATTTGTAATTAGTATAACATTACAAGATTAAGAGTTTTAATGGATGTCTTAAAGTGTTAAAAGTAGAGATAAAGATAAAAATAGTGTTTTCCATCCAACTCCAACCCACAACCAAAAATGGTATTGTCTACAATAACACGTCATATTTGGCGTGTTACTGTAACATGTCATTCTATTTTTTTTAACATTGTTTTTTTAGGGATATTGTAGAGTTATGGGTTGAAAATAAAATTATTATTGTTGCATTATTTTAGTGTAAAAATTGCACTAAAACAACATTTTTGGTTGAAGATGGCCTAACAACAACAAATCGTATAATATGAACAAATTATTAAAAAAGAACTAGACGAATTTTAAATTAATTTTGTTTTTGGTGGTTCATGTAGGTTGAAAATTTGGTGGGGTGGATCCCTTTATATGTGGGCACAACCACCAATAATTGATAAAAAAAAATTAAAGTTTTTAAATTTTGCCACCGACTTGCGATTGCCGAATTTTATGAATTTAGAGCATTCTTTGTGCCTATAAAAGACACATTTCATGCATTCAATGAATCGTTGCAAAATTGACATGCAATAGTCATGTGTAGAGAGAGTTGGATTTTTGGAAAATTTTTCAAAAAGAATTAGTGATAAAAATAGTGAAAAAATACTTGGGGTATTTTTAGAAAATATTGCAATTGCCGAATTTTATGAATTCAGAGCATTCTCTGTGCCCATAAAAGACACATTTCATACATTCAATGAATTACTGCAAATTTGACATGCAACAGTCAAGTGTAGAGAGAGTTAGATTTTTGGAAAATTTTTCAAAAAGAATTAGTGAAAAAATACTTAGGGTATTTTTAGAAAATACTTGAGTGCTATTATTTTTGGATTTATCATATTATTGTATTACTTCTAACTATTATTTAGGGAGTGCTATCTTTTGTGTTCATTAATTTTTATTAGGAAAAGAAAAATTATTCATAATCTGTTTCGTAGACGTAGCATAAATCAAATAGTAAACTACCTATTATGTGAAACAAGTGGTATTAAAACCAGCATATCAGTCCCATAAAATTGTTAATATGTTCTATGGTTGCAATATTGACTAAACTTTCACATTAAATTTTTTTTATTAGAATTACTGTCATTTGAAAAAGTCTCACAATGGAGATAAAAGATATAAAAATGATCAACTTAAATGACACAAATTATGATAAATGTAGAACTAGAATATGTAGTAACTATATAAACTAGTAAAAAAAATAATTGGATTAAAAAGGGCATTGGAGTAGCTCAAATATGAATAAAAAAAAATTTTTCTATTTTGTGACAGTCAGAATATTCTGCATATTGCAAAGCATTTAACCTTTCATTACAGGACAAAATACATTAGAGTTTAGTACTACTTCATTTGTGAAAAGTAGAGAAATGAATAATGGATATACGGAAAATTCATACAAAAGACAACCCTAATAGATTTTACTACTAAAAATAGTTAATGTTGACAAATTTATTTGATGTTGATCATCTAATGGTCTAACAAAAATATAACCAACATGAAATGGTAAGAAGTAAAAAATTATGTGTAAATATAATTGACGCAATCAAATTTTCAAATAAAAGATTTGTTAGATTACATGTGGTTGAAATTTGGTAGTGTAAGTCTTTCCAAATATAAGACCCATCACCAATAATTATTCAAAAAAAAAGGAAAAGCTTTTAAAAATTACACCAAAATCTTTAAAATTGTGCCACCGAATTTTTTTGACATTTTGGCAACTCTCTTTATGCCTATGAAAAGGCATACAAGAGTTTAGTTTAAGCACTATGAGTGTAAAGTATCTATTGTGAAAAATAAGACCAAATAAAGCACAATCATAATTAATAATTTGAAATAAAATTGAATTAAATGGAATACATAAATTTTATATGGAAAATTTCCAAACAATTCAGAATAAAAACCACAAAAAATAATAAAAGAATTTTATTATAAAAGAAATAAGAGATCATAACTACTCTCTAAATTGATGGAGATAACATTTAGACTCTTTCCAAAAAAAATTTTCTAATCTATTTTTTTTCCCTCTCAGATTTAGGATACTCTCACTTTTTCTCTTCACATATTGCTAGCTCAAATTTTGTGGTGCTTAAACTTAAACTTTTCTATGCCTTTATAGGCACAAATGCTTGCCAAATTGTTGAAGAATTCGGACTCCAAATTTGGTGGTAAAATTCAAAGATTTTGATGCAATTTTTAAAAGTTTTTCATTTTTTAATAATTATTAGTAATGGGTCCCATATGTGGAGGACTCATACCACCAAATTTCAATCACATGTGGTCCAACAAAATCTCTTATTTGAAAATTTGATTGCATCAATCATATCTTTACATCATTTATTCTTACTTGTCATTACATGTTGCTTATATTTTTATTAGGTCGCTGGAAGATTAACACCAAATAAATTTATTAGCATTTACTATTTTTAGTCATAAAATTTGCAAGATTATATTATGTATGAATTTATGCATATCCATTATTTTTTTCTTCACTTTTTCACTGATAAAGTGGTACTAAACTCCAATATGTTTTGTCATGGAATGAAAAACTGAATTATTTACAAGATGTAAAATAATTTGATTGTTATAAAATAAAAAAATTTCTCTTATTCATACCTGAGTTCTTCTAATGCTATTTTCAACTAAATTGTTTCTTTACTAACTTGTATAGCTGTTACATATTTTGTTTTTGTTATTGACGTAGCTATAACTGACTACAATTTTAAAATCTAATTTACAACTCTATTAGCAAGTACAAATATATATTCGGTGGTGGATTTGCTTTTATCAAGGTCACCTATATAGTTAGAGTCGACATGTCCTTTAACAATAAAGTTTGATCTTATATTAACATGAAATAGAGTAGAAATCGGCTTACAATCTTACATATTGAAGCGTCGCAATAATTTTTCAAATAATTCTTTTAAGAAAGCCAAATCTTTCTATTATTTGTCTTGGTGAATTTGCATCCCTATACTATTGTTTGTTAGTCTCATGTCCTTCATATCAAATTCTCTAGCCAACAATGTCTTTAATTCTTCAATACAATCTTTATTGGTGCTAACTACTAATATATTGTCTATATACATCAGCAAAATGATAAAATCATATCCACAAAACCTCTTGAAATATGCAACAGCAAAATAATAAAATCTTTTATACCAAACCTTTTAAAATATATACGAAGATCTACATTAAGTCTGTTGTATATAAGATTCATAATGAAGGAGTCAAATCTCTTATACCAATACTTCAATGCTTGTTCAAGACCGTATAGAGATTTGTTCAACCTGCAAACTAAGTTGTCTTTTTCTTTTTCTTGAAAAGCCTATGGTTGGAGCATATAAATTTATTCTTCAAGATTTCGATGAAGAAAAATAGTTTTTGCATCTAACTACTCTATAAGTAAATAAAACTACTCTAATTATTGTAAATTGTACCACTGGAAAAAATATCTCATTAAAGTTAATGTCTTCTTTCTGAGAATATCCTTTCACCAATCTTGCATGATATCACTTTATATGATCTTCACTATTATACTTGATTTTATACACCCATATGTTACTAATAGGTTTCTTCAATGTATTCTTTTTGAGAATATCCTTTCAGCAATATTGCACGATATCGCTCCACATGCTTTTCACCATTATGCTTGATCTTATACACCCATATGTTACTAATAGGCTTTCTTTCTATGGTAGCGAAACGAGTTTTCAAGTTTTATTATTATGAAGAGCTTCAATTTCCTTTTGTATTACTGTCATCCACTAAGATACATTTGAATTATTCATTGTTTCTTAGATAGTTGATGACTATCCATCATTTATTAGAAGACAATATGTAACTTTACTTTGAATAACATACTCCGAATGACAACCTAGTCATTTTCTCAAATGATATGGTCATCAAGGTTCTAGTGCCTTAGACACAACTGGTGTTGCTTTAAAAGAATTCATTTATTCAGGTCCATTTTCCACATGTACTATTGAAGTATCTGAATTTTCTTACACCGTGCTATTATCACTTTCTTCTTTTGTTGTAACACCTAACATCTTATACATCTATATACCGTATATGTTGTCTTTATATTGTATTATCACGTATGAAACAAGATTAAATAAAATTCATGTTTACAACGAGAGTAAATTTTTTTAACTCATCTCATATTATCAACATTAATTTCACAATCAATACGAAAGCTTTAATTATAGCTCATAACATCACATATATTAATAACTTAAACATTACGTTTAAAAAGTTAGTAAATATGCAAGTATTCAATCCCCAAATATAAATGACATGTTCTTATGCTTATGTGGAATGCAAGGAGAGAGAGTGATGAGGCTCGGCCGATGACCTTTGATCCATGACTTTTATATGCACCTCAATATGAACTAATAATCTTCTCTACCTGAAAAATGATGCAATTTGGTGAGTTGCGACTCAATAAGAATAACCATCAAATGAGTTCTAAAGCACCAAGCATTTCATAATAACAAATAAGAAGTATAATTAATACATACTTTATACTCCATTTCATCAGTTAATAACATATAAATATAGATAAAATTAAGTATTCAATAATTGCTATTTACTTATGCTTATGCTTATGCTTATGCTTGTACATTTTATTTTGTTGTGACCAGGTTAAACGAACATTGCCCCGGGTTTCCATGTGAACATTTGCATTTGCTAGCTAGCTTGATCATTTGTTTCATTTGCACATTTGTTGGGCCACAGGCCTCTTCTTTTGCTTTGCACATTTATTGGGCCATAGGCCTCTTCTTTTGCCTTTTACATTTATTGGGCCATAAGCCTCTTCTTTTGCCTTGTACATTTATTGGGCCATAGGCCTCTTCTTTTGCTTTGCAATGTCGATTGACTAGTCACAACGCCTTTTAAGTCATTATGCATATGCACTTGTACTTACATATTCATCAACCATTGTATCTTATCACATATACCATACATATACCACATATATACCTTATATGTCAACACATATACCATACATATACCACATATATACTTCATATGCAACACATATACTATACATATACCACACATATACTTCATATGCAACTCATATATCATACATATACCACATATATACCTTATATGTCAACACATATACCATACATATACCACATATATACTTCATATGCAACACATATACCATACATATACCACATATATACTTCATATGCAACACATATACCACATATATACCTCATATGTCAACACATATACCTTGCATATACTATACATATACCATGTATATATATCATATGTCAAACATATACCTCCAATATACCACAAATACACAAACATATATGTAGCACAAATGTCACAAATTATTCATCATCATATTTTCAAGGAAAAATCATCATAATCATATAAATCACATAGCAAGCAACATTCATATGCACTAAAGAATTCAATTGATAATTATACTCACAATCTTATAGCAAGCAACATTCATATGCACTAAAGAATTCAATTGATAATTATACTCACAATCATATAGCAAGCAACATTCATATGCACTAAAGAATTCAATTGATAATTATACTCACCTTTTTCCTTTGATTCCAACCTTTAACTTATTGTCTATCATCTTCTTGTATATCTCTAATTTGTCTTGAGCCTAATATTGAAATATAATTTATTAATTTATGACTAGAGAAACTTAATGTGGCTTAAACAAATTAATATACATTATTCATATCAATAATTAAAATTATTCCTCTGTGGCAGTGTGACCTTATGGGACTGTTTTAACTATAACTTTTTCTGTATTTGACCAATTAATCTGATTCTTGTTCCTACGTAAAATTAACATCTTTATATATAACATATTAAAATTTCAGACCAATTGGATTACTGTAAAAATTTTCGTGGAATTTCTAATCGTGTTCTTATTTCTACTCTGTTTTCTGCCCTTAGGCAGTTTCCGGGTACTCATTTGGGTTCATCATAACTTATAATATGTACGTCCTATTTTAATTAAAATTTACAGAAACTTATATGGGTTCATATGGAACATTTTTCATGTTTACAACTTGTATCAATTATGTCTCTAAGGTCTTTAAATTATAACAAATATTTTACTGGTCCAGAATAGAATTGGCTTCCGGACCAGTATGAATTAAAAAGGCCATAACTTATTATTTACATAATATATTAAGCTCAAATTAGTACAAAAATTTCTATAAGACATATACCTATAACTTTCATGTTTTTATCATTTACAGAATCTATCTTTAAGAAGCTCAAAAGAATTAAACAAGTTTCGGGACCTGTACATGGCATTCAGTAGGCAGTTCAAATCATGGAACAGTCATAGTTCCATTCACCATAACTCAAAAAGTGAAATATCTATGAACCTGAAATTTGGTTTATAGATCCAAAACACATGTATCTACAACTTTTATGTTTTTAGGTACTTCTAATATTGATTTTAACATACCCAAAACTAACACACGCAGTAGCTAACTTACTTAAGGTTCCCATCTGGACCAGTTTCAGTACGAAGAGGATATCTCATTCTATACAACACATCTTAAAAAAATATTTATATATCCATAAATCTAAGACATAAAGGAACAACCTTTATGTTTTAAGATTTTCTAGAATCAATTTCTATGGATATCAAAATCGGAGTTCAAATCAGTATCTATTAATGAACCTTAGCAACTCAAATCAACCTTATAGCAATAAGAATTAATTACTTACCAAGAACGAAATTTCAAGGGATCAATTTGCCTCAAAACCAAGTGAAACAAGGAATAATTTGTGGCTGAAACTTGAGAGAAAATAGGTTGAAGAAATGAAGAAAAGAAGAAGAAGAAGATAAGAAAAGAAGAGGAAGATAATTGAGCCTAATAGGTTAAAACTTACCTAACCCATTTGTTTTCCATTTTGTGTTTGCCGTCCACTCTTCTTTCTTTTTTTTTTCTGAATGCTTTCTTTTTTTTTAAATTATTTTTATTATTATTTTTTTTATTATCATCATACATACATACATACATACATATTCATACATTCATGTATACATATATACATTTACCTAATTTTACTAACCAATAATAAATAAATATATAATTTAATCACTTATTTTAATTTAATTAAATTAATCATGTCAAATTTTTATTAATTCAATCTAGTCTCTTTATGCACTTAAATATTAATTTCATGTCATTTTCATCTATATTATAAAACAGACATATGCATTTCTATACAATTGTAAAATATTTGAAAATAAACTAATTGTATGTCATGAATATATTTAAATAAAAATGCATATTATGCATGTGTTCAAATGATATTTATGCAAAATACATATGCACAAATGTGATGCTGCAGAAATGCATATGGAAAAAGTCAAGGATGTTACAATTCTCCCATCCTTTTAAAAATTTCGTCCTCGAATTTTAATACCTGAAAATAGGTGTGAATATTGCTTTTTCATATTTTCTTCTGCTTCCCATGTTGCCTCTTCTCGTGAATGATTTCTCCATAATACCTTAACTAAAGGTATTTCTCGATTCCTCAACTGTTTAGTCGTGTATCCGATGATTTCCACTGGTTCTTCAACATAACTCATGTTATTTGCAATCTCAATGGCTTGATCTTTAAGTACATGTGTAGGATATGACCTGTATCTTCTAAGCATGCTCACATGAAACACATTATGAATCTGAGTCATATCTGGTGGTAAAGTCAATCTGTATGCCAGTGGACCAACCTTCTTAAGAATTTCGTTAGGCCCTATGTATCTTGGGCTCAATTTACCTTTCTTGCCAAATCGGATTACTCCTTTCCATGGAGATACTCGTAGAAATACATTTTCACCCAACTCGTATTCCATCTCCCTTCTATGTTGATCAGCATAACTTTTCTGTCTGTCCTGTGCTGCCTTTAGCTTAATCTTGACAACCTTGATTTTATCCACTGTATCTTGTACTATCTCTGGTCCTTCTAATGCACGTGTACCTTCTTCATCCCAGATGATAGGACTTCTGCACTTTCTACCATACAATACCTCATATGGAGCCATCTGAATACTGCTATGATATTGGTTATTGTATGCAAACTCCACCAATGCTATATGTTCATCCCAAGCTCCCTTAAATTCCATAGCACATGCTCTAAGCATTTCTTCTAATGTATGTATAGTTCTCTCTGATTGTCCATCAGTCTGTGGGTGAAATGCAGTACTGAAATTCAATTTTGTTCCCAATGCATTATGTAAACTCACCCAAAAACGTGAAGTAAACCGTGGATCTTTATCAGATACAATGAATACTGGAATGCCATGTAATCTGACTATCTCATTCACATATAAATTGGCCAAACTCTCAAGTGTACAACCCCATCTGATAGGTAGAAAATGTGCTGACTTTGTCAACCTATCAATAATTACCCATATTGCATCATTTTTCCGTGGAGTTCTAGGCAATCCATAAACAAAATCCATCGTTATCTTTTCCCATTTCCATTCTGGCACTGGTAAAGGATGTAGTTTACCAACTGGTGCCTGATGTTCTATCTTAATCTGCTGACATGTTAAGCATTTGGAAACATATTCTGCTATGTCTTTCTTCATTCTTGGCCACCAGTAATGAGGCATTAAGCTGTGATACATCTTTGTCATCCCTGGGTGCATTGCATAGGGTGCATTGTGTGTCTCTTCCATTATTTCCTGACGTAAGTTCTCAGTGTTTGGAACACATATGCGTGACTTTAACATCAGTGTATTATCTTGCAATTGAAAATCTTTATTGTTTCCCTGCCTTACTAATTCAATTTTCTCACACAATTTAGGATCTTTACTCTGTGCAACTTTGATCCTATCCTTAAATATAGGTCTGACTTGAAGAGCAACAATCAATGATCCACCATCATGCATATTCAATTGAACATTCATGGACCGTAATTGAATCAGATATGGAAAAGATGATGCTTGCAAGTGAGCTACACTGCTACTGGCCTTTCTACTCAATGCATCTGCTACCACATTGGCTTTCCCTGGATGGTATTCAATTGTACAATCATAATCTTTCAACAGTTCTAACCATCGTCTTTGTCTCATGTTTAACTCTTTCTGTGTCATCAAATAACCTAAGCTTTTATGGTATGTGAAGATCTGGAATGTCTCACCATACAAATAATGCCTCCAAATCTTCAATGCAAATACAACTGCAGCCAGTTCTAAATCATGCACTGGATATGAGATCTCATATGGTCTCAGTTGTCTGGATGCATAAGCTATCACCTTACCATGTTGCATCAACACACATCCCAAGCCTTGGTGAGAAGCATCACTATATACTGTAAACCCATTTGTACCTGTAGGGATGGTTAACACTGGTGCTGAGGTTAGCCTGTGTTTTAGTTCATCAAAACTCCTTTGACATTCAGGGGTCCACTTGAACGACACATTCTTTCTCAACAATTTGGTCAAAGGGCTAGCAATCAATGAGAACCCATCAACAAATCTACGGTAGTATCCGGCTAAACCCAAAAAAACTACGCAATTCTGACACATTCTTGGGTGCTTGCCAACTCACTATGGCCATAACTTTATTTGGGTCAACCTCTATGCCTTTTCCCGATACTATATGTCCAAGAAACACAACATGATCAAGCCAAAATTCACACTTACTAAACTTTGCATACAATTGTTTCTTAAATGCATCTCATGTTCCTCTTTACTTTTAGAGTACACCAGAATGTCATCTATGAAGACAATAACAAAATTATCCAGATAAGACTGAAATACCTTATTCATCAAGGCCATGAAAGCAGCTGGTGCATTGGTTAATCTAAATGGCATGACTAGAAATTCATAATGGCCATATCTAGTACGAAATGCAGTTTTAGGAAGATCTACCTCAGCTATCTTAAGCTGATAATAGCATGATTTCATATCAATCTTAGAAAATACTTGAGCTCCATGTAACTGATCAAATAAGTCATCAATTCTAGGTAAAGGATACTTATTCTTCACTGTCACTCTATTAAGTTGTCTATAGTCTATACACAATCTCATCGTTCCATATTTCTTTTTTACAAACAACACTGGGGCTCCCCAAGGTGATATGCTAGGTCGAATGTATCCCTTATCAAGTAACTCTTGCAATTGAGTTTTAAGTTCCTTTAACTCAATCAGTGTCATCCTGTAAGGAGATATTGAATTAGGTGTGGCCCCAAACACCAAATCTATAGTAAATTCTATTTCTCTATCTAGTGGCAATCCAGGCAAATCCTCTGGAAATACATCTGGGAACTCACACACTACTGGAATATTCTCTAACATAATATCCTAACTTCTTGTGTCTGTCACATAGGCTAAGAAAGCCTCACACCCTCCTTTCACCATTTTAAAAGCTTTAACTGCTGAAATCAAACATGCAGGTACCAACTTCCTTTCTCCTTTAAACACAATCCTTTGTTTATCAGAGGACTTTAAAATTACCTCCTTAGAAAAACAATTCACTATGGCATGATGTTTAGTTAACCAGTCCATTCCCAATATTACATCAAATTCATGCAATGATAATAAGATCAAATCAGCTTTCAATTCAACTTTATCAATGAATATCGAACAATCACGACATATCTCATTCACAACTACTACTGCTCCCAATGGAGTACTCATATTTATATCAAATCCCAATGAGTCATGTTTTTGATGCAGTTTGGATGCCATATGTGATGATATAAATGAATGTGTGGATCCTGGGTCAATCAATGCAAATGTCAGTATATCATAAATGTAAATATTACCAGTAACCACTTTAGGAGCATCAACTGCCTCTTGCCTAGTCATAGCAAATACCCTAGCCTGTGGAAGGGGTCTAGAACTCTGTCCCTCAGATCTGGTCACTCATCTGCTTACTGCACCAGTTCTTCCCCTGCCTCTGCCTCTGACATGTGTCCCACTGGTAGTGTTAACCCTTGGTGTTTCAATTGTAGTCTCAGATATTCCTCTGCCTCTGCTGGTTTCTGCTAATTTAGCTTTTTTGGGGCAATCTCTATACATGTGATCTAAGGACCCACAAAAATAACAAGCTCCTGTGAGCCTTCTGCATTCACCGGTGTGTTGCCTACCACAATGAATACAAGTAGGCCACTGTTCTGTATACTGGCTTTGTCCTCTGCCTGGGTAAGAGAAAGTCATGTCTTGACCTCTAGAACTGGAGTACCCACTTCTGTTGCCAGACTGGCTCGACATATATCTAGCTTTCTTTCCATATCCTCTACTAGACTCTCCAGCAAACACTCGTGTCACCCTTTTTACTTGTTGTTCTCCAGCTTCTTTCATTAACTTTTCAGCTCTAATTGCAGCAGCTCTGAGTCTGGTATAACTATCGAGATCAGTAATTGTGATTCTATTTCTAATCTCATACTTGAGGCCCTCTTCAAACTTTCTACATTTGTCTCTTTCAGTAGAGACCATAAAGGTGGCATAATGAGAAAGTTTATTAAATTGTACTTCATACTCTGCAACAGACATGTTTCCCTATTTTAGATTCAGGAATTCATTTCTCTTCTCATTTTTATATGCCTCAGGCATGTAATTATTCTGAAATTCCATGAGGAAATCATTCCATGTCAGAACTGGTGGTTGTGCATCACTATCGGAAACTGTCTCCCACCATTCATAAGCATTGCCTTGAAGCAAAGATACCACATAATCAAACTTCTCCTCTGGAGTGCATCTCATCATATTCAATACCCTCTGTGTCCTTTTAAGCCATGTTTCTGCTTCAACTGGATCAGTTGAGCCATAGAAATCAACTGCACCTTGTTTTCTTAGCTTATCATATCATCTTTCCCTATACATCGCAGGACCATGCACTTCATGTTCTGGGTTTTCATAAGGTATTTCGGCATGTGATGATTGTGATGCACGTGCAGGAGCCCTAGCTCCTGGTACTGGTTGATCTCTATGCAAACGAGGCGATGCCTCATGAGGATGCATTTCAGCCAGCCTCTCTCTCCTTGGTGAATCATGTCTAATGATGACCCTAAAATAAATGAAATTATGTCACTACATAATGTTCAACACATATTATGCATATGTTATCATGCTTATATGCATATGCATGTTCCCTTAGAACCTATCCCTGCTCTGATACCAAAAATGTAACACCTAACATCTTATACACCTATATACCGTATATGTTGTCTTTATATTGTATTATCACGTATGAAACAAGATTAAATAAAATTCATGTTTACAGCGAGAGTAAACTTTTTTTTTAACTCATCTCATATTATCAACATTAATTTCACAATCAATACGAAAGCTTTAATTATAGCTCATAACATCACATATATTAATAACTTAAACATTACGTTTAAAAAGTTAGTAAATATGCAAGTATTCAATCCCCAAATATAAATGATATGTTCTTATACTTATGTGGAATGCAAGGAGAGAGAGTGATGAGGTTCGGCTAGTGACCTTTGATCCATGACTTTTATATGCACCTCAATATGAACTAATAATCTTCTCTACCTGAAAAATGATGCAATTTGGTGAGTTACGACTCAATGAGAATAACCATCAAATGAGTTCTAAAGCACCAAGCATTTCATAATAGCAAATAAGAAGTATAATTAATACATACTTTATACTCCATTTCATCAATTAATAACACATAAATATAGATAAAATCAAGTATTCAATAATTGCTATTTACTTATGCTTATGCTTATGCTTATGCTTGTACATTTTATTTTGTTGTGACCAGGTTAAACGAACATTGCCCCGGGTTTCCATGTGAACATTTGCATTTGCTAGCTAGCTTGATCATTTGTTTCATTTGCACATTTGTTGGGCCACAGGCCTCTTCTTTTGCTTTGCACATTTATTGGGCCATAGGCCTCTTCTTTTGCCTTTTACATTTATTGGGCCATAGGCCTCTTCTTTTGCCTTGTACATTTATTGGGCCATAGGCCTCTTCTTTTGCTTTGCAATGTCGATTGACTAGTCACAATGCCTTTTAAGTCATTATGCATATGCACTTGTACTTATATATTCATCAACCATTGTATCTTATCACATATACCATACATATACCACATATATACCTTATATGTCAACACATATACCATACATATACCACATATATACTTCATATGCAACACATATACCATACATATACCACACATATACTTCATATGCAACTCATATATCATACATATACCACATATATACCTTATATGTCAACACATATACCATACATATACCACATATATACTTCATATGCAACACATATACCATACATATACCACATATATACTTCATATGCAACACATATACCACATATATACCTCATATGTCAACACATATACCTTGCATATACTATACATATACCATGTATATATATCATATGTCAAACATATACCTCCAATATACCACAAATACACAAACATATATGTAGCACAAATGTCACAAATTATTCTTCATCATATTTTCAAGGAAAAATCATCATAATCATATAAATCACATAGCAAGCAACATTCATATGCACTAAAGAATTCAATTGATAATTATACTCACAATCTTATAGCAAGCAACATTCATATGCACTAAAGAATTCAATTGATAATTATACTCACAATCATATAGCAAGCAACATTCATATGCACTAAAGAATTCAATTGATAATTATACTCACCTTTTTCCTTTGATTCCAACCCTTAACTTATTGTCTATCATCTTCTTGTATATCTCCAATTTGTCTTGAGCCTAATATTGAAATATAATTTATTAATTTATGACTAGAGAAACTTAATTTGGCTTAAACAAATTAATATACATTATTCATATCAATAATTAAAATTATTCCTATGTGGCAGTGTGACCTTATGCGACTGTTTTGACTATAACTTTTTCTGTATTTGACCAATTAATCTGATTCTTGTTCTTACGTAAAATTAACATCTTTATATATAACATATTAAAATTTTAGACAAATTGGATTACTGTAAAAAGTTTGGTGGAATTTCTAATCGTGTTCTTATTTCTACTCTGTTTTCTGCCCTTAGGCAGTTTCCGGGTACTCATTTGGGTTCATCATAACTTATAATATGTACGTCCTATTTTAATGAAAATTTACAGAAACTTATATGGGTTCATATGGAACATTTTTTATGTTTACCACTTGTATCAATTATGTCTCTAAGGTCTTCAAATTATAACAAACATTTTACTGGTCCATAATAGAATTGGCTTCCGGACCAGTATGAATTAAAAAGGCCATAACTTATTATTTACATAATATATTAAGCTCAAATTAGTACAACAATTTCTATAAGACATATACCTATAACATTCATGTTTTGATCATTTACAGAATCTATCTTTAAGAAGCTCAAAAGAATTAAACAAGTTTCGGGACTTGTACAGGACACTCAGTAGGCAGTTCAAATCATGGAACAGTCATAGTTCCATTCACCATAACTCAAAAAGTGCAAGACCTATGAACCTGAAATTTGGTTATAGATCCAAAACACATATATCTACAACCTTTATGTTTTAAGATTTTTCAGAATCAATTTCTATAGATATCAAAATTGGAGTTCAAATCAGTATCTATTAATGAACCTTAGCAACTCAAATCAATCTTATAGCAATAAGAATTGATTACTTACCAAGAACGAAATTTCAAGGGATCAATTTGCCTCAAAACCAAGTAAAACAAGGAAGAATTTGAGGCTGGAACTTGAGAGAAAATAGGTTGAAGAAATGAAAAAATGAAGAAAAGAAGAAGAAGAAGTTAAGAAAAGAAAAGGAAGATAATGGAGCCTAATAGGTTAAAACTTACCTAACCCATTTGTTTTCCATTTTGTGTTTGTCGTCCACTCTTCTTTTTTTTTTCTTTTTCTGAATGCTTTCTTTTTTTTTTAAATTATTTTTATTATTATTTTTTTATTATCGTCATACATACGTACATACATACATATTCATACATTCATGTATACATATATACATTTACCTAATTTTACTAACCAATAATAAATAAATATATAATTTAATCACTTATTTTAATTTAATTAAATTAATCATGTCAAATTTTTATTAATTCAATCTAGTCTCTTTATTCACTTAAATATTAATTTCATGTCATTTTCATCTATATTATAAAACAGACATATGCATTTCTATACAATTGTAAAATATTTGAAAATAAACTAATTGTATGCCATGAATATATTTAAATAAAAATGCATATTATGCATGTGTTCAAATGATATTTATGCAAAATACATATGCACAAATGTGATGCTATAGAAATGCATACGGAAAAAGTCAAGGATGTTACATTTGTAGTTTATGTTCTAAACATGTAACATAGTTGTTGATTATAACCTTATAGGCAGTGGAATCCCATAAGCGATAGCCTTTTATTCCATTAGCATACCTCAAGAATAGACATCTACTGAATTTTGAATCCATCTTTGTAGTTTTTTTTGTTGTTATACTCCACATACATTGAACTTCCAAATATATGGAGATTTGAGTAATCAACCATCTTTCCAGTCCACATCTCTATCGGTACCTTCAACCCAATTGTTATTGATGAGACCCAATTTATCACATAACAAGTGACATTAGCTACTTCTGCTTAGAAATTTTTTTGCAAACCTGTAGTTCCCAACATTGCTCTTGTTTTTCCTCATGGGTTTTGTCCTTCCACTCTGCCACTCCATTTTGTTGGGGAGTGTACGCTGTAGTGAACTACCTTTTAATGTTTTATTGATTGCAAAAGTCGATAATTTCATGGCTGGTGTATTTTTTTCCATTATTTATCCTAAAATATTTGAACTTCTTTTCAGAATCAAACTCCACTCGTGCTTTGAATACTTTAAAGATTGGAAACACATTTGCTTTTCTCTTGATAGGATATATACAACATCTTTTAGAATAATCATCTATGAAAGATATAAAATATTTTGCACATCTTAGAGATGTAACTAGTGTTTGATATACATGAGAGTGAAACAATTTTAGAATTTATTTACTTGAAGAATTTGTTGTGTTAAACTTTAATCTGTGCTGCTTACTTATAACACAATGTTCATAAAATGTAAGGATATCTTAGTGAGACCTGGAAGTAGATTTTGTTTGCAAGAATATTCATTCCTTTATTAGACATATACTCAAGTTTCTGATACCACACTATTCTATATATTTCACTTGAACTACTAGGAGAAACTGACGCTTCTCTTTCCAGCAAAATCTCTCCATTCAATATGTACAAGTTAGTCGCCATTTTTTCCCTTTTCATAGTACAAATGCACCTCGAATCATCTTTATGATTCCTTTTTCAACATCAATTTTACGACCAAGGTCATCTAGTTAACCTAAAGACAACAAAATATTTGTAAGCCTTCCACATGCCACACTTGTTGAATAATGCAAACTGTCATTATAGAACTTTAACTCGATAGTTCTAATATCGATAATTTTTAAGACATAATTATTGCAACTATACACAGATTCTTCAAAGACAGATTTATATTGATGAAACCATTTTTTTTAGAGGTCATGTCAAATGTTGCTCCTGAGTCAATGAACCACACATATAAATATCTTTATATCTTCACTAGTTGTCACTACTTCAAAATATAAAGCATCACCCTCATTGGATGTACCTGCAATATTTCCTTGAGAATTGAAATTTTTCTTGTTCAAACTTCAACAATTGTTTTTCAAGAGTCCTTTTTTGCCACAGTGGTAGCATATAAGGTTCATTTTCTTACTTCTAGACTTTGTTCTACCCTGATCTTGGTTCCTACTTGAGTCACGTTATGTTGATCTATCTCTCATCACCATTAGAGTCTCCGCTTGTTTTGAATTTGCAAAAGTGTCCTCATTTTTGCGCCGATTTTCCTCTTTAAGAATAACAACTACAATATCATCAAAGCTCACATAGTTTATGAGGATGTTATTTGTTAGATTGATGATAAGTCGATTATACAAATTAGGTAAACTTTAATTTGAAGCAGAATTTCAACACGTTCATTTGACTTTATTTTATAATTAAGTGATATGAGTTGAAAGAATAGAGTATTTAAGATGTAGAGTATTTAAAATGTTGATGTCCTTTGTCATTAAAGTACATTTTTACATCCACAGAATATACAATTTTCTCTTAAGAAAAATCTTATTTTGAAGTGACTTAGTATCGTATAATTTTGTGAGATGATCCCAAATTTCCTTTAATATTGTCTTATCATATATACTTGACAACACTCCATCTGCTAATGCAAGATGAAGATTCACAATAGTATTTTCATCAATCTTGTTCTAATTATTATTATTATCTATGAATGTTTTTTGCTTTCGCTGATAACCACCAAATAATTATCTTAAATTTATCAAGATAACCTTCATGTTTAAATTTTACAATGAGAAATTACTCCAATTAACCTTTTTTTATCTCAAATTTTGTCTTAATTGCTTCTATAACAATATTTAAGGATAAATAATAATTTAACTTATTTTCTGATGTGGATAATCTACTTATTAATAGCAACCATAGAGCATACAATAAGTAGAAATTAACGCCCAAACCAGACTCTAATACCATTTGTTGTACATGATCACAACTAAGAATTTGAGAAAAAAAATAAAGATAAAATGAAACACATAAATTTTACATGGAAAATCTTTAAACAAATCAAGATAAAAACTAGAACAATGATATAAGAATTTTACTTTGAAAGAAATTAAAAATTACAACTTCTTTCTAAATTTAAGGAAATAACATTTATATTCTCTCTTAGAAATTAGGATAATAACAAAAAAAATTTCTAAAATCTCTTTTGGATTTGGGATGCTCTCACTTTTGCTCCTCACTTGTTGCTTGCTCAAATTTTGCAGTGCTTAAACTTAAACTTAAACTTTTTTGTGTCTTTTTTATATGCGCAAATGCTTGTCAAATTGTCAAAGAATTCAGCCACAAAATTCAGGGGTAAAATTTAAAGATTTCAGTGCAAAAAGATTTTTTCTTTTTTTAATAATTATTGGTGGTGGGACTCACATGTGAAGGGACCCACACCACCAAATTTCAATATGTGATCCAATATGTGGGCCCATCACCAATAATTAATACAAAAAATTAAAGCATTGAATTTTCCACCGACTTGTAGTGGTTGGATTCTTTAACTTTCATGCATCCTTTGTGCCTATAAAAGGCACACAAGTTTTTTGGGTTTATGTACTACAAAATTATTCAAAGGAAATAGTAGTCAGATAGGCCAAGGAAAATTTTCCTTTGATGAGTGTGTTAGAGAGTTGGGCTTTTAGGAATTTTTCTAAAAAGAATAAGTGACAAAAATAGTATAAAAATATTTTTGAGATATTTTTGAAAAACACTTGAGTGCCACTATTTTAAGCTTGATCTCATATTATTGTATTATTTTTAGCCACTGTCTAAGAAAAACTCTTTTTATGCCATTATTTTTTATTAGTGAAAAAAAATATTCAGAGTTTACTTTGTAAACATAGTCCAAATCAAAAGGTGAACCATGTTTAATTTATGATGTCAATTTTTGCTGATTATTTTATTTCAAATTAATTTTTTGCTATACCTGTTGTGCCTAACAAGTGGCATCAAAGTCAACTTGTCAATCCCATACAATTCTTAGTATGCTCTGTGATTGCAACATTGACTGATCTTTCACATAAAAAAAATTTATTGGGGATTACTGTTAGCTGAAAGAGTCTCATAATGAAGATAAAGGACATGAAGATGATCACCTTAAATGACACAAATTACCACACATGAAGAAACAAAATGAATGATCTCCTATTTGTAATGAAAATGCATATATCGTCGTTTACTATAGCTAAACCTGATGGAAAGATAAATAAGGAATGAAAGTTTGAGCACAAGCATGTGTGCAGGTTTATCCAACAATTCATTGAAGATAATGTATATAACCATTTCTGCAATAAGACTCATACCTGAATGCTATGGAATAACGTTAAACAACTTTACAAGTAAAAAATAGGCAATAATAAATTGTTTTATTTGACAAAATTGACGTAGTTGAAATATAAGAAATGAACTTGTATAGCAGATCATTTGAATGAGATGCAAGGGATTATGAAATATCTATCTAAAATAGACATAAATTTTGATGACAAAATATTTGCTCACTGGTATTAGGCTCTCTATCTGAGTCATAGGAGATTTTGAACATTTCTATCACCAACACTACACCTAGAAGTATAGTTAATATGAAACCTGTTAAAAGCAATATTCTAAATGAAAAATTGAGAAAGAGATTATAGATTTCATATTCTTCATCATAATTAGATATTTTTGACTATAAATTCCAAGAGAATGAGCTAGTCTAGTCAACAAAAGCCTAGAGGAAATAGTAAAGGTAAATCAAATAGATATGCCAACGTTGAATTTCATCACTGTAAAAGAAGGTCATATGAAGAAATACTTATGAAAGTTCAGAAAGAAACAAAAGAAAATGAAGTAAAGAAAAATGACAACAACGATGATGAAGAGACAAATACCATGAATGAAATTCATATTGTTTACATCTCATGAGACCAACTAGGTAATTGATAATGAAGCTACCATTCATGCCACGTCCTAAAAATAATTCTTCTCATCCTATACAGTAGGAGATTTTGGCAATGTGAAAATGAAAAATGATAATCTGTCGAAAATTATTAACAGAGAAGATGTTTGTTTCGAGACTGAAAATGGAACCAGATTACTCCTGAGAGATATCAGACATATTTTAGATATTATTTTGAACTTGATCTCTACTGAAAGACTTGATGATGCAAGTTTTTGCAGTACATTTTTCAATAACCAGTGGAAGTTCACTAAAAGTTTTTTGGTGGTGGTCAAAGGTACAAGGTATGCTACCTTATATGTAATGCATGCAAAGTGCTCTAATGACACTATGAGTGTTGTGGAGAAAGACAATACAATTGAATTATGACATATGGGATTTGACCACATGAGTAAGAAATGAATGACTAGTTTGATCAGGAAAAAGATGTTACCCAAAAATTGATAAAATGTATTTAGAGAAATGTGTTGACTATCTAGTTGGAAAACGAAGCAGAGTTGTTTTCAAGAGTTTTCCTTCTTCTAGATTAAAGAATGTGTTATATTTGATCCAGTCATAATTTTGTGGGCCAATGTCATCGTCACTTAGTGGTGCTTAGTACTTTGTGACTTTCATTAATGACCATTCTAAGAAGACGTGGGTATATATTTTAAAGATAAAAGATTAGAAGTTGAATGTCTTTAAAGAATTTCATGTTTTAGTTGAAAGAGAGACTGTGATGAAGTTGAAGTGCATTTGGATAGACAATGATAGAGAATACACTAAACCGTTTAATGCTTACTACAAAGAACATTGTATTTGGCTTCAGACAATGCTTCAAAAAATACCGCAGTGCAATGACTTGACTGAAAAAATGAACATGACTTTGATGGAAAGAGTCAAATATTTACTCTCACATGCAAAATTGCCTAAAATATTTTGGAATGAAACTTTACACACAATTATGCATGTGTTGAATCTTTCATCATATGTCCCTTTAAATCTATATATTTCAGAGAAAGCATGGTCAAAAAAATATTTCCAATGATCATTTGCAAGTGTTTGGTTGCAAGGTTTATGTGTATATCCGAATAGATAAAAGGTACAAACTTGATGTCCAAACATGACAATGTGTCTTTATTAGTTATGAACATATATCAGTTTGAGTACATATTTTATGATCCATTGGAGAAGAAACTTGTCAAAAGTCGTGATGTTGTTGAGAATGAGACCATTAAGACATTACTAGGATGAAGAAAGATGTTCTTGATTCTAATGGTGACTTAACAGATTTGAAATTGATTCCTCCAACACCAGTGTCGAGACATGTTGTAGATGAAGATCATATTGATCTGCCTAAAAAAATGATACTCCCATAAAAGATGATGCTAAAATGTGCCCTCCCCAGTTCCATTGAGAATGAGTAATAAAACAAGACATCCTTCTACAAGGTATCCAGTAAATAAGTATGTGCAACTCACTGATGGGAGGAGAACTAAAAAGTTTTGAAGAAACTATGACTGATAAGCACAAACAAAAATGGATTAAAGTCATACAAGATGAAATAAAATCTTTGCATAAGAATAAGATTTTTAAACTAGTAAAACTACTAAAAGGAAAAAGATCTTTGAAAAATAAGTAAGTGTTCAAAATCAAATATAAAGAGAACAGTTCTTATCAAATATTCAAAGTTAGATTAGTTGTTAAATGGTTTAGCAAAAAAAATGATTATTTTTTATGAAATTTTCTCATCTATTGTGAAAATAACATTCATCCATATAGTGTTGGAGTTAACAGCAAATCTTGACTTGGAGGTTGAGAAAATGGATATCAAAATTGTCTTCATGTATGGTGACTTAGAAGAAGATATATAGATGGAACAACAAGATGGTTTCGAGCATAAGAGAAAAAACAATAATGTTTGCAAATTGAATACTAACCTTTATGACTTAAAGCAGACCTTGAGAAAATGGTACAAACAATTTGATTTTTCTATGGGGGATCAAAGTTATAAAAAAACCTGCTTCAAACCATTGTATTTTGTGCATAAATTATCTAATAAAGATTTTCATTATTCTTTTACTGTATGTGAATGACATGTTGATTGTTAGCTAGAATATTTTCAAAATTAATAGCTTGAAAAGCAGTTGAACAAGTCTTTTACCATGAAAGACTTGGGGCTAGTAAAACAGATTCTTGGCATGAAATTATCAGATATATACATACCAAGAAATTATGGTTATCATAATAGAAGTACATTGAAAAAATATTCAGAGATTTTAAATGGATAAAGCTACAACAATTAGTTATCTTTTTGCTAATCACTTTAAATTGAATTCCAAATAAAGCTCTTCTACAGACCAAAAGAAGGAAGAGACGAACAAGATTTCATACACTTCAATAGTTAGAAGTTTGGTGTATGCTATGGTGTACACATAACTAGATATGACTTATACAATTGAAGTAATAAGTATATTTCTTTCAAATCTTGGAAAGTAACATTGAGCTACAGTAAAAATAGATTTTCAAGTATCTCTAGGGTACTTCCAAATATGTTTATATTTTAAAGATATCAAATATGTATTGGTTGGATATACAGATACAAATATGACTAGCGATATAGACTCGAGAAATTCTACTTCATGATACTTGATCTGTGACGCCCTACTTATATATTAGAAATAATCCCACATATATAAAAAGGATGTCACAAGCTTAACTCGATAATATGCTCGAATTGAATTTTTTTTCATTTTAAATAACTTAATTTATTTATTTATATTGGTTTAGGCAAGTTATTCTAATTAACAATATATATATATATATCCTTATATTGTATACACATATGACACCCAATTATGTTACTTAATTATTTATATACATAATATTAATATATGAGACATGTCTACCACACCATATACATAGTCAAACTAAAAAAATAATAATAAATAACCAACCTTCTAACTATGCTTCTTATGTCTCTGCTGATATGAGCTTGATTTTCTTCCTGACCACTTCACCTCCTACCGTTTATAGTTCCAATTCCTACGTGAGAAGAACTCACGCTAAGCTATCTCTAGCTTAGTGGTACATATAGGCATTAAGTTTTCCCCAAGCAGTCACACAAATGCATGTCTCAAATAATTCATGACACACTGAATATTTATTGCATATTTGTCATATAAAATAAATAACCACATCACATAACAATATAAGCATAATAATCATATTCAATAATTAAGTTCTCACTACCTCATGTAAGCATTTCATTTCTTAATCACTTATGTCAATAATATAATTTCCACATTTCATTCCAAAATTTTTAATTAGTATCAACCCAAATCTCATTCCTGGACTGTCCGGATATGGGGTTTGAAATAGGGGCGCTCGCGGAGCTTAAGCCACCCTACTCACCATAATCTCAAGTCAAGGGTGTTCGCAGAGCTTAAGCCACCTTGACCGAATATAATCATGTCATCTGTGTGTCATCAGGATCAGGGGCGCTCCCAGAGCTTAAGTCATCCTGTCCTTAAATCATATTCATATCGGTACCGTAACTTCCCCATAATGGTGCACCATCTATCCTATGTTAGTCATCAGGTAGAGAAATGGGCAATTGACACCAATAATTACTTGTTTCTATAACAAATACTCATTTCATAACATAATCATATACTCACAATTTATTTCAAAACCCTGTAATAGCATGATATTTTATCAAATATTAGCATAATGTTAAGTTCATAGTCAATAAAATTTCTATAATTTTAAAACATGTCATAATATACTATTTCATCATTGTGACAAATAATTCATGTCATGCACACACAATCATGCATAAGGGCAAAACAATGTACAAACCTCGATAGTATTTTTCTTTTCCAAAATATAAGTTCAGAGCTTGTTCACTTTTGTTGGTCTTATTCTTGTTGAAATCCTAATTTAAAAATATAATTAATTAATAGTTTGATAAAATATTTATTCTTAATATAATTTAAATAAATAACTACAATTTCTATAAAGCTAGAACAAAACCTCTAAGGACTGTTGTATCAATAACTTTTTCTATACTTATCCAATTTATATGATTCTTGATCCTAATTAAATATAACATGTAAAAATAAAATATACTAAAATTTCATTATTTTTGAACTTTTACATAATTTTTGGTATAATTTTAAATATTTTCTTGTTTTCTGCCCTTAGGCAGTTTCAAGGTACCCAATTCAAAAATTCATAGCATTCAATGTGTAGGTTAAATTATTATGAAATTTTTTATACCGTTATATAAGTTAATTTGGAACATTTTTAATGTTTAACTCATTTTCATATTCGGTCTCTAAGATTCTCAAATATTGGAGGATATATAACTGGTTCAGCATAGAGTATCAACCCAACCAGTTTAATTGTTCAGCTCATAACTCACAAAATAAATGACATTTTAAGATGAAACTTTCACAGAAATTTAGAAAAGACATAGGAGTAAAACTTTTATGTTTTGCACTTTGGCTAATTCAATCTAAAAATAGGTGAAATATAAGGACTAAGTTACTGGAACTGCACAGGTATATGAAACCAGCTCAATCAAAGAACAATCATAGTTTATTTTAGAATAACTCAATCTAAACAAGAGAAATTTATACAAAATTTTGTAAAAACCTCAATAACATATATACCTACAACTTTCATGTTTTACAAAACCTCACATTAGGTCACTAAGATGATCAATTTTTACAAAAACTGTAGGTTATTTGGTTGATACGTCTCCCTGAACCAGTTTCACCCCAATAACCATATCTCTTCATATACTCAAAATCATTCAATAAAATTTAGCAGAGAGATACACAAGACATAGATGAACAACTTTTATATTTAATATATCCCTAAATTTGATTCACAAGATAATAAAAAATAGAGTGCAATATTTAGTAAAAATATAACTTAAAAAGTTCTAATAACACAATAATCATGAGAAAAATATTTCTTATCAAGATCAGATTTATTTGGACTGATTTTTGATGCAAATCTTGAAGAAGATGATGAGTAATTTGAGCTGTGATATGGAGAAAGGAAAAGGGATGATGATGAAGAAGAAGAAGAAATGAAGTTGGAAAAAATGGCTAAATAAGTCTTCAGCCCCTTTTTTTTCCGTTTTTTTGTCTTTTTTTTCTGCTGACCATTTTACTGTTCACTTTTTTTTTTAAATTTTATTATTATTATTATCTTCACATATTTCCTTATATGTAATATTTTTAATTTTATTTAACCAAAAACACAATTTAATTATGTGGTCTAAATTATTCAAATTAAACTTTAATTAGTGGGTGTTACATGATCATTTTGTAGGGAGAACTGTGTCATGACAATCAAAATTATAGAAGTATGTTGTATTGTCTACTACCGAAGTAGAGTTTATTGTAACAACAAAAATATGTAAAAAGTTGTTATTAATAAAGAAGTTCTTGAAAAAATTTGAGTTACAACAAGACATATATCAGTTCTTCTATGATAGCTATAGTGCAATTCATCTTGAAAAGAATCTTTCCTTTTACTCGATAACAAAATATATTGACATGAAATATCACTGGATCAAAAATATAATAGAGAATAAACTATTACAATTTAAAAAACTCCATAGATAGAAAAATAAATTAGATATATTGATAAATATTCTATCAATATTGTATTTTAAATTCAGTTAATTAGCTGTTAAAATAGTGGAGCCTCCATGTAGTTGAGAGAGGGATATTTCTTTGTTCACATGGGTTGAAAATTTGGTGGTGTGGTGCCCACCACCAATAATTAATTAAAAAATCAAAAATTTTGATATTTCCACCAATTTGCAGTGGCCGAATTCTTTGACTTCCATGTGTCTTTTGTGCTTATAAAAGATATATAGGTTTTTAAGTTTATGCATTGCAAAATTAATCAAAGGCCTAAAGAAAAATTTTCTTTAATGTGTGTATAAGAGAGTTGGGTTTTTAGAAAAATTTTCAAAAAGGGTGAGTTATAAAAATAGAAAAAAAAATATTTTTTGCGTATTTTTTAGAAATATTTGAGTGTCACTATATTTAAATTTATTTTATATTATTGTATTACTTATAGTTATTGTCTAAAAAAATTTTCTCTTTATATCTATTAATTTTTATTAATAAAAAAATTTATTTGAAATTTATATTTTAGACGTAACTCAAATTAAAAAGTGAACGATATTAAATTTATGATGTCAATTTTTATTGATTATTTTATTAAACATTTAATTTATTGTTATACTTATCGTGGCCAACAATTTTTCCCTTACAAGAATTTTTTTGTAAAAAAAAAAAATCTAATGAATCTTCCAAGTAATCTACTTAGAATATATTGGCTCGTTTAATTTAACTGTTGAATATAATTAGTAACTAATAGCTGATGACTAATAGTTGATTTATATTTGGTGTTTAGTAAAAAAATAATAATAATTCAATATTATTCAATAAATAATTTTTTTTTGAAAATGTATATAATTTGCAAATAAAGTTTACTATATATATATACTAAATAAAGTATAAATTCAAAATCCATTACTTAGTCGTATATAAAGAAAATTTAATATAAATGTAATTTTTATATTTTAAAAAAATGGATTAGTTGTTCTGAAAAATACTGCAAAATAGAGTTTTTTGATGAATAGTGTTTGATACTCCAAAGTACTGTATATCAACTCCTAATTAAAATTAGGCAAAAATGCAAATAATACCGTACGGACCTAAAATTGAATAGTACCCCCAGGTTAAACTTGGTACAATTAAGCTCCCCATAGTGGACAAATTAACCCAATGCCATTTTCCTCCCTTCACCCCTAACGTCAACATGTATGTTAGATTGGATTAATTATAACCAAATAGGATTTGACACCTAGCAAATATAATTACAGAAGCAATTTATTATAATTTATTCATTTACAGAACTATTCAATTTTACAGAACTTTAAAATTTACAGAACTTGGATTATCCTTAATTTGCAAAGGCTAGAAAATTGTCACAAAATCATTGCTATCAAATACTTCTGAAACACACTTATTTTATTCAAATAAAAGCATCAATTTTTTTTTTAAAAAAAAACTTTAGCATTATTTGCTAAATAATAGTATTTACACTGGATAATGATTCCACACATTGCCTCTGCAATTTAATTGCACCTAGATGCTTGAATCCCACAACTTATGCCTCTGCCATTTGATTCAAATAAAAAATAGATTTTGAAATTGAATTCTTAGATATTTCCAGAAGAAAAATGCAAACATATATTAAGAAATATTAAGAATTAAGTTTTTTTTTTATTCAACTCAATTCTAATAAAAAATCATACCTTTTAGTGGGCTCTCATTTGTCCGCCTTTATGAGCCCTTGTACGTAGGAAAGCCTCTGTGATGACATTTAATTTTTTATTGACATCCCCCATTGGCATTTGATCTGCTGGTAGTTCTGCAGAGAATGAAAGTCGAATTTCTAGGACTGATACGATACATTCTGCACATTTTCTTCATTTTGTTTAAAACTTTCAACTTTCAATGCATTTCCTTCATCTCTTTTTGTAATAAGCATAGGGTCCAAAACCTGCATGGCATGTCCGGGGAAATTAGCTTTTGACAAAGTTATGGGGTCGAAAAACTATTTTCCATTTTTGACGTGAAATTGGAAAGAAAAATTTGGGGATTTTCTATCAGGAAGAAGAAATGAGAGAGAGAGAGAGAGATAGAGAGAGAGAGGAGAGAGAGGAGAGAGAGGAGAGAGGATGAAGGAAAAATTGAATGTCGACGGTGGTTGGCTAGTTGCTGGAGGGAGAGTGGAGAGCAGGTGAGAGGTGAGAGGTGAGAGGTGGAAGAAGAACATAGAAGACTAATGCCACGTGTTAACTTTTTAATGGAAATTAAAAGTCTATTTATGAGCAATCAAAGGGGCAACGGTTTTACATGAAGTTGGGTTAATTTGTTTCAAAATTCAACTATGGAAGCTCAATTTTCCAAATTTGATCTTAGGATGCTATTGATTTTAAGGTCATAACATTTGGAAGTGGAATTAGCATTTTCGCCTTACAATAACTTATCAAACCCTTATAAATTAGCTATTAGACATGAAAAAGTTATTAACTGTCCCAATTTAAATATGAATTATGTCCAAATTAACTTAACAGATAATAATATTTTTTCTCTAATGGTGTCAATTAAATTAATATAAAAACTAATTTATTTCAAGCATGAAGTATGAGTAAAAAAATTATAAAAGAAATAAAAAAAACTTCAAACTAAAAATTTATACTAGTGCTCTTTTTTTTAGTTATCAACCACGTAGACTTTGATAACAGAAAATTAGATCATAATCTAAATTATAATTTAGTTTGTCTATAAATTTAATTTAATTTGATCAAGATTGTTTGTTAAAGTAGATTATTTGGAAAAAAATTAGATTATAATCTCCTAAAAAAAGCCGGTAGAATTAGCATTTAATTTATAAACTAGTAGATTAAAATTTTTGTTTCTCGTTATAGTCTTACTTTTTTGCTTATTGACATGTTATGCACCTTAATCCAAAATTTTTGAGTAATTATATATAATATAATTATCAAATTATTTAATATGTATGTATATGCAATAACTGAATATTAGATGATAAAGATGAACATTTTTATTATATTGGATTAACATATTTAATATAATTTTTATATTATTTAATATGCATATATGTTATATAATTCGTTTATATTATGTATTTAAATATATTTTATATGAAGTTTTTAATTAATATAAGCATGTTTTTTTATGTTATTTTACATTTTTCAGCTACTTTTTCAACAAGTTTTGCTAAATATTTTTAATTCAATCAATTAGATTATCAACTATCATATTTTCAACTACTAAATTATCAATTACGATAAAATTATCAGCTTACAGCTAAATTATTAACTAGTTTTACCAAACAAATTTGTAATATGTAATTAATTATATGCTAATTATTCTATTTCATACTAGAAACATGACATTGTTAATTTGAATGGAGGATTTCTTAATTATTTGAACTTCTTTAAGATGTAATATATGAAAACAAATATATGACTGAGGTTTTGATAGTTACTACATTATTTACTTATTTATATGTACTATTTTTTTAACCATTTGATCAAAATCTAATGATGCTAATTAGATGTGACAATAATAATCACAATTTAATGTTATTTAATACATTAAGTTATATAATGATTATCCATGAAACCGTAACCATTAAAAACTCTTATATATAAAAAAAAAGTTATCTGAAATCTAAATTCAAAATGTGATAATGCATGATGTTGCTTGATGTGAGACTGCCAGGGGACCTTGCACTACTAAAATATAGAGGATATTTGGTTTAACTGATAGGAGCAGTTGTTAATTTTTTTATACCCAACAAATAATTGTTGATTGAAAAGCTCTAATTTAAAGTTTTTTTTAGAACAACTAAGTTTTTTTTTTAAAATATAAAGACTAATTATGCTTATACTAAATTACCTTTTAAATATGAAGAAGTAATGGATTTTGAATTCATTCTTTATTTGTTACTCTTGCATTTTGAAACTTTTTATTTATGAAGTAATATTTAATTATTATTATTTTTTAATTTATTAAATTAAATAATTGCATCAAGTAATTACTATATTATAATTTTTATTTATTTATTTATTTATATACTATAAAATATATATTTTAAATTAAATAAATTATATCTTTATTAATAATTTTTTATTCTAACAGTAACAACTTAATTATTTTTATCAAACATCAATTATCAATTAACTATCAGCTATCACTTAGATTTAACAATCATTGATGTTACATAAATAATATATGTTTCTTATACTTCATATTAAAGTTTATAAGGATATAATTTGACTTTAATTTTTTATTTGTGTCATTGCTAAGATCCTATTGTTGATCATGGAGCTCATGACGGTGAAACAATGGGCCTGGACAGGTGACATGGGCAAAATAAAATAATAATATTTATAAACTATTAAAAATAGGAATATTACCCAAATAATATAAGTTATTTCGTGAATACCCAAATTGTTGAACATTTTGTAGGTTTTGATGATGTAATGTTCCTCATTCAAAAAATAAAAAAATAAAAGTTTGAACTAGCTAGTAGTATCTAATATATCATCTAATGACTATTGATTTTATTTTTTATTTTCCAAATTCTAATTATTAATTTTTAAAAAGAAATATCTTAATATCAAATAGGACAATTGCAAATCATTTTGAAAAAAAAAAATATATATATATATATATATAATGTTACGGTTTGTGACTTAAATTTTGTAAATCCAACCATATAGAATTTATTATTTTTAAAGATTTATCCATTAAGCTTCGTCCCGATTTTGCCGTTGGATAAATTTACATGCAATTAGATCGGCCAGCTAAGTTTGCAACGGGCGTTTTTCTTGGAAGATTCGACCAAATGTTAATCATCGTGTACCTTATTGAGAGTTGCAATTTTTGATAGAACAGAATTGTTTGCCGACTTTATTTTACTTCTGGACCAAGTTAAGTGACTTAAGTTTTGTTTAAGGGTGTAAACAAGTTGAGCTCGAGTAGGGGTGTAAACAAGTCAAGTTACTTGTGAACTATTCAAATTCGATTTGTAAAATATTCGAATTCGACTTGAAATTAATCGAATCGAGCTCGAAAATAAGTAGTTTGAATAATTTATCAAATCGAGCTCAAGTATTATAATACCCAATTTGTAAATTTCGCGAGTTTAATCGAGTAATTATTTTTTTTATTATTTATTAAATTACTTTTATATTTTCAGTATTTAAATATATTCGAGTTTAATCGAGTCGAGTTAATTCAAGTTGATTTTGAGTAGAATCGAGTTGAATATACTATTTATTAAAATTTTTAGTTGATTTGAGTTTTATCAAATTGAGGTCGAGTAGCTCGAATATCTTTTAAGTCGAATTTTGAACGAGTTCGAATTTTTTAATCTAGTCGAGTTCGAGTCTGACACTGTATCGACTTGATTGCATCTTTAATTTTGTTATTTTGTGTCTTTGTGAGAGAATTAAGCTTTTTATATTAAAAGCTTGTAGAGTAATTTGTGAGAGTTCATTATGAAGATTACACGATTTATATTTTGTTGGATCGAGCTCATTATGAGATTTTAGTTTAGCTTTATTTTGTGAGAATGTAATTTTTTTTTTTTTTTGTATAATTTGGTTTAAAGGTTTTGAGATATAGTTCTCTTATTTTTGTATCCATTCAATTTATTAGTGCATTTTAATTTGCTTCCCTTCACTCGTGGATGTAGGTTTATATTGAACCATGTAAAATTTATTTGTTCATTATTTTTAGTTATCTTTTATTTTATTGTTGTCGCATAAATTTACCCAAATAAATATTTTGTTCCACATGTTGGTACTTTTTCCAACAAGTGGTATAATAGCTTGATTTTGTTTGGTTCCATTTTATTAATATTTATTGTGGATAGTTATGACAACTACAAAATTTGAAATTAAGAAATATGATTGCATTATTAGTTTTGCTCTTTAGCAAATTAAGATGGATGCAATTTTGATACATAATAGATTGCATATATCATTGTTGAGCAAGGATAATTTACCTGCAGCAATGATGGACTAGTAGAAGCAAAATATGGAGAAGTCGTTTACTATCATTGAGTTATGTTTATCTAGTAAGATTCTGTGTGAAGTCATTCATTAGAAAACTACAAAGATCTATAAGAGAAGCTTGAGTCTTTATACATGACAAAAAAACCTCACAACAAATCGATTGTGAAGCATCGCATGCACATGCTTGATATGATAAAAAAATACATCTCTAGAATCACATGTAGATGAATTTAATTTAATTTTGATGGATTTAGAATTTTGGATACTGAGTATGAGGAGGAAGACAAGATTCTCATGTTGTTATGGTATTTACCTTCATCATTTAGAAATTTTAGAGAGACTTTAATTTATAGTAGAACAAACTCTTATTGTGGATGATGAAGTTGAAATATTTGTTTGCAAAATCATATGGCTCCTGTCACCCCATTCTTTCTCCTAAAGGAGATTTAAGGGATATTATCAGTGAGAGTCAATCAACTTTTATCCAAGAAAGATATATCCTAGATAACGTTCTTATGACTAGTGAGGTTATTAACCCTTGCAAAAAATTCAACAGACCCAGAGTCATTCTTAAGCTTGGCTTTCAAAGGCTTTCGATTCCATCTCTTAGGTATACATCCTTCAAGTCATGAAACATATGGGCTTTGGGAACAAATGACTATCATGGATGAAAAAAATGCTTCTGTTAAACTTCTGCTTGCATTCTGGTGAATGGTTATTCTACCAAATTTTTTAATCTTCAAAAGGTAATATATCAAATAAGAAGATCCATTATCTCATTTTATTTTCAATATTGATGCCAAAATTTTATACCATATCTTCAATAAGGCTTCAAGTTTAGGTATAATCAGAGGTCTTAAAGTCATGAGGAATAACATTCCCATCTCCTTTCTTTAGTTTGTTGATGATGCAATTGTATTCAGTCCAACTGATGTGGGTGTTCTTTTAAACATCAGAAGAATCTTTCTATGTTTTGAAGTCTTGTCATGATTGAAAGTCAACTATCACAAGAGCACTCTAGTTGGGATAAATACAAATCATGGATGGATATCTAATATAACCAATCTTCGCAAATGCAAATCTTCCTTTCTACCTATTAAGTACCTTGGGTAGCCTCTAGGATCCAATCCTAATAAAAGGTCCATTTGGAAGCCAGTCATTGACAAGATGAAGTCTAAACTTTCTCATTGGAAAGCTAGACACTTATCCATGATAGGTAGCTTCACTCTCATTAAGTTAATCCTCTCCAATCCTCATCTCTATTACCTCTCTCTCTCTTTAAAATTCCTGTATGTATTGTAAAAGATATTGTTAAGCTTCAAAGAGACTTTTTATGGAATGGGAAAGATGAACATAAGAGAATGCATCTTGTCAATTGGAACATTATTGATAAAGCTAAAGAATTGAGAGGTCTTAGAGTTGGCTTCATCCTTCATAAAAATAGAGGCATTTTATTTAAGTGGATTTGGAAATTTTGTAACAATACCAATGACCTTTGGTCTTCTGCTATTAAAGGTAAATTGGGTGTTGATGCTTTAAACTTCTCTCATGGTAACAACAGTGATTCGCTGTTATGGAAAGGTATTACCTTTGCCATTTATGATAATTACGTTGCTTATGGAGTGGTAAAGAATGTATTAAATTATGGCTTAGTAACGACTATTATATTAAATTCTGGTTAGATGACAATTTATCAACTGATAGATAGCCGAGGCTTTTTTCTATATGCATCAATCAAGACATCTTTGTGAGTGATTATGGTTTTTGGAACGAGGGCTATTGGCAATGTATCCTTCTATACAGATGAAATATGTTCAATTGGGAAAATCATCTTCTTACTTATATGTTGTTTGATTTAGAGCATATTCATCCCAAACTTATGCTGAAGACAAGATTTTTTGGAGCTATAATGTAAGGGGTGATTATAGTATTAAATCCTTGTGCAAATAGATGGAACTTAATAATCATGACCTCACCATTCCATGTTGGCCAAAATTATAGAATAGCATTGCTTCACCCAAAGTTGAACTCTTTGTATGGATGACACTTTTTGGTAAAGTTAAAACTAGAAGTTTGCTTGTAAAATTGAACCCTATTGATCAAGCTTCCAATATTTGTCCTTTTTTCCATTTATCTCTCAAAAAGATTAATCATTTTTTTTTGTCTTTGGATATGGAATGTAAGTGTAAAATCTTCAACTAGTGGAATGTCTCATTGTGCATCTAAAAATCGATTGTTTATCTTTTTGAAGAATGGGACTCCTTCTTTAATAAAGGAAGCTTTTAAAATAAAAGCTAAAGATAAATTTTCTTTGCTATCATCTGGTTTATTTGGCTTGAGCTTAATAAGAAAATCTCAACAACACCCATGTATCTCAATTTGTTCTTTTTGACCTCATATTGGTAAGAGTAACACAGTTGGATTGAAGCTTATGATCTTTTTTTCCTTACTCCCCCAATCAGGTAATCGTATCTTTTAATTGCTTGAAATCTTAGGAAAAGTTGAAAATCAGTAGGCCAAAATCTTTTTGGTCTCCACTTATAGCTTTTACTTCAAATGGAATGTAGATGTCTCTTCTATTGGGAAACTAGGCCCAACATCAGTTGGTGGGGTTCTATGTTCATCCGATAACACCTTCAAAATAAGTTTCTCTTGCTTTATTGGTGTCAAAGATTCTAATGATGTAAAGCTCATAGCAATTTCAAAAACCCTTAAGATTTTGGCAGCCAACAACTCTTTTGCTCACTCCCACTTCTTGCTGGAATTCGACTCCAACAATGTGTTATCTTGGATTAATGATTCTTCTGATTATTTCCTTTGGAAGCTTTGGGACACTCTATATAAGATCAAAAGGTTATATAACTTTACTGTTTCCTTCTCCATTAAACATATATCTATAGAGAAACAAATGTCACTGTTGATAGTTTAGCCAAATTAAAATATATTCAGATAATCAAAATTTGTATGTCATATCCATTAATTTAGATACTGCGTCGCACATGTCGTTAAATTGATATGTTGGACCTATTGGAATCTAAATTTAGATTTTAATTGGAATTAATCAAAATAATGATTAATAAATATGGAATATATTAAATAAAGCATATTAAAAGTGTAAAAAATTTAAATTACAGTTAAGGACTAAATTGTAAATTTCATAAAGTTTTAAGGATCAATTTATAACTTATCAAAAATTGAAGAATCATACGAGATATTGGCCAATTGAAAGAATAATATGGACATAAATCATAGTGTTAATCGACCAACATGGAGAAAAGAGGAATTAATATGTTAATTGGTCTAAATATCAAGTTTGAGGTCAAATGGTGGGTCTCACATGTGGAATTTTCTTATCCTTCTTTTTTCTTCTTTTATTCTTGTCCTTACCTTATTTTAACTCCATTTTATGCATTTTATAACTAGTTCCATGCTACCTCAAAACCTCTATAACTAAAGGTTTGATTCCAGAAAGAGAAAAGAAGAAATAAGAGAGAAAAAAACAAGATAAAGACATTTTTATGCATAAAAAGGCTTGGAGAAACTAAGAGAAGAATAGGTAGAGAATAGCAAGAGAAGAGGAGAGAGAAATCTCCATAGATTTGATCAATGGGAGAAACTTGTAAAGGTAAGAATTTTTTTTCTCTTCTACAAGTTTCTCTAAATGAACATATAGTTTTGAACTCATTTAGAGCTTATGGTGGAAGAAAGATAGCTTAAAGTTTAGATAGAGTTTATGAAAGGAATTTTTGTGATGATTATTTTGAATGTTATAGGAGCTCAAGGTGACAAGAAACAAGTTCAATAGAGTAAGGGAAAAGAAAAAAGGACATAGAGAGTGGAAGTGAAGCAAGAGAAAGATGTTAGTCTATAATTTAAGACAATAACCTATATTTTGTTATAAATTGTATGATAAATATCATTGACATATTAACTAGTGCGTGAAATGCATTTAACAATGAATGATTGCATGAAAACTACAATTTATATGAGAAAAGTGACATTGTGTGTATGGTTGTTTTGTTGATCACATGTTAGGATTTAAATTTGATAGAAGCATGAAAACTTTGATAAAAATATTGTATGATATGTTAAAAACTTGAAAATGAGTAATGGTTGTGTTATAGTGGCTTGAAAAAGCTTGAAATGTATAAGAAAAATGAAAGTGCAAATCTCCAACAATTAGTCACAAGTGAAACAGTTTGGTCACGGACATGATTAAATTATATTATAGGCGTGACTTTTTATTGAAAATGACACTATTCATTCCAGAAGCATTCATGACTTCAAACACGACTTAGGTAAAGGGCATGAGCTTATTTACGGGTGTGAACATTTTGACCACAGTCGCGAGACAGTGTGTCTGACATTATTCACGTGCGTGAATAAGGTGTCATAACTGTAAATACCTTATTTTCAATAATTTGTATATTTTATAATCATTTTAGAATATCAAATAAAATTTAAAGTAGATATTGCATTCAATAAAATGAGAATATTTGTATGTGTAATCAAGTAAGAATGAAATTTTTCATGCATTATATGATATGAAAAACACTTGTAATGAAGAAAAATAAGAGAATTATAAAATTAATAAAGAGAGAAAGTATGTGATGAATGAAATAAAAGAAGTATGAGACTATTAAAGAATAAATTCAAATAAATAAGTAATAAGATGAATTAAGTGCGAGAAACACTTAACTTAGAACAAGAATTTTAGATAGTTTGATATGTTAATCAGGGGATATATTAATATCGGTGATAACACATATATTAATACCAATGATGACACATATATTAATACAGATGATGACACCATTATTTATGTCAGTAATGACACCATTATTAATGTCAGTGATGACACTTATATATTAATACTGGTGATGATACTTATATGCGCATACCATAATGCCCGTCTGACACTCTTAAATATCTGGATGGTAAATCCTGTTATCATAATTAGTAATTTTTAGGTGTTATGGACATAAATAAAATAACAAAGAAATAAAAAGTATAATATATGTTTATATGTGTGAATTTCTTGTTTCTACATAGAATAATAAATGATAAAATTAATGCATAAAATGAGTGTATGAATTGGATATGATAAGACTCCAGTATAAAATGATCATGTGATATATGCATAGGTAATATATATATATATATATATATAGATGCATGATGCGTGAAATAGTTTATTATCTTAATTATATGTACCACTAAGCTTCAAACTTAGCATGAGAATTTTTTTCGCCTCTCGTGCATATCTACAGAAAAGTGAACGAAGGCCGATAGACAAAACTAACAGTGTTTCTATCAAGTAAATAGTCAAACTCAAATACTATGAGTTATGTTCTTTTATATTTTTGGATTTATAAGTTGTTTTATATTTTTATAGGTATATTTTAAGTTTTGTAAAATATATATTGTAAATAAAATATATGTTATTTCTTTCTTATTATTATAAAAAAATTAAAAATATATTGTTTTTGAATATTTATTGGATAACGATTTGAAAAAAAAATAGTGTAACACCCCCTATCCGAGCAGGTGCTATTGGCGTGAAGGGGTGTTACAAGTTTGGTTATAAATGTATAATTTATTCTGGTTACCTCACTTTGCTGCAACAATTTTGTATTCTTTTGGTTATTTGTATTTTTTGAAAGGGTTTTTTGCACATAGTTTATAGAAGATAGGTCTTTTTTGAATGTATTGGGGATGACCTTTTGGTCTGAGATAATCTATCCTCTATTCTATGTTTTCCTTTTCTCTCTATTAATAAAATTGATTATATTATAAATAAATAAATAAAAAGAAAAAGAAAAGTCTCTTTTAATAAGCAAATTCAATCTGTATTTAGATGCTTGTGACAATTAGGTTTGAGGAGTCTATTTTGAAGAAAGTTGAGAAAGTTTTTTGGAGCAAGAGAATTAGGTGGAGATCGTTGGGATTGTTGACATGAATTTTATAAACCTAACCATGTAGAATTAATTACTTCTTAAGATTTATCCGTAGCTTTGTCCCTATTGCCCAAATATTGAGCCAAAAAGAGGGGTTGAATTGGATATTAAAAATTTAACTTTTAAGTGTGGAAATAAAAAGTTAAGTTTAGTAGGGATAGAAGAATTTGACAAAAGGATTTTTATAGAGGTTCGGGTGTTAACAAACCTTACTCCTCTCCCCAATCTCAATTGGGAGTTTCACTAACACACTAAGTGTTACAATGAAGTTTTACAAGCTCACTCCCAACTATGGTGTTTCTAACAATGGCTCACACCTAACCCAGAAATCTCTTGTGTTTTGATGGCTCACACAATAACCAATTCCTTGTGTTTTACAGGCTCACACAAATAACTTTTACCTTGTATTTTAAAGGCTCACACAAATAACCTTTCTTTGTATTTTAGAGGCTCACACAACTAACCCTTACAAGTGTTCTACTCTTAACCCAGAAATACCCAAAACTCAATTGAGTAGATGATTACAGAGAGAAACACTTACAAATCAATATTGCTCAATAAATGATGAGCAAAAAGATTTACACGGAGAATAAATATCAAATCCACAAAATGGCTTACAATAAGATTTTGATTAAAATATTTGTTATTTTCTTGTTCTTTTGTTCTCCTTGTTGTCACTCTTGTTCTGGATGCATAAATAACTTGCATAGCAAATTATAGCCGTTAGAGTGCATCTAATATGAAACTAGCCATTGCATCAACCCTAATAATCGCGTCTGACATGTTTCTCTTTCATGTTTCAAGGTCGTGACTATGTGTGTCACGGTCGTGACTGTTCTTCCAAGCCGTGACTTGAGTGGTGACCTTTGCCGTGAAGCATTCTGGAAGGTTTTGAAGTGTTTGTTCACGGGCGTGACATTTTATCTTCACGGGCGTGACATCCTTCCAAACTGTGGTCCAAGTGGTGATTTTGGTCGTGAAACTCTCTGAAAGAATTTGTTATATCTTTTCACGGGCGTGACTGAAATGTTCATTCATGGTTGTTATCTTTCTTTATGGTCATGAACTTTAAATGTTAGTTTGTTGACGCTTAGTTTCATCACGGGCGTGACACATAAGGTCATGGGCGTGACACATAAGGTCACGGCACGGGCGCGACACATAAGGTCACGGGCGTGAACATGTTATTTCTTTAATTTTATCTTTTTAATATTAATCTTTCATTTTCCATTCTTGCTATCATATTTCATATCATGTTGAATAGACTTAGAAAACAAGTATGTTAAATACATTATTTTTATTTTATTTGTTAGCATCAAAATGACAGAAATACCCCTTAAGATTCAATAGTCCCGATTTCAAAGTTGGATAAGATTAAACATGCAATTAAATTGAGCTTCTAAGTTCTCAATGGAAATTTTTCTTCTTGGAAGATTTGACCACATGTTAATCTTTATGTGGTTCTTATTTTTATATCAAGTTGATTATATATAGTAATATTTTTTTTAAAAAAAAAAAGGAAAAAAAATCCATTTTTATTTTATCAATGAATGAAATTAATGAAGATGAAAATTTTCTAGCTATATTAATCTCTTTTAAAAATAGCAAGTGGGATAAAAGAATAAAAAGAATTAAAATAAAAATGATGAAACATGCTTTAGATCTAACTCATTCTCATTATAAATTAGAATTACAGTTAAATCATAAGGTAGTTGACCAAATATATATTAAATTGAATAGATAAGAAGTTGTGTTTGCAATCTTTTATGAATTCCCTTTTTCCAACAAAAAAAGAGAAAATCAAAACAAAGAAGTAAAAAAAAATATATATATATATATATATATATATATATATATATATATATATATATATATATATACTTTCTTCTTGAAGTATGTAGAAATATTTATTTTACTTTATATTTTCTTCCTTTCTATTACGCTAACTGAAATTGAAATTTAAAATTACTATAGAATTAAGCTTTTTTCTTTTTCTTTTTACCTAGACAATTATAGAATTAAGCTTAGAGTTATATAATTATTCAAAACAATTAAATCATCACCTGATTAAAATTTGTTAATAATTAATTTTAACAATAATATAAATTGAGCTAATATCAAAAATTATAAAATAAGTTAAGGAATCTATATCTAACTGATTGAATTATTGTTATTTTTGGTTTTATAAAAAATAATAATGAATGAGATCACTCAAAGTATGCAACCCCCGTCACAGGCGGCATGGGGAACGCAGCTTTTACCGTAAGGTCTGTGACGTTGTCCAGCGGCTTCCACCTTCCAATTTGATAATATTTCAAATTTAACCCCAATAGAGAAAACAATTTTTTTTTTAAAAAAAACCTTCAAATAACAATCTCCAAGTAACATGCATTGGAATTGAGCAAAATCGAATCAAAATTGAAAAATTGAAAAAAATTGTTGTAATTCACTCTATTTATAATTTAATTTGTTAATTTTTTTGGATTTGGTTCTGAAAATAAAAAAATGACTAAACTATATATGCGTTTGTCATTTTTGATGTGGGTTAGGTTTTTTCTATTCAGGCTTATCCAAATGTTGCACTTTATTCAAAATTATTTTTGGAAGGGTTTAGATTGGATCAAAATTATTTTTTTTTATAAACCGAATAAAGTGACAAAACCAAAATATTTTGGTTTAATTTGACTTTATATGTAAATAAATTTAATTTATTATGATTATTTAAAAAATTCAATGTGCTCATGAAATTATATGAAATTCAACCAAAATAACAACAACAATGACTGCTATAATTATTTGACTAGTTTAATGAGTTTATAGAAACCGAATAAATAAAGATGGCTAAAAAGATGAGACTCGAACTTGAGGTTTAATTAAAAATTTAAGAATATGCTCACTATCGAAGATCTTTTTTATAAATATTTATACATAAAAAAGTTCTAATCAACTCGATCAAACTAATTGAAATAAAATATCAGAAGTACTAGTTAAACTAATAGATTGTATTTTAATTTTATAGGTAATTACGGGTAATTAATGCAATTTTTTTTTTTTTTGCTGAAAGAATGAAAGCAAGAAATTAACGTTACTTTTTAATTAATATTATTTTATCTTTTTGGATTGTAATTCTCTCAAATTAATTAAGCTAAATGTAATAGATCACGTTCATTTAATTTCCATGCGAAAGTTAAATAGACATGACCTTTCATGTTCAACAAAATTTGAGAGAATCACAATTTTTATTAAATTATTAATTAAATATTTTTTTTGTATCATATTAAATTGATTATATATATTAAATATGGTTGAATGCAACCTCATTCAAACCAAAATCAAGGGTAAAATATCTTCAAAAAAAATAAATAAATAAAAGAAAAGCGAAATCTTATAGGTGGAATCACAATGAATAGGTAATAGCTTGGGACTTAAAGTTAGGTATTATATAAACTCATCATGAAATCCTAACAAGTTATCAAAGGATAAAGGGAAATGGAGAGTATAAGGAGTAGCAGTAGAGAAGAGGAGAAAGATATTGTAATTATTGGTGGTGGAATATGTGGGTTGGCCACTGCTCTTGCTCTTCACAGGTTTAATTAATTCTCTCTTTCTGCTATTATTTCATTTTTATTTTAGTAAAAATAATGAAAAGTTTTTTTTTTTTAAATTGCAGGAAAGGAATAGCAAGTTTAGTATTGGAGAGATCAGAAGGTCTACGAACATATGGATTAACCATAATGATTAGAAATAATGGATGGCTTGCTCTTGATTATCTTGGTGTTGCCTCCAACCTCAGATCTACTGCTTTACCTCTTCATCTGTATGTGCTCTCTCTCTCTCTCTATGTATATATTTTGTTTTAAATTCTATCTTATCACAAAATTTCCCTTTGATTCTTTTAATTAGTTTTCTAAAAAGTGTTACTATTTCCTTATAGATAAATTTTGTTGTTATTAGCTATAATAATTGCTAAGATTGTGCTCAAAATCGTGATGAAAATGCTGAAATTGTGTCAACTTAGTTGGGATAATCGGATGAATTTCTGATTTTAGACATAAAAATTTTTAAGTAAAAAAAGAGTTATAGTAATCACTATTAGTAATTAGTTATGTACCTTAATTAATTTGTTGAATTAAATATGCGAATTTAGTGTCCATTTTATAGTTATCTAATTCAACAACAAACCACAGAAAAGAAAAAAATAAAAAAAGAAAGTGATTTCTACTTACTAACAATGGTAGCTCATGGTATCAGTTTGCGAGAGAAATGGCTGGATAAAGGCTTTGAAACACAATCACAGATCAGGTAAGTTCACAATATTTACTTTCTTTTTTCTTTTCCCTTCTTTTAGTTGACCAAGAAAGAGAATATGAAAAAAAAAAAGTTTGATTCAATATAGTTATACATTTTAGATAAAATTATGCAATCCACTATTGTTTTTCTTAATTTATAATTAGAATAAAATAATAACAAATATGACAACTTTTTTTTTTTTATCAAATAAATATGTTAAATCTTAAGGTACATGATTTTGCCTTTTAGTTTAATTTATTTTAGAAAATTTATTTTTAAGGATGAAATATATATATATATATATATATATATATATATATTGATCTCTAAACTCTATAAATTTATGTAATTAGGTCCAATTGACTTCTAGTAATTATATTTAATAGACTCTCTTAACTACAAAATTTGTTCAATGAAATCACTTAACTGTCATAAACATGTTTTTTTTTTTTTTTTGAGGAACTTAAGTATATGTAAATATATATATAAATGGTGAAAATTGGCAGCAAAGGAGAAGCAAGATGCGTAAAAAGGAGTGATCTAATAGAAACATTAGCCTGTGATCTACCCAATGGAACAATTCGATTTGGTAGCAGAGTTCTCTCCATCAACTCGGATCCCCTTACTTCGTTACCAATTGTTCATCTTCATGATGGCTCTATTATCAAGGCCAAGGCATGTTTCTTTTTCCACAATTTTATTTGATTTTTTTTTCTTATTTCTCTTTTCTAATTTAGTAGTAATTTGTTCGATAATTTTATTATTATAATTAGTATTTTTATTGGTTACAGATAGTAATAGGGAGTGATGGAGTAAACTCAGTAGTAGCAGATTTTGTGGGACTGAGACCTGCACAAAATTCAGCAAAATCATCAGTGAGAGGATTAACAAATTATCCAGATGGACATGGATTTGGTAATGAATATGATCATTTATTGAAGAATAATACAGTAATTGGCAGAATCCCCATCACCCCTAAGCTTCTCTATTGGTATGTCACTCGACAATGGCATTCTAGAGGTACTTTCATTCATTTCTCTCGCTTTATTAACTCTAGAATAAATTATATAAAAAAAAATTGTAAATGTGTATAGAGATATTTTCAATTGAAATTTTATTCTTTTTTCTATTAATTTAAACAGTAATTTTTTTTTGAAGTTTTCAATTTCACCACTGACATTTATATAGTGTTCTTAAAATTATAAAGAAATTTCTAAACACACAAACTTTTAATTTAAACTTTTTTTTTAATAAATTTGAGCTCTAACATTTATTTGAAACTCCCAATTCCAATTCCAATGATAACATGGAGTTCTGTTTATAAACTAAATGAAATATGAATTTTTTTGACATCCACCAACCATCCTAATAAATGAAATATAGGCAGAGAATTCCAATCAAATTTTTTTAAAAAAAAAATTAGGGTTGAATGTGAAAAAAATAAAAGAAATATATTAAAGTTCAAATTGAAGAAAAAGGGTATACTGTAAGATTTTCTTTACATGATCGATATGATTTTTTGTGTATATATAATAAAATATGGTTGAACAGACACAGATCTATTTGGGAATCAAGAAGAAGTTAAAAGATCATGTCTAAAGTCAGCAGAGGGTTTTCCTCCAGAAGTTACAGAAATGATAAAACAAAGTGACATAGATTCACTAACCCTTGCACGCTTCAAATATCGTCCGCCGTGGGAATTACTATTTCTTGGAAGTTTCCGGCGAGGAACGGTGACGGTCGCCGGCGACGCCATGCATGTGATGAATCCATTCTTAGGCCAAGGTGGTGCAGCTAGCATCGAAGATGGAATTGTTATTGCTAGATGCTTAGCACAAAAATTGAATGAGATCAACCAACATGATGGAAGGCAATTAATGGTGAAAAAAGTTGGAGAAGCATTTGATCAATATTTGAAAGAAAGAAGATTGAGGGTTTTTAAATTATCACTGCAATCTTATCTTAAGAGTAAATTATTAGAACCTTCATCTGTGCTTACCAAACTTGTGGTGATCTTCCTTTTTTTTATTTTCTTTAGAGACCGCATTGCTCATTCAAAATATGATTGTGGTCCTCTTTGAAAGCAAAAAAAATAGATTCCTAGTTTTAATTGTATTACAAATAAAGTGGGTGTTTATATTTTGCTTATGTAAATATTAAACTGTTCTTTTTTTTTTTCCTTTTTTACTAGTAGCGTCTAGAAATTTGTATTTCTATAGATTTCAGAAATAAAATTGCCCCTTATTTGAGTTATAAAACAAGTTTTTTATTTTTAAACAAATTAAAAATAAAAATAATAAGTACCACCCGTTAACTATCAACTATCAATTAATAATTACATTAAACAGCTAAACTAAATGAAGTTCGTAATGTCATTAATGTTATATAGATAATATATGTTTCTTATTCTTCACATTAAAATTAAGAATATAATTTGACTTTAATTTTTTTATTTTTGTTATTGTTGGACCTATTAGTGATGATGGAGTTATTACATCGTGGATCCCAGTTCATATTGTATTATAGAATTTTTTTTTCTTTATATGTGGGAAATGTAATAAAGCACGTATTTTTTTGATATTAGTTTTTGATAAACTAATAAATATAAAATATGTTTATCAGTTATAACTTATATTTTATTTTTTCACCTTACAAGTTCATTAGTTATAACTTACAGGTTTATTAGTTATAACTTTCAGATTTATCATTCTAAATTTATAAATTCATCATTTAGAAACTACAAGTTTATCGTTTACAAGCTATAAATTTATCGTTTAGAACTAGCAAGTTCAATACGTCATGCTAATATGCCTTGGATGATCTACATCTCAGGGTCAGGCACTGATGAGCACATTGAACTATCCATGTGGCTGAGAGCCCTCACAGTCCAATCACAATGACGTAATTATCAGGGGCGCGGGAGAGTCAGGGTCGAAAAGATGATTCCTCACTTCTTTCTCTCATTCAAAACCGTACATGAGATTTTTATCTCGCACGACTCCAAAGTGACAAAAGAAAGAATATGTTTATAATATACAGATTCATTATTTAATATTGCAAGTTAATCATTTGTAACTTATAAGTTCATCATTTAGTTCTAACAAAAATGAATATGTTACTTCTAAATGAACTTGTAAATTTAAAACAATAAACTTGTAGCTATTAAACGATAAGCCTGCAAGATCTAAATAATAAACTTGCAAGATCTAAATAATAAACTTGCAAGTACTAAACAATAAACATGCAAGTTATAAACGATAAATTTACAAGTTATAAACAATTAATATCCAAATTAAAATGATGAACATATATGTTTCTAACAAATTCATTATCTTCAACCTAAAGCAATTACTTTATTACTCATTTTTAGTTTAAATATCTTCATTTTCAACCATTTTCATCCATAAATATATCAAAAACTAATGGTTTTTAATTCCCAACAATAATAACAATAACTAAAATATTAAAAAATACTAAAAATAAAATCAAATATGCAAATTAAAAAGTTCTCTTCCTCAAACAATTATGCAATAGAAAATTATTTTTTTCTTTTATCTTTTTGAAGAAGAAAAATAGGATAATGATGAAAAACAATAATATTATGATTAGATAATAAAAATATGTTGTATTTAAACTAAAACACATATAAATCATTTAAGTAAAAAAAAACAATACGATACCGTTTTAAGATCGGGACTGTACATAGCAAATAATGGGTTGGACAAGTAACATGGGCAATATTAAAAATAGGGATATTATCCAAATAATATAAATTATTTCGCGAATAACCAAATTATTGAACATTATAGGTTTTGATGATGTAATGTTCCTCGTTAAAAAAAATAAAAGTTTTGAATTAGTAGTATCTAATATATCATCTAATGGCCATTGATTTTAATTTTAATTTTCCAAATTCTAAATATTAATTTCTAAAAGAAATGAAGAATATCTTAATATCAAATGAGACAATTCCAAATCATTTTGACAATTTATGCAAATGCTTTCGATTTTAAAATTTTAAAATTTTCGATATATATGTAAATGACTTTGATACTCTTATTATGAATTTCATTATAGTATCAAAATTAAATTATTATAATTTTTACATGTTTAACTCAAAAATAAATCTATAATATATAAAAAAAAAATTAGCATGTATCAATTAATCATAAAAAAATATAAAAATGAGAACATATAAATCAAATAAACTCTATATAATTTTTGGTTACCAAACACGAATTAAATTAAATTAAAAGAAACATATTGGAAAATCTGAATTAAATTATTCTAAAATTTGAAATTAAAATCTAAATTAATTCCTATGGTATAGTTCAACCATCCATTCTACTAATGGTCGATCGTAGTTGTATTCCACTTTCTTTTCTTCGTTCCTTTTGTCAATATTGAAGTGACTTGAGAAGTTCTGTTTCTTTCCATGATCCTATAATAAGTTACAAAAAGAAAAAAAGAAACAGCCCCCATATTAAATAAAAGAAGAAAGACACAGATCTAGTTGAGAATATGAAAAACAACACTTACAAGAATATATCGGAAAATTGACATTCAAATGCAGAAAAAGATGAGAAAAACTGAAATTTCTCCAGAATCTTTTCATCACTTGATGATCTGCCCATCTAAATAGAATTCTCCTATAGTCTTTCATATGGAATTTATTTTTCAGGATATATACTCTTACATTGCGAAAAAAAATTAAACAGATCTCATTATTTACATAGACATATGTGACAACTACACTCCCCTAAAGTCACATCCAACAATAGCCCTACTCCCACTTGTTACACTTAATTAATTTTAATTTTTATTTAAGTTTCAAAAATAATAAAGAGACTATAATGCATAATATTATTAATTCAAGTCCCTTTCTTTCATAGGGTCAGATCCTGGCCTATGATTTAAACAAATATTAATCTAATTAAACATGGGCAACATCAAATCATGGCCTCATACTTCGATGCATATCCCTCTTCCTCCTGCTCTCTAATCTATTATATACAGACTATTGAATATATGGAGAAAATTGCTAAGAAATTAAAATTAACACCGCAGTGGCTTAAGCATGCACAAGAGATACAGTACTCCAATTACATGATCGCACTGGTGAAACAATCAGTCATCAAGAAGGAAGCCCATGGAGCCATCAAAGAGATTGGTGGCATAGCTAGGAACTAACAGCTACTTCAAAAACTCCAACTACCATGTTTACAATTAAATTGTTTTTGTTTTCAGCAACCGAATGGCAGCCTATGCAGAAGTTAAAATACTAATTATGATTCAATATCAAATGATTGAGCAAATCATCACGGGAAAAAGAAAACCAAGAGGACAAACAATGAGAATTCCAAGCTTGACCCTACACGTGTCTCAGTAATAACTGACCAACAGAGGAACCCAGTATTTTGAATCCATCACAAATTATATTTCAGACTTTTATTCGTGTTAAATATCAAAATTAGAGAGAGAGAGAGAGAGAGAGAGAGAGACCTTTCTTTGTGATAGATGAGATTATTGTCAATGGCCTGCGCTGCTCCTTCAAGTCTCTTTAATTAAGTCAAGCCCAACACCGTATACATGGTCATACACATCTCTAAAATAGTTAGAAAAAAATAAAGAAATAAAAAGAGGCAATTCAAGTGGAGTTGAATCTCATTTTACGAGAGAAATGAATCAGTGTTTGAGATGTATCAGCTCAAATTATAAGTGAGAGTGTTTGATATGTATCAGTCCATAGATTAGCTGCTGTGAACAAGTTATCGATCTAAGGTCCATAACAAATACAATAAGCTTGGAAACATATAAGCTATTAAAAGAAAGCTACAATAACCAGTTCAAGCCATCAAATACTTGTTAAGAAAAATTTAAAGATTCACATCAACAGGTATCATAATTTGGGCCACACAGTTCACTGGGATTTTGATGATTTATAAACAGCATCAGATATGATACATGGGGATCTGTTGGAGAATATATTGGCAATTAGTTCATATCTAGATCACTTCAATATTCAAATTGCAGGTTACTGTTCTTCATTAACCAACCAGCCTCAACTTCAACCCACCATTACACAGTATTGCTTTAGCAGATAGACTCCGTTGTCGGCAGGACGATGAGAGAGCGAGGAGAAATTTTTTTTCTCTTGCCTTTTTTTTTTTTGTTACAAGTGGAATATTAAATTTTACAGACCCAAGAATACCTATTCTTTACTTTTTTGAAGAATTTATACTCTGGAAAAAATGTAGAATTCTTATTCTATGGAATTAGAATTCCATGCTTCTAGATTTAACCAAATTAAGGAATATTTATTCTTATGCACTATTTATTTTATTCCTTACCAATTCTTTGAACCAAACATGGCCTGAGTTAGGTATTATATAAACTCCATCATGATATCCTAACAAGTTATCAAAGGATAAAGGGAAATGGAGAGTATAAGGAGTAACGGTAGAGAAGAGGAGAAAGATATTGTAATTATTGGTGGTGGAATATGTGGGTTGGCCACTGCTCTTGCTCTTCACAGGTTTAATTAATTCTCTCTTTCTGCTATTATTTCATTTTTATTTTAGTAAAAATAATGATTTTTTTTTTTTTAAATTGCAGGAAAGAAATAGCAAGTTTAGTATTGGAGAGATCAGAAGGTCTACGAGCATATGGATTAACCATAATGATTAGAAATAATGGATGGCTTGCTCTTGATTATCTCGGTGTTGCCTCCAACCTCAGATCTACTGCTTTACCTCTTCATCTGTATGCTCTCTCTCTATATTTTATTTTAATTTCAATCTTATTACAAAATTTCCCTTTGATTCTTTTAATTAGTTTTCTAAAAAGAGTTACCATTTCCTTATAGATAAATTTTGTTATTAAGCTATAATCATTGCTATAATTGTGATTAGAAGCGTGATACGAACCCTAAAATTGTCTCAGCTCAGTTGAGATAATCGAATACATTTCTGATTCTTTTAATTAGTTTTCTAAAAAGTGTTAAAAATTTCCTTATAGATAAATTTTGTTTTTATTAGCTATAATAATTGCTAAGATTATGCTTAAAAGCCTGATGCAAACATTAAAATTGTTTCAACTTAGTGGGTTTTTGACTAAAATATGTTGAAAAAAATACTTATATGTACCAAATGAAAAAAAAATTCCCAAAATGTGCTGTTTTTGGCTAAGTGGAAGGGGTGTTGAGGTGACTGTCACCAAATCGCCATTATAACTGGCAATTTATACACAGTATATGATCGCTTGGCGATCATACCTCAACCATTCCCCGTCAATATATAAAAAAAAAAATCAATAATTATTTTATCTATAATTATAAAAAAAATCAATATATAAAAAAAATTAATATTTACCATTATTTACTAATTATACCTAATATTTAAAAATTAAAAATTAAATTAATTTTGTTTTTAATATTATAATTAATAGAGAAAAAATAATGTTATATTATTTAAGAAAAAAATTACAAATTTTAAATGTTATATTATTTAAGAAAAATATATTATCTATTATTTTAAAATAAATAATTACCAATTTTTAATATCAATTAATTAAAAAAATATTTTATTAATTATTTAAGGTAAACAATTTTTATTAAATTTAATTAATTATTTTCTATTATTTTAAAATAAATAATTACCAATTTTTAATATTAATTAATTAAAACAATATTTTATTAATTATTGAAGGTAATCAATTTTTATTAAATTTAATTAATTACTTTTTATTATTTTAAAATAAATAATTACAATTTTAACTATAAGATAATCAATTTTAACTAGAAGGTTGTCTAAAGCTTTCTGTCATGTTGCTGCATCTGTTGTGGCTTGCGTAGAGGATGTATAACTATGCATTGATCGCTAGTTATACTAGTGATCTCCACAAAAACTGTGTATTAATTGCTAGTTAACTAGCGATCTGTATAGTTATACTGCACCACTGTATATCTTTGATATTTTCAACAGTATACTTTTACATTGCCAGTCTAAGTAGTGATTTTTGCTACTCTAACTCTCACGTGGCTCAAAATGACATATATAGAAAATTATGTTTAGATTAGACACCGTCCTGAAATTTTTTTTTTCCACCTATTCAGGTAAAAATTCACAACTTAGTTGGGATAATCGGGTGCATTTCTTATTCCGGACATCAAATTTTATAACTAAAAAAAGTTATAATAATCCCTATTTACTTACCTTAATTAAATTGTTGAATTAAATATGGGAATTTAGTGTCTATTTTGTAGTTATCTAATTCAACAACAAACCACGAAAAAAGAAAAGAAAATAAAGTGATATCTACTTACTAACAATGGTAGCTCATGGTATCATCAGTTTGCGAGAGAAATGGCTGGATAAAGGCTTTGAAACACAATCACAGATCAGGTAAGTTCACAATATTTACTTTCTTTTTTCTTTTCCCTTCTTTTAGTTGACCAAGAAAGAGAATATGAAAAAAAAAAAGTTTGATTCAATATAGTTATACATTTTAGATAAAATTATGCAATCCACTATTGTTTTTCTTAATTTATAATTAGAATAAAATAATAACAAATATGACAACTTTTTTTTTTTTTATCAAATAAATATGTTAAATCTTAAGGTACATGATTTTGCCTTTTAGTTTAATTTATTTTAGAAAATTTATTTTTAAGGATGAAATATATATATATATATATATATATATTGATCTCTAAACTCTATAAATTTATGTAATTAGGTCCAATTGACTTCTAGTAATTATATTTAATAGACTCTCTTAACTACAAAATTTGTTCAATGAAATCACTTAACTGTCATAAACATGTTTTTTTTTTTTTTTTTGAGGAACTTAAGTATATGTAAATATATATATAAATGGTGAAAATTGGCAGCAAAGGAGAAGCAAGATGCGTAAAAAGGAGTGATCTAATAGAAACATTAGCCTGTGATCTACCCAATGGAACAATTCGATTTGGTAGCAGAGTTCTCTCCATCAACTCGGATCCCCTTACTTCGTTACCAATTGTTCATCTTCATGATGGCTCTATTATCAAGGCCAAGGCATGTTTCTTTTTCCACAATTTTATTTGATTTTTTTTTCTTATTTCTCTTTTCTAATTTAGTAGTAATTTGTTCGATAATTTTATTATTATAATTAGTATTTTTATTGGTTACAGATAGTAATAGGGAGTGATGGAGTAAACTCAGTAGTAGCAGATTTTGTGGGACTGAGACCTGCACAAAATTCAGCAAAATCATCAGTGAGAGGATTAACAAATTATCCAGATGGACATGGATTTGGTAATGAATATGATCATTTATTGAAGAATAATACAGTAATTGGCAGAATCCCCATCACCCCTAAGCTTCTCTATTGGTATGTCACTCGACAATGGCATTCTAGAGGTACTTTCATTCATTTCTCTCGCTTTATTAACTCTAGAATAAATTATATAAAAAAAAATTGTAAATGTGTATAGAGATATTTTCAATTGAAATTTTATTCTTTTTTCTATTAATTTAAACAGTAATTTTTTTTTGAAGTTTTCAATTTCACCACTGACATTTATATAGTGTTCTTAAAATTATAAAGAAATTTCTAAACACACAAACTTTTAATTTAAACTTTTTTTTTAATAAATTTGAGCTCTAACATTTATTTGAAACTCCCAATTCCAATTCCAATGATAACATGGAGTTCTGTTTATAAACTAAATGAAATATGAATTTTTTTGACATCCACCAACCATCCTAATAAATGAAATATAGGCAGAGAATTCCAATCAAATTTTTTTAAAAAAAAAATTAGGGTTGAATGTGAAAAAAATAAAAGAAATATATTAAAGTTCAAATTGAAGAAAAAGGGTATACTGTAAGATTTTCTTTACATGATCGATATGATTTTTTGTGTATATATAATAAAATATGGTTGAACAGACACAGATCTATTTGGGAATCAAGAAGAAGTTAAAAGATCATGTCTAAAGTCAGCAGAGGGTTTTCCTCCAGAAGTTACAGAAATGATAAAACAAAGTGACATAGATTCACTAACCCTTGCACGCTTCAAATATCGTCCGCCGTGGGAATTACTATTTCTTGGAAGTTTCCGGCGAGGAACGGTGACGGTCGCCGGCGACGCCATGCATGTGATGAATCCATTCTTAGGCCAAGGTGGTGCAGCTAGCATCGAAGATGGAATTGTTATTGCTAGATGCTTAGCACAAAAATTGAATGAGATCAACCAACATGATGGAAGGCAATTAATGGTGAAAAAAGTTGGAGAAGCATTTGATCAATATTTGAAAGAAAGAAGATTGAGGGTTTTTAAATTATCACTGCAATCTTATCTTAAGAGTAAATTATTAGAACCTTCATCTGTGCTTACCAAACTTGTGGTGATCTTCCTTTTTTTTATTTTCTTTAGAGACCGCATTGCTCATTCAAAATATGATTGTGGTCCTCTTTGAAAGCAAAAAAAATAGATTCCTAGTTTTAATTGTATTACAAATAAAGTGGGTGTTTATATTTTGCTTATGTAAATATTAAACTGTTCTTTTTTTTTTTCCTTTTTTACTAGTAGCGTCTAGAAATTTGTATTTCTATAGATTTCAGAAATAAAATTGCCCCTTATTTGAGTTATAAAACAAGTTTTTTATTTTTAAACAAATTAAAAATAAAAATAATAAGTACCACCCGTTAACTATCAACTATCAATTAATAATTACATTAAACAGCTAAACTAAATGAAGTTCGTAATGTCATTAATGTTATATAGATAATATATGTTTCTTATTCTTCACATTAAAATTAAGAATATAATTTGACTTTAATTTTTTTATTTTTGTTATTGTTGGACCTATTAGTGATGATGGAGTTATTACATCGTGGATCCCAGTTCATATTGTATTATAGAATTTTTTTTTCTTTATATGTGGGAAATGTAATAAAGCACGTATTTTTTTGATATTAGTTTTTGATAAACTAATAAATATAAAATATGTTTATCAGTTATAACTTATATTTTATTTTTTCACCTTACAAGTTCATTAGTTATAACTTACAGGTTTATTAGTTATAACTTTCAGATTTATCATTCTAAATTTATAAATTCATCATTTAGAAACTACAAGTTTATCGTTTACAAGCTATAAATTTATCGTTTAGAACTAGCAAGTTCAATACGTCATGCTAATATGCCTTGGATGATCTACATCTCAGGGTCAGGCACTGATGAGCACATTGAACTATCCATGTGGCTGAGAGCCCTCACAGTCCAATCACAATGACGTAATTATCAGGGGCGCGGGAGAGTCAGGGTCGAAAAGATGATTCCTCACTTCTTTCTCTCATTCAAAACCGTACATGAGATTTTTATCTCGCACGACTCCAAAGTGACAAAAGAAAGAATATGTTTATAATATACAGATTCATTATTTAATATTGCAAGTTAATCATTTGTAACTTATAAGTTCATCATTTAGTTCTAACAAAAATGAATATGTTACTTCTAAATGAACTTGTAAATTTAAAACAATAAACTTGTAGCTATTAAACGATAAGCCTGCAAGATCTAAATAATAAACTTGCAAGATCTAAATAATAAACTTGCAAGTACTAAACAATAAACATGCAAGTTATAAACGATAAATTTACAAGTTATAAACAATTAATATCCAAATTAAAATGATGAACATATATGTTTCTAACAAATTCATTATCTTCAACCTAAAGCAATTACTTTATTACTCATTTTTAGTTTAAATATCTTCATTTTCAACCATTTTCATCCATAAATATATCAAAAACTAATGGTTTTTAATTCCCAACAATAATAACAATAACTAAAATATTAAAAAATACTAAAAATAAAATCAAATATGCAAATTAAAAAGTTCTCTTCCTCAAACAATTATGCAATAGAAAATTATTTTTTTCTTTTATCTTTTTGAAGAAGAAAAATAGGATAATGATGAAAAACAATAATATTATGATTAGATAATAAAAATATGTTGTATTTAAACTAAAACACATATAAATCATTTAAGTAAAAAAAAACAATACGATACCGTTTTAAGATCGGGACTGTACATAGCAAATAATGGGTTGGACAAGTAACATGGGCAATATTAAAAATAGGGATATTATCCAAATAATATAAATTATTTCGCGAATAACCAAATTATTGAACATTATAGGTTTTGATGATGTAATGTTCCTCGTTAAAAAAAATAAAAGTTTTGAATTAGTAGTATCTAATATATCATCTAATGGCCATTGATTTTAATTTTAATTTTCCAAATTCTAAATATTAATTTCTAAAAGAAATGAAGAATATCTTAATATCAAATGAGACAATTCCAAATCATTTTGACAATTTATGCAAATGCTTTCGATTTTAAAATTTTAAAATTTTCGATATATATGTAAATGACTTTGATACTCTTATTATGAATTTCATTATAGTATCAAAATTAAATTATTATAATTTTTACATGTTTAACTCAAAAATAAATCTATAATATATAAAAAAAAAATTAGCATGTATCAATTAATCATAAAAAAATATAAAAATGAGAACATATAAATCAAATAAACTCTATATAATTTTTGGTTACCAAACACGAATTAAATTAAATTAAAAGAAACATATTGGAAAATCTGAATTAAATTATTCTAAAATTTGAAATTAAAATCTAAATTAATTCCTATGGTATAGTTCAACCATCCATTCTACTAATGGTCGATCGTAGTTGTATTCCACTTTCTTTTCTTCGTTCCTTTTGTCAATATTGAAGTGACTTGAGAAGTTCTGTTTCTTTCCATGATCCTATAATAAGTTACAAAAAGAAAAAAAGAAACAGCCCCCATATTAAATAAAAGAAGAAAGACACAGATCTAGTTGAGAATATGAAAAACAACACTTACAAGAATATATCGGAAAATTGACATTCAAATGCAGAAAAAGATGAGAAAAACTGAAATTTCTCCAGAATCTTTTCATCACTTGATGATCTGCCCATCTAAATAGAATTCTCCTATAGTCTTTCATATGGAATTTATTTTTCAGGATATATACTCTTACATTGCGAAAAAAAATTAAACAGATCTCATTATTTACATAGACATATGTGACAACTACACTCCCCTAAAGTCACATCCAACAATAGCCCTACTCCCACTTGTTACACTTAATTAATTTTAATTTTTATTTAAGTTTCAAAAATAATAAAGAGACTATAATGCATAATATTATTAATTCAAGTCCCTTTCTTTCATAGGGTCAGATCCTGGCCTATGATTTAAACAAATATTAATCTAATTAAACATGGGCAACATCAAATCATGGCCTCATACTTCGATGCATATCCCTCTTCCTCCTGCTCTCTAATCTATTATATACAGACTATTGAATATATGGAGAAAATTGCTAAGAAATTAAAATTAACACCGCAGTGGCTTAAGCATGCACAAGAGATACAGTACTCCAATTACATGATCGCACTGGTGAAACAATCAGTCATCAAGAAGGAAGCCCATGGAGCCATCAAAGAGATTGGTGGCATAGCTAGGAACTAACAGCTACTTCAAAAACTCCAACTACCATGTTTACAATTAAATTGTTTTTGTTTTCAGCAACCGAATGGCAGCCTATGCAGAAGTTAAAATACTAATTATGATTCAATATCAAATGATTGAGCAAATCATCACGGGAAAAAGAAAACCAAGAGGACAAACAATGAGAATTCCAAGCTTGACCCTACACGTGTCTCAGTAATAACTGACCAACAGAGGAACCCAGTATTTTGAATCCATCACAAATTATATTTCAGACTTTTATTCGTGTTAAATATCAAAATTAGAGAGAGAGAGAGAGAGAGAGAGAGAGAGACCTTTCTTTGTGATAGATGAGATTATTGTCAATGGCCTGCGCTGCTCCTTCAAGTCTCTTTAATTAAGTCAAGCCCAACACCGTATACATGGTCATACACATCTCTAAAATAGTTAGAAAAAAATAAAGAAATAAAAAGAGGCAATTCAAGTGGAGTTGAATCTCATTTTACGAGAGAAATGAATCAGTGTTTGAGATGTATCAGCTCAAATTATAAGTGAGAGTGTTTGATATGTATCAGTCCATAGATTAGCTGCTGTGAACAAGTTATCGATCTAAGGTCCATAACAAATACAATAAGCTTGGAAACATATAAGCTATTAAAAGAAAGCTACAATAACCAGTTCAAGCCATCAAATACTTGTTAAGAAAAATTTAAAGATTCACATCAACAGGTATCATAATTTGGGCCACACAGTTCACTGGGATTTTGATGATTTATAAACAGCATCAGATATGATACATGGGGATCTGTTGGAGAATATATTGGCAATTAGTTCATATCTAGATCACTTCAATATTCAAATTGCAGGTTACTGTTCTTCATTAACCAACCAGCCTCAACTTCAACCCACCATTACACAGTATTGCTTTAGCAGATAGACTCCGTTGTCGGCAGGACGATGAGAGAGCGAGGAGAAATTTTTTTTCTCTTGCCTTTTTTTTTTTGTTACAAGTGGAATATTAAATTTTACAGACCCAAGAATACCTATTCTTTACTTTTTTGAAGAATTTATACTCTGGAAAAAATGTAGAATTCTTATTCTATGGAATTAGAATTCCATGCTTCTAGATTTAACCAAATTAAGGAATATTTATTCTTATGCACTATTTATTTTATTCCTTACCAATTCTTTGAACCAAACATGGCCTGAGTTAGGTATTATATAAACTCCATCATGATATCCTAACAAGTTATCAAAGGATAAAGGGAAATGGAGAGTATAAGGAGTAACGGTAGAGAAGAGGAGAAAGATATTGTAATTATTGGTGGTGGAATATGTGGGTTGGCCACTGCTCTTGCTCTTCACAGGTTTAATTAATTCTCTCTTTCTGCTATTATTTCATTTTTATTTTAGTAAAAATAATGATTTTTTTTTTTTTAAATTGCAGGAAAGAAATAGCAAGTTTAGTATTGGAGAGATCAGAAGGTCTACGAGCATATGGATTAACCATAATGATTAGAAATAATGGATGGCTTGCTCTTGATTATCTCGGTGTTGCCTCCAACCTCAGATCTACTGCTTTACCTCTTCATCTGTATGCTCTCTCTCTATATTTTATTTTAATTTCAATCTTATTACAAAATTTCCCTTTGATTCTTTTAATTAGTTTTCTAAAAAGAGTTACCATTTCCTTATAGATAAATTTTGTTATTAAGCTATAATCATTGCTATAATTGTGATTAGAAGCGTGATACGAACCCTAAAATTGTCTCAGCTCAGTTGAGATAATCGAATACATTTCTGATTCTTTTAATTAGTTTTCTAAAAAGTGTTAAAAATTTCCTTATAGATAAATTTTGTTTTTATTAGCTATAATAATTGCTAAGATTATGCTTAAAAGCCTGATGCAAACATTAAAATTGTTTCAACTTAGTGGGTTTTTGACTAAAATATGTTGAAAAAAATACTTATATGTACCAAATGAAAAAAAAATTCCCAAAATGTGCTGTTTTTGGCTAAGTGGAAGGGGTGTTGAGGTGACTGTCACCAAATCGCCATTATAACTGGCAATTTATACACAGTATATGATCGCTTGGCGATCATACCTCAACCATTCCCCGTCAATATATAAAAAAAAAAAATCAATAATTATTTTATCTATAATTATAAAAAAATCAATATATAAAAAAAATTAATATTTACCATTATTTACTAATTATACCTAATATTTAAAAATTAAAAATTAAATTAATTTTGTTTTTAATATTATAATTAATAGAGAAAAAATAATGTTATATTATTTAAGAAAAAAATTACCAATTTTAAATGTTATATTATTTAAGAAAAATATATTATCTATTATTTTAAAATAAATAATTACCAATTTTTAATATCAATTAATTAAAAAAATATTTTATTAATTATTTAAGGTAAACAATTTTTATTAAATTTAATTAATTATTTTCTATTATTTTAAAATAAATAATTACCAATTTTTAATATTAATTAATTAAAACAATATTTTATTAATTATTGAAGGTAATCAATTTTTATTAAATTTAATTAATTACTTTTTATTATTTTAAAATAAATAATTACAATTTTAACTATAAGATAATCAATTTTAACTAGAAGGTTGTCTAAAGCTTTCTGTCATGTTGCTGCATCTGTTGTGGCTTGCGTAGAGGATGTATAACTATGCATTGATCGCTAGTTATACTAGTGATCTCCACAAAAACTGTGTATTAATTGCTAGTTAACTAGCGATCTGTATAGTTATACTGCACCACTGTATATCTTTGATATTTTCAACAGTATACTTTTACATTGCCAGTCTAAGTAGTGATTTTTGCTACTCTAACTCTCACGTGGCTCAAAATGACATATATAGAAAATTATGTTTAGATTAGACACCGTCCTGAAATTTTTTTTTTCCACCTATTCAGGTAAAAATTCACAACTTAGTTGGGATAATCGGGTGCATTTCTTATTCCGGACATCAAATTTTATAACTAAAAAAAGTTATAATAATCCCTATTTACTTACCTTAATTAAATTGTTGAATTAAATATGGGAATTTAGTGTCTATTTTGTAGTTATCTAATTCAACAACAAACCACGAAAAAAGAAAAGAAAATAAAGTGATATCTACTTACTAACAATGGTAGCTCATGGTATCATCAGTTTGCGAGAGAAATGGCTGGATAAAGGCTTTGAAACACAATCACAGATCAGGTAAGTTCACAATATTTTCTTTCTTTTTTCTTTTTCCTTCTTTTAGTTGACCAAGATAGAGAATATGAAAAAAAAAAAAAAAAAAGTTTGATTCAATATAGTTATACATTTTAGATAAAATTATGCAATCCACTATTGTTTTTCTTAATTTATAATTAGAATAAAATAATAACAAATATGACAACTTTTTTTTTTTTATCAAATAAATATGTTAAATCTTAAGGTACATGATTTTGCCTTTTAGTTTAATTTATTTTAGAAAATTTATTTTTAAGGATGAAATATATATATATATATATATATATATATTGATCTCTAAACTCTATAAATTTATGTAATTAGGTCCAATTGACTTCTAGTAATTATATTTAATAGACTCTCTTAACTACAAAATTTGTTCAATGAAATCACTTAACTGTCATAAACATGTTTTTTTTTTTTTTTTTGAGGAACTTAAGTATATGTAAATATATATATAAATGGTGAAAATTGGCAGCAAAGGAGAAGCAAGATGCGTAAAAAGGAGTGATCTAATAGAAACATTAGCCTGTGATCTACCCAATGGAACAATTCGATTTGGTAGCAGAGTTCTCTCCATCAACTCGGATCCCCTTACTTCGTTACCAATTGTTCATCTTCATGATGGCTCTATTATCAAGGCCAAGGCATGTTTCTTTTTCCACAATTTTATTTGATTTTTTTTTCTTATTTCTCTTTTCTAATTTAGTAGTAATTTGTTCGATAATTTTATTATTATAATTAGTATTTTTATTGGTTACAGATAGTAATAGGGAGTGATGGAGTAAACTCAGTAGTAGCAGATTTTGTGGGACTGAGACCTGCACAAAATTCAGCAAAATCATCAGTGAGAGGATTAACAAATTATCCAGATGGACATGGATTTGGTAATGAATATGATCATTTATTGAAGAATAATACAGTAATTGGCAGAATCCCCATCACCCCTAAGCTTCTCTATTGGTATGTCACTCGACAATGGCATTCTAGAGGTACTTTCATTCATTTCTCTCGCTTTATTAACTCTAGAATAAATTATATAAAAAAAAAATTGTAAATGTGTATAGAGATATTTTCAATTGAAATTTTATTCTTTTTTCTATTAATTTAAACAGTAATTTTTTTTTGAAGTTTTCAATTTCACCACTGACATTTATATAGTGTTCTTAAAATTATAAAGAAATTTCTAAACACACAAACTTTTAATTTAAACTTTTTTTTTAATAAATTTGAGCTCTAACATTTATTTGAAACTCCCAATTCCAATTCCAATGATAACATGGAGTTCTGTTTATAAACTAAATGAAATATGAATTTTTTTGACATCCACCAACCATCCTAATAAATGAAATATAGGCAGAGAATTCCAATCAAATTTTTTTAAAAAAAAAATTAGGGTTGAATGTGAAAAAAATAAAAGAAATATATTAAAGTTCAAATTGAAGAAAAAGGGTATACTGTAAGATTTTCTTTACATGATCGATATGATTTTTTGTGTATATATAATAAAATATGGTTGAACAGACACAGATCTATTTGGGAATCAAGAAGAAGTTAAAAGATCATGTCTAAAGTCAGCAGAGGGTTTTCCTCCAGAAGTTACAGAAATGATAAAACAAAGTGACATAGATTCACTAACCCTTGCACGCTTCAAATATCGTCCGCCGTGGGAATTACTATTTCTTGGAAGTTTCCGGCGAGGAACGGTGACGGTCGCCGGCGACGCCATGCATGTGATGAATCCATTCTTAGGCCAAGGTGGTGCAGCTAGCATCGAAGATGGAATTGTTATTGCTAGATGCTTAGCACAAAAATTGAATGAGATCAACCAACATGATGGAAGGCAATTAATGGTGAAAAAAGTTGGAGAAGCATTTGATCAATATTTGAAAGAAAGAAGATTGAGGGTTTTTAAATTATCACTGCAATCTTATCTTAAGAGTAAATTATTAGAACCTTCATCTGTGCTTACCAAACTTGTGGTGATCTTCCTTTTTTTTATTTTCTTTAGAGACCGCATTGCTCATTCAAAATATGATTGTGGTCCTCTTTGAAAGCAAAAAAAATAGATTCCTAGTTTTAATTGTATTACAAATAAAGTGGGTGTTTATATTTTGCTTATGTAAATATTAAACTGTTCTTTTTTTTTTTCCTTTTTTACTAGTAGCGTCTAGAAATTTGTATTTCTATAGATTTCAGAAATAAAATTGCCCCTTATTTGAGTTAT